>OX419758.1:30356509-31836763 GCA_948567375.1 Lunularia cruciata
GTGGATGAGACCGTATCGTGTGATGCACATCTACGATAATGGTTCTATTCAACTCGCAGACCTGGATGGCAATCCTTTTGCAACTTGCGTTAATGGTTGGAGGGTTAGAAAATATTGGATCCCAAATGTGGTACCCACATTTTTCATTTTGGACGAGTTTTGAAGAAGAAATGGCTTGTTGAAACGAAATTGAAACCAAATGGAGAAGAAATGAGTGGAAACTTGTGTTTTGATCAGACCTGAGGAAGTCAACTTCATGTTAGAGGAAGAAGTACTCGGATTGGATCAAACCCGAAGAAGTTTACTTTGTGTCAGAGGAGGGCTGAACAGACGTTAAGGAGGGCAAACCCGAAGGAGAAATAGAAGTTACAGGTCAAGATTCTTGCGGGGGCCATATCTTAGTGATGACAAGTCCAAATCAAGCGTGCTATACTTCGTTGGAAGCGTCTCGTTCAGGGCTTTCCATTGCCACCAAGGAGGTGTGTAGAAGAAGTTACAAGCATTTGAAGTTTTGAGAGTAGATGTACTTCGCATCAAAGTGTCTTCGGGTCAAAGTGACTTCGTACTTCGTACTTCGGGTTTACATGACTTCGGGTCATAAGACTTCGCCTCAAGATGAAGATGACTAAATCAGAGATAGTCGGACCTCGGAGTGCAGTGAAGGTGTTTTTGGGAGTTTTGCTAGAGGGATCAGAGGAAGTTAGAGTAGGGAAAGAAGATAGTTAGGATACCTATGACTTCAATTTCAGTTCAAATTGAAGATATGATAGAAATTGAAGGAGAAATAACAGTAGTGAATAAACCCGAAGTGTAGGATCAGACAGTAAGTGTCTTCGGGTTAGTAACATGAGTGATTAGGGGAAAATGGGTTACAAATTGAAGGTGTAGATAGTGTATTCATACTTTCAATTACAATTCTTGATGAGGAAATAGTAGAATTAGCAAAAGAATTGATAGTAGTTAAACCGAAGTAAGAGAGATAGGAGTGCAGGTGTCTTCGGATTTGACATTTGACACTTTAGAGAAGAGTGGGTCGAGAGATAAAGGTTTAGAAGGCTTAACTATGATAGGAAAGTCATATCAAGAAGGAGAAATGTTAGAATTAGTGGAGGAATTAGGAGTTGTGAAACCCGAGGACAGAATATTAGGAAGTAAGATTACTTCGGGTTTGGGTTTGAAACCGAGGAAGAAGTAGACATCGGATTGGATTAGTAACTGATTTGAGATTTGAAGGTGCAGATATGAAGAGGTGCATTGTCATTTCGGATCTGCAGGTTAGAACAGTTGTTGTAGAAACGGTATAGTTGTTAGAACTGTCGATTGCTTCACTATTTAAGAGTGGCATTCATAGGAAATTGTTGTTCAGTGCTCATTATTTATGAGAATAGATAAAGCGAAGTGCTGTGAGGTAGTGCTCGTCGCTTGAGCTTAATTCCGAGTATCAACTTTGTAATTGTGTTTGTGAGTGTTTGGAGAAATTTGAAGTGCAAGTCAGAGTGCTTGTTGGATATTGGATTCCATAGCCTTGATCTTCGTTCTGTGTGTTTGATCTTGAGTGAAGTGCAATCGAAGCAATGCCTTGACAGATCTGAGAGGAATTGTAATGTTGGTAGTATTCTGCATTTGTGAGTGCAGTGCGAAGTTGATGTGAAGCAATTTTGATCGAGGAAGTTGTGCCTTCAGTGGAGGGGTGGAACACAATTCTGAGGCAAAGTTGTTTTGCAATGAAGTGCCGTTTTCGGGAGAGCCTGAATCATCACAATCAAGATTGTCTGGAAAGATTTGATGGAGTTGTGATTAAGGAGTGTGAATTTGTGACAAGACTGCAAGTCAATGCTTGTTACTCTCTTCTGGGTGTGGTTTCTACCTGAGAGACTAAAGAAGAACTCAAGAAGAACTGAAATTGTTACTTTGCTTTGTATTTGGACATTTCTGACTCGTATCTCTACGGGAACGAACTTTACTTACCCGATTACCGCAAAAGTGATATTTGCCGGGTTGTCACACCAAACCCGACTTTGTATAAAAACCTGATTGTCGGTGTTCACGAGGATGCTCATATTTGAGGGAGGGAGTATGTGGTACTCACATTTTTTGTTTTTCTATGGTTAGTAGTTATTAAGAGACAAAGTAAGCACTAAAAGTTGAATTGCGGACTAAGAATGGACAGAAGTAACTTTGGAGGAAAGCCGAAGAAGCTGACATCGGATCCGATGATGGAGGTACTCGGAAGAGGAGTATGCCGGAAAAAGTCCAAAGATCATTGTCTTTGGGTTGGAAGACGTAGGAAAGATGAAGACCATTTAACAACCTCTATACGTGGCAAGAAAGTACATTTGAAGAAATGGCGGGGGCAGAATAAGCATGTCTTGACAGTGACTGGGAGTGCATGCAGAAGAGAGAAATTCACAAACAAAATCAACTGAAGAATGACTGCAATTCGGGGCAATATAAAATTGCAACTTTGTAGGGGGAAGTTGAATCCTCTGAGTAAATTTCCAATTCCTTTGAGTAGTCGTCCTGCAATAATGAGAAGCCCATCAAGAGTGAGATTTTCCAGAAACCCTAAGGGAGTTAGAGTGTCTTGTCCAAGAGAGGGTCTTATTTTCCAACAGCGTAGAACAAGAGAACAAATCATGGCAAAGAAGGTGGCCAACGTGTTGGCGGTGAGAGGTTTTGCAATTTGAAGGGTAGATGTAGTGGCTAAAATCAAAGTCTTGATTAGACTTTGTATTACATTTTTAGCATGGAACTAGAATTTCAATTTCTTGGGAGTAATGGCAGAGATTGCTGCTAGTAATTGTGAGGAGGGTCTTGAGGTGGAAGGGAAGAGAGGCAATCCACCTTGATGGACTGAGTCGGATTGGAAGTTGGTATTGGGAAAAGAAGCAGGAGACCCAACAGGGATCACCTTCTATCTGGAGTGTGATGCTACAAAGGAGATAGCGGAAATCCAAAAAAATTTCTTTGCTCCAAGAACCACAAATGGCTACAAGGTGGAGTCCTATCGGGACCCAATCCGAAGAAGTATTTTGGGGGCGATGATGGCTATGTTCAAGCCAGAACAAACTTCCTATGTGACCATGCAGCAAGCCGTATTCTTCCATCAGATGTTTGCAAGAGTTCCAGTCAATTGGGCGAAGTGCTTTCATCATCAAACAAGGCAGATGGTGGTGAATTGGCAAATAGGCTCACCACTGCATTACTTTGCACCATTCATAGCTCACTTCTACTTTGGGCTGAACTTACTATACGAAGACGAGCGTCATCGTATGGTGTCACACATGCACCCTGATTTGAGATGGGAAGCAAACAATGAGGAGCGCTAGTATATGCTGCATCTTCGAGCGAATGACGAGTACTTCAAGAGGACGGGACAGTGGAAAATCAAAGACATTACCTATCTGAAGACGAAGAAGCACATCAAACCCAAAGAAGCCAAGTTGTCTCCCATGCAAAGAAAGACTCAGTGGCTGATGTTGAAGACGGCAAAGGTCGTAAAAGAGGCATCATCAGGCTCAGAGTCTAGAGAGGAGACTAAGTCACAAGAAGAGGACTCGGAAGAAGAGGAGCTCACATTGAAAAGTGAGGAGTCGGGGAGCAAAAGTGACGGAGAACCAAAGGTCCAGCAATCGGTAGCAGTGAGTGAGGCTTGTCAAACAATGGTATTAAACAAGTCAAGAGCAGAAGAGGAAGCAGAGAATCCAGCGGGGCCGAGTTCAAGAGGCCAAGACAAAGAAAGTGCAGACACAATAAAGATACGAAGATTGCAACTTTGGATGAAGGAGCCGATGATGGAGAAGAAGACTCTAGAAAAAGAGGGCGATGACAATGAAGATCACTTCAGCGGGATATCCTACATGACGCAAGTGGTAACCCCATTGCTGGAATTGTTGAAGGAGAATCAAAGGGTAATTCCCCAAGATCGTAGTAAGGGGATGAACAAATTGCAAATGGTGAAGTATTTGGTGAGTGAAGTGAAGGAGCTGCAGGAACAACAAATCCAAAGATTGCAAGAAGTGGAAGAACTTTGAAGGGAGGAATGCTTGGTGAAGAAAACGCTAACTCTGCTACAAGGAAGTTGCACAAAAAAGGATAAGGAATTGCAAAGGCGAGCTGGCGAATTGAAGGAACAAACGATGTGGCTTGATAATATGAAGGAAGAAGTGAGTATTGTGCGTGTCGAGAATGTTCATTTGAAGGCGATGAGCATCGTAATGGAGTAGGGGTTGGATAGCTTGAAGAAGAGTGTAGCAGCGAAGGAACAAGCATGGCAAAGGGAGTTAGCAGCCAGGCAAGAGGAAGAAGAACGATTACGAGAGCTAGTCAGAAGTGCTGAGTTACAGAGTACATAGTATGCAGAGGAGAACAAGATGCTTGCTATGGAGTACGAAGATGAGCTAAAGATGTATCGTGAAGAATTGAAGGTAGAGTGCTCTCAAGGTTGAATCTATCAAGATCATAATTTGTATGGAGGAGAGTTTGGAAGGAGATGAGAGTGATTTGGTGGTGAAGGAGGTTGTGCATCCTCCTGAAGGCTACAAGTATGGTGGAACTTTTGATACTTTGGTGGCAAGGGTTGCACCACAAGTAGTAGTTGCTCCAATTCTTGCACCTCTACCAAAAGATGCACTTCAAACCATCATAGAACAACTTGCAGATCTCAATATCAATGTGGTGCAACTATAGGAGAAGAGAGAGGTAGATCAGAATGTAGGGAGAGGGCCTAGGAGTTATGGAAACTATCCATATAGAGGAGGCCAACCAACCAACAATTTCAATGATAGAAATTGTTTTGGTTGTGGAGGAAGAGGCCATATCTAGAGGAATTGCCCAAATTCCACTTACCATGGAGGAAGTGGTTATGAGGGAGCCAATAGAAGGAAAGAGGGAGGTTTCACTACCTCCCTCAAGTGGCTCCTTATCCAAACAAAGGTAAGGGATAGCATCCATAGATGTGGTTGAGAGCAAGTTTGAGAAGGGAGAGTGCTCAAACTCCAAGGGTCTTAATTTGGAGCTTTTGGCACAAGAGAAGAAGCGAGCTCGTTTTGCAGAGGATGTTCACTCTTCTCAAGGATTTACTCCAAGCAAGGATACTCTAATGTCTACTAGGATCACTTGAATCTCAACACCATCAACAAGAACGACTCCAAGGAAGAAGTTGGGGATGGATGATTTCTTGATTTCAAAGCAACAATGGAACTACAATGTGTTGGAGGATGTTGGTAGTCACAAGGCTAACATCACAGTGGGCCAATTGATTGCTTTGAACCTACCTTGAGAAAGGAGCTTAGAGGGGGTTTGAGTTCTACAAGGAGAAATAGGAAGAAGAAGGCAAGAGCTCCAATATCAATGGGGGTGGTGGATGCCAAGCCAGCACCATGGGAGGCTTGTGAATATGCCTCCAAGATTGATGTGAGAGTGAATGGTCAAAACATCAAGGATGCATTGGTTGATGGAGGATCAGCAGTGAATGCCATGTCAGAAAGGTTGATAAAGAAGTTGGGTATGATACCCTCTAGACCTTCAACATTTGTGGTGAGCATGGAAAACAAGCAACAAGTTAGACTAGTAGGGGTGATGGATAAGGTGGTAGTTTCAATTATGGGAGTTCAAAATCTCATGACTTTCCAAAGTATTGAAGGATTCAAGCTATGACTTACTTCTTGGGAGGCCATGGTTGAGGGCAACACACACAACTGATCAATGGTACAATGGGTACTTGAAGATTGGGCCATCAAACCATAGAGTCATAGTTCCTATGACTAACACCACCAACACTCCACATTCAGATACACCATCTTCTAGTTATTGGGAATCAAATTCCGAAGGAGGAGCTTCAGGTGTGGACACAAGCATGGAAGAGGAGGATGAATTTGAATCTGATTCAGAAGTGTATCCCTTGTGTGCTATGGATTTTGCAGCTAAGCCAAAGGTTTTGAAGGTACTAGATAAATCACCATTGACACTTGAGATAGAGAGGAGGTTATCTACCCTCAAGTATGGCCCAAATGTTACCAAGGAGGAGAAGGTGAGATTTGAGGATATTTTCCGCAAGTTCACCCATGTGTTTGCTTTTAGTTACAAGAATCTAAAGGAAGTCACCTTGGAGGAGCACAAGATAGAGGTGGAGTCACGTGTAAGACCAATCTGCCAAAAGCAACATTGCATTAGACCACCAATATCTTTGATTGTGAAGGAGGAGATTGATAAGCTCAAGGAGGCTGGATTATCTTTGAAGTGGAGAATTCAAAATAGGTGTCTCCAATTGTGATTGTGAAGAAAAAGAATGGAAAGCTTTGGGTATGCATGGATTACAAGAAGCTCAATTTTGTTACCAAGAAGGACTACTACCCATTGCCATTCATCGATGAGATCTTGGAGGAGGTTGCAAGTCATGAGAGGTATAGTTTTGGAAATGGTTATAGTGGATATAACCAAATCAAGATTGCACCAGAGCATCAACAACTCACCACATTCACCACACCTTGGGGGACTTATGCTTTCAAGGTCATGCCTTTTGGGCTTTGCAATGCTTCAGCCACATTCCAAAGGTTCATGAAACTAGTGCTTGTAGCTCAATTGGATAGAGCACCAAACTACGGATTTGGGGGTTGAGAGTTCAAATCTTTCCAAGCACGGGCCAAGGTGTTTGAACCTTTCATTGGGAAATTTGTGAGAGACTTCAATGATGACTTTTGTGTCTATGGGAGCAAGGAAGAGCACTTTGAGCTCCTAATCAAGGTCTCGCAATGCTTGGATGATGCAAATGCATCACTAGACTTAAAGAAGTGCATTTTTGGATGTGAAGAAGGTCTAATTTTAGGGCATATCATCTCCAAAGATGAAATAGTAGTTGATCTTGAGAAGGTGCAGAAAATCTCAGACCTTCCATTCCCTTCAAGCTTGAAAAAGTTACACCAATTTTTGCGGATGGTTGGGTACTATAGGAGGTTCATTTTCTCATTTTCCAACAAGGCTTATGCATTGACCATCTACACAAAGAAGGGTGTAGATTACATGATGATTTTGGAAGACAAGGAGTCTCTTAAAAGCTTTTGAGGAGCTCAAGCAATCCCTTGTTGTAGCTCTAATTCTTGCTAATTCTGATTAGAGTAAGCCTTTCATCCTCTCCACTGATGCTTCTAATGCAGCTATAGGATGCACTCTTAGTCAATTAGACCAAGATAGGCATGATCATCTAATAGCTTATGCTTGTAGTCAGATGGTTTCAGTAGAAAAGAACTACTCTATCACGGAGAGAGAAGGGTTGGCAGTGATCTTTGGTCTCAAGAAGTTTAGACACTACTTGATTGGAGGGAAAGCCACCATTTTCACAAATCACAAGGCTTTAAAGTACATCTTCAACAAGCCTAATGTTGAAGGAAGACTAACAAGGTGGATGATACTCTTTTTTGAGTATGACTACACCATTGAGGATAGGCCAAGAAAGAAACATGCAAATATGGATTTGTTATCTAGAGCCTATGATCATGATGGAGATGAGCCAATGGATGATTCCTTCCCGGATGGGGAGCTCATGAAAATCTTAATCACTCAAGAGGTTCCAATGGAGTACAAGGAGATTGTGGATATTGTGACAAGAGGTAATTATCCAAAAGGGATACATGCTAGGGAGCAAAAGGCCCTTGCCGCAAGATCTAGACCTTACACAATGGTGGAGGATATTCTTTTTCACCAAGGAGCAGATGGTGTACTTCAAAGAGCAATGGGTAAGGAAGAGTCTATCCTACTCATAAAGGAGTTTCATGAAGGTTTAGTATGTGGAGGACACTTTGCAGGAAAGGTGATTGCTTTCAAGATTCTAGATGCAGGTTACCATTGGAGAGGAATTTTCAAGGATTTGTCTTGATTATTGCAAACCTTGTCATGTTTGTCAAGCTTTTGCTAGAAAATCTACTTCCACTCCACCACATATATCAATTCCATTGCTAGTACCTTTTGAGAAGTGGGGAATTGATTTTGTAGGTCCTCTCACCCCAAGGCACAATTGGTACATTGTGGTAGTTATTGATTACCTTACCAAGTGGTTTGAGGCTAGACCATTGAGGAGCAAGATGAAGTTGGTAGATTTCTTTATGAATGCATTATCACTAGGTTTGGATGCCTTTTGGAGTTGGTTTCTGATAGAGGAGGAGAGTTTACACAAAGCATTACTACAGCCATGCTACAACATTTCTCTATCACACATAGAGTAACTACATCCTATAAGCCAAATTCCAATGGCTTGGCAGAGAGAACCAATCAGACCTTGTGCATGATGTTGGCCAAAGATGCAGAAATGGAAGGGGCTAAAAATCATTGGAACAAGAGGATTCATGCAGTTTTGTGGGAGTATAGGACAACCATGAAGACTTCTATCAGATATTCTCCTATTCATTTGGTATATGGTATTGAGTCTACCTTACCTATTCACTTTGATCTTCCAACCTTCCAAAGCATTCATAAGAGATTGAAGAAAGCACAAGGAGGTGATGCAAAGAAGTCAAGGAAGGATCAACTCATGGAATTGGAAGAGGCAAGAGCAATTGCTATGGTTCGAGTGGAGCAAGCCCAAAGGAAAAAAAAGGAGAACTATGACAAGAGGCAAGGCAAGAAGAAGGTGGAGCCTTTCAAAGAAGGTGACTAGGTAATGTTGTTTGATTCTATTTGATTCAAGAGAGTGAAAAAGAAGTTTTTGCCTAAGTACTTTGACCTTTCATAGTGGAGAAGGTATGGACCAATTACACCTATGATCTCAAGGAGTTGGGAGGAAGACACTTTGATAGGATTAATCATGATAAGTTGAAGATGTATCATAGAAGGTAGAAAGACCTTCACTTTGAGGACAAAGTGAAAATATAGTCCGAGGGTAAATGTAACACCCATTTGTGCATGTATGTAGTATTGTGATATTTAGTTTGGTATTATTAGTACTTGAGAGATATTATTTATATAAAGATAAAGGACAGTTCTACATTAGTCATGATTAGCTAAATTGAGTGATAGCTAAGATAGAGGGGACCTTACTTTAGAGGAAGTGGAAATGATGAGCACCACTATTTTGGATTCTAGTGTGTTGACTTGGTATTATTCCTAGGTGTTTGGTTTTGAAGAAAGAGTTGAGAACTCTTGGGCCCGCAAGCCTTTTTGTTTTGGATTCTTCTATAGTCTAAGGATAGCCTATGTGAAAGAATCCTTGACTTAGTGGAATATACCCATGTGGATGGATATTCCTTTATACTTTTTGACTTTACTTGACTTTTAGCCTAGTAACTTGAGTTACTCCAATAATTAGTAACTTTGGTACGTAATTATTTCACAAGTATATAAACAAGGGGTGAAGAAGTACTCATCATCCTTTCATTTGTAACTATCTTTCTCTCATTGATTTCTCTAGTGAGAAATGTCTTGAGTCTTGGAGTGTTAGCCTTGGAGGAGTATGATGGAGTTGTGGTTCTATGTCATCTTAGTCTATGGTGTGCTACCATAATAGCCATCAGAGGTTCATCCTCAATGAGAGACAAGCCGGCTCACAGACCAACCTATCTCAATTTTGCCAATTGATCTCATGTATCTTGTGTGACATTTATGGCTTGGAACCTCCCATTGATTGCACTTTTGAAGTCTTCCCATGTCAAAATTGGGGTTATAAATTTTTTTGAGTTTTCTCTACTTGGAATTGCCACCATAGTTTTGTCATTCCATCTTATTGACTTTAAACTAAGAGGATTTGTCTTTGATTATCTAGATGATTTGTGACTTCAAAATAACATCAACAATACAAAATACAAAATTCTCTACTACACCCGATAGATTCTTGCCTTCATATACCTTTGGTTTTGGAAATTGAACTTGAAGTGTTGCTCTTTCAATTCTCTCTTGTCATTAATCATCACAATCTCTCTCTTCCAACAATCTAGTAAAATGCTCAATTTATTACTTTAAAGCAATGATAACTTTTGGCATTATCGCCATAGCTACTACTCTACCAAAGTACAAATATCTAAGTTAATACATAATTATATCATGTTGACCAACCTTTGTAAGTTACAATCTAAAGGATCAATGACAAGGTGTCGTGCGTATATACATCGCTACACAACATACATCGCTGTCAACATCATACACTATAGAAGCACAACTCACACATAAGTCATACATAGACTCTAAAGTGCCACAATAATCAGATTGCTTACCACTCTCAACTCAACTCAACTCAACTCAGATCAGTACTTGATCTGTCACTCTATAAACTGCCAACAAGTGGGCACTGATTACAGTCAAGCCACACCCACTCAAGCATAGAGAACCCAGGTGATGCTCGCCGGCCTCTATCCACCATAGCCAGGAACTCGAAGGCTCAACATCAGAGAAGTGAGCTCTCTGGAGCTCACGTTGAAACTATACCCCCTAGACTCAAGCTAGCACTGAAACCCTAACGGTCCCGCTGATGGCACACTCAACGGTGTGAATGGTGCAAAGTGATAGTGGGCCCCACCGTGAAGTCAATACCTCAAACATCAAATCTGACCGTCAAAAAGTAGTCTTTGAGATATTGCTGAAATAACTCTAACTACTATCTCAGGAACTCCAGTGTCTGAGCATCTAGATGCGGCACTACAAATGGCGTGACAGCTGTTGTGCATATATACATTGCTACACAACAT
Source organism: Lunularia cruciata (assembly GCA_948567375.1). NCBI lineage: Eukaryota > Viridiplantae > Streptophyta > Marchantiopsida > Lunulariales > Lunulariaceae > Lunularia > Lunularia cruciata. The sequence goes on from OX419758.1 coordinate 30,367,180, forward strand.
ACATCGTTGTCAACATCATACACTATAGAAACACAACTCACACATAAGTCATACATAGACTCCAAAGTGCCACAATTGCCCCCCTAGCTGGTGGTTAGGCCCCTCTAACTCCAGATAGCCATCTACTCTAAGTATATGGTATACCCTCTAATGGGCAAAGATCAGGAGGCCGGGTGCTATGGAGCCCCATTGTTAGTCGCCTGTCTGCAATCTATACCATATAAAGAATGAACTAGCTATAGGTCAAGTACATCTAGGACATAACCTCTATCCCTGAGGACCCACCATGAGGGGAGGAGTCATACATGCCATATGCCATCCTCTCAAACAACTATCACACACTAACATAGTAGCAGCTCCACCAGAAGAGCCACATAACATACACTTCAAGCCTGCACGCCAAGCTTGGGTCCATAGTACCATCAATGTTTGGAAGGTGGCATGGCGCATAATTGCGCACATGATCCTTCCAAACAACACCATCATGTCCTTCTAACACAAGGACTCCAGATGGAAAAACCTCGTGCACTCTCAAGATAGTGCGGCCTGTAGAAACATCAAGTGTTGTCGGTGTTGTCTGTTGTACATATACATAGTCACCTGGATGAAATCAATGGATCGAGGGTCTATAACCTCCTCCTCAAATGGTAGCATAGCGTAAAGTATCTCTATGCTGAGCAATTGCCAAGTTCTCAATGGCCATTAGCATCACTCTCTGAAAGATTTCTGCCCGCTAAGAACATGTGCTCATCCATACATCGGGGTCATCCAAGTCCAAAACTACAGTAGCATCTTGACGAATGGCTGCAAGTAAATTCTGGATCTCGTCCATATAGCAGAAAGTATGGAGAGAAGGATGCTAAGGAGGCTTGCCGGCTGAACCGATAGCCCATGGCCAACCAAGGTAATTGGAGATCCCAATTTCCCAAGTGGCCTCTCTGCAAACCATACTTTTGCAATCCTCTCTTCACTGTCTGAACCACTCTCTTTGCTAAGCCATCTGCCTCAGGGTGATCTTGGGATGTAGTACAATGATCAATCAAAGCCTTATCACACAAGACCTGAAACTCCCCCAAGAACTCTGTACCTTGATCAGTCAAAACCTCAGCTGGTGCACCAAAATGACTAAGGACTCGATCCAGGAACGAGTAATTTGTCCCTTCACTAGACTTGTCAGTAAGTGCCACCAACTCAATCCACTTGGAGAAGTGCTCCACCATCACCAAAACATACCAATGATGTCTCACAATCAGCAGTAAAGGTCCGGCAAAGTCCAAACTCCAACGGTAACCCAATCCCATGATAGGTAATGGGTGTAACTGTGGCATATGAGCATTGAATGATGCTCTAACTTGGTCACAAACCATACATCTGGCAACAAACTGCTATACCTTGGTCTGCATACCGTGCCACTAATAATGACTCTGGAGTAAGCTATATGTATGCTTTACTCCAAAATGTCCTAGCTCCTCATGAGCATGACGGACCAACTGTGGTCTGTGTGCTGGAAGTGGTACTACTCGCACTCTACCATCCTCCCATACACGCAAAAGGTGTCTACTCTCCAATCTGAACCGTCTGGCTCGCTGAAGAACACGGTCTCTCTCCTTGGCCCCAATTGTGCCACCCACAACACCAGTGCAAAGATAGTCCATCACTAAGACATCATCATGAATGTCTCGCTGAACTGTACCAATATCTTCACTCTCTTGATCTGTGACCTCAATAACTCCTCTTGTATGCGCTGAGAGAGATACCACCAAAGGCTCTGCAAATATACATAGAAAGGCCGATGCATGCCAACTTGGCACCATCTCCTCATCTATCTCACCATGCCAACGTGCTCCGGTCTGATCATGCTGGTTGGGACATGGGTTTCTACTCAACCCATCTGCATCACGGTTCACCACTCCTGGTCTGTGAACAACCGTGAAATCATACTCCTGTAAAATCAGAGCCCATCGTGCAAGCTTCCCTGAAAGCTTGTCGGACTTCATCAACCACTTTAGCAGCTGATGATCAGTGATGAGAGTGAAGGGGTTACCAAATAGGTAACATCGGAAATGTACTCTTGCCCAAACTGCTGCCAAGCACTCTCCCTCATATGAACTATACTTTGCCTCCACTGAATTGTTGGAGCGACTAGCATAGACCACCACAAACTCCTTCCCCTCATCATCATGTTGGGTGAGCACCGCTCCAAGCTCCAACATACTCCAATCAATATGAACCTGAAATGGTCGTCCCCTGATCGGTCTCCTCAAAATAAGAGCAGATGTCAACCTCTCCTTGAGCTCTACAAAAGCTCTCTCCTGCTCATCTCCCCAACACCACTCCTATGTAAGCTTGGTCAGCTTTGTCAAGGCCTTGGCAATGGCACTAAATCCTCTAACATAGCGGCAATAGAAGTTTGCCAACCCAAGGAATGCTTGCACTCTGCTCACATCTGTAGGCTGAGGAATACGTGCAATAGCCTCCACCTTGGTCTGCTGAACACCAAGTCCTCCGGGGTAGATAGTGTGACCCAAATACTCAACCTGCTCATAGAAGAACCTACACTTCCCAGGATGTTATTTGAGTCCATGAGACCTCAACCTCTCAAACACCTCCAACAACTGTCTCTCATGCTCCTCCACAATAGTGTTATAAACCAAAATGTCATCAATATAGCACCAAGCAAAATCCAACCCAGCTAGGATCCTATCCATGACCCTCTGGAACTCAACAGGAGCATTCTTCAACCCAAATGGTAAGAACCTCCACTGATATAACACATCCTTGCCGTGAGGATCAATAGCCCAAAATTTTATCTTGGACTTATCCTCCTCCCTGATCGGCAACTGATGATATCCCGCTCAAAGATCCAGAGTACTGAAGACCTTTGCATGCCCAATCGCATCAAAAATCTCCTCCGGTGTAGGCATGGCATACCGATCAGCCCTGGTCTGTCGGTTGATAGGACGGTAATCTCCACACATCCGCCTATCTGTAAAGTTGCCATGCATATCCTTCTTGGTTGGCATCACTATCATTGATGCATACTCTCCATGTGAAATCTCCACCAAACCAGCCTCAAAAAGGTCACTACTCCGGCTCTGAATCAATGTCATCTCCATTGCACTATATTGATAAGGACATCGGAAAACTGGTGTATTGCTAGTCAGCTCAATCCGTATACCAAGTCCCTTCAAAGCACCCAGATCCTTCAAACTGAAGGCAAAACAACTCGTGTGACTCCTCAAGAACCTCCAAACCCTCCGCTCTTTCCTCTCCAGCAAGCTTTGATCCAAGATTTGGCTCCCAAGTATCCTCTGTAACTGTAGTAGGAGTGGAAGATGTACTGACTGGCTGCTACACTAGGCCCTTGGGAGCAATAATGTCCTGCTCCCGACCACTAGAGGTCCCAACCTCTGTGCAAAAAACTCCCTCCACTCTAGCTGCAAGCTCCACACGTCCTCTGGCTACATCCCATGTGGACCAAGGGTGTAATCCAAGTAGCCCATGCTCACCTGGATGGACTCCAAGTAGACCACTCTCCCTAGTAGCTATTGGATGTGTCCCAAGAATACCCTGTCCACTCGGTCTATCACCCCCAGCATGTGCCTGAATCGTCTCGATAGGCACAGGGCTCACAAGTGTCCGAGTGGTGATGCCTATCAAGCGCATCCTACGCTGCTCTGCCAAGCCAAGGCTCATAATCCAGGTCAAACAGTTCAGGTCCATAGCCTGACCCAACACCTGACGCATGGATGCCTTTGACACTATTGGAACAGCGGTAATACCGGTGCAAAAACCCATCGCAAGCTCTCTCTCATCGGCGTTGGGCTCCACCAACTATTGTAACTGTGAGTCCCAAACAAGTCTAGGTCCTCCCTCTCAAAAAGCATGAGAGCCTAGGAAACTCATGAGTGTGGGAAATGCAGCTCTAGGTTGTCCAACTAGGTTCACCACTGCCATAGGTGACCTATCAGCCACTACCACTATCTGAGACTGTGAGCCGGCCTGTCTCTCACTCAGGATGAACCTCTGATGGCTATTATGGTAGCGCACCATGGACTAAGAAGGCAAGGAACCCCAACTCCATCATACTCCTCCAAGGCTAACACTCCAAGACTCAAGACATTGCTCACTAGAGAACTCAATGAGAGAGAGATAGTTGCAAATGAAAGGATGATGAGTACCTCCTCACTCCTTGTTTATATACTTGTGAAATAGTTACGTACCAAAGTTACTAATTACCGTAGTAACTCAAGTTACTAGACTAAAAGTCAAGTAAAGTCAAAAAGTAGAAAGGAATATCCATTCACATGGGCATATTCCCCTTATCTTGACCCAACCACTAAAGCAAGGATTCCTTCACATGGGCTATCCTTGGACTAAAGAAGAATCCAAAACAAAAAGGCTTGCGGGCCCAAGAGTTCTCAACTCTTTCCCCAAAGCCAAACACCTAGGAATAATACCAAGTCAACACACTAAAATCCAAAATAGTGGTGCTCATCTTTTCTACTTCCTCTAAAGTAAGGTCCCATCTATCTTAGCTATGACTAAATTTAGCTAACCATGACTAATATAGAACCATCCTTTATCTCTATATAAATAATATCTCTTAAGTACTTGTAATACCAAGCTAAATATCACAATACCACACACATGCACAAATGGGTGTTACATTTACCCCCGGACTAAGTTTTCACTTTGTCCTCAAAGTGAAGGTCTCTCTACCTTCTATGGTACATCTTCAACTTATCATGGTTAATCCTATCAAAGTGTCTTCCTCCCAACTCCTTGAGATCATAGGTGTAATTGCCCCACACCTTCTCTTCTATGAAAGGTCCAAAGTACTTAGGCAAAAACTTCTTTTGCACTCTCTTGAATCGAATGGAATCAAACAACATTACCCAATCACCTTCTTTGAAAGGCTCCACCTTCTTCTTGCCTTGCCTCTTGTCATAGCTCTCCTTTTGTTTCCTTTGGGCTTGCTCCACTCGAACCATAGCAACTGCTCTTGCCTCTTCCAACTCCATGAGTTGATCCTTCCTTGACTTCCCTGCATCACTTCCTTGTGCTTTCTTCAATCTCCTATGAATGCTTTGGAAGGTAGGAAGATCAAAGTGAATAGGTAAGGTAGACTCAATACCATACACCAATTGGAATGGAGAATATCCAGTGGAAGTCTTCATGGTTGTCCTATACTCCCACAAAACTGCATGAATCCTCTTGTCCCAATGATGTTTAGCCCCCTCCATTTCTGCATCTTTGGCCAACATCATGCACAAGGTCTGATTGGTTCTCTCTGCCAAGCCATTGGAATTTGGCTTATAGGATGTAGTTACTCTATGTGTGATAGAGAAATGTCGTAGCATGGCTGTAGTAATGCTTCCTGTAAACTCTCCTCCTCTATCAGAAACCAACTCCAAAGGGCATCCAAACCTAGTGATAATGCGTTCATAAAGAAATCTACCCACTTCATCTTCATTCTTGTCCCTCAATGGTCTAGCCTCAACCCACTTGGTAAGGTAATCAGTAACTACCACAATGTACCGATTGTTCCTTGGGGTTCTATTGAGAGGTCCTACAAAATCAATTCCCCACTTCTCAAAAGGTCCTAGCAATGGAATTGATCTAAGTGGTGGAGTGGATGTAGACTTTCTAGCAAAAGCTTGACAAACATGACAAGTTTTGCAATAATCAAGACAATCCTTGAAAATCCCTCTCCAATGGTAACCTGCATCTAGAATCTTGAAAGCAGTCACCTTTCCTGCAAAGTGTCCTCCACATACTAAACCTTCATGAAACTCCTTTATGAGTAGGATAGACTCTTCCTTACCCACTGCTCTTCGAAGTAGACCATCTGCTCCTTGGTGAAAAAGAATATCCTCCACCATTGTGTAAGGTCTAGATCTTGCTGCAAGGGCCTTCCTCTCCCTAGCATGCATCCCTTCTGGATAGTTACCTCTTGTCACAAAATCCACAATCTCCTTGTACTCCATTGGAATCTCTTGAGTGACTGAGATTGTCATGAGCTCCTCATCCGGGAAGGAATCATCTACTGGCTCATCTCCATCATGATCATAGGCTCTAGATAACAAATCAGCATTTGCATGTTTCTTTCCTGGCCTATCCTCAATTGTGTAGTCATACTCAGACAAGAGTATCATCCACCTTGCTAGTCTCCCTTCAACATTAGGCTTGTTGAAGATGTACTTCAAAGCCTTGTGATCCGTGACAATTGTGGCTTTCCCTCCAATCAAGTAGTGTCTAAACTTCTTGAGACCAAAGATCACTGCCAACCCTTCTCTCTCTGTGACAGAGTAGTTCTTCTCTGCTGAAACCATCTGCCTACTAGCATAAGCTATTGGATGATCATGCCCATCTTGGTCTAATTGACTAAGAGTGCATCCTATAGCTACATTAGAAGCATCAGTGTAGAGGATGAAAGGCTTACTCCAATCAGGTTTAGCAAGAATTGGAGCTACAACAAGGGATTGCTTGAGCTCCTCAAAAGCTTTGAGAGCCTCCTTGTCTTCCAAAATCACCATGTAATCTACACCCTTCTTCATGTAGATGGTCAATGCATAAGCCTTGTTGGAAAATGAGAAGATGAACCTCCTATAGTACCCAACCATTCCCAAGAATTGGCGTAACTTTGTCAAGCTTGAAGGGAATGGAAGGTCTGAGATTTTCCTCACCTTCTTAGGATCAACTGCTATTCCATCCTTGGAGATGATGTGCCCCAAAAGTAGACCTTCTTCACATCCAAAAATGCACTTCTCTGGGTTGAGTGATGCATTTGCCTCATCCAAGCATTGCAAGACTTTGATTAGGTGCTCAAAGTGCTCCTCCTTGCTCCCATAGACACAAAAGTCATCAATGAAATCTCTCACAAATTTCCCAATGAAAGGTTCAAATACCTTGTTCATGAACCGTTGGAATGTGGCTGGAGCATTGCAAAGCCCAAAAGGCATGACCTTGAAAGAGTAAGTTCCCCAAGGTGTGGTGAATGTGGTGAGTTGTTGATGCTCTGGTGCAATCTTTATTTGGTTATATCCACTATAACCATCTCCAAAACTGTACCTCTCATGACCTGCAATCTCCTCCAAGATCTCATCAATGAATGGCAATGGGTAGTAGTCCTTCTTGGTAACAGCATTAAGCTTCTTGTAATCCACACATACCCGAAGCTTGCCATTCTTTTTCTTCACAATGACAATTGGAGACACCCATTCTGAATTCTCCACCTCAAAGATAAATCCAGCCTCCTTGAGCTTATCAATCTCCTCCTTCACAACCAAAGATATTGGTGGGCTAATGCGACGTTGCTTTTGGCGGATTGGTCTTGCATGTGACTCCACCTCTATCTTGTGCTCCTCCAAGGTGACTTCCTTCAAATCCTTGTAACTAAAAGCAAACACATGGATGAACTTGCGGAAAATCTCCTCAAATCTCACCTTCTCCTCCTTGGTAACATTTGGGCCATACTTGAGGGTAGATAACCTTCTCTCTACCTCCTCAAGTGTCAATGGTGATTTATCTGGGTCCTTCAAAACCTCTGGCTTAGGTGCAAAATCCATAGCACACAAGGGATACACATCTGAATCAGATTCAGATTCATCTTCCTCCGTGGAAGTCTCCTCTTCCATGCTTGTGTCCACACCTGAAGCTCCTTCTTCAGAATCTGATTCCCAATAATTAGAAGATGGGGTATCTGAATGTGAAGTGTTGGTGGTGTTAGTCACAGGAACAGTGACTCTATGGTTTGATGGCCCAATCCTCAAGTACCCTTTGTGCCATCGATCAGTTGTGCGTGCTGCTCTCAACCATGGCCTCCCAAGAAGTAAGTCATAGCTTGAATCCTTCAAGACTTGGAAAGTCATGAGATTTTGAACTCCCATAACTGAAACTACCACCTTATCCATCACCCCTACTGGTCGAACTTGTTGCTTGTTTGCCATGCTCACCACAAATGTTGAAGGTCTTGAGGGTATCATACCCAACTTCTTCATCAACCTTTCTGACATGGCATTCACTGCTGATCCTCCATCAACCAATGCATCCTTGATGTTGTGACCATTCACTCTCACATCAATCTTGGAGGCATATTCACAAGCCTCCCATGGTGCTAGCTTGGCATCCACCACCCCCATTGATACTGGAACTTTTGCCTTCTTCTTCTTTTTGCTCCTTGTAGAACTCAAACCACCTCTAAGCTCCTTTCTCAAGGTAGGGTTCAAAGCAATTAATTGGCCCACTGTGATGTTAGCCTTGTGACTACCAACATCCTCCAACACATTGTAGTTCCATTGTTGCTTTGAGATCAAGAAGTCCTCCATCCCCAACTTCTTCCTTGGAGTCTTTGTTGTTGATGGTGTTGAGGTGCGAGTGCTCCTAGTAGACATAGGAGTATCCTTGCTTGAAGTAAATCCTTGAGAAGAGTGAACATCCTCTGCAAAACGAGCTCTCTTCTTCTCTTGTGCCAAAAGCTCCAAATTAAGACCCTTGGAGTTTGAGCACTCTCCCTTCTCATACTTGCTCTCAACCACATCTATGGATGCTATCCCCTTACCTTTGTTGGGATTAGGAGCCACTTGGGTTTCACTACCTCCCTCTTTCCCTCTATTGGCTCCCTCATAACCCCTTCCTCCATGGTAAGTGGAATTTGGGCAATTCCTTTGGATATGGCCTCTTCCTCCACAACCAAAACAATTTCTATCATTGAAATTGTTGGCTGGTTGGCCTCCTCTATATGGATAGTTTCCATAACTCCTAGGTCCTCTCCCTACATTCTGATCCACCTCTCTCTTCTCCCATAGTTGCACCACATTGATCTTGAGATCCGCAAGTTGTTCTGTGATGGTTTGGAGTGGATCTTTTGGTGGAGGTGCAAGAATTGGAGCAACTACTACTTGTGGTGCAACCCTTGTCACCAAAGTATCAGAAGTTCCACCATACTTGTAGCCTTGAGGAGGATGCACAACCTCCTTCACCACCAAATCACTCTCATCCCCTTCCAAACTCTCCTCCATACGAATTGCGATCTTGATAGCTTCAACCTTGGAAGAAGGTTTCTCATATCTCACCTTGCTTCTAATTTGTGGTCTCAATCCTCCCACAAAATTCTTGGTGAGCATGGCCCCTATGCCAATCATTGTAGTCTCCACATCATCCCCACCCTTCCTCAACACTCTGCGAAATCTGGACTCCAACTTTTCCACTCTTTCCACATAGACCCTCACTTTCTCTCCATCTCCTTGCTTGAGAAATGTAACCTCACTCATCAATCTCTCATAACTCTCATCAGGAAGAAAGTTCTCAATGAGTGCTGAAGTCAAAGTCTCCCAAGACTCCTCTTCCCCCTCTCTCCTCTCTCTCTTTTGGTATTCTGACTCATACCATGTAAGTGCTGCATCCTCAAAGAAATCTGGTAATAATGAGGCCCACTCATTCTTCCTCCTCTCATTGTTTCCTATGCAAGCTCTCTTGAAGTCTCTCACAAAGGCCTCCACATCTTCTCCATCCTTGCCAAAGAAAACCGGAAGTTTCCCCATCTTAACCCCTCACTATCTTTCTTTTCTCTTAATTTTTTTTTCTCTTTTCTTTTCTCTCACTCTATTACTAATAGAGTATATACATGACTAACACCATCTGAGAATAATCCACTCTAGGGAACACAAAAGGTTCAGGTTGCTCCAAGATTTCTATAGCAACATCAAATCCTAGAGTGCATATTAATCTAACTCTCATGGATAGTTTATCCATAAGTTGAAAGATTATCTCCATCACTAATCTTGAGAACTAGCTGATGAAGGTGGTAGTATTTCTGTAGCTGTACTAAGACTCTCTCCAAGATCCTTCACCAAAGTTTCCAAAAGTGCTTTTACTCCACTACACTCATGTCCTTTTGGAAGTCCTTCAACTCCACAAACCTCACACAACTCCTTGGTCTTAGATCTTCTCCCTCCCAATCTTGGTGAAGAAGGTCCAACATGCAAACCCAAGTCAAGTAAGCCTCTCCTTTCCCTCAATCTCTTGCTCTCAAAGGTTAATGGACATGAACTTGCCTTATGTCCCTTCTCTCCACATAGAAAGCACTTAGACTCACTCTTTCCTCCAAGTGGTGTAGGTTTTTGGATCCTCTCAACACTCTCTTCAAATTCTATTGTAAACTCTCTTTTCCTCAAATCCACCCCTACAATCACCTCAAACCCTTGGGGAACCTTGCATAATCTCAATTTCCACTCTTGATGACCCTCCATGTTCCCAAAGATGAATCTAAACACTCAAACATGCTTTTTGTTGATCTCAAACTTCTCATGCATGAGATCTCCACTCTGCAGAATTGACCCTTCCTCACAATGTCACTCAAATCTCCCAACGAATATGTCACAGTCCTCTGAAATTTTCCATACTTGATCACAACTTTAGGGCGTCCCTCCTTGCAAAATTTTAGATCTTTTCATCGAGCCATTTGGCCTAGACACCTTTCTATTCAGCACCCATATTTCAGATTTGGTCTGAAAACCACCCCCCTCACTTCAAAAACTCATAACGCACTGCGCAAAAATGATCTCTCTCTAATTTTTGTGGCACCAGGTAGGATACAATGCACTGAATTTTCTTGGAAATTTTCAGGACAATTCACTAAAAATTGAAGAAATGGCAGACTCTGTACAATTTTCCAGAGAGCATGCAGTTGCGGGAGCACTTTACCCTATCAACTTTCAAAAATTCTAGCCCAGTGCGCATAGAAGCTCTCTCAATAATTTCAAGTGTGCTAACTGAAAGATAACCCAAGCTATCATATGTAGAAATCTCAAGTCCAGATCTCAAACTTGAGATTTTGCCCAAAATCACCTTAATCCCCAAAATCTGCAATCCACCTCACACAATCTCTCCAATTCCTCTCATGTGTACAAGATGTACAAAATCACCTCAAAGACATCATAATGAACTACAGGGTATACAAATGGATCTTGGTTCTCTAACATAAGTTCAGCCCTCTCCTCTCCTAATGTTCTTTCCAAGTGAGCTCTCATAGCCTCCTTCTGCCTAATGTAGAATTGGACGCGGAACATTATCTTGCCTTCTAGAGAGGTCCCGGCAACGGAACCAAAAATGTGAGCCGGCCTGTCTCTCACTCAGGATGAACCTCTGATGGCTATTATGGTAGCGCACCATGGACTAAGAAGGCAAGGAACCCCAACTCCATCATACTCCTCCAAGGCTAACACTCCAAGACTCAAGACATTGCTCACTAGAGAACTCAATGAGAGAGAGATAGTTGCAAATGAAAGGATGATGAGTACCTCCTCACTCCTTGTTTATATACTTGTGAAATAGTTACGTACCAAAGTTACTAATTACCGTAGTAACTCAAGTTACTAGACTAAAAGTCAAGTAAAGTCAAAAAGTAGAAAGGAATATCCATTCACATGGGCATATTCCCCTTATCTTGACCCAACCACTAAAGCAAGGATTCCTTCACATGGGCTATCCTTGGACTAAAGAAGAATCCAAAACAAAAAGGCTTGCGGGCCCAAGAGTTCTCAACTCTTTCCCCAAAGCCAAACACCTAGGAATAATACCAAGTCAACACACTAAAATCCAAAATAGTGGTGCTCATCTTTTCTACTTCCTCTAAAGTAAGGTCCCATCTATCTTAGCTATGACTAAATTTAGCTAACCATGACTAATATAGAACCATCCTTTATCTCTATATAAATAATATCTCTTAAGTACTTGTAATACCAAGCTAAATATCACAATACCACACACATGCACAAATGGGTGTTACAAGACAGACACCCAACATCCAAGATATCATCAACAAAGATGTGGTTAAGTCGCTGAATCCCATCATAAGCACGCTATAGAACCTCTCTGGGCAAGAGGTTTGTCCACCAAAGACGAAGACGATGAGCCCGTGATCCCACTTTGGCTGCATCTAACAATACAGCAGGTCCCATCCAAGAATGGACCTGATGTGTACTTGCCACCACTCTGGTGCAAGAATCACCCAACAAAGGAACGTTCTCCAAAAGGTAAGCTGGAGAAACAGACTAATGAACTTAGAAATGTTGTAGTATTTGTAACATCTCCCAAAACACACCAAAATGAGGATTTTGAAGACCCAATCCTCTACCAGCACGTGTATGTCCTTAACATGGCCATCCAGAAATCACCAAGTGAATAGGTCCATGTCTCTCTAGGTCATGCGCCCCCAGTAAGGAAATGTCTCCTGGTAGGGCCTTCTGGTAACCTTTGACTGCTGACATCGGTAATAACTCTGGATACCAATAGGCCAAGTGTGACACATGATATAGAGAGACTCACCTAGCAATCTCATCTCTCTCTACATACAAGTACCTCTGTACTTGTATACCCGCCTGTAACACCGCAGCTAGTCCGGTGTTGATCCCACCAAACAACTCCAATAAGCATATCCCCTCTATTGGATACTGCCAAGCAATGAGTGTGGTATCCTGAGGTGTCAAAGCAATCGCCTCTAGAGGCTCATCCTCACACTCATCCCCTGATGGTACGAAAGCTCCACTCCAAGCCTGTTGCACCAACTGATTTGCATGTTGTTGCAATGCATCCTCTGAACTCCTCAATGGAACATCCAAGGTGGATGGAACAATCCCACTTGTACTCAAAAGCCGAGTGATCTCCTCTGGTACTAGAGTATCCTTTGCATGGGCATTCCCCTCCAACAAGTCACCAGGCCAAGTAACTGCACTATTGAAAGCTAAAACTGATGTTGACATGGTCTCAGACTGTAGTGAGCCAAGACTGCCACTACTGAAGCATACTGGTAGACGACATACCCGTCCCTCGCCAGACTGCCAACCAGGTCTATAAGAGGTTGTCTCCTCCCAATAGTCAATGCTGAAATCCATGGGGTATAACACTGCTCCCCCAACTAGCACATCATATGACTCAGCTATCATCGCAATAGCCTCACCACCAAGCTATCAGTCGGATGACCAGGCTAAACCTGGACAACAAGCACTCCACGTGTGATGTACTGTGTCGAACCACCACCTAGAGATGTCTGGATCTGAAATGGACACCTCTCTACATCGTAACTCTAGACCGACAATTGCAGCCTTCCCCAACATAAGGGGCTGCGCACCAGAGTCTAACAAGACTCTCTGTGGTATATAGACCTTCCCTGAAGGTCCTACCAAACGGAAAATCCCCCTCTAATTATCCAATAGGACAACACCAGGTGTAAACCGCGCTCTCTCAAAGGCCGGTCTAGCTGGCAACTCCTCTAGTCTAGCCGTTGCTGCTTGCCATAAACCACTGGTCGCTGAACGGATCCCATGCTCCTCAACCAAGTCAGCTCCACTACCAACCACCTCTGCTCTAGTAGTAGGAACTGCACCATCCCTACTCTCACACAACGTGGCAGCCAACCGCAACACTGGGGCTGGGTCAACTCCCAACGTAAACATATCACTGGCCGAAAACAAAGGACGCCGCATAATCAGCTAAGCCGCCCCCAACATCATGCTAGACTCAGTCTGTGTACTAGCAGGTGGTTGACTAGCAAGTAGTCCATCATGTACTTCATCACCACCTACCACACTTGCACTGGGATGTCTAGGAACCATGGATGTTGTTTGCAATGCCTCAGATAGCATGAAAGACTAGGGAAGTCTGACTTGTCTCCCAACCTCTCTTCTCTGTGGGTCCAACTCCACTGATACTCCTCTAGGCTCTGGAGCATGTATTGCACTCCTAGTCACTGCTGTAGATGCATCCACCTGTGCTACTCCGCACATGAAGTCCAAAGCATCTCTATCACCAGCATATGAGGTGGAAGCCTCAGCACCTGAATCTGATCTCCTCTGAGCAATAGCCATACTAGCCAATCTCTGCTCCAACTGCTCAATCCGAGTAGCCATAGCTATGTCAGAAGTAAGGGCAGGTACTGCACCCCTACTAGGTGTAGATCCTCTACCACCACCTCTACCACCTCGTCCTCCATGAACTGGAGCTCCTCTACTACCTGCCATAGCAGCCCTACCACTCCGTGACTCCGGGTGTAGGTCAAAACACCGGTCACTAGTGTGACCAAATCTATGGCAATGCTCACACTGCCTTTGTGCTGGCTGTGATGCACCAGAGGTATCAGGTCCGCTGCCTTGAGTACACTCTCTCCTATGGTGAGGTCCACCACAAGTCCAACAAGCAACACCACCACTCACTGGCTGTTGCTGACCCGAAAATGAGGGTAAGGGTCTAACTCCACTAGGCCCTCCACTCGCTCCACCTCTAGGCTATCCACCCTATCCTCAAAAACCAACTGGGCGTGGTGTACTCTCCTGAACTCTAGAAGAAGTCACAGCCGTGGATTAGGTCTCCCTACCAAATCCAGATGTCACCACTCTCTCCTCCACCATATTGAGCTCAATACGCTCAGCCAAACCAAAGACTAATGCCAAAGTAGGCGAAGTAGCCTGTAACAACGTAGCATCACGAACTCTACATCACAACTCCCTGTCCAATATCCCATACCAAAACTGGACTGCCTGGGCCTTAGTAACTCCCTGAGTGAAACTGATCAGCCGCCTCATGCGAGTGTATGCCTCACATAGGCTCTTTCCAGCCTTCCGCTGGAACTCTTGCAAGCTCCTCAGCTTGTCAGTCTGCACTCCTTGGTAGTTCTGCCTCAAATATAGGAAGAACTCCACCATGGGGTTAAACCCCGGTACCACACCACCTCCTGCAGCGGTACCTCCACTCGTAGTAGCACTATCTCCAGCTAGTGCACCTCCACTAGCTCCACCCACACTACTTGAGCTAGAACTCGTAGGTACAGCCGATCTACTCCTGGCCACCAAGCCTGAAGTGATGGAGACATAGTGTGGAGACCAATATTGTCTCCATAACTCAATCTCCTCCAAATGAGCTCTCCTGAACTCATGGTAGTCATCCATCGGCGGACCCTCCAGATGCTGAAACAACCCCTTCCATGCCATGAAGGGTGTGAACAAAGTCGGGTTTTGCATTTGCTGCAGATCACACCAACTATCGAACTCCTGGATGAAGTCATCCAACTCAATGGTACCCACTAAACCAGAGTAACGCCTAGGGCCTTTGGAGGCCCCATAAATCTCATCCATGTCCCACAACAATGGTGCGGACACACCAAGTGCACTCTCAACTAAATCAGCTCCTGCGTCAAACTCCAACTCAGAGTCAATCTCCTCCCTCATTGGGACTTGAGATACAGGCTGATACCGAGCGCCACTCCAAGTAAACCCACTGCGTACTATAGGGCTAACTCCTTTGGAATCTCCAAAGAACTCAGTCGTGACAAAGTAACCGCAACAGCAAACCCAAACCACCAACTGCAACCGCAAGTCGCAACCGCAAGTACCCCACCAAGTGCCAACACCACCAAGCACCACCCACTAATGTAACTCTAACCGAGATAACTACACTAGAGGAAAGGGCAACCTATAACCTACCATCATAACACGCACTCTCATGGTCTGCAGGTCATCACTTCCTGCCTCACCAAAGAGAAACAAAGGTAGTCTGACTGGTCATCACTCCAGCCTTACCACCGAGAGCACACTAGAGCACCAACGCTCAAAAGTCAAGGCACCTCACACAAACGTGGTGCACAAATAGGAAGCAGAGAATGGAGGGGATCCAATCACAAGAAATCTAAACAAAAACCCTCCATCTCATAACACAACACAAAACTGACTCTGCCACCATTTGGCATTTGACATAAGAGAAGTTCGGATCTAAGTCCTAAGCTACCAGGATCACCAAGAATGGGATCAAACTGCCTCTCCTAGCCAAAGCTACATGTGTATAGATAACAATGGCACAATCACTAAGACAACAAGTGAGGGTGGACCAGTTGGCTAGAGCACCAGTCTAGGAACAAGAAATCTAGGGGTCAAATCCTGTTGTGCACAATCTAGCAGGAAAGGCAGATTTTGCCAACCAGTGACCAAGATCTACTCTAAACTAGCTAGCCTCACGCTGGCTTGCTGGCCCTTCTAGGCCTTCGTAGCCTCTCATAGCCCACAGCCCTATGCCTTGAAACGCCAAAATTCAGCCAAATGAGGCCTTTCTTGTTGCCACTTCCAACCTCCTCCAAAATTGGCAAAACTTCTCCAAATCTGTGAAACTCCTCCAAACTAGCGAGACTCCTCCAAATCTGGCCAAAATATGACGTAAATCCCAACCAAAATCTGACATAAAATCTGACATAAACCCTAAAGATGGCTGTCCACCAAATCCCCCGCTAACTTTCCACTCGAGCCAAATTGACAAAATGGGTTTTTCCAAATCACAATTTCATGAGAAGAGCTTCCCAACTCCACCTTCAATTTGACTTTCTGAGCCCAACTCGCAACAAATTGGTCCTGCCTTCATATCTTGAGCTCAAAATCACAACACTGCTCAAAAATTGCTCCTTCTTTGCTCAAAATTTGGCCAGTGCTTCCGCACACCGTCCGCCTAACTGCCAAATCTGCATCAATCGATTGAGTTGCTACACACTAGGGAAACACTGAACTTGAATCGAGCTACCAACAATCCACTGAGCTTGGAGATACCACCAACACTCACAGTTCTTGCACCCAATTTCCCCCTGACTTCACTTCTCTGATGTAATCAGATTGCTTATCATTCTCAACTCAACTCAACTCAGATCAGTACTTGATCTTTCACTCTATAAACTGCCAACAACTGGGCACTGATTACAATCAAGCCACACCCACTCAAGCATAGAGAATCCAGGTGATGCTCGCCGGCCTCTGTCCACCATAGCCAAGGACTCGAAGGCTCAACATCAGAGAAGTGAGCTCTCTGGAGCTCACTTTGAAACTATACCTTCTGGACTTGAGCTAGCTCTGAAACCCTAACGGTCCCGCTGATAGCACACTCAACAGTGCAAATGGTGCAAAGTGACGGTGGGCCCCACTGTGAAGTCAGTACCTCGAACACAAAATCTAACCGTCGGAAAGTAGTCCTTGAGAAACTGCTGAAATAACTCTAACTACTATCACTAGAACTCCTGTGCCCGAGCATCTAGATGCGGAACTACAAATGGCGTGACAAAGGTGATTACATATGGAAAATTTTGGCCAAAGTATGAAATGATACTTTGGTAGTTCATAGATACACAAATTCTCATGTTTTGGAGGAAATAGATTGGTTGGTCCATAGATTTCATCCATCTTGTTCTTGCTCCAATACCAATATGAAAGACTAATGAGAGGAATAGGAGAATGGAATATCACACAAGAACTCTCAAATGAGGGAAAATCCAAATACCTAGCCTAAGCTTGGGCTTTGATATTTATAGGCAATTTAGGTACATAGCTCTAAAGAAGCTTCCAAGTATGGATCCTTCTATAAGTCACATTTCTTGGAGTGCAAGATAAGCTAGCCAATTACTTATCATAAAAGCTACTTATCAATTTGGTATTCAAGTTACCCAATCCTTGGAAAGTTCTTATAAACTTCTCACCAAAAACTTTTTGGGTGCTTCTAGAATATTCTTAGAATTCCTATATATGCTAGTTTTATTTCCTTTTAGCTCTAATTTTCTTTTACTAATTACACTAATCTCCCACTAACGTTGTAATTGTGGCACTTTAGAGTTTATGTATAACTTCCTATATGGAATATGCTTCTATAGTGTATGATATTGACAAGGATGTGTTTTTTGTAGCAAGGTATATATATTATCACAATATTTATTGCACCTAAGCTAATTTATGAGGACACTTGAATGATTATCTTGGCAATTACAATTGTAGTAGTAGCAATTCATGGGCTACTTAGCAATGGCCATTTGTTCCATTAAGGTTTTTGATTGGATTGTTGGAGTCACCATTCACAACATCAATTCCATTTTTTGTGTTGTTACGTACCATTAGAGTTAGAAGCCTTGGCCTTTAACAGAGAGGTATATCTCAAAGTAGAGCTTTAGAAAGCTCACTTCTTCTATGTTGAGCATTTGAGCTCTTGGCTATGATGGACAAAGCTTGCAAGTGTAATATGGATTCTTTGTGCTAGAGTAGGTTTGGCTCAATGAGCGTACTCAATGTTTGTTTATAGAGTACATGTAGCCTGATGAATTATTATTGATTGATTATGTCCCTCTAGAGTTGGTGTATGACTTGTCATCTAGATTGTGCTTTTATAGTATGTGATGTTTACAATAGTGTATGTTGTATAGCAATGTATATATGTATGATATGGAACCTTTGAGATGTACTTCACCTTTTTACAATCCACTGATATTCCATCCTTGGAAATGAAATGCCTCAAAATTAGACCATCTTCACAGCCAAATATTTACTTCTCTAGGTTGAGTGGTGCATTTGCTTCATCAAATCAGTTCATGGCCATGATCAAGTGCTCAAAATGCTACTCTTTGATCTTATAGACACAAAATCCATCAATGAAATCTCTTACAAATTTTTCAATGAAAGATTCAAAAACATTGTTGACAAAGCTTTAAAATGTGGTTGGAGCATTGCAAAGCCAAAAAAGGTATGACCTTGAAATCATACCAAGATGTAGTGAATATGATGAATTGATGAAGTTTTGATGCAATCTTGATTTGGTTATAATTCCTATAACTATCCATGAAAATATACCTCTCATGACTCACAACCTCCTCAAAATTTTCAATTAATAGAAAGGCATAGTAATCATTTTTTGTAATAGCATTGAGTTTCTTATAATCCACACATACCCTAAGTTTGAAATTCTTATTATTTACAATCATAATTGAAGATACTCATTTTTTAATTCTTAAGAATTCAGCCAGAGGACATGTGGAGCTTGCAGCTGGAGTGGAGGGAGTTTTTCACATAGAGGTTGGGACCTCTAGTGGTCGGGAGCAGGACACTATTGCTCCCAAGGGCCCAATGTAGTAGTCAGTCAATACGTCTTCCACTCCTACTACAGTTACAGAGGATACTTGGGAGCCAGATCTTGGACCCAAGCTTACTGGAGAGGAAAGACAAAGGGTTTGGAGGTTCTTGAGGAGTCACACAAGTTGTTTTGCCTTCAGTATGAAGGATTTGGGTGCTCTGAAGGGACCGGGTATACAGATTGAGCTGACTAGCGACACACCAGTTTTCTGACGTCCTTATCGATATAGTGATATGGAGAAGACATTGATTCAAAGCCAGAGTAGTGACCTTTTTGAGGTTGGTTTGGTGGAGATTTCACATGGAGAGTATGCATCAATGACAGTGATGCCAGCCAAGAAGGATATGCATGGCAACTATACAAATAGGTGGATGTGTGGAGATTACCGTCCTTTCACCCAACAGACCAGGGCTGATCGATATGCCATTCCTACACCGGAGGAGATTTTTGATGCGATTGGCCATGCAAAGGTCTTCAGTATTTTGGATCTTTGAGCGGGATATCATCAGTTGCCGATCAAGGAGGAGGATAAGTCCAAGACAGCATTTTGGGCTATTGATCCTTACGGCAAGGATGTGTTATATCAGTGGAGGTTCTTACCATTTGGGTTAAAGAACGCTTCTGCTGAGTTCCAGAGGGTCATGGATAGGATCCTAGCTGGGTTGGATATTGCTTGGTGCTATATTGATGACATTTTGGTTTATAGCACTACTATGGAGGAGCATGAGAGACAGTTGTTGGAGGTGTTTGAGAGGTTGAGATCTCATGGACTCAAGTTACATCCTGGGAAGTGTAGGTTCTTCCACAAGCAGGTTGAGTATTTGGGTCACACTATCTACCCCGGAGGACTTGGTGTCCAGCAGACCAAGGTGGAGGCTATTGCAAGTATTCCTCGGCCTACGGATGTGAGTAGAGTGCGAGCATTCCTTGGGTTGGCAAACTTCTATCACCGCTATGTTAGAGGATTTAGTGTCATTGCCAAGGCCTTGACGAAGCTGACCAAGCTTACACAGGAGTGGTGTTGGGGAGATGAGCAGGAGAGAGCTTTTGTAGAGCTCAAGGAGAGGTTGACATCTGCTCCTATTTTGAGGAGACCGATCAAGGGACGACCATTTCAGGTTCACACTAATTGGAGTATGTTGGGGCTTGGAGCGGTGCTCACCCAGCATGATGATGAGGGGAAGGAGTTTGTGGTGGCCTATGCTAGTCGCTCCAACAATTCAGTGGAGGTGAAGTAAAGTTCATATGAGGGAGAGTGCTTGGCAACAGTTTGGGCAGTAGCATATTTCCGATGTTACCTATTTGGTAACCCCTTTACTCTCATCATTGATCATCAGCGACTGAAGTGGTTGATGGAGTCCGACAAGCTTTCAAGGAAGCTTGCACAATGGGCTCTGATTTTACAAGATTATGATTTCATGGTTGTTCACAGACCTGGAGTGGTGAACCGTGATGCAGATGGGTTGAGTAGAAACCCATGTCCCAGCCAGCAAGATCAGACCGGAGCACGTTGGCATGGTGAGACAGATGAGGAGATGGTGCCAGGTTGGCATGCATCGGCCTTTCTGTGTATATTTTCAAAGGCTTTGGTGGTATCTCTCTCAACGCATACAGGAGGAGTTATTGAGGTCACAGATCCAAACAGTGAAGATATTGGTACAGTTCAGCGAGACATTCATGATGATGTCTTAGTGATGGACTATCTTCGCACTAGTGTTGTGGGTGGCATAGTTGGGGCCAAGGAGAGAGACCATGTTCTTCAGTGAGCCAGACAGTTTAGATTGGAGGGCAGACACCTTTTGCGTGTATGGGAGGATGGTAGAGTGCGAGTAGTACCACTTCCATCTCAGAGACCACAGTTTGTCCGTCATGCTCATGAGGAGCTAGGACATTTTGGAGTGAAGCGTACATATAGCTTACTCTAGAGTCATTATTGGTGGCGTGGTATGCAGACCGAGGTACATCAGTTTGTTGCTAGATGTATGGTTTGTGACCGAGTAAGATGTGGTGCCCACATTTTTTGTTTTTTTCAAAATAAAGGAAAAGAAGTGTATAGAGAAGTTGTATTGCGCCTGTATGGCCAAAGAAGGCAAACAAAAGAGTCTTTGGGATGAAACCCAAAGTAAAGTGACTTTGGGGCATAAGGCAAAGTACTCAAAAATGCCCTGTCATCACACAACCCAAAGTAAATTGTCTTTGTATCGGAGGTAGCTCAACCCGAGGCAAAGACAGTCTAACCACCTTTCGTCGGGGCAAGAAATTCAAGAAGGGGCCGTTCAAAAACCGGCGGCCCATATGCACAAAGGTTGATTGACAATGACAAGTGCATGCCGGAGGTGTGATTTCTCGGTAGAAACTCAAAGTGACGGAAGACGAAGAAGCACAACTCTATAAAAATTGAACTTGCAACGACGAAATGTCGAGTAATTTTCCTTTGCTGTTGAGAAGTCGTCTTGCAGGTGATCGTGGGAAGGGAAATAGAGTTGGAATCGTGTTAGTGCGAAAGGGAGAAGTTGCAAAAGTGAAATCAAGAGAGAGTGAGAAGGTAGAAGAGATGGGAGGAGGAAAGAAAAACTCCAAATTCATAGTGAGAAATCATGCGATTCGGAGGTTAGATGTAATAGCAAGGATCAAAGTCTTGAGCCGACTTTGATCACATTTCTACCATGGAACTGGAATGAAAGCTTTCCAAGATTCATGACAGAATTCATCAAGAGCAAGTGTCTCGATGGACTAGAGGAAGAAGGGAAGAGAGGAAATCCGGCTCATTGGACAGAGTCGGATTGGAGACTCGTACTCGGGAAGGAAGCAGGCTTGGAGCAAGGAGCCACGTTCTTGGGGAAGGGAAAGATAGCTCAAGAGACCCAGGAGGTGAGAGATGCCTTCTTGTCAGAGAGGACTGTGAGCCGGCCTGTCTCTCACTCAGGATGAACCTCTGATGGCTATTATGGTAGCGCACCATGGACTAAGAAGGCAAGGAACCCCAACTCCATCATACTCCTCCAAGGCTAACACTCCAAGACTCAAGACATTGCTCACTAGAGAACTCAATGAGAGAGAGATAGTTGCAAATGAAAGGATGATGAGTACCTCCTCACCCCTTGTTTATATACTTGTGAAATAGTTACGTACCAAAGTTACTAATTACCATAGTAACTCAAGTTACTAGACTAAAAGTCAAGTAAAGTCAAAAAGTAGAAAGGAATATCCATTCACATGGGCATATTCCCCTAAGCATGTGGTCTTATCTTGACCCAACCACTAAGTCAAGGATTCCTTCACATGGGCTATCCTTGGACTAAAGAAGAATCCAAAACAAAAAGGCTTGCGGGCCCAAGAGTTCTCAACTCTTTCCTCAAAGCCAAACACCTAGGAATAATACCAAGTCAACACACTAAAATCCAAAATAATGGTGCTCATCTTTTCTACTTCCTCTAAAGTAAGGTCCTATCTATCTTAGCTATGACTAACTTTAGCTAACTATGACTAATATAGAACCATCCTTTATCTCTATATAAATAATATCTCTTAAGTAGTTGTAATACCAAGCTAAATATCACAATACCACACACATGCACAAATGGGTGTTACAGGACAAAGAACGGGTATAAGGTTGAGAGTTACAAAGACCCTATGAAGAGAGGGATCGTGAGTGCACTAATGGCTATCTTGAAGCCGGAGCAAACCACATATGTGATGAAACACGGTGGTGTTCTTTCACAAGCTTTTCACAGGAGTACCAATCAATTGGGCGAGGTGTTTTCACGGGAGAACAAGGTAGATGGTGTGGAATTTGCAGGATAAGTCGCCTCCACACTATATCGTGTCGTTTGCAGCACACTTCTACCTCGGGCTTAACTTGCTAAACTTGGCAGAGCGGACTCAGATGGTGTCGCACTTCCATCCTGATGTGTGAAAGGAGGTCGATGTCTAAGAGCAACAATACATCCTGCAAATCAGGAGTACTGACAACTACTACGCAAAGACGGGGAAGAACGTGGAGGTTGCAGTGAGTACCCCGACTACAAAGAAGAGGGGTCGGCAAGATGACGCCAAAGACAAAAAGAAACCTCGGAAGACATGGAGAGGCAACCCGAGGCAAGGTATGGTGATAATTGAGTCAGAGGACGAGGACTCAGAAGGAGATGCCGAGCTAAAAATGAAGACTCGGAACACAAGGAAGAGCCTGAGCTAACGCTGCAGAGTGGAGATACAAGTAGCGATAGTGATGAAGGGGAAGACATGACATTGGCACCAGCAGCTGACAAATACAAAGAAGAAGTTCAAGCAGAGATGGAAGCCAAAGACAACACACAAGTGGAAGACAAAGTAACTCTGCCCAAAGAGAAGAAGATCGCAGTGCAGCAAGGAGTTTGCTCAAGACGTAAGGTGAAGTGTGAAGCGGGGCTGAGTAAGGCAAAGGAAGAGGTAAGTGAAAGCTTGGGAAGTGAGGCTTCAATTCCGATACGAAGATTGCAGAGAAGAAGGCGAGTATTGGATGAACAGGAAGTGCGAAGAGAAGTGGCCACACAAGAAGAAGTAATCCTGAGCGATGGAGTGGAGTACCTATGGGAGGTGGTGTGCCCATTGTTGGTGAAGTTGGAGTACAAGAAGAAGGAAATGCAGTCAACATGTCCGGAGGTAAAGACTGTATTGCAGGTGTTGGCGAGATTAGAAGAAGAAAACTCTGAGTTGAAAAAGAGTATAACCCAAGGTGAGGACGAAAGGGAAGTGCTACGAGCGGAGGCAATGGTGAGAAGTCAGGTAATCAAATACTTGAAGAGAGAAGTAAGTTATCGAGAGGATCTTGTGAAGAAGAGTGACATAGCAAGGGAGAGACAAGTAGCGGAGTATGAAATCTTGAAGCAGCAGTTTGTTGATTCATGAGTAGAAGTAATCCATGTTATGGCAAGAGTAGCAGCAAAAGGATCATAAGCTTGATAGGGTGATAGAGACTGTCAAGGAGAAGAAGCAACTCTAGCAAAGAGAGTTGGCGGCATAATACCGAGAAGAAGATCGATTACAAGAGTTACTTCATAAGCAGGAGGAGAAGGTTGTACAGAAGGAGAAGGAGAAGGAGAAGGAGACGGTGAAAGCTGAGTTCAAAGAGGAGTTGGCGATGTACAAGGAGGACTGGCTTGCAGATCAAGAGCGAGAGAGAAAGATGAGATTGGAGCCAGTGAAGGAGATAGTCCTCAGGATGAACGCGATGTTGAGTACAAAGGCCAGCGTTCAGATTGAAGAAACGAGATTGCACGAGTTGAAATTGTTGGTGTAGGAGACCAGGCAAAGATAGGCAAGAGACACTAATTTGAATGCCTTGTTAATTAGTCTCGGAACTTGTGTAGACAGAAAGATTTGAGAGGTAGAGGATAACATTTCAATTAGATTAGACTTAGTGAAAATAGAGATAGAAAAGCTTCGGAAGGATGTTAGAGCAAAACCCAAAGTAGATAACATAGGAGTACAAATGTCTTTGGAGTTATTAGTGGAGACATTAGAGAAGAGTGGGTCAAGAGATAAGGAGTTAGATAGATTACCCACTAGTGCAATTTCAGATCAGGAAAGAGAATTGTTGGATCGGGTAGAAGAAGTAGAAAATACAAAACCCAAGGATAGAGTAGTAGGAAGTAAAATTACTTCGGGTTCGGGTTTGAAAGCCGATCACGAAGTAGACATTGGATCGGAGTAGTAACAGATTTGAGATTTTAAGAGGCAGATATGAAGAGGTGCATTGTCATTTCAGATCTACAAGTTTGTAGAGTTGTTAGGAGGAGGTACATTAGGAAGATAACTGTTGATTGCTTCACTATTTAAGAGTGGCATTTGCAGTATTATGTTGTTCAGTGCTCATAATTTTTGAGAATAGATAAAGCGAAGTGCTGTGAAGCAGTGCTCGTTGCTTGAGCTTGATTCCGAGTATCAACTTTGTGTCTATGTTTGTGAGTGTGTGGAGATATTTGAAGTGCTAGTCAGTGTGCTTGTTGGATGTTGGATTTCACAGCCTTGATCTTCATTCTGTGTGTTTGATCCTGAGTGAAGTGCAATCAAAGCAATGCCTTGACAGATCTGAGAGGAATTGTAGTGTTGGTAGTATTTGGCATTTGTGAGTGCATTGTGAGGTTGATGTGAAGCAATTTCAATCAAGGAAGTTGTGCCTTCAGTGGAGGGGTGGAACACAATTTTGAGGTGAAGTCGTTTTGCAGTGAAGTGCCATTTTTGGGAGAGCCTGAATCATCACAATCAAGATTGTTTGGAAAGATTTGATGGAGTTGTGATTATGGAGTGTTTATTTGTGACAAGACTACAAATCAGTGTTTGTTACTCTCTTCTGGGTGTGGTTTCTACCTAAGAGATTAAAGATGCAACCAAGAAGAACTACAATTGTTACTTTGCTTCATATTTGACCAATTTTGACTCGTATCTCTACGGGAACGAACTTTACTTACTCAATTACCGCAAAAGTGATATTTTCCGGGTTGTCACATGATTTTTGGCGCTGCTGCCGGGGATACAAATCTTGGAAGTGGAAGAATACGAAGCCAAATTTGAAATAGGGTATCAACGCAATATGAATGTCTACATCGAGAGAACAACGGGAAGAGAGAGCTTGAAGAAGAGCACTTCAGCATGAGAAGACAAACGTTTGAACGTCCCATCCACTCTTGACGAAACTGAACGAGAGGTGTTGGATTTTCAACTCCTTCACAAAGTGCAAGAAGCCTTGCAAGAACTCGACCATAGGAAATGCGAAGATGGTTGATAAGGCTACTTCGCATCTCCCTCTTCGTCCAAGAAGAAGAAAGAATCGAGTGGGCAAACATATGCATTGCGGCCCAGTACACCGACTTCTTCTAGAGCTGTAAAGGAAATTGTGTCCTTGAAGAACTTTGTTCAAGAAAAGACAGCATGAACACTTACTGAAGACGAGTGTCAACATCTTCTATGAACGATTCCTTGGTTGTCCCAAAGGAATTTTGAAGAACCAATTGAAAGTGTTGACCCTGAATCTTCTACTTGGGTTGAAGTCGACACCCTCATAGCAAAAATTGTCGAAGAAGACCCCACCTTGAATTTGACGAATTGGAATCCTTGGGCTGACAACATGGCGTCAATACTAGCCAATCCTTCAGTTCTGTCAAGTTCAACACTACCTCAGCCGATCCCAGTGCATCAAACGATGACTTTGCTGCCTATCACCCGACACGCCTATCAGAAGTACAAGGGGACAGAACAAGATGAAGACCCTGATGAATTCATCAAAGAATTCGAAGTCATCTCCTTTGCTAACAAGGAGCATGACTCGGCGGATCGACTGAGAATTTTCCCAAGTTTGCTCCACAAGAAAGCAAGGAGCTAGTACACTCATGTGACCCAGAAGGGGTTCGTACCAGCGGACTGGGCAGACTTGAGAAACAACTTCCTGGAACAATTCCGGGAGATTGATTACAACACGAGTGTCTTTGCGGCACTCAATGATTTGGACCGAGGCAAGAAGGAGAAGTTGAGAGACTACTCTGAGCAGTTCATGGCACTACTGAACCAAGTTCCCAAGCAAGCGGGGGTGGTGGGCTACTCCAATGCCCAAGCCACTACCTGGTTCCTTGGGGGACTTTCACCAGAGATACAAATCTTTGCGAGGGAGAGGAATGTAACTTCCCTAGACAAAGTACTTAAACATGTCGCTCGTTACGAGGCAGCCCACTCTCACTCTACTGGTAATCGGAGAAATTGGGAGAAGAAAGGCAAGAAGCCCAGAAGAAGAGCTTCGTGCAGTACATCCCCTTCTTCAGATGAATCCTCCATGTCTTCAAGCTCTTCTTTGAAATCCGAAGAAGAATCAAAGCCAAGACGAGTCAAAAGGCGTGGAGGCAAGAAACCAATGACTCCTCTAGCAAAGAGTGTAAATAAGGCGGATATCAAGCTGGATGCCCTCATCAAGGAGTTTTCGGATTTCAAGATCCAAATGATTGGGGCCAAAGACCAAAGGAAGGCCCCAGCGTTTGGGAGATCAAATGTATGGTGCACCACATGTGGCAAATCAGGCCACGCCAACACAAAATGCAATACTTGTAATGCATTCCCGGTGCAGCAAATTGATTGGGTTCCGGGATGGAACCAAGACGAGGACAAAGAGGATGTGTACCAAATGCAAGAAGTATAGCCTCAAGCGAGCACATCGTATCAAGGTCCGAGGTTTGGACCTAGGGAGTATAACCCCAATGCTCCTCCATGAAGACCACCAATGAGCAACCAAAATTGGCCTCAGAATGTCACACCCGGAGCCTGTTATAATTGTGGCTCGATGGGACATTGGTCTCCAAACTATCCCGAGCCAAGAAGGCAAATTGGGTATGTTCCCCTATGCGGAAATTGTATAGGATCGGGGCATACGGGCAACCAATGTCCTCACCCACCAAACCCAAAGCCACCTGTAAAGTATGTACAGACCTCCGCTGAGCGTGCAGTACTTCAGTCAAAGGGAGATACTAATGTAAATTGCATCACTCTTGAGGAAGAAAGACCTCAAGAAGGGAGTCTGGCCTCGGAAGGAGAATGGCCGGACCTTGAAATTTTGAAAGTTGAGACACGCTCCAGCAAGAAGAAGCGTGATCCCGAAGAACTGAGTACGACCTCATCGTCTTCCAGAAAGGCAAAGAGAATGCGCCCAAAGGCAATTCTTTCTGCCAAGGAGGAAAAGATCCTCGCAAAAGCCAAAGCTAAAGCCTTGCAGAAAGAACTAAAGGAGGCACTACTCAGGACTCGAGAACTCAGTTTGGAAGAGGAGACGAAGACGAAGACGAAGTCTCTAGTTTTTTCGGCGGATATCCAATCCAAAATAAAGGGTCTGATCCAAGCCGAGGTGGGCCAACCCGAGGAACCTTGGTTTAAGGCCATCAGCAAGCCCGTCACTATTTTGAAGCGTCCCGAAGTCAAGAAGGAACATGGAGAGACTTTGGACCCAAAGCCAAAGGCAAGACTGTCAAATTGGGAGGAGTTCCTCAATATGATATTGTAGCAGATTTGGCAGCCACAAATGCCAACGTTACATTCAAGCAATTGTGGGAAGATAACAAGAGGCGGCTGAATTTGGCCCTCAAGAAGGTGAGGTCGATGTCAAAGAAGGACCTGCCTGCTATCTATCATATTGAGCAAGAAGATTTAGGATCTCCCAAGGTAGACACGGAGATTGCAAGGTGCATGATCACATTGATACCCATTGACTCTAGATCCGGTGTGAATGTCATGAACGAAGATACTGCAAATCGACTTGGGTATCACATGTTTGAACCAACACCCCGAGTGTTGAAGTTTGCAGACCAAACCAGGAGACGGCCATTGGGCATGCTGTCAAACATCACCACAATCATTGGAGGGGTACCCTTCAAGTTGAATTACATTGTGTTGCGACCAGTGACAAAGACTGGTTACCCTTTGTTGATCAGCAGACCCTGGTTGTATAGCGCCCAAGTTGTAGTGGATTGGCATCAGCAAAAGTTAAGATTCAAGGACATTTTGTCCAAAGATCAGAAGCTGGTGACTGTGAGTTGGATGAAAATTCCCCATCTCGGGGAAACAAGTTTGTTGGAAGAGGAGGACAAATCCAAAGACTCGTCATCTTTGTCCTCAAATGAATCCGAAGACAAAGTCCAAGTTAACTACTTGGAATGCTACGAGGTGGATATTGAAGAGGAAGATCCATATGACCTCACCTCGGGTGAAATTGACTTGGAGGAAGGAGGTTTGATGGCAGCTCGCCTCGGGTTAAGCCGAGTAAGCCACGTTGAAGGAGTCATCAATCTTGATGACTGTCAAGATGTTTTATTAACTGAAGGAAAAATTTTAAAAATTTCAAAGATAGTTACTTTGGAGGAGTTGGCAGGATACACTACCCTGTTTATAGAATTCCATGATGTATTTGCCTGGTAGATTGATCAAATATCAGGTATTCCACGAGAATTTGGAGAACATTGGATTGATCTAGTTGAAGGTGCAATTCCGGTTTGCCAACGACAATACTGCCTAAACCCAAAGTACTCTTTGTTGGTGAAAGATGAAATTGACAAGTACTTAGGAGCCGGAATCATCTTCCCTGTCTTAAGCAGTTAATAGGTTTCCCCTATTGTCATTGTCCCGAAGAAGAAAACAAGGAAGATCCGAGTGTGCCAAGACTTCCGGAAGTTGAACGCAGTCACAAGGAAAGATCATCATCCCTTGCCTTTTACCGATACCATTTTAGATCAGGTAGCTGGGCATCCTTGTTATAGTTTTCTTGATGGATTTTCAGGGTACAATCAAGTATCCATTCAAGAAAAAGACAAGGAGAAAACTACAATCACGACCAATTGGGGCACTTTTGCTTACAACCAAATGCCCTTTGGGTTGTGTAATGCTCCTGCTACTTTCCAGCGGATGATGAATTCAATCTTCAAAGATTTCTTGCGCAAATTTGTGGAAGTTTTTATTGATGACTTTTGTGTGTTTGGGCAAAGAGATGTACATTTAGATTACCTTCGCCAAACGTTTGAAAGGTGTCATTTTGCCGGCTTGTCATTACACCCGGAGAAATGCTTCTTTGCAATGAAGGAGGGCATTCTTTTGGGGCATCGGGTGTTGAGCCGAGGTATTGAAGTCGATGTTGAGAAGGTCAAGATAATCGTAACTTTGGAATCCCCAAAGAACATCCGGGAGCTGAGAGCCTTCTTGGGACATGTTGGATATTACAAACACTTCGTGTCAAACTATGCAGTGCTTGCTGCACCACTTACAAAGCTTCTGAAGAAATCCAAAGACTATCTGTGGGAAGCAAATCAAGAAGAAGCTTTCCCGGTGTTGAAGAAGAAGCTGGTTGAAGCACCAATTATGAGGGCCCCAAATTGGGACGTCCCTTTTCATGTATATGTGGACACTTTGTCCATGGCCATTGGAGTCATCTTAAGTCAAAGGGACGACAAGAAGAAGGAGTACCCGGTATATTATGCCAGCCGACAACTTTCAATTTCTGAAAAGAACTATTCGACGACGGAAAGAGAAGCACTCAAAATGGTGTATGCCTGCAAGAAATTTCATCATTATTTGTTGGGGTATGAGTTTGTCTTCTATGTTGACCATTACGCATTGCAACATTTGGTCAAGAAGGCAGATTTATCGGGGCAAATTGCAAGATGGATCTTGTTATTACAAGAGTTCACATATATTGTACAAGTAAGGAAGGGAGCTTCGCATTCAAATGCGGACTTCCTGTCCAGGTTAGAAACTCAAGACCAAGAGTGGGAAATTGACGATTGGTTCCCTGACAAAGAGTTGTATCACTTATCAGCAATGCAAAGTACAAGGTATGCAGATGAATATCATTATCTGAATACTCTCCATTGTCCTGAGGGGATGGACCCCGAATAGCGGGCAGTCTTTGTCAGGAAAATGGGGCCATACTAGCTTAAACACAGCATTTTATTTAAGATAGGCGAAGACAAAGTACTTTGGCGATGCTGGGAGTCATACAAAGTAGGAGAAGTGATTGAATCTTTACACTCCAAAGCATCGGGAGGACACTATGCTCTGAAGAATACTGTAAAGAAAATTCTTTCGGTAGGGTATTGGTGGCCTACAATGTACAAAGATGTGCATGCTCATATCTGAAGCTGTGATGCTTGTCAGAGGACGAGGAAGCCGACTGCTACTTCTCAATGGCCTTTGAGACCAATTTTGCCTTTGGCCCCATTTGAGAAATGGGGGATTGATTTTGTGGATCCCATTCAACCAGTGACCCGAGTCACAAGAAAGCGATACATTTTGGTTGAAGCTGAAGCAACTCGTAGAGATGATGCTGAAATTGTGGCGGAATTCTTCTTTTGAAACATCATCTCCCGATATGGGTGTCCTTTGGAATTGGTCAGTGACCGAGGAACACATTTTTTGAACTTTGTAATGGAGGCGTTAACCAAGTACTTTCAGATTACGGAAGACGACTCCTTATAACCCAAAAGCAAATGGCTTAACGGAAAAGCGAATGGGTTACTTTGCAAAATTTTGAATAAGGTGACTGTCAATTATGCCTATGACTGGGATACAAAATTACCAGCCGCTTTGTGTGCATATCAAACGACAGAGAAGATTACAACCAAACAAACTCCATACTTCTTGACATATGGCTTGCATCCCATACTATCGGTTGAATTTGAAGTACCGACATATCGGGTTCTTTGCAAAGAACAAATATTGGAAGAGGAAAGTCAGGATCTTTGGATTCATCAACTGATATGGTTAGAAGAGAAACAAGACGATGCAATGCAAACCACGAAAGAAGTACAAGCACAGAGGAAAATCAGGCACGATAAGAGAATCAAGCCTGTAGTTGTACGAGAAGGGGATTTGGTTTTATTATATGACAATCGCCAAATATTTTTTCCAGGCAAGTTGCATTTGAGATGGATGGGTCCCTATCGAGTTCTTCATCTTTATGAAAATAGGTCCATGCAGCTTGTAGACTTGGAAGGTAATCCTTTTGCCACTTGAGTAAACGGGTGGAGAGTTCGGAGATATTGGACCATAGACTCAGAAGTTTCCAAGACACCCGAGGTCTATGTTTGCGGGGACACTCACATTTGAGAGAAGGGGTATGTGGTGCCCACACTTTTTGTTTTTTTCAAAATAAAGGAAAAAAAGTGTATAGAGAAGTTGTATTGCACCTGTATGGCCAAAGAAGGCAAAGAAAAGAGTCTTCGGGATGAAACCCAAAGTAAAGTGACTTTGGGGCATAAGCGAAGTACTCAAAAATGCCCTATCAGCACACAACCCAAAGTAAATTGTCTTTGTATCGGGGGGAGCTCAACCCGAGGCAAAGACAGTCTAACCACCTTTTGTCTGGGCAAGAAATTCAAGAAGAGGCAGTTCAAAAACCGGCGGCCCATATGCACAAAGGTTGATTGACAGTGACAGGTGCATGCCGGAGGTGTGATTTCTCAGTAGAAACTTGAAGTGACAAAAGACAAAGAAGCGCAACTCTATAAAAATCAAACTTGCAACAATGAAATGTGGAGTAATTTTCCTTCGCCATTGAGAAGTCGTCTTGCAGGTGATCGTGGGAAGGGAAATAGAGTTGGAATCATGTTAGTGCGAAAGGGAGAAGTCACGAGAGTGAAATCAAGAGAGAGTGAGAAGGTAGAAGAGATGGGAGGAGGAAAGACGAATACCTCCGAATTTGCAGTGAGAAATCATGTGATTTGGAGGTTAGATGTAATAGTGAGGATCAAAGTCTTGAGCCAACTTCGGATCACATTTCTGGCATGGAATTGGAATGTAAGCTTTCCAGGATTCATGATAGAATTCATCAAGAGCAAGTGTCTCGATGGACCAGAGGAAGAAGGGAAGAGAGGAAATCTGGCTCGTTGGACAGAGTCGGATTGGAGACTCGTACTTGGGAAGGAAGTAGGCTCGGAGCAAGGAGACATGTTCTTGGGGAAGGGAGAGATAGCTCAAGAGACCCAGGAGGTGAGAGATGCCTTCTCGTCAAAGAGGACGAAGAACGGGTATAAGGTTGAGAGTTACAAAGACCCTATGAAGAGAGGGATCGTGAGTGCACTAATGGCTATCCTGAAGCCAAAGCAAACCACATATGTGATGAAACACCAAGCGGTGTTCTTTCACAAGCTTTTTGCGGGAGAACCAATCAATTGGGCGAGGTGTTTTCATGGGAGAACGAGGCAGTGGTGTGGAATTTGCGGGATAAGTCACCTCCACACTATATCGTGCCGTTTGCAGCACACTTCTACCTTGGGCTTAACTTGCTGAACTTGGCGGAGCGGACTCGGATGGTGTCGCACTTCCATCTTGATGTGCAAAAGGAGGTCAACATCAAGGAGCAGCAATACATCTTGCAAATCAGGAGTACTAACGACTACTACACAAAGACGGGGAAGAACGTGGAGATTGCAGTGAGTACCCCGACTACGAAGAAGAGGGGTCGGCAAGATGACGCCAAAGACACAAAAGAAACCTCATAAGACGCGGAGAGGCAACCCAAGGCAAGGTATGGTGGTAATCCAGTTGGAGGACAAGGACTCAGAAGGAGATGCCAAGCTAAAAACTAAAGACTCGGAACACAAGGAGGAGCCTGAGCTAACAATGTAGAGTGGAGATACGAGTAGCAATAGTGATGATGGGGGAGACATGACATTGGCACCAGCAGCTGACAAATATGAAGAAGAAGTTCAAGCAGAGATGGAAGACGAAGTAGTTGTGCCCAAAGAGAAGAAGATCACATTGCAGTGAGGAGTTCGCTCAAGACGTAAGGCGAAGTGTGAAGCGAGGCCGAGTAAGGCAAAGGAAGAGGTAAGTTAAAGCTCGGGAAGTGAGGCTTTGATTCCGATACAAAGATTGCACAAAAGAAGGCGAGTATCAAATGAACAGGAAGTGCAAAGAGAAGTGGCCACACAAGAAGAAGTAATCTTGAGCGATGGAGTGGAGTACCTACGAGAGGTGGTGTGCCTATTGTTGGTGAAGTTGGAGTACAAGAAGAAGGAAATGCAGTCGACATGTCCGGAGGTAAAGACTGTATTGCATGTATTGGCAAGATTAGAAGAAGAAAACTCGGAGTTGAAGAAGAGTATAACCCGAGGTGAGGAGGAAAAGGAAGTGCTGCGAGCAGAGGCAGTGGTGAGAAGTCAGGTAATCAAAGACCTGAAGAGAGAAGTAAGTTATCAAGAGGATCTTGTGAAGAAGAGTGACATAGCAAGGGAGAGACAAGTAGCGGAGTATGAAATCTTGAAGCAGCAATTTGCTGATTCAAGAGTAGAAGTAATCCATACTATGGCGAGAGTAGCAGTGAAGGATCAAGAGCTCGATAGGGTGATGGAGATTGTCAAGGAGAAGAAGCAACTCTGGCAAAGAGAGTTGGCGGCACGATACCAAGAAGAAGATTGATTACAAGAGATACTTTGTAATCAGGAGGAGAAGGTTGTACAGAGGGAGAAGGAGAAGGAGATGGTGAAAGCCGAGTTTGAAGAGGAGTTGGCGATGTACAGGGAGGACTGGCTTGCAGATCAAGAGCGAGAGAGAAAGATGAGATTGGAGCCATTGAAGGAGACAGTCCTCAGGATGAACGTGATGTTGAGTACAGAGGCCAGCATTCGGATTGAAGAAACAAGATTGCACAAGTTGAAATTGTTGGTGTAGGAGACCAGGCGAAGACAGGCGAGAGACATTGATTTGAATGCCTTGTTAATTAGTCTCGGAACTTGTGTAGACAAAAAGATTTTAGAGGTAGAGGATAACATTTCAATGAGATTAGACTTAGTGAAAATAGAGATAGAAAAACTTCGGAAGGATGTTAGAGCAAAACCCAAAGTAGATAACATAGGAGTACAAATGTCTTTGGAGTTACTAGTGGAGACATTAGAGAAGAGTGGGTCAAGAGATAAGGAGTTAGATAGATTACCCACTAGTGCAATTTCGGATCAAGAAAGAGAATTGCTGGATCGGGTTGAAGAAGTAGAAAATACAAAACCCGAGGATAGAGTAGTAGGAAGTAAAATTACTTCGGGTTTGGGTTTGAAAGCCAATCACAAAGTAGACATCGGATTGGAGTAGTAACAAATTTGAGATTTGAAGAGGCAGATATGAAGAGGTGCATTGTCATTTCAGATCTGCAAGTTTGTAGAGTTGTTAGGAGGAGGTACATTAGGAAGATAATTGTCGATTGCTTCACTATTTAAGAGTGGCATTCGCAGTATTATGTTGTTCAGTGCTCATAATTTCTGAGAATAGATAAAGCGAAGTGTTGTGAGGCAGTGCTCGTCGCTTGAGCTTGATTCCGAGTATCAACTTTGTGTCTATGTTTGTGAGTGTGTGGAGAAATTTGAAGTGCAAGTCAGTGTGCTTGTTGGATGTTGGATTCCACAGCCTTGATCTTCATTCTGTGTGTTTGATCCTGAGTGAAGTGCAATCAAAGCAATGCCTTGACAGATTTGAGAGGAATTGTAGTGTTGGTAGTATTTGGCATTTGTGAGTGCAGTGCGAGGTTGATGTGAAGCAATTTTGATCAAGGAAGTTGTGCCTTCAGTGGAGGGGTGGAACACAATTCTGAGGTGAAGTCGTTTTGCAATGAAGTGTCATTTTTGGGAGAGCCTGATTCATCACAATCAAGATTGTTTGGAAAGATTTGATGGAGTTGTGATTATGGAGTGTTAATTTGTGACAAGACTGCGAATCAGTGCTTGTTACTCTCTTCTGGGTATGGTTTCTACTTGAGAGATTAAAGACGCAACCAAGAAGAACTACAATTGTTACTTTGCTTTGTATTTGACCAATTCTGACTCGTAACTCTGCGGGAACAAACTTTACTTACCCGATTACCGCAAAAGTGATATTTTCCAGGTTGTCACATTAGAGCATCATTCAATGCTCCTATGCCACAGTTACACCCATTACCTATCATGGGATTGGGTTACCATTGGAGTTTGGACTTTGCCGGACCTTTACCGCTGACTGTGAGACATCATCGGTATGTTTTGGTGATGGTGGAGCACTTCTCCAAGTGGATTGAGTTGGTGGCACTTACCGACAAGTCTAGTGAAGGGACAGCTTACTCGTTCTTGGATCAAGTCCTTAGTCATTTTGGTGCACCAGCTGAGGTTTTGACTGATCAGGGTACAGAGTTCTTGGAGGAGTTTCAGGTCTTGTGTGACAAAGCTTTGATTGATCATTGTACTACATCCCGAGATCACCCTGAGGCAGATGGCTTAGCAGAGAGAGTGGTTCAGACAGTGAAGAGAGGATTGCAAAAGTATGGTTTGCAGAGAAGCCACTTGGGAGATTGGGATCTCCAATTACCTTGGTTGGCCATGGGCTATCGGTTCAGCTGGCAAGCCTCCTTAGCATCCTTCTCTCCATACTTTCTACTATATGGACGAGATCCAGATTTACCTACAGCCATTTGTCAAGATGCTACTGTAGTTTTGGACTTGGATGACCCCGATGTATGGATGAGCGCATGTTCTCAACGGGCAGAGATCTTTCAGAGAGTGATGCCAATGGCCTTTGAGAACTTGGCAATTGCTCAGCATAGAGATACTTTACGCTATGCTACCATTCAAGGAGGAGGTTATAGACCCTTGATCCGTTGATTTCATCCATGTGATTATGTATATGTACAGCAGACAGCACCAACGACACTTGATGTTTCTACAGGTCGCACTATCTTGAGAGTGCGTAAGGTTTTGCCATCTAGAGTCCTTGTGTTAGAAGGACATGATGGTGTTGTTTGGAAGGATCATGTGCGCAATTGTGCGCCATGCCACCTTCCAAACATTGATGGTACTATGGACCCAAGCTTGGCACTTGTACATGCAGGCTTGAGGTGTATATTATGTGGCTCTTCTAGTGGAGCTGCTATTATGTTAGTGTGTGATAGCTGTTTGAGAGGATGGCATATGGCATGTATGACTCCTCTCCTCATGGTGGTTCCTTAGGGACAGTGGTTATGTCCTAGATGTACTTGACCTATAGCTAGTTCATTCTTTGTATGGTATAGATTGCAGACAGGCAACTAACGATGGGGCTCCATAGCACCCGGCCTCCTGATCTTTGCCCATTAGAGGGTATACCATATACTTAGAGTAGATGGCTATCTGGAGTTAGAGGGGCCTAACTGCCAGCTAGGGAGGCAATTGTGGCACTTTGGAGTTTATGTATGACTTATGTGTGAGTTGTGTTTCTATAGTGTATGATGTTGACAACAATGTATGTTGTGTAGCAATGTATATATGCACGACAATTGTCACGCCATTTGTAGTGCCGCATCTAGATGCTCACACACTAGTAGTTAGAGTTATTTCAGCAGTATCTCACAGACTACTTTTTGACGGTCAGATTTGATGTTTGGGGTATTGACTTCACGATGGGGCCCACCGTCACTTTGCACCATTCACACCGTCAAGTGTGCCGTCAGTGGGACCGTTAG
This sequence comes from Lunularia cruciata, assembly GCA_948567375.1. Classification (NCBI taxonomy): domain Eukaryota; kingdom Viridiplantae; phylum Streptophyta; class Marchantiopsida; order Lunulariales; family Lunulariaceae; genus Lunularia; species Lunularia cruciata. The sequence continues at coordinate 30,404,060 of OX419758.1, forward strand.
GGTTTCAGTGCTAGCTCGAGTCCAGGGGGTATAGTTTCAAAGTGAGCTCCAGAGAGCTCACTTCTCTGATGTTGAGCCTTCGAGTTCCTGGCTATGGTGGATAGAGGCCGGCGAGCGTCACCTGGATTCTCTATGCTTGAGTGGGTGTGGCTTGACTGTAATCAGTACCTTGTTGTTGGCAGTTTATAGAGTGACAGATCAAGTACTGATTTGAGTTGAGTTGAGAGTGGTAAGCAATCTGATTATTGTGGCACTTTGGAGTCTATGTATGACTTATGTGTGAGTTGTGTTTCTATAGTGTATGATGTTGACAGCGATGTATATTGTGTAGCGATGTATGTTGTGTAGCACAACAGCCTCAAGGATAAACCCAATCTCCTTGAGCTTATCAATCTACTCTTTCATAATCATAATATGATGTTGCTTTTGGCAAACATGTCTTGCATGTGACTCTACCTCTATTTAGTGCTCCTCCAAGGTGACTTCCTTGAGATCATTATATGGATGAACTAGTAGAGAATCTCTTCAAATCTTCAAATTCTTGTAATTGGTAGCATTTGGACTATATTTGAGTGTAGATAGTCTAATGTCTATCTCTTATACTTTAACGTTGATTTATCAAAATCCATCAAAACCTTTGGCTCATGAAAAAAGTCCATAGCATATAAGGGATGTATATCTTCATCAATCTAAGATTCATTCTCATCCAATGAGGCTTCTTCTTCCATGCTTCTATCCACAATTGAAGCTTCTTCTTCTAAATTTGATTCCCAACAATCAAAAGATGATGTATTGAAGTAGAGTATGGATGGAATTAGTTAAAAGAATTATAACTCAATGGTTTGATTACCCAATTCTTAAATACCCTTTGTATTATTATTTGTACAAGTTTCTCTATTAGTTGTACAAGTTTGTCTTAACCATGGCCTCCCAAGTAATAAATCTTATTTAAATCCTTCAAGATTTGGGAAGTCATGAGAATCTAAACTCCCATAATTGATACTATTACCTTGTCCATCACACCCACCAATTAAACTTGTTGCTTGTTTTTGATACTCACCACCAATGTTGAATATCTAGAAGATATCATACTCAACTTCTTCATCAACCTCTCTAACATAGCATTCATAGCAGATGCTCTATCAACAAGTGAATCGTTAATGTTTTGACCATTCCTCACATCAATCTTAGAAGCATATTCATAACCCTCCTATGGTGTTGGTTTTGCATCCACTACCTCCAATGATACTGAAACTTTTCCTTTGCCTTCTTCTTTCTTTTGTTCATTGTAGAACTCAAACCATCCATAAGCTCCTTAAGGCCTCAAAGTAGGATTCAAAGCAATCAATTGGTCCACCTTGATGTTGACCTTGTGATTACTAACTTCCTCCAACACATTGTAGTCCAATTGTTACTTTAATATCAAGAAATCATTTATTCTCAACTTCTTCCTTAGAGTCTTTGTTGTTGATGTTAAATTGCTAGTGTAAGTATTCTTTGTTGGCATGTGATGATCCTTGCTAGAAGTGGATCTTTGAAAAGATGTACATCTTTTGCAAAATGAGTAATCCTCTTCTCATGTGCAGAAAGTTCCAAGTTAAGACTTTTAGAATTTGAACACTCCCCCTTCTCATATTTATTATCAACCACCTCTAAAGATACAATCTCCTTAACTTTATTTTGTAAAGGAGATGTTTAGGCTTCCAGTCTCTCTCTCTCTTCTTCTTTATGTACTTCCTCATAACCCCTTCTTCCATGATATATAGAATTTGTGCAATTTCTTTGCATGTGACCTTCACCTCCATAACTAAAACAATTTCTATTATTAATTTTACTAGATGATTTGCTTAGCCATTAACTTGATCATTTATGAACCTGTTCATCATCTTACAATGCAGAATCCATCCCAGCAAGAGATTTATTATCCAATACCATTCCCCATTCAAAATTACAGTTGCAAAGTCCAAAACATTCTTGAGAGGAGTCTGCCCCAAAACTCATGTGTGACTGATGAACTGATCTAAGCTTTGATATACTTAATGGCGTATCTACCAGAATTTTTCGAACAGACACTCAGTCAATTTTCGGTGTCAACTGAAAAGCCCCTTTCGCACATCGCCATGATTGACAAGAGAGAGGCAGACGACTAGGAAAATGCACGCGAGATCCCTACACGTCCGTGGAACATACAGCCAAAAGTCAACATGTGCGAGAGACGAAGTGGGCCGCGTGGCAGTGGACATGGTCCCACAAAATGTCTAGCTAGTTCACTCATGTGCCTAGAACCCAAAAACCTGTGTTGGTATTCTTCATTTCCGAGCTAAATGCATGACTATTTGAGGACAGAAGTTAATCTTCGTGTTGTCAAAACAATTTGCAAAATGCATCGCAGAATGAGTTGTGAAGGTGTTCAACATCTCAACGATAAGTCTGGTTGCTATGCTGTACCTTTGGATTAATACTCCCTTTTGAATGATCTTTTGAGTTGCCTAACGACGGCCTCGACAAGAGCAGCTACTCTTTAAAGACGCATCACGCGTGGTTGCGAGAATTTGGTGTAGGTGGTGACCTGTCTTACATCCTCCAAGTGATAATGGGAATGTGCTCTTAAAATGCGGGAACGTAGGTCCTGCGTCTTTAAATTTCGGTAGCCGAATACATGCTGCAGAGTTGGACGGTATGCCTCTCTCAATTTCGTTGGTTGGATAGGGTACGTTGGTCTATGTAGCTAAAAGTCAGCTCAACAAACCCGTGTGATCAATTTGATATGAACAGAACGTGTGAAAATCACAAACAAGACCTTCCCTTAGGGAATTTCTTACCACAATCTAATCAACGGCCACCATAATAGTTATTGTAATAGATACGATGCTCTCGAGATACATTGCAGTCCTGCTCCAACTAGAAGTGTTGTAGCTTGTGTGGCTCAGACAAGCAAATTTGTAGTCTGTGCCAGAGAAAATGTTAATGGCTTCTTCAATACAGAATTTGTATTACAGGCACAAGGGCTGTGGCTGTGCCGAAGTGCCTCCATGTCTCAAGTCAACGGTTCAACAAAAAGTTACACTGGAGTCCCCGCATCATTCTGGGTGATTGATTGTAATTGCAACAAAAGATTGCTTTTCCAAGGGCCTAAGTTAAGTTGTGGGTTTTAGTTTTCTTAGGGAAAAAGGTTAGTTAAGCTTAGAGATAGATCGAGATAGGTAAGGGACGAGGAGCAAGATATGGCGGAATTCATCCAGGACACATTACTACGCTTTGAAAACAAGTCATGTACAAACGAGGTTCAGGTGTACTTGATATACATACAGGATAAAGTTTCAGGAATGAGGTTTAAGGACGAGCTTAGGGGAGGTATGGGTTTACATTACAGGTGCTTCCCCATGGATTCTCTCAAAACGCGCGGACGGTAGGCTACAGGGTGTGTTCATTATCTGGAATGCTGCAGATCTATTTAGGAATGCTGCGGAGGATACTCGAGGTTTACAAAGGCTTGTCTGTTTTCAATCAAGTACATGACACGATATCTTCACCGGTCACATCAGATAGTGACAGCTGATCTCAGGACTTCAGGACGTGCAGCTGACTTCAGGACGTCCGGATCCTTTGTGTCAACTGATTCTACATCGGGGGCAACTCCGTCATCGAAGAGATTTCTGCAAAAAGTGAGTTACGGACACTCTCAGCTGACGTCAAATTCAGAAGGACGATAGTTAGTTAGACAGGACCCCAATCCAAGTAATATATTGATGATTATACATACTCTGGATAATTAGGAGTTTCAGCCATAACTAGACACTTTGAGATGGGGTTGATTGAGCAAACCTTTGATCGCAGGGTTCCGTAGGCACCGTCTTCTGTGTCGCCAATGCCTGTTCAAGGCGTGTTTCAAACGGTGTTGTATGCCAATTGACCCTTTGATCCTGGAGAACCAGTGCAAAATCTCCACACTCGTCAGCAACTCACTGTGTGGCAGCTGCACCTCCTGAGAACTCTCGCCTCGGGCATTCATTTGCGCTTAAAAGTCCTTGTTACAAGAATCACATCCATTCTCATCCATCTATAACCTTGCCCATACATTCGTTTTCTCTACTTGTCGTGCAATATTGGTCACATGCCCTTCAGCCAAGGACAGTGCAAAAATGGTGAAAACCCTCTTTTCTTTGTGTCATAATAAAATAAATAATGCCGGTCTAACAAACCGGGGACTGACAGTAAGTCACGTACATTGTGACACAGTTCTTCAGTCACCAGAAGATGACCCAGTAAATATATACCGAGCTGGTAATCTAGCCTAAGTAGAGTCACACATAAGATAAGTTCAACGTAATAGTTCTTTCGTTAGAGCAGGGATGGGCACCCAAGCAGGGCTCTTCATTTCGAAATATGTATGGGATCGCAAACCTGAGAATCTGAGGGGTGAAGCTTTACCTCTTTGTATTTGCTTGTCGAATTCGGGATTCCCTGACCATCCCACCATCGACGAGATTTGGAGAGGCTTTCATCACCCCACCAAGTTGCAACAGTGCCTAAAATCGGTCTATCATCGGGACTAATACTTAACAGTCCTTTGGCTGGATAGACAGGATAGAGGTCTCTTTCTGAGCAACTTGAGTCAGAGTTGTTCGCTTCGTCTTCAGTAGCTGGGTTGGATGTCTCAATGAGGGTGCTGAAGCTAGACTGACGGCGTCTCTCGAGAAGAGTTGGTGACGACATCATTGATGAGTCATAGCTGTAGGCTGGTTCATCACCTCTGCTAGACGACGTGACAACTTCAGAGTTCTTACTCACACAAGGAGATTGGAGTAGGTCATTGCTAGAGCAAGATTCTTCAAAGCTCTCGCTTGCATCAGAGTAGTTCGCTGAATCTGCCGAGTTTGCTCTATCAATCTTCTGATGGTTTCCTCCACTGGGAAGACGCTCCAACTTCTTGACCTGAGTGTACCCCGCTACCCCGCGTTCACTGCCATCTGATGCGCTCCTATTGTCTAATTTCTGTGCAAGTAGTTCTGGTGTGTCAGGTTCAAACTCTCCGAGCAGCACCCTCGAAGTATTACTATCCATCTTGAAGTTGTCTTTCTCCGAGGGTAGAACCACCTCTCGATCCTCTTTTGTAGAGGAATGCGCGTCCAGTTGAGGCTTTCGCATGTGCGTACCTCCCACCTCCGATGAAAGACCTTCTACTTCACCCTGCCTTGTGGGCGTCAAAACTACGTTTATCACGGCATTTTCCCGAGTCCTTACTCCCTCGTCATCGGCTTGATAATCACTTGCAGGTGAGTATCTGTGGTAGCTATCCTTCACCAACTGGTAACCATGATGGTTCTCATTTAAATTGCAAACAAGTAGTTCTTTATCTTCATTGTTACTGATCTCAAATGGAAAGGGCTTAACCTTTTCCACTAGACTTTGAGATGTTTGGAGGTCGGGCTCTTCTGCATGTTGTATTCTGGCACAAACGATATCATTACGGTGCATCTGGGCATGACTTGCCTGCGAACCATCGTTGTCTGCAAACATCACGTCCAGCTGTGTCTCATCCGTTTCCTCTCTCCTTAGGCTTTGGGAACTTGGCTGCAGGATTCCCTTGTTCACTGCTGGTCCTGCAATTCCCTGATACTCGATCCACTTAGGAAGATTTTCTATCGACGCCAAAACAGGGTGAGCAGAATCCTGGGACATTGTGAGGTCACCGGCAGATGAACTCTTAGACAGATGTGAGGTCTCCAGGGGAGTATCCACAAGTGTGGTCATCTGACCACACATGTGACCAGCATCAGTTGCAATTACACTTTCGGTCGACTTCTGGTTTTCTTTCTGTGCTATTGAAGAACGTGAAGGTGTTGTAGAGTCTAAGGAAACAAAAAGATCTTCCGCTTTCAAGCCCATCTCCTCCAGGTACTTATCTCTTGGATACGCTTCCAACTTAAGCTCGTTCTCCTTGGCATATTTGGTTCTCAATGGCTTCGGTGACAGATCTGGTGATTGACATTGTATGGGTACCATGTCAAAGTCAGAGTCTTCAGAAGACGTCCAATCAGAACCTGTAGTAGTGTCGAGACTTGTGTCCACCCTCGTGTTCTCAACTCCTTTAGCTGGGTATTCATGAGCATCATCCCATGGACTGTAGCTGCGATGAAGCCTACGGGGTGATAGAGTGAAAAGGTCATCATCATGTACGTCACCACTGCTACCTGCGGTTGAACTTGCCTCATCGTTACCATCCATGTCAGTCGCAGACAAAGTACTCCTCGACTTGGATTCGCCAGTCCATGAGTCCATGCTGAGGTCTTCGACACTATCAGAAAAAACTTGCTGTGAAATTACAGCGCTGCTCGAGTCCTTTCCAGATGAATGTAAGCTAGACAACCCACTATCCACCTCTTTCACAGGTGATAGGGGCTGCCATAATCTACCCGACTTGCATGAGAAGTAAGGCTTGCTCATGACAGAGGTAGACGGACTTTCAGGACTATCATCATCCGAGCTATAGGCAGCATCCTGTGAACTGTCATCAATTGGAAAACGTTTTGCGTCAGGAGAAGTCGCGTCCAGTAGAAGGTCAGAATCTTCCACTTGCTTGGCGTTCTTAAGAGGATGTGGAGGAGAACGGTCGGGTGTTGTATTTGGTGAAGATGCAGCTGATCGTTTTGGGCTCCTTGAGAGCTTTTCCTCCAACTCTTGATACCGAAGATCTATAAAACGCCGCGCTTCGTCTGAAGTCGAAATTCCTACACCAGAGTTAGGGAGAGAGGATGACCTCCTCGGAGATTCGAACTTCACCTGCTCTTCGGCTGGGCAGCTCTCAAACTCTCCATGCTGCTGCTCCTTGTGATCTACAGACAAGGAGCCCGCTTTAGGGAAGGAGGTCGTCCTCTGAACGACTGTCACATCTTTTATGACTGGTTTCTCTGACGAAGGGTGAAAAGAAAAATTCTCGCTGTCGTAAGAGGAGGATGGTGGATGTTTTGGGTCCATTTCCTGGGTTATTCTTGAACCCGGAGGAAACTTGAGGTCAAGCGAATCTCTAAAGCTTGCCACATGGAGTATCGACTCTTGTTGTTGACACTCGGGTAAGGGGGCTTCTTTAGATTGTCGTTTCGATCCACTTCCTTGTGGAAGAAAATCTTTCTGCGGCAATAACTCTTCAAGAACTTGATTCTGGCTCAGATTGTTGCCCAGACATGAAGACGTATCCGAGGAATAAGAATCCCTGTGCTCAAACTTCACCTGGCTCCCATGAAGAGGATCTTCCTGGTACTGCCACAACCTGCTTGCTACAATCAGCGCTTTTTGACCATTTGTTAGACCCTTCCCAGGATTCTTGGACATCTCTTCTGCAGCCATCAACCTACAAGGACAACATATCTCATGTCAGTGTCTGTTTCACCTTGTTTGCTAGCTTCAAGAATTTGATGGACTTCGACATTGTGGGGAATAACGCGGATCTATCATATTGAGAGGGCCCTGAGATCGATCGGTTTGATTCCGAAGCATCATCCCTTTGAATACTGGCATTTAATCCATTCGGCCTAAATATTAATTAAAGAGGTGACTAAATGTTTTTCTTTATAGAGGGGGTACGTGTCTCAATACCCGGAAGTTGCCTTACCTGAGCTGATCTTCGAGTTTGAGCCTACTTGCAGGAGAAAGAGTAAGACCAAGCCATGATTGCCAGTGCCGCTGAGCTCTCTCCTCTTTGAACGATCCTGGGCCTGGGCTGTCTTTCTCAATGCTACTGCAACTTGTTCGTTCGGGAGATTGCAGAACACCGCAGGATCGTAAGTAACAAACCTGCGAAGATCAATGATTTTAGGAGGACATATTTGCCAAAGGCAGATCGACAAACATCTTCACTATCCAATCAGGATAGACTCAGAATATGTTAGAGCAGCGAATACCTGATAAGCAAGTTTTCGAGAGTCAAAAGAAACCTAATTTTCTAGACGATTATCGACCTCTAACCTCATTTCTCAGCTTCCGTGCTTCCGCTTCCTCCTCCGCAAGTCTCTTCCTGAGCGCTTCAACTTCCTCTTGGAGCCGATCAACCAGAACTTCAGGTTGCGGTTCTCCTGAAGTGTTGTCGGTGCTCTTTTTCTCGCAACTCTTTTTTGCTGCATTTTCGAAGGCAGAACTACTACCGAATGAGTTCGACCTTCTCACTGTTTTGCGCCTAAATAATTTACTACCCTGTAGGGATCCGCAAACGACTTGCTTGGGCTGGAACGGTTCCTCGTATACCGAAGCTGCACGGGTGCACCGAAATCACGGTTAGTGAAGCCAATCTGCTTCGAAGTCCTTTCTTTAGGACAAAAGACATGCAACCCATTTCGCCGTACGAAAGCTGATAAGAATCTATGCCATTCACTGTCATGTTCCCTTATAGCTGGTAACCACAATAGGCACAAGTTGTCTCGGAGTACTTACAATCCCTGGCAGGTGACTTTGGCCTAAGCTGGGCGGCGAGACTGTTGGGATTGGGAGGAGTCGGAGCTTGTGTCTCGGCGTCGTGTTTGTCTGGACGCATCAGTAAACAAAGCTGGAACAGAACAGTATGATCTTAGAATTGGAACATCGCGGAAAAGCGGATTGAAAACAAGTCAACGTCACAAGCAGTATGAACTGCGAGGGACCATAGATGCCAACAGTTCAGGACCTAGCCAATTCAATGGTAATCATCAGTCGTCAATAAATTTGAATCGCCATTTATCGTCCTCAACAATCACTGTCCTGTATGAATGCGGTCCAATTCGGTCACTATCGGTCCTGTATAAAAGAAGCTCAAATCCATGAACAACATATATTGCCTCAGTTTAACAGGATCCTGCAATCCCAGTTCTCTCCCCTATTTTCGAACAATCAGTGCTGATCGGTCAGCAACTGTGGAGACCAGTGCTCAAGACACCGTCAGAACTTGTGTTTCCCAAGAAATGGAGGGCCTCGCACCCCTTTGTCGAACACATCCAAGGACCAATTTTGGGCTTGGATATTGAAGGTATCGACTGGATAGGACTGCCAATATTGCAATGAATGCAGTGCCCGTTTTCTTGAGTTAAACACTGAAATTTTCTACCCACCTTGAACTCCTTCCACTTTTGCTCATAATCCGTAAGGAGGGTTGAATGCGCTTTAATCTACTAACTATCTCGCAGTGAGTGGACATTGAGACTGATAACCATTGATACCCAGCGAGCCCAGTGATACCGAGTGAGAGTACGAGAAAGACACATCGAAGAGGGTGCAGATAAAATTTGATTATCGTAATAATGTCAAACAAATTAGGTGGACGTCATACTCACCCTGTTTTTGTGACGCACACGGCCATCCGTGCTGAGACGACGTAAACGCTCTCTCTTGCCCCCAAAGCAGGTCCACGTCCACCCCATTGCTCGTAATCAAAAGATCCTAGTCCAAGTTCGTGTTCGGCAATAGGCTTTTGGGTCCCATTTTTTTGAAGCTCACAACCTTTGGGAAAGGAGCAGCTCGGCAGAGTAACATCTCCTGCCGTGAAACACACAAACCTGTCCAGGACTTGGACGAGCGCAACAGCGGCAAGCAAATGTGCGAGGAGGCGAGAAGAGTGGAGAGGCTGTTGTAGTCAACCTTCCCCTCTCACCTAAGACATCTGAAAGCCGCATTTCTTAGTGCAAAGGGAGAATCATTCTCTACTTCTTTGCGCCTTTGTGATGATGATGAGCAACAGCTCCTTCCACCAAGAATCTCCCGATAGACCAGAACTGTGAAGGCGTAGAAAGAGAAAAGGGGAGTGGCATCTAGACTCCCTAAGGTACCACAGCCAGTGCTCGGCTGGTCATTACAACCTCGACGAGTCTAATCAGAGAATGCATTCCCCGGAGCCTGTCATGTTAGGTGCCCCACCTCCTCGACGACATCCTCGCGCTACAGAACACAAAACTGAATGATGCGCGCTGCATGATCTATCGTTCGTAGCTACAGCGATCGATCCTCCACCAGTTCCCGTTCAGTGCTGCTTCTCACACACGCACTGTGTATACACCTACACTATACAAATCGATACTTCCTTCACCTCAGCATATTCCAGAACGTAAACCGCGCGAGGGGGAAACAACAATGTCACAATCAGCCCGTTCTCGAAACTGGTTACGCACGAAAGGCACAGTTCTGCAACGAGAATGGAACAGCAATAAACCAAAATCGCTACACAACACCACCAGAACGGTCGCTGGAGCAAAACGGCTTTCCACCTCAATTTACAGAGAAAATAAGGCCTGGAAGAGCTCAACTACATGTATTTTGGTTGTTTGTTTATTGCTGCTGCATGCTGATGACGGGCAACGGGAAATTGCAATTAATAGCAAGACCAAATGGAAGCTCTCGTATTAACACCAAGGCGCAAATCCAGGCGCGGGGCAGATCGTGCTTCTTTCCTGTAAACGAGACGACTCCGGACGAGGGAGCTGCAGCATAGTACTAGAACGAGCGCAGATGGCTTGAACGCGGGAGAAAGGGGAGGATCCTTGGGTTCGTATTGAAGGGCCGGGCTCGGTCGCTATAAGGACCCCTTCCCCAACCAGGACCGACTAACGACGACGACGTCCCTCGGGAAGAGCACGTCCAGAACGAATAACGGCTCTTTTAGCATACGGTCAGACTTTGGACCTTGCCCCAACGAGCTACAACTGTCCTAAGCATCGTTGAACTGTCAAGACTCCATGGATAAGGAGACATGGCCCTTTTCTACCTTACTTTCCTCAGCTTTGGAGACATGCACCTGTTTTAGCATAATATTTATTGGGTAGTTTATCCTCAACGTATACACCAGAAGTTTGATTTGTGCTTTTTCACCTCAGAATCATTGTGAGAGGAAACAAACGTATGTTCGGCAGAGTAGTTTAACCTTCTATGAAAAGTTTCTGTTGTAGGTTTCCAACCTTGTGACAATTTAGATTTGACGGTTGAACTGCGGTAGGATTTTGTTCGTCTGTCTTTACCATGGAAAAATTCGTTCTTTTTCTACTTTGGACCACTTTCTTTGAAGTCTTGCTTCAGCCACTTTGGTCCAGAACACATTTCTGTTCCAGGCGAAGCCCTTCTGCAGCCAAGCGAAATGTATAATTTTAAATTTTTTGGTCTAGAACAATAAATTTACATGTTATTTGAATTTTTTATAGATATATATTAACGTTGTCCACAAAGTCGAAAAACTGACGTTCAACTCGGGGTTAAGGGTAATTACACCACAGGTGTTTAGATATACTGCTGCGCGTTTCGTTAAACTCACGAACACATCAAAAAGTAACCTCCTGTGAGTTTTCTGCGAGTTTGCACATGAAGCTTCTGTCGTTTAGAGAAACTTCTCATTCGGATCAAGGTATCGGCACCGTTGGCTCTTTAAGATATGCCATCGTTTATCGTCAATTTTCCTTGAACATGATCATCGCAACCTCGTGTTTGACCCCAGTTTCATCACAGGAGTTTATTTTCCATCACGTGGATTTCTACGTTTCTCAAACTCGCTTCTACTTTGCGTACAACTTTATTATCTGGTCTGGAGTCCAGATCTTGAGAGGCCGCCGCCAATACAAGTCATATAGCCGGACAGAGTACTGGTAATGTTGATTTATTTGAGGACCTCTGAGATGCCTTTCGTACAAGAAGCGACGCAAAAGACCTGTCCCATCGCTGACAAGGTTGTCTTTTGTGGTAAGAAAGAACCTTTCCCTTTACTGAACACAACGTTCATATTTTCTTGCGGATTCAACGGCAATGGAAGTTTAGAACTCGACAGAGGTGAGGAAAACTTGAAGCTCGACAAGAATTCTAGAGGTATATAACTTTGACTACTTTCCCTCTATACTTGAAATCAAATCTTAGCAGCCCGCCGCCCCCATCCACACGTTATTGATCAGACCAATCGCCATGAGTTCATATATATGTTCCCTTCAGAGAGAAAGGAAGACGGCTGTTCTACTTTTCCAGTCCTTCTCGCCAACCTTGTTCCATAGTGCCACTAAGTATCTTCAAGGCATGTAAAAGCAGACTGTATTAGTTCGTATCTACGTGGTTGTTGAATGAGAAACAAAGACAATGAGGAGGTTTGGTCAAAACGAGAAGGCGAGACTGCTGAACAAAAATAAAAAGCCTCCTTGGCAAAGTAAGTTGATACCTTGAGCTGTGAGATGAAATATGACATCGAAATATGGGAAAGCATATAGGAAGTAGTGGGGCGGTTCAACGATTTGGATTCGCCTTTCTTTGCTGGAAGTTTTCTGCGCGACATTTGTATGTGTCGAAAAAGTTAGAACTTTGCTCGAGAGATTACCTTCTGCACTTTGTGGTGCTTGTAGATACACGGGTGACTCAAATACATTGTCCATTTTCCATCATCATTCGTCGGTGTTCAAATGATTAATTTGAATGGCAGAGTGCAAAGCGTATGGACAATACAGTTAATTATCTTGGAGTACTGACAAGCGGAAATTAGTAAGTGGGGTATGGACAGGTTAGTTCTAACGATCAGACAAGGTGCAAGTTATCATTTTGCAATATTCAAGCTAGGAGTGAGTACTTAGATTTACTGTTGGACGCCTTGCCTCATTAATATTGTTGGTAAAGGATCGTATCCTTCTTGACATTTGTTTGCGCAAGAGGAGGCACCGACGATGGATGAGTAAAGGGCATGGAGCAAAAATCCAAGGTATACTACCACACAACGGCTGGGTGCAAGATTTCTAGACGCATGGCCTAAGTACGGCCTGAATCAACCTAAAGTTTACATAGAGAACAGTTAAGCTCAGCCTTGTGTCTAACGCGTTTCCAAGTCAAGACTACCACAAGCAACTGTTGCTGACACATTTGCCGGCCCTGCTAAACTGATGACAAGCTACAGCGACCGGCTACATGGTTAACGAAGAGAGCGTTTCGTTAACTCCATAGTGAGCCATAGGGAGGGACGGTGCCTGCGGCCCAGCCCTTGCGTAGGCCCGAAACGAGACGCATGATGGAAGCACTGGGAACGTCCCGCCGGCTCTGGGGGTAGGTCCCTATTCTGAGTAGTATTCTCGGCCCAAGAATTATCGCAGTTCCCCATACGTATTGCGTGATTGCTTGCCGGAGCATAACAGCCGTCGATCATGTTATCGACGGCTTCCAATCAAAATGAGATCTCACCCATTGGCGCGGAACGTTCGGACCATGGGAAGGACGAAGATTTTGAACTGGGGTCCGTAGGACAAAAGGGGAAGCGACCGTTGGGGCAGAGTCCCAACGTTGAGGTGCCTCATGCGTAATTCAGTCAGTTCATCAAACTCACTGCGTTTCGTTGTCCGGTTCTTCCGTGTTTCTCTTCTCAACTATGCGATGATGATGCTCATCTGCAGATCCACTTAAGTTGATCCGAGAACTTCGACCCATCTATGCTGCGGGAGTTACATGAGCATGTCGGTACTAGGTCATAGCGTTTGCCCGTCCAATGTTTCCAGAGCCTGCTTTTCAGCAGTTAGATACTGATCGTCTGCCATTCAATTCACCATGAGCGATAATCAGAGAACTTGATGAATTTTCGGAATTACATAAACAGGCTGCGGTAGTATGCTTTATTTCAGTCCGTTCATCAAGCTCATCGCGTTTGCTCGTCGGATCCACTGCGAGGTTTTGCTTTCTGATAGTTCGATACATTTGGTCAACCTACCATGAATCTGATTCCGAGAATTTCGATTGATCTATGTTACCTGAACAGTAGTGGTTGGGCACATGCATTACAATTCTTTAAATCAATTAGTGTATTTCAGTCTATTCATCAAGCTCATCGCGTTTGCTCGTCGGATCCACTGCGACTTTTGCTTTCTGATAGTTCGATGCTGCTGGTCAACCTACCATGAATCTGATTCCGAGAATTTCGATTGATCAATGTTACCTGAACAGTAGTGTTTGGTCACATGCATTACATTTCTTTAAATCAGTTTAACAAGCTCACAATATTTGCTCGTCTATTCTTCCGAAATATGCTTTCCGACGGTTAGATTTTAATGATCCACAGCCGATCAATTTACCATGAATCCAACTCCCGGAACTTCAACTTATCCTTGAGCTTCCGAAGTTACATTATATAATTTAGCTTACCAACGAAGTCGATGATGGAGATTAGATGCAGGTAAGACAGGATCAGTAAAGGACTGGAATTGACTGAGTAGAAGCTGGCGAGAATGTGCACTTTGTGTCTCACAGAATGTGAGATCCACTCAGTTTGTTAGTTTGTAGGAGTGACCCCAGTTGCAATCACCACTCCATCTAGACATGCCCTAGAGATGTATGATCCACCTCACCTGTCACTGTCACAGGAACGACACTGTTCCGACGGAGAAGCTAACAGTTCTTGCATAATGTATCCGTCTTCTCCTCCTCCACTCACACAACTGTTGGGGTCACTCTTACGGATAAACAAATGTGGGAGACGATAGGATCCTACGGAATTCTTAAGCACAGAATAAACCGGGCCAACCGTCCTTCAATTGACATGTCGCTCGAGAATTTTGAGGTTCCCGAATATATTCTTCAACGAATGAAGATGTTCTGGTTGCAAGTATCAAATTGTTCAGATAGTACAGGCCTGGCATTTACTTATATAAGTCCCCTGTTCTAGAGTAATGGGACTGAACGGCTGGCAGAGAGCAGACTTATGCTCGCTAGAACATTGTAAGTAGCCCCCCGCTTGTCCGACGTAAGCTCAGGTATCTCATATTCAAAGAACTATAGAGAAGGAAAAAGAAACTAATTCTGATCGTGGCATGTGGAAAGCAAACCCACACGACGGGCTGCACCAGCATTACAGGAAAGGTCCTGACACTGGGAACTCCGAGGCTTCGCCTGACTTTCAGAATTCTGTACGCGTGAATGGTACAGTGCCGCCATGCCATCAGGTGATGGAGGTTGGTAAGTGTTACATGCTTGTAATTATGGTCGGTCGCGAAACTTTGCTGCAAGGATATGCCTGGATGTTTATGTGAATATCAATGGAGCTTTCATCAAGCAATCTTGGTTCCCGTGTCTTCGTATCATCCATTTGACTGGTTCGAACAGTAGCAAGAAGTAAAATTTGTGCATGACAAGAGGCAGAGGACGTTTACAACCTTGTCTCGGTCTTTTCAATCTACAGTACCTGAACTGAGCAATATCACATCCTATTCCAAGATGCAAAGTTGACTCGGTTATCAAAGCAGTTCACGAGCAATTGCTATCGGTGCTATTGCTGAATGTGGAGAAAAAGAGAATCTTCTATACAGAACGTACTATGTAAGACAGGTACAGTGGCAAGTTATATCTTGGCGCGTACAGTCACGTCCATTATGTCCGTGTGAGAGTACAGGCAGACAATGGTGGACATTACACTGAAGTTCATGCTCCTCTCCACGGTTCTGGTCATGCTAAAGAAAGACATAATGTTACTAATCACGTCTCAAACTATCAAGGGACTATCGGTCTGAGGCTTATTAGCAGCATCGGAAAAGATTTCACCGATTGAAAGACGCTCTCTCCATAGGCCAACGGCAGCTTTGAAGCCAGAATGAGACAGACGTAGGCTGGAACAAGAGCTCAGCATACTGTATTTTTCTCACGGCGTTCTCATCCAATCACTGGAGAACGCAGAGAAAGAGACTCCTAACCTTGTGAAAGGCATACATGCAAGTTACAACAACGGACAGATCCACATCGCAGACACTGAATGGATTGGTAGCTAGTTCTGAGACGAATAACACCGGCAAAGAAGTCCTGAGAAGCAAGAGAATTCATGTCAGGAGTTGTTGCTTCTGTACAGTACTTGCAGGAACTCTGAAGACAATGGTCAGTCAGTCAGCCAAGCACATTTGACTCTTGAGTGAAATGCTTTCTTTTCTGTTCTACAGACCTTGGCGTGCACCTTGGAATTCCTGACGAGTGCTTCTCACCGTCAGAAACGAGAGGTTGATCTCTCTTACGCTCCTTCTTGTAACCCATTGTTCGTGAGTTTGACATTCCACTTTTTCTTCAAGAATTAGCGGGATTTATTCCACCAAATACGAATTGCAAGCTCGCCACTCCACATCATCTACTCAACAATCACGAGAGGTAGAGTAGGCACAGGTTGGTGGTCCGGTACACTAGTTTCAAATTCCCTTATGCAGTCCTGGTTCATTACAACCGCCTCTTCTTCCATAACCTGCAAGTATCTAAACATCTGAGCTTCTTCAGATGACAGTGGAGATTTTCTCGTTGTAAAAAGTTGTGCGGTTCTCTTGAATTTATGGGAACCAGTAGTCGAGTGACTAGTTTGTAGATGATTGTGCATTCAGCATAGCAATGGAGCTCCGCAGACGTTTTCTCCTTACATACGCGATACGTGCCTCTCGTCGGTCTATCAATTGTTGTAGAGAGATTCGAGTCATGAGTGGCTTGATTTCTTCCTCCTGGTCTGTCTGTAAGTTTCCCCTAAATAAAAAAAAAGTTTCCACCCAACATTCGATTTCTGTGGTTTTTATTCCCTCGTTAGACTACACAAAGACTAACTAAAAGTGTATAATTAAAGAGGAATCATTATTTGTATCTCAGCCCTTCGGTGATTGTAGCTCGTTGCGACTAAGCCAATCCCGCAGGTTTCCCCCAAATTTCAGTCTAAATTACAACTAATCAAAACGCTTAGCGAATTTAATCTAATTTTTTTTAACCCATGGCTTTGTGATCTCTGGTCTATGAACTCTAGCACACTCCAGTTCGCAATTGGAAATACTACTTGCTTGCTCTGTTGCCTGTATGGACAAGTGAGGTGAGGGCAAAGAGTAAATGGCACAGGCATTTAGCATTTATCATATGGCAACTTATTGCATGCACACGACCAACCTAACATAATTATCCATGTCACTCTAAGCCATTATAGAAACATTAATCATATCACTCTAATCCATGTCGCATCACTCTAGCCGGAGCGATTGTACCGAAAAGAAATAGAATGATGAAAATATTATTATTATTACTATAAAAGAAAGATGACAAATGATACTATCATAACAATTCTTATCTTCTCAACCACAATGATAGTAAATTGTTATCCAGTAATGCAAGAGTGGATGGGCTCGTGACTACCATCAATTTAAGTCCCTCCTGTAAATATTCTTGACAACGCAAACATTTTGAAAATAGTATGTTGTTATCCATAATTTGCTTGTAAATATTCTTGACAACGCAAACATTTTGAAAATAGTATGTGTTGTATCCATAATTTGCACAACCATTGTATTTCATAATTGCTCATTGTGCAAGTGTGGTTGTTTGAATTCGTCGTCTTAGTTTTTCTTTGTTTTTGAGTCTGTTGTAGTGAAACTTGAATGGCAGACATCACAGTCTGTGTTGACTATCTTTACATGAGTTCTGGTGACTTGTTGGTGCAGTTGGAAAAATTATTCCTACGCCGTCTCAGTGATTGTGTTGACTATCTCTGCATGAGTTCTGGTGACTTGTTGGTGCAGTTGGAAAGTTATTTCTATGCCGTCTCAGTCATGGCTCATTGAAGTTTAATGACGGATCAAGTGATCCTAAATCCATCAGCCATTTATACGTAAGGGCATGAGGTATTGACACTTTTTGTTCAAATGAAGTTTGAATGGCGTGCCTGCAACATGCACATCACTCTCGTACGATAACCATTACATTCATCCATTTTCTGAAGTGCATGGCAGGGTTTCATTGAGGGATTTCAAATTCATCCATCATTATCTTTGCAGCAAAGATCTAGATATTACATTGGATATTTTGGAAAATACATACATCCACAGATTTAGTAACCAACTGATTAATGTGGTTCCCGTTTGTTGTATGGTGATTTGTATTCAAAAGCAATAAGGATTTGATCTAAGTGTTCTCACTGCAGTCACCCTTTATTTTGTGGACTCGATACTAAGAAAGTTTCTCTAAGAAGCTATCTCTCTCCTTAATGCTACACTCTAAAGGAAAAAGCTCTCTCCTTGATGTCGCAGTCTGAAGGAAGATATAGTAACTATTCAAGAAGAACGAAGATATATTAACAGATTGAACGTAGTACACCAAAGAAGATATATTGATAGATTAAGAAAGAATAAGATATATTAACCAATCAAGCGCAATACGATAGTACGAGATCTATGTTCAAAGTGATTCTAGCTACAGATTCAAGATCAATAAATTTTCTCTGAGATCGTTTGAGTTATTTTCTCTGAGATTCTTTGAGTTCTTTCGCTTTGAGAACTTGAAGATAACATCCTAAAGGAAGTTGTTACTGTTATTTGCTTGTATATCCGTGTACTATTTGAGGTTTATGTGTATACTAAGCAGAGTTTGGCACACATCTTCAACACTAGCTTTGAGACAGCGAGCAAAACAATGGCACATTGAAAATCAGCATATGTGATCGAATTACCAATTGCATATTAAGAAGTTGGAAGCAATTCAACTCAAATTAAAGATTTGCCAAGACAAACCATGCAATTGTTTAAAGCTCCACAAGGAAGGAAAATATAGTAGTTGGAAGCCATTAAACTACAATCAAATGGCATATTGCATGAAAATCACAATGTATGATAAAATTACCAACTGCTTATTAAGAAGTTGGAAGCAATTAAAATTAATCAAAGATTTACCAAGACAAACCATGTAATCATTAAAAGCTCCAGAAGGAAGGACAATGTATTAGTTGCAAGCCATTAAACTAGAATCAAATATTTACCAAGAGTAACCATGTAATAGTGTAAAGCGCTATAAGGAAGGAGGATATATTAGTTGCAAGAAACTAAACTAGAATCAAAGATTTACCAAGACTTACCAAGACTTACCATGTAGTAGAGTGAACCTTTAAGAAGAAGGAGGAAGATATTTTAGTTGGAAGCCATTAAACTAGAATCAAAGATTTACCAAGACTTACCATGTAGTAGTGTGAAGCTCCAAGAAGAAGGAAGAAGATATTTTAGTTGGAAGCCACTAAACTAGAATCAAAGATTTACAAGGACTGACTATGCAATAGTATAAAGCTCCAAAAGGAAGGATAATATATTACTTCATAACTAGCCTATGATTCATAGATTGAGACTCCACAAAAGTTGTTTGATCCACCTATGATTCATAGATCAAGATTCCACAAAAGTTTCTTGATCCACCTTAATCATTGCTTGATTATACACACATGCAATCATTGATTGCCTACATTAGACAACCAATAATCCAGGTCTAACCAAACCATGAGCTCACATGTAAGGTGTCAAAAACTCAAAGCAACTTATCAACTATTGAAAATTTCCAAGTCACCTGAATTATCAAAGGTTGCAAAATCCAATTTCCACATATTGGCAACTATCAATCACACTCATTTTTTATCCATAAGCTCATCATGCATAGGTAACAAACAATGATAGGAAGGTAACCCAATAATCTAGTATTATCATTTGCAATCCCAAGAGACTAGTGTGGAGGTACACCAAAAGAAAATGAGTTAGGAGTTGACAATCTGAAACTGGATTTGAGGAAATAATGTAATCAGATCAATCAATGATTCAATCCAAAGAAGGAATAGTTAAAGTCTTAATTATATAACTTCAAAATATCTTCTCTTGATGAGCAGAATAAGGACACAAGCATGGAACTTGTAAATCATTTTAGGTCTTCTCTGGCAACTAGTCCAATTCAAAGAGGTTGTAAAAATACCTACACTTTTTAGGAGGATTGCATAGTAGAGCAATGACTGGTCCATTACAATGTCAATGGCAATGCAACAATTATTCGTAGAATTGACAAGTTTTTATACACCTCCCGTAAATCATATTTGCCACAGCCAGCTCCTAAAACATCTTTGATGAGTCTCCAATGTGTGGTCTTGTCACATGATGTTGATGTTATTCCAAAATTTAGATGTTTATTGGTCCAAGGAGTAGCATTGCTCTAGTAAAGAATCTTTTTTTCTCCAAATAATCAACAACTAAAGGCATGGCCCATATCTATCTTCTCTCATTTCCCTTTATTTCCTTAGTAATCTCCTACCCATTGTCCCCATCAACAGTCTTGGTATCTTTTGCACTAATTAATTCCTTCATCTAGGCCCATAATTTTTCCTCAAATTCTTCCTCACTTTGGATGGCACTAATAAGATTATTCTAACAAGTGATGAAATTGTTCCATTGTTCAATTTCTTCTCATTTCTTCCTAAATTGGTGTTGCCAATTTGTCAAGATATTCCATTGAATATGCTATCTACACAAGAGATGAACAAAGGTATGATGTACATGACTATGCAAAGCAATAAGTGCAAGATCAATATCAGTGACAAATATAGAATTTGCATGGATGCATTTTGAAAGCTTTTCCAAGGAAAACATGATAATCTTCCTCTATCTCTCCTTCCATAAAACATAACATGATGGTGAAAGAATGGTATATGATTTTAAATCCAATGATGTGGACAAGGGGCATGAAAATTTTATTTGTCTTATAAGAGGCAATTCATCAAGATGACTTGTTGAAAGCGCTCCATAAGATCCTAGAATTGTTGGGAAATATAAATAAATATGTGATCCCTTATGACCCCTACTTTACAAATCCCTTGTGGTCAATCTCATTCTCAAATAGAGTTTGGAGTAACTTTTGGACAAGTAAAAGTTCATCCAACTCCCTTTTTTTCCTTGCATGAATCATATCTTTCATATCCTAATTGGTAATGGGTAACCCTTTACATCAAACTTCTTTGAATGTCATGTGGATGTAAATTTTCATCATGTTGCTTTATGACTTTTGCCTTCAACTCCTCCATTCTATGGTGGTTTTGAGCATCAATTAGGATCTCCAACCTACACACGGGTTTGTGGTTTATATGTAAATGATTATGTATGTTGATACCCACATCTTTGCAGTTTTTTTTATCTCTAACTCATATCCACACACAACACACATTGACAATAGTTTTTGCTCAAATTTTACTTCCTTGTATTTCTTTTCCCCTCCATGGGAGCACTTTAGTATATATAGGTTTTTTATCCATGGTAGTTCCTTGCTTAGTCTATGGTAACTAGTAAAAAATATCTTTTAATGAGCATAAGCCAATGTGGTTGCTTTTGCTTCTTCTTCCAACTCATAGGTAATTATACGGTCCAAGCCCTACCCACAAGACCAGCTTATGGGCTCTTGTAGTAAGCTCTCATCATCAGGTCCCACAGACAATTTCATTGCTTGAAACAAGAGGAGAGAAAGTTCAGAAGATGCAATAAAACATGGTAAGCGCTAATGCAAATAAAATATTTTGCATGATGAATGTGCAGAATATTAGATTCTGCATTGGCATGATCATCATAGTCTGAATATCTGTGAATTGGAGTGATATAATTAAATATATTTAGTTAATCATATACATAATAAAGCTAACATGATATACAAGACAAATGACGGTCTCTATTAGGGGTCTCTTTGCCCCTCAACTCAATCAATTATTATGCAATAAATTGTTCTTGCTAATTGGCTAAATCTCAAGGGAGGTACTATAAACAAATAGCCAAGATACAAATACCAATGCCCTAATCAAATTAGTATTAGTTCTAAGGCTAAAGGTGCAAAATGATTATCTTATTGTATATCTCATATTTAGAAATATTACTTGCTATAGCTTTGCTTGCCATCTTGGTCGCTCAATTTGCAATCAGTCCAAGAAGATAGATAAACATCTGTTCCTAAATTGCATGTAGGATACTTAATTATGTCATTATGACCTTGTTATATTAATTTATATACAAGTTTGCTCTAAATTTTGTTCTTTTTAAAGCATACAATTACTATCTCCACATGAAATATCCATCCTCTCTTACAATATAAAACAATTTTCCTTATAGAATCATGTATAGCTATCATTGACTTTTAAACCACACCCCATCATTTTTACTCTTAATGATCTTGATCTTGATGGATTGCTCATTGCATTGCACTAGATTCATCATGATTTACTGCAATGCAATGCAAAAAGTTATAGAGAAAGATAAAAATGAGTAAACCAAAACTAGACAGAACCTTTTCTCTATGGTGATAAGGTTTTGCTTGGATTTGGTCAAATAATTTCCAATAGTTGGTGTAAGTAAAATTGCATCCTTATAAAATAATGTATAGTTATCAACTAACCTCCAAAACCACAACTCTTAATAATCTTGATGGATTGGCTATGGCATTGCATTGCACCAGATTTTGATGGATCTAGTGCAATGTTACGCTATATGTTGAAAACAAAGATAAAGATGATTAAACCAAACCCAAGCAAAACCTTTTCTCTATGGTGATAATTTTTTGCTTGGATTTAGCCTACTCATCTCCAATAGTTGTTGTAAGTTAAATTGCAATAGTATATAGCTAAGCATGGATCCAGGAAATTACACTTGTCCAAGGGGAAACAAAAACAAGTCTTAATAGTATATAGAATGGATTAGTCAATTAGAAGAAGATGTAGAGCTTGCTAAAATTGACAACCCATCAAAAAAGATTGCAAATCTCCAATGCAATTAAAAATCACAAAATCAAAGGAGAAAAAAAGTAAATGTCTCATGATATAAATGATCTCATATTTTCCATAAGAGTACTTAGAGAAAAATAAACCTATTTTCCAACTTTATCCAAAACATCTTATGGATAGAATAATAAACAACCATAAATATCGAGTAGACTAAACATACATAACTCCATATTTATCCACTTTACTTGAATATTATGTTGAAATTATGGTAGATCACAAGTTTAAATTTGCATTTTACCTAACACATGCCATTCATACATTTAATACCCACCATGTTAATTCTTCTTAATTCAAGAACCAAGATGTCCCTCAAGTTTAAATGATTGTATAACTATACTTGGGTTCAAATATACCAACATTATATTCTTATATCAACTCAATTAGCTCCTAATCTCAAATTCAAGTCCTAAGCTACATTATGCATCTTATCCCTCATGTATAATTTTTGCAATTCCAAGACATACCCTCTTTTTGTCTTTTAAAATTATCTCCCATCTAAACTCAACTTAGAAGGGTTTTCTTGGGCCTCTTAGAAAAAGCTTGGGTCTATGGAAAACCACTCAATGAGTGGTTTTTAATGAATTATTACTCTACTTAAGCATCCTACTATTTGTATATAATTTTGGCCATTTCAAGGCACTCTCTATTTTGGTTTTTTGAGATTATATCCCATCTAAACTCAACTTAGAAGGGTTTCCTTATATCTCTTATAACAAGCTTGGGTCTATGTAAAACCACTAATTGAGTATTTTTCAATGAACTTTTTACTCTTCTTAGACCCTACCCTTGATATATAATCTTGGCGCTTCCAAGACACACTCTCTTTTGCTTTTGAAATTATCTCTCATCTAAACTCAACTTAAAAAGGTTTCCTTAGGTCTCTTAGAACAAGCTTAGATCTATTTGAAACCTCTCAATAAGTGGTTTTCAATGAATTATTACCCTTCTAATGCATCCTCCCTTTTTATCTTTTAGAATTATCTTTCATTTAAACTCAACTTAGAAGGGATTTCTCAGATATATTATTCTCATTGCATTCCTTAGGCACCCTACCCATCAAATATAAAATTTTCCTTTGAAGGAACTCTCTCTTTCGGTCTTTCAAAATATCTCCCATCTAACCTCAACATTGAAAGGTTTTCATTAGGTCTCTTAAACCAAGCTTGGATCTATAGGAAACCTCTCAATGGGTGCTTTCCAATACATTATTATTCTTCTTCAACAAAGATCTTGAGTTATAGGTTATATGATGAAGGTTTGCTTTGTTTTGTAGGTGTCTAATTTATTTTTTCCTTGGCATATCATTTTCCCTCTTGCAATAGTTCTTGACCATCAACAGTATTCCAACACCTTATCTTATGACATCACTTATAACTCTTCTTATTTTCTTCACAAATGCTCTCAAGCATATAAGGAAGAAGAAAAGATCATGTAAAGTAAACAACCCAATCAATGAACAATAGTAGAGGAAAATATACCAAAAATCAGTTATAGATCCTCCAATTGAGGAAGATCATTTGCATGGGAAGATATCATCTACATCTAAGTAGCATAAGATAAAATCCTTAAATCATACTTGTACTTTTACCATGTATATCCTATCAAATGTAATACACCTTTTTGATAGCTTGAAGGGATACTTAAAGGAAACTATAAACTTAAAGTTGACATCTTCTTGACTCTCAAGTCTACCAAATGAAGCTTTATTATCAAATGATCATAGGTATGACAGACTTTTTCTATAGGCATACAATGTGAGTGTTTTCTACCACTGAGAGAGAGTTACAACCTGAAATAATCATTGCATTAAAATGAAAGAGTTATAAAGTGAAATATGGAAAGAAGTTGTCATCCAAACAAGTCCAAATATCTTTGGCTGATTGAAGAAAAATAACCCTATCTTGTGAAAAGCTATATAATTAAAAAGGAGGAGAACTAGAACTATAAAAAACCTCATCTCAAGGGAATAGAGATCACCAAGGGTCCAACAACCTTTTATGCTTTTTAAATATGGAACTATTAAAAGTGTTATCACCTTCCACCAACTTGACAATAAGGATATATTTAAGAGTGTTGTAATGCCAAAGAATATGGCCTTACAAGCCCTTGCTATTATAACTCCAAAATTAATATGGATAAAGATTATAATGGAAATTTTAACACTATTGAATGATAATGGTGAAACTAATAAGATACAACAACACCTCCATATAACAATCAGTCTCATGCTTCTTGTATTCTTCACTATCTCCAATAGCTATCAATTTATTTTTCCCAATATCCTTCTTAATGTGAACTTGGTTAGATCCTTAAAACTTTGGTAACTAAGTGTAATTTTTTTTTGCATCACAGTCATAAACTACCTAAAATAAGATTAAGATACTACTTAATCTAAAATAATTACCAACTTAGAAACTTTATCAAAGATACTAATCAACCATCCTTCATAATCCCAACGGAGAAGGGTATGGTTCTACATAAAGGATGGACAATTAGCAATCTATCATGTATAATGATTCTTTGGGAGCTACATTAGGACCTCTAATACTAGTCTCTTTCTTCAAGCAACATAATGAGCATAAGAATAAAATAGTCTTGTCAATAAGACTAATAAAAAGATTAAAAAACCATTTGTACTTCATTGTACTCCTCAACTTGACCTAAAGTAATACCCAATCACAAAATCATGTAAAACCTTATGATACTCACTCCTACCATGTGCAACTCCCATATAATCCTTTTAAAATATAATCCAATTTTTCATATGGACTTATTAAATTCTATCTACCACTTCCCCTAGGTTGTAGAAATTCTCTTATAAAATGAAAATGATACCATTGCAAGAGTAAGAGAAAAAAATCATTCTAACATATTGTAATACCATTAGCTAGACATATTATCTAGAGGTGGAAATTGGCTTAGTAATATCGGGAAGGATATTATATATGATGGTCTAAATAGATCAGATAGAAATATCACCAAAAAGAGTACTTGCACTAATAGGGTAGAGGTCAAAAACACCTTGAAAAATTTAGAGCTAAGTTTGAAGGCCTAAATAGATGAATTAGGCATAAAAAAAATAAAAGATTCCTCATTCTTTGAAAATAATTTGCCTTTGCCCCGCCCCGCCCAATTTTTCTGATTGAGAGCTTTCCAATGGTACCTTGTCCATGCTGTTCTGAGTTTCCTATTGGAAGATTATCCAAAGATCCCCTCTGGTCAAACTTGTTTGACCAACCAGATAGGACAAGGGTCAACATGTCATCCATCCATGCAAATAATCTAAGGGTGGAGCTCACTGACATGTCACCAATTCATATATCTGATCCAAGGGTAGAGTTCCACTTGAGGGGATCTTCTTTGGTATATAATAAAGACAAGGTGCTCTTTTGGGGCAACGGAGTATTGAGGGCTGAAGCCTTGTGTTTCTTCTCTTGTGGGTTCTCCTATCTTTGGAGCATTACACTCACCCATAAATCATATGAAAATTAATCAAGTAGTAAAAATTCAAGCTTATTTAGCCTCATCATAGAAGGAATGAAGAAAATATTAAAAAGTGTACACACCAAAAAATTATCCTCAAATAACATTAAAATGAAACCTACATATGATTTTAAACAATCATCGTGGATCATCCATATTTTGCATGACTCCAACAACCCCAAAGTGAAATATTTATGAGCGGCTAACAAACAATGCTAGCTTATCCATAAGGTTATTTGAGTGGTTAGCTAAAAGCATATTCAGATTCCATTTAAAAAGTCTATGGGAAAACACAAAATTAGAAAACTAGCCTCAAATAACTCCAAATACTACACACATAATCTTGAATCTTGAATGTAAAAAAATTAGATCTTAATACATGCTTTACACGAGCATTCTATATTGTCTGAACATTAATCCTTATATGTCTTTAACATAGGAATATTTGCTTCCTAGGAAGTAAAAAGTATATAATACTATTAATGTAGTGTACCAAATACTTCTATACACTGCCTCAAAGAAAAGTAATGTCTTAGTTAAGTACCCAAAAAAATTGTAACACCCCAAGTACTCCGCCATACCCCATCAACATCTTACTTTATTCTGTTAAATGTTAATTCTTGTAACCCACCCATTATGAGTATTTTTAAACCTAAAAACACTCATAACATTCACTTTCAATCTCTATACTTTCAAATTGTAACACATAAAACCAAGATAAGAAACCAAAAACTAAAAAATAAGAAATCCTAACCCATCACTCATGTCTGAGCAAACTTTCATAAACCCTCTTCTAAAACCATGAATATACTCATAAGTTCTAAAAATATCTTCACATTTTAAATTGGATATCAATATAATCATAATCAAAATACAATAATAATTGACCATTTACTTACTAACATGATTCTAATTACTCCCCAGTCGACTGACATTAACCTAATCCATTCTCCGATTTAATTTCTTTTTCTCACTATACCCAACTCTCTCTCTCCCTCCATTTCAGAGCTCCGATTCATGAGTGCACTCATGAACTACATGTTATGAGTTCCGCTAGTGAAAAAGGATTTCTACATTGGTTCTTGTAGAAATACCTACAAGTCCAATGTCCACAAAAAGGCCCATGGGCTCAATAAAATACCCCGAAGGAAGGGAGGGAAGAAAAGAATACAAGGCAAAAAGGCAAAAAGGTTACGTGGCCGATGTCCAAAGAAAACTGTAACTGGCTCAAATAATACAAAACAATCTCCATGAAAATTATGGTGCTTAATATTCAATTCTGGCAACGATGCACTATTTCATGTCCATTAACTATCTCGAGTACTGTTTGGCCTGATTGCAGTGAACTCCTTAGCTGCCCTTACAGTTTTCTAATCCTTGTTGCATGACCCGGAACCACGACCAGGACATTCGAGCAATTTCCTGAACCACTCACACCTGCGGAAGAGTAAGTTTTGAGACAAGTCAAGTAGCGATTTATTGTGGAATTCCAGCCGTATCACTTCATCAGCTCCTAGTTTCCAGCTCACCTCTAAGCCGTCACTGGACCGGTATCAACATGACGGTCGTGGTGGGGTGTGACTCTATCATTTGATGCTCTTCGAGGAAACATGAAGACGTAATCAATTATACTTCTGATGATTTTTCTCGTCTGGGAGTTCCCCGATGCTCGAGATAAGGGCCCTCTCATCATCACGTGGACTACTGCAATTGTACATTGTACCTACCGGGACTCCCTACATTTTGACTCCACCGGGTTGCCTCCATTTGTATTTACTGTACCAGTATATTACTCATCTGCTTTTGTGGCTTTCTGCCGGTAAGGATTTCTGAAAATTTCTACTTAAAGCGAGTCATTGCCACCTACCAAGTCATTGTACAAAGATTCACTAACTTTACCACCACTTCTTGCTTGATGTTTGGAAGATACTTGAAATACAGCACAGTTTCGATCAGACCACCATTACTTTGTTTCTCAATATATCAGTTTTTATGGTTTCGTCTCTAGTTAGTTTGGCTAGCCTGCCCACTGCTTTTAGATTCAGGGATCCTTCTTCTATCCTTGATTCACTTAGTTATCTTTGCTCTCATGTGGCCCACTGTGCTCCCGCTACTTAGTTCTGCACTCCTTTGGTGCTCACTGCCTCAGCTGCTTCGATTGCAATTTACCATTAAGATTACAGTTGCTCATCGTCAGCCAAGCAATCTGCACGTCGTAGCAACAAGGACATCAATAGGGTGGGCGTCGCAAAAAGTTATTCCTGTACGTTGTGACACTGTGTTTACGCGTTCAAATAAACTATTCTCCAGAGACAGGTCATAGTGGACTATTCTCGTAACCTGATCCAATTTGATTGTAAGTTGTCCCAATATTGACTTATCCTTTGAATTGAATGTAGTAAGACGTTTCAAAGAAGGCTATTTCACTACCCTTAAAGTTTTCCATAAGAAATTGTATGGCTACCTATAAATTTTGTATCGGGTAGTGGGTAGGAGTATTTTGATTGTTCAGACGGGGAAGACGCCATAGCAGTAAAATATTTATGGTACGGGGTTACGAATTTTCTGACCGCGAGGTTTTACGGATTATGAGGTTCCCCGTAAGTTCTAATGAACCCGCATAGTTCAATTAATCGTGGTTTGAATTTGAATATGGAGAACACGTCATCTCGGTGAATGTGAAGTCACTTTTTCTATTTTGAAATGTACATGAACAGAAATGAAACTCGCGGAATGAAAGAAAGAGTTGTAGTGGCAGATGAGTTCTCTTCAGTATTTCTTCTCGTGTGTTCTCATTTCACATGATAATTTGTCTCAATTGTGTATGATTCTAAGATGCCATGATGTAGTACTCAACAAGAACCAACGAAAATATTTTTAAATGCGAAAGTGGATATTCGAGAGGGATGGAGAAAGCAAAACTAAATTTCACGAATGGACGAGGAAGGATTTGAGGATGTACTAGAGGGAGTGTGGTTTAGGAAGATTGGACAAAACATGGAGTAATGACAATTCTGACCTTGAAGATGACTAATTAATTATGAGGTGTTGAGACTTGATACACTCTGAGAGGTACTTGCTTGAGAGAAATGTCATTGGTCATAGTAATGATTATGATCATCATTTGTTTAGACAGCTAGTGTAGATAGATGAGGTTCCTTTTCATTCTTTACTTGAACTCATTAGAGATCACAATGTTTTCAAAAAGAGAGATTTGGGAAAGGTACAAACACCTTGTGGGTTCAATTTGCAGTAGCCCTTGATTGATTTGGGCACAATGTAAATGGTGCGTGTGTGGCGAACGACACCAATTGATGGGGGATGAGTTTAAGATCTACAACAAAATTTACAAATAGAGTCATGGTAGCTATTATGTCCATTCCTCGGAAGAAGTTGCTTGACAAGACATAGAGGAGAGAATTAGAATTTCAATTTTTTTTGCATTGAAGGCATTTTACTTGTGTGTTGGACTGGTGGATGAGACGCTTATTTAGTGCAAAGACCTACAGTGGATGGAGAAATTAATTTCAGCTGGAAAGGTTCCTATTCTACTAATGTGCAAGTGATATGTAATGACATGCAAAGAATAATTCATTTTTCCAAAGGTGAGTGGTCGTGGATGGTGTTTCAATTGAATCAATATTATGAATGCCATGTTTCAAAAGATGTGCCAAATTTGGTTCTAGCATTGTGTGTTATAATTGTTTGGTGTGTGCAAATTTTGATTGTCCAAAGTGTATGTTATCATTGTAGGAATGCCAAGGTACTATCATGATATGACTTGTATTGAGAATTCACCATAGGGGATAACATGAATAGAAGAGGGTCCATTAATTTCTTTGAGCACCACCAATATTTTTTGTTGGGTAATGTCCCCATGAATTATTTTTTACTTTCATTCAAGCAACCACATATAGAGGATAAAATTGTTCCTAATAAATGTGTTGTGAGAGCACAAGTATTGAATGAGCACTACATAAGGGTGTTGAATGCACAATGGCAATTGTTGCAGAAGCTCAAAGTACAACTTAAAAGTATGAATAGAACTCCCTATTTGATGAAGTAGATTAGTTGTTGTATCATTTTGCACAATTTTCTTATAAATAGAACCAATCTATGGGTAGAAGAGGAGGAAGAGGAAATAAATTTTACACAATATGGAGACAATGAACACAAGGTAATTGATCACCCAGGGATTCTTGCTAGAGAGGAAACTAGAGAAGTTCTGATGCACATTTGTATTGCATATAATTGGTAGGAGGAAGGTTTTGAATTTTTTATAAACTTTCTTACCATTTTTGAAGTCAATGGTTGGTATGTGCAAGCTATGGGTTATGAGCGTTGGTTCACAAGATATTGTTGATTCAGATAGTTCAAAGAGAGTGGGTGTCAAGAAAATTGATTCATAGAGTTCACAAAGAGTGGGTGTTGAAAAATTGAACTATTGTATGAAAAGTTTTTGGTTGTTTTGGCTTGGATATAAATTTTTTGTTGAGAGAATAACTATACTCCATGAATGAATATCTATACTTTTCATGACATGAATCAATACTTACTTTTGAGAGTATCCATTCTTTGATCATACAATAACATTACATGTATTGATAAATATTTTTTAAGCAAAGTGCGTTGGCTTAAATACTTTAGCTTTGAAGGATTTTTCACCTTGCACTTTCCATAGATTTCTCCATAATAATTTGTTCAAAAAAGTTGTCCATTCCCAATATCATTTTTTCACATAATTTTTCCTCCAAGGATAGTTCATAGAATTTCTCCATCTCTCATTTGTTCACCAAATTTATAAGAAGATAAATGTAAAGAGAAACTTAGGACAAAAGTTTTGAGAACTAAGTTGAGGGAGAAATTTTGAGGCTGGTGAGCCCTTGAGCCCTTCCCCCTCCTTCTGCTCATTACCTCCCAATGATACCCACCCAACCACTTCCTCCAAATTAGGGTTTGGGGAAACCCCCTCTTGCATTCGTTGCTCAAGTGATCCTCTTTTGCCCCCTTCTCCTAAGCAATTCCTCTCCCACTCCACTTGTTCTATAAATATAAATATAAATATAAATATAAATATATATATATATATATATATATATATATATATATATATATATATATATCACTATTGAAGCTTACTTTTTTCATATTGGGTTATATTTGTAACAACATTTTAAATTATATTGCCCTTGAACCTTGAAGTTCACTTTGTACATATGGTGTAACATTTGCATAAACACTTTAAATTTGCCCATGAACTTGTCTATTAATGTGAAATTAAGATAATAAGGATCTAGAATTTTAAAGGGTATTCTTGATTTACATTTAAGGTACATAAAGGGTTAATTCACCCTTTATATCAAGAGGAATTGTCAACAATGCCATTGACAAGTTCTGATATTACAAACCTACCCTAAAAAATTCAATAATTACAAAAGTAGCCCATTGAGTGTTGGTGTCCACTTGGAGAATTGGTTTGTGGGCAAGCCATGTTGGGCTTTGGGTTTCCATGGGTGGTCTTGTGAGCCGGCCTGTCTCTCACTCAGGATGAACCTCTAATGGCTATTATGGTAGCGCACCATGGACTAAGTAGGCAAGGAACCCCAACTCTATCATACTCCTCCAAGGCTAACACTCCAAGACTCAAGACATTGCTCACTAGAGAATTCAATGAGAGAGATAGTTGCAAATGAAAGGATGATGAGTTGTCGTGCGTATATACATCGCTACACAACATACATCGCTGTCAACATCATACACTATAAAAGCACAACTCACACATAAGTCATACATAGACTCTAAAGTGCCACAATAATCAGATTGCTTAACATTCTCAACTCAACTCAACTCAGATCAGTACTTGATCTGTCACTCTATAAACTGCCAACAACTGGGCACTGATTACAGTCAAGCCACACCCACTCAAGCATAGAGAATCCAGGTGACGCTCGCCGGCCTCTGTCCACCATAGCCAGGAACTCGAAGGCTCAACATCAGAGAAGTGAGCTCTCTGGAGCTCACTTCGAAACTATACCCCCTGGACTCGAGCTAGCCCTGAAACCCTAACGGTCCCGTTGACGGCACACTCGACGGTGCAAACGGTGCAAAGTGACGGTGGGCCCCACCGTGAAGTCAGTACCCTGAACACGAAATCTAACCGTCGGAAAGTAGTCCCTGAGAAACAGCTAGAATAACTCTAACTACCATCACTGGAACTCCAGTGTCCGAGCATCTAGATGCGGAACTACAAATGGCGTGACAGCTGTCGTGCGTATATACATCGCTACACAACATACATCGCTGTCAACATCATACACTATAAAAGCACAACTCACACATAAGTCATACATAGACTCTAAAGTGCCACAATCGCCCCCCTAGCTGGCGGTTAGGTCCCTCTAACTCCAGATAGCCATCTACTCTAAGTATATGGTATACCCTCTAATGGGCAAAGATCAGGAGGCCGGGTGCTATGGAGCCCCATCGTTAGTCGCCTGTCTGCAATCTATACCATATAAAGAATGAACTAGCTATAGGTCAAGTACATCTAGGACATAACCACTGTCCCTGAGGAACCACCGTGAGGGGAGGAGTCATACATGCCATATGCCATCCTCTCGAACAGCTATCACACACTAACATAGTAGCAGCTCCACCAGAAGAGCCACATAACATACACCTCAAGCCTGCACGTACAAGTGCCAAGCTTGGGTCCATAGTACCATCAATGTTTGGAAGGTGGCATGGCGCACAATTGCGCACATGATCCTTCCAAACAACACCATCACGTCCTTCTAACACAAGGACTCCAGATGGCAAAACCTCGCGCACTCTCAAGATAGTGCGGCCTGTAGAAACATCAAGTGTCGTCGGTGCTGTCTGCTGTAGATATACATAGTCGCCTGGATGAAATCGACGGATCGAGGGTCTATAACCTCCTCCTCGAATGGTAGCATAGCGTAAAGTATCTCTATGCTGAGCAATCGCCAAGTTCTCGAAGGCCATCGGCATCACTCTCTGAAAGATCTCTGCCCGCTGAGAACATGCGCTCATCCATACATCAGGGTCATCCAAGTCCAAAACTACAGTAGCATCTCGACGAATGGCTGCAGGTAAATCTGGATCTCGTCCATAGAGTAGAAAGTATGGAGAGAAGGATGCTAAGGAGGCTTGCCGGCTGAACCGATAGCCCATGGCCAACCAAGGTAACTGGAGATCCCAATCTCCCAAGTGGCCTCTCTGCAAACCATACTTTCGCAATCCTCTCTTCACCGTCTGAACCACTCTCTCTGCTAAGCCATCTGCCTCAGGGTGATCTCGGGATGTAGTATGATGATCAATCAAAGCCTTGTCACACAAGACCTGAAACTCTCCCAAGAACTCTGTACCCTGATCAGTCAAAACCTCAGCTGGTGCACCAAAATGACTAAGAACTCGATCCAGGAACGAGTAAGCTGTCCCTTCACTAGACTTGTCAGGAAGTGCCACCAACTCAATCCACTTGGAGAAGTGCTCCACCATCACCAAAACATACCGATGATGTCTCACAGTCAGCGGTAAAGGTCCGGCAAAGTCCAAACTCCAACGGTAACCCAATCCCATGATAGGTAATGGGTGTAACTGTGGCGTAGGAGCATTGAATGATGCTCTAACTCGGTCACAAACCACACATTTGGCAACAAACTGCTGTACCTCGGTCTGCATACCGCGCCACCAATAATGACTCTGGAGTAAGCTATATGTACGCTTTACTCCAAAATGTCCTAGCTCCTCATGAGCATGACGGACCAACTGTGGTCTCTGTGATGGAAGTGGTACTACTCGCACTCTACCATCCTCCCATACACGCAAAAGGTGTCTACCCTCCAATCTGAACCGTCTGGCCCGCTGAAGAACACGGTCTCTCTCCTTGGCCCCAACTGTGCCACCCACAACACCAGTGCGAAGATAGTCCATCACTAAGACATCATCATGAATGTCTCGCTGAACTGTACCAATATCTTCACTCTCTGGATCTGTGACCTCAATAACTCCTCCTGTATGCGCTGAGAGAGATACCACCAAAGTCTCTGCAAATATACACAGAAAGGCCGATGCATGCCAACCTGGCACCATCTCCTCATCTGTCTCACCATGCCAACGTGCTCCGGTCTGATCCTGCTGGCTGGGACATGGGTTTCTACTCAACCCATCTGCATCACGGTTCACCACTCCAGGTCTGTGAACAACCGTGAAATCATACTCCTGTAAAATCAGAGCCCATCGTGCAAGCTTCCCTGAAAGCTTGTCGGACTCCATCAACCACTTCAGCGGCTGATGATCAGTGATGAGAGTGAAGGGGTTACCAAATAGGTAACATCGGAAATGTGCTACTGCCCAAACTGCTGCCAAGCACTCTCCCTCATATGAACTATACTTCGCCTCCGCTGAATTGTTGGAGCGACTAGCATAGGCCACCACAAACTCCTTCTCCTCATCATCATGCTGGGTGAGCACCGCTCCAAGCCCCAACATACTCCAATTAGTGTGAACCTGAAATGGTCGTCCCCTGATCGGTCTCCTCAAAATAGGAGCAGATGTCAACCTCTCCTTGAGCTCTACAAAAGCTCTCTCCTGCTCATCTCCCCAACACCACTCCTGTGTAAGCTTGGTCAGCTTCGTCAAGGCCTTGGCAATGGCACTAAATCCTCTAACATAGCGGCGATAGAAGTTTGCCAACCCAAGGAATGCTCGCACTCTGCTCACATCCGTAGGCCGAGGAATACGTGCAATAGCCTCCACCTTGGTCTGCTGAACACCAAGTCCTCCGGGGTAGATAGTGTGACCCAAATACTCAACCTGCTCATGGAAGAACCTACACTTCCCAGGATGTAATTTGAGTCCATGAGATCTCAACCTCTCAAACACCTCCAACAACTATCTCTCATGCTCCTCCACAGTAGTGCTATACACCAAAATGTCATCAATATAGCACCGAGCAAAATCCAGTCCAGCTAGGATCCTATCCATGACCCTCTGGAACTCAGCAGGAGCATTCTTCAACCCAAATGGTAAGAACCTCCACTGATATAACACATCCTTGCCGTGAGGATCAATAGCCCAAAATGCTGTCTTGGACTTATCCTCCTCCCTGATCGGCAACTGATGATATCCCGCTCGAAGATCCAAAGTACTGAAGACCTTTGCATGCCCAATCGCATCAAAAATCTCCTCCGGTGTAGGCATGGCATACCGATCAGCCCTGGTCTGTCGGTTGATAGGACGGTAATCTCCACACATCCGCCTATCTGTATAGTTGCCATGCATATCCTTCTTGGCTGGCATCACTGTCGCTGATGCATACTCTCCATGTGAAATCTCCACCAAACCAGCCTCAAAAAGGTCACTACTCCGGCTCTGAATCAATGTCCTCTCCATCTCACTATATCGATAAGGACGTCGGAAAACAAGTGTGTCGCTAGTCAGCTCAATCCGTATACCAGGTCCCTTCAGAGCACCCAAATCCTTCATACTAAAGGCAAAACAACTCGTGTGACTCCTCAAGAACCTCCAAACCCTCCGTCTTTCCTCTCCAGTAAGCTTGGGTCCAAGATCTGGCTCCCAAGTATCCTCTGTAACTGTAGTAGGAGTGGAAGACGTACTGACTGGCTGCTATACTGGGCCCTTGGGAGCAATGGTGTCATGCTCCCGACCACTAGAGATCCCAACCTCTGTGTGAAAAACTCCCTCCACTCTGGCTGCAAGCTCCATACGTCCTCTGGCTGCATCCCATGTGGACCAAGGGTGTAATCCAAGTAGCCCACGCTCACCTGGATGGACTCCAAGTAGACCACTCTCCCTAGTAGCTACTGGATGTGTCCCAAGAATACCATGTCCACTCGGTCCATCGCCCCCAGCATGTGCCTGAATCGTCTCGATAGGCACAGGGCTCACAAGTGTCCGAGTGGTGATGCCTATCAAGCGCATCCTACGCTGCTCTGCCAAACCAAGGCTCACAATCCAGGTCAAACAGTTCAGGTCCATAGCCTGACCTAACACCTGACGCCTGGATGCCTCTGACACTGCTGGAACAGCGGTAATACCGGTGCGAAAACCCATCACCCGCTCTCTCTCATCAGCATTGGGCTCCACCAACTGCTGTAACTGTGAGTCCCAAACAAGTCCAGGTCCTCCCTCTCGAAAAGCATGAGAGCTTGGGAAACTCATGAGTGTGGGAAATGCAGCTCTAGGCTGTCCAACTAGGTTCACCACTGCCATGGGTGACCTATCAGCCACTACCACTGTCTGAGACTGACGCCCAACATCCAAGATATCATCAACAAGAATGTGGTCCAGTCGCTGAATCCCATCATAAGCACGCTGTAGAAC
Source organism: Lunularia cruciata (assembly GCA_948567375.1). Lineage (NCBI taxonomy): Eukaryota > Viridiplantae > Streptophyta > Marchantiopsida > Lunulariales > Lunulariaceae > Lunularia > Lunularia cruciata. The sequence continues at coordinate 30,440,430 of OX419758.1, forward strand.
CTCTCTGGGTAAGAGGTTTGTCCACCAAAGACGAAGACGATGAGCCCGTGATCCCACTCTCGCTGCATCTAACAATACAGCAGGTCCCATCCATGAATGGACCTGATGTGTACTCGCCACCACTCTAGTGCGAGAATCACCCATCAATGGAACGTTCTCCAAAAGGTAAGCTGGAGAAACAGACTGATGAACCTGGAGATGTCGTAGTATCCGTAACATCTCCCAAAACACACCAGAACGAGGATCCTGAAGACCCAAACCGCGGCCCGCACGTGTATGTCCCTGACATGGCCATCCAGAAATCACCAAGTGAACAGGCCCATGTCTCTCTAGGTCATGCGCCCCCAGTAAGGAAATGTCTCATGGTAAGGCCTTTTGGTAACCTCTGACTGCTGACATCGATAATAACTCCGGATACCGATAGGCCAAGTGTGCCACATGATGTAGAGAGACTCGCCTAGCAGTCTCATCTCTCTCTACATACAAGTACCTCTGTACTCGGATACCCGCCTGTAATACCGCAGCTAGTCCGGTGCTGATCCCACCAAACAACTCCAATAGGCATATCCCCTCTACTGGATACTGCCAAGCAATGAGTGTGGTATCCAGAGGTGTCAAAGCAATCGCCTCTGGAGGCTCATCCTCACACTCATCCCCTGATGGTACGAAGGCTCCACTCCAAGCCTGCTGCACCAACTGATCTGCATGCTGCTGCAATGCCTCCTCTGAACTCCACAATGGAACATCCAAGGTGGATGGAACAATCCCACTCGTACTCCATAGCCAAGTGATCTCCTCTGGTATTGGAGTATCCTCTGCATGGGCGTTCCCCTCCAACAAGTCACCAGGCCAAGTAACTGCACCGCTGAAAGCCAAAACTGATGCTGCCATGGTCCCGGACTGTAGTGAGCCAAGACTGCCACTACTGAAGCGTACTGGTAGGCGACATACCCGTCCCTCACCAGACTGCCAACCAGGTCTATAAGAGGCTGTCTCCTCCCAATAGTCAATACTGAAACCCATAGGGTATAACACTGCTCCCCCAACTAGCACATCATAGGACTCAGCTATTGTCGCAATAGCCTGAGCTCTCACCACCGAGCTATCAGTCGGATGACCAGGCTGAACTTGGACAACAAGCTCTCCACGTGTGATGTACTGTGTCGAACCACCACCAAGAGATGTCTGGATCTGAAATGGACACCTCTCCACATCGGTCTTCCGTAACTCCAGACCAACAACTGCAGCCTTCCCCAACATAAGGGGCTGCGCACCAGAGTCTAACAAGACTCTCTGTGGTGTATAGACCTTCCCTGAAGGTCCCACCAAACGAAAAATCCCCCTCTGGTTATCCAATAGGACAACACCAGGTGTAAACCGCGCTCTCTCAAAGGCCGGTCTAGCTGGCAACTCCTCCAGTCTAGCCGCTGCTGCCTGCCATAAACCACTGGTCGCTGAACGGATCCCATGCTCCTCAAACAAGTCAGCTCCACTACCAACCACCTCTGCTCTAGTAGTAGGAACTGCACCATCCCTACTCTCACACAACGTGGCAGCCAACCGGAACACTGGGGCTGGGTCCACTCCCAATGTAAACATGTCACTGGCTGAAAATAAAGGATGCCGCATAATCAGCTGAGCCGCCCCCAACATCATGCTAGACTCAGTCTGTGTAGTAGCAAGTGGCTGACTAGCAGGTACTCCATCAAGTACTCCATCACCACCTACCACACCTGCATTGGGACGTCTAGGAACCATGGATGTCGTCTGCAATGCCTCAGATAACGTGAAAGATTGGGGAAGTCTGACCTGTCTCCCAACCTCTCCTCTCTGTGGGTCCAACTCCACTGATGCTCCTCTAGGCTCTGGAGCACGTACTGCACTCCTAGTCACTGCTGCAGATGCATCCACCTGTGCTGCTCCGCACATGAAGTCCAAAGCATCTCTATCACCAGCATATGAGGTGGAAGCCTCAGCACCCGAATCTGATCTCCTATGAGCAATAGCCATACTAGCCAATCTCTGCTCCAACTGCTCAATCCGAGTAGCCATAGTTGTGTCAGAAGTAAGGGCAGGTACTGCACCCCTACTAGGTGTAGATCCTCTACCACCACCTCTACCACCTCGTCCTCCATGAACTGGAGCTCCTCTACTACCTGCCATAGCAGCCCTACCACTCCGTAACTCCGGGTGTAGGTCAAAACACCGGTCACTAGTATGACCAAATCTATGGCAGTGCTCACACTGCCTCTGTGCTGGCTGTGATGCACCAGAGGTATCAGGTCTGCTGCCCTGAGTACACTCTCTCCTATGGTGAGGTCCACCACAAGTCCAACAAGCAACACCACCACTCACTGGCTGCTGCTGCCCCGAAAATGAGGGTAAGGGTCTAACTCCACTAGGCCCTCCACTCGCTCCATAGGATCTGGGCTGTCCACCCTGTCCTCGAAAACCAACTGGGCGTGGTGCACTCTGCTGCACTCTAGAAGAAGTCACAACCGTGGATGAGGTCTCTCTACCAAATCCAGATGTCACCACTCTCTCCTCCACCATGTTGAGCTCAATACGCTCAGCCAAACCAAAGACTACTGCCAAAGTGGGCGAAGTAGCCTGCAACAACGTAGCATCACGAACTCTACGTCGCAACTCCCTGTCCAGTATCCCATACCAAAACTGGACTGCCTGGGCCTCAGTAACTCCCTGAGTGAAACTGATCAGCCGCCTCATGCGAGTGTATGCCTCGCATAGGCTCTCTCCAGCCTTCCGCTGGAACTCCTGCAAGCTCCTCAGCTTGTCAGTCCGCACTCCCTGGTAGTTCTGCCTCAAACGTAGGAAGAACTCAACCATGGGGTTAAACCCCGGTACCACACCACTTCCTGCAGCGGTACCTCCACTCGTAGTAGCACTATCTCCAGCTAGTGCACCTCCACTAGCTCCACCAACACTACTCGAGCTAGAACTCGTAGGTACAGCCGACCTACTCCTGGCCACCGAACCTGAAGTGATGGAGACATAGTGTGGAGACCAATACTGTCTCCATAACTCAATCTCCTCCAAATGAGCTCTCCTGAACTCATGGTAGTCGTCCATCGGTGGACCCTCCAAGTGCTGAAACAACCCCTTCCATGCCATGAAGGGTGTGAACAAAGTCGGGTTCCGCATCTGCTGTAGATCACACCAACTATCGAACTCCTGGATGAAGTCATCCAACTCAATGGTACCCACTGTACCAGAGTAACGCCTAGGGCCTTTGGAGGCCCCATAAATCTTGTCCATGTCCCACAACAACGGTGCGGACACACCAAGTGCACTCTCAACTGAATCAGCTCCTATGTCGAACTCCAACTCAGAGTCAATCTCCTCCCTCATTGGGACCTGAGATACAGGCTGATACCGAGCACCACTCCGAGTAAACCCACTGCGTACTGCAGGGCTAACTCCTCTGGAATCTCCAAAGAACTCCGTCGTGACAAAGTAACCACACCAACAAACCCGAACCACCAACTGCAACAGCAAGTCGCAACCGCAAGTGCCCCACCAAGTGCCAACACCACCGCGTGCCAACACCAACTAAAACACCACCCACTAATGTAACTCTAACCGAGATAACTACACTAGGGGAAGGGCAACCTGTAACTTGCCATCATAACACGCACTCTCACGGTCTGCAGGTCATCACTTCCTGCCTCACCGGAGAGAAACAAAGGTAGTCTGACTGGTCATCACTCCAGCCTCACCACCGAGAGCACACCAGAGCACCAACGCTCAAAAGTCAAGGCACCTCACACAAACGTGGTGCACAAACAGGAAGCAGAGAATGGAGGGGATCCAATCACAAGAAATCTAAACGAAAACCCTCCATCTCATAACACAACACGGGACTGACTCTGCCACCATTTGGCATTTGACATAAGAGTAGTTCGTATCTAAGTCCTAAGCTACCAGGATCACCAAGAATGGGATCAAACTGCCTCTCCTAGCCAAAGCTACATGTGTATAGATAACAGTGGCACAATCACTATGACAACAAGTGAGGGTGGACCAGTTGGCTAGGGCACCAGTCTAGGAACAAGAGATCTAGGGGTCAAACCCTGTTGCGCACAATCTAGCAAGAAAGGCAGATTTTGCCAACCAATGACCAAGATCTACACTAAACTAGCTAGCCTCACGCCAGCAAGCTGGCTTGCTGGCCCTTCTGGCCCTTCTAGGCCTTCGTAGCCTCTCATAGCCCACAGCCCTATGCCTCTAAACGCCGAAATTCAGCCAAATGAGGCCTTTCTTGTTGCCACTTCGAACCTCCTCCAAAATTGGCGAAACTTCTCCAAATCTGCGAAACTCCTCCAAACTAGCGAAAGTTCTCCAAATCTGGCCAAACAGCGAAATTCCTCCAATTTTGGCCCAAAATCTGACGTAAATCTGACGTAAAATCTGACGTAAACCCTAAAGATGGATGTCCGCCAAATCCCCCGCTAACTTTCCACTCGAGCCAAATTGACAAAACGGGTTTTTCCAAATCACAATTTCATGAGAAGAGCTTTCCAACTCCACCTTCAATTTCACTTTCTGAGCCCAACTCGCAGCAAATTGGTCCTGCCTTCACCTCCTGAGCTCAAAATCACAACACTGCTCGAAAATTGCTCCTTCTTTGCTCGAAATTTGGCCAGCGCTTCCGCACACCGTCCGCCTAACTGCCAAATTTGCATCAACTACACGAGCTTCTGCACACTAGGGAAACACAGAACCTGAATCGAGCTACCACGATCCACCGAGCTTGGAGATACCACCAACACTCAACGTTCCTGCACCCGATTTCCCCCTGACTTCACTTCTCTGATGTAATCAGATTGCTTAACATTCTCAACTCAACTCAACTCAGATCAGTACTTGATCTGTCACTCTATAAACTGCCAACAACTGGGCACTGATTACAGTCAAGCCACACCCACTCAAGCATAGAGAATCCAGGTGACGCTCGCCGGCCTCTGTCCACCATAGCCAGGAACTCGAAGGCTCAACATCAGAGAAGTGAGCTCTCTGGAGCTCACTTCGAAACTATACCCCCTGGACTCGAGCTAGCCCTGAAACCCTAACGGTCCCGTTGACGGCACACTCGACGGTGCAAACGGTGCAAAGTGACGGTGGGCCCCACCGTGAAGTCAGTACCCCGAACACAAAATCTAACCGTCGGAAAGTAGTCCCTGAGAAACAGCTAGAATAACTCTAACTACCATCACTGGAACTCCAGTGTCCGAGCATCTAGATGCGGAACTACAAATGGCGTGACAGAGTACCTCCTCACCCCTTGTTTATATACTTGTGAAATAGTTACGTACCAAAGTTACTAATTACCGTAGGAACTCAAGTTACTAGACTAAAAAGTCAAGTAAAGTCAAAAAGTAGAAAAGAATATCCATTCACATGGGTATATTCCCCTAAGCATGTGGTCTTATCTTGACCCAACCACCAAGGATTCCTTCACATGGGCTATCCTTGGACTAAAGAAGAATCCAAAACAAAAAGGCTTGCAGACCCAAGAGTTCTCAACTCCTTCCTCAAAGCCAAACACCTAGGAATAATACCGAGTCAACACACTAAAATCCAAAATAGTGGTGCTCATCTTTTCTACCTCCTCTAAAGTAAGGTCCCCTCTATCTTAGCTATGACTAACTTTAGCTAACCATGAATAATATAGAACCATCCTTTATCTCTATATAAATAATATCTCTTAAGTACTTGTAATACCAAGCTAAATATCACAATACCACACACATGCACAAATGAGTGTTACATTTACCCCCGGACTAAGTTTTCACTTTGTCCTCAAAGTGAAGGTCTCTCTACCTTCTATGGTACATCTTCAACTTATCATGGTTAATCCTATCAAAGTGTCTTCCTCCAAACTCCATGAGATCATAGGTGTAATTGCCCCACACCTTCTCCACTATGAAAGGTCCAAAGTACTTAGGCAAAAACTTCTTTTGCACTCTCTTGAATTGAATGGAATCAAACAACATTACCCGATCACCTTCTTTGAAAGGCTCCACCTTATTCTTGCCTTGCATCTTGTCATAGCTCTCCTTTTGTTTCCTTTGAGCTTGCTCCACTCAAACCATAGCAACTGCTCTTGCCTCTTCCAACTCCATGAGTTGTTCCTTCCTTGACTTCTATGCATCACCTCCTTGTGATTTCTTCAATCTCCTATGAATGCTTTGGAAGGTAGGAAGATCAAAGTGAATAGGTAAGGTAGAATCAAAACCATATACCAATTGAAATGGAGAGTACCTTGTAGAAGTCTTCATGGTTGTCCTATACTCCCACAAAACTGCATGAATCTTCTTGTCCCAATGATGTTTAGCCCCCTCCATTTCTGCATCTTTGGCCAACATCATGCACAAGGTCTGATTGGTTCTCTCTGCCAAGCCATTGGAATTTGGCTTATAGGATGTAGTTGCTCTATGTGTGATAGAGAAATGTCATAGCATGGCTGTAGTAATGCTTCTTGTAAAATCTCCTCCTCTATCAGAAACCAACTCCAAAGGGCATCCAAATTTAGTGATAATGCGTTCATATAAAGAAAGAAATCTACCAACTTCATCTTCATTCTTGTCCCTCAATGGTCTAGCCTCAACCCACTTGGTAAGATAATAAATAACTACCACAATGTACCAATTGTTCCTTAGGGTTCTATTGAGAGTACCTACAAAATCAATTCCCCACTTCTCAAAAGGTCTTAGCAATAGAATTGATCTAAGTGGTGGAGTGGATGTAGACTTTCTAGCAAAAGCTTGACAAACATGACAAGTTTTGCAATAATCAAGACAATCCTTGAAAATCCCTCTCCAATGGTAACCTGCATCTAGAATCTTGAAAGTAGTCACCTTTCCTACAAAGTGTCCTCCACACACTAAACCTTCATGAAACTCCTTTATAAGAAAGATAGACCCATTGCTTTGTGAAGTAGACCATCTGCTCCTTGGTGAAAAAGTATATCCTCCACCATTGTGTAAGGTCTAGATCTTGCTGCAAGGGCCTTCCTCTCCCTAGCGTGCATCCCTTCTGGATAGTTACCTCTTGTCACAAAATCCACAATCTCCTTGTACTCCATTGGAACCTCTTGAGTGTCTGAGATTTTCATGAGCTCCTCATCCAGGAAGGAACCATCCACTGGCTCATCTCCATCATGATCATAAGCTCTAGATAACAAATCAACATTTGCATGTTTCTTTCCTGGCCTATCCTCAATGGTGTAGTCATACTCAGACAAGAGTATCATCTACCTTGCTAATCTCCCTTCAACATTAGGCTTGTTGAAGATGTACTTCAAAGCCTTGTGATATGTGACAATGATGGCTTTCCCTCCAATCAAGTAGTGTCTAAACTTCTTGAGACCAAAGATCATTGCCAACCCTTCTCTCTCCATGACAGAGTAGTTCTTCTTTGCTGAAACCATCTGCCTACTAGCATAAGCTATTGGATGATCATGCCCATCTTGGTCTAATTGACTAAGAGTGCATCCAATAGCTACATTAAAAGCATCATTGTAGAGGATGAAAGGCTTACTCCAATCAGGTTTAGCAAGAATTGGAGCTACAACAAGGGATTGCTTGAGCTCCTCAAAAGCTTTGAGAGCCTCCTTGTCCTCCAAAATCACCATGTAATCTACACCCTTCTTCATGTAGATGGTCAATGCATAAGCCTTGTTGGAAAATGAGAAGATGAATCTCCTATAGTATCCAACCATCCCCAATAATTGGCATAACTTGGTCAAGCTTGAAGGGAATGGAAGGTCTGAGATTTTCCTCACCTTCTTAGGATCAACTGCTATTCCATCCTTGGAGATGATGTGCCCCAAAAGTAGACCTTCTTCACATCCAAAAATGCACTTTTCTGGGTTGAGTGATGCATTTGCCTCATCCAAGCATTGCAAGACCTTGATAAGGTGCTCAAAGTGCTCCTCCTTGCTCCCATAGACACAAAAGTCATCAATGAAGTCTCTCACAAATTTCTCAATGAAAGGTTCAAATACCTTGTTCATGAACCGTTGGAATGTGGCTGGAGCATTGCAAAGCCCAAAAGGCATGACCTTGAAAGCGTAAGTTCCCCAAGGTGTGGTGAATGTGGTGAGTTGTTGATGCTCTAGTGCAATCTTGATTTGGTTATATCCACTATAATCATCTCTAAAACTGTACCTCTCATGACCTGCAACCTCCTCCAAGATCTCATCAATGAATGGCAATGGGTAGTAGTCTTTCTTGGTAACAACATTGAGCTTCTTGTGATCCACACATACCCAAAGTTTACCATTTGTTTTCTTCACAATGACAATTGGAGACACTCATTCTGAATTCTCCACCTCAAAGATAAATCTGGCTTCCTTGAGCTTATCAATCTCCTTCTTCACAACCAAAGATATTAGTGGGCTAATGCAATGTTGGTCTTGCATGTGACTCTACCTCTATCTTGTGCTCCTCTAAGGTGACTTCCTTCAAAACCTTGTAACTGAAAGCAAACACATGGATGAACTTGCGGAAAATCTCCTCAAATCTCACTTCTTCCTCATTGGTAACATTTGGGCCGTACTTGAAGGTAGCTAACCTTCTCTCTACCTCCTCAAGTGTCAATGGTGATTTATCTGGGTCCTTCAAAACCTCAAGCTTAGGTGCAAAATCCATAGCACACAAAGGATACACATCTGAATCAGATTCAGATTCATCCTCCTTCGTGGAAGTCTCCTCTTCCATGCTTGTGTCCACACCTGAAGCTCATTCTTCAAAATCTGATTCCCAATAATCAGAAGATGGTGTATCTGAATGTGAAGTGTTGGTGGTGTTAGTCACAAGAACTGTGACTCTATGGTTTGATGGCCCAATCCTCAAGTACCCTTTGTGCCATCGATCAGTTGTGCGTGCTGCTCTCAACCATGGCTTCCCAAGAAGTAAGTCATAGCTTGAATCCTTCAAGACTTGGAAAGTCATGAGATTTTGAACTCCCATAACTGAAACTACAACTTTATTGATCATCCCTATTGGTCAAACTTGTTGCTTGTTTGCCATGCTCACCACAAATGTTGAAGGTTTTGTTGCTTTGAAATCAAGAAATCCTCCATCCCCAACTTCTTCCTTGGAGTCTTTGTTGTTGATGGTGTTGAGGTGTGAGTGCTCCTAGTAGATATAGGAGTATCCTTGCTTGGAGTAAATCCTTGAGAAGAGTGAACATCCTCTACAAAACAAGCTATCTTCTTCTCTTGTGCCAAAAGCTCCAAATTAAAACTCTTGGAGTTTGAGCACTCTCTCTTCTCATACTTCCTCTCAACCACATCTATGGATGCTATCCCCTTACCTTTGTTTGGATTAGGAGCCACTTGGGTTTCACTACCTCCCTCTTTCCCTCTATTGGCTCCCTCATAACCCCTTCCTCCATGGTAAGTGGAATTTGGGCAATTCCTTTAGATATGGCCTCTTCCTCCACAACCAAAACAATTTCTATCATTGAAATTGTTGGCTGGTTGGCCTCCTCTACATGGAAAGTTTCCATGACTCTTAGGCCCTCTCCCTAAATTCTGATCCACCTCTCTCTTCTCCCATAGTTGCACCACATTGATCTTGAGATCCGCAAGTTGTTCTGTGATAGTTTGAAGTGGATCCTTTGGTGGAGGTGCAAGAATCGGAGCAGCTACTGCTTGTGGTGCAACCCTTGCCACCAAATTATCAGAAGTTCCACCATAATTTTAGCCTTGAGGAGGATGCACAACCTCCTTCAACACCAAATCACTCTCATCTCCTTCCAAACTCTCCTCCATACGAATTGTGATCTTGATAACTTCAACTTTGGAAGAAGGTTTCTCATATCTAACCTTGCTTCTAATTTGTGGTCTCAACCCTCCCACAAAATTCTTGGTGAGCATGGCCCCTATGTCAATCATTGTAGTCTCCACATCATCCCCACCCTTCCTCAACACTATGAGAAATTTGGACTCTAACTTTTCCACTCTTTCCACAAAGACTCTCACTTTCTCTCCATCTCCTTGTTTGAGAAAGGTAACCTCACTCATCAATCTCTCATAACCCTCATCTAGAAGAAAGTTCTCAATGAGTGTTGAAGTCAAAGTCTCCCAAGACTCTTCTTCCCCATTTCTCCTCTCTCTCTTTTGGTATTCTGACTCATACCATGTAAGTGCTGCATCTTCAAAGAAATTTGGTAATAATGAGGTCCACTCATTCTTCCTCCTCTCATTGTTTCCTATGCAAGCTCTCTTGAAGTCTCTCACAAAGGCCTCCACATCTTCTCCATCCTTGCTAAAGAAAACCGGAAGTTTCCCCATCTTAACTCCTCACTATCTTTCTTTTCTCTCAGTTTTTTTTTCTTTCTCTCACTCTACAACTTATAGAGTATGTACTGTAACACCCATTTATGCATGTGTGTGGTATTGTGATATTTAGCTTGGTATTACAAGTACTTGAGAGATATTATTTATATAGAGATAAAGGATGATTCTACATTAGTCATGATTAGCTAAAGTTAGTCATAGCTAAGATAGAGAGGACCTTACTTTAGAGGAAGTAGAAAAGATGAGCACCACTATTTTGGATTTTAGCATGTTGACTTGGTATTATTCCTAGGTGTTTGGCTTTGAGGAAAGAGTTGAGAACTCTTGGGCCCGCAAGCCTTTTTGTTTTGGATTCTTCTTTAGTCCAAGGATAGCCCATGTGAGGGGCTCAATAAGCAAACCGTGAAGAATGCATATCCATTGCCTCAGATCGATGACTTGCTTGATCAACTAAGTGGAGCATGCTGCTTTTCCAAGCTAGATCTTTGTAGTGGCTACTGGCAAATTCCTATTGAAAGAGAGGATGTGCAAAAGACTACCTTTTGCACAAGGTATGGGCATTTTGAGTAGAGAGTTCTACCTTTTAGACTCACTAATGCTCCAGCAGTCTTCATAGATCAGATGCATCGGGTGTTGGAAGGACTATTGGATTGGCCCGTAGTGGTGTTCTTGGATGATATCTTAATCTATAGCAAGACAGAGGCAGAACATGTGAATCATGTGTAGGAAGTCTTAAGACGACTACGACAATAGAAATTTTATTGCAAGAAGTCAAAGTGTGCCTTTTGGCAGAAGTAGGTTATCTTCTTGGGTCATAAGATCTCATCAGAGGGGATCAAGATGGAAGAAGAGAAGATCAAGGCAATTATTGATCGGCCTACCCCAAAGGATGCTATAGAAGTACGGGCATTCAATGGATTGGCCAGTTTTTACCAACAATTCATCCACTATTATGCTCATGTGGCTGCACCATTGATTGACCTCTTGGGAAAGAACTTGAGTTTCCAATGGACCACCAAGCATGAAGAAGCATTCCAGAAGTTAAAGCATATGGTGTCTTCAAGACCCATTCTTAGCTTGGATGCCAAGTAGATGGCTTCTAGAAGGAAGCTTCTTGAGAAGCTTCCTAGTTAACTTGGCTTGCACTCTAAGAAAGTGGCTCAAGGAAGCTTCTTGAGAAGCTTCTCAAGGGCCTTGTATGCTACCTATAAATACCAAAGCCAAAGCTCATGCTAGGCATTCGGAGTTTTCCCCCATTCAAGTGTCCCAATGTGAGTTTCCATTCTCCTTGGTCTTGGTCTTTTACAATAAGCATCTTGAAGCCACATAAGCTGGAGGTCACCCATAGGTGGAACATAGTTCTGATTCTCACAAAACAAAAGGACACTCCTTGAAGGAAAAAGTGTTGTACTCTTTTTCATGCACTAAAGGTAACTTTGCACTAATTGAAAGAAGGGGTCTTTTTGTAAAGCAATCTTGAATGCCATGTGTACCTTTGAGTTAGTTCACATCATGATGATTGCTGCTACCTTGGGAGATTTGGCAAGAAGCTTCATATTAGGATGTCATGATAGGGCATTGGGAATGATATGGAACCTACCAAGTTCATACTCAAGCTTGATGTCAAACAACTGTAGTTGTTCCTCCCACCAATGATGTCCTCCTCATATGCTCCAAATGTAGGGTCTGCAACAAAGATTTGTGACCACTTGTTTCCCCAAGAGATAATGCCTCCATACCTTTATGGCATATACCATTTCTATTTATTCTGATCCCAAGCAGAGTAATTCTTTTCTATGGTGTTTAGTTGGCAAGACACAAAGGCAATGGGATGTAACCCATCTGGAAATTCCTATTGTAGCACAACTCCAATGATAAAGTTAGAAGCATCAAAATCAACCATACAAGGTAGTTGAGGATCATGTGGTTGGAGTTTCTTGAGAATACTTCTAGGTTCTTGGTTGTCCATTAAAAGCTTGAGGTCTTCCCTATGAGATCAGTCAATGGTGCAATCACATAAATATAGTTGTGGATGAATTATCAATAAAAAATTGCCAATCCATTAAATGATTGCACTTCTATGGCATCCTTTGTAGTAGGCCAATTGGTAATGGCCTTGATTTTCTTTCCTTCCATATTGATCCTTTTTTATGACACTTTATGTCTAAAGAAGGTAACTTTCTTCTACTTAAAGTCACACTTTGACCTTTCACAACAAAACTTCTATTGGCATAGTTATGTTATGACTTCTCATACATGATTCTTGTGTTCTACCTCCATCTTGTTGTAAACTAAAATATCATCCAAGAACACCACCATATATCAACCCAACAATCCATCCAACACCTAATGCATTTGATCCATGAAAAAGACCAAAGCATCAATGAGCCCAAAAGGTAAGACTCTCCATTCAAAATGCACACACCTTGTGCAAAAGGTAATATTTTACACATCTTCCATATCAATGGGAATTTTCCAATATCCACTTCAAAAATCTAACTTGGAGAAGTATCATGCTCCACTCAATTATCTAGCAATTCATCAATTTGCATCAAGGGATACATATTCTTCATGGTTTGTTTATTAAGGCCAAGGTAGTCAATATAGAATCAAAGTTCTCCATCCTTCTTTGGTACAAAAATTATTGGTGCTCCTTATGGAGATGTACTATGTTGTATGAAATCTTTCTCCAACAACTCAATCAATGTTTTTTGAAGCTCTTCTAACTCCTTTGGTGAGTTCCTATAGATTGGTCTGCTCATAAGAGTATTACTTGGCAATAGCTTGATCTTGAAGGGCATATCTTGATTAGATATGCCTCTTTGGCATATCATCTTTGGCATATCATCCAAAAAATACATCTATAAACTACTAAAATATCTTATCAACCATGGTTTGATGAGGCTTATGGCCTTCATCAAATTCTTCTTACGTAATCAACTTGATACATAAACACGAATATCTTCCTCCAAAGCTTACTCTATGGTTGCTTTACTAATAAACTTCCCATCTTGGGACTAACTATTCTTAGGTATCTTACTTAGAGATGCTAGACAATCTTATTGGTATTTTTTATCTTGGTGTTGTACTTGAATTGGTTTTTGGGTCCAATCAAGTTGAACCTTATGACATTCAAGCCAAAGCAAAACTAAAATGACATCATAATGTAGAGGCACTATTACAAACCTTATGCATTCCAAATAATCCTTCTTAACCTTGAATGTAACACAATGTGAGGTATGAAATGTAGAACTCTTTCTAACATCCGCCATCATCAATCTATTTCCAGATACTGGCTTGATAGGAATACATAATTCATTTGCTAATTGCATAAACATGGAATTCTTTGAACTTGCAAAATCAACCATAATCAAGTATCATTCCTTGCAAGTGAAGCAAATATGCATAGGTTGAGCCTTCAATCACATTGGAACTAATCAAGTTCTCAATAGATAGCTTCATATCTTCTATTGGAGATCATATCTTCATTTTTTTGATCATCATGCTCCATGAACTCCATCATCATGCTCCATGAACTCCATTCTTGTGTGTACATTCAGCAATGCAATATCCAAATTGACAACAATAATAACAACCACCATTTTGTCACAATCTCTCCCTTTTTGTAGTGCCAAGTGATCTCCATTGGACGGCATCAATCTCCATTGGTGCAAGCTCCTCCACCTATGTGTAGTGTGTTTGTAGGTTTTTTGAAAGTCAAGATTAAGATTGTGGCAATCAAGGAATCAAAGTGCTAAGCCAACTGCATAGCTTCTTCCAAGTGTTTGGATTCCCATATGGTCATTCCCAATTTGGTGCATGACTTCAAGCTCCTCACAAATCTATCTAGAGCTTCACCTTCTAGTATCTTTGCAGTTTGCATTATGGTGTTTTGGAATTAAGTGATGTAGCTCCTCACAAACTCAATCTACTTCAATTCTGCCAATCTAACTCATGCGGTTTGTATAACATTTATAGCTTAAAATCTCCCAATTATTTTGTTTCTTAGTTCTTCCCATGTCAAGATTAGTGCAACAAACTACCATTGAGCTTGCTCCACACAAAATTGCTGCCGTAATTTTGCCACTCCATCCAATTGGCTTGAAGCTAAGGAAATTTATCTCTATTCATCTTGAAGATTTGTAGCTTCCAAGTAATGTTCATAATCAAACATAAAATTCTCCACTGCACACAAGAGATTCTTACCTTCAAATATCTTAGGCTCTAGAATTTAGATTCAATCTTCTCCTTCTTGAAATGGTGCTCTCCCTACATGTTCTTGTTTTTTATGATCTCTTACTTCCAACAATCAAGTAAGGTGCTCAATTTGTTACTTCATATCAATGATAACTTTGGACATTGCCACCATGAGTACTACTCTATCAATCTACTTGAAATTATCTAAGTTAACACATAGATGCAACTTGTTCACTGCTCTTTATAAGTTACAATTGGAAGTATCAATGGTTCATTACACTAGGTAATCACATTCAAAAAAATTTACCCAAAGCATGACATGATGAACTATATGAAATTGTGCTTGGGTAGTACATGGATACAAAAATCCCAATGGTTTGGAAGAAATGGATTTGGTGGTCCATAAATTCCATTCATCCCATTCTTGCATTAATACCAATGTAAGAGACCAAGAAGAGAAATAAGAGAATGGAAGACCAAAGTGGAAGATTTCATTGGGACTCTGAAATGTGGAAAACTCCAAATGCCTAGCATGAGCTTTGGATTTGGTATTTATAGGAAACATACAAGGCTCTTGGGAAGTTTCCAAAGAATCTTCTTATAAGAAGTTGCCTTCTTGGAGTGACAGCTAAGCCAGCTAAGAAGCTTCCTTCCATGAGCCATCTACTTTGCGTGCAAGTTAAGCTAGCTGGAAAGCTTCCAAAGAAGCTTCTCCTAGAATTTACCTTATTGGCAAACATGTTACTCAATAAATGAAGGCACCAAGAAGTTTCCTAGATGCTTCTAGAACATTCTTAAACTAATTGGCTAATTTAGCTTATTTGCTAAAAGATTTTTGTGAAGACTTGGACATAGGAAGGGGCAATTCATGTCAAGGATAATTTCTCCATGGATATTGATCCAAATGGAGCAAGCTGCATTTTTTTGGAAGTGCCTTATCAAGAGCTTTCCATTGATACCAATTTTGTGCCAAATTGAGGTCTAGAGAAAAAGTTACAACAATTTGATTTTCTCATACCCAATGTTACTCTCCTACATCCTATTTCACAAAATATGGGAAGAGACTATTCATGTTGTGGCTAATTTCTCCATGGATACTTGTCCAAATGGTACGTGCTTCATTTCATTGAAAGCACCTTTTCAAGAGCTTTCCATAGCCATCAAGATTTTGGCAATTGGACGCATCAAGAAGAAGTAAAAACCATTTCATTTTCCCCAATTCATGGACTTTGATTTTCTCATACTTTGATTTCACATACTATTGATTTCTTGTACTATTGGTTTTGTGTAATTTTGATATTCTTGAATTTTGATGTCTCATATTATTGGTTTTCTTGTACTTTTGATATTCCAATACCTTGCTTTCCCATACTTGGGCTTTCCTTACATATCACTTGGCATTTATATGCCTACTTGCATGACACTTAGTACCTTCTTGTGAAGGATTGGCAGTTCTTGATTTTTAAAGTTGCAGGGCCACTTGTGTTGGGTTGGAGGTTCTTTACTTTGGAAGTGGCACCACTTGCACACTTGGTCAAGACTTTTTCTACTTTTTTAATAGCATAGTTCAAGAGAGTGGGTGTTATCAAACTATGTAGTTGTTGAGGATGATATTTTGCATTAAAGTGATAGAATCATGAGAGGATTTTAACATTGGAGGAGGTTCTGATTATGGTGATCAAGCTTCTAGGATTGGGGATTAAGGATTGAGATTGAGGAGCATTGGAGTGGAAGATCTTTTGAATTAATTGAAAGGGGTTGATTGAGGCAAGGATTCATGATTTCAAAATATCAAAAGAAGGATGTGAGAGACAAGAAGGTTATGATTGATCAGATGAGATGTTTAGAGAGAGTGTTTTGATAGAGACAATTCTTCAAAATCAACAAGATAGCAAGGAAGGTTCTGAGAAGCAGATTTAAAAAGGAGTTTAGGATCATTAAATAGTGAGATTAGAGACATTGCTCTTCATATAAAACTATAAGTTGTAAATATTTGAGTAAATAATTTGTGTCTATTAATTTTGTGTACTACGGGTATTCCAATACATTTTAGTTGTTATATTTGCAATAAAAATGAGCTTTGAGAAGGAGTCGGACCAAGCTAGTACTTATATCCAAACAGATCTAGGTCTAATCAGCAAGAATACCGGTCTTTTGGTAGTTAGAAATAAAACTCTATGACACCATATGAAACCTTCTTATAAGTTTAACATAGGAATATCTATCTAAATCTTGTTAAAATAGAACATAAGGGTATATGAAATACATGGAACTTTTATTTTGAATCACAAAGGAGTTTCATCTCTTATTATTTCATCCTCATTGATTACTTCTACTTTAGTGTCTAGACCTAGCAATGAAGAATTATTCACTAAATCAATTCCCATACCAAACTTGCAAGTGAAGGAGTGGAAATGTTAGCCATTTCCCCAGACATCATGGTAATTTTCTCAAAACACGGACACTTGTGATTCAGTTTATCCTTGATCTTTCTCCATCCATGCTTGAGCTCACTCTCAATCAATCCTTCTCTCTTGCACTTGTACTTCCACTCTTGAGTTGACTTGTAGACTATCATATACCTGACCTATTTCTTCTATAATTTCTCCACATTCATAGACTCAAGAAACCCCCTCCCAAACTTCACTAGATAAGTAGGCATGTGGTTAAATGTAGCGCTCTTTTGAATAGGCTTCTTAGTGCTATCCCCACGAATCTACTTGAAATGTTTAGGATTATCTACATAACCCAAGATCTACAAATAATGAGAAGGGATCATTCTAAACCTCTTGTCATCTCCTTTTCCTTTAAACCCCATCAGGTCTCCTCCTTTTCCTTTGGTCCTTGTGAAAGGTCCCAAGGATGCCATTTTGAGAAGGTCTTGGAATCTAACATTGTGCATGGTGATAGAATTTAGTGAAGTAGAGGTATGAATTGATTCAAGCAATAAATTTGGGGAAATAATACCTATCTCAATAGGAGATTGCCTAGAAACTAAAAAAATATCCAAGGGAGAATTTGTGTCCTTGGAAACTATCTCATGTTGAAAATGCATATCTTCTATCCTTCTTTAATACTTAATTTCAATAATCTCAAAGTCTATGCAAGCAAAATTTCCCTTAAACTGTAGAGTCTATGCTGCATGGAATTCACACTCAAGCTTCAATCTTAGTGTGTTTGTCTAGTGTCCATCTTCAATTTCTCAGTTTCAATACTGACAAGGGAAAAGATCTAAACTTGCACCCATGTTGAGTTGAATTCCAAAGAGCGGTGAAACTTCAAAAGTCAATTGCTAGCAAGGGAACTTAAGTAACCAGTTTTAGATTCAAAGAAGATACACAACCACCGTGGAAATTATCACTATCCATTGCATCAGGCTCATGCACAAGAAATGTCAATTACCATTAAGATCTCCTCCTTATCACTTGTGTTAAAATCTTTTAATGTCAACACTTGTAACACATAGTGGGTTCTAGTTCCTAACATGTGCCACACTAACTAATCAAGAATACCATTGTTACTTAAGCAGACCCACAACCCTTCCTTGCCTCAAAATCCTTGGCTCTCAATTGTGATTTTTGAAGTGGCCTGTAAATTCTATAACCACACATGTAAAATACTTTATGAATGTTTCACTTGCAAGACAATTTATTTTTTGGATATCCATTAATTTTTTTTACAAATCACCAAATTTTTGTAAAGAACTCGTAAATTTTGCATTTGCAATGCCTTACTGCATGGCTTGCATGGCGATGAGATTCCTTCATATAGTTCTTCTAAGAGAAGTTCAAACCATTGAACAAGCAATTTATCAAGGACAACATTACAGTTTACGTTATAGTCTACTACCATTTGGTTTATTAACAGTGCACCCATGTGGCATTCACCGAGCCATATGGAAAAGCGGTCAGTTTACTAAGATGTAACGTTTGCTTTTGACATGATGTGTCTCGTGTACTCGTGATACTTCTTCTCAAGAAAGAGGACTGTGTTTTATGAAAGAGGTTTAGAAGCTAAAAGAAGTAACAAAAGATCGAGTATACTCTCAATTATCATGTGTTGGATCATTGATTATACAGTCAATTATGATTTGCTAAATTACTGATTAACTATGGTACCTCCATACCATGAAACTACATGTACTCAATTTGATTGATGACGCTAACACAATGAGTACATGGTCCACGGCATGAAAAGTAGTAATCTCTTCATTAAAAATGAAAATAAAAAGCTTCCAACGTAGCCCCTACATCATCCAAAGATGACACTTTAAGCTTTTCATAATTTCATCATCATTAGCATCCAGTTGACAGATAATGACAAGGAAACTTTTATAGACCAAATGCCAAGACTGATCAGTCAAAAGAGAAGTGTAGTAAGCGTTTCATCCATACAAAGTGGAAAGATATCTATCATCAGCTCATGAGTAAATCAATTTTAAGAACCATTTTGACATCTAGCAAGGGAAAATGTGTGTTTAATATGAACGGTGAAAGGAATACCAATAAGAAGAATTTTGGTTTGCATTTTTCAAGGTTAACATCTGTCATTTTTCACCAATGTAAGGTGGACCAATCACCTTTACAAGGTAGATTTTTCAAATTATACTTTTAATTTCCACCAAAACTACGTGGTTATTTGCTAATCATGATCATCTTTTTATATGTAATAGTTCAAGTAGATTCTATTTCTAACAACCAATATTTAAGAGGTAACAAGAAGATTAAGTACAATTAATGAAAAAAAAGTAAAGCCTTCACTATGAATTAAATGTAAAAGGATTTGCAATAAATTTCTCTTTTATGATTGATTAAAAAGTTGAAACAAGATACCAAAAAGTTATTATATTAATCTGTAGCTTCAGAATATGGAAAGGAAAATCTCAAATGCTAAGCTCAAAGCTTTGTATGTACTTTCAAAACTTATATTTTTATAGTAAATATATTATACTATAACTACTAGACAATTTAGTAGGATTTTTCATATAAGTCAATAGAAAATTCTAGAAGTATTAAATATAGTATTTAGGAACTTTCATATAAATTATTCAAAAGGTAGAAGCTTCCTTGGGTAGTTTAGAAGAGTGCTTAAGAACCTTCTTGGTCTAGAGTTAAGGTTTAACTTCTAGACTATATCTATATTTATACCTATTAAGAAGCAAGCCTATATCTATATCAAGTAAATCATAGTGTTTTATGTCTTCTTTAGTTTCTGAAGCATAATCTTTTTTTTGTAGTCCATCTATTCTTTTCTAACTTCTTTTCTTTGATGTTGGTTTGCACATTGATATCAAACCAAGAATGAGAAAATCGTAGTCAATGGTCTTCTTGAACAACTACTTTTGAAGCATTGGGATTTTATTTCCCATGCCAGTAATATTTATTCTAAATAAACTCATCTACATCATGCTGAAGTATCATTTTCATCAATTCATACAATCTATTTTGGTCACACTTCCTTATATAGTATCCTTTTATTATATGGAGTTTTAGTGCTTTAAGTTGTGAATTATGATCTGATGTGGATATAAGGTATGTACATTTAACTCTGATATTCATAGTAATAGCAGATATAACATTTTAAAGATTTTTAATGCAATATAATAGATAATTAGCATCTTATGAGAGTGTTTGAATCTCATGCTTGGACATATGAGATTTTTTGAATATTGAAAGGCATGATTGTTCTTTTTTGAAGTGGAAAGCATGAGCTTTCTGCTTTGTCACCAATGTCATGCATATATACATTGCTACACAACATACATTGTTGTCAACATCATACACAATAGAAGCACAACTCACACATAAGTCATACATAGACTCTAAAGTGCCACAATAATTAGATCGTTTACCACTCAAATCAATCGAACTCAGATCAATACTTGATCTGATCCTCAACAACTTGCCAACAATAGGGCACTGATTACAGTCAAGCTACACTCACTCTAGCTAAGAGACTCCAAGTGAAGCTCGCCGGCTTTCTGTCCACTCTAGCCAAGAACTCGAAGGCTCAACATCAGAGAAGTGAGCTCTCCGGAGTTGCACTTCCAGGTTATACCTCTGATTTTGACCTAGATCCCACTGATGGCACACCCAATGGTACGGATGGTGCAAGTGACAGTGGGCTCCGCCAAGAAGTCAATACCCTAAACCTAAAATTTGGCCATCAAAAAGTAGTCTATGAGTAACTGCCAAAATGCCTCTAACTACAATCTCTGGAACTCCAGTGTCCAAGCATCTAGATGCAACACTACAAATGGTGTGATAGTTGTCGTGCATATATACATTGCTACACAACATACATCGCTATCAACATCATACACAATAGAAGCACAACTCACACATAAGTCATACATAGATTCTAAAGTGCCATAATCGCCCCCCTAGCTGGCAGTTAGGTCCCTCTAACTCCAGATAGCCATCTACTCTAAGGATATAGTATACCCTATGATGGGCAAAGATCAAGAGGGTGGGTGCTATGGAGCCCCATTGTTAGTCGCCTGTCTGCAATCTATACCATATAAAGAATGAACTAGCTATAGGTCAAGTACATCTAAGACATAACCACTATCCTTGAGGAACCACCGTGAGGGGAGGAGTCATACATGCCATATGCCATCCTCTCAAACACCTATCACACACTAACATAGTAGCAACTCTACCAGAAGAGCCACATAACATACACCTCAAGCCTGCATGTACAAGTGCAAAGCTTGGGTCCATAGTACCATCAATGTTTAGGAGGTGGCATGGCGCACAATTGCGCACATGATCCTTCCAAATAACACCATCACGTCCTTCCAACACAAGGACTTTAGATGGCAAAACCTCATGCACTCTCAAGATAGTGTGGCCTACAGAGACATCAAGTGTCATTGGTGCTATCTGCTATAGATATACATAGTCTCCTAGATGAAATTGACGGATTGAGGGTCTATAACCTCCTCCTTGAATGGTAGCATAACGTAAAGTATCTCTATGTTGAGCAATCGCCAAGTTCTCAAAGACCATCAGCATCACTCTCTGAAAGATCTCTACTTGCTGAGAACATGTGCTCATCCATACATCTGGGTCATCCAAGTCCAAAACTACAATAGCATCTTGACAAATGGCGGCAGGTAAATCTGGATCTTGTCCATAGAGTAGGAAGTAAGGAGAGAAGGATGCTAAGGAGGCTTGCCGGCTGAACCGATAGCCCATGGCCAACCAAGGTAACTGGAGATCCCAATCTCCTAAGTGGCCTCTCTACAAACCATACTTTTGCAATCTTCTCTTCACCGTCTAAATCACTCTCTCTGCTAAGCCATTTGCCTTAGGGTGATCTTGGGATGTAGTACGGTGATCAATCAAAGCCTTGTCACACAAGACCTAAAACTCCCCCAAGAACTCTGTACCCTGCCAATCAAAACCTCAGCTGGTGCACCAAAATGTGAGCTATCCCTTCACTTGACTTGTCAGGAAGTGCCACCAACTCAATCCACTTGGAGAAGTGCTCCACCATCACCAAAACATACAGATGATGCCTCACAATCAACGGTAAAGTTCCAGCAAAGTCCAAACTCCAACGATAACCCAATCCCATGATAGGTAATGGATGTAATTGTGGGGTAGGAGCATTGAATGATGCTCTAACTTGGTCACAAACTACATATCTGGCAACAAATTGCTATACCTTGGTTTGCATACCGTGCCACCAATAATGACTCTAGAGTAAGCTATATGTACACTTGACTCTAAAATGTCCTAGCTCCTCATGAGCATGATGAACCAACTATGGTCTCTGAGATGGAAGTGGTACTACTCGTACTCTACCATCCTCCCATACACGCAAAAGGTGTCTACCCTCCAATCTGAACCGTCTGGCTTGTTGAAGGACACAATCTCTCTCCTTTGCCCTAACTGTGCCACCCACAACACCAGTGCAAAGATAGTCCATCACTTAGACATCATCATGAATGTCTCGTTGAACTATACCAATATCTTCACCCTCTGGATCTGTGACCTCAATAACTCCTCTTGTATACCCTGAGAGAGATACCACCAAAGCCTCAAAAAATATACACAGAAAGGCAGATGCATGCCAACCTAGCACCATCTCCTTATCTGTCTCACCATGCCAAATTACTTTGGTCTGATCCTACTAGCTGGGACATGGGTTTCTACTCAACCCATTTGCATCACGGTTCACCACTCCAGGTCTATGAACAACCGTGAAATCATACTCCTATAAAATCAGAGCCCATCATGCAAGCTTCCTTGAAAGCTTGTCAGACTCTATCAACCACTTAGCGGCTGATGATCAGTGATGAGAGTGAAGGGGTTACCAAATAGGTAACATTGGAAATGTGCTACTGCCCAAATTGCTACCAAGCACTCTCCCTCATATGAACTATACTTTGCCTCCACCAAATTGTTGGAGCGACTAGCATAGGCCACCCAAGTGGACCAAGAGTGTAATCCAAGTAGCCCATGCTCACCTTGATGGACTCCAAGTAGACCACTCTCCCTAGTAGCTATTGGCTATGTCCCAAGAATACCATGTCCACTCGGTCCATTGCCCCCAACATGTGCCTAAATTGTCTCAATAGGCACAAGGCTCACAAGTGTCCGAGTGGTGATGCCTGTCAAGTGCATCCTACGTTGCTCCGCCAGGCCAAGGCTCATAATCCAGGTCAAACAGTTCAGGTCCATAGCCTGACCTAACACTTGATGCTTGGATGCCTCTGACACTACTGGAACAGCGGTAATATTGGTGCAAAAACCCATTGCCCGCTCTCTCTCATTGGCATTGGGCTCCACAAACTACTGTAACGGTGAGTTCCAAAAAAGTTTAGGTCTTGCTTCTTGATAAGCATGAGAGCCTAGGAAACTCATGAGAGTGGGAAATGCAGCTCTAGGCTGTCCAACTAGGTTCACCACCGCCATAGGTGACCTATCAACCACTACCACTGTCTGAGACTAATGCCCAACATCCAAGATGTTATCAACAAGGATATGCTCAAGTTGTTGAATCCCATCATAAGCACATGGTAAAATCTCTCTGGGTAAGAGGTTTGTCCACCAAAGATAAAGACGATGAGCCCGTGATCCCACTCTGGCTGCATCTAACAATATAGCAGGTCCCATCCAAGAATGGACTTGATGTGTACTCGCCACCACTTTGGTGCGAGAATCACCCATCAAAGGCACGTTCTCCAAAAGGTAAGCTGGAGAAATAGACTGATGAACCTGGAGATGTCGTAGTATTCATAACATCTCCCAAAACACACCAGAACAAGGATCCTAAAGACCCAAACCATGGCCTGCATGTGTATGTCCCTGATATGACCATCCAGAAATCACCAAGTGAATAGGTCCATGTCTCTCTAGGTCATGCGCCCCTAGTAAGGAAATGTCTACTGGTAGGGCCTTTTGGTAACCTCTAACTTCTGATATCGGTAATAACTCCGGATACCGATAGGCCAAGTGTGCCACATGATGAAGAGAGACTCGCCTAGCAGTCTCATCTCTCTCTACATACAAGTACCTCTGTACTTGTATACCCACCTATAATATTGTAGCTAGTCCGGTGCTAATCCCCCCAAACAACTCCAATAGGCATATCTCTTCTACTAGATACTACCAAGCAATGAATGTGGTATCCAGAAGTGTCAAAGCAATCGCCTCTGGAGGCTCATCCTCACACTCATCTCTCGATGGTATGAAGGCTCCACTCCAAGCCTGTTGCACCAACTGATCAGCATGCTGCTGCAATGCCTCCTTGGAACTCCACAATGGAACATCCAAGGTGGATGGAACAATCCCACTCATACTCCAAATCTGAGTGATCTCCTTTGGTACTGGAGTATCCTCTACATGGGTGTTCCTCTCCAACAAGTCACCAAGCCAAATAACTACACCACTGAAAGCTAAAACTGATGTTGCCATGGTCCCGGACTGTAGTGAACCAAGACTGCCACTACTAAAGCGTACAGGTAGGCAACATACCCGTCCCTCACCAGACTGCCAACCAGGTGTATAAGAGGTTGTCTCCTCCCAATAGCCAATGCTAAAACCCATGGGGTATAACATTGCTCCCCCGACTAGCACATCATATGACTCCGCTATCATTGCAATAGCCTGCGCTCTCACCACCTAGCTATCAGTCGGATGACCAAGCTTAACTTGGACAACAAGCTCCCCACATGTGATGTACTCTGTCAAACCACCACCTAGAGATGTCTGGATCTGAAATGGACACCTCTCCATATCGGTCTTCCGTAACTCCAAACAATTGCCGCCTTCTCCAACATAAGGGGCTACACACCAGAGTCTAACAAGACTCTCTATGGTGTATAGATCGTCCTTGATGGTCCCAACAAACAAAAAATCCTCCTCTAGTTATCCAATAGGACAACACTAGGTGTGAACCGCGCTCTCTCAAAGGCTGGTCTAGTTGGCAACTCCTCCAGTCTAGCCGCTGCTGCCTGCCATAAACCACTGGTCGCTGAATGGATCCCATGCTCCTCAACCAAGTCAGCTCTACTACCAACCACCTCTGCTCTAGTAGTAGGAACCGCATCATCCCTACTCTCACAAAGTGTGGCAACCAACCGGAACACTGGGGCTGGGTCAACTCCCAATGCAAACATGTCACTTGCCGAAAGCAAAGGACGCTGCATAATCAGCTGAGCCGCCTCCAACATCATGCTAGACTCAGGTCTATGTAGTAGCAAGTGGTTGGTAGTCTATCATGTACTCCATCACGACCTACCACACCTGCACTGGGACATCTATGAACCATCAATGTCATCCGCAATGCCTTAGATAGCATGAACAACTGGGGAAGTCTGACCTGTCTCCCAACCTCTCCTCTTTGTGGGTCCAACTCCATTGATGCTCCTCTAGACTCTAGAGCAAGTACTGCACTCCTAGTCATTGTTGTAGATGCATCTACCTATGTTGCTCCGCACATGAAGTCTAAAGCATCTCTATCACCAACATATGAGGTGGAAGCCTCAGCACCCGAATCTGATCTCCTCTGAGCAAAAGCCATACTAGCCAATCTCTGCTCAATCCGAGTAGCCATAGTTGTATCAGAAGTAAGGGCTGGTACTACACTCCTACCAGGTGTAGATCCTCTACCACCACCTCTACCACCTCGTCCTCTATGAATTAAAGCTCCTCTATTACCTGCCTTAGTAGCCCTACCACTCCGTAACTCCGAGTGTAGGTCAAAACATAGGTCACTAGTGTGACCAAATCTATGGCAATGCTCACATTGCCTATGTGTTGGCTGTGATGCACCCGAGGTATCAAGTCCACTACCTTGAGTACATTCTCTCTGATGGTGAGGTCCACCACAAGTCCAACAAGCAACACTACTACTCACTAATTGCTGCTGACCCAAAAATGAAGGTAAGGGTCTAACTCCACTAGGCCCTCCACTCGCTCCATAGGATCTGGGCTGTGTAGTAACACCCATTTGTGCATGTGTGTGGAATTGTGATATTTAGCTTGATATTACAAGTACTTAAGAGATATTATTTATATAGAGATAAAGGATGGTTCTATATTAGTCATGGTTTGCTAAAGTTAGTCATAGCTAAGATATAAGGGACCTTACTTTAGAGGAAGTAGAAAAGATGAGCACCACTATTTTGGATGTTAGTGTGTTGACTTGGTATTATTCCTAGGTGTTTGGCTTCGAGAAAAGAGTTGAGAACTCTTGGGCCCGCAAGCCTTTTTGTTTTGGATTCTTCTTTAGTCCAAGGATGGCCCATGTGAAGGAATCTTTGACTTAGTGGTTGGGTCAAGATAAAACCACATACTTAAGGGAATATGCCCATGCGAATGGATATTCCTTTCTACTTTTTGACTTTACTTGACTTTTAGTCTAGTAACTTGAGTTACTACAATAATTAGTAACTTTGGTACGTAACTACTTCACAAGTATATAAACAAGGGGTGAGGAGGTACTCATCATCCTTTCATTTGCAACTATCTCTCTTTCATTGAGTTCTCTAGTGAGCAATGTCTTGAGTCTTGGAGTGTTAGCCTTGGAGGAGTATGATGGAGTTGGGGTTCCTTGCCTTCTTAGTCCATGGTGCGCTACCATAATAGCCATCAAAGGTTCATCCTGAGTGAGAGACAGGCCGGCTCACAATCCACCCTGTCCTTGAAAACCAACTGGGCGAGGTGCACTATCTTGCACTCTAGAAGAAGTCATAGTTGTGGATGAGGTCTCCCTACCAAATCTTGATGTCACCACCCTCTCCTCCACCATGTTGAGCTCAATACGCTCAGCCAAACCAAAGACCACTGCCAAAGTAGGCAAAGTAGCCTGCAACAACATAGCATCACAAACTCTACGTCGTAACTCCCTATCCAGTATCGCATACTAAAACTGGACTGCATGGGCCTTAGTAACTCCCTGAGTGGAACTGATCAGCCACCTCATGCGAGTGTATGCCTTGCATAGGCTCTCTCTTGCCTTTTGCTGGAACTCCTACAAGTTCCTTAGCTTGTCAGTCCGCACTCCTTGGTAGTTCTGCCTCAAACATAGGAAGAACTCCACCATGGGGTTAAACCCAGGTACCACACCACCTCTTGCAGCAATACCTCCACTTGTGGTAACACTATGTCCAGCTAGTGCACCTCCACTAGCTCCACCAACACTACTTGAGCTAGAACTCATAGGTACAGCCAATCTACTCTTGGCCACCAAGCATGAAGTGATAGAGATATAGTTTGGAGACCAATATTGTCTCTATAACTCAATCTCCTCCAAATGAATTCTCCTGAACTCATGATGGTCATCCATTGGCGGACCCTCCAAGTGCTGAAACAACCCCTTCCATGCCATGAAAGGTGTGAACAAAGTTGGGTTCCACATCTGCTACAGATCACACCAACTATTGAACTCTTGGATGAAGTTTTCCAACTCAATGGTACCCACTATACCAGAGTTACGCCTAGGGCCTTTGGAGACCCCATAAATCTCATCCATGTCCCACAACAATGGTGCGGACACACCATGTGCACTCTCAACTGAATCAGCTCTTATGTCAAACTCCAACTCAGAGTCAATCTCCTCCCTCATTGGGACCTGAGATATAAGCTGATGCCAAGTACCACTTAGAGTACACCCATTGCGTACCGCAGGGCTATCTCTTCTAGAATCCCCAAAAAACTCCGTCGTGACAAAGTAACCACAACCACAACCAGAACCACCAACTGCAACTGCAAGTTCTCCACCAAGTGCCTATACCAACTAAGCACCACCCACTAATGTAACTCTAACCAAGATAACTACACTAGGGGAAAGTGCAACCTATAACCTGCCATCATAACACGCACTCTCACGGTCTGCAGGTCATCACTTCCTGCCTCACTGGAGAGAAAGAAAGATAGTTTGATTGGTCATCACTCCAGCCTCACTATCAAGAGCACACTTGAGCACCAATGCTCAAAATTCAAGGCACCTCACACAAACACGGTGCACAAACAAGAAGCAAAGAATGGAGGGGGTCCAATCACAAGAATGCTAAACAACAACCCTCCATCTCATAAATCAACACAAGACCGGCTCTGCCACCATTTGGCATTTGACATAATTGGAATAGCTATCTACTTCTTGAGCTACGAGGATCACCGAGGATCAATTTCAAGTTCTTTTTGCCAAAATCTGAGATAACTTCTTCACAAAATCTGACTTAAGATCTGACATAAAATCTGACATAAAATCTGATGTAAAATCTGACTAAAATCCCTAAAACTGGCTGACCACTAAATCCTTAGCTAACTCTTCACTCGAGCCAAATTGGAAAAATTGGTTTTGTCCAATCTTCATTTCATGAGAATCTGCTCCCAACTCCATATTCAATTTTAGTTTCTGAGCTCAACTCATAACAAATTTGTCTTGAGCTCAAAATCACAAATACCACTTGAAAATTGCTTCTTCCTTGGCTCCAAATTTGCTAGCACTTCTGCACACACACTCTCTTAGGGAAATCTGAACTATGCAATTGAGACACCATGATCCACCAAGCTTGGAGATACCATCAACACTCGTAGTTCTTGCACCAAATTTCCCCTTGACTCACTTTTCTGATGTAATCAGATCATTTACCACTTGAATCAATCAAACCCAAATCAATACTTGATCTGATCCTCAACAACTTGCTAACAATAGGGCACTGAATACAGTCAAGCCACACCCACTCTAGCTTAGAGACTCCAAGTGACGCTTGCCGGCTTTCTGTCCACTCTAGCCAAGAACTCGAAGGCTCAACATTAGAGAAGTGAGCTCTCTGGAGCTGCACTCCCAAGGTATACCCCTGATTTCAACCTAGGTTTCCTCCTAACGGTCCCATAGACGGCACAGCCGATAGTGCGGATGGTGCAAGTGACGGTGGGCCCTGCCGTGAAGTCAATACCCTAAACCTTAAATTTGACCATCAAAAAGTAGTCTATGAGTAACTGCCAAATTGCCTCTAACTACTATCACTAGAATTCCAATGTCCGAGCATTTAGATGCGACACTACAAATGGCGTGACACCAAGCATGAGCTTTGAGCACTCAAATGAGATGCTAAATTTTCTATTATATTACCTTAGAGAAACAATGATTTTTATTGTAATTTTTAGTTAAAACAAGGTACTACATTCCTCAAGAATATGCTTCCAAAGGCAAATACCTAGAGATGTCCCACTGACTAAAGATTCCTTACCTAGGATAATTTAAAACAAGTGAGGATTTTATTGGGTTCTTACGGCAGTTACCTTACTAAATCCAATGAGAATATGAGGAGAGGCTTAGGAAATGGAAGAATCCATTACTTAGTGAGCTTGGAGTGAGTAAAAGGCATCAGTCTTTGTGAGTAAAACCTATAATAACTAAGCTAAGAGTGAGGCCATATTGGGCACATATCTACCAATTGTTATGTTTGTCTCCTTAGAGGCACTCGGCCTTCATACATGCGATCTTTGAACAACATGGAGAGACGCATTGAAGAGGAAGAGGTGAAAATCACTTTGGAAAATGAAGATTACCAGTAAATAGACCTTGCAACCTTATTGGCTCAATAAGGAAGCAAAGAAGCAAGCGAAGGAAGAAGACAAGCATGAAAAAAGGCAACCTCACAATTGATTGTTGTGAATGGAGTCCTAGAAGGCAATCAAGTGATTAATAGATCCCAAAAGGCAACCTCACAATTGATTGTTGTGAATGGAGTCCTAGAAAGCAATCAAGTGATTAATAGATTCGGGAGCAACAGAGAATTTCTTGTTGTGCTGTGCTGCAATAAGATTGGGAATGGATCTAGAGAGAGATGAGAGCAAAGAAGTAGATTACCTAACGGGCAAACAAAGAGGATTGAATCATTACCTAGATGGTTAACACTCTTTGTAGGAGAATATTAAGAAGCAATTGAGTGGTTAGTGATACAATTAGCTCATTATGATGCAATCTTAAGCATGCCATGGATGAGGCATTATAACCCTATGGTAGATTGGAGGAAGAAATTAGTGAGAACCCACCAATGGTTGATCATTGGGGTTAAAGAAAAATCACATAGGCAAGAATTGCCTCTTTATGTCATAGGGATGGTAGCTATCTATAAAACCAATAGATGTTTCATGGGTCTAATAAGAGAAGTCCAGAGTGCACAACTTGATGGATAAATTCTTGAGAAATTGAAAGATATGGTAGATAAGTTTCAAGATGTCTTTCTAGATGATCTACCACCAAAAAGGAGAGTAGATCATAAAATTGAGACACTCCCAAGGAAGACACCTCCTTGTAAGGCCCCATATTGCCTATCACCTCATGACTTGGAGGAGTGTAAGACTCAAATTGATGAGATGCTACAAAAAGGGTTCATCCAACCTAGCATATCACCATATGGGGCTCTTGTCTTGTTTGTGAAGAAGAAGGACAGAACAATGCGCATGTGCATTGACTATCGGGGTCTCAATCAGCAAATAGTGAAGAACAAATACCCTTTTCCTTGCATGAATGACCTGTTTGATCAACTCCATAGAGAAAGATACTTCACCAAATTGGACTTGCAGAGCGGTTACAATCAAATCTAAATTGTAGAGGAGAATTTGTACAAAACTGCCTTTTGAACTAGGTATGGCCACTTTGAGTATCTTGTGATGCCTTTTGGACTCACAAATGCACCTGCCACTTTCATGAGTCTAATGAATGACATATTTTGTCCATACTTGGATAAGTCTATTATCAACTCCCTGGACAACATCTAAGTATACAGTAGCACGATGACAGAACACAAATAACATCTACAAGAAATCCTCTAGATTCTAAGATAAAATTGATTGTACGCCAAAATCTCAAAGTGTGAGTTTGGCAAGTTTGAAGTGGACTACTTGGAGCATAGAGTAAGTGCAAAGGGCATTCAAGTATTTACAGATAAAATAGAGATCATTAAAAAATGGAGTGCCCCAAAAGATCAGACTCAACTCAAGAGCTTCTTGGGGTTGATGGGATTCTATCGTCAATTTGTCAAGGACTTCTCCAAGGTTGCACAACCTTTAACGACACTACTTGGCAAGGGGAAGAAGTGGATGTGAGGAACTGCATAAGAGTTGGCCTTTCAAAAATTAAAAGCTGCCTTGCTACATGCACTAATCTTGAAGTGGTTTGACCCAAAACATCCAATCAAGTTAGCTATAGATGCATTAGGTGTAGCAATAGGAGCCGTCCTACAACAAGAGTGGCATGACAGATGACATCCAATTGCATATTTCTCTTAGAATTTTTTACCGGTGTCGTCGGGAAAATAGCCCACGTGTACCCTTGAGGCTTTTGGTGTGATGAATTTTCTTTTCTCTTTTATTTGTTGTAAGGAACAGGGATTTATGATAATATATCTTGGGTGTGGTTTTGCTATCTTGTTTTGGGAGAAAGTGAGGAGACACAGAAGGGCTGAGGGTTTTCACAAAATGCCAAAAGATTTCAAGAGGGTTTGGCAGAGGATTTCGAGAGGAGTGGCAGAAATTTTCGGGAGAAGAAAGGAGTAGGGTTTTTTTTTGAAAAGGGACAGAGGAGTTTCGGGAGAGAAAGGGTTTTTTTTCGGGAATGACAGGAGGAGTTTGGGAGCAGAGGACAGAAGGTGGGCAGGAAGGAAGGGAATCAAAAGGGACTGGAATGATCAGGAAGGGGTAGTCATGAAGGCTTTTTAGGGACAGAGGAACCATCAGGAGAGAAAATTTTGAGTTGGACAGGAGGAGAAATTCTCGAGAAGCTGGAGGGTTTGGACAGAGGAACACACACAGGGAAAAAAAATAAAAATTCGAGTTGGACAGGAGAGGGTTTGGCAGGAGGAGAAATTCTTGAGAAGCTGGAGGGTTTGGACAGAGGAACACACACAGGAACACACACAGGAGAGAAAATTTTGAGTTGGACAGGAGAGGGAGAGTGCAGGGGAGAAAATTTCTCGAGAACTGAAGGGTGGAAGAGGAACAATCAGGGCCAGGATTTTTGAGTTGGACAGGAGAGGAATTTCAAAATGTGAGAGTGCAGGGCTGTGCTTGGACCAGGAGAGCAATTTTGAAATGTGAGAGTGTAGGGCTGTGCTTGGACCAGGAGAGCAATTTTGAAATGTGAGAGTGCAGGGCTGTGCTTGGACCAGGAGAGCAATTTTGAAATGTGAGAGTGCAGGGCTGTGCTTGGACCAGGAGAGCAATTTCAAAATGTGAGAGTGCAGGCTGTGTTTGGACCAGGAGAGGAATTCTGAAATGTGAGAGTGTAGGGCTGTGCTTGGACCAGGAGAGGAATTTTCGAAAGGTGAGAGTGCAGGCTGTGCTTGGACCAGGAGAGGAATTTTCGAAATGTGAGAGTGCAGGGCTGTGCTTGGACCAGGAGAGGAATTTTTGAAATGTGAGAGTGCAGGGCTGTGCTTGGACCAGGAGAGGAATTCTGAAATGTGAGAGTTCAAGGCTGTGCTTGGACCAGGAGAGGAATTTTCGAAAGGTGAGAGTGCAGGCTGTGCTTGGACCAGGAGAGGAAATTTCGAAATGTGAGAGTGCAGGGCTGTGCTTGGACCAGGATAGGGATTTTCAAAATGTGAAAGGAGTCTTGAAGGGCTGAAGGCTTTTGGAGATGCCTGAGGGCTGTGTTTTGGACCAGGATAGGAATTTTCAAAATGTGAAAGGAGTCTTGAAGGGCTGAAGGCTTTTGGAGATGCATGAGGGCTGTGTTTTGGACCAGGACAGAAATTTCAAAATGTGAAGGGAGTTTTGAAGGGCTGAAAGCTTTTGGAGATGCCTTAGGACTGTGTTTTGGACCAGGATAGGAATTTTCAAAATGTGAAAGGAGTCTTGAAGGGCTGAAGGCTTTTGGAGATGCCTTAGGACTGTGTTTTGGACCAGGATAGGAAATTTCAAAATGTGAAATGAGTCTTGGAAGCAGATTTGTGTTATGAATTGTGACTAGATTTGAGGAAACTCCATTCTAGGATCTCTCAGTCTGGTCCAAGTGAAAAGCATAATTAAATGATCTGAGTGCCAGATTTATGTTCAGTTAGATCACTCAGTTGTTGTTTATTTTATTTTATCAAAGGGCCACCGGACCTAGGTCTATGAACTGCCAGATCCCGAACCATAGCTTGAACCTGATGAGAAAATAGGATATGAGACCAAGCAGAGGTAGAAACCATAACACCAACCTCGCATGACAAGATTGGTTTCACAAAAGTCAAGGATAAAACAAAACCTTCAAGGTGAGTCAACCTCAGGAAACTAAGCACAAGCAGCCATGTGCTCGGCGCACTCTCAAGACCGAACGTTCCTCATGACACCGGTGTCATTGGGAAAATAACACATGCATAACCTTGAGGTTTGATGTGCAAGTTTAGAAAGTTGTTCTAGGGGTCATGTTCAATATGTTTTAGGAGTTGGTTTGTTGCTACCTTGCCGTGGGAGACATTTACTATGTTATGGTGAAGTAGGGAAAAGTTGTGGTGTTATTAGCTTGAGGACTGTGTTTGTGTGGTTGGAGCTGAGAAATAATGTTAGGTTACATGAGCTCAGGTTTTTTATGTTATTGGAGTGAAGAGCATTTTCCTTGGTGGAGGAGCAAAAAGAATTTAGTGGGAAAAGAAGGCTAAGGAGAATTTTTTGAGAGAGAACTTGTGGTGTCAGGCTGCAAGGGAAAATACTTTGGGAGCCCTTTTGCTAGGAAAAATCATTAGAAGAGAGATGCTTTGAGACCTTTGGGCTGTGACAAACTAGGGGAAGAGAAGGAGAAATTTTGGGAGTTAAGTCTTGGTTGTAGCAAGAACAAGAGAAAAGATTTTTGGGGAAAGCCAGAGTGACCAAGAGCACTAAGAGAAGCTTTGAAGGATATCTTAGGGCTGTGATAGACTAGAGGAAGAGAGAGAAGAAATTTTAGAGGAAAGAATGAGTGGTTGGTGAGTGGCTATTTAGGGAGGCAAATTTTGCAAGAAAGAATGAAGTGGTTTGGTGAGTGGCAGCAAGAATGAGAAATTTCACAGGAAAGAATGAGTGGGTTGGTGAGTGGTTGTTTAGAGAGGCAATTTTCATAGGAAAGAATGAAGTGGTTTGGTGAGTGGCAATAGGAAGGAGAAATTTTTGCAGGAAAGAATGAAGTGTCTTGGGGAGTGGTAGGAGGAAGGAGAAATTTAGCAGGAAAGAATGAGTGGGTTGGTGAGTGGCTGTTTAGAAAGGTAAATTTTGCAGGGAAGAATGAAGGGTTTGTGAGTGGCTGTAGGAAAGGAATTTTTGCAGGAATGCAAGCTTGACAAAGCTAGGGCAGAGAGAGAGAAGCTCTCAAAGAGTAGAAAAAATGTGCAAGAGAGTGAAGGCTTGGTGAGACAATAATTTTTGCAGGAATGAAGGCTTGACAAAGCTAGGGTAGAGAGAGAGAAGTTCTTGAAGGACTGAGCAGATGTGTAGGAGAGTAAGGGCTTGGTGAGACATAGATTTTTGCAGGAATGAAGGCTTGACAGAGCTAGGGCAGAGAGAGAGAAGTTCTTGAAGGACAGAGCAGATGTGGAAGAGAGTGAGGGCTTGGTGAGACAATAATTTGCAAGCTTGACAGAGCTAGGGTAGAGAGAGAAAAGTTCTTGAAGGGCAGAGCAAATGTGCAAGAGAGTGAAGGCTTGGTGAGATAGAGATTTTTGCAGGAATGCAAGCTTGACAGAGCTAGAGCAGAGAGAGAGAAGCTCTCAAAGGGCAGAGCAAATGTGCAGGAAAGTGAAGGCTTGGTGAGACAATAATTTTTGCAGGAATGAAGGCTTAACAGAGCTAGGGTAGAGAGAGAGAGAGAGAAGTTCTTGAAGGACAGAGTAGATGTGTAGGAGAGTGAGGGCTTGGTGAGACAAAGATTTTTGCAAGAATGAAGGCTTGACAGAGCTAGGGTAGAGAGAGAGAAGTTCTTGAAGGACACAACAGATGTGTAGGAGAGTGATGGCTTGGTGAGACAGAGATTTTCACAGGAATGCAGGCTTGACAGAGCTAGGGTAGAGAGAGAAAATTTCTTGAAGGACAGAGCAGATGTGCAGGACAATGAGGGCTTGGTGAGACAGAGATTTTTGCAGGAATGCAGGCTTGAAAGAGCTAAGGCAGAGAGAGAAAAGCTCTCGAAGGGCAGAGCAAATGTGCAAGAGAGTGAAAGCTTGGTGAGACAAAGATTTTTGCAGGAATGCAAGCTTGATAGAGCTAGGGAAGAGAGGGAGAAGCTCTCAAAGGGCAGAGCAAATGTGCAGAGAGTGAAGGCTTGGTGAGATAGTAATTTTGCAGGAAGGGCTGAATTGTGGCAAGAGCATGAGAGTGAGATTGGGAGGGTTTGCCTTGAACTGGACTATGAAGGTGTGTGAGGAGGAAATTTTTTGTCTTGTTGACTGATGGTGACAAAAGGACAGGGAGTGAAGAAAGCAAGAGATTTTTGAGGGTTGCCCTAGACATTGGAGGTGTGTAATACCAAGAGCTACCCATATGATCTAGATGTGAAATTTGGTTTGGTTACATCTGGAATGATGTTATACATGATGGTCAAAATAGATCAGATAGAAGTATCACCAAAAGAGTACTTTTACTAATAGGGCAAAAAACCAAAATAGATTTGAAAACCTTAGAACCAATAGCTAGACATATGATTTGAAGGTGAGAATTGGGTTGGTAACATCTAGAAGGATGTTACACAGGATGGACTGAATAGATCAGAAAGAGGTATCACCAAAAGGGGACTTCTACAAATAGAGTTGGAACCGAAATATGCCTGAAATCTTTGAAGGCAATTTTGGAGGCCTTAACGGATGAATTAGGGCTCCAAAATGTGCAGGATGTCTTGCTTTGTCTTGTCAAGAGTTTTCAAATGGTACCTCACTGATTCTGAGATTCCTACAGGAACATTCCCTAAAAGATTCCCTCTGGTCAAAGCTTGTTTGACCAACCAGATAGGACCAAGACCAACATGTCACCTATCTATGTACCTAATCCTATGGTGGAGCTTCATTGGAGGAGATCTGCTTTGCCTATATAATAAATAGAAGGTGCTCCTTTGGGGCATTGGAGTTTGAGTGTGAAAGGGTGTGTTCTCAAGGTGTGTTTCTCTTCAAGTCTCCTATCCTCGGAGTATAACAAGGTGTGTGTGAGAGAGAGCATTTTCAAAAGTTTGTTGGTGCTTGGCTTGTGACAAGAACTGGGACAAGGAGAGCAAAGAAATTTTCAAAGGTTTGACTTGGACAGGGAGTGAAGAGCTGAGAGGAATTTTTGAGGAATTAGGTCTTGGATTGTGAATTAGATGAAGGGAAATTTTTGAGAGTTGGCTGGACTGGTCTATGACTGGAAATAGCAAGGAAGGAGTTAGGGCTTTGAGAGACTGGCCTTGAAGAGTATTGCCAAATAGAAGTGAAGAAAGAGAGAAAATTTGGAAGGACTTGTCATGGCCTACGACAAGACAAGAAGCAAAGAGGAGGGGAAATTTTTGAAATGCTTTGTGGAGGACTTGGAGAAGAAAGAAGGAGAAATTTTGAATATGAAGAGCTAGCTGTTGGGACAGAAGAGAAAAGGGAAATTTGGGAGTGTCCAGGGCTGTGCAGGACTTGGAGAAGAAAGGAGGAGAATTTTTGAATGTGAAGAGCTAGCTATTGGGACAGAAGAGAAAAGGGAAATTTGGGAGTGTGCATGGTTATGCATGACTTGGAGAAGAAAGAAGGATAATTTTTGAATGTGAAGAGCTAGCTGTTGAGACAGAAGAGAAGGAGGTTGTTTCATGAAAGTGTGAAGACTGGACTGGAGAAATTTTGAAGTGGGTCAATTCATCTGAAGTTGGGAAGATGAAAAGAGTCAAAATTGGTGGCCTTGACTAAATGGAGTGAATCTGAACTACAAAACAAGGGCATAGGAAAACAAAGAAGTTTGGAGGGTGAGTTGCCTTGAATGCGGTTGGACAGAGTGCATGCGAAGTGCCCCGGCTGAGTTGATGATCAGTTGCAACCTTAGGGCAGGCATTGTCTTGACTAGAACTATTTAACCTATCCAACCTTATGAATTTTGTAGTTGAAATTCCTATGAATGATGAGTCTTGGAAGCAGATGTGTGTTATGAATTATGACTAGCATTGAGGAAAACTACATTCTAGGAGCTCTCAATCTGGTCCTTGTGAATGGCGTAATTAAATGATCTCGGTGCTTGGGTTTATGTTTGGTTAGATCACTTGCTGTCATTTATTTATTTTATTTTATTTTATTTTACTAAAGGGCCACTTGGCCCAGGTCTATGAACTGCTAGATCCTGAACCATAGCCTGAACCTGATGTGAAAATAGAATATGAGACCAGGCAGAGGTAGAAACCATAACACTAGACTTGCATGAAAAGACCAATTTTGCAAAAGTCAAGGATAAAACAAAACCTTCAAAGAGCAAACCTCAGGGAAATTGAAACAACAAGTTCATACAGAGACAAATTCCAAACAATCTAGGAGTAGGGAAGGAATGTCTGTCTATGGGAAAAGTCCAAAAGAAAGACAGTAAGAACAAACTGAGCACAAGCAGCCATGTGCCCGGTGCACTCTCAAGACCAAATGTTGTCATTGGGAAAATAATCTACACGTAGTAGTGGTGCCATTTGGTGTGAGTTTTCCATGTTATTGAACTCAAGGGTTCATGTTATGGTGAAACCGGTAGTTGTTTGTTTTCCTGTAAGCTCAAGGATTTTCTCTTGTGTTAAGGGAGGGAGGGAATCAAGTTGTGGATTTTTATTAAGGTTATATAAGCTTTGGGTTTATTAGCATGTCACTTAAGCATTGGAGTTTGTTATTGGGAAGTTTGTTATTGAGGTTATGTTATTGGGGTCAAGAGTATTTTAATTAGGGGCAGAAGCAGAGGGTTTTGGGAATTGTGAAAGAGTGAACAAAACAGCCAGGAATAGGGAGGAAAACTTTTCGGGAGAAAGGTCGGCTTGGATAAGGAACAGGGCTGGATAGGGATTGTGGGGAGAGAGGCTTAGACTTAGTGAGGAATTTTTGAGAGTGCCTTAGGGCTGTGACAGAGCCAGGAGGATTTTGGAAGGTTGAGAGGGACTCTTGCAGGGACAGAGAAGGATTTTCAAGATGCCTTAGGGCTGTGCCAGGACCAAGAGATGAATTTTTGAAATTTGAGTGAGTCTTGAGGGCTGAGGGATTTTTGAGATGCCTTAAGGCTGTGCCAAGACCAGGAGATGAATTTTCGAAATTTGAGTGAGAGTCTTGAGGGCTGAGGAATTTTTGAGAGTGCCTTAGGGCTGTGACAGGGCCATGAGGATTTTCAAAGGTTGAGAGGGACTCTTGCAGGGCCAGAGAAGGATTTTTGAGATGCCTTAGGGCTGTGC
Organism: Lunularia cruciata; assembly: GCA_948567375.1. NCBI lineage: Eukaryota > Viridiplantae > Streptophyta > Marchantiopsida > Lunulariales > Lunulariaceae > Lunularia > Lunularia cruciata. The sequence continues at coordinate 30,478,789 of OX419758.1, forward strand.
TAGGACCAGGAGATGAATTTTTGAAATATGAGTGAGAGTCTTGAGGGCTGAGGGATTTTCGAGATGCCTTAGGGCTGTGCCAGGACCAAGAGATGAATTTTCAAAATTTGAGTGAGAGTCTTGAGGGTTGAGGAACTTTGGAGAGTGCCTTAGGGTTGTGGCAGGGCCAGAGAATAATTTTTGAGATGCCTTAGGGCTGTGCTAGGACCAAGAGATGAATTTTCGAAATTTGAGTGAGAGTCTTGAGGGCTGAGGGATTTTTGAGATACCTTAGGGCTGTGCCAGGACCAGTAGATGAATTTTCAAAATTTGAGTGAGAGTCTTGAGGGCTGAGGAATTTTTGGGAGTGCTTTAGGGCTGTGACAGGGCCAGGAGGATTTTGAAAGGTTGAGAGGGACTCTTGCAGGGCCAGAGATGAATTTTTGAAATGCCTTAGGGCTGTGACAGGAGCAGAAACTTTTTGGGAGTTGAGTGAGAGTCTTGCAAGGCCAGAGATGAAATTTTGAAATGCCTTAGGGTTGTGACAGAAGAAGAAGGGTTTCGGGAGTTGAGTGAGAATGCTGCAGGCCAGAGATGAATTTTCAAAATGCCTTAGGGCTATGACAGGAGCAGAAAGTTTTTGGGAGTAAAGTGAGAGTCTTGCAGGGCCAGAGATGGATTTTCGAAATGCCTTAGGGGCTGTGACAGGAGCAGAAAATTTTTGGGAGTTGAGTGAGAGTCTTGCAAGGCCAGAGATAAAATTTTGAAATGCCTTAGGGTTGTGACAGGAGCAGAAAGAAATTTGAAGGTTGAGTGAGAGTGTTGCAGGAGAGGAGAGTTTTTTGAGTAAGGATTCCAAGGCTGTGATAGGATAGAGGGGAGATTTTTTGAGAGTGGAGGATTATGGTTGTTGCAAGAGTAGGATATTTTCAAGTTTTGCTTGGTCATTGATTTGGAACAGTGAAGAAGAGAAAAAGTTGAAATCTACAGGAAGGACTGAACTAGGGCGGGAGCAGGAGAAGAAATTCAAGAGTCTGACTTTGCCTCGCACAAAATAGGAGAGATTTTGAAGGTTGGCTTCCCTAAGCAGTAGCTAGTGACATGGATAGATTCATGTTAGGGTTGCTCTGGCTGGATAGGGAATAATTTTGAATGTGGAAGGATGTTTATTGTGAGAATGTTGATAGGAGAGCAAATCTTGAATGAAGAATGTTTGTTGTGAAGAGGTGGACGTGGAATGAATTTTGAATGTAGAGGATATGCTGTTGAAAATGTAACAATGAAGAATTCTCATGAAGGGGAGATTGGGCAGAGTGAATGAGAGACTGTGCAGAGTAAATGAGAGACTGGACAAAGTGAATGAGAGACTGGACAGAGTAAATGAGAGACTGGACAGAGCAAATGAGAGACAAGACAAAGTGAATGAGAGATTGTTCAGAGTGAAGGAGCGAGAGTCTCCAGGGCTTGGTCTGGACAAGAGTGAACTATTGAAGAGAGTTTTTTGAAGGTTGCCTGGCCTTGGTTTGTGACAGAAGGAGAGAGAAAACTTTTGAAAGTGCTATTGAGCATGACAATGGCCAGATGAACAAATGGCAGGGAGTTTGCCCTGAAGGAGTGCAGGGTAGAGGAGAGAATTTTTGCAGGAAAGCAAGGCCTTGAGAGTGCAGGGCAGAAAATGGGTTTCTTTGCAAGAGAATGAATGACCTTACAAGAGGGAGAAGGCTAGACAGGAAATCAAACACACCATCATCTCAACTCTAGTAGAGTTGAGATGATGGTGTGTTTGACCTGTGACTAGCGTCGTGGAAGCTCCATTTTAGGAGCTCTCAGTCCGTCTATATGAAAGGTTTGACTCAGTAGTCTGGCCTAGTTGAGCTGAATAGAATACTAGTTGTTGGTTGTAAAAACTTCAAGCCTCTCCTAAGAACCGTCAGGTCCCCAAAACCATAGCTGAAATAGCGTGAGCTAGCCAGTTCTATGAAAGCCAAGGACAAACTAAGCACAAGCAGCCAGGTGCCTGGTGCACTCTTGAGGCCAACCAAATTCCCTAACAATGTTCCCCGCAACACCGGTAGAGTGCAACTATCACACCAAAGAACAAGAAGAGTTGGCCATTGTCCTTGCAACCAAGCATTGGAAGCACTATTTGGGCAAGAAGGCATTTGTAGTATAAATAGACCACAAACCCCTAGCCTACTACCAGGAGACACAAAAAGATCTATCTCATTGCCCAATTTGATGGGTAGAGTGGCGATAGTGCTTCAACAAGAAAATCAACTACGTGGAAGGTAAGAAGCAACTTGCAGATGCATTCACTCATATACCAATGGTAAACAATTTGGTGGTAAAGGTTAAGATTAACTCTAAATTCTGGCCAGAGACTTTGGCTACTACAAAAAATGACCAATAGATTTGTGGTACCCACATTTTTCATTTTGGATGAGTTTTGAAGAAGAAGTGCCTTGCTGAAACCAAATTGAAACCAAATGGAGAAGAAATGAGTTGTGGTGCCCACATTTTTTGTCTTTTTAAAATAAAGGAGAAGAAGTGTATAAAGAAGTTGGATTGCGCCTGTATGGCCAAAGAAGGCAAAGAAAATTGTCTTTGGGATGAAACCTGAAGTAAAGTGACTTTGGGTCATAAGGCAAAGTAATCGGAAATGCCATGTCAGCATACAATATGAAGTTACTTGTCTTCGGATCGGGGGGAGCTCAACCTGAGGCAAAGACAGTCTAACAACCTTTCGTTGGGGCAAGAAATTCAAGAAGGGGCTGTTTCAAAACTGGCGGCTCAATACGCCCAAAGGTTGATTGACAGTGACAGGTGCATGCCGGAGGTGTGATTTCTCGGTAGAAACTCAAAGTGACGGAAGACGAAGAAGTGCAACTGTATAAAAATCAAAATTGCAACGACAAAATGTCAAGCAATTTTCCTTCGCCATTGAGGAGTCGTCTTGCAGGTGATCGAGGAAAGGGAAATAGAGTTGGACTTGTGTTAGTGCGCAAGGGAGAAGTTGCGAGAGAGAAATCGAGAGACAGTAAGAAAGCAGAAGAGATGGGAGGAGGGAAGAAGAACTCCAAATTTGTAGTGAGAAATCATGCAATTCGGAGATTAGATGTAGTAGCTAGGATCGGAGTCTTGAGCCGACTTTGGATCACTTTTCTGGCATGGAACTGGAACGTAAGTTTTCTAGGATTCATGATAGAAATCATCGAGAGTAAATGTCTCGATGGTCCCGAGGAAGAAGGGAAGAGAGGAAATCCGGCTCGCTGGACAAAGTTGGATTGGAGACTTGTACTCGGGAAGGAGGCGGGTTTGGAGCAGGGAGCCACGTTCTTGGGGAAAGGAGAGATAGCCCAAGAAACGCAGGAGGTGAGAGATGCCTTCTCATCGAAGAGAACAAAGAATGGGTACAAAGTAGAGAGCTACAAAGACTCTGTGAGGAGAGGAATTGTAAGTGCACTAATGGCCATCCTGAAGCCGGAGAGAACCACTTATGTGATGAAACACCAAGCGGTGTTCTTTCACAAGTTATTTGCAGGAGAACCGATCAACTGGGCAAGGTGTTTTCACGGGAGAACAAGGCAAATGGTGTGGAATCTATGGGACAAGTCGCCTCCACACTACATCGTACCATTTGCAGCACATTTCTACCTCGGGTTGAATTTTCTCAATTTGGCGGAGCGCAATAGAATGGTGTCTCATTTCCATCCTGACTTGAGAAGAGAAGTCGACGCGGAGGAGCAGCAATACATTCTCCAAATCTGGAGCACGGACGACTACTACGCGAAGATAGGAAAAACATGGAGGTCGTTGTAAGTACCCCGACGAAGAAGAGAACTTGGCAAGCAGAAGCCAAAGAAAACAAGAAACCTCGGAAGATGCAGAAAAATAACCCGAGGTGAGGAATGGTGGTGATTGAGTCAGAAGATGAAGACTCAGAAGGCAAAGCCGAGCTCAAGACGGAGGACTCGGAACGTGAGGAGGAACCTGAGCTGACACTACAGAGTGGAGATACTAGCTGTGATAGTGAAGACGGTGGAGAAATGACCTCGGCACCAGCGGCTGAAGAATACGAAGAAGAAGTGCAAGCCAAAGTAGAAGCCGAAAACAATGCGGCGCTGGAAGACGAAGTACCGGTGCTCGAGGAGAAGAAGATCGTAGTACAGCAAGGAGTTCGCTTGAGATGTAAGGCAAAGTGTGAAGCAGGGCCAAGTAGAGTGAAGGAAGAGGTAGAAGAAAGCTTGGGCTATGAGGCGTCAATTCCGATACAAAGACTCCAGAGAAGAAGGCGAGTATTAGGAGAACACGAAGAAAGAAGAGAGACCACTCCACGGGAGGAAGAAGTTGCCAGTAATGGAGTAGATTACCTGCAAGAAGTAGTGTGCCCGCTGTTTGTGAAGTTGGAACAGAAGAAGAAGGAGATGCAGTCTACTTGTCCAGAGGTAAAGACTGTTTTGCAGGTCTTATCAAGATTAGAAGAAGAGAACTCGGAGTTGAAGAAGCGTGTAACCCGAGGTGAGGAGGAGAGAGAAGTACTATGAGCGGAAGCAATAGAGAGAAGTCAGGTAATCGAAGACCTGAAGAGAGAAGTGAGTTATCGAGAGGATCTTGCGAGGAAGAGTGACATCGCAAGGGAGAGACAAGTAGCTGAATTTGAAATCTTGAAGCAGCAGTTTGCTGATTCAAGAGTAGAGCTTATCCATGCTATGGCGAGGGTAGCATCGAAGGATCAAGAGCTCAATCAAGTGATGGAGAGTATGGAGGAGAAGAAGCAACTCTGGCAAAGAGAGTTGTCTATGCGGTATAGAGAAGAAGAGAGATTACGAGAATTACTTCGTAATCAGGAAGAGAAAATCGTACAGAAGGAGAAAGAGAAGGAAGCGGTGAAGGCCGAGTTTGAAGAAGAGTTGGCAATGTACAGAGAGGAATGGCTTGCAGATCGGGAACGAGAATGAAAGACAAGATTGGAGCCATTGAAGGAAATAGTCCTCAGAGTAAACGCAATGTTAAGTACAAAAGCCAGCGTTTGAATTGAAGAAGCGCGACTGCACGAGTTGAAGTTGTTGGTGCAGGAGATGAGGCGAAGACAAGCAAAAGATACTGATTTGAATGCCTTGTTAATTAGTCTCAGAACTCGTGTAGACAGAAAGATTTTAGAGGTAGAGGATAACATCTCAATTAGATTAGACTTAGTGAGAATAGAGTTAGAAAAGCTTTGGCAGGATGTTAAGGCAAAACCCAAAGTAGATAATATAGGAATCCAAATGTCTTTGGAGTTGCCCTCAGAGACATTAGAGAAGAGTGGGTCAAAAGATGAAGAGTTAGATAGACTACCCACTAGTGCAATTTCAGATCAGGAAAGAGAATTGCTAGATCTGGTCAAAGAAGTAGGAGATGTGAAACCCGAGGAAAATGTAGTAGGAAGTAAGATTACTTTGGGTTTGGGTTTGAAAGCCGAGGAAGAAGTAGACATCGGATCGGAGTAGAAACTGATTTGAGATTTGAAGAGGCAGATATGAAGAGGTGCATTGTCATTTCGGATATGCAAGTTAGAACAGTTGTGGTAGAACGGTATAGTTGTTAGAACTGTCGATTGCTCATTGCTCACTATTTAAGAGTGGCATTTGCAGGAAATTGTTGTTCAGTGCTCATTATTTCTGAGAATAGATAAAGCAAAGTGCTGTGAAGCAGTACTTGTTGCTTGAGCTTGATTCCAAGTATCAATTTTGCAATTGTGTTTGTGAGTGTGTGGAGAAATTCGAAGTGCAAGTCAGTGTGCTTGTTGGATGTTAGATTCCACAGCCTTGATCTTCATTTTGTGTGTTTGATCCTGAGTGAAGTGCAATCGAAGCAATGCTTTGACAGATCTGAGAGGAATTGTAGTGTTGGTAGTATTCTACATTTGTGAGTGCAGTGCGAAGTTGATGTGAAGCAATTTTGATCGAGGAAGTTGTGCCTTCAGTGGGGGAGTGGAACACAATTCTGAGGCGAAGTTGTTTTGCAGTGAAGTGCCATTTTCGGGAGAGCCTGAATCATCACAATCAAGATTGTTTGGAAAGAATTGAAGGATTTGTGATTAAGGAGTGTGAATTTGTGACAAGACTACAAATCAGTGCTTGTTACTCTCTTCTGGGTGTGGTTTCTACCTAAGAGACTAAAGAAGAACTCAAGAAGAACTACATTGTTACTTTGCTTTGTATTTGGACATTTCTGACTTGTATCTCTACGGGAATGAACTTTACTTACCCGATTACCGCAAAAGTGATATTTGCCGGGTTGTCACATGATTTTTGGCGCCGCTGCCGGGGATACAAATCTTGGAAGTGGAAGAATACGAAGCCAAATTGGAAACTGGGTATCAATGCAATATGAATGTCTGCATTGAAAGAACAACGGGAAGAGAGAGCTCAAAGACGAGCACTTCAGCGTGAAGAAGACAAACGTCTGAACGTCCCATCCATCGTTGATGAAACTAAGCGAGAGGCGTTGGAGTTTCAATTCCTTCACAAAGTGCAAGAAGCCCTGCAAGAACTCGACCACAAGAAACGCAAAGGCGGTTGGCAAGGCTACTTCGCATCTCCCTCTTCTTCCAAGAAGAAGAAAGAATCGAGTGGGCAAACATATGCATTGCGGCCCAGTACACCAACTTCCCTTAGAGCTATAAAGGAAGTTGTTTCCTTGAAGACCTTTGTTTGAGAAAAGACAGCACGAACACTTACTGAAGATGAGCGTCAATATCTTCTACGATCAATTCCTCGATTGTCCCGAAGGAATTTTGAAGAACCCATCAAAGATGTTGATCCTGAATCTTCCACTCGGGTTAAAGTCAACATCCTCACAGCAGAAATTGTTGAAGAAGACCCTACCTTGAATTTGACGAATTGGAATCCCTGGGCTGACAACACGGCGTCAATTCTAGCCAATTCTTCCGTTCTGTCAAGTTCCACATTACCTCAGCCGATCCCATTACATCGAACGATGACTTTGCTCCCTGTCACCTGACATGCCTATCAGAAGTATAAGGGGACAGAACAAGACGAAGACCTCGATGAATTCATCAAAGAATTCGAAGTCATCTCCTTTGCTAACAAGGAGCATGACTCGGCGGATCGACTGAGAATTTTCCAAGTCTACTTTGCAAGAAAGCACGGAGCTGGTACACCCATGTGACTCAGAAGGGGTTTGTACCATCGGACTGGGCAGACTTGAGAAACAACTTCTTGGAACGATTCCCGGAGGTTGACTATGATACGAGTGTCTTTGCGGCACTCAACGATTTGGACCGAGGCAAGAAGGAGAAGTTGAGAGACTACTTTGAGCGGTTCATGGCACTACTGAACCGAGTTCCCAAGCAATCGGGGGTGGTGGGATACTCCGATGCCCAAGCCATTACCTGGTTCCTTGGAGGCCTTTCACCAGAGATATAAATCTTTGCCAGGGAGAGGATCGTAACTTCCCTGGACAAAGTACTCAAACATGTCGCTCGTTATGAAGCGGCCCACTCTCACTCTGCCGGTAACCGGAGAAATCGGGAGAAGAAGGGCAAGAAGCCCAAAAGGAGAGCTTCACGCAGCACCTCCCCTTCTTCGGACAAATCCTCTACATCTTCAAGCTCTTCTTTGGAATCCAAAGAAGAATCAAAGCCAAGACGAGTCAGAAGACGTGGAGGCAAGAAACCAATGACTCCTCCAGCCAAGAGTGTACATAAGGCGGATACGAAGCTGGATGCCCTCATCAAAGAGTTTTCAGATTTCAAGATCTAGATGATTGGGGCTAAGGACCAAAGAAAGGCCCCATCATTTGGATGATCTAATGTGTGGTGCACCGCATGTGGCAAATCCGGCCACGCCAACACAGAATGCAATACTCATAATGCATTCCCGGTGCAGCAGATTGATTGGGTTCCGGGATGGAACCAAGACAAGGACAAAGAGGCGGTGTACCAAACTGAAGAGGTATAGCCTCAACCGAGCACATCGTATCAAGGTCCGAGGTTTGGACCCAGGGAGTATAACCCCAATGCTCCTTCACAAAGACCACCGATGAGCAACCAAAATCACCCTCAGAATGTTGTGCCCGGAGCCTATTATAATTGTGGCTTGATGGGACATTGGTCTCCAAATTGTCCCGAGCCAAGAAGGCAAATTGGGTACGTTCCCCTTTGTGGAAATTGTAAAGGATCGGGGCATACGGACAACCAATGCCCTCACCCGCCAAACCCAAAGCCTCCTGTAAAATATGTATAGACCCCCTCTGAGCGTGCAACACTTCAGCCAAAGGGGGATACAAATGTAAATTGCATTACTCTTGAGGAAGAAAGACCTCAAGAAGGGAGTCTGGCTCAGAAGGAGAATGGCCAGACCTTGAAATTTTGAAAGTTGAGACACGCTCCAGCAAGAAGAAGCGTGATCCCGAAGATCTGAGTACGACCTCGTTGTCTTCCCAAAAGGCAAAGAGACAGCGCCCAAAAGCCATTCTTTTGGCCAAGGAGGAAAAGATCCTTGCAAAAGCTAAAGCTAAAGCCTTGCAGAAAGAATTAACGGAAGCCTTACTCAGGACTCGGGAACTGAGTTTGGAAGAAGAGAAGAAGACGAATTCTCCAATTTTTCCGGCGGACATCCGATCCGAAGTAAAGGGTCTGATCCAAGCCGAGGTAGGCCAACCTGAGGAAGCTCGGGTTATGGCCATCAGCAAGCCCGTCACCATTTTAAAGCGTCCCGAAGTCAAGAGGGAGCATGGAGAGTCCTCGGACCCAAATCCGAAGACAAAGACGGTCAAACTGGGAGGAGTTCCCCAATATGATATTGTAGCCGATCTGGCCACCACAAATGCCAATGTTACATTTAAGCAATTGTGGGAAGATAACAAGCTGTACAAGAGACAGCTTAATTCGGCCCTCAAGAAGGTGAGGTCGATGTCAAAGAAGGACCTGCCTGCTATCTATCATATTGAACAAGAAGATTTGGGATCTCCCGAGGTAGACACGGAGATTGCAGGGTGCATGATCACATCGATACCCATTGACTCTGGGTCCGGTGTGAATGTCATGACCGAAGATACTATGAATCAACTCCGGTATCATATGTTTGAACCAACATCCCGAGTTTTGAAGTTTGCAGACCAAACCAGGAGACGGCCCTTGGGCATACTGTCAAACATTACCACAATCATTGGAGGGATACCCTTCAAGTTGAATTACATCGTGTTGCGGCCAGTGACAAAAACTGGTTACCCTCTGTTGATCGGCAGACCTTGGTTGTATAGTGCCCAAGTTGTAGTGGATTGGCATCAGCAAAAGTTAAGATTCAAGGACATTTCATCCGAAGATCATAAGCTGGTGACTGTGAGTTGGACGAAGGTTCCCCATCTCGGGGAAACAAGTTTGTCAGAAGAGGAGGATGAATCCGAAGACTCATCGTCTTTGTCTTCAGACAAATCCGAAGACGAAGTCCAAGTTAATTACTTGGAATGCTACGAGGTAGAGGTTGACGACAAAGATCCATATGACCTCACCTCGGGTGAACCTGACTTGGAGGAAGAGGGTTTGATGGCCGCTCGCCTCGGGATAAGCCGAGTAAGCCACGTTGAAGGAGTCATCAACCCTGATGACTATCAAGAGGTGTTACTCACTGAAGGAAAATTTTTAAAGATCTCGAAGATAGTTACTTCGGAGGAGTTGGCAGGATACACTGCCCTATTTATAGAGTTCCAAGATGTATTCGCCTGGTCGATTGATCAAATGCCGGGTATTCCACGAGAATTCGGAGAACACCGGATTGATTTGATTGAAGGTGCAGTTCCGGTTCGGCAGTGACAATACCACCTGAACCCAAAGTACTCGCTTTTGGTGAAAGATGAAATCAATAAGTACTTAGGGGCAGGAATCATCTTCCCTGTCTTAAGCAGTAAATGGGTCTCCTCCATTGTCATTGTCCCAAAGAAGAAAACAGGTAAGATCCGAGTGTGCCAAGACTTCCGAAAATTGAACGCAGTTACAAGGAAAGATCATCATCCCTTGCCTTTTACCGATACAATTTTAGATCAGGTAGCTGGGCATCCTTGTTATAGTTTTCTCGATGGATTTTCAGGGTACAATCAAGTATCCATTCGAGAAGAAGACAAGGATAAAACTACATTCACGACTGATTGGGGCACTTTCGCTTACAATCAAATGCCCTTTGGGTTGTGTAATGCTCCCGCTACTTTCCAGCGGATGATGAATTCGATCTTCAAGGATTTCCTGCACAAATTTGTTGAAGTTTTTATTGATGACTTTTGTGTGTTTGGGCGAAGAGATGTACATATATATTACCTTTGCCAAACGTACATACTGTACAAGTGAGGAAGGGAGCTTTGCATTTGAATGCAGACTTCCTGTCCAGGTTAGAAACTCAAGACCAGGAGTGGGAAATTGACAATCGGTTCCCTGACGAAGAGTTGTATCACTTATCAGCAATGAGAAGTACGAGGTATGCAGATGAATATAATTATTTGAATACTCTCCATTGTCATGAAGGGATGGATCCAGAACAGCGGGCAGTCTTTCTCAGGAAAATGGGGCCGTACCAGCTTAAACACAACATTTTATTTAAGATGGGCAAAGACGAAGTACTTCGGCAATGCTTGGAGTCATACGAAGTAGGAGGAGTGATTGAATCTTTACACTCCAAGGCATCGGGAGGACACTATGCTCTGAAGAATACTGTAAAGAAAATTCTTTCGGCAGGGTATTGGTGGCCTAGAATGTACAAAGATGTACATGCTCATATCCAAAGCTGTGATACGTGTCAGAGAACAGGGAAGCCGACGGCTACTTCTCAATGGCCTTTGAGACCAATTTTGCCTTTGGCCCCCTTTGAGAAATGGGGGATTGATTTTGTGGGTCCCATTCAACCAATGACCCGAGTCACAAGAAAGCGCTACATTTTGGTTTGCATTGACTATGCTACCAAGATGGTTGAAGCGGAAGCAACTCGTAGAGATAATGCTGAAACTGTGGCGGAATTTTTCTTTCGAAACATCATCTCTCGGTATGGGTGTCCTCTGGAATTGGTCAATGACTGAGGAACACATTTTTTGAACTCGGTAATGGAAGCGTTAACCAAGTATTTTCAGATTAAACATTGGAAGATGACTCCTTATAACCCAAAAGCAAATGGCTTAACAAAAAAAGCAAATAGGTTACTTTGTAAAATTTTGAATAAGGTGATTGTCAATTATGCCTATGATTGGGATACGAAATTACCAGCCGCATTATGGGCCTATCAAACGATAGAGAAGATTACAACCAAACAAACCCCATACTTCTTGACATATGGCTTGCATCCCATACTACCAGTTGAATTTGAAGTTCTGACATATCGAGTTCTGTGCGAAGAATGAATGTCGGAAGAGGAAAGTCAGGATCTTCGGATTCATCAACTGATGTGGTTAGAAGAGAAAGATACGATGCAATGCAAACCACAAAAGAAGTACAAGCACAGAGGAAAGTCAGGCACGATCAGAGAATCAAGCCTGTGACTGTACGAGAAGGGGATTTGGTTTTGTTATATGACAATCGCCAAATATTTTTTCCAGGCAAGTTGCATTTGAGATGGATGGGTCTCTATCAAGTTCTTCATCTTTACAAAAATGGATCCATGCAACTTGTTGATTTGGAAGGTAATCCTTTTGCCACTCGAGTAAACGGGTGGAGAGTTCGGAGATATTGGACCATAGACTCGGAAGTTTCTAAGACACCCGAGGTCTATGTTTGCGGGGACGCTCACATTTGAGGGAGGGGGTATGTGGTGCCCACATTTTTTGTTTTTTTAAAATAAAGGAGAAGAAGTGTATAAAGAAGTTGGATTGCGCCTGTATGGCCGAAGAAGGTGAAGAAAATTGTCTTCGGGATGAAACCCGAAGTAAAGTGACTTCGGGTCATAAGACGAAGTACTCAGAAATGCCATGTCAGCATACAATACAAAGTAACTTGTCTTCGGATTGGGGAGAGCTCAACTTGAGGCGAAGATAGTCTAACAACCTTTCGTCGGGGCGAGAAATTCAAGAAGGGGCCGTTTCAAAACTGGCGGCTCATACGCCCGAAGGTTGATTGACAGTGACAGGTGCATGCCGGAGGTGTGCTTTCTCGGTAGAAACTTGGAGTGACGGAAGATGAAGAAGGGCAACTCTTTAAAAATCAAAACTGCAACGACGAAATGTCAAGCAATTTTCCTTCGCCGTTGAGGAGTCATCTTGCAAGTGATTGGGGAAAGGGAAATAGAGTTGGACTTGTGTTAGTGCGCAAGGGAGAAGTCGCGAGAGAGAAATCAAGAGACAAGAAGAAAGTAGAAGAGATGGGAGGAGGGAAGAAGAACTCCGAATTTGTAGTGAGAAATCATGCAATTTGGAGATTAGATGTTGAAGCTAGGATTGAAGTCTTGAGCCAACTTCGGATCACTTTTTTGGCATGGAACTGGAATGTAAGTTTTCTAGGATTCATGACAGAAATCATCGAGAGTAAATGTCTCGATGGTCCCGAGGAAGAAGGGAAGAGAGGAAATGCAGCTCGCTGGACAGAGTTGGATTGGAGACTCGTACTCGGGAAGGAGGCGGGTTTGGAACAGGGAGCCACGTTCTTGGGGAAAGGAGAGATAGCCCAAGAAACGCAGGAGGTGAGAGATGCCTTCTCGTCAAAGAGAACAAAGAATGGGTACAAAGTGGAGAGCTACAAAGACCCTGTGAGGAGAGGAATTGTGAGTGCACTAATGGCCATCCTGAAGTCGGAGAGAACCACTTATGTGATGAAACACCAAGCGGTGTTCTTTCACAAGTTATTTGCAAGGGAACTGATCAACTGGGCAAGGTGTTTTCACGGGAGAACAAGGCAGATGGTGTGGAATCTACGGGACAAGTCGCCTCCACACTACATTGTACCATTTGCAGCACATTTCTACCTCGGGTTGAATTTGCTCAATTTGGCGGAGCGCAATAGAATGGTGTCTCATTTCCATCCTGACTTGAGAAGAGAAGTCGACGCGGAGGAGCAGCAATACATTCTCCAAATCTGGAGCACGGATGACTACTACGCAAAGATAGGGAAAAACGTGGAGGTCGTTGTAAGTACCACGACGAAGAAGAGAACTTGGCAAGCAGAAGCCAAAGAAAACAAGAAACCTCGGAAGATGCAGAAAAATAACCCGAGGCGAGGAATGGTGGTGATTGAGTCAGAAGATGAAGACTCAGAAGGCGAAGCCGAGCTCAAGACGGAGGACTCAGAACGTGAGGAGGAACCTGAGCTGACACTGTAGAGTGGAGATACTAGCAGTGATAGTGAAGACGGTGGAGAAATGACCTCGGCACCAGCGGCTGAAGAATACGAAGAAGAAGTGCAAGTCGAAGTAGAAGCCAAAGACAATGCGGCACTGGAAGACGAAGTACCGGTGCTCGAGGAGAAGAAGATTGCAGTACAGCAAGGAGTTTGCTCAAGACGTAAGGCGAAGTGTGAAGCGGGGTCGAGTAGAGTGAAGGAAGACATAGAAGAAAGCTTGGGCAGTGAGGCGTCAATTCCGATACAAAGATTCCAGAGAAGAAGGTGAGTATCGGGAGAACACAAAGAAAGAAGAGAGACCACTCCGCGGGAGGAAGAAGTTGCCAGTAATGAAGTAGATTACCTGCAAGCAGTAGTATACCCGCTGTTGGTGAAGTTGGAACAGAAGAAGAAGGAGATGCAATCTACTTGTCCAGAGGTAAAGACTGTTTTGCAAGTCTTATCAAGATTAGAAGAAGAGAACTCGGAGTTGAAGAAGCGTGTAATCTGAGGTGAGGAGTGTTGGTAGTATTCTACATTTGTGAGTGTAGTGCGAAGTTGATGTGAAGCAATTGTGATCGAGGAAGTTGTGCCTTCAGTGGAGGGGTGGAACACAATTCTGAGGCAAAGTTGTTTTGCAGTGAAGTGCCGTTTTCGGGAGAGCCTGAATCATCACAATCAAGATTGTTTGGAAAGAATTGAAGGATTTGTGATTAAGGAGTGTGAATTTGTGACAAGACTGCAAATCAGTGCTTGTTACTCTCTTCTGGGTGTGGTTTCTACCTGAGAGACTAAAGAGGAACTCAAGAAGAACTACATTGTTACTTTGCTTTGTATTTGGACATTTCTGACTCGTATCTCTGCGGGAACGAACTTTACTTACCGGATTACCGCAAAAGTGATATTTTTTGGGTTGTCACATGAGTGGAAACATGTGTTTTGATGAAGCTCAAGGGAGTTGACTTTGTGTTAGAGGAAGAAGGACTTGGATTGGATCAAACCCAAAGAAGCTTACTTCGTGTCAGAGGAGGGAAAAACTTGGACCGGATGCAGAAGGAGGGTTTCTTTGCATTGGAATGAAGGTTACAGGTCAGGAATACTGCGGGGGCTATATCTCAGTGACAACAAGTCCAAATCAAGCATGCTATATTTTGTTAGCAGCGTCTTGTTTAGTGCTTTCCATTTCCACCAAAATCGCAAAGTTTGGAGGTATGTAGAAGAAGTCACAAGCATTTGAAGTTTTGAGAGTAGATGTGAAGAGTAGTTTGGTGTCTTCAGGTCAATGTGACTTTGGACTTCGGACTTCGGACTTCGGACTTTGGGTTTACATGACTTCGGGTCTAAAGACTTTGCCTCAAGACAACTATGATTCAACCCAAGGAAGTCGGACCTCAAAGTGTAGTGAAGGTGGATTTGGGAGTTTTGCCAGAGGGATCAGAGGAAGTTAGAGTAGGGAAAGAAGATAGTTAGGATACCCATGACTTCAATTTCAATCATGATTGAAGATGGAACATGAATTGAAGGAGAAGTAGCAGTAGTGAATAAACCCAAAGTGCAGATCAGATAGTAAGTGTCTTTGGGTCAGTAACATGAGTGATTAGGGGAAAGTGGGTTACAAATTGAAGGTGTAGATAGTGTATTCATGCTTTCAATTACAATTCTTGATGATGACACAATAGAATTAGTAAAGGAATTGAAAGTAGTTAGACCCAAAGTAAGAGAGATAGGAGTGTAGGTGTCTTTGGATTTGACATTTGACACTTTAGAGAAGAATGGGTCGGGAGATAGAGATTTAGAAGGCTTAATTATGATAGGAATTGCTGATCAGGAAGGAGAAGTTTTAGAATTAGTGGAGAAAGTAGGAGTTGTGAAACCCAAGGACAAAGCAGTAGGAAGTACACTTACTTTAGGTTTGGGTTTGAAAGATGAAGAGAAAGTAAACATCAGATCGGATTAATAACCAATTTGAGATTTGAATAGATAGATATGAAGGGTTGCATTATCATTTTGGATCTGCAGGTTTGTAGAGTTGTTAGGAAGAGGTGCATTAGGAAGATAACTATTGATTGCTTCACTACTTAAGAGTGGCATTTGCAGTTTTATGTTGTTTAGTGCTCATTATTTCTGAGAATAGATAAAGCAAAGTGCTATGAAGTAGTGCTCGTCGCTTAAGCTTGATTCCGAGTATCAACTTTGTAATTGTGTTTGTGAGTGTGTGGAGAATTTCAAAGTGCAAGTCAATGTGCTTGTTGGATGTTGGATTCCGCAGCCTTGATCTTCATTCTGTGTGTTTGATCCTGAGTGAAGTGCAATCGGAGCAATGCCTTGACAAAACTAAGAGGAATTGTAGTGTTGGTAGTATTTTGCATTTGTGAGTGCAGTGCAAAGTTGATGTGAAGCAATTTCGATCAAGGAAGTTGTGCCTTCACTGGAAGGGTGGAACATAGTTTTGAGGCAAAGTCATTTTGCAGTGAAGTGATGTTTTTGGAAGAGCCTGAATCATCACAATCAAGATTGTTTGGAAAGATTTGATGGAGTTGTGATTAAGGAGTGTGAATTTGTGACAAGACTGTGAGTCAGTGCTTGTTACTCTCTTCTGGGTGTGGTTTCTACCTGAGAGATTAAAGAAGAACTCAAGAAGAACTGCAAGTGTTACTATTTGACTTCATATTTGACCAATTCTGACTTGTATCCTATGAGAACTAACTTTACTTACTCGATTACCGCAAAAGTGATATTTGTCGGGTTGTCACAAGATTGTAGGAGCAAAATCATCCAAAGGCATCACTAGCACCCAATGACTCACCTTTTGTGATGGTAGATTATGGATCCCAAATGTCCAGAATTACGCACCACCATTCTAGTGGAATATCATGATTTGGCCATTGTAGGTCATGTCGGAGTAGAGAAGACCTTGGAAGCAATCCAACGCCATTAGTATTGGCCCAAGATGAGCAACGGCGTGATGGACTAAGTACTGTAATACCCATTTGTGCATGTGTGTGATATTGTGATATTTAGCTTGGTATTACAAGTACTTGAGAGATATTATTTATATAGAGATAAAGGATGGTTCTACATTAGTCATGATTAGCTAAAATAGAGGGGAACTTACTTTAGAGGAAGTGGAAAAGATGAGCACCATTATTTTGGATTCTAGTGTGTTGACTTGGTATTATTCCTAGGTGTTTGGCTTTGAGGAAAGAGTTGAGAACTCTTGAGCCCGCAAGCCTTTTTGTTTTGGATTCTTCTATAGTCCAAGGATAGCCTATGTGAAGGAATCCTTGACTTAGTGGTTGGGTCAAGATAAGATCACATGCTAGTGGAATATACCCATGTGAATGGATATTCTACTTTTTGACTTTACTTGAGTTTTAGTCTAGTAACTTGAGTTATTGCAGTAATTAGTAACCTTGGTATGTAACTATTTCACAAGTATATAAACAAAGGGTGAGGAGGTACTCATCATCCTTTCATTTGCAACTATCTCTCTCTCATTGAGTTCTCTAGTGAGCAATGTCTTGAGTCTTGGAGTATAAGCCTTGGAGGAGTATGAGTTGGGGTTCCTTGCTTTCTTAGTCCATGGTGCGCTACCATAATAGCCATCAAAGGTTCATCTTGAGTGAGAGACAGGCCGGCTCACATGTTTTGGTTCCATTGCCGGGACCTCTCTAGAAGGCAAGATAATGTTCTGCATTCAATTCTACATTAGGCAAAAGAAGGCTATGAGAGCTCACTTGGAGAGAACATTAGGAGAGGAGAGGGCTGAACTTACGTTAGAGAATCAAGATCCATTTGTATACCCTGTAGTTTATTATGATGTCTTTGAAGTGATTTTGTACATCTTCTACACATGAGAGGATTTGGAGAGATTGTGTGAGGTGGATTGCAGATTTTGGAGATTAAGGTGATTTTGGGCACAATCTCAAGTTTGAGATCTGGACTTGAAATATCTACACATGATAGCTTTGGTTATCTTTCAGTTAGCATACTTAGAATTATTGTGAGAGCTACTATGTGCATTGGGCTAGAATTTTTGAAAGTTGATAGGGTAAACTGCTCCCGCAACTGCATGCTCTCTGGAAAATTGTACAAAGTCTTATATTTCTTCAATTTTCAGTGAATTGTCTCAAAAAATTTCAAGAAAATTCAGTGTATTATATCCTACTTTCTGCCACAAAAATTAGAGAGAGATCATTCTTGCGCAAGGAGTAATGAGTTTTTGAAGTGAAGGGGTTGGTTTTCAGACCAAATCTGAAATATGTGTGTTGAATAGAAAGGTGTCTAGGCCAAATGGCTTGATGAAAAGATCTAAATTTCTTTTTGGAGAGGGATGCCTTGGATTTGTGATCAAGTGTGAAAAATTTTAGAGGACTATGACATATTGGTTGGGAGATTTGAGTTGCATTGTGAGGAAGGGTCAATTCTGCAGAGTGGAGGTCTCATGCATGAGGAGATTGAGAGCAACAAAAAGCATGTTTGAGTGTTTAGATTCATCTTGGGAACATAGAGGGTCATCAAGAGTGGAAATTGAGACTATGCAAGGTTCTCCAAGGGTTTGAGGTGATGTTAGGGGTGGATTTGAGGAAAAGAGATTTTACAATAGAATTTGAAGAGAGTGTTGAGAGGATCCAAAAACCTATGCCACTTGGAGGAAAGAGTGAGTCTAAGTGCTTTCTATGTGGAGAGAAGGGACATAAGGCAAGTTCATGTCCATTGACCTTCAAGAACAAGAGATTGAGGGAAAGGAAAGGCTTACTTGACTTGGGTTTGCATGTTGGATCTTCTTCACCAAGATTGGGAGGGAGAAAATCTAAGACCAAGGAGTTGTGTGAGGTTTGTGGAGTGCAAGGACTTGCAAAAGGACATGAGTGTAGTGGAGTTAAATCACTTTTGGAGACATTGGTGAAGGATCTTGGAGAGAGTCTTAGTATAGCTATAGAAATACTACAACCTTCATAAGCTAGTTCTCAAGATTAGTGATGGAGATAATCTTTCAACTTATGGATAAACTTTCCATGAGAGTTAGATTAATATGCACTCTAGGGATTTGATGTTGCTATAGAAATCTTGGAGCAACCTGAACCTTTTGTGTTCCCTAGAATCAATTGTTCTCAGATGGTGTAAGTCATATATACACTCTATTAGTTATAGAGTGAGAAAAGAAAAGAGAAAAAGAAGAAAATTTTTTTTTGAGAGAAAAGAAAGATAATGAGGGGGTTAAGATAGGGAAACTTCCGGTTTTCTTTGGCAAGGATGGAGAAGATGTGGAGGCCTTTGTGAGAGACTTCAAGATAGCTTGCATAGGAAACAATGAGTGGAGGAAGAATGAGTGGGCTTCATTATTACGAGATTTCTTTGAGGATGTAGCACTTACATGGTATGAGTCAGAATACCAAAAGAGAGAGAGAGTAGAGATGGGGAAGAAGAGTCTTGGGAGAGTTTGACTTCAGTAATCATTGAGAACTTTCTCCCCAATGAGAGTTATGAGAGATTGATGAGTGAGGTTACCTTTCACAAGCAAGGAGATGGAGAGAAAGTGAGGGTCTATGTGGAAAGAGTGGAAAAGTTTGAGTCCAGATTTTGCATAGTGTTGAGGAAGGGTGGGGATGATGTGGAGGCTACAATGATTGGCATAGGGGCCATGCTCACCAAGAATTTTGTGGGAGGGTTGAGACCACAAATTAGAAGCAAGGTGAGATATGAGAAACCTTCTTCCAAGGTTGAAGCTATCAAGATCGCAATTCGTATGGAGGAGAGTTTGGAAGGAGATGAGAGTGATTTGGTGGTGAAGGAGGTTGTGCATCCTCCTCAAGGCTACAAGTATGGTGGAACTTCTGATAGTTTGGTGGCAAGGGTTGCACCACAAGTAGTAATTGCTCCAATTCTTGCACCTCTACCAAAGGATCTACTTCAAACCATCATAGAACAACTTGCGGATCTCAAGATCAATGTGGTGCAACTATGGTAGAAGAAAGAGGTGGATTAGAATGTAGGGAGAGGGCCTAGGATTTATGGAAACTATCCATATAGAGGAGGCCAACCAGCCAACAATTTCAATGATAGAAATTGTTTTGTTGTGGAGGAAGAGGCCATATCAAAAGGAATTGCCCAAATTCCACTTACCATAGAGGAAGGGTTTATGAGGGAGCCAATAGAGGGAAAGAGGGAGGTAGTGAAACCCAAGTGGCTCATAATCGCAACAAAGGTAAGGGGATAGCATCTATAGATGTGGTGGAGAGCAAGTATGAGAATGGAGAATGCTCAAACTCCAAGGGTCTTAATTTGGAGCTTTTGGCACAAGAGAAAAAGAGAGCTCATTTTGCAGAGGTTGTTCATTCTTCTCAAGGATTTACTCCAAGCAAGGATAATCCTATGTCTACTAGGAGCACTCGCACCTCAATACCATCAACAACAAAGACTCCAAGGAAGAAGTTGGGGATGGAGGATTTCTTGATTTCAAAGCAACAGTGGAACTACAATGTGTAGGAGGATGTTGGTAGCCACAAAGCTAACATCACAGTGGACCCATTGATTGCTTTGAACCCTTCTTTGAGAAAAGAGCTTAGAGGTGGTTTGAGTTCTACAAGGAGCAAGAGGAAGAAGAAGGAAAAAGCTCTAATATCAATGTGGGTGGTGGATGCCAAGCCAGCACCATGGGAGGCTTGTGAATATGCCTCCAAGATTGATGTGAGAGTGAATTATCACAACATCAAGGATGCATTGGTTGATGGAGGATCAGTAGTGAATGCCATGTTAGAAGGGTTGATGAAGAAGTTGGGTATGCTACTCTCAAGACCTTCAACATTTGTGGTGAGCATGGCAAACAAGGAACAAGTTCGACCAGTAGGGGTGATGGATAAGGTGGTAGTTTCAGTTATGGGAGTCCAAAATCTCATGACTTTCCAAGTCTTGAAGGATTCAGGTTATGACTTACTCCTTAGGAAGCCATGGTTGAGAGCAACACGCACAATTGATCGATGCCACAAAGGGTACTTGAGGAGTGGGCCATCAAACGATAGAGTCACACATCTTGTGACTAACACCACCAACACTTCACATTTAGATACATCATCGTCTGATTATTGGGAATTAGATTCTGAAGAAGGAGCTTGAGGTGTGGACACAAGCATGGAAGGGGAGACTTCCACGGAGGAGGATGAACCTTAATCTGATTCAGATGTGTATTCTTTGTGTGATATGGATTTTGCACCTAAGCCAAAGGTTTTGAAGGACCTAGATAAATCACCATTGACACTTGAGGAGGTATAGAGACGGTTATCTACCATCAAGTATGGTCCAAATGTTACCAAGGAGGAGAAGGTGAGATTTGAGGAGATTTTCCGCAAGTTCATCCATGTGTTTGCTTTAAGTCACAAGGATTTGAAGGAAGTCACATTGGAGGAGCAAAAGATAGAGGTGGAGTCACATGCAAGACCAATCCACCCAAAGCAACATTGCATTAGCCCACCAATATCTTTGGTTGTGAAAGAGGAGATTGATAAGCTCAAGGAGGCTGGATTTATCTTTGAGGTAGAGAATTCAGAATGGGTGTCTCCAATTGTCATTGTGAAGAAAAAGAATGGCAAGTTGTGGGTATGTGTGGATTACAAGAAGCTCAATACTGTTACCAAGAAGGACTCCTACCCATTGCCATTTATTTATGGATCTTGGAGGAGGTTGTAGGTCATGAGAGGTACAGTTTTGGAGATGGTTATAGTGGATAGAACCAAATCAAGATTGCACCAGAGCATCAACAACTCACCACATTCACCACACCTTGGGGAACTTTTGCTTTCAAAGTCATGCCTTTTGGGGTTTTGCAATGCTCAAGCCACATTCAAATGGTTCATGAACAAGGTATTTGAAGCTTTCATTGGGAAATTTGTGAGAGACTTCATTGATGACTTTTGTGTCTATGGGAGCAAGGAGGATCACTTTGAGCACCTAATCAAAGTCTTGCAATGCTTGGATGAGGCAAATGCATCACTCAACCCAGAAAAGTGCATTTTTGGATGTGAAGAAGGTCTTCTTTTGGGGCACATCATCTCCAAGGATGGAATAGCAGTTGATCTTGAGAAGGTGAAGAAAATCTCAGACCTTCCATTCCCTTCAATCTTGACAAAGTTACACCAATTCTTGGGGATGGTTGGGTACTATAGGAGGTTCATCTTCTCATTTTCCAACATGGCTTATGCATTGACCATCTACATGAAGAAGGGTGTAGATTACATGGTGATTTTGGAAGACAAGGAGGCTCTCAAAGCTTTTGAGGAGCTCAAGCAATCCCTTGTTGTAGCTCCATTCTTGCTAAACCTATTGGAGTAAGCCTTTCATCCTCTACACTAATGCTTCTTATGTAGCTATAGGATTCACTCTTAGTCAATTAGACCAAGATGGGCATGATCATCCAATAGCTTATGCTAGTAGGCAGATGGTTTTAGCAAAAAAGAACTACTCTTTCACGGAGAGAGAAGGGTTGGCAATGATCTTTGGTCTCAAGAAGTTTAGACACTACTTGATTGGAGGGAAAGCCACCATTGTCATGGATCACAAGGCCTTGAAACACATCTTCAACAAGCCTTAAGTTGAACGGAGACTAGCAAGGTGGATGATACTCTTGTCTGAGTATGACTACACCATTGAGGATAGGCTAGGAAAGAAACATGCAAATGCTGATTTGTTATCTAGAGCCTATGATCATGATGGAGATGAGCCAATGGATGATTCCTTCCCAATTGAGGAGCTCATGACAATCTCAGTCACTCAAGAGGTTCCAATGGAGTACAAGGAGATTGTGGATTTTGTGACAAGGGGTAACTATCCAGAAGGGATGCATGCTAGGGAGAAGAAGGCTCTTGCAGCAAGATCTAGACCTTACACAATGGTGGAGGATATTCTTTTTCACCAAGGAGTAGATGGTATACTTTGAAGAGCAATGGGTAAGGAAGAGTCTATCCTACTCATAAAGGTGTTTCATGAAGGTTTAGTATGTGGAGGACACTTTGCAAGAAAGGTGATTGCATCCACTCTACCACTATATCAATCCTTTTGGATAGTTACCTCTTGTCACAAAATCCACAATCATCTTGTACTCCATTGGATATCTACTTGTACTCCATTGGATATCAACTATCTTGAGTGAAGTGCAATTGAAGCAATGCCTTGACAGATCTAAGAGGAATTGTAGTGTTGCTAGTATTTTGCATTTGTGAGTGTAGCGCAGTGTTGATGTGAAGCAATTTCAATCAAGGAAGTTGTGCCTTCAGTGGAGGGGTGGAACACAATTCTGAGGCGAAGTTGTTTTGCAGTGAAGTGCCATTTTTGGGAGAGCTTGAATCATCACAATCAAGATTGTTTGGAAAGAATTGATGGAGTTGTGATTAAGGAGTGTGAATTCGTGACAAGATTGAGAGTCAGTGCTTGTTACTCTCTTATGGGTGTGGTTTCTACCTGAGAGATTAAAGATGCAACCAAGAAGAACTATATTGTTACTATTTGACTTTGTATTTGGACATTTCTGACTCGTATCTCTGCGAGAACAAACTTTACTTACCCGATTACCGCAAAAGTGATATTTGCCGGGTTGTCACATCTATCTAGTTTATTAACACATAGAAACAACATGTCCATTGTTCTCCACAAGTTACAATTGGAAGCACCAAAGGTTCCTCAAATATGGTGATCATATGCAAAAAATCTTGTCCAAAGTGTGAGGTGATGAATTGTGTGAAACAATGCTTGGGTAGTACTTGGACACAAAAATCCCAATGGTTTGGTGGAAGTGGATTTGGTGGTCCATAAATTCCATCCATCCCATTCCTGCTCTGATAACAATGTAAAAGACCGGGCCCGAGGAGAGAGATAGGAGAATGGAAACTCACATTGGGACACTTGAATGTGTGAAAACTCCAAATGCCTAGCATGAGCTAAGGCTCTTGTATTTATAGGGATCATACAAGACTCTTGAGAAGCTTGTCAAGAAGCTTTCATGAGCCGCTTTCTTGGAGTGCAAGCCTAGTTAATTAGGAAGCTTCTCAAGAAGCTTCCTTCTAGGAGCTACTTACTTGGCATGCGAGCTAAGCTAACCAAGAAGCTTCCCAAGAAGTTTCCATGATAATTTTGGAATATTCTAGGCTAATTTTTCTAATTTGCTACTTTGTTGGCCCTACTACCTTTGTCCCTAGACTCCATATTGTTACACTATCACAATGACCTAATTTGAAGTCTCTTCCTCTCATCACGATGTCAATTACACCATCATCAATTTGACTCAAAAGTCCAAATTGAGTGTAAGATTGATTTACAACAAGATCCCTCTGTTTAGATGGTACAAGATCATCTTGCATCATATGACAAGGAATACACACCTTTTCCTTCAAGGAAGGCCTTTTGTTCTATGAGAATTGGATCTATGTTCCAACCCAAGATGATCTACGACTTGTGCACCTTTAAGAAGCCCATGAATTACTAATTGCCAATCACATGAGTGTGAACAAGACCTTGGGTACCCTACAATACCAATCAATGGTGGTGGCCCAACATGGCACAAGATGTTCAAGAGTTTGTTTGATCTTGTGAGAGTTGCTAATGCAACAAGGCCAGAAACCAAAAATTGAGTGGACTCCTTTAACCACTTACCATCCTATCTACTCAATGAAAACTTATGAGCTTAGATCTCATCACATCCTTACCCAAGACAAAGCAAGGTCACACAACAATTGTGATGTTTGTCAATAAGCTTAGTAAGCAAACCATTTGGCATCAACCTTTGATATAGTGGATGCTCCAACATTGCACCAAAATTACTTCAATAATGTCTTCAAGCATCATGGGATATCTCATGTACTCATCTTTGATTGTGATCCTTGATTCATCAGAAATTTTTTGATAAGCATTCTTCTAGCTACTTGGCACTAGGCTTGCTTTGTCCACGGCCTACCATCCTCAAATTGATGGAAAAATTGAACTAGAAAATTGCACATTGAAGGATATTGCTTTGTGTCTTCCTCAATGTACACCATACCAACTTCATATCAATTGGGACGAATGTTTTACAACTATTAATTTTGCCTGGAATAATTCCAAATAGGCAAGCACCGGTGTGGTACCCACATTTTTTTTGTTTAAGTTTTTGTTCTATTTGGAAGAAGAAGTGTAAAGATAAAGTTTTATTGAACCCAAATGGCTTGGAAGGAGAAGAATTGTATCTCTGGTTTGTAACCCAAAGTAAAGTGACTTTGTGTCAGACACAAAGTACTCGGATTGGATCTATTAGAGTTCAACCCAAAGGAGACCTCACATTGGGGTGATCAACCTGATGCAAAGACATAGTAACAAATTTCCTTTGGGTTGGAAATTCAAGTTTTAACCGCACACAAAAATAAAATAGCTAAGGCACAAGCGGGAGAAATTGAAAGTGACAAGAGAAGTGCATGCAAAAGGTGTGATTTCTTGGTAGACAAGCCTTTGAAGAATGACTAAGAAACTTTGGACTATAAAGTCAAGTTTCAAATCAAGAAAGAGACGGATGACAAGTGAATTTCCTTTGCCTTTGTGCAGTTGTCCTATGGAAGACCAAGGAAGAGGAGTGGTAGTGAATGAAGTTGTGAAAATTTTTGAGGGATTAAGAGTTGCACATCCAGGGGACAGGAAAATTGTCTTGCAGAAGCACATCATGAAGGAGAGTAGAATGGAGGGAATCAGCAAGTGCCCTATATTGGCAGTGAGGAACCCACTGATTAGGAGGTTAGACATGATGGCTTGCATCAAAGTTCTCAGTAGACTTTGCATTACTTTCCTTGCATGGAATTAGAACCTAACTTTTCCCAATTTCATGGTAGAGATCACGGCTAGTAAGTGTGTAGATGGGCCGGTGACAATTGGGAAGAGAGGCAATCCAACTCAATAGATAGAGTTGGATTGGAGAGAGGTGTTAGGAAGAGAGAGTGGGGAAGAGCATGGAGCCATGTTCTTGGGGAAGGGAGAAGTTGTAGAAGAAACCTAAGAGATCTGAAAATCATTCACCTCAAAGTACACAAAGAATGGGTACAAGGTGGAGACTTATCAAACCCTATGCAAATAAGTATTGTATGTGCAATGATGGCCTTGTTTAAATCTGAGCGCACTACCTATGTTACAAAGCAATAGGCAGTGTGCTTCCACAAGATGTTTGTAGGAGAGCCAATCAATTGGTCAAAGTGTTTCTATCAACAAACAAGGCAAATGGTGTTGAATTCATGGACATTAACACCACCACACTACTTCATTCCTTTTGTAGCGCACTTCTACCTTGGGTTGAATGTGTTAAGTAGCAATGAGAAGAAAAAAGTTTTCTTGCATTTCCATCCCAATTTGCATCAACAAGCCAATGATAAGGAGCGACAATACATTTGGCAATTGAGAAGCAATGATAACCATTATGCAAGAACGGGACAAGATCAAAAGATGGATCTGCTCTTGCCAAGCAAGAAGAAGAGAAGTTGACCCAAGTTGGAGAGCTTGCTAGTGCAACCCAAGTTGGAGAGCTAGTGCAACCCAAAAAATTAAGAGGCATTCGGTACAGAGAAGGGAAGAAAATCCAAAAGGTTGTACTAAAGAGGAGGCCAAATCGGAAGGCAAAGCAGGGTCTACTTTGGAGGGGTTGGAGAAGAAGAAGTAGAATTAACCCTACAAAGTGAAGAGTCTAGTGAGGAGAGCGAGGGTGAAGCCAAGGTGCAGAAAGATCAAGAGAAGGAGATTTCTCTGCAAGAAGAAACTGAGTAGCAAGAGACAAAAGAAGGGACTATGGCGGAGTTAGTGATTGAAGGAGAAGAAGGATTGGTGGCCAAGCCAAGGCAACATCCACAAGAAGAAGAAAGTTCAAAGGTGGCCCATCAAATCATCAATCTGGATGATGAAGAAAGTTTGGAGGACAACGTATCACTAATAGTACATAGATCTTGACTTTGTAGTAAAGCATCGGACTCGGAAGGAAAGAACAAGATTGATGCAGTCCCTAACAAGAAAGTAGAAGAAGAAGCAAGGTGTGAGGGAGAATATGCCTTCAAGATGTGGTATGTCCATTGTTGTTGCAGATGGAGAAGAAGAAGGAGATGCAAAGCAGACATCCCAATGTGCAGAGTGTATTGCAGGTGTTGGAGAAATTAGAATTTGAGAATCAGAAGTTGCAAGAGAGTCTGGCCAAAGGAGAAGAAGAAGAAAGAGAATACTGCAAATAGATGCAGCATTGCAAAAGGAGATCAACAAGAATTTGCAAGAGAAGTTTGAGAAGCAGGGCAAAGAAGTGGCGCTGAAAGTGAAGGAAGTTACGCAAGAAAGACTTCGGGTAGAGAAGTTACAAGCCAAAGTAACGTCAAAGCAAGAAAATAATAGGGAATTGGTTGAAGCTAAGGAAGAAGAGCTTGACACATTCTGATAGAAGGTAGAAGAGAAGACAACAGCTTGGCAACAAGATTTGACCAAGCACCATCAAGAAAAGGGAAGCTAAAAGATCTTGCAAAGACATTGGAGGCAAAGATTGATCAGTACGTGAAGGAGTTGGAGGATCACACAATGGAGTATGAGGATGAGTTGAAGATAAGTAAAGTTGTGATGGAAGAAGAGAGACAAAAGAAGCAATCAGTGGAAGCAGCTGAAGAAGCAATCGTAGAGCTGAAGGTGAGGTTAACAACTGAAGCCAAAGTGAGAATGGAGGAATCAAGGCTACATGAGTTACAATTGCTTGTGCAAGAGATGAGGAGTAAGAATGAAAAGACAGGGAGTTGAATGCCTAGTTTATCAGTCTTAGAACATGAATAGATAGGAAGATGTTAGATGTAGAGAATAACATTTCTATCAGGCTCAGTTTGATAAAGTTGAAGTTAGATAATCTTTGGAATACTTTACATATCAGACCCAAAGTAGGAGATATAGGAATGTGGGTGTCTTCAGATTTGTCACTTGAGCTACTAGAGAAGAGTGGATTACAGGATAAAGAGGAAGATAGATTACCTATGAGGTTAATTGCAGATCAGAGTGAAGACATGTTAGAATTGGTAGAAAATTTGGAAGCTATAGAACCCAAAGTACATGAGGTGAAGGAACTTTCCTTGGGTTTGGAAGCTGAAGTAGAAGTAGACATTGGATCAGATTATTACCAGTTTTGAGATAGGAGGAAGTAGATATGAAGAGGCGCATTGTCACTTCTGATCTATAGGTTGGTAAAGTTATTAGGAATTGGTTAAGGGAGTTAGATAACTGCCAAGAGCTTAGTCTACTTAAAGGAGGCCTTTGCAGTGAGATGTTATTCAATATTCATATTCCTGAGGATAGATAAAGCAAAGTGCTGATTTTAGTGCTCGTCGCTTGAGCTTAATTCCAAGTATTAATTGTATGTGTGTGTTTGTGAGTGTTTGTGAGTGTTGGGAGAAATTTGAAGTGCAAGTCAATGTGCTTGTTGGATGTTGGGTTCTGCAACTTTGATATTCATTTTATGTGTTTGATCTTGAGTGAAGTGCAATTGGAACAATGCCTTGATAGATCTCAGAGGAATTGTAATATTGATAGTATTCTGCATTTGTTAGCAAAACATTGAGTTGACGTGAAGCAACTTTGATCAAG
The DNA here is from genome assembly GCA_948567375.1 of Lunularia cruciata. NCBI lineage: Eukaryota > Viridiplantae > Streptophyta > Marchantiopsida > Lunulariales > Lunulariaceae > Lunularia > Lunularia cruciata. The sequence goes on from OX419758.1 coordinate 30,506,660, forward strand.
GAAGTTGTGCCTTTAGTGGAGAGGTGGAACACAATTTTGAGGTGAAGTTTTTTTACGGTGAAGTAGCCATTTTTGGGAGAGTCTGAATTATCATAATCAAGATTGTTTGGAAAGATTTGAAAGATTTGTGATTATGGGTGATAAATTGTTGTGACAAGACTGCATTTCAGGGCTTGTTACTCTCTTTTGGGTGTAGTTTCTACCTTAGAGATTAAAGATGCAATCAAGAAGAACTACATTGTTCCTATTTGCTTTGTATTTGGATATTTTTGACTTGTATCTCTATGGAAACAAACTTTACTTACCTAATTACCGCACAAGTGATATTTGTCGGGTTGTCACTATCAGATTCTCTGCTTTCTTTCTTAATTTTAGCCAAGATCTAATTCTTCTAGACTCCTTTCTTACTTCTCTTCTATCTCATGTCCCTTATACTTCCACATTCTTGACCACAATATCCCAATCCCTACAACAAGCCAAATCTCATCTCCTTGTTGCTCAAAATCATCAAAAAAATACATGGACCAACATTGTCATGATCTCACCTTTCAACTTAGTGATAAGGTCTTGCTTTCTTCTTGTAATCTACCATTCCCACTTGATACCCAAGTTTGTAAACTTGGTATTAATTAGATACGTCCATGTGATGTCACCCAAATCATTTCCCCTATTGCTTATTGACTTGCCTTACCTTGTCATATGCAAATCCACCCTATCTTTCATATTTCCAAGTTGATTTCTAATCCATGTTCTTTTTCCTTTTGTATCCAAGTCCCTACTCTTCCCATCCCTTACAATGATCATGAGGAGTATGAAGTTGATCATATCCTTGCTATATTCAATGTGGCCACCAACAACATACTGAGTACAAAGTCCTTTGGAAATGGTATACTCTTCACAATGCCACTTAGTAGGCTTTTTCTTATGTCCAAAATGCACAAACCACCATCGAGGAGTTTAAAGCTTCCATGGTGATGAGGACGTCATCAACTAGCAATGGGGGAAAACATAACAATATAGAATTTATAGATGAGTTAGTTGAGACTAACAAAGTAGCAAATAGGAAAAATTAACCAAGAATTATAAGAATATTCTAGAAACATCTAGGAAGATACATGGTACCTTTCAAGTATCAAGTAATGTGCATGCCAAGTGGTGATTTCTAGGAGGAATCATCTTGGGAAGCATTCCAGCCAGCTTACCTTGCATGCCAAGTAGGTGGCTTCTAGAAGGAAGCTTCTTGCAAAACTTTCTAACTAGCTTAGCTTGCATGCCAAGTAGACAGCTTTTAGAAGGAAGCTTCTCAAGAAGTTTCCCGGTTAGGTTGGCTTGCAATCTAAGAAGGCGGCTTTTATGAAGCTTCTTGAAAAGCTTCTCAACAGCCTCCTTGTATGTTCTCTATAAATACCAAGGCCCAAGCTCATGCAAGGCATTTGGAGTTTTCCTCATTCAAGAGTCTATTGTGATCTTTCACTTTGATTTTCCATTCTCCTATTTCTCTCCTTGGTCTTTTACAATTACACTGTTGGTACTTATGCTTTCAAGGTCATGCCTTTTGGGCTTTGCAATGCTCTAGCCACATTCCAATGGTTCATGAACAAGGTATTAAAATCTTTCATTAGAAAATTTTATGAGAGATTTCATTGATGACTTTCAAAGATGAGCACATTGAGCACTTGATTAAGGTCTTGCATTTCTTGGGTGAAGTAAATGCATCACTCAAACCCAAAGAAGTGCATCTTTGGTTGTGAAGGTCTAATTTTGGGGGATATTATTTCCAAGGATAGAATAGCAAGGGATCTTGAAAAGGTGAGAAAAATCTTAGACCTTCTATTCCCTTCAAGCTTGACAAAGTTAGACCAATTCTTGGAGAAAGTTAGGTCCTATAGGAGGTTCATCTTATCATTTTCCAACAAGGCTTATGCATTGGTCATTTACATAAAGATTAACATGAAGAAGGGTGTAGAATATATAGTGATTTTGGAGTAAAAGAAGGCTCTCAAAGCTTTTGAGGAGCTCAAGCAATCCGTTATTATGGCTCTAATTCTTGCTAAACCTAATTGGAGTAAGCCTTTTGTATTTTACACTAATGCTTCTAAATATAGCTATAGGATGCACTCTTAGTCAATTAGGCCAAGATTGACTTGATCATCCAATAGCTTATGCTAGTAAATAGATGGTCTTAATAGAGAGTCATTTAGAAGTAATAGAAAAAGAAGGGTTGGTAATGATTTTTGGTCTCAAGAAGTTTAGACACTATTGGATTGAAGAGAAAGCCACCATTGTCATAGATCACAAGGCTTTGAAGTACATCTTCAACAAGACTAATGTAGAAGGGAAGCTAGCAAGGTGGATAATACTCTTGTTTGAGTATGATTACACCATTGAGGGTAGGCAAAAGAAGAAATATGCAAATGTTGATTTTTTATCTAGGCCTATGATCATCATAAAGATGACCTAATGGACAATTTCTTCCCATATGAAGAGCTCATGACAATCTCAATCACTCAAGAGATTCCAATGGAGGAGAAGGAGATTATGGACCTTGTTATAAGAGGTAGTTATTAAGATAGGATGCATGCCCCGGCCCTTCGGACCCACAAAGTATCTCGTGTTCTTTGAGCCGTTGGTTGAGATCTTTGCATCTCCAGCCCTTCAAAAAACCGGGTTTTGTCCAAAAATAATGGCGAGGGAGAGGAAAGCTCTTGCAACAAGATTTAGACCTTACACAATGGTGGAGGATATAATTTTTCACCAAGGAGCAAATGGTATACTTTAGAGAGTAGTGGTAAGGAGGAGACTATCTTACTCATGAAGGAGTTTCAGGATGGTTTGGTATGTGGAGGTCACTTTGTAAGAAAGGTGACCGCTTTCAAGATCCTAGATGCGAGTTACCATTAGAGAGGGAGTTTCAAGGATTTTTTTGATTAAAACAAGCCTTGCAATGTTTTTCAAGCTTTTTCTATAAATTTTACTTCCATTCCACCTCTTCAATGAATTCTATTGCTAAAACCTTTTGAGAAGTGTGGAATTGACTTTGTAAGTCCTCTCATGTAATACAAAGAGCTAGCCATATGATGTAGATGTGAAATTTGGTTTGGTAACATCTGGAATGATGTTATACAAGATGGTCAAAATAAGTCAGATAGAAGTATCACCAAAAGAGTACTTCTACTAATAGAGCAGAAACCAAAATAGACTTGAAAACCTTAGAACCAATAACTATACATATGATTTAAAGGTGAGAATTGGTTTGGTAACATCTGGAAGGATGTTACACATGAGGGAATAAATAGATCAGAAAGAGGTAGCACCAAAAAGAGACTTCTACTAATAGAGTAGGAACCAAAATATGCCTTAATCTTTGAAGGCAATTTCAAAGACCTAAACGGATGAATTAGGCCTCAAACATGTGCAAATCCCCCCTTCCAATGGAGGAAAGGCTGGCCTTTCCTCCCCCTTGGTTTGTCTCATCAAGAGCTTTCCAATGGTACCTCACCTATGTGATTCTAAGATTCCTACAAGAAGATTCCCTAAAAGATTCTCTATGGTCAAAGCTTGTTTGACCAACCAGATAGGCCCGGGACCGACATGTCACCCATCAAGTAGGTAATCCAAGGGTGGAGCTCGCTGACATGTCACCTATTTGTGTGCCTAATCCTATGGTGGAGCTTCCTTGGAGGAGATCCTCTTTGTCTATATAATAAAGAGAAGGTGCTCCTGTGGGGCATCAGATGATTGAGTGTGAAATTGGTGTTTTCTATCTTCTCTTGTCCTTGGAGTATTACATCTCAATAGAATCACAAAGAATAATTGGTATGTTGTGGTATTTATTGATTACCTTAAGAAGCTAGGTCTAGCCTCAATGGTCTAGCTTCAACCCAATGAGGCTAGACCATTGAAAGATAAGAATGAAGATGAAGATGGTATTTTTTTAAGGAATGCATTATCACTAGGTTTGGTTGCACTTTGGATTTAGTTTTTGATAGAGGAGTCACTTATAGAGAGACATCATTATAGCCATGCTATGATATTTCTCTATCATACATAGAGTGACTACATCCTAAAAGACAAACTCCAATGCCTTGGTAGAGAGAACAAATCAAACCTTGTCCATGATGTTGGCCAAAGATGTAGAAATAGAAGAGGCTAAAAATCATAAGGACAAGAGAATTCATGATGTTTTATGGGGGTATAGAACAACCATGAAGATATCCATTGGGTATTCTCCATTTCATTTGGTATATGGTATTGAGTCTACTTTACCTATTCACTTTGATATTTGTTCTTTTCAAAGCATTCATAATAAATTGAAGAAGGCACAAGGAGGTGATGAGAGAAGTCAAGGAAGGATCAACTCATGGAATTGGAGAAGTCAAGAGCAATTGCTATGGTTTGAGTGGAACAAGCCCAAAGGAAATAGAAAGAGAGCTATTGCAGACAAGGCAAGAAGAACATGGTGCACTTCAAGGAAGGTGATTGGGAGATGTTATTTTGATTCCATTTGATTCAAAAGAGTAAAAAAGAAATTCTTGCCTAAGTACTTTGACCTTTCATATTGGAGAAGGTGTGAGGCAATTACACCTATCATCTCAAGGAGCTTGGAAGGAGATACTTTGATAAGATTAACCATGACAAGTTAAAGTTATATCATAGAAGGGAGAGAGATCTTGACTTCAAGAACAAAGTGAAATCTTAGTTTGAGATTAAATGTAACACCTATTGGTGCATATATGTTCTATTATGATGTTTAGTTTGGTATTGCAAGTAGTTGAGAGATATTATTTATAAAGAGTTTCAAGAGCAACCTTCTACATTATCCATTTTAGCTAAGGTTAGTTATAACCAAGATAGAGGTGATTACTTTAGAGAAAGGTAAAAGAGTGTGCACCATTATTTTGGATTCTAGTGTATTGATTTGATATTATTCTTAGTGTTTGGCTTTAAGGATAGAATTAAGAATTCTTGAACCTATAAGCTTTTTTGGTTTGGATTCTTCTATAGTCCATGGATAACTATAATAATCTATGGACAAGAGAACTTTTCAAGAGAAAGAATACAGATTTCACACTCAATCCTTTGATGCTCCAAAGGAGCACCTTCTCTTTATTATATAGCAAAGAGGATCCCCTCAAAGGAAGCTCCACCCTTGCATTAGATACATGGATTGGTGACCTGTCAGTGAGCTCTATCCTTGGATTAGTTGTTTAGATGGATGACATGTCAGTCCTTGTCCTATCTAGTTGGTCAAAGGGAATCTTTAGAGAATCTTCTTGTTGGAGCTCAGAATCACATAGGTAAGGTACCATTGGAAAGCTCTTGATGAGATGAATCATGGTGCAATATATTTTTTTCCATTTTGAGGCCTAATTCATTTGTTTAGGCCTTCAAAAATAGCTTTAAAGTTTTCAAGCTATTTTTAACTTCTACCCTATTTGTAGAAGTGCTTTTTTGGTGATACCCCTATCTGATCTACGTTCTCCATCATGTGAAACATCCTTCCAGGTGTCACAACCCCAAGTTTCACCTTTAGATCATATGCCTAACTATTGATTCCAAGCATGTTTTGGTTTTTGGCCTATTAGTAGAAGTACTCTTTTGGTGATACCCCTAGCTCATCTACTAAGTCCATCATGTATAAAATTCTTCCAAATATTACCAAACCAAATTTTATCCCTAGATCATCTATCAAGCTATTGGTATTACAAACCTCTCTCCTTTTAAGACGCAATGTCCTCATTGCAAAGCTGTTGCTCAAAAGATTTCACTAACATTGGTGCATAGGTCAAGTTGGTTGTTGGCTCCCATGTTGCCTCATACAAGAGGCACCCTTTCCAATGTACCAAGTATTCTACACGTGGATGGCAAGTATCTCGAAAACACTTTTGGAGAATGTGTTCTACTTCATACTCCTGTATGTCATCAACCAAGGTTGGACTAGGTCGACTTTCTTAGATGGAAGAGAAGTGGGGCGGCCGGGGAGCATATTGGTGTAATAAGGAAACATGAAACACCAGGTGGATCTTCATATGTGGTAGTGGCTTAAGGTGATAGGCCACGGCTCCTATGCAACAAAGGATGGAGAAAGGTCTAATAAAACAAGGTCTGAGCTTATGAGGACCCACTAACTTGAGGTAAGTGGTTGATAACCAAACTTGATCTCCCACATTGAACTCCATGTGTTGGTAGTGTGCATCTACATATTGCTTCTATCAATTTTGGGCAATCTATAACATGTGTTTGGCGTGCTACACCTCTTGTTGGATTCTAGAAACAAAAATGTTGACAATGTCCACCTTGGTAGCCACCAGATGAACCTGCATCAAGCTTGAAGGTGTGAAAGAATGCTCTCTATACATGAGGAAGAACGGTGTGACTTATGTGGAGGCATTCATTGAATTGTTGTATGCAAATTCAACCAATGGGAGTAAGGTGTCTCAACTCTCTTGCTCATCTAAAATAAGGCCCCAAAGCATGTCTTCAATAGTGCAATTTTCCCTCTTTGTTTGTCCATCAATCTATGGATGGTAAGTTGTGGACATAGCCAATTTGGTTTTGAAGAACCTAGAGAGTGTTCTCCAAAAAAAACTAGTGAGTTGAGTGCCTCTATCTATGATGAGTACTTGAGACAAGTCATGATGGGAAAAGACTACATCTAAGTACAATTGAGCTAGTTGTAAGGCAGTCACATCCTTTGTGGTTAGACACACATGAATCATTTTGCTAAGTCGTTTGACAAAGATTTATAATGGAATCAAACCCAAAGGTGATCTTGGGGAATTTACAAATCAAATCCATGCTTACCTATTCCCAACATTGTGTAGGAGTGGGAAGAGTTTGGAGGAGTCATGTGGGAGCTTGATTAAAAGCCTTATTTTTTTGACAAAGTAGGAAACTCCTAACATATTTGATCACATTGTTGCTCATCTTGGGCCAATAGTTATGGCGTTTGATTGCATCCAAGGTCTTGTCCATTCCATAGTGAACTGCAATGGCAAAATCATGACATTCTTAGATCCACATCATCAAGGATCCACAACCTACCATCACGAAAGGTGAGTCCTTGGGTGCTAGTGATGCCTTTGGATGATTGAGCACCTACAATCTGTGGATCAGGTTTTGTAGCAACATGAATCTTGGGCCAAAATTCAAGGTTCATCTTGATCTCCACCACCAAATTGTTTGCCATCAACATTCTGGTGAATGCATTTGCAAGTTGCTTCTTGCCTTCCATGTAGGTGATTGTCATGTTGAATCATTGTTGCCACTCTGCCTACCAAATCTGGTGACAAGATAGGTCTTTTTGTATCTCAAGGTAGACTAGAGGTTTATGGTTTGTCTCTACTACAAATGCCTTCTTGCCAAGATAGTGCTTCCAATGCTTGGTTGTAAGGACAATGGCCAAATCTTCTTGCTCTATGGTATGATAATTGCATTTTGTTGGTAATAGCTTCTGAGAGAAGTATACAATTAGATGCCATCCATCATGCCACACTTGTTATAAGACTACTTCTATTGCTACACCTCATGCATCGATAGCCAATTTGATTGGATGTTTTGGGTCATACCATTTCAAGATTGGTGCATGTAGCAAGGCGTCTTTCAATTCTTAAAAGGCCAACTCTTGTTCTCCATGTCTACTTCTTCCCCCTTGCCAAGTAGTGTTGCTAAAGGTTGTGCTACCTTAGAGAAGTCCTTGACAAACCGACTATAGAACCCCGTCAACTCCAAGAAGCTCTTGAGTTAAGTCTGATCTTCAAGAGCACTCCATTTTTGAATGACCTATATTTTAACTATTAATACTTGGATACCCTCTGCACTTACTCTATGCCCCAAGCAGTCTACTTTAGACTTGCCAAACTCACACTTTGAGATTTTGGCATACAAGTGATTTTATCTTAGAATCTGGAGGACTTCTCATAGATGTTGTTTATGTTCCGTCATCGTCCTACTATATACTAAGATATCATCTAGGAAAATGGTGACAAACTTATCCAAATGTGGCCAAAATATGTCATTCATCAAATTCATGAAAGTGGCAGGTGCATTGGTGAGACCAAATGGCATCACAAGGTACTTGAAGTGGTCATACTTGGTTTGAAAGGCAGTTTTATATCCACCTTCTTCTGCAATCCAGATTTGATTGTAACTGCTCTGCAAGTCCAATTTGATGAAGCGTCTTGCTCCATTGAGTTGATCAAACAAGTCGTTCATGCAGGGTAAAGGATATTTGTTCTTCATTGTTTGCTGATTGAGGCCCCGATAGTCAATGAACATGCACATTATAGCGTCCTTCTTCTTCACAAACAAGACAAAAGCCATGTATGGTGATACACTGGGTTGGATAAACTGCTTTTGCAGCATATCCTCAATTTGAGCCTTACACTCCTCCAACTCTTGAGATGATAGATAATAGAGTGCCTTACAAGGAGGTGTTTTCCCTGGAAGTATCTAAATTTATGATCTACTCTCCTTCTTGGTGGTAGTCTTGAGGGTAGATCCTTTGGGAAGACATCTTGAAACCCATTTACCACATCCTTCAATCTCTCAAAAATTTGTCCATCAAGTTGTGCACTCTAGACTTCTATTATTAAAACCATAAAACATCTATTTGTCTTATGGATAGTTGTTGTTCTTATGACATAGAGAGGCAATTTCTACCCATGTGCTTTTTCTCTAACCCTAATGATTGTCCATTGGCGGGTACTCATTGCTTTCTTCCTCCAATCTACCATAGGGTTGTATTGCTCCATCCAAGGCATGCCTAAGATTGTATCATAACGAGCTAATTGTATCACCTTGCACTCAATTGCTTCTTGATATTCTCCTACATAAAGTGTTACCCTTCTGGATAATGACTCAATCTTCTCTGTTTGCCCATTAGGTAACTCTAATTCTTTGCTCTCATCTTTCTCTAGATTCATCCTCAATTTTATTTCAATAGAGCAAGATAAGAAATTCTTTGTTGCTCCAAGATCTATCAATACTCTCACCTAATTGCCTTCTAGGACCACATTCACAACAATCAATTGTGAGTTTGCCTTTCTTGATCTTTGCGCACTCATTGTCTTCCTCTCCTTGCTTGTCCACTTCCTAATTGAGCCAATAAGACCACAAGGTACCTTTACTGGTGATCTTCATTTTCTAAGGTGATTTCTACCTCCTCTTCCTCTGTGCATTGCTCCATGTTGTTCAAAGATTGCCTATATGGAGGCTGAGGGACTCTAGGAAGACGAGCACGACAGTTGATGGAGATATGTCCAATACGGCCACAATTGTAGCAATGATGTTGTTCTCCTCAAGCCCCTTCTCCTTGTGGGACTCTATCTCTCTGTTCTTCTACCCGCTCCCGCTCCCACTCTCCTTGAATCACTTGTGCTCCTCTATCTCAAAACTGAAGGTTGCCCAATTCCATAGGTGTTGGTCCACTCATGTAAGGCATTTTTGCCTGATAGTGTTGAGACTGAACTACTCCTTCACCTCCTCCAAGTGCCCCTAGTATTCTCTAAGCACAAGCAATGGCTTTAAATACAATGCAAGGATTTTGTACCATGACTTCTTGGCAAATTTGGTCCTTCATCCCCTGATTTGAAATTGTCTAGAGCCTCTATTGGACTCATGTTTGTTATTGCAACTTGTAGATCCAAAAATGCTTCCACGTACTCTTGTACACTAGTCTTTTGTTTCAATCCTCATAGCTGGATTCAGACCATCTACACAAAATCCACAGATTGGAAATTCTTCAAAAGTGTTTCTTGCATTGCTGTCCACGTGACCTCACTTATTTTTGCCAACAGTGATCATTCCCAAGCATTGTACCATGTGAAGGCTTTATTGGTTAGGTTTCCACATACAAACATGCCTACGACATGCTTAGTGATCTCCATCAAGAACAATTGGAAGTATCAATTCATTCTTGAGATCCAATTCTCCACTACTCCTATAGCACACTGCCCCTTGTAAGGCTCAATATTGTAGGTCTTCTTCATCTGTAGTAACAATGTGGCTTCATCATTGGCCGGGTTTATGTCATAGGCACGGTATCTCCAAGTCTCCAAGTACTTCAATCGCAAGTATTGGGCTCTGAGACGGTTTCCCTTCCTACATTGTTTGATTATTCTTGAGGGTTTGTACTTGATTTTGTAATGCTTCCATGGTCATCTTGATTTCTTGAAACTTGTTCAACATCCTCTGCATTCCTTGCATCAATTCTTGCAATTACGGATCCATGATCCTACACACAATCAATGTTAACTTGCTACTTCCTTCTTCAATAGAGGGTTAGAATGATCACCCGAGAGGGTGCACAAACTATGGGTACTACCATTGGGACCTCAAAGGCCATCACTTGTTGATAATATTTCTCACCAAAATTGCGGACTACAAAATCTCTAAATATCACTTTTGGTCTAACTACATAATGGATTTCTACTTGCATGTTGAATGGATGAGGATTTGGTACATTCTGATCCCTAACATCATAATAGGATATAGATTATCAAATCCCACTCTCTGTCATTGTGACAACCCGGCAAATATCACTTTTGCAATAATCAAGTAAATAAAGATTGTTCCCATAGAGATATTAGTCAGAATTGGTCAAATACAAAGTCAAAGTAACAATTTTGTTCTTCTTGGTTACATCTTTAATCTCTCAGGTACAAACCACACCCAATTACTTAGCAGTCTTATCACAAATTAACATGGTCATGCGCATATACATTGTTATACAACATTCATTGATGTCAACATCATAGACAATAGAAGCACAACTCACACATAAGTCATACATAGACTCTAAAGTGCCACAATAATTAGATAGTTTACCACTCAAATCAATCAAACTCAGATCAATACTTGATCTGATCCTCAACAATTTGCCAACAACAGGGCACTGATTACAGTCAAGCCACACCCACTCTACCTAAGAGACTCTAGGTGATGCTTGCTGGCTTTCTGTCCACTCTAGCCAGGAACTTGAAGGCTCAACATCATAGAAGTGAGCTCTTTGGAGCTGCACTCCTAGGGTATACCCCTGATTTTGACCTAGGTCTCCTCCCAATGGTCCCGCTGATGGTACACCCAATGGTGCAGATGGTGGGCCCCGCCATGAAGTTAGTACCCTAAACCTAAAATTTGACCGTCAGAAAGTAGTCTATGAGTAATTGCCAAAATGCCTCTAACTACTATCACTGGAACTCTAGTGTCCAAGCATCTAGATGCGACACTACAAATGGCGTGATAGCTGTTGTGCGTATATACATTGCTACACAACATACATCGCTGTCAACATCATATACAATAGAAGCACAACTCACACATAAGTCATACATCGACTCTAAAGTGCCACAATCGCTTCCCTAGCTTACGGTTAGGTCCTTCTAACTCCTAATAGCCATCTACTCTAAGTATATGGTATACCCTATGCTGGGCAAAACCTATCTACAATCTATGCCATATAAAGAATGAACTAGCTATAGGTCAAGTTCATCTAGGATATAACCACTGTTCTTGAGGAACCACCATGAGGGGAGGAGTCATACATGCCATATGCCATCCTCTCAAATAACTATCACACACTAACATAGTAGCAGCTCCACCAGAAGAGCCACATAGCATACACCTCAAGCTTGCATGTACAAGTGCCAAGCTTGGGTCCATAGTACCATCAATGTTTGGGAGGTGGCATGGCGCACAATTGCGCACATGATCCTTCCAAATAACACCATCATGTCCTTCCAACACAAGGACTCCAGATGGCAAAACCTCACGCACTCTCAAGATAATGCAGCTTGTAGAAACATCAAGTGTTGTTGGTGTAGATATACATAGTCTCATGGATGAAATCGATGGATCAAGGGTCTATAACTTCCTTCTCAAATGGTAGCATAGCGTAAAGTATCTCTATGCTGAGCAATCACCAAGTTCTCAAAAGCCATCGGCATCACTCTCCAAAAGATCTCTACTCACTGAGAGCATGCATTCATCCATACATCTGGGTCATCCAAGTCTAAAACTACAATAGCATGTCGACGAATGGCGGCAGGTAAATCTGGATTTTGTCCATAGAGTAGGAAGTAAGGAGAGAAGGATGCTAAGGAGGCTTGCCAGCTGAACCGACAGCCCATGGCCAACCAAGGTAACCGGAGATCCCAATCTCCCAAGTGGCCTCTCTGCAAACCATACTTTTGCAATCCTCTCTTCACCGTCTGAACCACTCTCTCTACTAAGCCATCTGCCTTAGGGTAATCTTGGGAGGTAGTATGGTGATCAATCAAAGCCTTGTCACACAAGACCTGAAATTCCCCCAAGAACTATGTACCTTGATCAATCAAAACCTCAGCTGATGCACCAAAATGACTAAGAAATCGATCCAAGAACGAGTAAGTTGTTCCTTCACTAGACTTGTCAAGAAGTGCCGCCAACTCAATCTACTTGGAGAAGTGCTCCACCATCACCAAAACATACCGATGATGCCTCAAAGTCAGCAGTAAAGGTCCAGCAAAGTCCAAACTCCAACAATAACCCAATCCCATGATAGGTAATGGATGTAATTGTGGCATAAGAGCATTGAATGATGCTCTAACTCAGTCACAAACCACACATCTGGCAACAAACTGATGTACCTTGGTCTGCATACCATACCACAAATAATGACTCTGGAGTAAGCTAAATGTATGCTTGACTCCAAAATGTCCAAGCTCCTCATGAGCATGACAAACCAATTGTGGTCTCTGAGATGGAAGTGGTACTACTCGTACTCTACCATCCTCCCATACATGCAAAAGGTGTCTACCCTCCAATCTGAACCATCTGGCTCGCTGAAGGACATGATCTCTCTCCTTGGCCCCAATTGTGCCATTCACAACACCCATGCAAAGATTGTCCATCACTAAGACATCATCATGAATGTCTCGCTGAATTTTACCAATATCTTCACTCTTTGGATCTATAACCTCAATAACTCCTCCTGTATGCACTAAGAGAGATAGCACCAAAGCCTCTGAAAATATACACCGAAAGGCCGATGCATGCCGACCTAGCACTATCTCCTCATCTATCTCACCATGCCAACGTGCTCCAGTCTGATCCTACTCAACCCATTTGCATCACGGTTCACCACTCCAGGTCTATGAACAACCGTGAAATCATACTCCTATAAAATCAGACCCCATCATGCAAGTTTCCTTGAAAGCTTATCGGACTCCATCAACCACTTCAATGGCTGATGATCAATGATGAGAGTGAAGGGGTTACCAAATAGGTAACATTAGAAATGTGCTACTGCCCAAACTGCTACCAGGCACTCTCCCTCATATGAGCTATACTTCACCTCCGCTGAATTGTTGGAGCAACTAGCATAGGCCACCACAAACTCCTTCCCCTCATCATCATGTTGGGTGAGCACTGCTCCAAGCTCCAACATACCCAATCAGTATGAACCTGAAATTGTCGTCCTTTGATTGGTCTCCTCAAAATAGGAGCAGATGTCAACCTCTCCTTGAGCTCTACAAAAGCTCTCTCCTGGTCATCTCCCCAACACCACTCCTATGTAAGCTTGGTCAACTTTGTCAAGGCCTTGGCAATGACACTAAATCCTCTAACATAATGGCAATAGAAGTTTGCCAGCCCAAAGAATGCTTGCACTTTGCTCACATCCGTAGGCCAAGGAATATGTGCAATAGCACCTTGGTCTGCTGAACACCAAGTCCTCTAGGGTAGATAGTGTGACCCAAATACTCAACCTGCTCTTGGAAGAACCTACACTTCCCAAGATGTAATTTGAGTCCATGAGATCTCAACCTCTCAAACACCTCCAACAATTGTCTCTCATGCTATTCCATAGTAGTGATATAGACCAAAATGTCATCAATATAGCACTGAGCAAAATCCAATCCAGCTAGGATCCTATCCATGACCCTCTGGAACTCAGCAAGAGCATTCTTTAACCAAAATGGTAAGAACTGTGAGCCGGCCTGTCTCTCACTCAGGATGAACCTCTGATGGCTATTATGGTAGCGCACCATGGACTAAGAAGGCAAGGAACCCCAACTCTATCATACTCCTCCAAGGCTAACACTCCAAGACTCAAGTCATTGCTCACTAGAGAACTCAATGAGAGAGAGATAGTTGCAAATGAAAGGATGATGAGTACCTCCTCACCCCTTGTTTATATACTTGTGAAATAGTTACGTACCAAAGTTACTAATTACCGTAGTAACTCAAGTTACTAGACTAAAAGTCAAGTAAAGTCAAAAAGTAGAAAGGAATATCCATTCACATGAGCATATTCCCCTAAGCATGTGGTCTTATCTTGACCCAACCACTAAGTCAAGGATTCCTTCACATGGGCTATCCTTGGACTAAAGAAGAATCCAAAACAAAAAGGCTTGCGGGCCCAAGAGTTCTCAACTCTTTCCTCAAAGCCAAACACCTAGGAATAACACCAAGTCAACACACTAAAATCCAAAATAGTGGTGCTCATCTTTTCTACTTCCTCTAAAGTAAGGTCCCATCTATCTTAGCTATGACTAACTTTAGCTAACCATGACTAATATAGAACCATCCTTTATCTCTATATAAATAATATCTCTTAAGTACTTGTAATACCAAGCTAAATATCACAATACCACACACATGCAAAAATAGGTGTTACAGAACCTCCACTGTTATAACACATCCTTACCATGAGGATCAATAGCCAAAAATGTTGTCTTGGACTTATCCTCCTCCTTGATCGGCAATTAATGATATCCCGCTTAAAGATCCAAAGTACTAAAGACCTTTGCATGCCCAATTGCATCAAAAATCTCCTTCAATGTAGGCATGGCATACCGATCAGCCCTGGTCTATCGGTTGATAGGATGGTAATCTCCACACATCCACCTATCTGTGTAGTTGCCATGCATATCCTTCTTGGCTGGCATCACTATCACTGATGCATACTCTCTATGTGAAATCTCCACTAAACTAGCCTCAAAAAGGTCACTTCTCCGGCTCTGAATCAATGTCCTCTCCATCTCACTATATCGATAAGGACAATTGGTGTATTGCTAGTCAGCTCAATCGGTATACCATGTCCCTTTAGAGCACCCAAATCCTTCATACTAAAGGCAAAACAACTTGCATGGCTCCTCAAGAACCTCCAAACCCTCCATCTTTCTTCTCCAATAAGCTTGGGTCCAAGATTTGGTTCCCAAGTATCCTCTGTAACTATAGTAGGAGTGGAAGACGTAATGACTGGCTGCTACGATGGGCCCTTGGGAGCAATATTGTCATGCCTCCAACCACTAGAGGTCCCAACCTTTGTGTGAAAAACTCCCTCCACTTTGGCTGCAAGCTCTATATGTCCTCTAGCTGCATTCTAAGTGGACCAAGCGTGTAATCCAAGTAGCCCATGCTCACCTGGATGGACTCCAAGTAGACCACTCTCCCTAGTAGCTACTAGTTGTGTCCCAAGATTACCATGCCCATCCGGTCCATCGCCCCCAGTATGTGCCTGAATTGTCTCGATAGGCACAGGGCTCACAAGTGTTTGAGTGGTGATGCCTATCAAGTGCATCCTACGTTGCTTTGCCAAGCCTAGGCTCACAATCCAAGTCAAGCAGTTCAGATCCATAGTCTGACCTAACACTTGACGCTTGGATGCCTCTCATACTACTAGAATAGCGGTAATATCGGTGCAAAAACCCATTGCCTGCTCTCTCTCATTAGCGTTGGGCTCCACCAACTGCTATAACTATGAGTCCCAAACAAGTCTAGGTCTTCTCTCTTGAAAAGCATGAGAGCTTGGGAAAGTCATGAGTGTGGGAGATGCAGCTCTAGGCTGTCCAACTAGGTTCACCACTGCCATAGGTGACCTATCAGCCACTACCACTGTCTAAGATTGACGCCCAACATCCAAGATATCATCAACAAGGATGTGGTCAAGTCATTGCATCCCATCATAGGCATGTTGCAGAACCTCTCTAGATAAGAGGTCCGTCCACCAAAGACAAAGATAATGAGCCCATGATCCCACTTTGGCTGCATCTAACAATACAGCAGGTCCCATCTAAGAATGGACCTGATGTGTACTCGCCACCACTCTAGTGCAAGAATCACCCATGAAAGGAACATTCTCCAAAAATTAAGCTGGAGGAACGGACTGATGAAGCTGGAGATGTCGTAGTATCTGTTACATCTCTCAAAACACACCAGAACAAGGATCTTGAAGACCCAAACCTTGGCTAGCACATGTATGTCCCTAACATGGCCATCCAAAAATCACCAAGTGAATAGGTCCATATCTCTCTAGATCATGCACCCCTAGTAAGGAAATGTCTCCTAATAGGGCCTTCTAGTAACCTTTGATTGCTGACATTGGTAAACTCCAAATATCAATAGGCCAAGTGTGCCACATGATGTAGAGAGACTTGCCTAACAGTCTCATCTCTCTCTACATACAAGTACCTCTGTACCCGTATATACGCTTGTAATACCACAACTAGTCTAGTGCTAATCCCACCGAACAACTCTAATAGACATATCCCCTCTATTGGATATTGCCAAGCAATGAGTGTGGTATCCAAAGGTATCAAAGTAATCAACAAGAAGTCATTAGGCCAAGTAACTATACTACTGAAAGCTAAAATTGATGTTGCCATGATCTTGGACTGTAGTGAGCCAAGACTACCACTACTGAAGCATACTGGTAGGTGACATACCCGTCCCTCACCAGACTGCCAACCTGGTCTATAGCAGGTTGTCTCCTCCCAATAGTCAATATTGAAACCCATGGAGTATAACACATCCCCTAACTAGCACATCATATGACTCAACTATTGTCGCAATAGCTTGAGCTCTCACCACCGAGCTATCAGTTGGATGACTAAGCTGAACTTGGACAACAAGCTCCTCACGTGAGATGTACTATGTCAAACCACCAATTTAGGGACAAACATCCACAATGTGGAGAGGTATCCATTTTAGATCCAAACATCTCTAACTGGTTGAAATGGACACCTCTCCACATTGGTCTTCCGTAACTCCCAATTGACAATTGCAGCCTTCCCCAACATAAAGGCCTGCGCACTTGAGTCTAACAAGATTCTTTGTGGTGTATAGACCTTTTCTGAAGGTCCCACCAAACGGAAAATCCCACTTTGGTTATCCAATAGGACAACACCAGGTGTGAACCGTGCTCTCTCAAAGGCCGGTCTAGCTGGCAACTCCTCCAGTCTAGCTGCTGCTACCTACCATAAACCATTGGTTGTTGAACAGATCCCATGATCCTCAACCAAGTCAGCTCCACTACCAACCACCTCTCCTCTAGTAGTAGGAACTGCATCATCCCTACTCTCACACAACGTGGCAGCCAACCGGAACACTAGGGTTGGGTCAACTCCCAATGTAAGAGTAGTCACTGGCCGAAACAAAGGATGCAGCATAATCAGCTGAGCCGCTCCCAACATCATGCTAGACTCAATCTGTGTAGTAGTAGTAGGTGGTTGACTAGCAGGTAGTCCATCATGCATTCCATCACCACCTACCACACCTGCATTGGGACGTCTAGGAGGCATGGATGTCGTCTGCAATGCCTCAAATAGTGTGAAAGATTGGGGAAGTCTGACCTATCTCCCAACCTCTCCTCTTTGTTGGTCCAACTCCACTGATGCTCCTCTAGGCTTTGTAGCACGTACTGCACTCCTAGTCATTGCTCCAGATGCATCCACCTGTCTTGCTCCGCACATGAAGTCCAAAGCATCTCTTTCACCAACATATGAGGTGGAAGCCTTAACACCCGAATTTGATCTCCTTTGAGCAATGGCCATACTAGCCAATCTCTGCTCCAACTGCTCAATCCGAGTAGCCATAGCTATATCAAGAAGTAAGGGCAGGTATTGCATCCCTACTAGGTGTAGATCCTATACCACCACCT
This sequence comes from Lunularia cruciata, assembly GCA_948567375.1. Taxonomy (NCBI): domain Eukaryota; kingdom Viridiplantae; phylum Streptophyta; class Marchantiopsida; order Lunulariales; family Lunulariaceae; genus Lunularia; species Lunularia cruciata. The sequence continues at coordinate 30,524,580 of OX419758.1, forward strand.
CTACCACCTCCTCCTCCATGAACTGGAGCTCCTCTACTACCTGCCATAGCAGCCCTACCACTTCGTAACTCTAGGTGTAGGTCAAAACATTGGTCACCAGTGTGACCAAATCTGTGGCAATGCTCACAATGCCTCTATGTTGGATGTGATGCACCCAAGGTATCAGGTCCATTGCCTTGAGTACACTCTCTCCGATGGTGAGGTTCACCACAAGTCTAACAAGAAACACCACCACTCATTGGTTGTTGCTGACCCAAAAATCAAGGTAAGGGTCTAACTCCACTAGGCCCTCCACTCGCTCCATAGGATCTAGGTTGTCTACCCTGTCCTTGAAAACCAATTGGGCGTGGTGTACTTTGCTGCACTCTAGAAGAAGTGACAGCCGTGGATGAGGTCGCCATACCAAATCCAGATGTCACCACTCTCTCCACCACCATGTGGAGCTCAATACGCTCAGCCAAACCAAAGACCACTGCCAAAGAAGGCAAAGTAGCCTGTAACAACGTAGCATCATGAACTGTACGTTGCAACTCCCTGTCCAATATCCCATACCAAAATTGGACTACTTGGGCCTTAGTAACTCTTTGAATGAAACTGATCAGCCGCCTCATGCGAGTGTATGCCTCGCATAAGCTCTTTCAAGCCTTCCGTTGGAACTCTTGCAAGCTCCTTAGCTTATCAATCCACACTCCCTTGTAGTTTTGCCTCAAACACTAGAAGAACTCCACCATGGGATTAAACCCCAATACCACACCACCTCCTACAGCGGTACCTCCACTCATAGTAGCACTATCTCCAGCTAGTGCACCTCCACTAGCTCCACTAACACTACTCAAGCTAGAACTCATAGGTACAGCCAATCTACTCATGGCACCAAACCTAAAGTGATAGAGACATAGTTCAAAGACCAATATTGTCTCCATAACTTGATCTTCTTCAAATGAGCTCTCTTGAACTCATGGTACTCATCCATCGGTGGACCCTCTAGATGTTGAAACAACCCCTTCCATGCCATGAAAGGTGTAAACAAACTTGAGTTCCGCATTTGCTGCAAATCACACCAACTATCAAACTCCTAGATGAAGTCATCCAACTCAATGGTACGCATTGTACCAAAGTAACACCTAGGGCCTTTGGAGGCTCCATAAATCTCATCAATATCCCACAATAATGGTGCGGACACACCAAGTGCACTCTCAACTGAATTAACTCTTGTGTCAAACTCCAACTCAGAGTCAATCTCCTTGCTCACTAAGACCTGAGATACAGGCTGATATCAAGTACCACTCCGAGTTAACCTATTGTGTACTATAGGGCTATCTCTTCTAGAATCCCCAAAGAACTCCGTCGTGACAAAGTAACCGCAACCATAAATTGGAACTACAAACTGCAACCGCAAGTACCCCACCAAGTGCCAATACCAACTAAGCACTACCCACTAATGTAACTCTAACCAAGATAACTACACTAGGGGAAAAGGCAACTTGTAACCTGCCATCACAACATGCACTCTCACGATCTGTAGGTCATCACTTCCTGCCTCACCGGAGAGAAACAAAGGTAGTCTGGCTAGTCATCACTCCAGCCTCACTACCGAGAGCACACTAGAGCACCAACGCTCAAAATCCAAGGCACCTCACACAAACATGGTGTACAAATAGGAAGCTAAAAAAGGAGGGGGGTCCAATCACAAGAAATCTAAATGAAAACTCTTCATCTCATAAAACAACACAAGACTGACTCTACCATCATTTGGCATTTGACATAAGAGAAGTTTTTATGCAAGTCCTAAGCTACCAAGATCACCAAGAATGGGATCAATCTGCATCTCCTAGCCAAAGCTACAAGTGTATAGATAACAGTGGCACAATCACTAGGACAATAAGTGAAGGTGGACCAGTTGGCTAGGGAATCAAAGATCTAGGAGTCAAGCCCTATTGCGCATAATCTAGCAAGATGTGCAGATTTTGCCAAACAATGACCAAGATCTACTCTAAACTAGCTAGCCTCATGCTAGCAAGCTCGCTTGCTGGCCCTTCTAGGCCTTCATAACCTCTCATAGCCCACAGCCATATGCCTCGAAGCCTCTAAATGCCCAAATGAGGCATTTCTTCTTGCCACTTTGAAGCTCCTCCAAAATCTGGCAAAACTCCTCCAAACTTGCAAAAGTCCTCCAACTTGGCAAAACTCTTCCAAATCTAGCCAAAATCTGACGCAAACCCTAAATTTGGCTGATCACCAAATCCCTCGCTAACTTTTCACTCAAGCCCAATTGAAAACAAGGGTTTCTCCAAATCACAAATTCACGAGAATAGCTTTACAACTCCACCTTCAATTTTACTTTCCAAGCCCAACTCGCAACAAATTGGTCCTACCTTCACCTCTTGAGCTCAAAATCACAACCATTGCTTAAAATTTGTTCCTTTTGTGCTCAAAAATTGGCCAGTGCTTCCGCACATCGTCTGCCTTATTGTCAAATCTCCATCAAGCAACAAGCTTCTATACACCAGGGAAAAATTGAACTTCAATCGAGCTACCAATGGTCCACCGAGCTTGGAGATACCACCAACACTCAAAGTTCTTGCACCCAATTTCCCCTTGATTTCACTTCTTTGATGTAATCAAATTGTTTCCAACTCTTGAATCCACTCAACTCAGATTGGTACTTGATCTATCACTCTATAAACAACCAACAGCTGAGCACTAATTACAATCAAGCCACACTCACTCTAGCTAAGAGAATCCAGGTGATGCTCGCTTGCCTTTGTCCACTATAGCTAGGAACTCAAAGGCTCAACATCAAAGAAGTGAGCTCTCTAGAGCTTCACTTTGAAAGTATACCCTTGGACTTGAGCTAGGTCTGAAACCCTAACGGTCCCGCTGATGGCACACTCGATGGTGCAAACGGTGCAAAGTGACAGTGGGACCTACCATGAAGTCAATACCCCAAACACAAAATCTGACCGTCAGAAAGTAGTCTCTGAGAAATTGCTAAAATAACTCTAACTACTATCACTGCAACTCGAGTGTCCAAGCAATCTAGATGCGACACTACAAATGGCATGACATCATGGGTATCCTAAGTATCTCTTCTTTATCTATCCTAACTACTTCAGATGCTTCAGACTCTTCAAACATCTGACCCAAAGACACGTGCATCCAATGTTTGACTACCTTGGATTGAGTCACATTTGTCCTAAAGTGAAGTCTTTAGACTCAAAGTCACATGGACCCGAAGAACATAGACCCAAAGACACCAATTTAAAATCACTCAACTACTCTATATAACTACTACAAAAAAAATTTAAATGCTTGTAACTTCTGTTACATACCTCCAAACTCTACGGCTTTGGTGGCAATAGAAATCCCTAAAAGAGACACTTCTAACAAGACATAACATGCACAATTTGAACATGTCATCACCAAGATACAACACCCACAGTAAGCCTGACCTGCAACCTTCAACCTTCATTTCGATGCAAAGCATCTTTCTTCAGTTCTACGATCCTTCAATCCAATCAAAATCCTTCTTCCTTTGACACAAAGTTGACTTCCTTGGGTTGGATCAAAATATAGGCTTCTCATCATTTCTTCTCTATTTGAGTTCAGTTTGGTTCTAGTAATGCACTTTTTCTTTAAAACTCGTCCAAAATGAAAAATGTATGTACCACATTGGTTGAGAAGCATATGATCCATTTAGCTATGAGTGGCTTGTGGCATGCAATAGTTTGTAGGTTAGAGGAGTTTACCAACTAGACCTACATTTAAACAAGCTATATTCACACTTGAAGTTGTTCTATTGGATAACTAGATTGAGATTTCTCATTTGGTGGGACCTTCAATGAAGGTTGATAACCTCAAAGGTCTTATTAGACTTGTGTATAGCCCCTTATGTTGGGGAAAGCTATAGTTATTGGTCTTGGACTATAGAAGGCCAATGTGGAGAGGTGTCTATTTTATATCCAAACATCTATAGGGGGTGGTTCTACACAATACATCACATGTGGAGAGCTCATTGTCCAAATTTAGCCTAATCACTTGATTGATAGCTCTATGGTGAGAGCTCAGCCCATTATGAAAATAGTGGAGTCATGTGATGTGCTAGTTGATTAAGCATTTTTATATCCCATGGGTTTCAACATTGACTATTGGGAGGAGATAACTTTCTATAGGCCAGGTTGGCAATCAAGTGAGGAATGTGTATGTCACCTACTAGTGCACTTTAGTAGTGGTAGTCTTGGGTTACTATAATCGAGGACCATGGCATTAGTTTTAGCTTTTGATAGTTTTGTTACTTGGCCTGATGACTTATTGGAGTGGAACACCCATGCAAAAGATACCTTAGTACTAGGGGAGATCAATCAAATTTGGAGTACAAGTAGTGTTGTTCCATCCATCTTGGATATTTAATTGTTGAGTTTTAAGAAGGCATTGCAACAACATGCAGATCAATTGGTATAACAAGCTAAGTGTAGGACACTTTGTACCACCAAGAGACTACTATGAGGATGAGTGTGACAACCCGGCAAATATCACTTTTGCGGTAATCGGGTAAGTAAAGTTTGTTCTTGAAGAGATACTGATCAGAAATGTCCAATTACAAAGATAAATAGTAACAAGTAGTTCTTCTTGGTTGCATCTTTAATCTCTCAGGTAGCAACTACACCTAGAAGAGAGTAACAAGCACTGACTTGCAATCTCGTCACAACAATTTGTCACCCATAATCACAATTCCATCAAATTTTTCCAAACAATCTTGATTGTGATGATTTAGTCTCTTCCAAAAATGACACTTCACTCCAAAACAACTTTGCTTTAGAATTGTGTTCTACCCCTCCACTAAAGGCAAAACTTCCTTGATAAAATTGCTTCACATCAACGTTGCACTGAACTCACAATTGCAAAGTACTACCAACACTACAATTCCTCTCACATTTGTCAAGGTATTGCTCCAATTGCCCTTCACTTAGGATCAAACACACAAAATCAAGGCTACGGAATCCAACATCCAACAAACACACTACTTTGCACTTTGAAATTCTCCACACACTCACAAACACAAACACAAAGTTGATACCCAAAATTAAGCTCAAGTGACGAGCACTGAAATCAACACTTTGCTTTATCTATTCTCAGAATTATATAGACTGAACAACAACATACTACAAATACCACCTTTAAATAGGTAGAGCTCTTTAGCAATTATCTAACAACTACACCGTTCTAGAACAACTTATCCCACTTGTTGATCTAAAATGACAATGCACTTCTTCATAACTACCTCTTCATATCTCAAAATTGTTACTACTCCAATTTGATGTCTAATTCTTCTCTGGCTTCCAAACCCGATGATCTCCTATCGCTTCTCCCTCTTTGGGTCTATCTTCAACTACTAAATCCTTCACCTTTTCTACTACTTCTTCACTATGAACTAGTATTGAGGTCATGGGTAATCTTTCTAACTCTTGATCCTTCAACCCACTCTTCTCTAATGTCTCAGAGGACAACTCCAAAGACACTTGCACTCCTACTTCTACTACTTTGGGTCTAACTACTATCAATTCCTTTGCTAATTCTACTACATCCTCATCAAAAATTGTAATTTTCTGTAGGCATGGGTACGCTATCTATGCCTTCAATTTGTAACCCACTTTCCCCTAATCACTACTACTATTTCTCTTCTAATTCTATCCTATCTTCAATCAAAATTGAAATTGAAGTCATGGGTATCCTAAATATCTTCTTTCCCTACTCTAACTTCCTCTAATGCCTCTAGCAAGACCCTCAAATTCACCTTCACTACACTCCGAGGTCCAACTCCCTTAAATCTGGTCACCTTCATCCTAAGGCAAAGAAACTTCTAACTTGCAGTCATAGAGACCCAAAGAACATAGATCCAAAGTACTATGAACCCAAAGACACTCAACTACTCTCTATACATCTACTCTCAAAAATTAAAATGCATGTACTTCTATTACAGACCTCCAAACTCTATGCTTTTGGTGGTAATGGAAAGCCTTGAACGAGATGCTTCTAACAAGATTTAGAACACATGATTTGGACATGTCTTCAATGAGATACAGCCTCCGCAAGAATCTTGACCTGCAAATTCTATTCTTCCTTTGGGTCTACCCTCTTTCAAGTCCGATCCAAGTCCTCTTCCTCTAACACAAAGTTGACTTCTTTGAGTCAAATCAAAATATAGGCTTGTAATCATTTTTTCTCCATTTGGGTTCAATTTGGTTTAGGTAAATATACTTCTTCTTTAAAACTCATCCAAAATGAAAAATGTGGGTACCACAATGAGCTTCCAGATCCTATTACCTTGTCACCTTTGGATACCACACTTATTGATTGGTAATATTCAGCAAAGAGAGTATGCCTATTGGGGTTGTTTGGTGAGATCAACATTGGACTAGTTTTATTACTATAGGCAGGCATACAGGTTTAGAGGTACTTGTATGTGGAAAGAGATGAGACTCTAGGTGAGTCTTTACATCACGTGGCACACTTGGCCTTTTAGTATCTTAAGTTATTTCCAATTTCATCAACTAAGTGTTATCAAAAGACCCTTCTTGTAAATATTCCCTTGTTGGGAGTGTATGATCTAAAGGGACATGGTCCCATTCATTTGTTAATTTCAAGATAGCCATGTAAGGGACATACTTGTGTTGGCCAAGATCAATTTCTATAAAATCTATATTTTGTTGTGTTGTGGGAGATATTATGTATATTATGACATCTTTAGGTTCATTAGGCTATATCTCTAGCCTACATTTTGGAGAAAATCCCTTTGATGGGTGATTCTTGCACATGGGTGGTGGCAAGTACACATCAAGTCCATTCTTAGATGGGACCTACCGTGTTGTTAGATGTAGCCAAAGTTGGATTATGAGCTCATCGTCTTCATCTTTGGTGGATGAATCTTTTACCTAGCAAGGTTTTAAAATGCACTTATGATGGGATTCAATGACTAGCCCACCTTATTACAAAGGATATTTTGGATGTTGTGCACTAGTGCACTTTGGATTGTGTTAATTAATGATACATCAATTTTTTGATATCCTTACAAATATAATGACATGTAGAGAGCTTTGATTCACAGTAAGAGGAGATGGCTTTTTTATGTTGGTTTGGTAGAGATTTCCCATGGAGAGTATACTTTAGCTCTAGTGATGCCAAGCAAGAAGCATATGCATGACAACTACATAGATAGGTGGATGTGTGGAGATTACTATCCAATCAATCAATAGACTAGGGTTGATTGGTATGCTTTGCCTACACTAGAAGAGATATTTTATGCAATTGAGCATGCAAAGATCTTTAGTACTTTAGATCTTTGTATTTCATTAGTTGTAAATCAAGGAGGAGAACAAGTTCAAGATAACATTTTGGGCTATTGATCCTCATGGTAGGGATGTATTGTATCAATGGAGTGTACCATTTGGGTTAAAGAATGCTCCTGCCAAGTTCTAAAGGGGGTCATGGATACAATCCTACTGGGATTGGATTTTGTTTGGTGCTATATCTTGATGAGATTTTGGTCTATAGCACTACCATGGAGGAGCATGAGAGATATTTGTTGAAGGTGTTTGAAAGATTGAGATCTCATGGACTCAAATTACATTTTAAGAAGTGTTGATTCTTTCACAAGCAAGTTGATTATTTGGGTCACACTATCTACCTTGGTGGACCTGGTGTTTAATAGACTAAGGTGGAAAATGCTATTACATATATTTCTCAACCTACAAATGTTAGCAAAGTGCAAGCATTCCTTGGGTTGGTGAATTTCTATTGCTGATATATTAGAAGACTTAATGCCATTACAAAGGTCTTGACAAAGCTAACCAAGCTTATGCAAGAGTGGTGTTGGGAAGATTAGCAAGAGAGAGCTTGTATAAAGCTCATGGAGAAGTTGACATCTACTCCTATTCTTATGAGATTGATCAAAGGACAAACATTCCATGTTCATATTGATTGGGATAAATGGGGCTTGGAGCAATGCTCATCTTATAGGATAATGAGAAGAAGGAGTTTATGGTGGCATATGCTAGTTGCTTCAACAATTTAGTGGAAGCAAAATATAGCTCATATGGGAGAGATTGCTTGGCAATAGTGTCGGTAGTAGCACATTTCCAATTTTATCTACTTGGTAGCCTCTTCACTCTCATCACTAATCATCAACCATTAAAGTGGTTGATGGAGCTTGGCAAGCTTTCAAGGAAGCTTGCACAATGGACTTTGATTTTATACGAATATGATTTCAAGGTTATTCATAGAAATGGAGTGGTGATTGTGATGAAGATGGGTTGAGTAGAAACCCATGTACCGACTCATAAGATCAGACCAAGGCATGTTGGCATGGTGAGACATATGAGGAGATGGTGCCAAGTTGGCATGCATCTAACTTTCTATGTATATTTTTTGAGGCTCTCATGGTATCTCTCTCAATATGGATAGGAGGAGTTGTTGAGGTCTCAAATCCAAAGTGAGGAGATATTGGTATAGGTCAACAAGAAATTCATGAAGATGTCTTAGTGATGGGTTATCTTTGCACCGGTGTTGTTGGTGGCACAATTGGTGCCAAGGAGAGAGATTGTGTCCTTCAGCAAGCCACGTGGTTTAGATTGGAGAGCAAACATCTTCTTCATGTATGGGAGGATGGTAGAGTGTGAGTAGTACCCCTTTCATCTTAGAGACCATAGTTGATATGTCATGCTCATGAGGAGCTAGAACATTTTGGAGTAAAGAAAACATATAGATTACTCCATAGTCATTATTTGTTGTATGGTATGAAGGATACCGTAAAATAATTTGTTGCCAAATTTGTGGTTTACGACCAAGTTAGAGCATCATTTAATGATTCTATGTGTAATTTTCCATGGATAGAGAAGCAAAATAGAGAAAACACAAATTCCACACTCAAACTCCAATGCCCCAAAGGAGCACCTTCTCTTTATTATATAGCCAAGAGGATCTCCTCCAAGAAAGCTCCACCATAGGACTAGGTACATGGATAGGTGACCTATCAGCAAGCTCCACCCTTAGATTACTTGCTTGGATGGGTGACATGTCAATCTTGGTCCCATTTGGTTGGTCAAACAGGCTTTGACCAGAGGGAATATTTTAGGGAATCTTTTAGGGAATATTTTAGGGAATCTTCCTATATGAATCTCAAAATCACATAGGTGAGGTATCATTGGAAAGCTCTTGATAAGACAAACCTAGAGAGAGAGCAAGCCTTTCCTTTGTTGGGGGATTATGCATATTTTTTAGGCCTAATTCATCTGTTTAGGCCTCTAAAATTGCCTCAAGTTTTCTGGCCTATTTTGGCTTTTGCCCTATTAGTAGAAGTGCTCTTTTGGTGATACCACTATCTCCATCATGTGTAACATCCTTCTAGATGTTCCCCCTCCAAGTTTCACCTTTAGATCATATGCAAGCTATTGATTCTATAGTTTCCAAGCATGTTTTGGTTTCTGGCCTATTAGTAGAAGTACTCTTTTGGTGATATCTCTATCTGATCTACTTAGTCCATTGTGTATAATATCTTGAAATTAGAGAGAGGAGGTTATATACCCTCAAGTATGGTCCAAATGTTACCAAGGAGGAGAAGGTGAGATTAGAGGAGATTTTATGCAAGTTCATCCATGTGTTTGCTTTCAATTACAAGGATTTGAAGGAAGTCACCTTGGAGGAGCACAAGATAGAGGTGGAGTCACATGCAAGACCAGTCTGCCAAAAGCTACATCGCCTTAGCCCACCAATGGCCTTGGTTGTGAAGGAGGAGATTGATAAGCTCAAGGAGGCTGGATTTATCTTTGAGGTGGAGAATTTAGAATGGGTGTCTCCAATTGTGATTGTGAAAAAAAAGAATGGCAAGCTTTGAGTATGTGTGGATTACAAGAAGCTCAATGATGTTACCAAGAAGGAAAACTACCCATTACCATTCATTCATGAGATCTTGGAGGAGCTTGTAGGCCATGAGAGGTATAGTTTTGGAGATGTTATAATGGATATATCCAAATCAAGATTGCACCAAAGCATCAATAACTCACCATATTCACCACACCTTGGGGAACTTACGCTTTCAAGGTCATCCCTTTTAGGCTTTGCAATGCTCCAGCCACATTCCAATAGTTCATGAACAAGGTATCTAAACCTTTCATTGGGAAATTTGTGAGAGACTTCATTGATGACTTTTGTATCTATGGGAGCAAGGCGGAGCACTTTGAGCACATAATCAAGGTCTTGCAATGCTTGGATGAGGTAAATGCATCACTCAACCTAGAGAAGTGAATTTTTGGATGTGAAGAAGGTCTACTTTTGGGGCACATCATCTCCAAGGATGGAATAGTAGTTGATCTTGAGAAGGTGAGGAAAATCTCAAACCTTCCATTCCTTTGAAGCTTGACAAAGTTACGCCAATTCTTGGAGATGGTTGTGAACTATAAGAGGCTCATCTTCTTATTTTCCAAAAAGTCTTATGCATTGACCATCTACATGAAGAAAGTGTAGATTACATGGTGATTTTGGAGGACACGAAGACTCTCAAAGCTTTTGAGGAGCTCAAGCAATCCCTTGTTGTAGCTGTCGTGCGTATATACATTGCTACACAACATACATTGCTATCAACATCATACACTATAGAAGCACAACTCACACATAAGTCATACATAGACTCTAAAGTGCCACAATAATCAGATTGCTTACCACTCTCAACTCAACTCAACTCAGATCAATACTTGATCTATCACTCTATAAACTGCCAACAACTGGGCACTGATTACAGTCAAGCCACACCCACTCAAGCATAGAGAATCCAGGTGACGCTCGCCGACCTCTGTCCACCAAGCCAGGAACTCGAAGGCTCAACATCAGAGAAGTGAGCTCTCTGGAGCTCACTTCGAAACTATACCCCCTGGACTCGAGCTAGCACTGAAACCCTAACGGTCCCGCTGACGGCACACTCGACGATGCGAATGGTGCAAAGTGACGGTGGGCCCCACCGTGAAGTCAGTACCCCAAACACCAAATCTGACCGTCGGAAAGTAGTCTCTGAGATACTGCTGAAATAACTCTAGCTACTATCACTGGAACTCCAATGTCCGAGCATCTAGACGCGGCACTACAAATGGTATGACAACTATCGTGCGTATATTCATTGCTACACAACATACATTGCTGTCAACATCATACACTATAGAAGCACAACTCACACATAAGTCATACAAAGACTCTAAAGTGCCACAATCGCCCCCCTAGCTGGCGGTTAGGTCCCTCTAACTCCAGATAGCCATCTAGTCTAAGTATATGGTATACCCTCTAATGGGCAAAGATCAGGAGGCCGGGTGCTATGGAGCCCCATCGTTAATCGCCGTTTTGCAATCTATACCATATAAAGAATGAACTAGCTATAGGTCAAGTACATCTAGGACATAACCACTGTCCTTGAGGAACCACCATGAGGGGAGGAGTCATACATGCCATATGCTATCCTCTCGAATAGCTATCACACACTAACATAGTAGCAGCTCCACCAGAAGAGCCACATAACATACACCTCAAGCCTGCACGTACAAGTGCCAAGCTTGGGTCCATAGTACCATCAATGTTGGAAGGTGGCATGGCGCACAATTGTGCACATGATCCTTCCAAACAACACCATCACGTCCTTCTAACATAAGGACTCTAGAAGGCAAAACCTCATGCACTCTCAAGATAGTGCGGCCTGTAGAAACATCAATTCTACATCAAGTGTCGTCGGTGCTGTCTACTATAGATCTACATAGTTGCCTGGATGAAATCGACGGATCGAGGGTCTATAACCTCCTCCTCGAATGGTAGTATAGCGTAAAGTATCTCTATGCTGAGCAATTGCCAAGTTCTCAAAGGCCATCGACATCACTCTCTAAAAGATCTCTGCCCGCTAAGAACATGCGCTCATCCATACATCGAGGTCATCCAAGTCCAAAACTACAGTAGCATCTCGACGAATGGCTGCAAGTAAATCTGGATCTCATCCATAGAGTAGAAAGTATGGAGAGAAGGATGCTAAGGAGGCTTGCCGGCTGAACCGATAGCCCATGGCCAACCAAGGTAATTGGAGATCCCAATCTCCCAAGTGGCCTCTCTACAAACCATACTTTCGCAATCCTCTCTTCACTGTCTGAACCACTCTCTCTGCTAAGCCATCTGCCTCAAGGTGATCTCGGGATGTAGTACGATGATCAATCAAAGCCTTGTCATACAAGACCTGAAACTCCCCCAAGAACTCTGTACCCTGATCAGTCAAAACCTCAGCTGGTGCACCAATATGACTAAGAACTCGATCCAGGAACGAGTAAGCTGTCCCTTCACTAGACTTGTCTGGAAGTGCCACCAACTCAATCCACTTGGAGAAGTGCTCCACCATCACCAAAACATACCGATGATGTCTCACAGTCAGCGGTAAAGGTCCGGCAAAGTCCAAACTCCAACGGTAACCCAATCCTATGATATGTAATGGGTGTAACTATGGCATAGGAGCATTGAATGCTGCTCTAACTTGGTCACAAACCACACATCTAGCAACAAACTATTGTACCTCGGTCTGCATACCGTGCCACCAATAATGACTCTGGAGTAAGCTATATGTACGCTTTACTCCAAAATGTCCTAGCTCCTTATGAGCATGACGGACCAACTGTGGTCTTTATGTTGGAAGTGGTACTACTCGCACTCTACCATCCTTCCATACACGCAAAAGGTGTCTACCCTCCAATCTAAACCGTCTGGCTTGCTGAAGAACACGGTCTCTCTCCTTGGCCCCAACTGTGCCACCCACAACACCAGTGCAAAGATAGTCCATCACTAAGACATCATCATGAATGTCTCGCTGAACTGTACCGATATCTTCACTCTCTGGATCTGTGACCTCAATAACTCCTCCTGTATGCGCTGAGAGAGATACCGCCAAAGCCTCTGCAAATATACACAAAAAGGCCGATGCATGCCAACCTGGCACCATCTCCTCATCTGTCTCACCATGCCAACGTGCTCCGGTCTGATCTTGCTGGCTGGGACATGGGTTTCTACTCAACCCATTTACATCACGGTTCACCACTCCAGGTCTGTGAACAACCATGAAATCATACTCCTATAAAACCAGAGCCCATCGTGCAAGCTTCCTTGAAAGCTTGTCAGACTCCATCAACCACTTTAGTGGCTGATGATTAGTGATGAAAGTGAAGGGGTTACCAAATAGGTAACATCGGAAATGTGCTACTGCCCAAACTGCTGCCAAACACTCTCCCTCATATGAACTATACTTCGCCTTTGCTGAATTGTTGGAGCGACTAGCATAGGCCACCACAAACTCCTTCTCCTCATCATCATGCTGGGTGAGCACTGCTCCAAGCACCAACATACTCCAATCAGTATGAACCTGGAATGGTCGTCCCCTGATCGGTCTGCTCAAAATAGGAGCAGATGTCAACCTCTCCTTGAGCTCTACAAAAGCTCTCTCTTGCTCATCTCCCCAACACCACTCCTATGTAAGCTTGGTCAGCATCTTCAAGGCCTTGGCAATGGCACTAAATCCTCTAACATAGCGGCGATAGAAGTTTGCCAACCCAAGGAATGCTCGCACTCTGCTCACATCTGTAGGCCAAGGAATACGTGCAATAGCCTCCACCTTGGTCTGCTGAACACCAAGTCCTCCAGGGTAGATAGTGTGACCCAAATACTCAACCTGCTTGTGGAAGAACCTACACTTCCCAAGATGTAGTTTGAGTCCATGAGATCTCAACCTCTCAAACACCGCCAACAACTGTCTCTCATGCTCCTCCACAATCGTGCTATAAACCAAAATGTCATCAATATAGCACTGAGCAAAATCCAATCCAGCTAGGATCCTATCCATGACCCTTTGGAACTCAGCAGGAGCGTTCTTTAACCCAAATGGTAAGAACCTCCACTGATATAACACATCCTTACCGTGAGGATCAATAGCCCAAAATGTTGTCTTGGACTTATCCTCCTCCTTGATCGGCAACTGATGATATCTTGCTCGAAGATCCAAAGTACTGAAGACCTTTGCATGCCCAATTGTATCAAAAATCCTCCGGTGTAGGCATGGCATACCGATCAGCCCTAGTTTGTCGGTTGATAGGACGGTAATCTCCACACATCCGCCTATCTGTATAGTTGCCATGCATATCCTTCTTGGCTACAATCACTGTCGTTGATGCATACTCTCCATGTGAAATCTCCACTAAACTAGCCTCAAAAAGGTCACTACTCTGGCTCTGAATCAATGTCCTTTCCATATCACTATATCGATAAGGACGTCCGGACACTAGTGTGTTGCTAGTCAGCTCAATCCGTATATTAGGTCCCTTCAAAGCACCCAAATCCTTCATACTGAAGGCAAAACAACTCGTGTGACTCCTCAAGAACCTCCAAACCCTCCGTCTTTCCTCTCCTGTAAGCTTGGGTCCAAGATCTGGCTCCCAAGTATCCTTTGTAACTGTAGTAGGAGTAGAAGACGTATTGACTGACTGCTACATTAGGCCCTTGGGAGCAATAGTGTCATGCTCCCAACCTCTGTGCAAAAAACTCTGTCCACTCTGGTTGCAAGCTCTACACGTCCTCTAGCTGCATCCCATGTGGACCAATGGGTGTAGTCTAAGTAGCCCACGCTCACCTGGATGGACTCCAAGTAGACCACTCTCCCTAGTAGCTACATGATGTGTCCCAAGAATACCATGTCCACTCGGTCCATCACCCCTAGCATGTGCTTGAATCGTCTCGATAGGCACAGGGCTCACAAGTGTTTGAGTGGTGATGCCTATCAAGCGCATCTGACGCTGCTCTGCCAAGCCAAGGCTCACAATCTAGGTCAAACAATTCAGGTCCATAGCCTGACCTAACACCTGACGCCTGGATGCCTCTAACACTATTGGAACAGCGGTAATACCGGTGCAAAAACCCATCGCCCGCTCTCTCTCATCAGCATTGGGCTCCACCAACTGCTGTAACTATGAGTTCCAAACAAGTCCATGTCCTCCCTCTTGAAAAGCATGAGAGCTAGGGAAACTCATGAGTGTGGGAAATGTGGCTCTAGGCTGTCCAACTAGGTTCACCACTACCATAGGTGACCTATCAGCCACTACCACTGTCTGAGACTGATGCCCAACATCCAAGATATCATCAACAAGGATGTGGTCAAGTCGCAGAATTCCATCATAAGCGCGCTGTAGAACCTCTCTGGGTAAGAGGTTTGTCCACCAAAGATGAAGACTATGAGCCCGTGATCCCACTCTGGTTGCATCTAACAATACAGCAGGTCCCATCTAAGAATGGACCTGATGTGTACTCGCCACCACTCTGGTGCAAGAATCACCCAACAAAGGAACATTCTCCAGAAGGTAAGTTGGAGAAACAGACTGATAAACTTGGAGATGTCGTAATATCCGTAACATCTCCCAAAACACACTAGAACAAGGATCCTAAAGACCCAAACCGTGGCCCGCATGTGTATGTCCCTGACATGGCTATCCAGAAATCACCAAGTGAATAGGCCCATGTCTCTCTAGGTTATGCGCCCCCAATAAGGAAATGTCTCTTGGTAAGGCCTTCTGGTAACCTCTAAATGCTGACATTGGTAATAACTCTGGATACCGATAGGCCAGGTGTGCTACATGATGTAGAGAGAATTACCTAGCAGTCTCATCTCTCTCTACATACAAGTACCTATGTACTCGGATACCCGCCTGTAACACCGCAGCTAGTCCGGTGCTGATCCCACCAAACAACTCCAATAGGCATATCCCCTCTACTGGATATTGCCAAGCAATGAGTGTGGTATCCAGAGGTGTCAAAGCAATTGCCTCTGGAGTCTCATCCTCACACTTATCTCTTGATGGTATGAAGGCTCCACTCCAAGCTTGCTGCACCAACTGATCTGCATGCTGCTGCAATGCCTCCTCTAAACTCCACAATGGAACATCCAAGGTGGATAGAACAATCCCACTTGTACTCCAAAGCCGAGTGATCTCCTTTGGTACTGGAGTATCCTCTGCATGGATGTTCCCCTCCAACAAGTCACCAGGCCAAGTAATTGCACCACTGAAAGCTAAAATTGATGCTGCCATGGTCCCGGACTGTAGTGAGCCAAGACTGCCACTACTAAAGCGTATTAGTAGGCGACATACCCGTCCCTCACCAGACTGCCAAGCAAGTCTATAAGAGGTTGTCTCCTCCCAATAGTCAATGCTGAAACCCATGGGGTATAACACTGCTCCCCTAACTAGCACATCATATGACTCAACTATCATCGTAATAGCCTGAGCTCTCACCACTGAGCTATCAGTCGGATGACCAGGCTGAACTTGGACAACAAGGTATCCATGTGTGATGTACTATGTCGAACCACCACCAAGAGATGTCTGGATCTGAAATGGACACCTCTCCACATTGGCCTTCCGTAACTCTAGACCGACAACTGCAGCCTTCCCCAACATAAAGGGTTGCGCACCGGAGTCTAACAAGACTCTCTATGGTGTATAGACCTTCTCTGAAGGTCCTACCAAACAAAAAATCCCCCTCTGGTTATCCAATAGGACAACACTAGGTGTAAACCGCGCTCTCTCAAAGGACGGTCTAGCTGGCAACTCCTCCAGTCTAGCCGCTGCTGCCTACCATAAACCATTGGTTGCTAAACGGATCCCATGCTCCTCAACCAAGTCAGCTCCACTACCAACCACCTCTGCTCTAGTAGTAGGATTTGCACCATCCCTACTCTCACACAACATGGCAACCAACCGGAATATTAGGGCTGGGTCAACTCCCAATGTAAACATATCACTGGCCAAAAACAAAGGACGCCGCATAATCAGCTGAGCCACCTCCAACATCATGCTAGACTCAGTCTCTGTTGTAGCAGGTGGCTGACTAGCAGGTAGTGCATCATGTACTCCATCACCACCTACCACACCTACACTGGGACATCTAGGAACCATGGATGTTGTCTGCAATGCCTCAGATAGCGTGAAAGACTGGGGAAGTCTGACCTATCTCCCAACCTCTCCTCTCTGTGGGTCCAACGCCAATGATGCTCCTCTAGGCTCTAGAGCACATATTGCACTCCTAGTCACTGCTGCAGATGCATCCACCTGTGTTGCTCCGCACATTAAGTCCAAAGCATCTCTATCACCAGCATATGAGGTGGAAGCCTCAGCACCCGAATCTGATCTCCTCTGAGCAATAGCCATACTAGCCAATCTCTGCTCCAACTGCTCAATCCGAGTAGCCATAGTTGTGTCAGAAGTAAGGGCAGGTACTGCATTCCTACTAGGAGTAGATCCTCTACCACCTCATCCTCCATGAACTGGAGCTCCTCTATTACTTGCCATAGCAGCCCTACCACTCCGTAACTCCGGATGTAGGTCAAAACACCGGTCACTAGTGTGACCAAATCTATGGTAGTGCTCACACTGCCTCTATGTTGGCTGTGATGCACCAGAGGTATCAGGTCTGCTGCCCTGAGTACACTCTCTCCTATGGTGAAGTCCACCACAAGTCTAAAAGCAACACCACCACTCACTGGCTGCTGCTGACTCAAAAATGAGGGTAGGGATCTAACTCCACTAGGCCCTCCACTCACTCCATAGGATCTGGGCTGTCCACCTTGTCCTCAAAAACCAACTGGGCATGGTGCACTGTGTTGCACTCTAGAAGAAGTCACAACCGTGGATGAGGTCTCTCTACCAAATCCAGATGTCACCTCTCTCTCCTCCACCATATTGAGCTCAATATGCTCAGCCAAACCAAAGACTACTACCAAAGTGGGCGAAGTAGCCTGCAACAATGTAGCATCACGAACTCTATGTCATAACTCCATGTCTAGTATCCCATACCAAAATTGGACTGCCTGGGCCTTGGTAACTCCTTGAGTGAAACTGATCAGCCGCCTCATGCAAGTGTATGCCTCGCGTAGGCTCTCTCCAGCCTTCCGTTGGAACTCCTGCAAGCTCCTCAGCTTGTCAATCCGTACTCCTTGCTAGTTTTGCCCCAAACATAGAAAGAACTCCACCATGAGGTTAAACCCCGGTACCACACCACCTCCTGCAGCGGTACCTCCACTCGTAGTAGCACTATCTCCAGCTAGTGCACCTCCACTAGCTCCACCAACACTACTCGAGCTAGAAGTAGGTACAGCCAATCTACTCTTGGCCACCAAGCCTGAAGTGATGGAGACATAGTGTGGAGACCAATACAATCTCTATAACTCAATCTCCTCCAAATAAGCTCTCTTAAACTGATCGGTGGACCTTCCAAGTGCTGAAACAACCCCTTCCATGCCATGAAAGGTGTGAACAAAGTCGGGTTCCGCATCTGCTACAGATCACACCAACTATTGAACTCCTGGATGAAGTCATCCAACTCAATGGTACCCATTGTACCAGAGTAACGCCGAGTGCCTTTGGAGGCCCCATAAATCTTGTCCATGTCCTATGAGCCGGCCTGTCTCTCACTCAAGATGAACCTTTGATGGTTATTATGGTAGCGCACCATAGACTAAGAAGGCAAAGAACTCAAACTCCATCATACTCCTCCAAGGCTAACACTCCAAGACTCAAGACATTGCTCACTAGAGAACTCAATGAGAGAGAGATAGTTGCAAATGAAAGGATGATGAGTACTTCCTCACTCCTTGTTTATATACTTGTGAAATAGTTACGTACCAAAGTTACTAATTACCGTAGTTACTCAAGTTACTAGACTAAAAGTCAAGTAAAGTCAAAAAGTAGAAAGGAATATCCATTCACATGAGCATATTCCCCTAAGCATGTGGTCTTATCTTGACCCAACCACTAAGTCAAGGATTCCTTCACATGGGCTATCCTTGGACTAAAGAAGAATCCAAAACAAAAAGGCTTGCGGGCCCAAGAGTTCTCAACTCTTTCCTCAAAGCCAAACACCTAGTAATAATACCAAGTCAACACACTAAAATCCAAAATAGTGGTGCTTATCTTTTCTACTTCCTCTAAAGTAAAGTCCCCTCTATCTTAGCTATGACTAACTTTAGCTAACCATGACTAATATAGAACCATCCTTTATCTCTATAAATAATATCTCTTAAGTACTTGTAATACCAAGCTAAATATCACAATACCACACACATGCACAAATGGATGTTACATTTACCCCCGGACTAAGTTTTCACTTTGTCCTCAAAGTGAAGGCCTCTCTACCTTCTATGGTACATCTTCAACTTATCATGGTTAATCCTATCAAAGTGTCTTCCTCCCAACTCCTTGATATCATAGGTGTAATTGCTCCACACCTTCTCTATTATGAAAGGTCCAAAGTACTTAGGCAAAAACTTCTTTTGCACTCTCTTGAATCGAATGGAATCAAACAACATTACCCAATCACCTTCTTTGAAAGGCTCTACCTTCTTCTTGCCTTGCCTCTTGTCATAGCTCTCCTTTTGTTTCCTTTGGGCTTGCTCTACTTGAACCATAGCAACTGCTCTTGCCTCTTCCAACTCCATGAGTTGATCCTTCCTTGACTTCTCATCACCTCCTTGTGCTTTCTTCAATCTCCTATGAATGCTTTGGAAGGTAGGAAGATCAAAGTGAATAAGTAAGGTAGACTCAATACCATACACCAATTGAAATGGAGAAAATCCGGTGGAAGTCTTCATGGTTGTCCTATACTCCCACAAAACTGCATGAATCCTCTTGTCCTAATGATGTTTAGCCCCCTCCAATTCTGCATCTTAGGCCAACATCATGCACAAGGTCTGATTGGTTCTCTCTGCCAAGCCATTGGAATTTGGCTTATAGGATGTAGTTACTCTATGTGTGATAGAGAAATGTCGTAGCATGGCTATAGTAATGCTTCCTGTAAACTCTCCTCCTCTATCAGAAACTAACTGCAAAGGGCATCCAAACCTAGTGATAATGCGTTCATAAAGAAATCTACCCACTTCATCTTCATTCTTGTCCCTCAATGGTCTAGCCTCAACCCACTTGGTAAGGTCATCAGTAACTACCACAATATACCAATTGTTCCTTGGGGTTCTATTGAGAGGACCTACAAAATCAATTCCCCACTTCTCTCAAAAGGTCCTAGCAATGGAATTGATCTAAGTGGTGGAGTGGATGTAGACTTTCTAGCAAAAGCTTGACAAACATGACAAGTTTTGCAATAATCAAGACAATCCTTGAATATCCTTCTCCAATGGTAACCTACATCTAGAATCTTGAAAGCAGTCACCTTTCTTGCAAAGTGTCCTCCACATACTAAACCTTCATGAAACTCCTTTATGAGTAGGATAGACTCTTCCTTACCCACTGCTCTTTGAAGTAGACCATCTGCTCCTTGGTGAAAAAGAATATCCTCCACCATTGTGTAAGGTCTAGATCTTGCTGCAAGGGCCTTCCTCTCCCTAGCATGCATCCCTTTTGGATAGTTACCTCTTGTCACAAAGTCCACAATCTCCTTGTACTCCATTGGAACCTCTTGAGTGACTGAGATTGTCATGAGCTCCTCATCCGGGAAGGAATCATCCACTGGCTCATCTCCATCATGATCATAGGCTCTATATAACAAATCAGCATTTGCATGTTTCTTTCCTGGCCTATCCTCAATGGTGTAGTCATACTCAGACAAGAGTATCATCCATCTTGCTAGTCTCCCTTCAACATTAAGCTTGTTGAAGATGTACTTCAAAGCCTTGTGATCCGTGACAATGGTGGCTTTCCCTCCAATCAAGTAGTGTCTAAACTTCTTGAGACCAAAGATCACTACCAACCCTTCTCTCTCCGTGATAGAGTAGTTCTTCTCTGCTGAAACCATCTACCTACTGGCATAAGCTATTGGATGATCATGCCCATCTTGGTCTAATTGACTAAGAGTGCATCCTATAGCTACATTAGAAGCATCAGTGTAGAGGATGAAAGGCTTACTCCAATCAGGTTTAGCAAGAACTGGAGCTACAACAAGGGATTGTTTGAGCTCCTCAAAAGCTTTGAGAGCCTCCTTGTCCTCCAAAATCACCATGTAATCTACACCCTTCTTCATGTAGATGGTCAATGCATAAGCCTTGTTGGAAAATGAGAAGATGAACCTCCTATAGTATCCAACCATCCCCAAGAATTGGCATAACTTTGTCAAGCTTGAAGGGAATGGAAGGTCTGAGATTTTCCTCACCTTCTCAGGATCAACTGCTATTCTATCCTTGGAGATGATGTGCCCCAAAAGTAGACCTTCTTCACATCCAAAAATGCACTTCTCTGGGTTTAGTGATGCATTTGCCTCATCCAAGCATTGCAAGACTTTGATTAGGTGCTCAAAGTGCTCCTCCTTGCTTCTATAGATACAAAAGTCATCAATGAAGTCTCTCACAAATTTCCCAATGAAAGGTTCAAATACCTTGTTCATGAACCGTTGGAATGTAGTTGGAGCATTGCAAAGCCAAAAGGCATGACCTTGAAAGCGTAAGTTCCCCAAGGTGTGGTGAATGTGGTGAGTTGTTGATGCTCTGGTGCAATCTTGATTTGGTTATATCCACTATAACCATCTCCAAAACTGTACCTCTCATGACCTGAAACCTCCTCCAAGATCTCATCAATGAATGGCAATGGGCAGTAGTCCTTCTTGGTAACAGCATTGAGCTTCTTGTAATCCACACATACCTGAAGCTTTCCATTCTTTTTCTTCACAATGACAATTGGAGACACCCATTCTGAATTCTCTACCTCAAAGATAAATCCAGCCTCCTTGAGCTTATCAATCTCCTCCTTCACAACCAAAGATATTGGTGGGCTAATGCGACGTTGCTTTTGGCGGATTGGTCCTGCATGTGACTCCACCTCTATCTTGTGCTCCTCCAAGGTGACTTCCTTCAAATCCTTGTAATTGAAAGCAAACACATGGATGAACTTGCGGAAAATCTCCTCAAATCTCACCTTCTCTTCCTTGGTAACATTTGGACCATACTTGAGGGTAGCTAACCTTCTCTCTACCTCCTCAAGTGTCAATGGTGATTTTTCTGGGTCCTTCAAAACCTTTGGCTTAGGTGCAAAATCCATAGCACACAAAGGATACACATCTGAATCAGATTCAGATTCATCCTCCTCCGTGGAAGGCTCCTCTTCCATGCTTGTGTCCACCTCTGAAGCTCCTTCTTCAGAATTTGATTCCCAATAATCAGAAGATGGTGTATCTGAATGTGAAGTGTTGGTGGTGTTAGTCACAGGAACTGTGACTCTATGGTTTGATGGCCCAATCCTCAAGTACCCTTTGTGCCATCAATCAGTTGTGCGTGTTGCTCTCAACCATGGCCTCCCAAGAAGTAAGTCATAGCTTGAATCCTTCAAGACTTGGAAAGTCATGAGATTTTGAACTCCCATAACTGAAATTACCTCTTTATCCATCATCCCTACTGGTTGAACTTGTTGCTTGTTTGCCATGCTCACCACAAATGTTGACGGTCTTGAGGGTATCATACCCAACTTCTTCATCAACCTTTCTGACATGGCATTTACTGCTGATCCTCCATCAACCAATGCATCCTTGATGTTGTGACCATTCACTCTCACATCAATCTTGGAGGCATATTCATAAGCCTCCCATGGTGCTGGCTTGGCATCCACCACCCCCATTGATACTGGAACTTTTGCCTTCTTCTTCCTCTTGCTCCTTGTAGAACTCAAACCACCTCTAAGCTTTTTTCTCAAGGTAGGGTTCAAAGCAATTAATTGGCCCACTATGATGTTAGCCTTGTGACTACTAACATCCTCCAACACATTGTAGTTCCATTGTTGCTTTGAGATCAAGAAGTCCTCCATCCCCAACTTCTTCCTTGGAGTCTTTGTTGTTGATGGTTTTGAGGTGTGAGTGCTCCTATTAGACATAGGAGTATCCTTGCTTGAAGTAAATCCTTGAGAAGAGTGAACATCCTCTACAAAACGAGCTCTCTTCTTCTCTTGTGCCAAAAGCTCCAAATTAAGACTCTTGGAGTTTGAGCACACTCCCTTCTCATACTTGCCCTCCACCACATCTATGGATGCTATCCCCTTACCTTTGTTTGGATTAGGAGCCACTTGGGTTTCACTACCTCCTTCTTTCCTCTATTGGCTCCCTCATAACCCCTTCCTCCATGGTAAGTGGAATTTGGGCAATTCCTTTGGATATGGCCTCTTCCTCCACAACCAAAACAATTTCTATCATTGAAATTGTTGGCTGGTTGGCCTCCTCTATATGGATAATTTCCATAACTCCTAGGCCCTCTCCCTACATTCTGATCAACCTCTCTCTTCTCCCATAGTTGCACCACATTGATCTTGAGATCCGCAAGTTGTTCTGTGATGGTTTGAAGTGGATCCTTTGGTGGAGGTGCAAGAACTAGAGCAACTACTACTTGTGGTGCAACCCTTGTCACCAAACTATGAGAAGTTCCACCATACTTGTAGCCTTGAGGAGGATGCACAACCTCCTTCACCACCAAATCACTCTCATCTCCTTCCAAACTCTCCTCCATACGAATTGCGATCTTGATAGCTTCAACCTTGGAAGAAGGTTTCTCATATCTCACCTTGCTTCTAATTTGTGGTCTCAACCCTCCCACAAAATTCTTGGTGAGTATGGCCCCTATGCCAATCATTGTGGTCTCCACATCATCCCCACCCTTCCTCAACACTATGCGAAATCTAGACTCTAACTTTTCCACTCTTTCCACATAGACTCTCACTTTCTCTCCATCTCCTTGCTTGAGAAATGTAACCTCACTCATTAATCTCTCATAACTCTCATCAGGAATAACATTCTCAATGAATGTTGAAGTCAAAGTCTCCCAAGACTCCTCTTCCCCATCTCTCCTCTCTCTCTTTTGGTATTTTGACTCATACCATGTAAGTGTTGCATCCTCAAAGAAATCTGGTAATAATGAGGCCCACTCATTCTTCCTCCTCTCATTGTTTCCTATGCAAGCTATCTTGAAGTCTCTCACAAAGGCCTCCACATCTTCTCCATCCTTGCCAAAGAAAACCGGAAGTTTCCCCATCTTAACCTCTTACTATCTTTCTTTCTCTCAATTTTTTTTCTCTTTTCTTTTCTTTCACTCTATTACTAATAAAGTATATACATGACTAACACCATCTAAGAATAATCCACTCTAGGGAACACAAAAGGTTCAGGTTGCTCCAAGATTTCTATAGCAACATCAAATCCTAGAGTGCATATTAATCTAACTCTCATGGATAGTTTATCCATAAGTTGAAAGATTATCTCCATCACTAATCTTGAGAGCTAGCTGATGAAGGTGGTAGTATTTCTATAGCTGTACTAAGGCTCTCTCCAAGATCCTTCACCAAAGTCTCCAAAAGTGCTTTTACTCCACTACACTCATGTCCTTTTGGAAGTCCTTCCACTCCACAAACCTCACATAACTCCTTGGTCTTAGATCTTCTCCCTCTTAATCTTGGTGAAGAAGGTCCAACATGCAAACCCAAGTCAAGTAAGCCTCTCCTTTCCCTCAATCTCTTACTCTCAAAGGTCAATGGACATGAACTTGCCTTATGTCCCTTCTCTCCACATAGAAAGCACTTAGACTCACTCTTTCCTCCAAGTGGTGTAGGTTTTTGAATCCTCTCAACACTCTCTTCAAATTCTATTGTAAACACCCTTTTCCTCAAATCCACCACAACAATCACCTCAAACCCTTGGGGAACCTTGCATAATCTCAATTTCCACTCTTGATGACCCTCCATGTTCCCAAGATGAATCTAAACACTCAAACATGCTTTTTGTTGACCTCAAACTCCTCATGCATGAGATCTCCACTCTGCAGAATTGACCCTTCCTCACAATGTCATTCAAATCTCCCAACCACTATGTCACAGTCGTCTAAAATTTTGCCACTTGATCACAACTCTAGAGCGTCCTCCCTTGCAAAATTTCAGATCTTTTCATCGAGCCATTTGGCCTAGACACCTTTCTATTCAGCACCTATATTTCAGATTTGGTCTGAAAACCACCCCCTTCACTTCAAAAACTCATTACGCCCTGCGCAAGAACGATCTCTCTCTAAGTTTTGTGGCAGCAGGTAGGATACAATGCACTGAATTTTCTTGGAAATTTTCAGGACAATTTACTGAAAATTGAAGAAATGGTAGACTCTGTACAATTTTCCAGAGAGCATATAGTTGCGGGAGCACTTTACCCTATCAACTTTCAAAAATTCTAGCCTAGTGCGCATAGAAGCTCTCACAATAATTTCAAGTGTGCTAACTGAAATTATTATGATGTTATGGATCTAAATGTACCAAATCCTCACCCTTTCAACATGCAAGTAAAAATCCGTTATGTAGTTAGACCAAAAGTGATATCTAGGGACTTTGTAGTCCACAATTTTGGTGAGGAATATTATTAACAAGTGATGGCCTCTGAGGTCCCAATGGCAGTCCCCATAATTCATGCACCCCCCAAGTGATCATTCTAACCCTCTATTGAAGTAGTAAGTAGCAAATGAACATCAATTGTGTGTAGGAATCATGGATCCGCAATTGTAGGAGTTGATGCAAGGAATGTAGGGGATGTTGAACAAGTTTTGAGAAATCAAGATGACCATGGAGGAATTACAAAGTCAAGTACATGCTTTAAAGAAGGATTAAGTAATGCAAGAAGGAGAGCTGTCTCAACTACCAACATCAGCAATCAAAGTACCTGGAGAGTTATGCATGCTAATGACACAGATTCCAATTAACAACCAAGCCACATTGTTACTACAAATGAACAAGACATGCAACATCAAGCCTTACAAGGGACAGTGTTCCATGGGAGTACTTGAAAATTGGATTTGAAGAATGAATCTATACCTTTGAATGTTCAAAATGGAGATTATTGATCATTTTGCAAGTATGTTTGCATGCGGATACTTGACCAATAAGGCCCTTACATGGTATGACGCTTGGGAACAATCATTGCTGGTAGAAGGAAGAGAGGTCACTTGGATAACCATGCAAGAAGGGTTGCTCAAGAATTTCCAATCTATGGATTTTGTGCAAATAGCGTGAACTTGACTCTATGTGTTGAAGCAAAAGAATAGCATATAAGAGTATGTGGAGGCATTTCTAGATTTATTGGTTGCAATAACCGATATGAGTCTAGCCAAAGCTCTTGAAAATTTCAAGAGAGGATTAAAAGAGCGGATTTGCCAAGAGGTAATGGTGCAAAATCCTTGTATTGTTTTTGAAGCCCTTGCTTGTGCCCAAATAATAGTAGGGGCGCTGGGAGGAGGTGAAGCAATAACACCGATGCAAAACTATTGGGCCGAGACACACTATTTTAGTGGACCAAATACCTATGGAATTGGGCAACATTTGGTTCCAAGATAGAGGAGCAAGACCTCTCCAAGGAGAATAAGGACGGGCCAAAGAAAGGAGAGAAGGAGTCCTATAGAGAAAAGAGGCTTGAGCAGAACAACAATGATGTTACAATTGTTGCAGAATTGTGCACATACCTATCAATAGTTGTGCTTGTCATCTTAGAGGCCCTTGGCCTCCATACAAGCAACCTCTAAACCACATGGAGAGATGAATTGAAGTGGAAGATATAGAAACCACATTGGAAAACAAAGATTGCCAGTAAATGTACCTTGTGGTCTTATTGGCTTAGTGAAGAAGAGTAAAAGCAAGGTGAGGAAGAGGACAAGTGTGCAAAGAAGGAGGAAGATAAATGCATAATTAATTGTTGTAAATGGAGTGCTAGAAGGCAATCCAATGAGAGTGTTGATAGACCTTAGAGCATCAGAGAATTTCTTGTCTCGCTCTATTGCAATAAGGTTGGAGATGAAATTAGAGAAAGATGGAAGGATGAAGTAGAGTTACCTAATGGTCAGATAGAGAGGATTGAGTTATTACCTAGAAAGGTAATACTCTCTATAGGAGGGTCTCAAGAAGCAATCAAGTGGTGATTGATACAACTAGCTTGTTATGATGCAATCTTAGGTATGCCGTGGATGGAGCACTACAACCCCACGATGGATTGGAGAAAGAAAGTAGTGAAAACTAAAGAAAGAGTCAATAGAGATCTTTGGGATTAAAGGAAGATCAAAATGGCAAGAGTTGCCTCTGTATGTCATAAAGACCACATCTATTGGTATGATAGATAGATGTTTCATGGGTTTATAAGAGAAGTCCAAAGTGCTCAACACAATGGAAAAATTCTTGAGAAATTGAAAGATGTGGTCAATGAGTTCCAAGATGTCTTTTTGGATGAATTACCCGTAGGTTTACCACCAAAAAGGAGAGTAGATCATAAAATTGAGATACATCTTGGGAAGACACCTCCTTGAAGGGCCCCATATCAACTATCACCTTAGGAGTTGGAGGAGTGTAAGGCTCAAATCAAGGACATGTTGCAAAAGCGGTTTATCCAACCCAACATATCACCATACGGGGCTCTTGTATTATTTGTGAAGAAAAAGGATGGAACAATGCACATGTGCATTGACTACCAAGGATTGAATCAACAAATGGTGGAGAACAAATATCCATTACCTTGCATGGATGACTTATTTGATCAACTCAATGTGGCAAGGCACTTCATGAAACTTGTTTTGCGGAGCAGTGACAACCAAATCAGGATTGTAGAAGAAGACATACACAAAACGGCCTTTCAAACAAGGTATGTTCAGTTTGAGTACTTGGTGATTCAGTTTGGCCTCACCACAATTGTGGTGCCCACATTTTTTGTTTTTTTTCAAAATAAAGGAGAAGAAGTGTATAGAGAAGTCGGATTGCGCCTGTTTGGCCAAAGAAGACGAAGAAAACTGTCTTCGGGGTGAAACCCAAAGTAAAGTGACTTCGGGTCATAAGTCGAAGTACTCTGAAATGCCGTGTCAGCATACAATACGAAGTAAATTGTCTTCGGCTCGGGGGGAGCTCAACCCGAGGCAAAGACAGTCTAACAACCTTTCATCGGGGCAAGAAATTCAAGAAGGGGCCGTTTCAAAATTGGCGGCTCATACGCACGAAGGTGGGGTGACAGTGACAGGTGCATGCCGGAGGTGTGATTTCTTGGTAGAAACTCAAAGTGACGGAAGACGAAGAAGTGCAACTCTATAAAAATCAAAACTGCAACGACGAAATGTTGAGCAATTTTCCTTTGCCGTTGAGGAGTCGTCTTGCAGGTGATCGGGGAAAGGGACATAGAGTTGGACTCGTGTTAGTGCGTAAGGGAGAAGTCAAGAGAGAGAAATCAAGAGACCAAAAGAAAGCAGAAGAGATGGGAGGAGGGAAGAAGAACTCCGAATTTGCAGTGAGAAATCATGCAATTCGGAGATTAGATGTAGTAGCGACGATCGAAGTCTTGAGCCGACTTCGGATCACCTTTCTGGCATGGAATTGGAACGTAAGTTTTCTAGGATTCATGACAGAAATCATCGAGAGTAAATGTCTCGATGGTCCCGAGGAAGAAGGGAAGAGAGGAAATCCGGCTTGCTGGACAGAGTCGGATTGGAGACTCGTACTCGGGAAGGAGGCAGGCTCGGAGCAGGGAGCCACGTTCTTGGGGAAAGGAGAGATAGCTCAAGAAACGCAGGAGGTGAGAGAAGCCTTCTCGTCGAAGAGGACGAAGAATGAGTATAAAGTTGAGAGTTATAAGGACCCAGTGAGGAGGGGAATTGTGAGTGCACTAATGGCCCTCCTGAAGCCGGAGAGAACTACCTATGTGATGAAACACCAAGCGGTGTTCTTTCACAAGTTATTTGCAGGAGAACCGATAAATTGGGCAAGGTGCTTTCACAGAAGAACGAGGCAGATGGTGTGGAATCTGCAAGATAAGTCGCCTCCACACTACATCGTACCATTTGCAGCCCACTTTTACCTTGGGTTAAATCTGCTCAATGTGGCTGAGCGTAATCGAATGGTGTCTCATTTCCATCCTGATTTGAGAAGAGAAGTCGACGCGGAGGAGCAGCAATACATTCTCCAAATCCGGAGCACAGACGATTACTACGCAAAGACAGGGAAGAACGTGGAGGTTGTTGAAAGTACCCCGACGAAGAAGAGAACTCGGCAAGCAGACGCCGAAGAAAACAAGAAACCTCGGAAGATGCAGAAAAATAACCCGAGGCAAGGAATGGTGGTGATTGAGTCGGAAGATGAAGACTCAGAAGGCGAAGCCAAGCTCAAGACGGAGGACTCGAAACGTGAGGCGGAACCTGAGCTGACACTGTAGAGCGGAGATACAAGCAGTGACAGTGAAGACGGTGGAGAAATGACCTCGGCACCAGCGGCTGAAGAATACAAAGAAGAAATTCAAGCCGAAGTAAAAGCCGAAGACAATGTGGCGTTGGAAGACGAAGTACCGGTGCTCAAGGAGAAGAAGATCGTAGTACAGCGCGGAATTCACTCGAGACGTAAGGCGAAGTGTGAAGCGGGACCGAGTAGAGTGAAGGAAGAGGTAGAAGGAAGCTCGGGCAGGGAGGCATCAATTCCGATACGAAGACTCCAGAGAAGAAGGCGAGTATTGGGAGAACACAAAGAAAGAAGAGAGACTACTCCGTGGGAGGACAAAGGTATCAGTAATGGAGTAGATTACCTGCAGATGGTAGTATGCCCGCTGTTGGTGAAGTTGGAGAAGAAGAAGAAGGAGATGCAGTAGACTTGTCCAGAGGTAAAGACTGTATTGCAGGTGGTATCGAGATAAGAAGAAGAAAACTCGGAGTTGAAGAAGAGTATAACCCAAGGTGAGAAGGAGAGAGAAGTACTGCAAGCGGAAGCAGTGGAGAGAAGTCAGGTAATCGAAGACCTGAAGAGAGAAGTGAGCTATCGAGAGGATCTTGCGAGGAAGAGTGACGTCGTAAGGGAGAGACAAGTAGCTGAATTTGAAATCTTGAAGCAGCAGTTTGCTGATTCAAGAGTAGAGCTCATCCATGCTATGGCGAGGGTAGCATCGAAGGATCAAGAGCTCAATCGAGTGATGGAGAGTATGGAGGAGAAGAAGCAACTTTGGCAGCGAGAGTTGGCTACGAGATATGAAGAAGAAGAGAGATTACGAGACTTACTTCGTAATCAAGAAGAGAAGGTTGCATAGAAGGAGAAAGAGAAGGACGCGGTGAAGGCCAAATTTGAAGAAGAATTGGCAATGTATAGAGAGGAATGGCTTGCAGATCGGGAACGAGAAAGGAAGACAAGATTAGAGCCATTGCAGGAGATAGTCCTCAGGGTAAACGCGATGTTAAGTACAGAGACCAGCGTTCGAATTGAAGAAGCACGTCTGCACGAGTTGAAGCTGTTGGTGCAGGAAACGAGGCAAAGACAAGCGAAAGATACAGATTTGAATGCCTTGTTGATTAAATTGAGAACTCGTGTAGATAGGAAGATCTTAAAAGTAGAAGACAATATCGCGATTAGATTAGACTTAGTAAGAATAGAGTTAGAAAAGCTTCGGCAGGATGTTAAAGCAAAACCCGAAGTAGATAACATCGGGATCCAAATGTCTTTGGAGTTGCCCTCAGCAACAGTAGAGAAGAGTGGGTCGAAGGATGAGGAGTTAGATAGATTACCCGCTAGTGCAATTTCAAATCAGGAAAGAGAATTGCTGGATCTGGTAGAAGATGTAGGAGTTGTGAAACCCGAGGATAGAGTAGTAGGAAGTAAGATTACTTTGGGTTTGGGTTTGAAAGCTGAGGAAGAAGTAGACATCGGATCAGATTTGTAACCGATTTGAGATTTGAAGGGGTAGATATGAAGAGGTGCATTGTCATTTCGGATCTGCAGGTTAGAACAATTGATGTAGAAACGGTATAGTTGTTAGAACTGTCGATTGCTTCACTATTTAAGAGTGGCATTTGCATGAAATTGTTGTTCAGTGCTCATTATTTCTGAGAATAGATAAAGCAAAGTGCTGTGAAGCAATGCTCGTCGCTTGAGCTTGATTCTGAGTATCAACTTTGTAATTGTGTTTGTGAGTGTTTGGAGAAATTTGAAGTGCAAGTCAGAGTGCTTGTTGGATGTTGGATTCCACAGCCTTGATCTTCGTACTGTGTGTTTGAGCTTGAGTGAAGTGCAATTGAAGCAATGCCTTGACAGATCTGAGAGGAATTGTAGTGTTGGTAGTATTCTGCATTTGTGAGTGCATGGCAAAGTTGATGTGAAGCAATTTCAATCAAGGAAGTTGTGCCTTCAGTGGAAGGGTGGAACACAATTCTGAGGCGAAATTGTTTTGCAGTGAAGTGCCATTCTCGGGAGAGCCTGAATCATCACAATCAAGATTGTTTGGAAATAATTGATGGAGTTGTGATTAAGGAGTGTGAATTTGTGACAAGATTGCGAGTCAGTGCTTGTTACTCTCTTCTGGGTGTGGTTTCTACCTGAGAGATTAAAGACGCAACCAAGAAGAACTGAAATTGTTACTTTGCTTCGTATTTGGACATTTCTGACTCGTATCTCTGCGGGAACAAACTTTACTTACCCAATTACCGCAAAAGTGATATTTGCCGGGTTGTCACATGATTTTTGGTGCCGCTGCCGGGGATACAAATCTCGGAAGTGGAAGAATACGAAGCCAAATTGAACACTGGGTATCAAGGCAATATGAATGTCTGGATTGAAAGAACAACGGGAAGAGAGAGCCCGAAGACGAGCACTTCAGCATGAAGAAGACAAACGTCTGAACGTCCCATCCATCATTGATGAAACTGAGCGAGAGGCGTTGAAGTTTCAACTCCTTCATGAAGTGCAAGAAGCCCTGCGAGAACTTGACCACAAGAAACGCAAAGGCGGTTGGCAAGGCTACTTCGCATCTCCCTCTTCTTCCAAGAAGAAGAAAGAATCGAGTGGGCAAACATATGCATTGCGGCCCAATACACCAACTTCCCCTAGAGCTGTAAAGGAAGTTGTTTCCTTGAAGACCTTTGTTCGAGAAAAGACACCACGCACACTTACTGAAGACGAGTGTCAACATCTTCTATAAACGATTCCTCGGTTGTCCCGAAGGAATTTGGAAGAACCTATTGAAGGTGTTGATCCTGAATCTTCCACTCGGGTTGAAGTCGACCCTCTCAGAGTAGAAATTGTCGAAGAAGACCCTGTGTTGAATTTGACGAATTGGAATCCCTAGGCTGACAACACGGCGTCAATTCCAGCCAATTCTTCCGTTCCGTCAAGTTCTACATTACCTCAGCCGATCCCAGTGCATCGAACAATGACTTCGCTTCCTGTCACCCGACACGCCTATCAGAAGTATAAGGGGACAAAACAAGACGAAGACCCCAATGAATTCATCAAAGAATTCGAAGTCATCTCCTTTGCTAACAAGGAGCATGACTTGGCGGATCGACTAAGAATTTTTCCAAGTCTACTTCGCAAGAAAGCTCGGAGCTGGTACACGCATGTGACTTAGAAGGGGTTTGTACCATCGGACTGGGCAGACTTGGGAAACAACTTCCTGGAACGATTCCGGGAGGTTGACTATGATACAAGTGTCTTCACGGCACTAAACGATTTGGACCGGGGCAAGAAGGAGAAGTTGAGAGACTACTCTAAGCGGTTCATGGCATTACTGAACCGAGTTCCCAAGCAATCGGGGGTGGTGGGATACTCCGATGCCCAAGCCATTACCTGGTTCCTCGAGGGCCTGTCACCAGAGATACAAATCTTTGCCAGGGAGAGGAACGTAACTTCCCTCGATAAAGTACTCAAACATGTTGCTCGTTATGAAGCGGCACACTCTCACTTTGCCGGTAACCGGAGAAATCGGGAGAAGAAGGGCAAGAAGCCCAGAAGGAGAGCTTCGCGCAGTACCTCCCCTTCTTTGGACGAATCCTCTACATCTTCAAGCTCTTCTTCGGAATCCGAAGAAGAATCAAAGCCAAGACAAGTCAGAAGACGTGGAGGCAAGAAACCAGTGATGCCACCAGCCAAGAGTGTACATAAGGCGGATATGAAGCTGGATGCCCTCATCAAGGATTTTTCGGATTTCAAGATCCAGATGATTGGGGCTAAGGACCGAAGAAAGGCCCCAGCATTTGGACGATCTAATGTGTGGTGCACCGCCTGTGGAAAATCCGGCCATGCCAACACAGAATGCAATACTCGTAATGCATTCCCGGTGCAGCAAATTGATTGGGTTCCGGGATGGAACCAAGACGATGACGAAGAGGCGGTGTATCAAACTCAGGAGGTATAGCCTCAACCGAGCACATCATATCAAGGTCCGAGGTTTGGACCCAGGGAGTATAACCCCAATGCTCTTGCACGAAGACCACCAATGAGCAACCAAAATCGCCCTCAGAAATGTTGCGCCCGGAGCCTGTTATAATTGTGGCTCGATGGGACATTGGTCTCCAAATTGTCCCGAGCCAAGAAGGCAAATTGGGTACGTTCCCTTGTGTGGAAATTGTAAAGGATTGGGGCATACGGGCAACCAATGCCCTCACCCGCCGAACCCGAAGCCTCTTGTAAAATATGTACAGACCCCCGCTGAGCATGCAGCACTTCAGTCAAAGGGGGATACGAATGTAAATTGTATAACTCTTGAGGAAGAAAGACCTCACGAAGGGAGTCCGGCCTCAGAAGGAGAATGGCCAGACCTTGAAATTTTGAAAGTTGAGACACGCTCCACCAAGAAGAAGCGTGATCCCGAAGAACTGAGTACGACCTCATCGTCTTCCCGAAAGGCGAAGAGACAGCGCTGTCGTCGGGAAAATAGCCCACGTGTACCCTTGAGGCTTTTGGTGTGATAAATTTTCTTTTCTCTTTTACTTGTTGTAAGGAACAGGGATTTATGATAATATGTCTTGGGTGTGGTTTTGCTACCTGGGTTTTGGGAGAAAGTGAGGAGACAGAGAAGGGCTGAGGGTTTTTTCACAAAATGCCAAAAGATTTCGAGAGGGTTTGGCAGAGGATTTTGAGAGGAGTGGAGAATTTTTTGTGAGAAGAAAGGAGTAGGGTTTTTTTTCGGGGAATGACAGGAGGAGTTTGGGGCAAAGGACAGAAGGTGCGCAGGAAGGAAGTGAAACGAAAGGAATTGGAAT
This sequence comes from Lunularia cruciata, assembly GCA_948567375.1. NCBI lineage: Eukaryota > Viridiplantae > Streptophyta > Marchantiopsida > Lunulariales > Lunulariaceae > Lunularia > Lunularia cruciata. The sequence continues at coordinate 30,558,616 of OX419758.1, forward strand.
GATCATGAAGGAGTAGTCAGGAAAGCTTTTAGGGACAGAGGAACACACACAGGAGAGAAATTTTTGAGTTGGACAGGAGGGGGTTTGGCAGGAGGAGAAATTCTCAAGAAGCTGGAGGGTTTGGACAGAGGAACACACACAAGAGAGAAATTTTCGAGTTGGACAGGAGGGGGTTTGGCAGGAGGAGAAATTCTTGAGAAGCTGGAGGGTTTGGACAGAGGAACACACACAGAGGAGAGAAATTTTGGAGTTGGACAGGAAGGGGCTTGAAAGTGCAGGGCAGAAAGTGTTTCATGAAGGAAATTTTCGCAGGAATGTGAGGGCTTGAAAGTGCAGGGCTGTGCTTGGACCAGGAGAGCAATTTCGAAATGTGAGAGTGCAGGGCTGTGCTTGGACCAGGAGAGCAATTTTGAAATGTGAGAGTGCGGGCTGTGCTTGGACCAAGAGAGCAATTTTGAAATGTGAGAGTGCAGGGCTGTGCTTGGACCAGGAGAGCAATTTCGAAATGTGAGAGTGCAGGCTGTGCTTGGACCAGGAGAGCAATTTCGAAATGTGAGAGTGCAGGGCTGTGCTTAGATTAGGAGAGCAATTTTGAAATGTGAGAGTGCATGCTGTGTTTGGACCAGGAGAGCAATTTCGAAATGTGAGAGTGCAGGGCTGTGCTTGGACCAGGAGAGAAATTTCAAAATGTGAGAGTGCAGGGCTGTGTTTGGACCAGGTGAGGAATTCTGAAATGTGAGAGTGCAGGGCTGTGCTTGGACCAGGAGAGGAATTCTGAAATGTGAGAGTGCAGGGTTGTGCTTGGACCAGGAGAGGAATTTCGAAATGTGAGAGTGCAGGGCTGTGCTTGGACCAGGAGAGAAATTTCGAAATGTGAAAGGAGTCTTGAAGGCTGAAGGCTTTTGGAGATGCTTTAGGACTGTGTTTTGGACCAAAATAGGAATTTTTGAAATGTGAAAGGAGTCTTGAAGGCTGAAGGCTTTTGGAGATGCCTTAGGACTGTGTTTTGGACCAGGATATGAATTTTCAAAATGTGAAAGGAGTCTTGAAGGGCTGAAGGCTTTTGGAGATGCCTGAGGGCTGTGTTTTGGACCAGGAGAGAACTTTCCAAAATGTGAGAGGAGTCTTGAAGGGCTGAAGGCTTTTGGAGATGCATGAGGGCTGTGTTTTGGACCAGGACAGAAATTTCAAAATGTGAAGGGAGTTTTGAAGGGCTGAAAGCTTTTGGAGATGCCTTAGGACTGTGTTTTGGACCAGGATAGGAATTTTCGAAATGTGAAAGGAGTCTTGAAGGGCTGAAGGCTTTTGGAGATGCCTTAGGACTGTATTTTGGACCAGGATAGGAATTTTCGAAATGTGAAATGAGTCTTGGAAGCAGATTTGTGTTATGAATTGTGACTAGAGTTGAGGAAACTCCATTCTAGGATCTCTCAGTCTGGTCCAGGTGAAAAGCATAATTAAATGATCTGAGTGCCGGATTTATGTTCAATTAGATCACTCAGTTGTTGTTTATTTTATTTTATCAAAGGGCCACCGGACCTAGGTCTATGAACTGTAACACCCATTTGTGCATGTGTGTGGTATTGTGATATTTAGCTTGGTATTACAAGTACTTAAGAGATATTATTTATATAGAGATAAAGGATGGTTCTATATTAGTCATGGTTAGCTAAAGTTAGTCATAGCTAAGATAGATGGGACCTTACTTTAGAGGAAGTAGGAAAGATGAGCACCACTATTTTGGATTTTAGTGTGTTGACTTGGTATTATTCCTAGGTGTTTGGCTTTGGGGAAAGAGTTGAGAACTCTTGGGCCCGCAAGCCTTTTTGTTTTGGATTCTTCTTTAGTCCAAGGATAGCCCATGTGAAGGAATCCTTGCTTTAGTGGTTGGGTCAAGATAAGGGGAATATGCCCATGTGAATGGATATTCCTTTCTACTTTTTGACTTTACTTGACTTTTAGTCTAGTAACTTGAGTTACTACGGTAATTAGTAACTTTGGTACGTAACTATTTCACAAGTATATAAACAAGGAGTGAGGAGGTACTCATCATCCTTTCATTTGCAACTATCTCTCTTTCATTGAGTTCTCTAGTGAGCAATGTCTTGAGTCTTGGAGTGTTAGCCTTGGAGGAGTATGATGGAGTTGGGGTTCCTTGCCTTCTTAGTCCATGGTGCGCTACCATAATAGCCATCAGAGGTTCATCCTGAGTGAGAGACAGGCCGGCTCACAGAACTGCCAGATCCCGAACCATAGCTTGAACCTGACAAGAAAATAGGATATGAGACCAAGCAGAGGTAGAAACCATAACACCAGCCTCGCATGACAAGATTGGTTTTACGAAAGTCAAGGATAAAACAAAATCTTCAGGGTGAGTCAACCTCAGAAAACTAAGCACAAGCAGCCATGTGCTCGGTGCACTCTCAAGACCGAACATTCCCCACGACAGCGCCCAAAAGCAATTCTTTTGGCCAAGGAGGAAAAGATCCTTGCAAAAGCTAAAGCTAAAGCCTTGCAAAAAGAATTAACGGAGGCATTACTCAGGACTCGGGAACTAAGTTTGGAAGAAGAGACGAAGACGAAGTCTCCAATTTTTCCGGCGGACATCCGATCCGAAGTAAAGGGTCTGATTCAAGCCAAGGTAGGCCAACCCGAGGAAGCTCGGGTTAAGGCCATCAGCAAGCCCGTCACCATTTTGAAGCGTCCCGAAGTCAAGAGGGAGCATGGAGAGTCCTCGGACTCAAAGCCGAAGACGAAGACGGTCAAATTGGGAGGAGTTCCCCAATATGATATTATAGACGACTTGGCCACCACAAATGCCAATGTTACATTTAAGCAATTGTGGGAAGATAACAAGCTGTACAAGAGACAGCTTAATTCGGCCCTCAAGAAGGTGAGGTCAATGTCAAAGAAGGACCTGCCTGCTATCTATCGTATTGAACAAGAAGATTTGGGATCTCCCGAGGTAGACGCGGAGATTGCAGGTTGCATGATCACATCGATACCCATTGACTCTGGGTCCGGTGTGAATGTCATGACTGAAGATACTGCGAATCGACTCGGGTATCATACGTTTGAACCAACACCCTGAGTTTTGAAGTTTGCAGACCAAACCAGGAGACGGCCCTTGGGCATGCTGTCGAACATTACCACGATCATTGGAGGGGTACCCTTCAAGTTGAATTACATTGTGTTGCGGCCAGTGACAAAAACTGGTTACCCTTTGTTGATCGGCAGACCATGGTTGTATAGTGCCCAAGTTGTAGTGGATTGGCATCAGCAGAAGTTAAGATTCAAGGACATTTCGTCCAAGGATCAGAAGCTGGTGACTGTGAGTTGGACGAAGGTTCCCCATCTTGGGGAAACAAGTTTGTCAGAAGAGGAGGAAGAGTCCAAAGATTCATCGTCTTCGTCTTCAGACGAATCCAAAGAACAAGTCCAAGTTAATTACTTGGAATGCTACGAGGTAGAGGCTGACAACGAAGATCCATATGACCTCGCCTCGGGTGAACCTAACTTGGAGGAGGGGGTTTGATGGCCGCTCGCCTCGGGATAAGCCGAGTAAGCCACGTTGAAGGAGTCATCAACCCCGATGACTGTCAAGAGGTGTTACTCACTGAAGGAGAAATTTTAAAAATCTCGAAGACAGTTACTTCGGAGGAGTTGGCAGGATACACTGCCCTGTTTATAGAATTCTAGGATGTATTCGCCTAGTCGATTGATCAAATGCCGGGTATTCCACGAGAAGTTGGAGAACACCGGATTGATTTGATTGAAGGTGCAGTTCCGGTTCGGCAGCGACAATACCGCCTGAACCCGAAGTACTCGCTCTTGGTAAAAGATGAAATCGATAAGTACTTAGGGGCCAGAATCATCTTCCTTGTCTTAAGCAGTGAATGGGTCTCCCCCATTGTCATTGTCCCAAAGAAGAAAATAGGGAAGATCTGAGTGTGCCAAGACTTCCGAAAATTGAACGCAGTCACAAGGAAAGATCATCATCCCTTGCCTTTTACCAATACAATCTTAGATCAGGTAGCTGGGCATCCTTGTTATAGTTTTCTCGATGGATTTTCAGGGTACAATCAAGTATCCATTCCAGAAGAAGACAAGGATAAAACTACATTCACGACCGATTGGGGCACTTTCGCTTACAATCAAATGCCCTTTGGGTTGTGTAATGCTCCCGCTACTTTCCAGCGGATGATGAATTCGATCTTCAAAGATTTCCTGCGCAAATTTGTCGAAGTTTTTATTGATGACTTTTGTGTGTTTGGACGACGGGATGTACATAGAGATTACCTTTGCCAAATGTTTGAAAGGTGTCATTTTGCCGGCTTGTCATTACACCCGGAGAAATGCTTCTTCGCAATGAAGGAGGGAATTCTTCTGGGGCATTGGGTGTCAAGCCGAGGTATTGAAGTCGATGTTGAGAAGGTTAAAATAATTGTAGCTTTGGAATCCCCAAAGAACATCCGGGAGCTGAGAGCCTTCTTGGGACATGTCGGATATTACAGACGCTTTGTGTCAAACTATGCAGTGCTTGCTACACCACTTACAAAGCTTCTGAAGAAATCCGAAGACTATCTGTGGGAAGCACATCAAGAAGAAGCCTTCCCGGTGTTGAAGAAGAAACTGGTTGAAGCACCAGTCATGAGGGCCCCGAATTGGGACGTCCCTTTTCATGTGTATGTGGACACTTCGTCCATGGCCATCGGGGTTGTCTTAAGTCAAAAGGACGAGACAAAGAAAGACTACCCGGTGTATTACGGCAGCCGACAACTTTCAGTTTCTGAAAAGAATTATTCGACGACGGAAAGAGAAGCACTCGGAATGGTGTATGCCTGCAAGAAATTTTGGCATTATTTGTTGGGGTATGAGTTTGTCTTCTATGTTGACCATTATGCATTGCAACATCTGGTCAAGAAGGCAGATTTATCGGGACGAATTGCAAGATGGATCTTGTTATTACAAGAGTTCACGTATACTGTACAAGTGAGGAAGGGAGCTTTGCATTCGAATGCGCACTTCCTGTCCAGGTTAGACACTCAAGACCAGGAGTGGGAAATTGACGATAGGTTCCCTAACGAAGAGTTGTATCACTTATCAGCAATGAGAAGTATGAGGTATGCAGATGAATATAATTATCTGAATACTCTCCATTGTCCTGAGGGGATGGATCCGGAACAGCGGGCAGACTTTCTCCGGAAAATGGGGCCGTACCAGCTTAAACACAGCATTTTATTTAAGATGGGTGAAGACGAAGTACTTCGGCGATGCTTGGAGTCATATGAAGTAGGAGGAGTAATTGAATCTTTACACTCCGAGGCATCGGGAGGACACTATGCTCTGAAAAATACTATAAAGAAAATTCTTTCGGCAGGGTATTGGTGGCCTACAATGTACAAAGATGTACATGCTCATATTTGAAGCTGTGATGCATGTCAGAGAACGGGGAAGCCAACGGCCACTTCTCAATGGCCTTTGAAACCAATTTTGCCTTTGGCCCCCTTTGAGAAATGGGGGATTGATTTTGTGGGTCCCATTCAACCAGTAACCCGAGTCACAAGAAAGTGATATATTTTGGTTTGCACTGATTACGCTACCAAGATGGTTGAAGCAGAAGCAACTCGCAGAGATGATGCTGAAACTGTGGCGGAATTTTTCTTTCGAAACATCATCTCCCGATATGGGTGTCCTCTGGAATTGGTCAGTGACCGAGGAACACATTTTTTGAACTCTGTAATGGAGGAGTTAACCAAGTATTTTCAGATCAAACATCGGAAGACGACTCCTTATAACCCAAAAGCGAATGGCTTAACGGAAAAAGCGAATGGGTTACTTTGTAAAATTTTGAATAAGGTGACTATCAATTATGCCTATGACTGGGATACAAAATTACCAGCCGCGTTATGGGCCTATCGGACAACAGAGAAGATTACAACCAAACAAACCCCATACTTCTTGACATATGGCTTGCACCCCATACTCCCAGTTGAATTTGAAGTTCCGACTTATCGAGTCCTGTGCGAAGAACGAATGTCAAAAGAGGAAAGTCAGGATCTTCGGATTCATCAACTGATGTGGTTAGAAGAGAAAAGAGACGATGCAATGCAAACCACGAAAGAAGTACAAGCACAGAGGAAATTCAGGCACGATCCGAGAATCAAGCATGTGACTGTACGAGAAGAGGATTTGGTTTTGTTATATGATAATCGCCGAATATTTTTTCCAGGCAAGTTGCATTTGCGATGGATGGATCCCTATCGAGTTCGTCATCCTTACGAAAATGGATCCATGCAACTCATCGATTTGGAAGGTAATCCTTTTCCCACTCGAGTAAACGGGTGGAGAGTTCGGAGATATTGGACCATAGACTCGGAAGTTTCTAAGACACCCGAGGTCTATGTTCGCGGGGACGCTCACATTTGAGGGAGGGGGTATGTGGTGCCCACAATTTTTGTTTTTTTTCAAAATAAAGGAGAAGAAGTGTATAGAGAAGTCGGATTGCGCCTGTTTGGCCGAAGAAGATGAAGAAAACTGTCTTTGGGGTGAAACCCGAAGTAAAGTGACTTCGGGTCATAAGGCGAAGTACTCTGAAATGATGTGTCAGCATACAACACAAAGTAAATTGTCTTCGGCTCGGGGAGAGCTCAACCCGAGGCAAAGACAGTCTAACAACCTTTCGTCGGGGCGAGAAATTCAAGAAGGGGCCGTTTCAAAATTGGCGGCTCATACGTGCGAAGGTGGGGCGACAATGACAGGTGCATGCCGGACGTATGATTTCTCGGTAGAAACTCAAAGTGACAAAAGACGAAGAAGTGCAACTCTATAAAAATCAAAATTGCAACAACGAAATGTCGAGCAATTTTCCTTCGCCGTTGAGGAGTCGTCTTGCAGGTGATCGGGGAAAGGGACATAGAGTTGGACTCGTGTTAGTGCATAAGGGAGAAGTCGAGAGAGAGAAATCGAGAGACCGAAAGAAAGCAGAAGAGATGGGAGGAGGGAAGAAGAACTCCGAATTTGCAGTGAGAAATCATGCAATTCGGAGATTAGATGTAGTAGCAAGGATCAAAGTCTTGAGCCGACTTCGGATCACCTTTTTGGCATGGAATTGGAACGTAAGTTTTCCAGGATTCATGACAGAAATCATCAAGAGTAAATGTCTCGATGGTCCCGAGGAAGAAGGGAAGAGAGGAAATCCGGCTCACTGGACAGAGTTGGATTGGAGACTCGTACTCGGGAAGGAGGCAGGCTCGGAGCAGGGAGCCGCGTTCTTGGGGAAAGGAGAGATAGCTCAAGAAACGTAGGAGGTGAGAGAAGCCTTCTTGTCGAAGAGGACGAAGAATGGGTATAAAGTTGAGAGTTATAAGGACCCAGTGAGGAGGGGAATTGTGAGTGCACTAATGGCCCTCCTGAAGCCGGAGAGAACTACCTATGTGATGAAACACCAAGCGGTGTTCTTTCACAAGTTATTTGCAGGAGAACCGATAAATTGGGCAAGGTGCTTTCACGGAAGAACGAGGCAGATGGTGTGGAATCTGTGAGATAAGTCGCCTCCACACTACATCGTACCATTTGCAGCCCACTTTTACCTTGGGTTAAATCTGCTCAATGTGGCTGAGCGTAATCGAATGGTGTCTCATTTCCATCCTGATTTGAGAAGAGAAGTCGACGCGGAGGAGCAGCAATACATTCTCCAAATCCGGAGCACAGACAATTACAACACAAAGACAGGGAAGAACGTGGAGGTCGTTGAAAGTACCCCGACAAAGAAGAGAACTCGGCAAGCAGACGCCGAAGAAAACAAGAAACCTCGGAAGATGCAGAAAAATAACCCAAGGCGAGGAATGGTGGTGATTGAGTCGGAAGATGAAGACTCAGAAGGCAAAGCCGAGCTCAAGACGGAGGACTCGAAACGTGAGGAGGAACCTGAGCTAACACTGTAGAGCGGAGATACAAGCAGTGACAGTGAAGATGGTGGAGAAATGACCTCGGCACCAGCGGCTGAAGAATACGAAGAAGAAATTCAAGCCAAAGTAAAAGCCGAAGACAATGCGGCATTGGAAGACGAAGGACCGGTGCTCGAGGAGAAGAAGATCGTAGTATAGCGCGGAATTCGCTCAAGACGTAAGGCGAAGTGTGAAGCGGGACCGAGTAGAGTGAAGGAAGAGGTAGAAGGAAGCTCGGGCAGTGAGGCATCAATTCCGATACGAAGACTCCAGAGAAGAAGGCGAGTATCGGGAGAACACGAAGAAAGAAGAGAGACTACTCCGCGAGAGGACAAAGGTATCAGTAATGGAGTAGATTACCTGCAGATGGTAGTATGCCCGCTGTTGGTGAAGTTGGAGAAGAAGAAGAAGGAGATGCAGTCGACTTGTCCAGAGGTAAAGACTGTATTGCAGGTGGTATCGAGATTAGAAGAAGAAAACTCGGAGTTGAAGAAGAGTATAACCCGAGGTGAGAAGGAGAGAGAAGTACTGCAAGCGGAAGCAGTGGAGAGAAGTCAGGTAATCAAAGACCTGAAGAGAGAAGTGAGCTATCGAGAGGATCTTGCGAGGAAGAGTGACGTCGTAAGGGAGAGACAAGTAGCTGAATTTGAAATCTTGAAGCAGCAGTTTGCTGATTCAAGAGTAGAGCTCATCCATGCTATGGCGAGGGTAGCATCGAAGGATCAAGAGCTCGATCAAGTGATGGAGAGTATGGAGGAGAAGAAGCAACTCTGGCAGCGAGAGTTGGCTGCGAGATATGGAGAAGAAGAGAGATTACGAGACTTACTTCGTAATCAGGAAGAGAAGGTTGCACAGAAGGAGAAAGAGAAGGACGCGGTGAAGGCCAAATTCGAAGAAGAATTGGCGATGTACAGAGAGGAATGGCTTGCAAATTGGGAACGAGAAAGGAAGACAAGATTAGAGCCATTGCAGGAGATAGTCCTCAAGGTAAACACGATGTTAAGTACAGAGACCAGCGTTCGAATTGAAGAAGCGCGTCTGCACGAGTTGAAGCTATTGGTGCAGGAGACGAGGCGAAGACAAGCGAAAGATACCGATTTGAATGCCTTGTTGATTAAATTGAGAACTCGTGTAGATAGGAAGATCTTAGAAGTAGAAGACAATATTGCGATTAGATTAGACTTAGTGAGAATAGAGTTAGAAAAGCTTCGGCAGGATGTTAAAGCAAAACCCGAAGTAGATAACATCGGGATCCAAATGTCTTTGGAGTTGCCCTCAGCGACAGTAGAGAAGAGTGGGTCGAAGGATGAGGAGTTAGATAGATTACCCGCTAGTGCAATTTCAGATCAGGAAAGAGAATTGTTGGATCTGGTAGAAGATGTAGGAGTTGTGAAACCCGAGGACAGAGTAGTAGGAAGTAAGATTACTTTGGGTTCGGGTTTGAAAGCTGAGGAAGAAGTAGACATAGGATCGGATTAGTAACCGATTTGAGATTTGAAGGGGCAGATATGAAGAGGTGCATTGTCATTTCGGATCTGCAGGTTAGAACAATTGATGTAGAAACGGTATAGTTGTTAGAACTGTCGATTGCTTCACTATTTAAGAGTGGCATTCGCATGAAATTGTTGTTCAGTGCTCATTATTTTTGAGAATAGATAAAGGGAAGTGCTGTGAAGCAATGCTCGTCGCTTGAGCTTGATTCCGAGTATCAACTTTGTAATTGTGTTTGTGAGTGTTTGGAGAAATTCAAAGTGCAAGTCAGAGTGCTTGTTGGATGTTGGATTCCACAGCCTTGATCTTTGTACTGTGTGTTTGATCTTGAGTGAAGTGCAATCGAAGCAATGCCTTGACAGATCTGAGAGGAATTGTAGTGTTGGTAGTATTCTGCATTTGTGAGTGCAGGGCGAAGTTGATATGAAGCAATTTCAATCGAGGAAGTTGTGCCTTCAGTGGAAGGGTGGAACACAATTCTGAGGGAAAATCGTTTTCCGTGAAGTGCCATTTTCGGGAGAGCCTGAATCATCACAATCAAGATTGTTTGGAAATAATTGATGGAGTTGTGATTAAGGAGTGTGAATTTGTGACAAGATTGCAAGTCAGTGCTTGTTACTCTCTTCTGGGTGTGGTTTCTACCTGAGAGATTAAAGACGCAACCAAGAAGAACTGAAATTGTTACTTTGCTTTGTATTTGGACATTTCTGACTGGTATCTTTGCGGGAACGAACTTTACTTACCCGATTACCGCAAAAGTGATATTTGCCGGGTTGTCACAACAATCCAACCACTTTCATGAGTTTGATTAATGAAATATTTTGTCTTTACTTGGATAAGTTTCTTGTCATTTTTCTTGATGACATCTTAGTCTACAATAGGACGCTGATAGAGCGCAAGCAACATCTACAAGAAGTCCTTCATATTTTGTGACAAAATCAATTGTATGCCAAAATATCAAAGTAGAAGTTTGGAAAATCTGAAGTAGAATATTTAGAAATAGAGTAAGTATGGAGGCTATCCAAGTATAAACAAATAAAATAGAGGTCATTCAAAAATGGAGTGCTCCAAAAGATTAGACTCAACTCAAGAGTTTGTTGGGATTGACCGGGCTTTATTGTCAATTTGTCAAGGACTTCTCCAAGATTGCACAACCCCTAACAACACTATTGAGCAAGGGGAAGAGGTGGATATGGGGAACCATACAAGAATTGGGCTTTCAAGAGTTGAAAGATGCATTACTACATGCACCAATCTTGAAATGGTATGACCCAAAACATCCAATCAAGATGGCTACCAAATGCATCAAGTGTAGCAATAGGAGCAGTCCTACAACAAGAATGGCATGATAGATGGCACACAATTGCATATTTCTCTTGTAAGTTGCTACAAGTAGAATGCAACTATCACACCACCAAATGAGAAGAGCGAGCCATTGTCCTTGCAACCAATCATTCAGTGAGAAGGCATTTGTGGTAGAGATGGACCATAAACCTCTAGTCTACCTTGAGACACAAACGAATCTTTCTTGTCAATAGATTTGGTGTGCAAAAGAGAGGCAACAATTCAATATGACAATTTGATATGTGGAAGACAAGAAGCAACTTACAAATGCATTCAACCAAATGTCGATGGCAAACAATTTGGTGGTGGAAATCAATATGAACCTTGAATTTTGGCCCAAGATTCTTATTGCTACAAAAACTAATCCATAGATTCTTGGTGCTCAATCATCCAAAGGCATCACCAACACTCCAAGGACTCACCTAAGAACCACTATCCTAGTAGAATGTCATGATTCTGCCATTGCAGGTCACGTTAAAATGGACAAGACCTTGGATGCATTCAAACACCATTACTATTGGCCCAAGATAAGCAACAATGTGATGGAATATGATTGGAGTTGCCTACTTTGTCAGCAAAATAAGGCTTCTAATCAAGCTCCCATAGGTCTCTTCCAACCTCTCCACACTCCTACACAACATTGGGAATAGGTAAGCATGGATCTAGTTTGTGAATTGCCCAAGCTCACCTATGGGTTTGATTCCATCATAGTCTTTGTTGAACAACTCAGCAAAATGATTCATGTACATCCTAATACCAAGGATGTGACTGCCCCACAACTAGCTCAATTGTATTTAGATGTAGTCTTTTCCTATCATGGTTTGTCTCAAGTGCTCATCATAGATAGAGGCACTTGATTCACTAGTTTGTTTTGGAGAACATTCTTTGGGTTCTCCAAAACCAAATTGGCTATGTCTATAGCTTACCATCCATAGACCAATGGACAAATAGAGAAACCCATGAGGAAGAATGGGAAAATTGCACTATTCAAGACATGCTTTGGGGCTTTACTTTGGATGAGCAAGAGAGCTGGGACACCTTACTCCCATTGGTGGAATTTGCATACAACAATTTAGTGAATGCCTCCACACAAGTTACACCATTCTTCCTCATGTATGGAGAGCATCCTTTCACACCTTCAAGCTTGATGAAGGTTTTTCCAGTTGACTACCAAGGTAGATGCTATCAACACTTTTGTCTCTAGAATCCAACAAGGGATGGAGCACACTAAACACAAGTTACAAATCACCCAAAATCAATAGAAGTAGTATGCAGATGCACACTACCAACATATGGAGTTCAATGTGGGAGATCAAGTTTGGTTATCAACCATGAACTTCAAGTTAGTTGCTCCTCATAAGCTCAGACCTCATTTTTATTGGACCTTTCTCCATCCTTCATTGCATGGGAGCTGTGGCCTATCACCTCAAGCTACCGCCACATATGAAGATCCACCTAGTGTTTCATGTTTCCTTATTATGTTGATATGCTCCCTAGTCGCCCCACTTCTCTTCCATCTAAGAAAGTTGACCTTGTCCTACCTTGGTTGATGACATAAAGGAGTATGAAGTCAAATGTATTCTCCAAAAGTGCATCCGGGGTACTCGCCATCCACGTATGGGATACTTGGTACATTGGAAAGGGTACCCCTTGTATGAGGTGACATGGAAGCTAGCAGCCAACTTGACCCATGTACGGTGAGCCAGCCTTGTCTTTCACTCAAGATGAACCTCTGATGGCTATTATGGTAGTGCACCATGGACTAAGAAGGCATAGAACCCCAACTCCATCATACTCCTCCAAGGCTAACACTCCAAGACTCAAGACATTGCTCACTAGAGAACTCAATGATATTTGCAAATGAAAGGATGATGAGTAATTCCTCCCCCCCTAGTTTATATACGTGTGAAATAATTACATACCAAAGTTACTAATTATTGGAGTAACTCAAGTAACTAGGCTAAAAGTCAAATAAAGTCAAAAAGCTAAAGGAATATCCATCCTCATGGGAATATTCTTTTAAGCATATGGTCTTATCTTGACCTAACCACTAAGTCAAGGATTCCTTCACATGGGCTATCATTGGACTATAGAAAAATCCAAAACAAAATGGCTTGTGGGTCCAAGAGTTCTTAACTCTTTCCTCAAAGCCAAATACCTAGGAATAATACCAAGTCAATACACTAGAATCCAAAATAGTGGTGCTCATCTTTTCCGCTTCCTCTAAAGTAAGGTCACTTCTATCTTAGCTATGACCAAATTTAGCTAATCATGACTAATGTAGAACCATCCTTTATCTATATAAATAATATCTCTCAAGTACTTGTAATACCAAGCTAAATATCACACATGCATAAATGGGTGTTACATTTACCCTCGGACTAAGTTTTCACTTTGTCCTCAAGTGAAGGTCTCTCTACCTTCTATGATACATCTTCAACTTATCATAGTTAATCCTATCAAAGTGTCTTCCTCCCAACTCCTTGAGATAATAGTTATAATTGCTCCACACCGTCCCCACTATGAAAGGTCCAAAGTTCTTAGGCAAAAACTTCTTTTGCACTCTCTTGAATTGAGTAGAATCAAATAACATTACCCAATCACCTTCTTTGAAATGCTCTACCTTCTTCTTGCCTTGCTTCTTGTCATAGCTCTCCTTTTGTTTCCTTTGGGCTTGCTCCACTCAAACCATAGCAACTGCTCTTGCCTCTTCCAATTCCATGAGTTGATCCTTCCTTGACTTCTTTGCATCACCTCCTTGTGCTTTCTTCAATCTCCTATGAATGCTTTGGAAGGTAGGAAGATCAAAGTCAATAGGTAAGGTAGACTCAATACCATATACTAATTGAAATGGAGAATATCCGTGGAAGTCTTCATGGGGTTGTATACTCCCTCAAAACTACATGAATCCTTTTGTCCCAATGATGTTTAGCTCCCTCCATTTTTTCATCTTTGGCCAACATCATGCACAAGGTCTGATTGGTTCTCTCTGCCAAGCCATTGGAATTTGGCTTATAAGATGTAGTTACTCTATGGGTGATAGAGAAATGTCGTAGCATGGCTGTAGTAATGCTTCTTGTAAACTCTCCTCCTTTATCAGAAACCAACTCCAAAGGGCATCCAAACCTAGTATAATGCATTCATAAAGAAATCTACGGATTTCATCTTCATTCTTGTCCCTCAATGGTCTAGCCTCAACCCCCTTAGTAAGGTAATCAATAACTTGTAATGTAATTACAATGTAACCACAATGTACCAATTTTTCCTTAGGGTTCTATTGATAGGACCTACAAAATCGATTCCCCACTTCTTAAAAGATCCTAACAATGGAATTGATCTAAGTGGTAGAGTGGAAGTAGATTTTCTAGCAAAAACTTGACAAACATGACAAGTTTTGCAATAATCAAGACAATACTTGAAAATCCCTCTCCAATAGTAACCTATATCTAGAATTTTTAAAGTAGTCACCTTTCTTACAAAGTGTCCTCCACATACTAAACCTTCATGAAACTTAGACTCTTCCTTACCCATTGCTCTTCAAAGTAGACCATCTGTTGCTTGGTGAAAAAGAATATCCTCCACCATTATGTCAGGTCTAGATCTTGCTGCAAGGGCCTTCTTCTCCCTAGCATGCATCCCTTCTGGATAGTTACCTCTTGTCACAAAATCCATAATCTCCTTGTACTCCATTGGAACCTCTTGAGTGATGAGATTGTCATGAGCTCCTCATCCAAGAAGGAATCATCCACTAGCTCATCTCCATCATGATCATAGGTCCTAGATAACAATTAGCATTTGCATGTTTCTTTCCTGGCCTAACCTCAATGGTGTAGTCATACTCAGACAAGAGTATCATCCACCTTGTTAGCCTCTCTTCCACATTAGGCTTGTTGAAGATGTACTTCAAAGCCTGGTGATTTGTGAAAATGGTGGATTCCCTCCAATCAAGTAGTGTTTAAACTTCTTGAGACCAAAGATCACTGCCAACCTTTCTCTCTTTGTGACAGAGTAGTTCTTTTCTACTGAAACCATCTGCCTACTAGCATAAGCTATTGTATGATCATACCCATCTTGGTCTAATTGACTAAAAATGCATCCTATAGCTACGTTAGAAGCATCAGTGTACCGGATGAAAGGCTTACTCCAATCAGGTTTAACAAGAATTGGAGCTATGTCTTGCCATTTGTAGTGCCGCGTCTAGATGCTCAGACATTGGAGTTCCAGTGATAGTAGTTAGAGTTATTTCAGCAGTATCTCAGAGACTACTTTCTGATGGTCAGATTTGGTGTTCGGGGTACTGACTTCACGGTGGAGCCTACTGTCACTTTGCACCATTTGCACCGTCAAGTGTGCCGTCAGCGGGACCGTTAGGGTTTCAGTGCTAGCTTGAGTCCAGGAGGTATAGTTTTGAAGTGAGCTCCAAAGAGCTCACTTCTCTGATGTTGAGCCTTCGAGTTCTTGGCTATGGTGGACAGAGGCCGACAAGTGTCACCTGCATTCTCTATGCTTGAGTGGGTGTGGCTTGACTGTAATCAGTGCCCAGTTGTTGGCAGTTTATAGAATGACAGATCAAGTATTGATTTGAGTTGAATTGAGTTGAGTTGAGAGTGGTAAGCAATCTGATTACATCAAAGAAGTGAAGTCAGGGGGAAATCGGGTGCAGGAACTGTGAGTGTTGGTGGTATCTCCAAGCTCGGTGGATCGTTGGTAGCTCGATTCAAGTTTAGTGTTTCCCTAGTGTTTCCCTCGTTTAGTTGATGCAGATTTGGCAGTTAGACCGACGGTGTGCGGAAGCGCTGGCCAACTTTTGAGCAGAGAAGGAGCAATTTTTGAGCAATGTTGTGATTTTGAGCTCAGGAGGTGAAAGCAAGACCAATTTGCTACGAGTTGGGCTCAGAAAGTCAAATTGAAGGTGGAGTTGGGAAGCTCTTCTCATGAAATTGTGATTTGGAAAAACCTGTTTTGTCAATTT
The DNA here is from genome assembly GCA_948567375.1 of Lunularia cruciata. Lineage (NCBI taxonomy): Eukaryota > Viridiplantae > Streptophyta > Marchantiopsida > Lunulariales > Lunulariaceae > Lunularia > Lunularia cruciata. The sequence continues at coordinate 30,574,372 of OX419758.1, forward strand.
GGCTCAAGTGGAAAGTTAGTAGGGGATTTGGCGGACAACCATCTTTAGGGTTTATGTCAGATTTACGTCAGATTTTGGCCAAAATTGGAGGAGTTTTTGCTGTTTGGCCAGATTTGGAGGACTTTTGCTAGTTTGGAGGACTTTCGCAGATTTGGAGAAGTTTTGCCAATTTTGGAGGAGGTTCAAAGTGGCAACAAGAAAGGCCCCATTTGGCTGAATTTGGCATTTTGAGGCTTCGAGGCATAGGGCTATGAGAGGCTATGAAGGCCTAGAAGGGCCCCATTTGGCTGAATTTGGCGTTTTGAGGCTTCGAGGCATAGGGCTATGAGAGGCTACGAAGGCCTAGAAGGGCAAGCAAGCTAGCTTGCTGGCGTGAGGCTAGCTAGTTTAGAGTAGATCTTGGTCATTGGTTGGCAAAATCTGCCTTTCCTGCTAGATTGTGCGCAATAGAGTTTGACTCCTAGATCTTTTGTTCCTAGACTGGTGCCCTAGCCAACTGGTCGACCCTCACTTGTTGTCATAGTGACTGTGCCATTGTTATCTATACACATGTAGCTTTGGCTAGGAGAGGCAGTTTGATCCCATTCTTGGTGATCTTGGTAGCTTAGGACTTAGATACAAACTCCTCTTCTGTCAAATGCCAAATGGTGGCAGGGTCAGTCCCGTGTTGTGTTATGAGATGGAGGGTTTTTGTTTAGATTTCTTGTTATTGGACCTCCTCCATTCTCTACTTCCTGTTTGTGCACCACGTTTGTGTGAGGTGCCTTGACTTTTGAGCGTTGGTGCTCTAGTGTGCTCTCGGTGGTGAGGCTGGAGTGATGACAAGTCAGACTACCTTTGTTTCTCTCCGGTCAGGCAGGAAGTGATGACTTGCAAACCATGAGAATGTGTGTTATGATGGCAGGTTACAGGTTGTCCTTTCCTCTAGTGTAGTTATCTCAGTAGAGTTACATTAGTGGGTGGTGTTTAGTTGGTGTTGTCACGTGGTGGTGTTGGCACTTGGTGGGGTACTTGCGGTTGCAATTGGTGGTTTGGGTTTGTAGTTGTGGTTACTTTGTCACAACGGAGTTCCTTGGAGATTCCAGAGGAGTTAGCCCTGCAGTACTGTAACACCCATTTGTGCATGTATGTGGTATTGTGATATTTAGCTTGGTATTACAAGTACTTAAGAGATATTATTTATAGAGATAAAGATGGTTCTATATTAGTCATGGTTAGCTAAAGTTAGTCATAGCTAAGATAGAGGGGACTTTACTTTAGAGGAAGTAGAAAAGATGAGGACCACTATTTTGGATTTTAGTGTGTTGACTTGGTATTATTCCTAGGTGATTGGCTTTGAGGAAAGAGTTGAGAACTCTTGGGCCCGCAAGCCTTTTTGTTTTGGATTCTTCTTTAGTCCAAGGATAGCCCATGTGAAGGAATCCTTGACTTAGTGGTTGGGTCAAGATAAGACCACATGCCTAGGGGAATATGCTCATGTGAATGGATATTCCTTTCTACTTTTTGACTTTACTTGACTTTTAGTCTAGTAACTTGAGTTACTACGGTAATTAGTAACTTTGGTACGTAACTATTTCACAAGTATATAAACAAGGGGTGAGGAGGTACTCATCATCCTTTCATTTGCAACTATCTCTCTCTCATTGAGTTCTCTAGTGAGTAATGTCTTGAGTCTTGGAGTGTTAGCCTTGGAGGAGGATGATGGAGTTCGGGTTCCTTGCCTTCTTAGTCCATGGTGCGCTACCATAATAGCCATCAGAGGTTCATCCTGAGTGAGAAATAGGCCGGCTCACATTTTTGGTTCCGTTGCCGGGACCTCTCTAGAAGGCAAGATAATGTTCCGCGTTCATAATAGAATGTAGACCACTCTATGGTGTATACCACCATTGGTAGAATCACCAAGTTTGGTGAATCATCACATTGTCTATGAATTCTGCTCCAAAGTGATAAAGTAGCAATACTCTCATTTGCTCACACTAGATGTATATAATCTTGATGTGGAATGGATTCAAGAATGGAGAGCTAGGTGTAGGAAATTGTCTTCTTGGTGCATCCATCCCATCTGCTCTCTAAATTCCTTCTCAAGTCTAGCAATTTCACTATGTTCTCCACCTCAAATTACTCAATTTCAATAGCTTGTGTTCTTCCAAGAGGAGTGATCCACTTTGATTAAAACACTTGCTCTAATACCATTGCAATACTCTAAGGACAAGAGAGCTCTTCAAGCAAGATACAAGAGAGAAAATATTGATTTCACACTCAATCCTTTGATGCCCCAAAGGATCACCTTCTCTTTATTATATAACCAAGGAAGATATTTTCCAAGGAAGCTCCACCATAAGATTAGGTACATGGATAGGTGACTTATCAGCAAGCTTCACCCTTATATTACTTGCTTGGATGGGTGACATGTCTATTTTGGTCCAATCTGGTTAGTCAAACAGGCTTTGACCTAAGGGAATTTTTTAGAGAATCTTTCTATAGGAATCTCTAAATCACGTGGGTGAGGTACCATTGGAAAGCTCTCAGCAAGACAAACCAAGGGGGAGGGAAAGCTAGCCTTTCCTTTATTGGGGGGGGGATTCTACACATTTTTTATGCCTAATTCATCTGTTTAGGCCTCCAAAATTGCCTGAAGTTTTTAGGCCTATTTTGGCTTCTACCCCATTAGTAGATGTGCTCTTTTGGTGATACCTCTATCTGATCTATATTCTCCATCATTTATAACATCCTTCCAGATGTCACCACCCCAAGTTTCACCTCTAGATCCTATGCCTAGCTATTGATTCTAAAGTTTCCAAGCATATTTTGGTTTTTGGCCTATTAGTAGAAGTACTCTTTTGGTGGTACCTCTAGCTTATCTTACTTAATCCATCATGTATAACATCCTTCCAGATGTTTCCAAACAAAATTTCATCTCTAGATTATCTGTCTAGCTATTGGTATTACACTCGGCCAAACTTGAACTATATTGAAAAACTTGTGAGTTAGTTCATGTAGACTCCTTGAAAGCCACCTCTTGATGCAGTTTGGAGAATTATGTAGTATGTCAAGTTCATTATACAGTTTGGACTTCATTATGTAGCTACAAAGAGTGTGTAGTTGTGTGGGTTTTATAGATGCAAATTGGGCAAGAAGTACTTTGGATAGGAGGTCCACATCTAGCTATGATTTCAATTTGGAGAGTGCAGCTATTAGTAGGTCCTCAAAGAAGCAAGCTATAGTATCCTCATCTTCTTGCAGGACATATTATAGGAGTGCAACCAACACTACATGTAAGGCAATCTGGCTTCAAAGGTTACTTGTTGATATTGGTGTATATGCTCTCTCTAGTGTGAATGTTATCTATGTAGATAACAAGAGTAGTATTCGACTTGCTAGTAATCCCATGTTTCATGATAGGACAAAGACATTGAGGACCAACATCACTTCATTAGGGAGAAGGTTCTAGCAGGTGAGATAGATCTCACATTTCAAGGTTAAGATGAGCAAGTAGTTGACATCTTTACAAAGCCTTTGCCTAAAGACACATTTGATGTGTTTTGAGTTCAATTAGGTGTACATTGCATTGATTGGAGCTTGAAGGGAGAATAGGTATTAATTTTGATGTGGTAGCTTTTGTAAAGGATGGTGTATTCCTTGTGTTGAATTGTTTGTAGCTACTTTTGCCCATGTATCAAGAGAGTTGGCCCAAAGTGGTTGATTATGTGTTGCTAGCCAAGAGCCTCCATGCCAACAAGTATGTGCATAAGACAAAGAGAGACAAGAGGAATCAAAGAAGAGCAAGAGGTTGTACAAGGAGGTTAACATAAAGGGAAAAAAATTATGATGGAGAACCATGAGTTGAAGAGAAAGAGTTTGTCCAATGCTGCCATGGTGAAGTCCCATACTAAGAAGCTACAAAGTCTATATGATGATATGAACACTCTTTGAGTGAAAACCAACCAAAGTCAGAAATGGCTAGAAAATGAGTGGTAAAATCAAGATGCAAAAATTAGGAGGATAAGTAGGGATCTTGAGAAGCAATCAAGGAGAAATATCACTCTTGAGTCAATGATGGAAGAATATAGGAAAGAGATTGGTCTTTGGATAGAGGTATTACAAGAGAAGCTAAATAAGGAGAAGGAAGCACAAGCAACCAATTGAGCTTGATTGATGAAAGAAATTTCAGTTAAGGTGATGGATTTTTCAATTTGTTCACAAACAACAAAGAGAAGAAAGAAGAATTGGTGAAGAATCTTTGAGATAACCTTTTTTTCATTGTGAGGAAGCATCTAAAAGACTCATGACAAAGACTAAGCTCTATGAGATGAAGCTGCAATTACAACACCTTAGTTAGATTACCATTGAGGACTAAGGTATAAAGAGGTTAGTTTTAGATCTTAGAGAGCATTGTGACAAGAAACTTAGTGAGTCTTGTGACACTATTTACTTAGAGATAGCAAGTTGGAAGGAAAGATTAACCTTCTAATCTGAATTGTTAGACTTGAAGGACTTATTGTAGTAAGAGTATGCCTTTTGGAGTAGGTTCTATGTAGGAAGATTCTTTGAAGTAATGAAAGTTTCCAAAAGACAAGTAAATAGTAAATAAAAATTAGTAGGCTCATAGGAAGTTGTAAGATTGTATAGCAAAGAATTATATAGTGTATAGTGGAAGTGATGGTAGTTATAATTTTTTGAGTCAATATAAGAGGAAGTAATCTTTGTAATTAGCAAGAACCAAGCATTAGATAGTTTCCTTTGTCTTTGTACCTTCCAAGTGGCCTGGCTATTTAAGCTAGACATTCAAGGTGTTTTTTATTTAATAGGAATAGAATGTGAATAAAGTGAAAGAGCAACCTATCTTTTTCACTTTGCTTAATTCAGATTTCAATGTTAATTTCATTGCTTTGTGTATGTTGATGAATATTTTCAATGAGTGATGCAAAGTGCTATGTTTGTGTGATCCTTTTTATTTGGGGCAATGAATATTTGATTCTTGGTGTAATCCTCTTGAATAAGTGCCTTGATGGGACCTAAGTGACCATTAATGTTCACAATATGCAATAGAAGTGAAGCCAAAGAATCATTATTGAGGCCAAGACTTTTTATGGAAATGTATGCCTTTAAGGAAAGGTAGAACATGGTTCTTTGAAGTATTAATCTTGTAGTAAATTAAACTCTTTGTATCATATTTAATTACCACTTTTGAGTTTAGTTAGAATTTATTTTTTGTGATTGTGATTTTTTATTTTTTTTTGCAAGGCATCTTTTTGGTGTCACAAGAGTGGTTTTTTCCCAAGAGGTTAAAGACATGATAATAAATAACTTCATTTGCATCACTTTTCTTAATATCTAACCATATTGTAAACAAGTCATTGACACAACAGGTCATTTGTAAACAACTCATTTTTGAACTATACTTGTTTCTTATTGCTATATTGTAATTTGGTTGATGTTTTGTTGTTATAATCTCCACTTGACATACTTACATTAGGACATTTAAGAGCTATGGATGAGGTTTATAGTGCCTCAAAAAGTGTGAAGATTGGGGAAGCTGACTTGTCTACCAACCTCCACTCTCTATGGGTCCAGCTCCATTGATGCTCCTCAAGGCTTAAAGCACATATTGCACTCCTAGTCACTATAATTGATGCATCTACTTGTTCCAATCCACACATAAACTTATGGAAGTGACCAGCATAAGATATAGAAGCCTTAACACCTAAATAGTCATGTTAGCTAATCTTTCCTCAATTTACTCAGTCTGGGTAGCCATAGTTGTATTAGAAGCAAGAGTAGGAAATATGCCCCTACCAAGAGTGACTCTTCTACCACCACCTCTACCACATTGTCCTCCTTCCATAGTAGCACTACCATCTTGTAACTCCAAGTATAAGTCAAAGCATTGGTCACTAGTCTATCTAATTCTATGGAAATATTCACATTGCCTTTTGGTTTGCGATGGTGCTCCAAAGTATCATGCCCACTACCTTGAGTGCAATTATTCTTGTGATGAGCTCCACAACAAGCCTAATAAGCAATACTACCACTTGATGGCTACCATTGACTAGGAAATGAGTGTAAGGATCTATGTGCAATAAGCACTCTATTCACTCCATGAGATCAAAGCTATTGACTTTGCCCTTGAAAGCCAACAAAGTATGAGGTACTCTACTACACTCTAGAAGAATTTTAGGGTTTGCAACTTAGAACTTACTGTAAATAAGTTTTCCCTACTGAATCCAAATATCACTTCTCTCTCCTCTACTATTTTGACCTCAATATGCTTTATCAAACCTAAGACCACCAACAATGTTGGTGAGGTCACCTATAATTGGATAGCATCATATAATCTATGTCATAATGCTTTGTCTAATATCCTATACTAGAACTAGATAGTCTATGCCTTTGTTACTCTTTTAATGAAATTCATCAACCATCTCATGCAAGTTTATGACTTGTGTAGGCTCTCTCCAACCTTTTTTTTTGCAAGCTCTTTAGCTTGTTAGTCAACACTTTTGGATATTTCTACTTCAAGCATTAGAAGAACTCCACCATGAGGTTAAACCTTGGTACTCCACCACCTCTTGTAGCATTACCACCACTTGTAATAGAGTGGCAACCCGGCAAATATCAATTTTGCGGTAATCGGGTAAGTAAAGTTTGTTCCCGTAGAGATACTATCCAGAATTGGTCAAATACAAAGACAAACGTCACAATTGCAGTTCTTCTTGAGTTCTTCTTTAATCTCTCCGTTAGAAACTACACCCAAAAGAGAGTAACAAGCTCACAATCTTGACAACTTGTCACAAATACACACATGTAATCACCTAGACGCCAATTCTCTCTGCCATGCTTGATCTTTTGTTGCGGCACTCTTCTTCAAGCTGTCCAACTCCTGCTCCATCACGATGGTCATCACCTTCAGATGAACATTTTTGATGCGCACATTACTCACTTCCTCCTTCATCTTACTGAGCCACATTGCCTGCTCCTTCAACTCTCCGGCTTGCTTTTGCAATTCTTTTTCTTTCTCTGCGCAACTCCTTTGTAGCACGCTCAACGTTTTCTTCCTCAAGTCTTCCTCCCTCTGAAGATCTTCAATTTCTGCACTTCTTTGGACTTGATGCTCTTGCAGCTCCTGCACTTCATTCAACAGATGCTTCACCACCTGCAATTCATTCCTCCCCTTCCTACAATCTTGGGCAATTCTCATCTGATGTTCTTTCAACAGCTCGAGCAATGGTGTGACCACCCTCGTCAAATATGCTATCTCGCCAAAGTTTTCTTCTTCATCATTACCACCTTCATCTGGAGTCTTCTCTTGTGTCATTGGCTCCTTCATCCGAAGTCGTGATCTTTGTATCTTCATCGTGTTGGCACTGTCTTCATCCTCACCTCTTGAACTCGGCCCCGCGGGACACTCCTCCTTTGCTTCACTTACTACCACCAATTGCTGGACTTCAGGTTCTCCCTCACTGTCGCTCCCAGACTCCTCACTTTTCAATGTGAGCTCTTCTTCTTCCGAGTCTTCTTCTTTCGACTCAGTTTCTTCATCAGACTCCGATCCCGATGATGCCCTTCTTACGACGTTAGTAGTCTTCAACATCAGCCTCCAAGTCTTGCGTTGGATGGGCGATGATTTGGCTTCTTTGGGTTTACTTCACTTCTTCGTCTTCAGACTAGCAACATCTTTGATCTTCCACTGTCCCGTCCTTGCAAAGTACTCGTCATTTGCTCGTAGATGAAGCATATACTGTCGCTCCTCTTTGTTGGCTTCTCGTCTCAAATCAGGGTGCATGTGGGAGACCATACGATGATGCTTGTCTTTAGAGAGCAAGTTCAGGCCGAAGTAGAAATGTGCTGTGAATGGTGCAAAATAATGCGGTGGCAAGCCCATTAGCCAATTCACCACCATCTGCCTTGTTCGATGATGGAAGCACTTCGCCCAATTCACTGGTACTCCTGCAAACATCTGATAGAAGAAGACTGCCTGCTGCATGGTTACATAGGTCGTTCACTCCGACTTGAACATGGCCATCATCACCCCCAAGATACTTCTTCGGATCAGGTCCCGATGGGATTCCACCGTAACCATTTGTAGTTCTTGGAGCAAAAAACAAATTGCAAATCTCTGCCGTCTCTTCTGTAGCATCACACTTCCGATAGAAGGTGATCCCTGTTGGCTCTCCTGCTTCTCTCCCTAGGACTAACTTCCAATCCGACTCAGTCCATCAAGCCGGATTCCCTTTCTTTCCTTCCACCTCAGGACCCTCCTCACAATTATTGGCATCAATCTCTGCCATCACTCCCGAGAAACTGAAATTCCACTTCCATGCTAAAAAGGTGATACGAAGTCTAACCAAGACTTCGATTCTGGCTACTACATCTACTCTTTGAATTGCAAAACCTCTCACTGCCAGCGCGTTGGCCACCTTCTTCGCCATGATTTGTTCTCTCGTTCTACACTGTTGGAAAATCAGACCCTCTCCTGGACGAGACACTCTAACTCCCTCAAGGTTCCGGAAAATTTCACTCTTGACGGGCTTCTGGACACGCATTATTGCAGGACGACTACTCAAAGGAATTGGAAATTTACTCAACAAATTCAACTTCCCCCTGCGCAGTCGCAATTTTATATTGCCTCGAATTGCAGTCATTCTTTAGTCGATTTTGTCTGTGAATTTCTCTCTTCTACGTGCACTCCCGGTCACTGTCAAGACATGCTTCTTCTGCACCTGCCGTTTCTTGAAATGTACTTTCTTGCCACGTATAGAGGTTGTTAAACGGTCCTCATCATTCCTGCGTCTTCTAACCCGAAGACAATGATCTTCGGCCTAAACCCGGCGTACTCCTCTTCCAAGTACCTCTATCATCGGATCCGATGTCAGCCTCTTTGGCTTTCCTCCGAAGTTACTTTTGCCTCTTCTTTGTCCGCAATTTGACTTTTCCATGCTTACTTCGTCTCTTAAACACTACTAACTATAAAAAAAACAAAAAATATGGGTACCACAAATAGCACCACCTTCAACTAGAGCCACCACTAGATATATCAATGCTACTAAAACTAGAATATATGGGTAATGCTTGTCAACCTTTACAAATTGAGCCTTAGGTGATAGAAATGTAGTTTGGAGACCAATGTTGTCTCTACAAGTCAATTTCATCCAAGTGTACCCACCTAAACTCATGGTAATATATCCATAAGTAAACCATTTATGTGTTGGAAAGATCCCATTATGTCATGAAGGGTATGAACAAAGTTGGGATTTACATGTGCTATATAGATCACACCCACTATTTAACTCCAAAATGAAATTAGCCAACTCAATGGTATCCTCTATACCAGTGTAGCACTTGGGAGTCTTTCAAGGGTCCATTAATTTTGTCCATGTCCCAAAACAATAGTGTGGCCACAGAATATGAACTCTCAATGGGATCAATTCTTATGTCAACACAAAACTAGAATCAACCTCTTCCTTCATTGAGACTTTAGATACTAGTTGATACCGGGTGAAAATCTGCATGAACCCACTATGTATTATAGTAAAATGCTCTTTGGAAGCCTTGAAGAACTCCATGGTGACAACACATCCCAAACATTGTAACCATAATCACCAAATGGTAATCCAAATAGCCAAACAACACCTACAAATGCTACCTAAGTACCTCTACCATGGCAACTATATTTGGGGAAGAACAACTTATAACATATCATCACAACATGCACTCTCATGATATGCAATTCATCACTTCTTGTCTCATTGGAATGAAACATCGGTGATTCGATTGGTCATCACTCTAGTCTCATTACAAAGAGCATATTGAACACTTACGCTCAAAATATTAAGGCACCACAAAAAATCATGACACACAAATAGGGAGGAGATGGATTGAATCCAATCACAAGAAGCCCAAAGAATAACTCTCCAACTCACAAAAATCTAACCAGATTGACTTCACTACTATTTGATATTTTGATATGATAGGAATGTGTATCTACTCCTACTCTACTATGATCACTAAGGATGAGATCAAATATCCTCTTCTAACTAAAGGCACACATATATAGATATAAGTCCACCAATCTTAAGATAATTGTAGAAGTAGACCAATTTGCTAAAGTGCCAATTTACAAACCAAAGGTCTAGAGTTCAAAATCTCTTGCATACATTATTGATGGGTGGACTGATTTTGAAAAACTATCACTACTATCATTGACCAAAATGACATGATTTTCACAAACTTTCACCAAATCATTATCATTTTGTTCAATGGACCAAAATGACAAATTAGTCACTTAGACCAAGTGTAAAACTATCACCCTATAACCACTATCATTGACCAAAATGACATGATTTTGACAAACTATCATTCAACATATCATTATCTTTTTGGTCAATAGACCAAAATTACCAATTAGTCAATTAGACCAAGATGAAAATTTACCATATCATTATTTTTTGGGCACTAGGCCAAAATGGTATAATTTTTGCAAACTATCACCAATATCATTCACCATATCATTATCATTTTTTCTAAGGACCAAAATGATCAATCAATGAATTAGACTAAGATGGACACGATTATTCATAGCTTATGCTAGTGGAAAAATGGTGGCTTGATTTGGAGAAACTATCATTATAGCATCATCATTTTGGTATATGGACCAAAATGATCAAGTAATCAATTAGACCAATATAGACATGATTACTTATGATTACTTATATAGCTTATGTTGGTAGACAAATGAATCCAAGTCTTTAATTTGGGAGAATGGATTGATCTATGTACATGAGGAAATTTATTCTAAAAACAAACTATCATCATATCACCATGGACTCAAATGACCAATTAGTCAATTAGACCAAGATACCCATGATTACCCATAGCTTATTTTAGTAAAGACAAATAGAGAAAATTTGTAATTTGAGAGTATAGGTTCCCTAATCTGATCTTGAGTATGGTCATGAATTTGACTTAGAATTTTTTACATGAAGAAGTGTATAACATATGAGGCTAGAATAATGAGAGAAAAAGTGAAGATAAAGTTGGTGGATTTCTTTATAAATGCATCATCACTAAGTTTAGTTACCCTTTGGAGTTGGTTTTTGATAGAGGGGTAGAATTTACAAGACATATCACTACAACCATGTTACGATATTTTTGTGCCACACATCTTATAAGCTAAACTCCAACAGCTTAGTAGAGACAACCAATGAAACCTTGTGCATGATGTTGGGGCTAAAAATTATAAGAACAAGAGAATTTATATGATTTTTTGAGAGCATAGGACAGCCATAGAGACATCCACTAGATATTCTCCATTCCATTGGGTCTATGGTATTGAGTCTACTTTGCCTATTCACTTTGATCTTCCTACTTTCCAAAGCATCCATAGAAAATTCAAGAAAGTACAAGAAAAAGATGTAGAGAAATCAAGGAAGGATCAACTCATGGAATTAGAAGAGGCAAGAGCAATTATTATGGTTCAAGTGGAGCAAGCACAAAGAAAAAAAATGATAAAAAGATAAGACAAAGAAAGGCAAGGCAAAAAGAAGGAAAATCATAGAAGATGATTGGGTAATGTTTTTTTAAGTCATTTGATTCAAGAGTGCAAAAGAAGTTTTTGTCTAAGTACTCTGGACATTTCAAGGTAGAGAAGATTTGTGGCAATAACACCTATGATCTCAAGAAGTTGGGAGGAAGACACTTTGATAGGATTAACCATGATAAGTTGAAATTGTATTATAGAGGTAAAGGAACCTTCACTTCAAGGACAAAGTGAAATCTTAGTCCAAAGGTAAATGTAACACCCATTGGTGCATGTATGATCTATAAGGATATTTAGTGTGGTGTTGCAAGTAGTGCAAAGATATTTTTTATATGGAATTTAACCAAGCTTCTACATTAGTCATGATTAGCTAGAGTTAGTCGTAGCCAAGATAAAGATAACACTATTTTAGAAGAAGTTGAAAGTGTGAGCATCAGTATTTTATCTTCTAGTGTATTGAATTTCTATTATTCCACGATGTTGAGCTTTGAGGAAAGAGTTGAGAACTCTTGGGCCCACAAGCCTTTCCAATATATCATCTTTTCATTTGCAACTATCTCTCTCTTATTGAATTCACTAGTGAATAATGGCTTGAGTCTTGGAAATGCCTTGAAGTTTTAGCTTTAGAGGATTGTGATAGAGTTTGGTCATGTGCTTTATTAGTCTAGCTTTATAGCCATTGGAGCTTTATCTTGAGTGAGAGAAAAGTTGGCTCATAGTTCTATCTTACCAAAGGCATTATATATCTTCTATTTGTTGTCATGGAAGATACACATCCAATTACCTACCTCATGAAAATATAAGTTCAAAGGAGATTGCTCGGTTTGTAAATAGGTAGGTGGTTTACTAATAGGTAAATGGATGAGCACCACTATTTTGGATTTTAGTGTATTGACTTGGTATTATTCCTAGGTGTTTGGCTTTGAGGAAAGAATTGTGACCTCTTGGATCCAGTAGCCTTTTTTTTAGATTCTTCTATAGTCCAATGGTAGCCCATATGAAGGAATCTTTGATTTAGTGGTTGGGTCAACCACATGCTTATAGGAATATTCTCATGAGCATGGATATTTCTTTAGACTTTTAACTTTATTTGACTTTTAGCCTAGTAACTTGAGTTACTTTAGTAATAAGTACCTTTGGTGCATAACTATTTCACAATTATAAAAAATAGGAGTGAGGAGGTACTCGTCATCCTTTCACTTGCAACTATCTCTCTCTCATTGAGTTTTCTAGTGAGCAATAGTTTGACTCTTGGAGTGTTAGCCTTGAAGGAGTATGATGGAGTTGGAGTTCCTTGCCTTCTTATTCCATAGTGTGTTACCAAATAGCCACTAGAGGTTCATCTTGAGTGAAAGATAGGCCAGCTCACAAGTCAAAATACTTCATTAATGTTATAGAAAATGCCTTCTCTATTGGGTTTCAATAATGGGGTACCAATTACCCAAAATAATTCTATAAAATAAAGACTCCATTAACATGGACCCCATCTTCCCCATCTTAGCATATTAAGAATCAAGGTAAGAGCGATCTCTATGCCAACCTTGTTTCCCAAAACTTGCTGCTATTGATTCTTTTTCCACTCCTCAGGTTGACCCCAAAGAGTATTCTTGTTCTATTTTTGCCCATATCATATCTCTTGGGTAATGAATCTTGGCACAAAGTTCCAATACCAATGGAGGAAAGTTATGTAGAGCCTTGCATGGATCTTCTGTTGAGCTATCATTTCCTATCTATCTATCATAAGTTTCCAAAAGTTCAAGGCGTTTACCTTGCACTTCCTCTTCAAGATAGCCATAAACACCATCATGAAAGCACAAAGCAAATAACCCAACCAAATGTTGCTAGTTTGTGGTAATGGGCCACCAACCACCCATTCTTTGATGACTTGTACAAGTAAAGTACTCTAAACATAGAGTTTTGTCTTCCCCATCTCAACATATTGAGAATCAAGGGAATGAACATCTTTTATGCTAGCCTTGTCTCCCAAAACTTGTCACCAGTATTTTTTGGTCCACTCTTTGGGTTACTTCTATGAGTATCTTTGTTTTGGTTCTTCACAATTTTTATCTCTTGAATAACAACTCTTTGCATGAATTTCAATCCCACAAGAGGGAAGTTATTTGAGCTTCACAAGTGTCTCCTTTTGACCTACCATCTCCCACTATCTATCAAAGTTCAATTGCCTTTAAAGGATTAAGGCCTTTGCCTTGCCTTTCCCCTTCAAGATAGACCTAAACAGCATTGTGAAGACACTAAGCAAATGATTACCACACCAAATATCTCCCTTCCCTCAAAATGTTCAATTTATGCAAAAACTTACAAAGCTAACTCTCAATTAGTCATTTCTATGCCTTTGTTGTGATTGAATCTAACATTTGAGATCAAATTTGGCTAACAATAGGATCTTTGTGGTAGGAATGTCCCATCATAGTCCAAGGCTCCAATTTTTCACTCATCAGTGGATCCTCAAATGGTCTCTCATGTGTTTAACCATCCATTAGGTACACATGGTCAACTATTAAAAGTATATATAGCAACCTTTGGCAAGATTCAAAATTTCTTCAGCCAAAATTCAAAATTTCTTCCATTCAGCTTGACTTCCTTAGTAATCAAATTCCTTTCCTTACAATCCTTTGTAGCATGGCTCCTTAGGCTTAACTCCTGATCTTCCATAAGACATTTTCCAATTAACCAACCTTCTTCTCCATGAGGAAACAAGAAAAAAAGGAATACCTCTCCTACTACAAACAAGCCTTAATACTCAAGATAAAAAGAAAGGGAAAAGGAAGAAAAATCATTTTTCTTTTTAATTTCAAGTACCACAATGATGCACTACCATAATAGACATAAGAGGCCTAACCTGAGTGAGAGATAGGCCCCCTTACAGCTCAAGGACGGACTAGGGACAACACCGGGAAGAAGACTTGCGGGAATAAATGCTAAGCTAAATTTCCTTGTTTTCCAATAAAATATATTAGTGCCTGTGGGATCATTGTTTCCAGTATCTTTGCTCTATTATGCTCAGCACGGAGTTTTTAATAATGCATTTGCTAGACTCCTCTTGTATAAATGCAACTTGTTTCTCTATGTAAGAACACAAAATTTCCTTGAAAATGTTTGAAAAGACAGATTTCCACACTTTTATGTAGCTTTTATGTCCTTTTTTCTTACCCTTGCAATACTCCAAGAAGTGGATGAGATAGCTGACTTTCATGGTCACTAGGTACTTAATATTGATATTTTGATTATTCACCGTAGATGTGTAATTCTCTGTAGAGATCTCAGCTTCAGCTTTGTTGAAATGATTTCAGCAAGATGTTCGGTAAACTTATCTATGCCTTACACACCTTAAAAACTGCCAAAAAATTTCGTCTAAGTCAACAAAAATTGTAAGATAACCGCGAGATTAACCCCGATATTATATTTTTTATCACTCAAGTTTCCTATGAGTTACAAAAATATCACTAGTACTTTGTCCGTACAGTACTCATACTGTCCGCAATCTCATAAAGATTGTCCCACAACCGCGAGTTTGACCGGGAGATTTTATTTTTTGCCACTCAAATTTCCTATGAGTTAAAATAATATCGCTTGTACTTTGCGTAAGAGAACTCAAGTTTACCATGCACTGTTTTCCCCAACTTACATACTTACTGAGTTCGTTTGAATTGGTCATTTTCAACTCTTATCTTTCTAAACTAATCTTTTCTAATAAATTTCATTATCGTCTAACACTATAAGCACTTAAAGGATCAGAAAAGCGTTTCACCACAAATTATCTATGTACCAAGAACAGGAACCTAGAAAAGAGGATATATGCCATTGATAGAAGAAGAGAACCCAGCCTACCTAGTTCAAAAATACCCAAAATACTTTGGGAAAAATCCACATAGGATATCAATGTAATCTAACATTATAACGAATTAAAAGATCAGAAAATGGGTAGACCCGAAATTATCTAGGTACCAAGAACAGGAACCTATAAAGAGAATTTAACCCAAAAACCATAGACAAAAGAAGAAAACACAACCCACTTAGTTCAAAAATACCAAAACTACTTTGGGACACATACACATAATGGAGGGATACGGAATAGAGCACGGACTGCTAATGATGCGATATAAACTTATCCTTGGCATGTTTTGTGATAATATTATAAGGATATCAAGCACAAAGAGGTCACTATTCACCAATAGAGGACTGCCTATTCAGCAAGATATTAATCTAGATGTCACATGAGCTATCAATAGATTCATCTAGAACAAATAAGTTGTTCATGACGACACCCAATATTTGGCAGAAGAAGAATTACGCTTCACAACGAAAAAGGTTAAACAAGAGGAGGTATAGAGAGAATACTCTTCCGGACGAAAAAGCAAACAGAGAAAAATCCCACAGATTGGATAAGTCAGGCAACCCCACGAAGCATTACATGAGTTTCAGGTGAATCATTTCATTTTGTTGAATACGCTTTGTGATAGCTTTAATGTATCACCATCTTGTTCATGATCATGTCCAACAAGTCTAGGACGTAGACAAACTGATCCTTTCCTGTGACACCTTGTGATCTGATACACTCCGTTGTGTTAGCCGAACCGCAGTGAGGAAATTCAGGCCCAAAAAGGAACAATATGCATTAGTTGCGTTTCGAGACCTGTAGTTTGTCAAGACACTCCTAGCCATAGTATACCACAGCAAATATATATCTCAGAAATACACGAGGGTGTTTTCCTCTAGCATTGTTGTTGGCTTCACTTCCGGAACTTAATTGCATTCAAGATAGAGTTTGTTTTTGGTGGTTCACGTATCCATTCAGTGTAGATGCGGTAAAACATCAACATCAACATCTACTATCGATACCCCGGGAAAACTTCGGTGACAACGTGTCCAGCACTTATTATTGCGGCTGAAAGAAGTCTAGGAACAATTCCTAAGCATATCTGCAGCTCAACCTTACACCCCAAGACATTTAGTCGATGAAGAACTTGAGAGCTTATATGAACTTGAAGAACTGGACATCGTTAGAATTGGCACCACATATAGATCATTGCCCGTTATGACAAAGATATAAACAGCCATCTTTCCCACAAAGGCGAAGAACTAAGTATGTTCATCAACACTAACTCGCAATATGGTCATTCAAAATTCCATATCGTTCAAGTAAGCTAAGCTCTTTGTTGTAGTCGTTTTTGCAAGATGGCCATAATATTCGATGGTGACGTTGTAGATCTATGTTAAACTTTGCTCAAGGAGCTGGAAATCAACGTTGCCTTCAGATCTTGTCTTCGCCAGATGTACAGGATGTAAAACGTGTGCAGCTTATTTGTGCGCTTATATCAACCCCAAAAAGCATTACAGCCTTCGGAGTATGAGCAGAGTTGACAACAGAAAGTACAGGTGCAAAGTCCCCAGTATTGTTTGCAGATGTTTTGACTATCTCCAAGGTTGTGGCAAAGAGGTTCGAAGTTGATGGCTTCCCCGGTCGGTGTGGTGGTGGGAAGTCCTCCGTATTGTTTCCGGATGTTTCGACCATCTCCAAGGTTGTGTTCACGAGGTTCTGTGGTGATGTCTCCCCCATCTCCACGGTTGTGGCAAAGAGGTTCGGAGTTGATAGCTTCCCCGGTCGGTGTGGTGGTGAGAAGTTCTTAGTATTGTTTCCGGATGTTTCAACCATCTCCAAGGTTGTGTTCACGAGGTTCCGCGTTGATGTCTCCCCCAGTCCGTAAGCATGGAAGAATCGATTGTCTGCCGCTGATGTTGAGTGGCTCCTTGTAGATAGGCCTCCACGTAGGGTCAATGAACACAAATCTTCAGGGGATTTTGCCAAGACATATTCTCTCATAAGTCCGTGATCAATTAGAGGGCCCGTTATTCTCTCATGCATCGTATGTAAATTAAGGTTGCCCTGAGTATGAGCATTCGTCACTCTACCCCCCATTTTCTCCACGTGAATATACAAACGGCTATCAGGTCCTTGTTCGAAGAAGACGATGTCGCCTTGTTCAAGCTTTTTGTGCTTGAGGTACATTCGCCATCCTTCTCCGAATACATAAGACCTGTTCAGTTTCTGGTATCTGTACCGAAACTCGTAGTGCCTCCCGGATGTATCAATGAAAGTGAGAAAAATTGGTCCGTCTGAATCGACATTCGGAGGGAAGTACCTCTCTGCTGATTGCCTTGGAATCAGCATGACATACTTCCCTTTCTTCCCCACGTCTGTTGATGAGAGAATTTTTGTGAATAGCCGCCTTCTTTCCGCGGGTACTGGGTGTCTGGGCATGACAATTCCTGTACTTGTCAATGACATGCTTGGACTCAACCGACGGTAGAAGTTCATGTCTCTCTGTAACTGCATATTCTGAAGTCAATACAAGTAACTCCCATTAGCATTTATCTAATGAGGGTTATCTGAAAAGCTCGCAATAGCGCTAGCATTACAATCTCAAGTCCTGCATGTCAGAGTTAACACTAGTAAAATTCCTACCATTTCCCACCACGTCTTGTCCCAATTGGACAAACAAAATTGACAGTCTGCACGCTACATATATATTACGTTGATTGTCAAGGACTACGGTCGCCACAATATCCTCATTCACCGTAAGAAGCTGCCAGCCTGAACAACGTCAGAAGATTGATAAATATGTATGAGGTGAGAAGCAAACAATCTAAAACGACCCGGAGTAATACAAAACCTTAGACTACAGGAGAAGTCTGGAACGTACATTAGTCTGATGATAGGGCAGCTTGGTATTGTCGATACTTCGTCCAAATCAGAAGATAGTGACTTTGACGAAGGAGAAGATAGTGACTTTGGCGAAGGGATGGCACCTAATCGACCTATATGTGCATGTTACCAAGAAGATTTCAATGAGCATAAACAGGTTTAAAGCAGAACCCAAACACAAATTATACTCAAACAGGGAATCTCACCTCAAAAGCAGAGATAGTACTGTGTATTTCAGATGCTAAATTGGAAGCTAAAACTCCTGTATGAATGATCTCTTAGTCTGATTCCCCGATCATCCTATTTGTACGATCTCTGCGAGTCAGTAGATTCTGAAGTAAAGAAGGCCGAATTCTAAGGTTTAAATGAATCTGAGGATCTAAAAATCGTAAGCAGAGAATTGGAAGACATATTGAGCCCTTTCTTCGATCGAATGCTGGTCAATTTACGTATAAATTGGATTCAAGGGAACTTTGCATGTACGCAAGAACACGACATATTGAATGTGTAGATGGTTACCCTGAAGTATCCTTATATAGATAGTTACCCCGAAGTACCCATATTAGGAGCATGCTCGTACTTGGAGCATTCATGGATGTAGACCCCCCACCAAGAGTATCTACAAAGGTTGTGAATGGGATTTCCTGACGTTGATGTTTCTGCATATTTCTCAGCTTCAAACGTAATGTTTACTTTCTCGTTGGGTAGTGCACCGCGTCTACAGTCGTTCTCAAATTCATCCCTTGCCAAAAACGCTTACACATTGTCAAGCGAGCAACCAGCTGCGGTTTCTCTTACTAAGTTAATGTGTGCTACAAATATGTTGGAGAATCCATAGTGGACGTTTGCCGCGAGAATTTTGGAATTGAATTCCTGGACCACCTAACTGTACCGCGAAATGGGCTTGGACGCTGAATTAGAGTGGCTAAGATATTATTTACTTACTAGTGGTTAACCGCGAACAATCGCTATCGCTTACTCCGATCACGCTCTTATCTGATCACTCTCTTTTCTGAGTTCATAAGAGGTTTTACTCTATAGAAACTAGAACGGCAGATTCGAGATAAGTGTTTGCTGCCCTGTTACCTCAGTGCAACAAACTATTACATATCAGTTACACGGTATGAAATCTAGTTCTGATTATTGGAATGAACTGCGGGTTAACGCGATGCTTCAGAAATTTTTCAGAAACGTGGGCAGTGCTGGTTCCGTTTCCATTAGTTTCGGAGTTAGAAACTCTAGGAGGGCATGTAGGTATCTAGTCCGTCAAAACTTTAGAGCAAAAAGTCGGATTTCGTGAGAAATTTTACTCCGTCAAAACATTTCGTCCGTCAAAACTTCCGGTAACAAAGAACCGCAGGTACTCTCGACATCATAAAAAGAAAGCGGAGAGCTTCCAATCCCATCCTTGAGAACTCTGTTTTATCCGGCTTGCACTTTTAAGTCATCCCATCGTCCGTCATAAAATTTGTGGCACTTGCGGCAAAGTTCAGGTTCCTGCTCTCCGAAATCCATGAGCAGCCGAAGAGAACACCCGTACCAAATCCAAAACTTCGTCCGACTAAACACTTACAGCGACCAACCGCCGGCTCTGGATCGGATTCAGTGCGCCACTAACCAGAAACCAAATTCCCATTTATTATATATAGATAGATATAATTTAGAACCAACTTCCAGATCTGGATGGGATCTCGTAGTTGCTAGAGATAATCAAATTGAGAAGCCAAATTTTATATATATATAATTATATATGTATATAAATTTTTTACAGTTTTAAGTTGTTACTTATTTTATTCTGCTCCCTAGGTGAGCTATAAATAATGTTATCTTGATTGTTATATTGGCATTCAAATTTTATTTTCTCTCATCCTTGGTGTATATACGTGTTAATTATTTATTAAGATTCAATTCATTGCACGATCTTTTTAAGCATTTGAAGAAACCAAAATTGCAGCTGCCTCTTTTGGATGCTATGAACTGTGATGTTGAGTAAAATGCACCTTGCCTACACCTTATTCCCCTAAACGCATCATTTGGTAGAATTGGCGATTTTTTCCAAGATAAGATGCTGTACTGATCACTGTAGATAAAATAAGATATTTACTCCATAAAATTCTGTTCATACATGAATGTGGGCAAACAGCATATAAATGTAGTTACAATAGAGGGTACTTTGCCATATGAACATATTGCGATTGCAGGTTTTGACACTGTCTTGAATTCAGTTGCTCGGAATACTTGATGATGATTTAGGTTAGCAAATGATGGTGATATTTCATCTATGTTCTAGGATTTTAGATTTTGAAACTATAAACTTGTGGTTAAACTTACTTTGAATTGTGTACACCTTATGATAGAGAGTCGCTTGTTTCCGCATTCTTACGCTTCTCTACGGTATTTTCTTCCAGGATTTATTATTCCTAAGTTCTGATGGCTCGCACTTTTCAATATTCTTACTCAGAGTTGATGATATTTTCCCTATATAAAGATAGGCCACTAGAAAATGGATGACTACAATATGTGTTAGTTAAAGGAATATTTGAAGGAGGTTATAGTTTACAATTTCAAATAAATTATAAAATAAGACCAGAAAAACTCGAACTTGCTTTTTTTATCCATTTGATTCTTTTCTCTAAATTTTTCTTATGTGAGATGAGTAAAATAAGTATATACCCCATTCTACTTGACAAGCTATAGTAATAGACAATCGAAAGTCGCTTCTCAATATAGTCCATTCGGATTTGACGTTATGAATGTAATGACAATCCATGAGCTAAGGAGAAGTCAATTTACAAGTCTGAGCTAGTGAGATTCATTTGTATCAAATAAATGTCATCATATTGTAGATGATTGCTTTCTCACTAAGACTGGTCATGAATTTTTAATATACAAATTCAAAGATCGTAACACTATAAGTCAATATTAATCTAAAAAATGCATTGATTATACTTATTACTGAGGACTTTAGGTTACATTATTCTTAAATAATACAAAAAGAGCATCAATATCTTTACTCCAAAAATAATAGCTCAAAATGAAGTATCTGGATATCATGTTATTGTATCAAAACGTACAATGGATTTATTTATATAGTAAAATACTTTGTTTACTATTCTATTCTAAAAGCTACTAGATATCATAATTTAAATTTGATCAAATCTAAAAGTTACATGATTTATAGAATCTTAAGTTTGCATAAATAGTTAAATCGTACAAGTGGTACTTGAGATGACACTTAAATGATCTCCTATCAACTTTTATTGAATGTTAGTAATCTCTAAAACAAAGTGGAAAAGTAATAAGGAGAACAAGGAATTGCAATGCACATCTAAACCTCACTCTACTTATATGTGATATAAAGTATGAATGTGAATTTATGATTCAAGACTTAAGACCAATCCTGTTTATGGTATGATTGGACCTTTAGGGAAAGAAATTTAGAAAGAGAAGCTATGAATGACTTTGCAAACTTGAAATATAAATTTTTTGAGTACTAAGATTTAATTCTTTTACAAATCTATAGTGCTAAATTGCATTGCGTATAATATTATGAAATTATGTAACTTTTCATACCTTTAGCAATCATAAAAAAAAAAAAAAACTCTAATTCCTATAATTGTCACAATCAAAAATCAAAAATTTTACAAAAGGATTAGATTTCCATACAAATATTCATCTATAATATTATATTCATGAATCATTAGATATACGATAGAACGTATTAATCATACGATATCAATAATTATCATATGTTCATTATTATCTTTCTTGAAATTTCTTTGCATAGCTGAACAAAACCAAAGATATAAAGTAATTTTCAATTAGTAATACTTTTATATTAAATCACTTATGATTTATTTTATATATGATAATTAAATTATAAATTTAAATATATTGAATAGTTTTAATGAATTAAACTATGAATAATAGCTGATAAATATTGTGAAATATGTCAAAATGTATAATATTTCTATATCTTTGCTTAACTTGATTTTTCTTCATCTAATCTCCCACCCTTTATTTTAAGTAGTAATAAGAATCAATGACTATTACTCTAAATCCAAGTTTTTTCCTTGAATGTTGGTCTGACTCCTTTTTTACTTCAATATTGACTATTTTTCTAAATCTGAGCTTTCCATTTGAATTCATATCAGATCAGCCTCTATGCTTGCTTTGGTTTTTGGTGGTTTGAGATAGTTATAACTTGTTAAGGTTAGTCTTAACTAAGTTAGAGGTATCTCTATTAATGTAATATAGCTAAATAATGAGAGTGATCCAATATTTTATTGTTAGATACTAAGTGAAACCTTAGTGGATTTTTAATTAGATTGTATTAGACTGGAACCTCTTTAGAGAATTTTATATTAAAGTGGGATACTCTAAGGATTTTATATTAAAGTAAAGTGGAATAGTATCTCCATCTTAGACTTTGCATAATCTAATTGACTTGGTTTATAGGAGGTGTAAAAATCTTATTGGGTTGACAAAGTTAGGTGATCTTTTGTAATGAAGGTAAATTTTGACTTGACTTTAGATTATATTGTAATTTCTAGTTAGAAAGAAGGTTGTAGATTCTTAGGGGATATGCTTGAAAGGTTCTAAAGAGAAGCATGCGAGTGCTAAAACCCAATTGATGGTCTATTGAAAAAAGATTCTTTAATTAGGGAAACTAGGAAAAGTGTGATTTTACTAAGTTACTATGGTACTTACTATATTTTGGTGTTAGTATATGAGGAAAGGCTAAAGAAGCAAAAGGACTATATTCAGTAGTGAGCTTGGAACATGGAGAGAGTGAGTGGAATGAGGATTTGTGAGTACCAATTATATTTGCTAATTGAAGATGACGCGTGAGAGTGTCATTATCATGATGTTAATCTTGGAAGAACCTCTACCTCTAGAGGACCTTCTTGTGAGTTTTTTGTGAGTGTGAGAGAACAACACTCTATTTTGATATTGGTGAATCTTTCCATAGAGTTTGTTTTGGAAGAACTTTGGTATGAGAGGGAGAATGAGTGACATGAGAAAAGAAAGAGAGAATTCTCTTTGACTTTTTATTTCTGAGATACACAGTACTAAATTTTCCTTCCTTCTAGCACACGATGTACACACATAGTGTCACTGGAGGTATCCTTTGGATAATAGACAAGCTTTACACTATTTCTTTTTGCTATCCAAATCTGAGTTTTTCCTTTGAATTTTTGTTCATCACTCCACTTTCTTCAGAATTTATAGCATTAGAAAGGTTAACTGAGGCTTAAAGACTCTCAATAAAGCTAGCTAGCTTTAAGGTACCTTCTAAATCTAATTTTCTATTTGATTTTGGATCAACTTCTATGCTTACTTTATTGATTTTTCCAATTCTAAGATTTATTTTTGAACGGGTTAATCACAAATTTCTTCAGAACTTTGTAGCATTACCAAGGCTAACCAATTCAAATAACTACAAACCTAAGTTTACTCTTTGAATTCAGATCAATTGCTACTCTTACTTTGTGCATTTGTTTCAAATCTAAGAGTTTTCTTTGGATATAGGCTAATCACTATATTTTCACCAGATTTTGTATCATTAGCAATGCTAACTAAGGTTTAACAACCCTCAACAAGGCTAGCTAAATCTAAGGTACCCTTGACTTGCCTCTTCCAAACTCTACTTTATGGGTAGCTAAAGCACTCATAATTTAGATTGTATCAATTTAGAGTAACTATATTAGGGGAGAATCCTATTATAATAGTATGAGAAAATCAATTTTAAATTTAGAAAATTTCATAGACTATATAATTCATTTTACAAAAATAACTTGAATATTTCTATTAAATAATAATTAGAAGGTATCTAATAAGTGAGTAGTGTAGTAAGATATTGGAGAATCTTGAGCTATAAGGTGTTAAGAAATCTTGTATTGCATATATAATTTGCTACACAATATATTTTCTTGTCAATATAATATATTGAAAAGGCATAACTTCTATAAAAAGTCATAAAAAAAGATTAAAACACCATAATAATCACCCTCAATCCCAGTATACTTTACTAATAGGTAATCTCATTATGCTCTACTTGCTAAATCACTCTATCATTACAAAATCAAGGTTACACTTAATTCTCTAGTGCTATAGTGGGTTATACTTAAGCTTTTTACACCAGAACTAGGAACTCAAGAGGCTTAACATAAAAAGTTGACCTCTTCAAAGCTCCAACTTGAGATATACCTCTTCGTGGAGAGGCTAAGATATCCAACAAGCATATACAATTACCTTGATGGTACATATAGTGGCTCTAATTGTGCCTAAGGAAACCCTTATGGTATAAATCATTTCTACTTAGGAGTCTATTAGCGGCTACTAACACAACTACAAAAACCAAGATAATGACCCAAGTGTCCTAGCATATTGGCTAAGGCACCAGAAAAGATATGAAAATTATTATGTGTATATTCATTTACTACACAACATGTATTTTGGTCAATTTCATACACTATAGTAGCATATTGAAAGTCATACTCAAATTGAAGTACCACAATTGTCTCCCTAGTTGGTGGTTAGGTCACTCCAACTCTACATAGCCATATAATTTAATTATGTGATATGCCCTATGTAATTCCATATTAATTCTAATTAATCCATAACCTCCCATTTTTAAAAGAATTCCAGCTAAAAGCATACGTGTACTTTGTGCACAGATGAGGAGGCTGGGTGTTTTCTTGCTCCATTGGTATTCATTTGTCTTCAATCTATACCACATAAAGAGTGAACAAGTTAAAATCTCAAGTACAACAAGGACATAGCTATTGTCCTTGAACTACTTAAAAAGGAGTGTTCAAACATGCCATATGATATCTTCTTGAAAAACTATCATACACTATGTTAGTGGTAGCTCCAATAGTAGAGACACATAATATGCATCTGAAGCCTAGATTTACGATTGCCAAATATGGATCCAAAATGCCATCAATGTTTGGAAAAGAGCATGGCATATAACTTTTCACATAGTCTTTTCAATAAACATCATCACTTTCTTCCTAAATGAGACCTTTGGAGTGCAAAACTTAACACAATCTTGAGATAATGTCGCCTATAGTAACTTTGGTCCAATCAACTACAAATACCCATGATCACTATGGTCTATAACCTCTCTCTCAAGTAGTTGCACATGCAATATTTCCTATTGTTGAGCAATTGCCAAGTTCTCAAAGGCTATTGGCATTATTCTTTAAAAGATCTATCCTTGTTAAGTATCCATGCCAAGATATACTTATGATATCTTATAGCTAACAATAAAGGCAATGCAAAGTTCAAACTTTAAAGTAACCAAGTCCCATGATAGATAGTTGATATAACTATGAACACATTGCAAACTACACATCTAGCAACTAGTTATTATACATCTATTTACATAATGTACCACTAATAGTGACTCTAAAGTAAGCTATATGTTTGCTTTGTTCCAAAATATCCTAGCTCCTCATGCATGGTAGAGTATGGATAGTACCACTTCCATTTCAAAACCCATACATTATTATCCTCTCATACATAGAATAAGTTACTATCTAATCTGAACCACCTTACTTATCAAAGGATATGATCCTCCCTTAGTATCAATTGTGCCAATCACAATACCAATGCAAAAATATTCATCATCAAGATATAAGTATGAAAATCTCACTTTCTTATACCAATATCTCCCCAAGTATAACCTTACCATCCAATAACTTCTCTTGTTTGCACTGAATGAGATATTACAAAAGTCTTAGTTGACATATGAAAAAAGGCAGATGCTTGTCAACTTTGCTCCATTTTCTCATCCATCTCAATATGCTAATGTGCTCTTGTCTTATTATTTTTTCTTCACATGAGTTTCTACTCAACATTTATATGGTTCACTACTCCAAGTTTGTGAACAACTATGAAATTGTAGTCAAGTAAAATCAAAGTCCAGTGTACAAGCTTCACTAAAAGCTCATTGGACTTCATCAACCACTTCAATGGTTGATGATTAATGATTGAATTTTAGGAGTTTACAAACATGCAAAAAAATTTATTTAGCATAACACATACTATTGCTAAACACTCTCCATTATATGAGCTATCCTTTGCCTTTGCTAATTTTTTGGAGTAACATAAACTAAATTGTTAGAATAGGCCAGAATAAACTACTTCTTTGCATCATCTTGTATATAAGCATTTCTCTAACCTTCAACCTGCTCTAGTCAATATGAACTTGAAATGAGCATCTCTTGATTTGTCTTTCAAGTTATAATGGAGGATGTCAACTTCTCCTTGAGCTTTAAATAGCTATCTTGAGCTCATCCCCAAATACCACTCAAGTGAAATATTTGTCAACTTTGTTAAAGCCTTGGTAATTGCACTAAATTCTCTTCTATATTGGCAGTAAAAATTTTGAAATCTAAGGAATTCTCTTTCCTTCCTTTCATTTTTAGGTTAAAAAAATATGAAATAATCCTTACTTTCATTTATTAAATACCACCTCCACCAAGGTAGATAGTATGACCCAAATACTCATACTATTCTTTAAAAAAAATATAATTCCTAAGATCCAATTTTGATTCAATGGCATCACAACTTTCAAATGCCTCTAATAAATATCTTTCATGTTCCTCCATGATAGCACTAAAGGCCAAATCATAATATCAAGCATATCATCAAGCAAAATCTAATTCTACTAGGATACTATCCATGATTCTTTGAAAGTCTTTAAAATTCTTTGATACTTAGCAAGAGTGTTTTTCTACCCAACTGGAAAGAACAGCCAATGATGCAATACAATCTTTTGAGGAGATCAATTGCACAATATGTTATCTTGGTCTTGTACTTCTTGGTAACATGCTCAAAGATCCCCAGAAATTGACATTTACACACCCAATCATATCAAAGATCTATTCTAGTGTTGGCATAATACACTAATTAGACTTAGTCTACCAAGTAATCAGATAGTAATATCTACATATCTCTTTATTGCATATTTTCCATGAATATCCTTCTTCATCATAGCAAAGGTATATTAGTCATGTAAGATCTCCAATTGAACCAACCTCAAATAGGTCTTGACTCTTACTTTATATAAAAGTACCCTCTATATCACTATATTCTCTATGGATATCAAAAGATTGGTATATAACTAGTCAACTGAATCCAAATGTTAGTATGTTAGCACAATGTTGACTAAAATGAATTATATCAATAGAATCAGATTGTTTCTACAAGGATACAATTTAGAAATGACTAGATTTGAAAAATGACTAGAAAAATGTCACTATAGAAATTATTTAATGCTATATGGTTAACCTCTTGGGCAATAATAACTCCAAAAGTGTCATCAAGAAGACACACTATGATAAATTAAAAAGAAAAGATCACATTGTTTTCTTTTTTCTTTTCTTTCAAAAAATCTTTTCCGACTAAACTTGAAGGTGATGATCCAATCCTTAACAAAAAGGTAACTTCACTACAAAGATTCCTACTCCAAAGAACATATTCTACCCTTCCTAAAAGGTGCATCTTCCTCCAAAGGATCTTTGCATTAATGATTTATAATTATTCTTTTTCTTTGTTTTTGCTAAGTATTGTCACTTAAGTCCCCTTGAGGCATTGCTTTAGGAGAACTACACCAAAGATCACACACACAAGGCACTTGGTACTCTCTCTACAAAGAGAGTACTATGTACATTATACACACTACAAAGAAGAACTATTGATACTTGGAAATTAAGCAAAGCCTCAAAGAGTTTTTGGCTCTTTCACTTTATTTTTCCATGATCAATTGAATGAATACTTACATTGAATTGCAGCCTTAAGTAGCAAAAACCTATTCAGATCTAAAGAAATATAATGACTAATAAGCTAATGCATATAAAGATCTCAACCAAAACTGCAAGTGTTAATATTTACAATAAAAATCTTCTTATTTTTTTATCCTATACAAATCCTTATCTAGTTTATTTAAAATTATTATACACTTGTCTTTGGAGGAAAATAATTCCTCTCCAAAGGGTTCCTATTACCTATCTTCATTATATTACTACTCCAAAGATTCCTACCACAAAGAATCCTAGCTACAAAGAACTTAAATACAAAGAAATCATATTGCAAAGAACTGCTTTGCATCTAACAATAATAAGGACAAGTTCAATCCTCTCCTCATAGTCTGCTATCTCTAATCTTAAGGTGTCACAAGATTTATTAAATTTTCTATTTGTATGTGTTCTAAGGTTCAAAATCAAGTAGTCCATCCCAAGGTCTTCAAATGTCTTCTTTTTGAGTCTAGATCTATATTTTCATCTTGTGCATCTTTGTTTTTCATTCTTCCTTATGTTGCTTCTTTGGCAAGAGTTAAAAATTGGTCCCAAAGATTCTCCAAAGTCTTGAAAATCTTTGTCTCTACTTCCTTGGATTAGTAACCAAGATCTATATTTGAGTGGTGATCTCTTATTGTAACTTCTGCTTGTTTGTGGTCTGGTTGTAATACAGGTAGACATATTATCTAGAGGTGAAAATTGGCTTGGTAACATCTAGAAGGATATTTTGTACAATGGGCTAGGTAGATTAGACAAAGGTGTCACCAAAAGAGTACTTCTACTAATAGGGCAGAAGCCAAAAATAGCTTGAAACTTTAAAGCCAATTTCAAAGACCTAAGCGGATGAATTAGGCCTTGCAAATGGAAAGATTCCTCCCTTTAGGCTTTAGAAGGCTTGCCTTCTCCCCCTATGATTTTTCTCATCAAGAGCTTTCCAACGATACCTCACCCACATGATTTTGAGTAGGAAGATTCCTTAAAGATTTTGTTTAGTCAAACCCGTTTGACCAACTAGATAGGACAAGGACTGACATATCACCCATCCAAACAACTACTCCCAAGGATGGAGCTTGCTGACAGGTCACCAATCCATGTATCTGATCCAAGGGTGGAGCTTTTTTTGAGTGGATCCTCTTTGCTATATAATAAAGAGAAGGTGCTCCTTTGGGACATGGGAGGATCGAGTGTGAAACCTATGTTTTCTCTCTTTTATCTCTCTTGGAGAGTTCTCTTGTCCCTGGAATATTACATTGGTACTCAAGCCAAAGACCTCCAGCCAAAGACTGGTCTCCTTTTTCTACTCCTCCAAGAAGGCTTCCTAAGGCTTTCCCTTTCTCTTTTTGCAAGTTTCACTTAAGCTGAAGGATGTGAGCATTTTGGTTTTGCAACTTGGTAGGAACCTTATCCTTGTGCGCCTCCATAAATTTAATCCATGTTTTGGGAAATTTTTTGCATCCACATCTTCTATTGACTTGGTGACATTCTTTGCATTTCGTTGAGCAGCAAAGTACTATGCATACTTGAAGTGACTAGGAAGCCAATTTTGTTCTTTTCTGTTGAATAAGTTTAGCCCCTTGAATTAGTGGATTGCAAATATCACTTGGTAAGTTGCTCCTCTATCTTCTTCAAGTTTCCTAATCATTGTCCCAATCATACCAATGGAAAACTTTACTCCAATTGATGACTGCTCCTTGATATACATGCTCAAAGAAGATAGCCTGGTTGATAGTTAGGTACATTGTTTGCTTTAGTGGAACAAATTCATAAGGGATGACACAATCTCCCTTTGTGCAACGTCCTCATAATTAGCCACCCTCAAGTTGTCACTTGTTGAGCACTAATAATCAAAGGAGTTTACAATTTTCTTGTTCATATCTTCACCCACATCCCAGATTTTGTATCAAAGATAAATCTTTTGGAGACTTTGTATTAAGGTCAAGGATCATCTTCTTGTAATCTTTTATATATGAGCCTACTCATTTATCTCACTCAAGGTAAACCTTTGATGGCTATTAAGGTAGTGCACCATGGACTAAGAATGCAACAAACCAAAAATCCATATCACTCCTTCAAGGCTAAAACTCCAAGGCACCTCCAAGACTCAAGCCATTGTTCACTAGATAACACAATGAGAGAGAGATAGTTGCAAATGAAAGGTTGATGAGTATCTACTCACCCCTATTTTATATAATTGTGTGATAGATACACACCAAAGTTACTAATTACCATAATAATTCAATTTATCAAGCCAAAGGTCATATAAATTTAAATGTCTGAATGAATATCCAAACTCATGCAAATAATTCTCTAATCATGTGGTCTTACCTTGAATCAAAAAACTAAGTCAAGGATTGTTTCACATGGACTATCCTTAGACTATAGAAAATCCAAACCAAAAAAGGCATGTGGTTCCAAGAATTCTCAACTTTTTCCTCTATGCCAAAAACCTAGAAATAATACAAAGTCAATACAATAGAATCCAAAATAGGGATGCTTTCTCTTGGTACTTCCTCTAAAATGGAGTCACCCCTATCTTGGCTATTACTAACTCTAGCTAATCATGACTAATATAGAAAATTGGTTAAACTCCTTATAAATAATCTCTTCGACTACTTACAATACTAAACTAAATATCCCAATAGTGCATACATGCACTAATGGGTGTTATAGGTCCACATCTTTGGATTGCCCCAAAGATTCCTTGACTCCTTATATGTGTGTTTCACATCTCCTAAACAATTTCTTTTGAACTAAGGTCCTAATTCTAAAGCAAGAAACCCAAGTGCTTGCGTAGGAGTAACTCAATTGTCACATGTAAATCCTATTTTGGATAGCAAAGGATCATAGCTAGCTTTCTTCTCATCATTTTGCATGCTCTACCCATTTTTACATTCACAAAGATCATTCACATATCTGAGGCCTGACTCTGAAAAGTCTATGTTCACTCTTTGCTCTTTGTAGGAAATTCTAGCAAAAAGTGAAATTACTTAGCAATTTTATAGTAAGGGCTCTTTAGCAAATGTTCTTCAGTGTATGCATAGTTGCTATACCCATGTGAGAATTATTTGGCAGTGCCAACAATCCTTGGTGGCAGTTCTCTGCTTGGGTAGCGATGGGAGTTCAAATTTTCATATGGTCTTCAACTTCAGAATCTTTGGGAAAGTAACCTTCACACCCTTCTTGCTTTGCTCTAGAGTACTTCTTAACTGGGCTCCTTGTACCATCTTCTATATACACTCTTCTTTGTACCTTGCAAACCTTCATAGCTTATTTCTTTATATCACAAAATGCATGAAGATGGACACAAAGAATATGCAAACAAGAGGTTTCTTCCCCAAACACAAAATATTCTTCCTTAACTTAACAAAAAGAAAGAAACAAGAAATAATTGCAAAATTTACAAGAAGGTATGCACCATCAAAGGTTCCTTCAAAGCACCCAAAATCTTCACATTTAAGGTAGAGTAACCTCTACATCTCCTCAAGAATCTCCAAACTCTTTTGCTCCTCTCTTGCAAGGTTAACCTAGAACCTAATACTTGAATGCCTTTGATATTGATGAAACTTTTATCATATTGTTACTATTACATGCTCTTTCTCATCAGTGTTGAGCTCAACCAACTGGTATATTATGGATCCCAAATGAATCCAAGTCTTCCATATGGGTAGGTAAGAATCGGAATGTATGAAAGTCATGAGTGTAGGTTAAATTAAGTAGGCTATCCCACAAGATTCACCACTACTAGAAGTGACTAATTAACCACATCTATTATTTGAGATTGGCATTCAAAATCCAAAACACGATTGGCTGTTAGGTGTGCTTATCACTGGATATCATCATAAGCGCTCAATATAGTATCTCCTTAGGTAAAATGTGTGTCCATCAAAGACATGGACAACAAGTTTGAGGTATCGTTTGCAGAGCTATTACTAAATAAGGTGAAGGAATCAATAACTACTTGACCTTGTACTATATTGTAATCTTCAATTAAGACAAAATCTTAGATTCCAAAAGAATATGTTTAGAAGCTTCTAGAGAGAGAAATATGAAAGCTTATTGGTCTATGATTCCTTGATGGTGCTTAGTATTACCTTGTTCTTTGTTGTAACATATAGAACATATACAAATGATCACTAGAGGTATGCCTTTGCTTGGATTTCCTTAAGAATCTCATGTTATTTGTGTACTCCTTGAGCGTATTAGGTATCTATCAATGAGTAGAAGAAACATTGTGCGAGAGTACTTACGCAAACACTAAGTGTCGGTATGTCTCTTTATATTTGTTCCCAAGTTACTAAGTACATGAGAATCTCACTATCTTGTATAGATGTTCCTTAAGTCTTTCCTACTTACTCTTGCAATATCTCTGTTTTTGGTAATTAAGTAGATAATTTTCTCAAGTTCTCTTTTCTATTTCAGAATATTAAGAGCAATCCTCCTTTTAGCCTCTTCAATAGAGATTACTTTTATATATGCTTTTACTTTTGAACATAGAAGTAAATGCTTTGAGTATAAAAAAAAGTATGGATCTAATCACTTTTGATCTCACTTGGGTCTCATTTCCTTTTTGAGTCTTATTGGCTAAACAATTAGCATATTAATTAGCAACTTGACATGCAATGGTTTTAAAAAGTTTATAAAATTCTAAAAATTCTTTGGTTCTTAAATTTGATCTACTTTTGCATTTTGATTGTCATTCTTCAAGTTTTTATATTGTTAGAATTTGGAGATGATTTATCTCTACAAACAATTTCTTACAAACTATTTGCAAACTATGTGCTATTGGGAATCCACAAAACCTCCTTTGATTTTAATATCAATTTTTAGCAAGTTAATATCCATCAATGGAACCAATATATCATAAGATCTAAATTTTAGGACTTCAATATAGATTGCACCCCTGTATTCCACTTCTTCTTGCAACTCTTAAACAACATCTTTGTCTCATACATATATAGTTTGTACAGTTTAGGACCTTTTACCTTGTACTACTCTTTATTCTTGTTCAAAAATCCGGTTTTATAAATAAATAAATAAACATATTCTATGTCTCACTAAGTACCTTCCTGGTATTGAAACAAATATTTCTTCATAGTTCAGTAGTTCAACATAGATTGCAAGTTTCTCTGAATACTAGATATAGTTGATTTAGTATGGAAGTATCTCATTAGCCTTAGCATAAGGTATTGCCACTCTGCTAAGAAAGGATTCCCGAGTGTTTAGTATTGAAAGGAGGATTTTTGTAGTTCCTTATTGCGCAATCTTGTTGTAAAACCCTCCCTGCTCGATTTGTATGATCATCACCGGGTATGTCTAAAGCCCAAACCTGCTTTCTATGTTTTCCATTGTTTTTACCGGATAACTAAATTGTGATCTCTTGTTCAATCCTAGTGATTTCTTTTTTCTTTTCTTATTTAAAACTAGAGGATAAATGTACTACACAACAGCAAGTATTATTTTCAACCTCAACATTTTGTAAATATGGGTAATCAGGGTGAATTTTGCAAAAAATCACCCTGATTATTAGAACGCTCCATTTAGCATTCACTTTGTCATGAAGTAAAAATGAAGTAGGTAATAACTAGTGTTTTCTCTAAGGCTGAATTTCTCAAGAACCTCTGTTCTAGAATATTTCGTTTTGTTATTGTTTTGATATTAGCCTTGTTTTGTTTATGGCGGTTTCTTAATTTGCTTGTTGATCAGATTACTCTCTGTTCTGTTATAAATTACAATCAATTATTTTTGAAATATTCAGGTAGATTTTCACCATCTTCAGGAGTGATAAAATATAAAAATGCTCAATGGGGAAGGATGAAACTCAAAGTTCCGAAGGGGACCCAAATGTGCAATCACCTACCCTCTACTGTAATGTAAAGTGGAATTCAATATTGAACAATTCATAAATCGAGCGATGGAACCCAAACATTGAAAATGTAATGAATCCATGTTTGAATTTGTAAATACCTACTTGGCGGCTAGATTTCGTTGATTCCAAGCGGGGGATTGTGCAGCCCTTCAGGAGGAGTCCGTTAGGGCTACACGATTTAGGAGACAGGCATCGCCACAAGATACCATAGATTCCAATCGATTACAACAATGTAGGACATTGGGTCAGGCGGGAGAGTTTAGTAGAGCAGCAAGAGCGCTACACCCTTTGTCTATAGCGAGTCCTACTGATGAGACCATCTCTTCCCTATGTTCATTGCATCCTATAGCAGTCGAGGGACTATCACTAGAGGTCTTAGATTATCAGCCTGAGCAGCCTTTATGTCTTGATAGGTCACTATTTGCACAAGCATTGTGCACTACCCCTTGCCTTTCCTCGGGAGGCTTGTCAGGGATGATTTATGAGCACCTTAGATATTGCTTCCAGGCAGATGATCCTTCTAGTGGTTTTACCGAGTTGTTTCAAGTGGCTGCAGCAGTAGCAAGAGGAGACATTCCTATGTCTGTTAGTCGAGTTTTGGGTGCTAGTCGACTTCTCGCTATCGAGAAGGACACTAGAGGCATTAGACCAATTGCTATTGGAGAGATCTTTTTGCATTTGGTCAGTCGTACCATTGTCCTTCAGCATCGTTCTCACTTTCAACAGCACCTTAGTCCACATCAGTTTGGAGTAGCTACACCTGGAGGATGTGAGGCTATATCTCTAGGCATTAGAGCACTCATAGATATCCATCCGGAGTTAGTCGTACTATAGGTGGATGTTGAGAACGCTTTTAATAGCATCTCAGTGCATCCATCTTTAGAGAGCTTAGGGAGGCTGGTGGATCCTTGGTGAGTCTCATTCCTTTTGTGTGGTCTTTTTATGGCTCTCCTGCTTCCCTTTACTACCAGCATGGTGGTTCACAGCAGGGAGTCACCGTCTTGGAGTCAACTGTTGGTACACGTCAAGGAGATCCTTTGGGGGGGCCCTTATTTGCCATGGCTCACTTTAGAGCTCTCCTATCTACTACTTTGGCCATGCTAGGTTGTGTATTTCCCTCCTTGGCAGATGATACACACATCATAGGCCCTGTAGATCAGATTAGGCAGGCCTTTGACTACTTGACTACTGAGCTACATCTAGTTGGCTTGAGAGTCAAGGTGTCAAAGTGTAGGGCATGGTCCCCTTTAGGTATCCCTCCCCACCTTGAGCTTCCAAAGGAGTGTATCACATCCATAGATGGACTTCGTGTTCTTGGAGTGCCAATAGGATTGGAGGATTTTGTCACACGCTTCTTGGATGCTGCCCTTGCAGAGGATGTTCTACATGTGGATGACCTTCCATTACTAGGAGATCCATAGCTGGCATTTGGTATACTCTCTTCCAGTATTGCTCGTCGACCATCCTACCTCATCCGTATAGTTCCCCCCCCCCTCATTGTCCTTCCTATCCCGTCGACCATCCTACCTCATCCGTACAGTTCCCCCCCTCATTGTCCTTCCTATCCCGTCTGAGAGCATTTGATAGGAGAATTATAGGAGTCTTTGGTGATATTATTGGACCAGGGACTTTTGAGTGTGTGATAGTGGATTTTGGACGTAGACAGACGGCTCTACCGATCTCATGTGGTGGGGTTGGCTTGCTTTCTATGGAGGAGATGGCACCTATAGCGTTTTTGGGTAGTTGGGCTCTCTCGGCACCCCTACTTTCCTCTCGTTTTGTGGTTGCTGATAGGCCGGTTTTGGAGACTTATGTGACAGAGGTGGAGGGAGGATCCTTTTCTCTCCAGGTGCGACAGACGAGAGATAGTCTATCACCACGAGCACGAGAGGGTTTTCCACCATTTGCTTCACTATCGTCAGATTGGACTAGAGGTCTACAGTCTTCCTTGATGGAGCGACAGTGTGAGCATACGCTACATTCTCTCTTAGTCGACTTGTCCATTCCTCAGGCTACTAGAGCACGTCTACGCTCTTGCTCCGACAAGGGTGCAGGCTCGTGGATCCTAGCTTGACCATGCATTAGGGCTTTCCGACTCGCACCGGCTACTTTCTCTACAGCGATGAGGTTTCGCCTAGGTTTGGTCCACCCATCTGCATCTTCACTACTCACTTGTGAGTGTGGTTCTACACTAGATGCAGCGACGGTCCACATGACACGGTGTCCTTTTGGAGGACAGAGGATAGCTACCCATGATGCCATTAGAGACATAGTGTTTGCTATGGCGCGAGAGAGTGGATACTTGGCTTGGAGGGAGCGTTCGTATGCGTTGCAAACAACACGTGTCAAGGCAGACTTATACTTGGTCCGAGATGATCAGGTGACAGTAGCGGATGTCGTGGTCACGGACCCTACACGGGATACAGTTTCGGAGGGAGTGATTACCCATCCCCCTGATGGGTGGCGAGTGCAGCAGTAGGTCGCAAGGTCTCCAAGTATAGGGGCATGCAGCGAGGTCACCTCTTTGTTCCTCTAGCCTTGGAGTTATATGGACACGACATTTGACACATTTGTCAGGGAGTGCACAAGAGCTTATCATGTTAGGCGTCAAGGGTACCACTCTCACTCTCATACTTCGTAGCTTATTTTAGACAGCGTGTGTCCATTGCTCTACAGAGGGTAGTGGCCGGTGCAATCCATAGGAGAGCAATCACATTAGGTGATGTTTCTTCGGATGCTCCAGTTGTGTGTAGACCGTATGACTTGCAGACCGTATGACTTGCATAGCTCGGTTATCTTAGGTGCGGTAGGGCAGATTTCTCATACATACAGACTCTATTGGGGCTTAGCCCCATGTTATCTTTTTTGTCTCTCCCTTGTACGGCTTGATGGGGTCTTCCCATCCTTAATTTTTCCTATGCGGTCGCCTTTTTTTTTTTTTAATACCTACCTTAGGTGATTCACATATCCACTATCGGAACATTCGAATGTCCATTTGTATCCTCCATGTTCAATTACAGAGGAGAATTGAGTGGACAAGGAGATTTTGCGTTGCTTCGGAATCTATATATTTTACAAGTAAATCACCTTGTGCTCTCGTCCTCGACAAGCAATGGCCTTGTCAGCGGAGAGCTGAAAGAATGTTGGAGAATTATGCGATCTACATTCTGAAATCTTCAGTTGAATTGCTCGCTCGCTCGCTCGCGATCTTTCGTATATCTGGTATGAGTCATGGTAAGGGAGTGTCTCCTTGCGATCTTCACCGTCGTCCAAATCAATAGCACCGTCCGACGAGGGCGAGGTTTCTTTGTCGAATCGCTGCATCAGGCACCGCTTTATATTCTGGAGTACGGTAGTCTCCGTCTCTTTCTAGGCGAGGTCATGGCAAGCCAAATGTCAGTCAATTAAATGAGGGTGACGAAATGAAGTTCTCTCACTGTCTGAGAGCAGTAATGCTCCAGACAGCTGATAGGACTTTGGTCTCCGATTGGTTCGAGATCCGACACCTTGTGAGCGATTTGTGGTCACTGCCCCTGGCGATCTCCTTACCTAAATGTTTCTCGATCGAAATCGGCAAGTCAATCCATGCAGAGAAATAACCGACATAGATTACAACAATAATCTCCTGGACTTTCTGGCCATCAAATCATTTCTGGTCTTAACCAACCGTTGGCCTTGAATGGAGATGATACTGGATGTGGAGCATTCATGGGCGAACACTGCAAAGCCGTCGTCCCAAGATTCCATGCCTTTGGGAAGAAGTTGCAAGAGCATGGAGCCAGCTCCGCCTCCGCCCTGTTTCATGGACGACAGTACACGGTTGTAGATCGTCCAAAAGAACTACTCTTGTCGCATCTGTGGCTTGTAACCGGCGATGTTCTTGTTCTTTCCAAACTCGCAGAAGACCACAGGCATCTTGAGAATCGTCCCTGCATCCTTGATGTGCAAGTTCACCCAGATCTGGAGGAAAGTAAGCTTCTCTGAGTTGGTTGATTCCGAAAGCCCGGTCGCAAACAAGAAGTTAGCGGGTATAGAAGCCAGGATGGCGCCGGGTATATGCATCGTTGATTTATAGGGCCACAAGGTCCAGTGTATAGCAGACTGTTAATTTAAATTTATCTCCGGGAAACATTCAAGTCAACGATAAACAGTTCTAGTTCAAGTTCCTCATAAGCTACAGACGTATTAGTCTGGTATATAGAGAACTTACCAAAGGTCCGGGTAGGAGTGAACTGTGCCGTAGTCAATGTTGGCAATTTTGTTCAGGCGAATGAAGTCGGTACCAGCACCCTCGAAGTTGAAGGGATTAGCCCATCTTCTGGATGCTCCACTGCTAGCTCCGTAGAAACCTTCCAATCCAATGTCGACCATGTGCTCGCTATTTACCGACTTAGCATAAGCACCCATTTCCTCCAACCAGGCCTGTATAAATTTGTCACGACCGAACTGTTGATCCTATGGTGTAGGGAGAGGAAGCTAGAGTCTAAAATCTTAGAACTGTAGCCAAAATGACATAAACATGGATCATAAAGAAACGTCGACTTGATTATTGAATTGAATTGAGTTGAGTATCAGATTACTTTACCGCAAGAGTATCGCCAGAAGGATCGGTTTCGCAATGGGGCTCGTTCATCAGTTCCCAAGAAAAGATAGTAGGATCATCCTTGCATGCAACTCCGATTAAGGTGTTTATTGAACCGTGATAGTTAATCAGAAATTGACAGCAGATGGTATAATATCGTGAGCAGGTGAGAAATGGTTTATACCTTGACGTGATTCTTGTACCAATCTCGCATAGTGGGATGAGTGAAGAGGGCGTCATCACTGCGCACGTCTATACCGTTCTGGCGTGCCCACTTAACATACTGTGGTTTACCCCCGTAGTCCTTACAGTTGTTCCCCAAACTCAAACACAAGTCTCATGTTATGTTCCCTAGCTTGATAGATGGCATAATCCAAGGCCTGCAACAGTAGGACAGTATCCGAAGGACAGTAGCTCTCAGTTAGGGATGGTTCAGCGTTTGTCAATCCAACGTTTACTGTACTAACAATGAAGTTTTTGATGTTTCTACCATCAAAGGATTTAAGATTGAACATTTGCGCTGCAACTAACTGCTCAGATATTCCCCATTTGATAACATCTGAATTTTTATTTAAATAGTTCCTGAACTAGACGTACGATTACTTCATGCCAGCTCTCAGGTGTTATATGCAACTAAAGTATCCCTCATTGCTTGATTGAGCTCGACCAGCTGAAGGGGGGAAAATGTGGAAGGCGAAGGTTAGGATTCATGGAACTACTGATCCTTTTATCCATCGGGGCATCGAGCACGCGCAATGATATTTGAGCTTCATCAGGCTCCGCACGGGATCAGATGGGAATTCTGTGCAGATAACTTAACCGTGAGAATTATAGGTAACTTCTAGCTAGCAGGTGATATAATAATTTTGACAGTTTCACCGAATGCTGAATGATCAAAACCTGATACCATAGACTCAGAGGCACAAGATAAAATGGTTCAGTTATTGTTGTCTATATTGCTTGTTTGATTTAACATACCTTGAAGACTGTCTCGTCGTAGAGTCCGGGAGCCCTCTGAAGAGCTCTGTGGACGGGACCATCATAGACGCCCATGTCTGAGCAACATTGAGTCCCAACTTCTGAGCATCGCCAAAAACGTCGTCCACCGACTTGCTCGTGGAATGTCCCGCGCCTTGATACATCAGATAGTAAAGGTTGCATCCATGCACCAAAAACGGTTCCCCAGTCTGGTCTACAAACTGAGTTCCGTTTCGACGAATTATTCCTCCAGAAAGCTGTGCTGTGACAGAGACCCATAGATGTGATAGCAGGGCCAGCAGCAGCAGCGTGATCCTCCTCATGCTTACGGTTGCTCCCGCCATCCTTGCACTTTGGAAACACGGATTAGATGTCTTATAGATGCAATCAGAAAGCTAAGCACAATATTCAGAGCCAAACTGAATCTGTGCAGTTTGTTCACCAGAGCAAATGGTGGCCATTACACATAGTGACATAGCTCATCTGCACGCTTAAAATACTCGCTGCACTACTATCACAGGGAAACGTTCACTACACACTCTATAGTGCAGGGGTGAATGCAGCGAGCAAGAGCAAGCCGAAACTAGAGTGAGTCCGTGAGTGTGTTTGTAAAAATCTTGGATTTATATTCTCATGAGAGGATTCCGAAGCAGAAGGCATGAGCAATGAGCCTAAGGATCCCCGAAATAGACAGCGGTACGTACGCAACCACACGCACTTTAAAGAAGAAGTGCTGGCAAGACTATAAAGTTTGCCAAAGAAGTTGTGTCCTTGGTGGTGACTAGCAAGACTGTAAACTATTACACGTTCTTATGTATACTTCATATAAACTGGGGACTTGAAACTATTCATCACCCACAAAGTTAATATAGTAGTAGAAGCTCCACATGTACATGGGGAAACTGTGACCTTCAATTACGGAGACAAAGTAGTTTAATGTGATGTTTCTGCTTCCTGCTTGTCTTTCTTTCTTCTATTAATTACATTTGAAAAAGATTGAAGCTAGTATTGAGTTGTTTCAGGAACCTGAGACATGGAAAGAACTGTTACAGTGCTTGCCAGTACTTGTAGACTACTTATACGTTCAAAATTAAGTGTAACGATCGTTTGAAACTTAATATGTCAGAATTCGGACTTTTATACTCTATACTTCTATACAACGTTAGTAATCATATAGAGCTTTGTACCTCGTAAATCCTTGATTCTTTCTTTGATTATTAACATTCATTCAGACTAATTTGCCAGTTTTGAATCTTACAAATCCTGAGACCATTATCCTTGCTTTCTGGTTTCTTTGTTCCGACAACTATTGCTGCAAATTTATATTGACGGTACACTTCACTGCCAATTTGTTGGGGTTTTTAACTCTTTCACGATAGTTAAAGTCTATAAGGTTATTTGAACAATATTGATATCGATATACACTGTTTTTGTAGTCTCTGTTTTAATTCATTCTGCTTAAAGAGCATATTATTATGTATCATATGGCACGAATGACACAATCGACACTTGCATAAGAAGTAACAAGTGCTCACCATGTGATGTCGAAAGGATCAAAAACTTATCCAATCACTAGAACGATGCTAAAGCCACGTGAGAAGCCAATTACCATATGTACCTACCAAAATGTATCAATTCCGTATGGCACATACACCGCAGACATGAAGACTTCTCTCCACTCTCGTTTATCTTTCTGACTGATTCCTTTAAAAATTTATTCTTTTAAAGAATAAATATTTCCTTTTTTATTCTTAAATGCCTATATGTCTATGCACTAGAATTTCTTTACATTGAATTTTTCATGTATGTATTAAATAATTTCAAAGATAGATATTTTTTTATTTTTTTTCATATGTAACATATAAGTACTACCATAGTTAATATTCATACATTACTCATTTTCAAAATGAAATACTAAAACAGATCAAATTTATATAAAATAGTCTCATGATAAATTATTTTTTGCTGTTACATATTTTTTTAAATTTTTTAAATTTTTACATTTTATAAATCAATTCTAGTGACTCATATCATTGTGAAAAAATATTAAAATATATAATACATTCTGTTATAAGAGTAGAAAATTAAATAGTGATAAAATATGCGTTCTGATACCAAGACATTTATTAAAGTTTGGATTTTTTGGTTTTTATAATGAGTCATTCAATCTTATAGTATAGAATTGATCTATAAATGTATATTTTATGATTGCTATAAGCATAAGGTAATAAGAAAGCATCCAGGTACTTTTATATGTATAAAGATATCAGAATTTAATTTTACAAACAACTTAAATTTATTAATACAACTACAAACTGATATGCAAATTTCAATAAAATTTAGTGTACATGTTTAAATATATGTTATATTAATTATAAATTTTAACTTGACTTTTTAAATAAGACTTTTTATTTTCTATATGCCTCTGGATGTCTATATCTATGTCTGTTTCATGAGCAAACTATAATCTAACTTCCTATATAAAATGATGTAGCATGTTTTACTATTTTCAAAATATGCGTCCTAAGAACCATTTATCTAATATGTAAGTTTCTAGATGAATGTTTATCTCATTAACAGTGATATTAGTCACATGATCCACAACCTTCCCTTTCCAAGATGCAAGGTTTCACCAAAAGATACCAAAGATCTTATTTCTTCTATTATGTATTTCTAGCATAGATCTTTCCCACTGAATGGGGGCATGATCCTCAACTTCTGGGGGAAGTGGGAAGTCACAGGAAACTAGAGAATAGATTCCACTATGCTGTGCAGTAGTAATCGTCCAGTTCGTCCTCAGGCTGACCTGTCGTTGACTAGCTACAGATTCCTTTATAACCTCTACAAAATCAGAGGGTTCATCTAGAATTGGATGCGAATCACGGTCAGTTCATCACACAGGCCATCCAATCAGGCGAACTGCAATCCATCAATCCCGGCCATGTGAATGCTCTTGGATTGTTAGAAAACAGTTGCTCTACGAATTTGCTAGTCCTCTGAAGACGGCGTCTAGAATTGATTGACTTAAAAAAAACAGTTTCCTTTTGATTGTAATTCTTGA
The DNA here is from genome assembly GCA_948567375.1 of Lunularia cruciata. Classification (NCBI taxonomy): domain Eukaryota; kingdom Viridiplantae; phylum Streptophyta; class Marchantiopsida; order Lunulariales; family Lunulariaceae; genus Lunularia; species Lunularia cruciata. Next base: position 30,616,931 of record OX419758.1, read on the forward strand.
GGCAAATTTGCTTATTGGCAACTTGGCAAAAAGTTTCTGTAGACCCAAAAGTAGTTGACATATAATTTTTTAAGTTTTGTTGCGGGCTATTTTCATTGTTTGAATATACTATCATTGTCATTTATGTTCATTGAGTTTTGTGGGAAGAAAGAAAATTGTTTCAGAGTTTTCTTGTTTACTAATACAAACAAAACAGTAAGATGAGTATGTTGATACTATTGAAGGAGCGAACTTGTGGTGAGGGTCCATGATATGAGATCGACAAGCCGACCAAAAGACTACAAAGTGAGAGACAATTATAGTAAATAATCGCCTCTCACTTCGAGAGACTATTGATAGCTACACTAAATTTGATCAGTTCGAATTTTATATGCACATCCACCATAGTTGTTTACGAGGTGTGAAATTGGCAGATTCTCGGGTTACAGATTCTGTAAAACTAGCTGATACTCGAGGGGGAAAACACCATATTCGAGGAATATACGCGAAATTTCAACAGTACGTCAAGTTTCTTAAACAATGGTTAATTTCTATGGAGTCCCCATAAATTTAAGTGGAAATGAATTAAACATTTAGACTACTAGGATTGCTCGCAGCACATTGTAAGATGAATCTACGATCTTCAAAGTTTTGAGTGAGAAAGGGCTGAAAATCGAAATATATACGTTTATGTCACTCGAGCATCCGAGTTAGACAAATTCATAGTCGTTTCTGCAAGTGAAGTTCCCAAGTACTGTACAAGGAAGCCATATAAATTGGGAACTTCATGTGCTCGAAATTGATTCTTCACCACGGAGATAGATTCAAATGTTTCATTACACAGACCTAGTTTTAGCTGGAAGAGATGAAGGTGCGCCTGCACAGTCAAGTTAATTCATGATTCTCGATCCCTTCATTCAACCCACAAGATTGCAGTGTGAAAGCATTCGATGTACAAGAAAGTCATATAAATTGGGAACTTCATGTGCTCGAAATTGATTCTTCACGACGGAGATAGATTCAAATGTGTCCCTACCCAGAGCTAGTTTCAGCTGGAAGACATGAAATCGCTGCTACACGCTCAAGTTAATCCATGATTCTCGATCCTTCCATTCAACCCACAAGATTGCAGTGCGAAAGCATTCAATGTACTAGGAAGTCATATAAATTGGGAACTTCATGTGCTCAAAATTGATTCTTCACGGGGGAGATAGATTCAAACGTATTCTTACCCAGAGCAAGTTTTAGCTGGAAGAAATGAAGGTTCAGCTGCACTGTCAAGTTACTCCATGATTTTCGATCCCTCCATTCAACCTACAAGATTACAGTATGAAAGCATCTAATTGTGGAAGCTTCTTGCTACAGTTTCATGCTTTCTGCTTTTTCTCCCATTTTCTCCGAATCTCCGTTCACCACCTCAGGTTTGAACAGCACTCAACTGTGGCCACTTCTTGTACTGTGTAAGCTATTCGTGTTAGTATACCACGATGTACCTAAAATAGCTCAATCATGTATAATATCCACTGCGCTTCTTATACCTAAAGTATCTTTTTGCTTTGTCAACCATGTACAACCATTTCATTTCGTATATTGCGCAAGCTACTCGTGTTAGTAAATTATGATATAATCCAAATGGATGAAGAAGGCGACCGCGTGTGATAACAAGAAGGAGGAACGGGGAAGACCCTGTCGAGCCGTACAAGGAGAAGACATAAGGGTAAAATGGAGCTAAGCGAGAGAAAAAGGCGATCATATAGAACATATCAGGAAGGATGTGATGGAAGGGAAATCCCATCAAGCCTTACAAGGGAGAGACAAAAAGGTAAAATGAAGCTAGAGGAATTAATCCACCCTATCCGCACCGAGATATCCGGCTAAGCGGGTACAATGGAGTTAAGCACCAGTGAATCGGTGCGACTAATCAGCCCTACAGCACTTAAGATATCTGATACTCTCAGCTTTTTGCATTGTCAACCATGTACAATATCCACAGCGTTGAGGTTGAAAGAGAAAATGCCCCCACTGCTTGTAATCAAGTCACTATCGCGTGTGCTGGGATGCACGGGATACACGAACCCTGAGTACTAATTCTTCCAAAGTAGATCACACTCGTGTGCTCTGCCCGCGAAGCTCTGCTATGAAAGTTGAACCTTCCTCAATTTAATATTAAATGAAGAAAAAGGCGACCGTGTAGTAAAAATGAAGGATGGGAAGACCCCAGCAAGCCTTACAAGGGAGAGACAAAAAGGGTAACATGAGGCTAAGCCCCAATAGAGTCTGTATGAGAAATCTGCCCTACCGCACCTAAGATATCCGAGCTATGCAAGTCATACGGGTCTACACACAACTGAGCATCCCAAGAAACATCACCTAATGTGATTGCTCTCCTATGGATTGCACCAGCCGCTGCCCTCTGTAGAGCAATGGGACACATGCTGTCTAAAATATGCTACAAAGTATGAGAGTGAGAGTGGTACCCCCTGTCGCCTAACATGATAAGCTCTCGTGCACTCCCTGACAAATGTGTCAAATGCCGTGTCCATCGTTCCATATAACTCCAAGGCTAGAGGAACAAAGAGGTGATCTCATTACATGCCCCTATACTTGGAGACCTTGCGATCTGCTGCTACACTCGCCGCCCATCCAGGGGGATGGGTAATCACTCCCTCCGAAACTGTATCCCGCGTAGGGTCCATGACCACGACATCCGCTACTGTCACTTGATCATCTCGGACCAAGTATAAGTCTGCCCTGACACGTGTTGTCTGCAAAGCATACGAACGCTCCCTCCAAGCCAAGTATCCACTCTCTCGCGCCATAGCAAACACTATGTCTCTAATGGCATCATGGGTAGCTATCCTCTGTCCTCCAAAAGGACACCGTTTCATGTGGACCACCGCTGCATCTAGTTGTAGAACCACACTCACAAGTGAGTGGTGAAGATGCAGATGGGTGGACCAAACCTAGGCAAAAACTCATCGTTGTAGAGAAAGTAGGTGGTGCAAGTGATATTAAATAGAGATATTCATCTTCCTATAATACGGAATGAAATCTTCAACTCCTGAGCCTCATATAGAATAGCAGGCTTCCTCTCCTGCATAAATCCTTGCAGGAAAGGAAGCATTCTATTCTATCATTATTCAAAACTTGAGTCTCTTTTTCCCAAGGGTCATCCCATCCTACGTGCTTTCTAAGCTGTCGCCTTCTCTCTCTTTTTCAAGGTGGAATGTTGGTGTAATCCACAAGAGTATATCATATTTGCTAGCATTGGCCAGTGCAATCTATAGGAGAATAATTACATTAAAGGATATTTCATAGCAAGTTTTAGCGGTTTGTAAACTATACAATTTGCATAGTTCATATATCTCAGGGGCTATAGGCCAATAGTATAATAGTATAAGTAAGAGGAATCTACCCTATAGCATCTAAGGTATCTGAAATAATATCGAGGTTCCTCTTCTCGATACAATTTCGAAACTATTGGGGTTTAGCCCCTATGTCTTTTCGTGGTATAGTTTGATGAGATCTTTCATCCTTGTTGTTATCACATGCGGTCGCTCTCTTCTCTCTAACTTGAGAATTTGTCTGTTCAACGATTCAAAGACCTAACAGCAATCCTGCGGGATATCTCTATAGGGGGGTTCATGTACCGTTCCTAATCGTGCGTATGCTTTTGTTTCGGTTGCTGATGCTTTGTAATGTCAAATCAGCACAATAAATGTGTTTATTTTTACATAAGTTTGAAGCATTAGGCGTTTATTAGGGCGTTTCAATAATACCTTTTTCACTTCCAGTATCAGTAAAAACATTTATGGGTATTATTAGTACTTTTCTCATTTCCCTTAAATATCCATAAAAAATTCCACGCGTATCGTTAGGATCTTTTGGTAGTGGGCAACAGGGTACTTGAGAAATTTAAGGGTCTTCATTCATAGCCGTAAAATATTTATAATCATTATAAATCGTGAACCGTAGCTCTTTATGGGTTACGAGTAATCCAATAAATATTAACTCCTCACATTACTATTCATCAATCACCTAATATGAAGGTAAGGCCTGTATGCCCGATTTGAAAAGGGGATTGTTTAAATCGGCTAAACAAAGAACTTGGATTCGAGAGTTAGATCCGAGAAATCAAAAGAGATGAGAAATTTTCTGATAAGAGAATTCCTTAGAAACATGAAACTTAGTTTGACTGTCAAAAAGTGGAGGAGAGAATCAGAGTGCTCAGCGGGGAACTACGAGAGTCATGAAATTTTGGAAGAATTCTCTTAGATTTGAGTTCAGTTTAGAGAGTGAATTGTCGATGAAGCCCTAGGAGATATCAAAAGGTCTCCGTGTTTGAAGGGATTGGGTCCGTGAAAGAATCTATGGGAGAATTGCATAAAAAAGAAGAACGTGAAAACAGAGGTGGTGCAATTTGTGCAAATTATTGGAAATTACAGTAAGGTCAGGGGTCTAGGTATAGTGTTGGTTTCTGTTTGTGAATCTGTCAAGAAGATGAGGAGATTTGAGAGGGGTGTTAGTCTCTATTCGCAAATTTGTAGAGAAGCCGAGTGTACGAGTTTAGAGGTAATAGGTCTCGGGTCGGTGTTGGTCTCTGTTGCTGTTTAGGTCTCATGTTCCAGTTATTTCAATTGACAAGGACATGTTAGGATGATATATTTGTATTCTGTAAGTGGTGAGCATTATGTGTTGTTCAGGTTTTCTTTGGGTATAATTTGGGTGTGGCTTGTGACATGATGTATTGTGACAGTGCATCTTGGAAAGTATGGGAATCGAAATGTTGAAATGTTTTTTGAAATGAGAATTTCTGAAAGTATTGGAACATAGAAGTTGAAATATTTGACATGAGAAAGTGTAGTATTTATATTAGCACCTGAAATTATTCATATTAACATTTTAAATTTGGAAGTTCAGTTCATGGGAAATACATGCATTGCAATCAAGTTTAAGGATAGTTTCACATGTAGAAATGTATATATTTGATGGAGTTGTAGAGAGAGTCATGGTTGTATAGAAAGGCTATCGCTATAGGTGGTGTTGTTATATGAAGTACGAAGGGTGAAAGTCACCTTCAAAGTGACTCCTCCCATTCACTCTCCCATCTATAAAGCCCTTCAAGAATTTCTATAGAAAGTCTCTCATGAACGTTTCATAATAAGGAGCTCAGTACCCAATAATTTGAAAAAATTTTAGGAGCAGTAATTTTGGGAGAGAGAAGAGGAAGAGAAGAGAAAATTCAAAGACTTCACTTTTGCCATTTTTGGGAGAGGGAATTCAAAGAAGAGGAAGAGAAGAGAAAGTTTAGATATTTTAACGAGAGTAGATTTTAGAATTGTAGAACAAGAGTGATTGTCAAGGAGAGGGAGAAGAAGAGGAGAGAAAAGTTTCACAAACTTCAAGTTTACCATTTTTGAGAGAGCAGGATGATTCGCAGAAGGAATTTCACAATGGAAGTTCACTCTTCCTATTTTTGAGAGACGCTGAGATTTTGAAAAGGACTCTAGAGAGTTCACAAAGACAAGGAGGATAACTCATATTTCCGACTATAAACCAGTTTGGGATTTTATAACTCCCCAAAAATAAGTTGTAAGGAGCTGATTCATAAAAAGAGTTTTACCTTTATCTATATATATAAGAAGTGCTAGCATTACATTTTGGGAAATTCCGAAGATCTACTACTAATCACTAAACTACAATGTCATTGCTATGCTGTAGTATTATTAAACTAATTAAGAAAAATCTAATCTAATCAATGGTCCAAACAACACCAAGTTTGATAGCCCTGGTGGTCCTGACAAATGACCCCATGTTTGATATCTCTTATGGTCCCAAAAATGACATCTTATCTAGGAGATCTTTCCCAAGTGTGGAACATACGAGGAGCAAGGGTGGTAGAATTATAGTGGGAGGATTGTGATAGTCATGGCTCATAAATGAACTCCAAAACAAGCGTGTGTGCTCACTCCATCATAGATCAATGAAACACAAATACTACAATTCTCACATCTTTGCAAAGCAAAGCTTGCACACTCACTTTCTCTCCCCGTCTCACTCCCCTAAAATGCAGATTTTGAAAATTACTTTGTGGTTCCTAGTCTTCTTAGCACCCAAAAAACTATATGAGGTTCAATAGCTTCACCTTGCTTTGAGCATATTTTTGATTTCCCATTCCCGTGTCAACTAACCTCTCTCTCATTTCTTTCATCAACCAATCTCTCTATAAACCATAGTCTACCTCAATGACCAACAAAAATTATGAAATGAATCACACAATTAACAAGGGTGATATTAGGAAGGACTTGTTAATTTTGAAAATGGTGGGGGATCAAAAATGTATGTACATTTAATTTCAATTCATGAGAAACTTTCATTTCTTGCCATGTGACACCCATAAATTTTAATCTCTCAATCATTCACATGGAAACAAAAATGGCATGTAGGGTGGTTATGTACCCATAAAATTAAATAAAAATATTTCCTTTTCTCAACACCTATTTTTGATGGGCATTATAAAAATAATTTATAGGTAAGCATCCCATATATACTATTTTTTAAATGCACTATTATACCCCTATTGTCCATGCTCTACAACAAAGTCAAGAAATTTGCAATTCCCTTATCTACACTTTTTTTCCTTGGTGTAGATTGTTGTTATTGTCTTGACTTGTATAGATTACACTATTAAAGTTAAGTGATTTTATAATTTGTAAGTTTGGAATTGATATTTCTACACTCCTCTTTTGATATTTCCACATCTTGCAAAGAACTTGATTAGAGTAGATACATTATTTAAGTTTAGTGATTTAATGACTTTGCAAAGAACTTAATTAGTGTAGATAAATGATTTAAGTTTAGTGATTTAATGACTTGTAAATTTGGAATTGATATTTCCACATCTACCAAGTTGTGGAATCTTAAATTAGCAAAAAATTCAACTAATTAATATTGCCACATCCTTCCTAAATTTGGCAATGGATTACAAAGCGTCTAGGCAGTAGAAGGTAGAAGAAGGCAGAAGAAGCATCTTGGATGTTGGAATTTGTTTCAAGAGCTATATTTTATAGTAATTTCAATCCTACTTTTGTATTTTTTTTTGTAAATTTTAACCCCAGTTTTGTAACCATAGTGCAAATTTAAGGTTTACCTTGAATTTGTATTTGTAAACAGAAATGAATTATGGCTTGAAGTTCTCACCAATTGCAAGAAGTCAAGTTGCTTCAAAAGTTTAGTGCATAGCCACCAAGTACCTCCACATGTTGTAACACCTTCTATGTATCTTGTCGCCTTGGCAAAAACCCAAGTTGTAGCTACAATTTAAGGTGTGGAAATATCAAAAACCATAATTGACCTATTGCTCAAATTAAAATTTAAATCTTGCTAACGTAAAACTCCCCAACTTGGTGGGAAGTGTAGAATATCAAAAAAAGACTGGAGATTTCAATTTCTAAGTTTAATAATTTTTTAAGTTTAACCTTGAATGGAATTACGTTGATTGATTGATATTGTTATTGATGTTGATTGATTGGAAACACACATTAATAAGTAGTTGAAAAATCTAGTCTAAATATGTATGTTTCTTAATTCAATTCTAATGTATGTAGTATTCTTATCTTAATATAAAAGAAAAGCTTTTCAGCCCTAATTCTCACTTCAAATTTGACTTTTATTAAATCTGATTTGAGACATGAAGTGTAATACAAATATTATACTAATAAACATTCTTTGGACTGGAAGCGATACTTGAGTTTTCAAATAATTTACCTATTTTAAAGTTAAAATTTTATATATAAAATTTTTACATTATGATCTTTTCATTTTATCTATAGGTATCCTTATATGTCTAGTGTACTTCAATGTTTTTCTAATAGTTTTGATTGAGTAAAACGTACCTTACTCAGTGTTTATATTGTATTTTCTTAGCCAAACAGAGGCTTAAAAAATTAGTCTGGATCATATTATTGAAATATACTCACTAATTAAGTATCCACAGTAATTATGGAAAATATTACAATACACTTTCTGGAATTGACAGCTCCCGACGGCGTTTTTACCCATAAATATACATTTGAAGTTTTCTAACTGCTTTCTCTCATTGAGAGTGCTAGGGAATAACTCAAAAGGTAAAGATTAGAGGATATATTAATTGAATGAAGTTGAGAAAAAATGTATCTTGAAATATACTCCATCTGTAAAAACTTTATCGATCTATCTGTTTTTCTAATTTTACCCTCAAGATACTTATAGCACATTGTTTGATAAATAAATTACTCCTCTTGAAACTTAGGTGAACTCTGTTTAATGTAGATTTTTTTAACGTGATTATTATTATTATTATTCTTCTTCTTCTTCTTCTTCTTCTTCTTCTTCTTCTTCTTCTTCTTCTTCTTCTTCTTCTTCTTATTATTCTTATAGGTTTATTTTCTCAGACCTTTTTGTATATCATTTCAAGTGAATAATCATATTACTGTACTAGTCATAATTAAGTAACTACACGTACTCAGTTACTAGTAATTAAGATTATCCATTGTCTTCTCAGGAGGGTCTCAAAGAAAATATCATACTGGTCCATCAAACCATGCAGAGTTGAATAGGTTAACTTGGTCAAGTAGACATGATACGAGCTCTTTCAGCAATCGTGAATATAAACATTTATCGATAACCTTTCTTTAAATTAATCAAGAAGAACTTGCATCCTAACTGGTCCAAATTATTTTACCTACTCTAAGAAATATTTAACCATGTCCTTGGTTAAATATTTGTTTGGTTGAAAGTAAGCCATGGTTCAATGACCGAATAAGTTAAAATCAAGAAGGAAAAGGATTGCAGCATTATGGGAGGTACCGGGAAAATATTGTAGTGGTGGTAAATGGTAAATGAACTTTTATTTCTTTGATTGGTTGTCTACGAAAGTACTCTAACTTCATAAATGCTTCCTTCCAATTCTTTTGGAAATTTTCTCTTTGAAATTAGTCTCTGCGGGTTATATTCTTGTAAAGATTTTTCTTTGTCCCTGTTCTGGGAATAATGCGTTTTATAAGATGGAGAATAATCGATTATAATATATACTTTGGAGATAGTTAATCCAACTTCCGGCATATTTAGGACCATTCAAGTACATTATGCCATTTACCTGTGAGTTCATGAATTTTGTCAAGCTGAGAACTCGAGCTTCTGAGCATATATCACCATTAGAAGTACTGCGCTGCTTCAGGTCTCAGAGTTAGCGAGAAAACAATGCTGGGTTGATTAAACAGCCGTCGCTAGTGTAGGGAACTAACCAATCGATCGAAGAATAGATTATCGATTTTTCTGTATTATCGTATTAGGCTGCAGAATTTAAAGCTTCATCGTGTAGCTTTTCCTATCTTTCATGTTTCAAAACTTGGAGCGTATGTGCCTAGGGCTTCAAGCTGAATGTTTACGATGGACTACCATGGTTACCCCGGCGTACTCTCGCCACATTAGATGTAGTGTTGGCAAGAAAACCTTTTGTAAGGTGATAATGCTTGAATCTTCATTTTCCCGGTCAATGTACATATTTTCCGTCAAGGTGATGGAGCACGAAATACTTGGGTCTTCTGACGCTATGGTGCATTGTAAATGTTTTCCTGAGCTTTTCTTCAGGAAAACACAATCCGTACCAGAACGTGCAAAGTAACTGTACAACTTTGTAGACTACTACAAACAGTCAACATCCCACCACGATGATCTCGATCGAATATCGCAGCCCTTAGGCAGTTACCCAGTGCATCAAAGACAGGGAATACAGGATACAAAGAATTTACACCTATTTCAATCAAAGACTACCCTTTTCACATTTACTTAAGAAGGTAACATTGTCCGTCAGATTTCAAATTTGTGAACGTGTTACATAATCGGGTTACAATTAGCATACAATCGCTAACGAAAATTGAATGGACCACCAACCATGTGTTGAAATAAAGCTACTTCGTGGCAGAGCGTTACGCATATCTCCCACGCACTAACTGACCGTCTAACATTGACTACTAATATACAGATTGGAACAACTTCATAAGTGTCACCTCACGTTGGATGTTGGAGGCAGATCCAGAACTTCTCAGCAGTTTGTGACACTTATACCATGTCCTTCCATGGCGATCGGTAATACTTGCTCAAATATACTTACTTAGAAGACCCAGCCCTCGCCGTCTATGAAGTTGAGTGTCATGAAAGGTTCGGCTTCAGCGTATGTGAGCTTCTTAGACCATGCCACTCGTCCGTTGGAATTCGCTCCAGGACCGAAGCAGTCGTACTCCCCGTAATATACAGTTCTACACATGGGCAAAACAAATCGTAAACTAGCCAGCATAGCAATCATTCAAAATCACATGATTCCTCTCGCAATACGGAGTTTCGAATTCATGGATGCACTCAGTAGCAGACGGATGGTACGGCATGGCCTACAGAGTCGGTCATTACAATTTCGTAATCTACACACGAAGGCTTGAAGATTGATGAAAACGCGAAGATGTGATGAGGATTAACATGAGACTCACTGTTCACGGGCGGGGTCGCTCCAGTTTTGCCAACCGTCAGGTATGATGATGTCGGCGAGCCAAGTATTGGCGAACACCACTCTAGAGTATGCACCCCACGCGCGGCCCAAGTATACTCGGCCCATACCTGTCACCGAACAATCCACAAAAGAGAACCCTGTCGTGTCGTCCCCACTCAATCTCTTCTGTGCGGTCAAAGATCCTGTGCTAGTTGGAATTACATTCAGTTGACATTTCTGCATTCCAGAAATGCCCTGTTAGTTTCACTGCCAGCTCTTGAACTTTGCAGAACTCAATTATTTCATCAGATTTCAGACTCCTGGATCCAGAAAACGAACTTCCAACACCATGCAAGTTCCCTTCCATCCGAGGCTCTTGAATTCTCACATGTTCTTGAATCATAGGCATAGCTACAGGATTACAGGAACTTAACACTTTCATATGCAGCAGTACAGGATTACAGGAACTTAACACTTGCATATGCAGCAGTACTTACTTTGTACAGTGATTTGCCGTTTCCGTAGATGAAATCGATGGATCCCTCAACGTAACACTCCTCGAAATAATGACGTCCGTTATGGTCGTACAGCGTATCTTGAGCTCCTAAAAACCCACAGCCGTAAAAAGCGTTCATATCCCCAGAGGTGTACAGTGCTGTTGCTTGTTGCCCCACTGCTCCTGAAGGAGGGGCAGGTGCAGAGTTCTGCGAATGCAAATATTGTAAGCATGTGATTAAGTTGATAGTTAAGCCGAAGCCAAGACCAGTGTCCATGAACAAATTTCAATCCATTCTAGTGACAAGACATTGGTCGATAAACTTTAAGAATCAAACGCAACTTACTTGGAAGGTGATATTCCGGGCAATGAAGTTAGGGGCACTGATAGCAACAGTAGCATCTGCAATGTCACTTCCTGCTTGCTCCTTAGTCTCTGCGTGTACTATGATTGTGTTCTCTCGTCCTGCACCTTGTAGCGTGAGGTATGGAAGATTCTTATATACCAAAACTTTCTCCCTGTTTCAAAACCAGAGAGAAGTAAATGAGAGATGCACCAATACTGCGTCCTAATAGCAATGTCAAGCACGAGAAGTAAACTTGTAAAAGGTACTCGAATTCAAACATGGATGCTAATAGAGGCTATTTTAATAATTCTACAGTTCAATAATTCCACCATTGAGACTATTTCAACAGGGTAGGAAGTGTGATCCAACACTAATATACATGAGCTATATCTTCAAACATCCAATGACGGTTATGTTGGATTGGAACATACTCGTAACGACCCGCATTGATCTGAATGGTGATGCGTGTAGTTCGCTGCTGATTCCTTTCTATGGAATCTAGAGCACTCTGCACGGTGGTGAACTGGCCCCCACCATTTTTGTCAACAACAATGTAAGTCTGAATGTTGCCATCAGCAGTAGGTTGCACAAACGCGGGCGTATGTGTCGTTGCAGGCGTGGTTGCTGCCGAAGCCTTCTTGAGCTGAAATTTCTGTCCCACGCGAGCTACCCAGCTGTTGAAGTCATTTAGCTCCACCTCATTTGGTTCGCGGAATACTTCTTGCTTCTTAATCTTCGTAATATCTGTAGATGCTCGACCGGCTTCTGCAGAAAATTGCATGCAAACTATGGCGAGAAGCACGACGCCCAAGCACCCACATGCCATGGCGGTCTAGTCCCAAGTACTATCCAGGTTTAGAATCAAGAGCCTGGTCACGAGCTCAGAAGTCCAATCGCATACATGCAACTCAAACAGTGCTGATTAGTAGTAGGGTGACACTCAAAAATATCTTCCACTCTATAACGAGCTGAAGAGTGTGATGCGCGAAGCTCTCAGTACAACTCCAACAATTGACACTGAGAATTTAAGTCTCCACAAATGCACCGCTTCTGCATCAGGTAAGATCAGATGCCGAGCTCGAGGCTTCAAACTGGCACAAACCTCCTTGCACGATGTGCAGAGAGTAAACACTGACTTTGATCCACCAAGCGATGTTTTTCAAGTCAGGAGCTTGCTCCCTCGCCTAGTGCTGAGAAACAGCCAGCTCATAGACTCGTCAACTCATAATCAGCCTCAAGCACTGTTCATCAATGAACCTGTCAGTGGCTTCAGACCTCTACAGTCTGGAGGATGGATCCCATGGAGATTGGCAGACCTTTATACTGTACTCGACGTTGTGAGATCTAAAGTGCACGCTTTGCATTCAATCATCTTTCCAACTACACTATTCTTTTGACTTGTATGTAGAAGAGCCGTCAGATCAGTGTGACTATGATCGTTTGATTGGCGACATAAAACTCTATGTCGGCAACCGTGAGGGGGGAACCTTATTATGACAATTGATTTACGTGCAGTTATGGACCTGTAGTAAACCACGACGATAATGTCTACAGTAGAAACTCTTTACTGCCACAGTAACAGTGACAGGTCCTTTACTTTGTGTACTATGGTAGTACTGTAGTTTCCGATTTTGCTTTGGTACCTACCGCGGTTCACCTCCCAGTTTATATACCACTTCTGTAGTTGTACCACTTACTTCTATAGTAGTTGCAATTTGTAGAGCGAGCGAGTTTAATGGGATTACGCACATGCTGCGCAGTATGAGAGGTTCCTTTAAAAGAGGTACTAGTAGTAAATTATTAAATTAAAAAGGTAACTCGCATTGGATAACATGGGGCTTAGCCCCATGTTACCTTTTTTGTCTCTCCCTTGTACGACTTGATGGGTCTTCCCATCCTTCATTTTTCCTACGCGGTCGTCTTTTTCCATTGGATAACAATAAGGAAAGGAAAGAACCCGATCAAACCGTACAAAGGATAGAATCTAAGAAGTAAATGGGATAAAGCCCCAAATATTAGGAAATATGGAAGAATACGGCATTGTGCTGGAAGGAAAAGAAAAGTCAACAATTGGAGGGGAGAAATAGAGATGTATTTGTAGTGATATACATCGAAACGAAGCATGGTGTATAATAGAAGCATCAAATGAAGGAGGTCGATTGCGACTAAATTTCCCAAATTTATGACATGAAAGAAGTTTTTTGGAGAATCGCTTTTCAATTCGTAATATAAAAAGAATAAAGATATACAATGGGACGAAGTGCTATGCAAGAAAGAACAACAAAACATCCATTGCTTTATATTCACCAGAGTGGATTCTTGAGGGTGCACCTTATGAATATTACTATCACTTAAAAGTGTAGAGTTCACTAATGCACATCATATATCGATGTAACATATGTTGACGTATCATATATCTGATTTGGTGAAAGGTTGGGAAAGAGCGGAAGGATCAATATTGTTACCTTGTAGGCCTCACTTGAGTATTCATCTGTCGACTACTAACTATTACAATGTAACATAAATGAAGGAAAATTGAACACATATAGAACACATAGCAGTTTTCAGACACGCGAAGATATTTATCCTTCTGCACAGAACTTCACTGTGCGATAAAGTGTTTGTAAGTGAAGGTTATATAACATAGAGAATAAGCTGATAAAAAATTTGATTTTATTGGCTTTAACATGAAAACTCGAACTACACAAGCTAACCCAAATGACGACGAAGATATAATATCCTCACCATGGACAATGCCTGGTTGTGGACGACAACTGGTGGCCCCATGCTGATCCTTACCTATGCACATGATGAATAAATGTATCGAGGACAATTAACCGGAAGAAGAGATGACATGTTTTAGTGCAGATGGCTTTGCCAAAGGATCCACTTATCAGAAGCACTTTCTATCACACCTTTGGTTTATATCGTATGACATATCAAATAATAATTCGGCTCAGAGGTCTTTATATTTGAGGACTAAAAATTCTAGTACAATGTATTGTGGAAAGACAATTAGACTAAATAGAAGCTGACTGTATCCCAATTCGGATGGCTTTGAGGTGGATTCACGCACCCTAAGCACTTTTTATCACAACTTTGGTCCTATGGCATGCGATATCATACAGCAACTCGCATTAGAAATATTTTTAGTAGAGGACTAAAAGCCTGTGCAATGTATCAGAGAAAGCTAATAAATGAGACAAAAGCTAACAACTCTCGTAAAGCGAAAGAGAAAGTATATGTGCTTACGAATTCTTTAAGAGGTACGCTTTAAGAGGTACGCTTACGAATTCTTTCAATGGCAAGTGTATGAGCTTCGCTTTGCAAGCAAGAACAACCTAGACTATCAGAATGTAGAGCCATGGTTGTATGTTGACTTGTTATAGCCCTCGACGATGACATCTCTCCTTCATTATGAATTCTATTTTTCATCATTTCATTTTTCAGTTTAGCTCGGATATTTTAGGTGTAGTAGGGCAGATACTCATACCGATACTATTGGAGCTTAGCCCAATTTTACCTCTTAAGTTTCATCTTTGTAAAGCTTGATAGGGTCTTCCCATCCTTCCTGTTATTCTACCTTTTTCTTTTTCATCATGTCCTCCATGCACACAGTATACAAAATCGCCCATATCATCCCTCTTAGCAACAACTTAACATGACACATAGCAAATCTGACAAATATAAACATATGGAAGGCACTTGTTGAGTGTATTATAGCTCATTGTCTACATTGTTATACATGGAGACACAGTCAAGAGAAAAATGCCATACAAATAAGAGTAATTCAAGGAACCCACATTCTTAACTACAATAGGGGTTTCAAAAATAGTTTTACTAAGTTCTGTATATTTTCATATAGATTATTACGTTGACTAAATCAGTACCAGGTGCGGGCGGAGGAAAAAAAGGAGATACTACAGAGTTTTGTCCAAGTTCCTTATTATTAGCACACTCAATAGGCGGTTCATAGAAAATAAGGGATACATAAAACTCAGTTCTCACACCGGAACGTATTAATTACATATTATGGTTAATAAAGTGCCTCGTTTAGGTTAAGGTGACGGTGGTGGCCACCAAAGGGGGCAACGGGGGCCGGGTGATGTCCAAGAACACAAAACAAAAATGACCAAGAAAATTGGTTGCGGAGTTGGGAGATTTGCCCGGGTGATGTTCGAGAACACAAATGACCAAAAAGATTGATCGCAGAATTGGGAGATTTGTGTGCAAGTTTGCAAAATGAAAGAGTAGGACAAGAATGAGAAAACCTGATTGTGGAGAGGGAATGCAGGTTGTGTGAAGGTTGGAAGGAGGGAGTGAATTTGATCCAATTTCATTAATTTAAAAATTCCATGTTCTAGTATTAGTTCCGAAATGAATTCTTATCTTGTTCTCTTGTGTAATGTGCATAACATATAGATTTAAGTAAGAAGTGTAGAGCATGCCAAGAAGGTGTTATCTTTGGTGATTGAAGAATCAGTCAAGGAGAACATGCCAAGAGGGAGCATGCAACTAGAACTAACTAGAAATATTAGAAAATGTATACAATGGATTATTTGATAAGATTTGGAGTTCTCGCAACAAATATTAGAAGATGAAGATGAAGAAGTAGAAGGAGATTTAGATATGCTAAAGTTATTGATTAGTGAGTGTGAGTATGCACATACACATCAATACCTAGAACCATGAGTTACTTATCCTTATAATTGAGAATATGTGATAAAGTATTTAGAAATCTCGATGTGAAGGCCTTTTGCAAACTTACTAGAATGGATGTTGATTCTTTTTCAACATTAGTAGATTTGATTAAAACACACACTATCTTTGAGAAAATTTACAATAGGGAGCAAACACCCATGTGGATCCAAGTAGCTCTAGCTCTGGATAGATTTGGGCATCACGGTAATGGAGCTTGTGTTGCATGGGGGTTGAATATTTGGGGCATTAGTGCAAGTTCAACAATTGCCTTTACTTATAGAGTTATGGTGGCCATATTGGATTTGATAATGAGTCAAGTTCCATGGGCTCAGCACAAGGAGAGGAGGAGGATATCTATAGTATTTGCATAGAAAGATTTCCCTGATTGTGTTTTTTTGGTAGATGGAACATTTTTTCCTCTTGTCACTCAACCCATCATGGATGGAGAAATCTATTTCAGCTGAAAGGGTTTCTATTCAATAAATGGCCAAGTGATTTGTGATGACAAAAGGAAAATTATACATTTTACTCAAGGTAATTATATATTTTGTTTGGTTCTTTTTTTCAATTTATTGGCATGCCTCTTTGTACATTTGCAAAATTTTATTAAAGGTATGATTTGATTTTTTTATTTTCAAGAATGCCAAGGTCATATCACGTCATGACTTGTTTGAAAAAATCATCATTGTGGAATGATCTGAACTAGAGCTGATCTGTGGCAATTTTGAGGCAAAAGAGTACCTTTTAAGTGATTCTGATTATGCACCCATGCATCACATAGTCTTAGCTTTCAAGCAGGCCCAATCAGAGGACAAGCAAGAGTTAAACAACTATTTGGTGAAAGCAAGAGTGATAAATGAGCATTGTATAAGAGTATTGAAAGCTAGATGACATTCCCTTTGTGAGCTAAGAGTGCAACTTTAAATAAATGATAGAAATGCGTATTTGTTAAAGTGGGTTTTTGTGTGTATTATTTACCTAAAATTGTAACCAATAGGTTAGATGTTTGGTTAGAAGATGATGGCAGATCTTTTCAGGAAACTCAAATAGATTTAGAGATGTCTTTGAATGGAACAACTTGGTAGAGAAGAAAGTAGGTCAAGGGTGATGCAACAATGCCTTGCTCATCACCTTGATAATATACCCAAATGAATTTCTCTATAATAAAGTATTCATGCTTCAATTCTTCATATCTCATAATGTTTTGGTATTTTATCCATTATCATGTCCATATCCTTCCACAAACACCAAGTTGACAAATATGTATGTTGCTCCCTTGACCATGGCAAAATATTATGTAAAATTGCAAGAAGGCACTTGGGGACGTCTTGTGTACATTTGTAAGCATTGGGTGTTGCCCAATTCATGCTCAAAGTTGTTGGATGGTGTAGAGTGTTGCCTCATTTACACTTGAAGGTACTAGATGGCAAAGGTTGTTGCTTTGTTTATTTAATACCAAGAGCTAGCCATATGATCTAGATGAAAAAATCGGTTTGGTAACATCTAGAGTGATGTTATACATGATGGTTAAAATAGATAAGATAGAAATATCACCAAAAGAGTACTTCTACTTATAGGGCAGAAACCGAAATAGACTTGAGAACCTTAGAACCAATAGCTAGACATATGATTTAAAGGTGAGAATTGGTTTGGTAACATCTGGAAGGATGCTACACATGATGGACATAAATGGATCAGAAAGAGGTATCACCAAAAGGGGACTTCTACTAATAGAGTAGGAACCAAAATATGCTTGAAATCTTTGAAGGCAATTTCAGAGGCCTAAACGGATGAATTAGGCCTAAAAAATGTGCAAATTCCCCCCCCTCCAATGTAGGAAAGGCTGGCCTTCCCTCCCCCCTGCTTTGTCTCGTCGAGAGCTTTCCAATGGTACCTTACGTGATTTTTAGATTCCTACAAGAAGATTCCCTCTGGTCAAAGCTTGTTTGACCAACCAGATAGGACCTAGACCAGACATGTCACCCATCCAAGTAAGTAATCCAAGGGTGGAGCTTGCTGACATGTCACCTATCCGTGTCCCTAATCCTATGGTGGGGCTTCCTTGGAGGAGATCCTCTTTTTCTATATAATAAAGAGAAGGTGCTCCCTTGGGGCATCGAATTTTTGAGTGTGCAATCTGTGTTTTCTCTCTTCTCTTGTCCTCGGTGTATTACAATTTACTCTTGAAGGCACTAAGTGGCAGTGGAAGTTTCCCTATTTAGAGCCAAAGTTGCTAGATGATGCTTGGTCTCATCCATTGAAGAAGAAGTTGTTGGATGGCGTTGGGTGATGCCCAATGTTTATAGGAATTCAAAATTACTAGTATAGGTTTTTTGGGTGATGCCGGCTGACGCATAAAGGTAGATACTAGTGGGCACTAGGAGCCACTGCCAGCACATTTAAATTTAGGTGGCAACTGGTGGTGCTCGATGGTGCTACATGTTGGCATGCAGAGGTGCTTGGAGCCGCTCCTCTCTAGGGCACGCTCCGAGCGCTCTAGAGAGGAGCGGCTCTCTAGGGCGCTCCTCTAGAGAGCCACATCTCTAAATTGTAATGGTTGGGTACATCTCTTGGTGATGTGGCATGCCGCAAGTTGTTGCATGTTGCCACTGATGATCCTAAGAAGGAGAGGAGAGGATTTGGAGGTTTAGTCTGGACACAAGTGAAAAGATAGAGGAAAGAAAGGAATTATTGTTCCTACATTTACATATCCATGGCAGAAGTATGGGGTTATGAGAAGATTGTTGATGGTCCAAACATGAGAAATACTCAAGAAGTGGATTGGCTAATTGGATTTCATACTATCCAACACCTTGTGAACTTCATTAAATGGTGTTGGCTTGATAAACACCACATTTGAACAATTGTAGCTGGAATTAAGGAGGTCAATCTAGATGTAATCGGTCTCAAAATTACAGTTGGACTTTATTACCCATGTCCAGAGGTATTATTCTTGTCTTCTTAACTCTTTTTTCTTGATTTTCATTGTACTTCTTTTCACCATTTATGCATTTCTCCCCTTTGTGATCTCGCAGTTCTCAGTGCCTAAGTGCATCAACTAACACCATTTGTGTCTATTTGGTAGTGCCATCTTGCACCATCCTATGTCTACAAGCATTGCACACAATTTAAATCCTAAACCCTCCTATGTCTATGAGAATTGCCCACAATTTAAACCCTAAACCCTCTTGTCCCTTGGCATCCATGAGCATCACATGGTGCCACCGAGACCCTTTTGTTTGTAAATCCTTGTCCTATAGCTATGCTCAACACAATGCCTTTGTGGTAGCTTCGGCAAGCGGCTACATGCATCTAAGGGCATCGGCCCGCACTTCCTATCATGACACTCAATGGGAACTATTTGGCAGCACCAATGGGCATTGCCTTGTGGCAATCCATCCTTGAAACTCTATCCAGCGGCATCAATGAGCACCCATCAGCGGCACCCATCCATTTTTCTCTTGATGGTTTTTCCAGGTTCTTCCATGTACTTAGTTTTTGAGTACAATTTTTGCATAGGGTTTGTGTAAGGGAGACAATTTCAGTTGACCATGGATATAGTAAGAGATGCACTAGCCATGCCAAGGAGGAGGACACCAAGACGGAGGATTGTTCCTTATATTGTTGTTTCAGATTGGTTTCCACAAAGAGATAGGGTTGCAAAAAGTTATTTTGCTAGGCAATGTGTAAATACTCCAAGGACAAGAGAAGAGAGAAAACACGGATTTCCCACTCAATTATCCGATGCCCCAAAGGAGCACCTTCTCTTTATTCTATAGACAAAGAGGATCTCCTCCAAGGAAGCTCCACCATAGAATTAGGCACATAGATAGGTGACATGCCAGCAAGCTCCACCCTTAGATTAATCACTTGGATGGGTGACATGTTGGTCTTGGTCCTACCTGGTTGGTCAAACAAGCTTTGACCAAAAGGAATCTTTTAGGGAATCTTCTTATAGGAATCTCCAAATCACGTGGGTGAGATACCATTGGAAAGCTCTTGACAAGAAAAATTAGGGGGAAGGGAAGGTCAGCCTTCCATTGTTTGGGGGGAGGGGGGAATCTGCACATTTTTTAGGCCTAATTCATTCGTTTAGGCCTCCAAAATTGCCTTCAAAGATTTTAGGCATATTTCGGTTCCTACTCTATTAGTAGAAGTCCACTTTTGGTGATACCTCTTTCTGATCTATTTAGTCCATCATGTGTAGCATCCTTCTAGATGTTACCAAACCAATTCTCACCTTTAAATCATATATCTAGCTATTGGTTCTAAGGTTTTCAAGTCTATTTTGGTTTTTGCCCTATTAGTAGAAGTACTCTTTTGGGGATACTTCTATCTGATCTATTTTGACAATAATGTATAACATCACTCCAGATGTTACCAAACTGAATTTCACATCTAGATCATATGGCTAGCTCTTGGTATTACACATAGTGTGTATCATGCTTTTATGGCATACTTCCAATTGATGAGTGTACTTGTGGGACCAACTATTAGGCCCTAGATTGTACATAGGCATTTGGTTCTCAACACCAAAATGAAGTTGAGTAGATTTGGTATGGAGGATTATGATTGGGAGGAGTTACCATTTAGAGCTATCATTGCTGAGGTGGGAAGTTTGCAAAGATAATTGAGGGTACCTAAGGGGCACAATTCAGAGTCACCTTCCTTGGGCATTTACTCACTTATCTCTTTGTGGAGGGAGGCTTCACTCTTGAGGAGGAAGTTATGTGCTTGAGTGATGGAGAGGAGATTATACAAGAGGAAGAGGATGATCATGATCATGAGGATGTAGATAGTTGAGATAAGGACAAGAGTGATGATGAGGAGGAGGTCAAGGAAGAGGTCAAGGACAATGAGTGATTGATTAGATTTGTGTTTTGGTATCTATTTGTATTTTTTCATTGTTTGAAAACATACATTGCTTTATTGTATATACCATTACTGAATTCAATAAATGAGTTAATTTAACATGCCTTAATTAATGAACTTCTGTATTTACTTGATTCAAAAATGAACTTTACTTGATGGATGACTAAATGTTTCACTTGTGAACAAGTGTTCAACAAATTTGTGTTAAGACACATGCCTTACCAGTAGTGAGGTTAGGTCATGATAGTTGTAAGGAAAGAGTTCCTTCTCCATCTTCATCCTTTGAGATAGCCCCTTCTCCCTCTTCTCCACTTTCTTTGTTTGTGGAGTTTGCACCTCCTTCCATGCACTTTAGAGTACCTTCACCCTCAATCCTCTTGTTGTTATATTGATATCATGTGTGTTGTAGATGACTGTGCTTGAGTGGCTGAGGAGTGAGAGAGACATCTAATTGAGCAAGAGAGGCAATTGGAGAGTGTAGAGGAGCAAGAGAGATTAAGGCTTGAGCGCAAGGAGCAATTGGAAAGTGTAAAGGAGCAAGAGAGATTAGTGCTTGAGCATGAGAGGCAATTGGAGAGTGTAGAGGAGCAAAGAGAGAGAGAGAGAGAGAGAGAGTCCTTGTGAGCAAGAGGATACTCTTGCTGCAAAGGAAGAGAAGCATATGACCATTATTACTTATGAGATGGAGAGAGAGAAAAGATTAGCTGACTTGGACTAGGACATCCTAGGTGCTACTACCATGGCTAAGGATTATAGGGCGCAATTATAGAATCAGGCACAAGAGTTAGCCTTTGTTATGGAGAGGTGCAAGAGTGCACATGTTTAGGTAGAGGAAAGTGAGAGTAGTCTAGCTTAGGTGAGGAATAGTGTGGCTTATCTTGGACCAAGATTAAGTAGTATTGCTCACTAGACCCATACCAGTAGTGAGATGCAGACCTATACCGATGCCACCCCTATGATAAATGCCATCCATGTGTTACCTCATAGTGTGGAGACTCAAGGGACTTAGACTGAGTTTAGAGAGAGACTTTGTCTATCAAGAGAGTTTATTCCATGTATTCTCTTCCTAGGCTTCATGTAGAAGAAGATTGTTGTTGTGGATGTTACTTGTTTGGCATCATTATGGGTTTGTGGTAGCACCGGTTTCTATGCATGAGAGAGTTGGATGACTAGGCATGGTTGGTGCTCTCACACATACTTAGGGTATGTAGGGTAGGTTGCACATCCTGATGTTTGCTAGTTCATCCAATTCTGTTTGCTACGCTTTGAGGTTATGTTATAGATAGATCTTACTCGGGATGGAGTGGAGTGGTTGCTATAGAGCATGTGGCAGTGGTTGGAAATCCCAAAGGGAGTTTACACCGGGTCTCGCCTCATGGCATGTTTGTGTTCTATAGATGTCCAATGAGATGATGAGTTTTAAAGGACTTAGAGTTAAATCATATGAGCATCTCACTTCATTAGGTTTACCTCTTCATGATCTTTTGATCTAGGACAGCTATGCAGTCTCTTATTATAGAAGCCATCTACATGGTGCTATCCATCCTACCTACTTCCATCCTTATAGGGTAGAGAGAGCATCATACACTTGGTCATTTGACCCTTTGATGTCAAAGTGCTTTGGATAGATTTATCCATGATGATAGACCTACTGTTAGTTGGGCAGAAGAGGAGTGGACATCTGGTAGACTGAGTTCTTATAGTAGTAGCCCATATTCTCTCTTGCTAGCATTATCAAGCACCAACACTTAGATGAGAGCGAGTGGCTCCTTTGGTGGTCATTGAGTCCATTTAGAATTCAACATCATGTATATAGTCATAGACTTGAGGACACAATAGCAGCACTTAGACACCATGTTGCATCTCCCTCATCTTGTTCACCTCCTCCTCCTCCTCTAGCATAGTAACATGTTTTACTAGCTCCACATTTATATACATCTTATGTACATTTATCACATTTATACACATTTTATGTACCACTATTTTATCACTCATATCTAGTTTCATGTATTTTGATCATTTGTGCTAAAATTTTATCACTCATATCTATTTTCATGTGCCTTTGCATCACATTGAGCATCACTTGGTGCCTACACGCGCCACCCACAAACAACAAGCGCCATCACATGTCATCCTAAATAAAACAGCCAACCTTCTTGAACCGTAGAGGCATTGGGCGTCAACTTGTAATATTGGGCACCTATGCCCCAATGATATGCATCACTCAATGTCTACACGTGCCATTGGGCATTTGGACAAAACCTACCCGGTGCTACTCCCATTGGCAAAAAATTTGAGGTGTGGCATTGGGCAACACTAGGCGTCAATGAGCATAACGTCAAGTGTTGATGAGTGCCAACTAGCACTAATGAGTGATATCTTTTTCCATAGAGAGTCTTAAACAACTTTATTAAACTCAACATTATTAGAAAAATATTTGGGTTACATTGTGGTATGCTATTCACTATTAGAAGAGTATGGTGAGTTTGGAGTAGGATCCGCATGTTGAACTTGAGTTAGCACTTTGAAATGTTGTCTTATTTCCTTGGGAGATTTTTTGGCCTATAGGAGACTCATTTTGATTTCATGAGTGCGCTTTGATTGTTATCTCTTCTCCTTAAATCTATGTTTTTCTGCCCTAGCTTTCCTTTTATCTGCACTCAATTCTATCACAATTTCAATTTTTTCAATTGTTTCTCAATTTTTCATCTTCTTTGTCTAATCTAACACGCTTGGCTTCCATTTTCATATGTATTTTCTCTCTTTTCCTCATGTTGGTGGCTTTTAGTTCAGCAAGTCATAACCTCTCCTTGGATTCTATAGTGTTTTCCTTCAACATAGTAATTTTTGCTAAATCCTAAGACAATGACATACTAAGTGACATTTGAGATACCTTACTTGTTGATGTTCCACCTTTTCTACTCTTTGGATCACGCTCTCCTTCTTGGTTGAGGAAAGTGCACTCAAACTCATCCCCTTTAGAAGTTAAAGGAGGTGGTGTAATGAAAGGTGAGGCTTCTACTAGTGCAACATATGGTGACTCATCCTTGGGTGATTGGATTCTATTGTCCATGTAAACACTAGGTATACTTTCCACCCCTTGGGTTTTCGGGACAAATTAGGAGCACGAGTCCATTTTTGGGGGAGATGGGAATTGAGAGCACTCCTCCTCTACACCTTCATGGACCTCCTCCATGCAAATTTCACTCAAATTGGGATTTAAATCTCCCAAACTTACCATAGCAAGTGGACTAATGTTTGCTTGGTTCCCAAACATAGCTTCTATTCTAGCAAAATGAGTGTACATTCCATTCAATTTATCTTCTATAGTTCTCCACCCCTTGCCATATTCCTTCTCTGTGAGACCTTCTCCTGTAGCCTTGTTCTTAAGCTCTCAAATTTCTTTGTACTGTTTCATGTACCTCTACCATTTCTTGTAAAGCCGGTCAACTATCATAGAAGTATGAAATCCTTGATTAAGAATCAGTTTTAATCCTCTTGAATTAGAAATGTTGCCATGAAACTAAAAGCTATCAATTTTTGAATGTGCTTTTTGCAATTCACACCATGAATTTGTGCAAAATTCTCAGGGTCTTCCAAATAATCCAGGATTTGGCCATAATGGTGTGTTGCCATGTGAAGCCATTCATCCTCTTTGGTTTTGCCGGGCTCGGTAGAAGCCATCCCCAATAGTTTTCCAAATTTCCCAAATGGTTCTCCAGGTTGCAAATCCAAAGGTGAGTGTATAGGTTTTGGATCTGCATCCAAAAGTGAGCCTTCTGCACTATAACAAGGTACTTCAACTCCCATTGCTAAATTTTTGTTGCACTTTTGGAGTAAAATTCCTTGAACCCCAATCAATTTCTTGGTTGCCGCAAGGTGGCGGAAATCATTTTCCATAACTCTCACTATGCTTTGCCGCACTAATCTATGGAAATGAACCACCACACCAATGAGAAACTACTAAACCGCTGTTTACTTGACTGATAAAGACAGCATTTGCACTTGGGATGGTGAATTTGAGTTGAGAGTGGTCATTTTGGATACGCCAAAAATTTCAAAAAACACACTCCAAGACCAACTCACTCAACCACATGGCCATCCTCGCAAGAAACCACATCCTCTCTTCTGACAATGATTTATTTTGATACGGCATTCCTAAACCTCCGTAACCTAGTGCCTGATTCTTATAAATAAACGCAACTTGGATGAAATACCCCATATCTGATTTTCCATAGAGTTCATTTCTTACTATCATGTCTTGCTATAAAATTCACTAAAAAAGGTTATGAAGATTGTTATTTATCCCATGGACATATGTCAAATCTATTTCTGAAAACCCCTTATGTATGAACTTGTTTACTCCCAACTGTCAAAAAGACTAGGAGCTCCTAGTCTGGCTAAAAACCCAAAGTCTTGAATATGTATGCTAACTCGATACCCTAAACTGCTGTATAAATCTTTTGACGTTGCATTCTGTTTTGACATACATTTATTGGCGGGTCGATCTGTACTATCTCATTTATGCTACGAGGGGAGCCAACAATAACTACAAGGTAATAAGGCTGAAAGAGCTCTCCTGTTGGTTTCTAAACAGTTAAGGTATCTTCCTAAATAAAGGTTCCAAACGATACACACATTTGACACCTGACAAGAAATCGAATGAAAGATAACCATGCACTAGATTAGCACTGCAGCTCGTGCCAATGTCACCTTCCAGTTGCTACGGGCGGATTGATTGTGTCCGATAGGCCTCTTCGGAAGTCTGACAAAGACATGTTTGCTTTTTGCATTTTGGATAATATAATGTAGAGTTTCCTTTGACCTTGGACTACGGGGGAGCTGCGGGTGAGTGTGGAGACGGGAGAAGAGAGGGAGAGACCGTGAAACAATATCTGTAATTTTTGAGTGCTCTCTAGCATGTAGCATTTGAGTGAATAGTCTATTCTCTTTGTTTTTCAATTTTGGTTCCATTGCCACCTAAATTGAAGACTGTGGAGAATAGAGTAGAAAGTTATGTGGATTTTTAGATTTTTCAAGGGTTTAGAGTGATATTATACATTAAGAGTGATGGGTCAGGGATTTTCATTTCCAATCTCTTGGTTTTCATGATTAAGTTCCATGGGAATTTAGTTTGAAAATTTTGGAGATGGAAATTGAAACTTATGAGAGTTTATAGATTTTAGGGTTTGGAGAGATTGTTTTCTTATGTGAGTTGGGATGTGGAGGGTTGTGGTTTTGCAGATATGGGGAGATATAGAGAAGAGCAACACGTGTTACTATCATTATTCTTGTGCTAGCCATGGCTACACCTTCCCATGTAGGGTCGCCTAGAGCGGGTCGGGATACACTATGCCCGGTGTGTCACCGACTCTTTACCTCGCAAGGGGTAAAGACCCATGTGTGAAGGATGCACAAGGACTATGATTGGACCAATTGGGATGCCCATGTGAGACAAGCAACCACATCGACAATGATGACACTCGGGATTATGCACGCTTCTTCTATACCTTTGTTGATCGTTCCAGGGATACCGATCGAGTCATGGGAGTGGTTAGCTTCTCAAGCGGGTTGCATTTTGGGGTTATTTGAGATTAGTTTTCCATGTCCATGTCTATTCCATAAGCTACCCCGCACACTCCATGATGAGGCTAGACAGGCTTTTTGTCTACCACTAGACCGTTTGGCACGTGATTCCTTGGACAAGTTAGCATGGTTCTTATTCCTCTTACTCCCTCGATGGTGTCTTTGTTATGCTAGAAAGGGACGTGCGGGGCATAGAGAGGTGGCTGCTAGATTTTGTTGATTTTGAGCAATGGATTGGGCAGCCCTTCAAGAGGAGTCTGTTAGGGCTACACAATTTAGCAAATAGGCATCGCCACAGGATATTATAGATTCGACTCAATTATGATGATGTATGACATTGGGTCAGGCGGGAGAGTTTAGTAGAGCAGCACGAGCACTACACCCTTTGTCTATAGCGAGTCCTACTGATGAGACCATCTCTTCCCTATGCTCACTACATCCTATAGCAATAGAAGGACTACCACTAGAGGTCTTAGATTATCAGCCTGAGCAGCCTTTATGTCTTGATAGGTCACTATTTGCACAAGCATTGTGCACTGGCCCTCGCCTTTCCTCAAGAGGCTTGTCAGGGATGGTTTATGAGCACCTTAGAGATTGCTTCCAGACAGATGATCCTTCTAGTGGTTTTACCAAGTTGTTTTAGGTGGCTGCAGTAGTAGCAAGAGGAGACATTCCTATGCCTATCAATCGGGTGTTAACTGCTAGTTGACTTCTCGCGATGGAGAAGGACACGGGAGGCATTAGTCCAATTGCTATTGGAGAGATCTTATTGCGTTTGGTTACTTATACCATTGTCTTTCATCATCAATCTCACTTTCGACAACACCTTAGTCCACATCAGCTTGTAGTAGCTACACCCAGAGGATGTGAGGCTATATCTCTAGGCATTAGAGCACTCCTAGATATCCATCTGGAGTGGCTCGTCCTACAGGTGGATGTTTAGAACACTTTTAATAGCGTCTTACATGCATTCATCTTTAGAGAGCTTAGGGAGGCTGGTGGATCCTTGGTGAGTCTCATTCCTTTTGTGTGGTCTTTTTATGGCTCTCCGGCTTCCCTTTACTACCAGCATGGTGGTTCACAAGAGGGAATCACCGTCTTGGAGTCAGTTGTTGGTACATGTTAGGGAGATCCTTTGGGGAGGGGCCCTTATTTTCCATGGCTCACTTTAGAGCTCTCCTATCTACTAGTTTGGCCATGCTAGGTTGTGTATTTACCTCCTTGGCAGATGATACACACATTGTAAGCCTTGTAGATCAGATTAGGCAGGCCTTTGACTACTTGACTGCCAAGCTACATCTAGTAGGCTTGAGAGTCAAGGTGTCAAAGTGTAGGGCATGGTCCCCTTTAGTTATCCCTCCCCACCTTGAGCTTTCAGAGGGTTTTTTCACATCCACAAATGGACTTTGTGTTCTTGGAGTGCCAATAGGATCAGAGGATTTTGTCACACGCTTCTTAGACACTGCTCTTGCAAAGGATGTTCTCCATGTGGATGACCTTCCATTACTAGGAGATCCGTAGGTGACATTTAGTATACTCTCTTCCAGTATTGCTCGTCGACCATCCTACCTCATCTGTACAGTCCCCCTCTCACCGTCCTTCCTATCACGTTTGAGAGCATTTGATAGGAGGATTATGGGAGCCTTTGGTGATATTATTGGACCAGGGAATTTTGAGTGTGTGACAGGGGATTTGGCACGTAGACAGACGGCTCTACCAATCTCATGTGGTGGGGTTGGCTTGCTTTCTATGGAGGAGACGACATTTATAGCATTTTTGGGTAGTTGGGCTCTCTTGGCACCCCTACTTTCCTCTCTTTTTGTGGTTGCTAATAGGCCGGTTTTGGAGACTTATGTGACAGAGGTGGAGTAAGGATCCTTTTCTCTCCAAGAAATATTGCGGCAGATGAGAGATAATCTATCCTCATGAGCACAAGAGGATTTTCCACCTTTGGCTTCACTATCATCAGATTGGACTAGAGGTTTACAATCTTCCTTGATGGAGCGATAGTATGAGCATACGCGACATTCTCTCTTAGTCAACTCGTCCATTCCTCAGGCTACTAGAGCACATCTTTGCTCTTGCTCCGACAAGGATGCAAGCTCTTGGATCCTAGCTCGATCGTGCATTAGGGCTTTGCGACTCGCACCAGCTACTTTCTCTACAGCAATGAGATTTCACCTAGGTTTGGTCCACCCATCTGCATCTTCATTACTCTTTTTTGAGTGTGGTTCTACACTAGATGCAGCAGCGGTCCACATGACACGGTGTCCTTTTGGAGGATAGAGGATAGCTACCGATGATGCCATTAGAGACATAGTGTTTGCTATGGCACGAGAGAGTGGATACTTGGCTTGGTGGCTTGGAGGGAGCATTCGTATGCTTTGCAGACGACACGTGTCAAGGCACACTTTTACTTGGTCCGAGATGATCAAGTGACAGTAGCGGATGTCGTGGTTACGGACTCTATGCCGGATACAGTTTTGGAGGGAGTGATTACCCATCCCCCTGGATGGGCGGCGAGTGTACCAGTAGGTCACAAGGTCTCAAGGTTGCAAGTATAGGGGCATGCAACGAGGTCACCTCTTTGTTCCTCTAGCCTTGGAGTTATATGGAGCAATGGACACGACATTTGACACATTTGTCAGGGAGTGCGCGAGAGCTTATCATGTTAGGCGTCAAGGGGTACCACTCTCACTCTCATACTTTGTAGCATATTTTAGACAGCATGTGTCCATTGCTGTACAGAGGGCAGTGGTTGGTGCAAGCCATAGGACAACAATCACATTAGGTGATGTTTCTTCGGATGCTCCAGTTGTGTGTAGACCGTACGACTTGCATAGCTCGGATATCTTAGGTGCGGTAGGGCAGATTTCTCATATGGACTCTATTGGGGCTTAGCTCCATATTACTTTTTTGTCTCTCTCTTGTACGGCATGATGGGGTCTTCCCATCCTTCGTTTTTCCTCAGCGGTCGCCTTTTACGCGTTTTTGCATTTTCATAGACCAATAATTTCCCGTTGCAAATAGAGATGCATTAGGGGGTCTCAAAAGTTGAATTTGACTGGAATTGTGCATTACAGTCAAATTTATGCATTACGGGGATTTACTGGAATTGTGCATTACAGTCAAATTCATACATTCCCGTAAGGTTCCTTAAATCAAAACAGGAACATTTATCAAACATTTAACAAAACCGTCCATAAAAATTTAGGGTTTGAGATGGTTTCCTTTCGGGTCACTTTTTCGGGTTATATTTTCGGTAGATAAAGGGCAATATTCTTCCATATTTTCAGCACAATGAACCGGTCACAACTACCCTGTAACTGTAAATGTTAACAAGGCACGATTTCAATTATCATAAAATTTCTGAACTCTAGGAGAGCATGCCTCGAAAAATTAATGAATTTTCTCCAACACACCGCGTAATAGTTTACAGGATTAGTGTTTAACCTCACTTGTAAAATAATTTACTGAAGCTGAAAAGGGATTTTTCAAACCCCCTAATAGATACACACCTTTTGTCCGTAAAGCTTTACCACTCATGCACAGTCAATTGTCGACGAATGAGGGGGGGGGGGGGGGGGGGGGTCGTTTGCTGGAGTTCAACTCCGAGTTTTCCTTTCACGTGCTTTATCATTGAATCGTTCACTTTCATCTATGAACAGTACAATCTGATATTCTTCCTAAAAAGGCATTATATCATGTGTTTTCACTCGATGTCGCTATAAATGTGGGAACGTTGCTGCAATCTTGGGCCCACAATATGTGGACAACAGCATTCAAAGTTGACTCGCCACTCCAGGTCAATCTGCTTCAAACGGACGTCAATGTATATCCCAGCGTTCTCAAGTTGACATCTCAACCAATACGGTGTACGTCAAGGTTTCGCAGTTTCGCCCTGGTATCACAAGGATATTCATGTCTTCTCTGCATCGATTGGACAGCATTGAATCTTTTCAAACTCACCTATTAACCGTCAAGCTCGAGGTTTTAGGTGAGATTGTAAGGTGTTTCGTGTCAAGATTCTATACCTCTCGCTATGGAACGTGGGGTTCACTAGTAGTTCACACTTGCACTAAGTCTGATCGAAGGCGGATAGTCAATTTTCATTTCGCGCCTGGTGAAAAAGCAATTGTGGCCGTGGAGCTCCAACTTGGAAGTAGCTCAATCGGATAATCATTGTGCTACCCCCATTTACCGCCTACCTCCGGTACGCGTTTAATATTGATGCATAGAGTGCCTTGCTGTTTGACCTTTCCTCCCACGAATTGGCCAACAAACAAGTCGAGCCTCCTACATAGCTGCTCGATGTTCATCCCCAGCAAACCAGGCATGGGTTCAAGTTGCCAAGTTCCTTGATTTCATGGAGGTACTCCACAAAGGACGCAACGATTTACGATCAAGTCGTACTTTCGTACATATATTTGCTCTCTATCACTAGCTGTAGAACCCGTATACGGGACCTCATAGATTTGGACCTAGACGTTAACGCCATATGGTTATCGTTTCAGAGTACAATTCTATTTAAGGTTTTATTTCTACGTATGGTCCCCACTCGAAAGCAGTTCTATCTGTCGAGATATGTAGGAGGCAGTACTCTGAAGGTCGGGCAACTGATTCATGTTCAATTCAGATAGTTTTGCAATCAACGATTCTCTTCCTGATGTACGTTGTAATCTACCTTGTAAAATCATGAGGAGAGCGTCGAATGCCCGGAAAAAGAATTGATGTGTATATATGTGAGGGAGCCAAATCAACTTGATCGACGGTATCGACAATAATAGCTATTTCTGAAGTGTACTTCAACCAAGAGCTGATAAAATACCGCAAATCCCTACTAACGTGCACTAGGGAAGAAGTAACCTAATATCTCTCTTAACGAAGGGAAGAAACGAAGAAGTCTTGCCGCTGATATGGGTTAAGCTTGCCCTAAACTCGATATCAGAGTTTCTTTAGAGAACACTTACGTCCAAAATTATGAAAAAGAATGGTCGGCTTTTCTTCTAACAATTATGAAATACATTGTAAATACAGCACAAGGGCAAATTTGCTCTTGTGGATGAACAACTCGGAGAGGATTTTTACTCAGATATCATAAACAAATTACGTTCTAGCTAAATCCATGAAGGCTTATCAAGAATGCGCGAGACGTGTGTTGGACAGCCAACAAAATAATTTAAACAGTCAAATCTTCGCAACGAATAAGACGGAAGGTCAACAATTCGTGGTCCTATAAGAAGTCCATTTTCAACCTATGCATGACGTAGTCAATGAATCTGATAACATTGCTGATCTGCACTTCTCTTAGACGAGGAACCCAGCAACCAGAAGGGAGGCGATCGCGTGTGATAACAAGAAGGATGAGAAGACCGATCAAGCGTGTACAAGGAAAAGACACGGGAACTAAACTCCACGAGTGTCGGCAAGAGGAATCTACTCTACCGGCAAATATGCCTAGTAGGGAAACCTTTGTTTCTTTTTCGTTTTAAAATACTATGACTTTTGATAAAATGTTCTTTTTAATTATCCGGAGAATCACGGGGAAAAAAATGATATACAACTACCTTGACTCGGTTATATAAAATAGACAATTAAATGCCGGTTTATTCGAAATTATGAAGATATTTGAATGAGGATATTCAATCGCGCGAGGCTTCTTCAAGCAATTTATAAATGTATTTTCCAATTATTGGACATAGATAAAACAATTGAGTTGCAGTGCAAGTATTGAATAAACGTTGATTTGAACACAGCGTCTTCAAACTCCTGAACGAAATGCTCTCGGTTACCTCCTCGCTTTAGATTTTTGTCAATGACATTCATGGTTAGCAAAACAAAGAACAATCAATTTGTGGAGCAAGCCCCTGGTCAGACAAAGAAAGCAACACGAACCCTAAAAAAGCCTAAACTTCCTTGTTTACTAGGATAATGGGACTACACAAGTGACAGACGCGCGTGCACCAAGAAAAAAACGAGAAAAACGTTTTTAAAACAATTTAAAACGTTCTATTTTCCGCAGAAGTAAAAAGAACGTTTCCATAATGCCTAGTAACCAGGGATAGTTGAAATCGTACAGCAACACGAACCCTAAAAAAGCCTAAACTTCCTTGTTTACTAGGATAATGGGACTACACAAGTGACAGACGCGCGTGCACCAAGAAAAAAACGTTTTTAAAACAATTTAAAACGTTCTATTTTCCGCAGAAGTAAAAAGAACGTTTCCATAATGCCTAGTAACCAGGGATAGTTGAAATCGTACAGCAGGAACTGCTGCAATCGATGTTCTCTTCTTCAATTGGATGCAAGCAATACTGAAACACACACCTAGCGAAGACATGAGGAGAGCGAGAGGCGGAAGGGAAATCGGCGACCGCGCAGGATAACAACGAGCATGGGAACACCTCATCAAGCCGTACAAGGATAAAACGTACAAAGTAACATGGGAGGCGAAACGTAGGAGGCGAAGGATGCCCTTCCATGTTCACTGGCAAAACTAGCCAGCGATGCAAACACAAAGGACACTACAGGTCTTGCGACCCAGTAATGGCGCAGTGGAGCCCAGCAGTGCAAGAAATATATCTCCAGTTAAAAACGACGGGGCTGCTTGCTGCAGCTGCAGCAACCTCCAATGTTACAGTGGTTCCTGCAACGAATCTCTCTGACCATCCCTTCGATGATCCACGGTTCACACACAGTATGGCATCTTGAAGCCAACTTTTCCCAATATCTTGATAGACAGTACAGTAGACAATACAAGTCATATTATCTTACCAAGTGAGAAAAAGGCGACCGCGTTGGAAAAATGAAGGATGGGAGACCCCATCAAGCCGTACAAGGGAGAGACAAAAAAGGTAACATGGGGCTAAGCCCCAATAACTCTATTGGGGCTTATGAGAAATCAGTATGAGAAATCTGCCCTATCGCACCTAAGATATCAGAGCTATGCAAGTCATACGGTCTACCCACAACTGGAGCATCCGAAGAAACATCACCTAATGTGATTGCTCTCCTATGGATTGCACCAGCCACTGCACTCTGTAGAGCAATGGACACACGCTATCTAAAGTAAGCTATAAAGTATGAGAGTGAGAGTGGTACCCCTTGACGCCTAACATGATAAGCTCTCGTGCACTCCCTGACAAACGTGTCAAATGCCATGTCCATCGCTCCATATAACTCCAAGGCTAGAGGAACAAAGAGGTGACCTCGCTGCATGCCCCTATACTTGGAGACCTTGCGACCTGCTGCTGCACTCGCCGCCCATCCAGGGGGATGGGTAATCACTCCCTCCGAAATTGTATCCCGCATAGGGTCCGTGACCACGACATCTGCTACTGTCACCTGATCATCTCGGACCAAGTATAAATCTGCCCTGACACGTGTCGTCTGCAACGCATACGAATGCTCCCTCCAAGCTAAGTATCCACTCTCTCGTGCCATAGCAAACACTCTGTCTCTAATGGCATCATGTGTAGCTATCTTCTGTCCTCCAAAAGGACACCGTGTCATGTGGACCGCCGCTACATCTAGTGTAGAACCACACTCACAAGTGAGTAGTGAAGATGCAGATGGGTGGACCAAACCTAGGCAAAACCTCATCGCTGTAGAGAAAGTAGCCGGTGCGAGTCGGAAAGCCCTAATGCAAGGTCGAGCTAGGATCCACGAGCCTGCACCCTTGCCGGAGCAAGAGCGTAGACGTGCTCTAGTAGCATGAGGAATGGACGAGTCAACTAAGAGAGAATGTAACGTATGCTCACATTGTCGCTCCATCAAGGAAGACTGTAGACCTCTAGTCCAATCTGACGATAGTGAGGCAAACGATGGAAAACCCTCTCGTGCTCGTGGGGATAGACTATCTCTCGTCTGCCGCAATAACACCTGGAGAGAAAAGGATCCTCCCTCCACCTCTGTCACATAAGTCTCCAAAACCGGTCTATCACAAAACGAGAAGCAAGTAGGGGTGCCGAGAGAGCCCAACTACCCAAAAATGCTATAGGTGCCATCTCCTCCATAGAAAGCAAGCCAACCCCACCACATGAGATCGGTAGAGCCGTCTGTCTACGTGCCAAATCCCTTGTCACACACTCAAAAGTCCCTGGTCCAATAATATCACCAAAGACTCCCATAATCCTCCTATCAAATGCTCTCAAACGTGATAGGAAGGACGGTGAGGGAGAAACTGGACGGATGAGGTAGGATGGTCGACGAACAATACTGGAAGAGAGTATACCAAATGCCACCTGCGGATCTCCTAGTAATGGAAGGTCATCCACATGGAGAACATCCTCTGCAAGGGCAATGTCCAAGAAGCGTGTGACAAAATCCTCCGATCTTATTGGCACTCTAAGAACACGAAGTCCATCTGTGGATGTGATACACCCCTCTGGAAGCTCAAGGTGCGGAGGGATACCTAAAGGGGACCATGCCCTACACTGTGACACCTTGACTCTCAAGCCTACTAGATGTAGCTCGGTAGTCAAGTAGTCAAAGGCCTGCCTAATCTGATCTACAAGGCCTACGATGTGTGCATCATCTGCCAAGGAGGGAAATACACAACCTGGCATGGCCAAAGTAGTAGATAGGAGAGCTCTAAAGTGAGCCATGGAAAATAAGAGCCCCCCCAAAGGATCTCCTTGTCGTGTACCAACAGCTGACTCCAAGACGGTGACTCCCTCCTATGAACCACCATGCTGGTAGTAAAGGAAAGCAAGAGAGCCATAAAAAGACCGCACAAAAGAAATGAGACTCACCAAGGATCCACCAGCCTCCCTAAGCTCTCTAAAGACGGATGCACGTGAGACACTATTAAAAGCGTTCTCAACATCCACCAATAGGACGACCCACTCCGGATGGATATTTAGGAGTGCTCTAATGCCTAGAGATATAGCCTCACATCCTCCAGGTGTAGCTACTCCAAACTGATGTGGACTAAGGTGCTGTCGAAAGTGAGAACGATGTTGAAGGACAATGGTACGACTGACCAAATGCAAAAAGATCTCTCCAATAGCAATCGGTCTAATGCCTCCCGTGTACTTCTCAATCGCAAGAAGTCGACTAGCACCTAAGACCCGACTAACAGACATAGGAATGTCTCCTCTCGCTACTGCTGTAGCCACCTGAAACAACTCGGTAAAACCACTAGAAGGATCATCTGCTTGGAAGCAATCTCTAAGGTGCTCATAAACCATCCCTGACAAGCCTCTTGAGGAAAGGCTAGGGGCAGTGCACAATGCTTGTGCAAATAGCGACCTATCAAGACATAAAGGTTGCTCAGGCTGATAATCTAAGACCTCTAGTGGTAGTCCCTCTACTGCTATAGGATGCAATGAGCCTAGGGAAGAGATGGTCTCATCAGTAGGACTCGCTATAGACAAAGGATGTAGCGCTTGTGCGGCTCTACTAAACTCTTCCGCTTGACCCAATGTCCTACCTCATTGTAATCGAGTGGAATCTGTGGGATCCTGTGGCGATGCATGTCTCCTAAATCGTGTAGCCCTAACAGACTCCTCCTGCAGTGCTGCCCAATCTCCCGCTCAGAATTGACAAAATCTTGCTGCCACCTCTCTATGCCCCGCGCGTCCCCCTCTAGCATAACGAAGACACCATCGAGGGAGTAGGAGGAATAGGAACCATGCTAACTCGTCCAAGGGATCACGTGCCAAACGATCCAGTGGTAGGCAAAAAGCCTGTCTAGCCTCATCATGGAGTGTGCGGGATAGCCTATGGAATAGACGTGGACACGGAAAACTAGTCTCAAATAACCCCAAAATGCAACACGCCTAAGAAGCTAACCACTCTCACGACTCAATCGGTATCCCTAGTACGATCAACAAAGGTATAGAAGAAGCGTGCGTAATCCCGAGTGTCACTGCTGTCGATGTGGTCGCTCGTCTCATGTGGGCATCCCAAGTGGTCCAATCATAGTCCTTGTGCATCCTTCCCACATGGGTCTTTACCCCTTGCGAGGTAAAGCGTCAGTGATACACCGGGCATGGTGTATCCCGACCCGCTCTAGACAACCCCACATGGGAAGGTGTAGCCATGGCTAGCACAAGAATAATGATAGTAACACATGATACTCTCTCCATATCTCCCCGTATCTACAAAACCACAATCTCTCACCTCTTAACTCACATAAGAAAATAATTTCTCCAAACCCTAAAATCTATAAATTCTCATAAATTTCAATTTCAATTTCCAAAATTTTCAAATTAAATTCACATGTAACTTAATCATGAAAACCAAGAGATTAGAAATGAAAATTCACAACCCATCACTCTCCATGTATAATGATCACTCTTAACCCTAAAAAAACTAAAAATCTTCGTAACTTTCTATTCCATTCTCCATAGTCTTTAACTAGATACCAATGGAACCAAAATTGAAAAAAACGAAGAGAATCTACTATTCACTCGATTGCTACATGCCAAAGAGCACTCAAAAGTTATCAAAATTGTCTCACGTCTCTCCCTCTCCTCTCCCGTCTCCACACTCCCCCTAAGCTCCCCATAAACCAAGTTGCTTCACGCGACTCGCTTAGGCATCCAAATACGTCAGTAGATTCTTGTGGTCATGCATTTAGTGCTGGGATGAAGAGTCTGCAAACCTGGTTGAATCACTTTAACAGAGGTGTCATCCCGCATTGTATCATAATTGGCTCGGTAACCACTACGCTGGCTTGAAGTCTTGAATTGTTCCATAAAATCATTACTGTATCTTTACGATCTTGCTCCATTCCTGGATCGAGAGGCGGGAATCCAAATCCAATACGCGGATCTCTTTGCGATAAAGAATAGTGGCGACCGCGTAGGATAACAAGAAGGGGGAAGACCTCAATAAACCGTACAAGACCCAAGAGGTACAATGGGGCTAAGCCCCACTAGTATCGGCAAGAGAAATTTACCCTACAATATCTTTGCTGTAAAAAGGAGTATCCTATAGAAGTTCCCGTCACTTGTTAGGACTAATTATGACCTGTTAGAGTAGAAACGTTTTGGTTCTGATAGCCACAGGAAGGGTTTACATTAGAAGCATACGGAATGGAACGGCTAGAAAAAAATGAAGGATGGGAAGACCCCATCAAGCCCTACAGACGGAGAGATGAAAAAGGTAAAATGGGGCCAAGTTCCAATGTAGATGTATACGGAATGTAGAATATATGGAACGTAGATATAATTGTATGGTTAAGCATTCAACATTTGGTACTTTGAGAAACAGATTCCATTTAATTCGTAGACTTACAAGATGATAAATTCTGATAATGAATTCTCAAAAGAAGTATATGTAAAATATTATTTTATGTATATATATCTAAATTATAAAAAAAGTTCTCCAAAAAATAGAAAATTGCGACGAATATTTTAGTTGTAAAATTTATCTTGCACTGGAAATTTATACTTTTCACGAAAGTGTCCTACTCCATCTCAAGGATGATTGTTTCATTGATGTTCAATTTGAAAAGTCCTTTTAAGTCTTCTTTCGATTCCTTACAGTGAAATGATATCCTTCCAAATTATATGTATGAAGTTTGTATGCACCTCTTATGTTCATTGTACTCAATAAACGAGACTCATTTTAACCTGAAAAAACACATTCAATACTAAATTGTAAACTTCTATCAAAGAAAGCTACTGTAAATATCGAATATATCAGCATAATGATAACGGTGGAACGTTAGAGGTCACCATATTAACAAGGGGACATGTCAAAAATACCCCTACAAGTACTGATATTACACCCTAAACAATTCAATATTTGCAAAAATAGTGTACAGGTTCAGAATGCAGGGTCAGGAGAATACAAGCCTGTCTTTCGGGTCCCAAGGATGATCCCGGTCTGTAGAGCTAGTAGCTCGAGGCAAGAGCTATTACAGCCTTTCGCTGCATTTCATAGCAAAGTAGAGTTAACGTTCTTCATCTGTCAACTTCACCTCCATTGTAGTTTCTGGTACATGAACAATGATTGGACGGATGAGATGTAATCGGACATAGAGTCAACAAATTATAACTACGGTGAATGATGGAAATCATCCAAGGCTAGGTTTGCTTTGAAATGCTTGCCTCGGTAGACCCCACGCGGTCACAATTTGCACAGAAAGGCCCTTGAGGAATTGGCCATTAACTAGAACACAAGGAGACACAAGTTTGTATATCAACACCGCGAGGCAGATTCCATATCGCGCATCTATTGTTCCATCCCCCATCTATTGTCCAGTTCTGTTCTTTTCCAAGTTTTACCAAGGAGATAGAGAGAGGTCACGCCTCCAGGGGAATTGGGATAGGCAAGACAGACCACCAAGTTCCAGCCCATTAGCAAGAATTGATATGGTATACTCCAGATTCTAAAAGTAGTTGTAATCTCACTTGCAAAGAGTCTTCCCGAGTTCAGAATCACTTACTACTCAATACACTTATCACTCAATGTCAGTTTATTAGATGAATCAGAGGAGGGAATGGAAAGAGAGGAGAAGGGTCCTTTTGTTCATGTCTTAGAGATATACAACTCTTTCCTCAAAACAAAACTCACAGGAATAATACAAAGTCAATATATTAAAATCTAAAATAATGGTGCTATTCGTTTCCACTTACTCTAAAGCACAATCCTCTCTATCATAGCTATGACTAACTTGAGCAAATCATGACTTATGTAGAATTATCTCTTATCTCTATATAAATAATATCTTTCAAGTACTTGTAATATTAACTAAATATCACAATAACGCATGCATGCACAAATGGTTGTTACAAGATGAGTTAGCATGGTTCTTATTCCTCTTATTCCCTTGATGGTGACTTTGTTATGCTAGAGAGGGACATGCGAGGGATACAAAAGTTACTGCTAGATTTCATCAATTCTGAGTAGGAGATTGGACTGCCCTACAAGAGGAGTTGGTTAGGGCTGCATGTTTTAGGAGACATTTTCTACCACAAGATATCATAGAGTCCACTTGATTATGATAGTGTAGGACATTGGGGCAGGTAGGAGAGTTTAGTAGAGCAACACGAGCACTACTACTCATTATTAGGACTAGCCCTAGACAAAGGATCGTTTATCTATGGCTAGTCCCAATAATGAGAATACCTCTTCCTTATGCTCAATATATCCTATGGCATGAGAAGGATTACCATTAGAGGTCTTAGATTATCAGCTTGAATAGTTTTTATATTTTGATAGGCCACTTTTTGCACAAGTGTTGTGCACTACCCCTTGCCTCTCCTCAAGAGGTTTTTTAGGGATGGTATATGAGCATTTAAAGATTTTTTTCAAGCAAATGATCATTCTAGTGGATTTACCAAGCTATTTCAAGTAGTTGCAATAGTAGCGAGGGGAGATATTCCTATGTGAATTAGTCGAGTGTTAGGGGCTAGTCAACTTCTTGTAATAATGAAGGGCACAAGAGGCATTAGACCAATTGCTATTGGAGAGGTCTTTTTGTGCTTGGTTAGTCGTACCATTGTCCTTCAACATTGATCTCACTTTCAAAAGCAACTCAGTCCACATCAATTTGGAGTAGCTACACATGGATGTTGCAAGGCAATTTCTCTAGGCATCAAGGCAGTCCTAGATATCCATCCAAAGTGGGTTGTCCTACAGGTAGATGTTGAGAATGCTTTTAATCACATCTCTTGGGCATCCATCTTTGGAGAGCTTAGGGGGGCTGGTGGATCCTTGGCAAGTCTCATTCCCTTTGTGTGGTCATTCTATGGCTTGTAACACACCCATTTAAGCATGTATGTGATATTGCGATATTTAGCTAAAGTTAGTCATAGCTAAGATAGAGTAGACCTTACTTTAGAGGAAGTGGAAAATATGAAGACCATTATTCTGGATTCTAGTGTATTGACTTGGTATTATTCTTAGGTGTTTGGTTTTGAGAAAAGAGTTGAGAACTCTTGGACCCACAAGCCTTTTTGCTTTGGATTCTTCTATAGTCCAAGGATAGCCCATGTGAAGGAATCCTTGATTTAGTGGTTGGGTCAAGATAAGACCACATGCTTAGGGGAATCTTCCTATGAGTATGATATTCCTTTGGATTTATTTTACTTTTAGCTAGAACTTGAGTTACTCTAGTAATTAGTAACTTTGGTGCATAACTATTTCACAAGTATATAAACTAGGGGCGAGGAAGTACTCATCATCCTTTCATTTGCAACTCTCTCTCTCATTGAGTTCTCTAGTGAGCAATGGTTTGAGTCTTGGAGTGTTAGCCTTGAAGAAGAATGAAGGAGTTCTTGGAGTTCCTTGCCTTCTTAGTCCATAGTGTGCTACTATAATAGCCATCAAAGGTTCATCTTGAGTGAGAGACAGTCCAGTTCACATTTTTGGTTCCATTGTTGGGACCTCTCTAGATAATAGATAATGTGTGGTACCCACATTTTTTGTTTTCTATGGTTAGAGTGGTTAAGAGACAAAGTAAGCACAGAAAAGTCAAATTGCGGACAAAGAATGGACAGAAGTAACTTCGGAGGAAAGCCGAAGAAGCTGACATTGGATCTGATGATGGAGGTACTCGGAAGAGGAGTACTCTGGAAAAAGTCCGAAGATCACCGTCTTTGGGTTGGAAGACATAGGAAAGACGAAGACCATTTAACAACCTCTGTACGTGGCAAGAAAGTACATTTCAAGAAATAGCAAGAGCAGAAGAA
The DNA here is from genome assembly GCA_948567375.1 of Lunularia cruciata. Lineage (NCBI taxonomy): Eukaryota > Viridiplantae > Streptophyta > Marchantiopsida > Lunulariales > Lunulariaceae > Lunularia > Lunularia cruciata. The sequence goes on from OX419758.1 coordinate 30,658,081, forward strand.
TCACGTGTTGACAGTGACCGGGAGCGCACGCAGAAGAGAGAAATTCACCGATGAAATTGACTGAAGAATGACTGTGATTTGGGGCAATATAAAATTGCGATTGCGTAGGGGGAAGTTGAACACTCAGAGTAAATTTCCAATTCCTTTGAGTAGTCGTCATGCAGTAATGCGTGTCCGGAAGCCCATCAAAAGTGAGATTTTCTGAAACCTTGAGGGAGTTAGAGTGTCTCGTCCAGGAGAGGGTCTTGTTTTCCAACAGCGTAGAATGAGAGAACAAATCATGGCAAAGAAGGTGGCCAACACGCTGGCGGTGAGAGGTTTTGCAATCCAAAGAGTGGATGTAGTAGCTAGAATTAAAGTCTTGATTAGACTTTGTATTACATTTTTAGCATGGAACTGGAATTTCAGTTTTCCGGAAGTAATGGCAGAGATCGCTGCCAATAATTGTGAGGAGGGTCCCGAGGTGGAAGGGAAGAGAGGCAATCCGGCTTGATGGACTGAGTCGGATTGGAAGTTAGTATTGGGGAGAGAAGCAGGAGAGCCAACATGGATCACCTTCTATCGGAAGTGTGATGCGGCAGAGGAGACGGCGGAGATCCACAACTTGTTTTTTGCTCCAAGAACTACAAATGGTTACAAGGTGGAGTCCTATTGGGACCCGATCCAAAGAAGTATCATAGGGGCAATGATGGCCATGTTCAAGCCAGAATGGACAACCTATGTGACCATGCAGCAAGCCGTCTTTTTCCATCAAATGTTTGTAGGAGTTCATGTTAATTGGGCGAGGTGCTTTCATCACCAAACGAGGCAGATGGTGGTGAATTGGAGAACGTGCTTGCCATCACATTATTTTGCACCGTTTGCAGCTCACTTCTACTGTGGGTTGAACTTGCTATCCAAGACGAGCGTCATTGTATGGTGTCACACATGCACCCCGATTTGAGACGGGAAGCAGACGATGAGGAACGCCAGTATATGCTTCATCTTTGAGCAAATGACGAGTACTTTGCAAGGACGGGACATTGGAAAATCAAAGACGTTACCAGTCCAAAGACAAAGAAGCGCATCAAACCCGAAGAAGCCAAGTCGTCTCCCATGCAAAGAAAGACTCGACGGCTGATGTTGAAGACAGCAAAAGTCGTAAGAGGGGCATCATTGGGATCAGAGTCTGGAGAGGAGACGGAGTCACAAGAAGAGGACTCGGAAGAAGAGGAGCTCACCTTGAAAAGTGAGGAGTCTGGGAGCAAAAGTGATGGAGAGCCAGAAGTCCAGCGATCGGTGGCAGTAAGTGAGGCTGGTCAAGTGATGGTGGTGGACACGTCAAGACCAGAAGAGGAGGTAGAGAATCCCACGGGGCTGAGTTCAAGAGGCCAAAATGAAGACAGCACCGACACAATGAAGATACAAAGATTGCAACTTTGGATGAAGGAGTTGATGATGGAAGGGACGACTCCAGACGAAGATGGCAAGGAAGAAGAAAACTTCGTCGGGATATCATATTTGACAAAGGTGGTCACACCATTATTGGAGCTATTGAAGGAACATCGGAGAGAAATTCCCCAAGATCGCAGAAAGGGAATGAATGAGCTATAGGTGGTGAAGGATTTGTTGAGTGAAGTGAAGGGGTTGCAAGAGCAACAAGTCTGAAGACATGAAGAAATTGAAGAACTTTGGAGGGAAGAAGGTTTGAGGAAGAAAACGTTGGCCCTGCTACAAGGAAGCTGCACAGAGAAGGAGAAGGAGTCGCAGAGGCAAGCCGGAGAATTGAAGGAGCAGGCAATGTGGTTGAGCAAAATGAAGGAAGAAGTGAGTACAGTGCGCATCGAGAATGTTCATTTGAAGGCAATGAACATCGTAATGGAGTAGGAGTTGGACAGCTTGAAGAAAAGTGCCGTAGCAAAAGATCAAGCATGGCAGAGAGAGTTGGCGTCCAAACAAGAAGAAGAAGAAGAGCGATTGCGAGAACTTGTCAAGAACGCGGAACAACAAAATATGCAGTATGTAGAGGAGAAGAAGATGCTCGCTGCAAAATACAAAGACAAGTTGAAGATGCATGGGAGGAGTTGAAGGTAGAACGCTCTTGAGGATATGAGTCGGAATCAGTAGGAGAAGTTGCAGGGAAGATCATCAGATTTGGAAGCCGATGATGAGCCAAGTAGTAGGAAGATCATCAGGTTTGGAAGCCGATGATGAGGTCGACATCGGATCGAGATAAAAGTCACTTTTGAGATAGGAAGAGGCAGATATGAAGATGTAGACTATCACTTAGGATCTGCAAGTAGGAAGAGATGTTAGGAAGCGGTGCTAGGTAGGCAAGTCTGCCGTTTCTTTAGTATTTAAGTGGAGCAATCGTAGTATGATGTTATTCAATATTCATATTTCTGAAGATAGATAAAGTGAAGTGTTGTTCTCAGTACTCGTCGCTTAAGCTTAATTCCAATTTTCAATTTCGTGTTTGTGTTTGAGAGTGTGTGGAGAATTCCAAAGTGCAAGTCAGTGTGTCTGTGGATGTTGGAATCTGCAGCCTTGATCTTCATTCTGTGTGTTTGATCCTGAGTGAGGTGCATCAGAGCAATGCCTTGACAGATCTGAGAGGATTTGTAGTGTTGGTAGTATTCTGCATTGGTGAGTGCAGCAGGAAGTTGATGTGAAGCAATTTTGATCAAGGAAGTTGTGCCTTCAGTGGAGGGGTAGAACACAATTATGAGGCAAAATTGGTCTTTGCAGTGAAGTGCCGTCTTTGGGAGAATCTAAATCATCACAATCAAGAGTTGTTTGGACAGAATTTGCTATGATGTGATTTTGTGTGTGTGTGTATTCATGACAAGTTGTCAAGATTGTGAGCTTGTTACTCTCTTTCGGGTGTAGTTTCTACCTGAGAGATTAAAGAAGACATCAAGAAGAACTGCAATTGTGACTTTTGACTTTGTATTTGACCAATTCTTGATAGTATCTTTGCGGGAACGAACTTTACTTACCCGATTACTGCAAAAGTGATATTTGCCGGGTTGTCACATGATTTTTGGCACCGCTGCCGGGGATACAAATCTCGGAAGTGGAAGAATACGAAGTCAAATTCAGAACTAGGTGTCCACACAATATGAATGTCTGCACCGAGAGAACAACGGGAAGAGAGAGCTCAAAGATGAGTAGTGCAGCGTGAAGAAGATGAACTTTTGAAAGCCCCATAAACTTCAGACAAAATAGAACGAGAAGAGATGGACTTTCAACTTCTCCACAAAGTGCAAGCAGCCCTGTGTGAACTTGACCAAAAGAGACGCGAAGGAGGTTGGCAAGGCTACTTTTCATCCCCGTCTTCCAAGAACAAGAAAGACTCGAGCGGGCAGACATACGCGCTACGACCCAATACACCGACTTCCCCTAAAGTTGGAGAGGAAGTCGATTTCATTAAGAAGTTCATTTGAGAAAAGACAGCGCAAACACTTACGGAAGAAGAGTGTCAGCATCTGGTACCAAAAAAATTCCTCGGTTACTCCGAAGAAGATTTGAAGATCAGACTGAAGTTGTGGACCCTCTTACGTCTAATCAGGTTGAAGTCAACACAACCAGAGAAGAAGAAATTGTCAAAGAAGACCCCAATTTGAACTTGTCAAATTGGAACCCATGGGCAGACAACACGGCGTCCATACCAAGTAGCTCTGCGGTTCTCGTAAGTTCAAACTTACCACACCCGAATCCACCGCACCAAATGATGTCTTTGTTACCCATAATCCGACATGCTTATCAGAAGTATAAAGGTACAGAGCAAGATGAAGATCCTGACGAATTCATTGAGGAATTCAAAGTCATTTCCTTTGCCAACAAGGAACATGACTCCGCAGATCAATTGCGGATTTTTCCAAGTCTGCTCCAAAAGAAGGCTTGGAGCTGGTATACTCATGTAACACAGAAGGGATTTACACCAGCAGACTGGGCAGACTTACGGAATGGCTTCTTGGAATGATTTCGGGAAGTGGATTATGATACAAGTGTCTTTGCGGCACTTAATGATTTGGATCAGGGAAAGAAGGAAAAATTGAGAGATTTCTCTGAGCAGTTCATGGCCTTATTGAACCGAGTCCCAAAGCAATCCAGGGTGGTGGGTTATTCCGATGCCCAAGCCATTACCTGGTTTCCCGACGGGGTTTCACCGAAGATTTGAATCTTTGCCACGGAGAGAAATGTAACCTCTCTGGACAAAGTCCTCAAACATGTTGCCCAATATGAGGCAGCTTATTCTAACTCGTCCAGTAACCAAAGAAATTGTGAGAAGAAAGGCAAAAAGCCAAGGCAAAGAGCTTCACAAAGTACTTCTCCTTCTTTGGAAGAATCCTCCACTTCTTCTAGTTCTTCTTTGGAATCCGACGAAGAATCCAAGCCGAGAAAAATACAAAGATGCGGAGGAAAGAAGCCCGTAACACCGCCAGTAAAGAATATATCCAAGGCGGATCAAAAGTTGGAAACTCTTATTAAAGAGTTTGCGGATTTTAAAATCCAGATGATTGGGGCGAGTGACCAAAGAAAACCCCCATCATTTGGATGACCAAATGTATGGTGCAATACGTGTGGTAAATCCGGCCATGCTAATACGGAGTGTTTAATTCACACGGCATTTCCAATGCAACAAATAGATTGGGTACCTGGATGGGATCAAGGCGAAGAAGAAGATACGGTATACCAAACCCAAGACACACAGCCTCTATCAAGCCCATCCTATCAAGGTCCCCGGTTTGGACCAAGGGAGTATAATCCTACTGTTCCTCCATGAAGACCCCCAATAGGTGGTCAAAATAGACCTCAAAATGTTGCACCAGGTGCTTGTTACAATTGTGGCTCAATGGGACATTGGTCTCCAAATTGTCCGGAGCCAAGACAAAAAATTGGGTACGTACTCCTTTGTGGGAATTGTAAAGGATCGGGGCACATAGGAAACAAGTGCCCGCAACCACCCAATCTAAAGCCCATGTCAAGTATGTTCAGACTCTTGTTGAGAGTGCTGCACTCCAGGCAAAGGGAGACACTAATGTCAATTGTATTACACTTGAGGAAGAGAGGCCTCAAGAAGGGAGTCCAACTTCAGAAGGAGATTGGCCGGACCTCAAAATTTTGAAGGTAGAAACTCGCACGGAGCGGAAGAATTGAGCTTCCAAAGAAGCAAGTATGGCGTCTTCTTCCTCACGGACAATGAAAAGACTACAACCAAAAGCTATTCTTTCTGCAAAGGAGGAAAAGGTCCTAGCAAAAGCTAAAGCAAAAGCCCTGCAGAAAGAAATTAAGGAAGCAGTACTACGCACGTGGGAGATGAGTGTGGAGGCAAATGCAAAGACGCAAACCCCCGTATTTCCGGCGGATATCAGGTCTGAAGTAAAAGACCTGATCCAAGCCAAAGTTGGTCAACCCGATGATCATCGGGTCAAGCACCTACGCACTCCGGTTACCATCCTCAAGCATCCCGAAGTTTGCTTTGAACAGGCAAACAATTCAGAACCAAAGCTAAAAATGAAGTAGGTGAAATTGGAGGAAGTTCCACAGTATGATATTGTGGCAGATATGGCATCTACAAGCACGGATATCACATTTAAAAAATTATGGGAGGACAATAAGCTTTATAAAAAGCAGCTAAGTTCAGCCCTCAAGAAAGTAAGGGCGATGACAAAGAAGGACTTGCCCGCCATTTATCGTATTGAACAAGAAGATTTGGGATCTCCCAAGGTGGATGCTGAGATAGTAGACTGTATGATTACATCCATACCCATTGATTCGGGGTTGGGTGTAAATGTCATGATAGAAGACACTGCACATTGACTGGAGTACACAACATTTGAACCAACACCCCGGATACTTAAGTTTGCGGATCAAACCAGGCGACGGCCTTTGGGCATGCTATCAAATATCACCACGATTATTGGAGGGGTGCCTTTCAAATTAAACTACATTGTGTTACGACCTTTAACCAAAACTGGCTACCCTCTCTTGATCGGAAGACCCTGGTTGTACAGTGCCTAGGTTATGGTGGATAGGCACCAGCAAAAATTACGATTTAAAGACATTTCGTCTAAAGAACAAAAGCTAGTGATAGTAAGTTGGACGAAGGTTCTTCATCTTGGGGAAACTACTTTGTCAGAAGACGAGGATGAATCCGAAGATTCATCGTCTTCATCTTCCGAGGACTCCGAAGCCAACGTCCAAGTAAATTATTTGGAATGCTACGAGGTAGAGGTCGACGATGAAGACCCATACAACATTGCCTCGGGTGAACAAGACTTGGAGGAAGGGGGTTTGACGGCAGTATGTCTTGGATTGAGTCGAGTAAGTCACGTAGAAGGTGTTATTAACCCCGATGACTGTCAAGATGTGGTCTTGATTGAAGAAAAGATTTTGAAGATTTCAAAGACAGTCACCGCGAAGGAGTTGGTAGGATACACTGCCTTGTTTAAAGAGTTCCAAGATGTATTTGCATGGTCTATTGACCAAATGCCAAGAATTCCACGAGAATTTGGCGAGCACCGGATTGATCTGGTCGAAGATGCAGTTCCGGTTTGGCAAAGACAATACCGCCTGAACCCAAAGTACTCCCTCTTGGTAAAAGACAAAATTGATAAATACTTATGGGCCGGAATAATTTTCCCTATTCTAAGTAGTGAGTGGGTTTCACCCATTGTCATCATTCCAAAGAAGAACACCGGGAAAATTCAAGTGTGCCAAGATTTTTGCCAATTGAATGCAGTCACCAGAAAGGACCATCATCCTTTACCATTTACAAATACAATTCTGGACCAAGTAGCTGGTCATCCATGCTATAGTTTTCTTGACGGATTTTTAGGGTACAATCAAGTATCCATTCGAGAAGAAGACAAGGACAAAACCACATTTACCACTGATTGGGGCACTTTTGCTTACAATCAAATGCCCTTTGGGTTGGTAATGCTCCTGCTACTTTCCAACGGATGATGAACTCAATATTCAAAGATTTTTTGCATAAATTTGTGGAAGTCTTCATTGATGATGTTTGTGTGTTTGGGCGAAGAGATGTACATATAGATTATCTTTGCCAAACTTTCGAAAGGTGTCATTTTGCCGGTTTGTCATTACACCCAGAGAAATGCTTCTTCGCAATGAAGGAGGGAATTCTTCTGGGGCATCGGGTGTCAAGCCGAGGAATTGAAGTGGATGTCGAGAAGGTTAAAGTAATTGTAGCTTTTGAATCCCTGAAGAACCTCCGGGAGCTGAGAGCCTTCTTAGGACATGTTGGATACTACAGACGATTCGTGTCAAACTATGCAGTGCTTGCTGCACCACTTACAAAGCTTCTGAAGAAATCCAAAGATTATCTGTGGGAAGCAACTCAGGAAGAAGCTTTCTAGGTATTGAAGAAGAAACTGGTTGAAGCACCAGTCATGAGGGCCCCAAATTGGGATGTCCCTTTTCATGTGTATGTGGACACTTTGTCCATGGCCATCGGAGTTGTCTTAAGTCAGAAGGACAAGAAGAAAAAGGACTACTTGGTGTATTATGCCCGCCAACAACTTTCAATTTCTGAAAAGAACTATTCAACGACTGAAAGAGAAGCCCTCGGGATGGTGTATGCCTGCAAGAAATTTTGTCACTACCTGTTAGGATACAAATTTGTCTTCTATGTGGACCATTATGCACTGCAACACTTGGTCAAGAAGGCGGATTTGTCTGGGCAAATTGCACGATGGATCTTGTTGTTACAAGAATTCACATACACTGTACAAGTAAGGAAGAGAGCTTTGCATTCAAATGCGGACTTCTTATCCAGGTTAGAAACTCAAGACCAAGATTTGGAAATTGATGATTGGTTTCCTGATGAAGAGCTATATCATTTAATGGCTGTGCGAAGTACGCGGTATGCGGCAGAATATCATTATTTGCATACGTGCCATTGTCTTGAGGGGCTGGATCCGGAACAAAGAGCAGTCTTCCTTTGGAAAATGGGACTGTACCAATTGAAACACAACATTTTGTTTAAAATGGGCAAAGATGAAGTACTTCGGAGATGCCTGAAAGCATACAAAGTAGGAGGAGTCATCAAATCCTTGCACTCGAAAGCATCGGGGGACACTATGCCCTGAAAAATATGGTGAAGAAAATTCTTTTGGCAGGGTATTGGTGGCCTACAATGTATAAAGATACTCATGCTCATATTCAGAGTTGTGATGCCTATCAAAGAACAAGGAAACCGACGGCGACTTCCCAGTGGCCTTTGAAACCAATTTTGCCTTTGGCCCCATTTGAGAAATGGGGTATTGATTTTGTGGGACCTATTCAACCAGTAACCCATGTCACAAGGAAGAGGTACATCTTAGTATGTACTGATTATGCCACCAAGATGGTAGAAGCAGAGGCAACACGAAGAGATGATGCAAAGACAGTAGTAGAATTTTTCTTCCAAAACATCATTTCCCATTATGGGTGTCCTCTGGAATTGGTCAGTGATTGGGGAACTCATTTTTTGAACTCAATGGTGGAGGTGTTAACCAAATACTTCCAAATTAAGCATCAAAAGACCACGCCTTACAACCCAAAAGCGAATGGACTCATGGAGAAAGCCAATGGATTGCTATGTAAAATTTTGAATAAGGTGATAGTCAATTATGCCTATGATTGGGATACAAAGTTACCTGCAGCATTGTGGGCATATCAAACAACTGAAAAATTACTACGAGCAAACTCCTTATTTCCTGACATACGGATTGCATCCCATATTACTAGTTGAGTTTGAAGTACCAACATATAGAATACTTTGTGAAGAACGTTTGTTGGAGGAGGAAAGTCAAGATCTTTGGATCCATCAACTGATGTGGTTGGAAGAGAAAAGGGACGATGCAATGCAAACTACAAAGGAAATTCAAGAACAACAGAAAGCTTGGCACGATAAAAGAATCAAACCTGTGACGGTTCCAGAAGGAGATTTGGTATTATTATATGATAATTGCTGCCTATTTTTTCCAGGAAAATTACATCTGAGGTGGATGGGACTATATCGTGTGATGCACATTTATGATAATGGTTCTATGCAACTTGCAGACTTGAATGGCAATCCTTTTGCAACTTGCGTCAATTGTTGGAGGGTTAGAAAATATTGGATCCCAAACCTGACTTTGTATAAAAACCCGGTTGTCGGTGTTTGCGAGGACGCTCACATTTGAGAGAGAGGGTATGTGGTACCCACATTTTTTGTTTTTCTATGGTTAGTAGTGGTTAAGAGACAAAGTAAGCACGGAAAAGTCGAATTGCGGACAAAGAATGGATGGAAGTAACTTTGGAGGAAAGCCGAAGAAGCTGACATCGGATCGGATGATGGAGGTACTCGGAAGAGGAGTACACCAGAAAAAGTCCAAAGATTAGACTTGATTAGACTTCATATTACATTTTTAGCATGGAACTGGAATTTCAGTTTTCCGGAAGTAATGGCAGAGATCGCTGCCAATAATTGTGAGGAGGGTCCCGAGGTGGAAGGGAAGAGAAGCAATCCAGCTCGATGGACTGAGTCGGATTGGAAGTTAGTATTGGGGAGAGAAGCAAGAGAGCTGATAGGGATCACCTTCTATTGGAAGTGTGATGCGGCAGAGGAGATGGCAGAGATCCGCAACTTGTTTTTTGCTCCGAGAACTACAAATGGTTACAAGGTGGAGTCTTATCGGGACCCGATCCAAAGATGTATCGTGGGGGCGATGATGGCCATGTTCAAGCCAAAACAGAAAACTTACATGACCTTGCAGCAGACCATCTTTTTCCATCAAATGTTTGTATGAGTTCCAGTTAATTGGGCGAGGTGCTTTCATCACCAAACGAGGCAGATGGTGGTGAATTGGACAACGGGCTTGCCACCGCATTATTTTGCACCGTTCGCAGCTCACTTCTACTTTGGGCCAAACTTGCTATCCAAAGACGAGCGTCATCATATAGTGTCACACATGCACCCCAATTTGAGACGGGAAGCAGACGATGAGGAGCGCCAGTATATGCTTCATCTTTGAGCAAATGACGAGTACTTTGCAAGGACGGGACAGTGGAAAATCAAAGACATTACCAGTCCAAAGACAAAGAAGCGCATCAAACCCAAAGAAGCCAAGTCGTCTCCCATGCAAAGAAAGACTTGGCGGCTGATGTTGAAGACAACAAAAGTCGTAAGAGGGGCATCATCGGGATCGGAGTCTGGAGAGGAGACGGAGTCACAAGAAGAGGACTCAGAAGAAGAGGAGCTCACCTTGAAAAGTTAGGAGTCTGGGAGCGAAAGTGATGGAGAGCCAGAAGTCCAACAATTGGTGGCAGTAAGTGAGGGTGGTCAGGCGATGGTGGTGAACACGTCAAGACCAAAAGAGGAGGTAGAGAATCCCGCGGGGCCGAGTTCAAGAGGCCAGACAAAGACAGCGCCAACACGATGAAGATACGAAGATTGCAACTTTGGATGAAGGAGCTGATGATGGAAGGGACGACTCCAGACGAAGATGGCAAGGAAGAAGGAGACTTTGTCGAGATATCATATTTGACGAAGGTGGTCACACCATTATTGGAGCTGTTGAAGGAACATCAGAGAGAAATTCCCCAAGATCGCAGAAAGGGAATGAATGAGCTACAGGTGGTGAAGGATTTGTTGAGTGAAGTGAAGGGGTTGTAAGAGCAACAAGTCCAAAGACATGAAGAAATTGAAGAACTTTGGAGGGAAGAAGGTTTGAGGAAGAAAACGCTGGCCCTGCTACAAGGAAGCTGCACAGAGAAGGAGAAGGAGTTGTAGAGGCAAGCCAGAGAATTGAAGGAGCAAGCAATGTGGTTGAGCAAAACAAAGGAAGAAGTGAGTATAGTGCACATCGAGAATGTTCATTTGAAGGCGATGAACATCATAATGGAGCAGGAGTTGGACAGCTTGAAGAAAAGTGCCGCAGCAAAAGATCAAGCATGGCAGAGAGAGTTGGCATCCAAACAAGAAGAAGAAGAAGAGCGATTGCAAGAACTTGTCAAGAATGCGGAACAACAGAATATGTAGTATGCAGAGGAGAAGAAGATGCTCGCTGCAAAATACGAAGATGAGTTGAAGATGTATGGGAGGAGTTGAAGGTAGAACGCTCTTGAGGATATGAGTCAGAATTAGTAGGAGAAGTTGCAAGGAAATTAAGAGCAATCTTAAGCACGGAGGCTGAAGGGAGATTGGAAGAAGCTCGCCTACATGAGTTGAAATTACTTGTGCAGGAAACTCGAAAGAGAAAAGCGAAGGATGTGGACATGAACACCTTGTTGATCCGATTGAGAGAACGTGTAGATAGGAAAATGTTAGAAGTAGAGAACAATGTTAGTCTTAGACTGGATTTAGTCAATTCAAAGTTAGAGAAAATTTGGAATAGTGTGACGGTGGAGAAGAAATCCGATGTCGCAGCAGTAGGTATGCAAGTATCATCGGACTTGAGGATTGATACATTAGAGAAGAGTGGGTTGGGAAATAAGAATGTAGATAGATTACCCGTGAGCTCAATTGTAGATTGTAGTGAAGAAGTCATAGAATTAGTGAAGAAATGAGTAGAATCAGTCATACCCGAAGAAGGTGAAGTAGTAGGAAGATCATCGGGTTTGGAAGCCGATGATGAGGTAGACATCGGATCAAGATAAAAGTCTCTTTTGAGATAGGAAGAGGCAGATATGAAGAGATAGACTGTCACTTAGGATCTGCAAGTAGGAAAAGATGTTAGGAAGCGGTGCTAGGTAGGCAAGTCTGCCGTTTGTTTCAGTATTTAAGTGGAGCAATTGGAGTACGATGTTATTCAGTATTCATATTTCTGAAGGTAGATAAAGCGAAGTGTTGTTCTCAGTACTCGTCGCTTAAGCTTAATTCCGATTGTCAATTTTGTGTTTGTGTTTGTGAGTGTGTGGAGAATTCCAAATTGCAAGTCAGTGTGTCTGTGGATGTTGGAATCTGCAGCCTTGATCTTCATTCTGTGTGTTTGATTGTGAGTGAAGTGCATCGGAGCAATGCCTTGACAAATCTGAGAGGAATTGTAGTGTTGGTAGTATTCTGCATTGGTGAGTGCAGCACGAAGTTGATGTGAAGCAATTTTGATCGAGGAAGTTGTGCCTTCAATGGAGGGGTGGAACACAATTATGAGGCAAAATCAGTCTTCAAAGTGAAGTGCCGTCTTCGGGAGAATCTGAATCATCACAATCAAGAGTTGTTTGGACAGAATTTGCTATGATGTGATTATGTGTGTGTGTATTCGTGACAAGTTGTCAAGATTGTGAGCTTGTTACTCTCTTTTGGGTGTAGTTTCTACCTGAGAGATTAAAGAAGACATCAAGAAGAACTGCAATTGTGACTTTTGACTTTGTATTTGACCAATTCTGGATAGTATCTCTGCGGGAACAAACTTTACTTACCCGATTACCGCAAAAGTGATATTTGCCAGGTTGTCACATAATGTTCTGCATATAATTTTATATTAGACAAAAGGAGTCTATGAGAGCTCACTTGGATATAACATTAAGGGGAGAGAGGGTTGAACTTATGTTAGAGAACTTGGACCTATTTTTATACCCTATAGTTCTTTTTGATTATTTTGAGGTGATATTATACATACTATACACATGAGAGAATTTGGAGAGACTATGTGAGGTGGATTCTAGATTTTGGGGATTATGGTGATTTTAGGCAAAGCCTCAAGTTTGAGATCTGGATTTGAATTTTTCTTAGAATATAGCTTAGATTATGTGTTAGGTGGGACACTTCAAATTATTGTAAGAGCTACTACACGCATTGAGCTAGAGCTTTTACAAGGTGGTAGGGTAAGCTATTCTTGCAAATTGCACGCTCTTTGGAATTTTATATAGGGTTTTCCATTTCTTAATTTTTTTATTGGAATTTTTTGAAATTTTCCAAAAAATATTTAGTGTATAGTATTTTACCTTTTGGCACAAGAATTAGAGAGAGAGATTATTCTTGTCTAGGAAGTTATGAGTTTTTAGGTAAGGAGGTGGTTTTCAGACCAAATCTGAATATGTATGCTGAATAGAAAGGTGCCTAGGCCAAATGGCAAGTTGAAAAGATCTGAAATTTTGCAAAGAATGACTCCTTGGGGGCAAACCATGTGTAAAAAATTTCAAACTATTGTGAAATACCAGTTGAGAGAAGTTAGTGACAATGTGAGGAGGGGTCAATTCTTGAGAATTGTGGTCTCATGCATGAGGAATGTGAGAGCAACCAAAAGCATGTTTTAGGGTTTAGACTCATCTTGGGAACATGAGGGTCACCAAAAGTGAAAGTTGAGGCTATGGAAGGTTCCCCAAGGGTTTGAGGTGATTGTAGGGGTTGATTTGAGGAAAAGAGAGTTTAGAATAAAATTTGAAGAGAGTGTTGAGAGGATCCAAAAATATACACTACTTGGAAGAAAGAATGATTCTAAGTACTTTTTATGTGGAGAGAATGGACATAAGGCAAGCTCATATCCATTGACCTTTGAGAGCAAGAGATTGAGAGAAAGGAGAGGCTTACTTGATTTGGGATTGCATGGTGGACCTTCTTCACAAACATTGGGAGGGAGGAGACCAAGGGGTTATGTGAGGTTTGTGGAGTAGAAGGACTTCCAAAATGACATGAGTATAGTGGAGTAACAACACTTTTGGGGACTTTGGTGAAAGATCTTGGAGAGAGTCTTAGTACAATTACAAAGAAACTACCACCTTCATCAGCTAGTTCTCAAGATTAGTGATGGAGATAATCTTTCAACTTATGGATAAGCTTTCCATGAGGGTTTGGTTAATATGCATTTCTAGGTTTTGATCTTGCTATAGAAATCTTAGAGCAACCTGAACCTTTTGTGTTTCCTAGGGTGGATTATTCTCAAATGATGTCAGTCATGTATATACTCTATTATTTATAGAGTGAGAAAAAAGAAAAGAAAGATTGAGAGAAAAGAGAAAGATAATGAGAGGTTAAGATGAGGAAAATTCCGGTTTTCTTTGGCAAGAATGGAGAAGATGTGGAGGACTTTGTGAAAGACTTTAAGAGAGCTTGCATAGGAAAAAATGAGAGGAGGAAGAATGAGTGGGTCTCATTATTACCAGATTTCTTTGAGGATGTAACACTTACATAGTATCAGTCAAAATACCAAAAGAGAGAGAAAAGAGATGGGCAAGAAGAGTCTTGGGAGAGTTTGACTTCATCACTCATTGAGAACTTTCTTCCAAATGAGACTTATGAGAGATTGATTAGAGAGGTTACCTTCCTCAAACAAGGAGATGGAGAGAAAGTGAGAGTCTATGTAGAAAGAGTGGAGAAGTATGAGTCTTGATTTTTCATAATTTTGAGAAAGGATGTAGATGATATAGAAGCTACTATGATTGGGATAAGAGCCAATACTCACCAAGAATTGTGTGGGAGGTTTGAGACCACATATTAGAATCAAGGTGAGATATGAGAAACCTTCTTCCAAGGTTGAAGCTATCAAGATTGCAGTACTTATGGAGGAGAGTTTGGAAGGAGATGAGAGTGATTTGGTAATGAAAGAGGTTGTGCATCCTCCTCAAGGTTACAAGTATGGTGGAACTTTTGATATTTTGGTAGCAAGTGTTTCATCACAAGTAGTGGTTGCTCCAATTCTTGCACCTCTACCAAAAGATCTACTTCAAACCATCACAAAATAACTTAGAGATCTCAAGATCAATGTAATGCAATTATAAGAGAAGAGAGGTGGATCAGAATGTGAGGAGAGAGCATAGGAGCTATGGAAGCTATCCATATAAAGGATGCTAAGCAACCAACAATTTCAATGATAAAAATTGTTTTGGTTGGGGAAGAAGAGGTCACATCCAAAGGAATTACACAAATTCCACGTGTCATGGAGGAAGGGAGCCACTAGAGGGAAAGAAGGAGGTAGTGAAACCCAAGTGGCTCCTAATCCAAACAAAGGAAAGGTGATAGCATAGCATCATAGCATAGCATCCATAGATATACTTAAGAGAAAGTATGAGAAGGGAGAGTGCTCAAACTCCAAATGTTATAATTTGGAGCTTTTGACACAAGAGAAGAAGAGAGCTCGTTTTGCAGAGGATGTATACTCTTCTCAAGGATTTACTCCTAGCAAGGATACTCTTATGTCTACAAGGAGTACTTGTAATGACCCCTCAACACCATCATTAATAAAGATTCCAAGGAAGAAGTTGAGGATGGAGGACTTCTTGACCTCAAAGCAACAATGGAATTACAATGTGTTGGAGAATGTTTGTAGTCACAAGGTTAACATCATTGTGGGCCAACAAATTTTTTTGAATCCTATCTTGAGAAAGGAGATTAATGGTGGTTTGAGTTCTACAAGGAGCAAGAGGAAGAAGAAAGCAAAAGCTCTAGTATCAAAGGGGTTGGTGTATACCAAACCAACACCATGGGAGTTTTTTGAATAGCTTCCAAGATTGATATGAGAGTGAATGGTCACAACATCAAGGATGCACTTGTAGATAGAAGATTTGCAATGAATGCTATGTAAGAGAGGTTGATGAAGAAGTTGGGTATGATACCCTCTAGAACTTCCACATTTGTGGTGAGTATGGCAAACAAGCAACAAGTTTGACCAATCGGGGCGATGGATGGTGGTAGTTTCAATCATGGGAGTTGAAAATCTCATGACTTTCAAAGTCTTGAAGGATTCAAGCTATGATTTTCTTCTTGCAAGGACACGGTTGAGAGTAGCATGCACACTTGATCAATAGCTCAAAGGATACTTGAGGATTGAGCCATCAAACCATTGAGTTACAATTTTTGTGACTAGCACCACCAACACTTCATATTTAGATACACCATCTTTTGGTTATTGGGAATCAAATTCAAAGAAGGAGCTTCAGGTATGACACAAGCATGGAGGAAGAGAACTCCATGGAGAAAGATGAATTTGAGTCTGATTAAGATGTGTATCCCTTGTGTTTTATGGATTTTTCACCTAAGCCAAAGGTTTTGAAAGACTCAAATAAATCACCATTGACACTTGAGGAGATAGAGAGAAGGTTATCTACCCTCAAGTATGGTCCAAACGTTACCAAGGAGGAGAAGGTGAGATTTGAGGATATTTTCTGCAAGTTCATCCATATGTTTGCTTTTAGTTGTGAGGATCTAATGGAAGTCACTTTGGAAGAGCACAAGTATGACAACCCAAAAAATATCATTTTTCCAATAATCATAAAGTAATCATTTATTCCCACAAAGATACTAGTCAGAAAAGGTCAAATACAAAGTAAAATTTACAACTCAATTCTTCTTGATTGCATCTTTAGCCTGTTGGGTAGAAACCACACCCAAAAGAGAGTAACAAGCACTCAATTGCAGTCTTGTCACAAACAAATCAGACCCATAATCACAATTTTTCAATTTCTTTCCAAATCAATCTCAATTGTGATCATTTTGTTTTCCCAAAGAAGGCCACTTCACCACAAAATGAATGTGCCTCACAATTGTGTTCCACCTCTCCACTGAAAGCACAACTTTTTCAAATACAATTGCTTCACATCAATCCAACATTATGATCACAAATGAAAGATACCACCAACACTAAAATTCCTCATAGATTTGTCATGGCATTGCCTTGATTTCACTCCACTTAGGATCAAACACATAGCTCAACTTCAAAAATATGAATGCTAAAGAACAACACACTATGAATGCTTCCTTTCAATAGGCTTTGCACTTTGATAGTTATTAACAAAAGTACCGTTCTACAACAACTTTACCAACTATAGATAAAAAAATGACAGACCACTTCTTCATATCTGCCTCTTCATATCTCAAATATAATCCAATCCAATGTCAACTTTGACTTTAGCTTCCAAACCCAAAGGTTCCTTCAATCATTTCTCCTTCTTTGGGTCTACATAATACTACTATTTCCTCCACTATTTCTACTATCTCTTTAGTCTGAACTACAATTGCGGACATGGGTAATCTATCACCTCTTTATTAGCTAACCCACTCTTCTCTAATGTCTCAAGTATCTTGTCAAATATCACTTTTGCGGTGATCAGGTAAGTAAAGTTTGTTCCCATAGAGATACGAGTCAGAAATGTCCTAATACAAAGTCACAAATGTGATTCTTCTTGATTTCTTCTTTTGACTCTCGGGTAGAAACCACACCTAGAAGAGAGTAACAAGCACTGACTTGCAGTCTTGTCACAAAGTAACATTCCTTAATCACAACTCATTCAAATCTTTCCAAACAAGCATGATTTTGATGATTTAGTCTCTCCCAAAAACGGCTACTTCATTGCAAAAAGACCGTGCCTCAGAATTGTGTTCTACCCCTCCACTAAAGGCACAACTTCCTTGATCAAAATTGCTTCACATCAATGCTACACTGCACTCACAACTACAAAATACTACAAACACTACAATTCCTCTCAGATCTACCAAGGCATTACTTTGATTGCACTTTACTCAGGATCAGACACACAGAATGAAGATCAAGGCTACAGAATCCAACATCCAACACGTACATTGACTTTCATGTCAAAATTCTCCCAACACTCACAAACACAAACACAAAGTTGATACACAGAATTAAGCTCAAGCAAAGAGCACTACTTCACAACACTTTGCTTTATCTATTCTCAAAATTATGAGAACTGAACAACAACATACTGCAAATACCTCCTTTAAATAGGCACAACTCTTCAACAATTATCTAACTTCCTAAATTGCTTCCTAACAACTTTACCAACCTGCAGATCCAAAATGACAATGCACCTCTTCATATCTGCCCTTCAAAATCCCAAATCTGTTACTACTCCGATCTGATGTCTACTTCTTCTTTGGTTTCCAAACCCAAAGTAACTTCACATACTACTCTTTCCTTGGGTTTTACAACTTCTAACTCTTCTAACTCTTCTACCAATTCTAACCCCTCTTCCCCTTGATCTGTAATTACCATCATCGGCAACCTACATAAACCCATCCTTCTCTAATATCTCCAATGGCAACTCCAAAGATATTTGTACTCCTACTTCCTCTACTTTGGGTTTCATTCTTACATCATTCCAAATTTTATCCACTCGTTACTTAACTAAGTCTAATCTAATTGTAATATAGTCTTCCACTTCCAATATCTTCCTATCTACATGAGTCCTAAGACTAATCAGTAATGCATTCAAGTCCTTATCCTTTGCATTTCTTCTCCTCATCTCCTGCACCAACAATCTTAATTTGTGCAACCTCGTTTCTTCAATTCTTACATATTGTCTTTGGTACTCAACATTGCATTCATCTTCACTACTATCTCCTTCAATGGCTTGAGTGTCATCTTTCTCTCACATTCCCTATCCACTTGCCAGTCTCCTCGATACATTGCCAGTTCTGCCTCAAACTTAGCCTTCACATTTTCCTTCTCCTTCTCTTTTGCACTATCTTCTCTTCCAAATTATGAATTAGTTCCCACAATCTTTCTTCTTCTCTATACAACATTGTTAACTCTCTTTGCCAGAGTTGCGTCTTCTCTTCTACACTTTGCATCACTTGGTCAAGTTCTTGCTCCTTCTCTACTACCCTCACCATGGCATGGATGACTTCTATTTGTGAATTAACAAACTATTGCTTCACAATTTTGTACTCAACTATCTGTCTTTCCATGGCTATGACATTCTACTCTATTATTCTATCTTTACTCCCCACTTCTCTCTTTAGATTTTCAATTATCTGATTCTGTACTACTGCATCTACTTGCAATATCTCCCTTTGCTCCTCTCCTTGGGTTATACTCTTCTTCAACTCCAATTTTTCTACTTCTAACCGGTCCAACACCTACAACGCAGTTGTTACCTCAAGACAGTCTGGCTGCATTTCTTTCTTCTTCTTCTTCTCCAGCTTCATCAACAATGGGCAGACAATCTCCCACACATACTCCACCCCTCCAGTCTGGTTCTCTTCTTCTTGTGGGCTTTTCCCATTCTTTGTCTCTTCTTTGCTTGACATTCTCTTTTTCAGTTGGAGTCATCTGATTGGAATTGATTTCTCACTCTCCGAACTCTCACTTTCTATTTCCTTCCTCCGACTTGACTCCGCCTCATGCATCACGCTTCTTCTTGATCTGATTCCTCTCTGAATGAAAACCTTCCTCTCCAACTTCTCTGGAACTTCCTCTTCTTCTTTCTGGTTATCCTTGTCTACAATCTCCACTCCATCCTCACTCTCACTACTTGCTTCACCACCTTGCAACATGAGTTCAGGTTCTTCTTCTCTCTTTGAGTCTTTTGACTTGTACTTGGCCTCACCTTCTGATTCTTCCTCCGATGATGCTATTACCACCATGTCTTTCTTTGGGTTCACTTTCCTGGCCTTTTGTTGTCGGGGAATTTGTTTGGTCTTGAGAGTGCACCGGGCACATGGTTGCTTGTGCTCAGTTTGTCTTTATTGTAGTTGATTTAGAGTTTCTTGTAGACTGATATTCTCTTCCTATTCTTGGTGTGTTGGAAATCTTAGCTCTATAAGAATTTGGGGTTTTCTTTGTTTCTTGAGGTTGGGTTTCTCGAGGGTTTGTGTTTGTCCTTGGCCTTCACAGTACTGGCCAGCTCATGTGGTTTCAGCTATGGTTTTGGACCCGGCAGTTCCTAGAAATAGGCTGGGAATTTTACAAACAACAAATAGTATTCTATTTGGGCTCAACCCCGCACCCAAGCTAGTGAATCAAACCATTCATATAGACGGACTAACAGCTCCTAAAATGGAGTTTCCTCGACACTAGTCACAGATCAAACACACCATCGTCTCAGGATTTGTCATTCATAAAAAATTCAGCTGCAAGGTTCAGAAGTTTGGACAAGCCAACAACTCTATTTCATATAGTGTTTGCACTAAATTATGACAGAAAATCACTTCAGCTGGCACTTTTCACACACACTCCGCCCAATAACAGTAAAGACAACTCACCCTTTGGAACTCCTCCTTCACCTCCCAACAGCACTCCCATCAATGCTTCCTTGCAAAGGTTTTTGTTCTCAACCAAAGATCCTTTCATGAAATGTCCTCAACTCTCCTGTTCACATAAATCAATTATTGACTCCTGAACTGTTCCAGTCACTGCCAAAAAGCTTCAGCCATATTTCGTGAAAGACCTTGTCTCCACACACTCAGCTCCTCAATTTTCCACTTCTCAGAAAACCCTCAAGACATTCTCCAGTCTCTTGTTCCTTTGAACCAGTCCTCTTCTCCCTTCAGACTCCATTCACAAAATACTTCTCCCTCCTTGCTTTCTTATTGTTGTTGCAAAGCAGCTCACCTTTCACAAAACTTCTATCAGTAGTTCAGTCCACAACTTTTCTTGACTCTCCGTTTTCAAAGTCATGTGCTAGCATTTGCTCAGTCATTCATGTCACATGTCAGCATTTCCCTTGAAAGTTCTCCCTTCAAAAATCTCTCTTGTCCTGTGCAAGGCAAAGTCAGACTCTCGAATTCCCTCTCTTGCTCTTGCCCTAGTCCAGCCCTTCCTGCAAAATTCAACTCCTTCTCTTCTCCACTGTTCCAGATCAATGCCCAAGCAAAACTCAAAAATCTCCTGCTCTTGTCACTGCCAAACTCCACTCCGTTGAAAATACTCTCCTCTGCAACCACTTCTCCAATACCCTCTGTCCAGACTCTTAAACTCTTGCACAACCATGATTTTCCTTCAAAAAATTCCCCCTCTGCAGCAAATTTAGTCTCAAAACCCTAGCACTGCCCCAGGTCCTTCCTTCAAATCCTTTCCCTGCAGCCAATTCACTCTCACCTTCAAAAATTTCTTTCCTACAGCACTCTTTCTCAAACCCTCTCAATTTTCTCTTTCTTTCTCTCTCAAGGCATAAGCTCTTCTCCTTCAAGAAATCTCTCTTCTAGTCCCTTGTCCAAGCAGAAGCTCTTCTCCTTTCTCTTGACTTTCCTCCCTTGCAGCCCAACTCTATTCTCAAAGCCCTTTTGATCCTCCTTTCTTTCTCTCTGTCCAAGCCCTAAGCTCTTCTCCTTCCGTGAAATCTCCCTCCCAGTCCCTTGTCCAAGCAGAAACTCTTCTCCTTCGCAAAATCTTCCTTCTTGTCCCTTGTCCTAGCAGAAACTCTTCTCTTTTGGGAAAACTATGCCTTTCTTGTATAATACCTATTAAAGGATTTATAGAAATGGAGAAAGATGAGTGAGTGGATGCAACAAGTTGTAAAAAAAAAATTCCAATCATGTAAAAAATTGTGACAACATTCTTCCATGGTTGGAGGAAATGCAACTAATGTTATTGGGAGAGAAATCAACATTTGGAGTTGGTGAAGTACCTACATTTGGGCATTTGTATGGACCAAATGGCAAGAAGTCATGTCCAAAGAAGGTGCAAGCCAAAGTTAGCATCCATGTAATATGTAACACCAAGATATGAATTAGAAGTTTTTTTGGTGCTTGTTTATTTTATAGAACTTGGATTCCTCACTTTAGACATGTTTTGGAAAGGGGAAGAGAACCATACTTGTTCCATGTAGGAGTTGAAGAGGCTATTAATTTCTGCACCTATGTTAAGAAAAATATCATACGAAGGAGATAAGTATATCTTTCTTGTAATTGATATTAGTCCTATTGGTGTAGGTTTGATAGTAGGGAAAGAGGATGAGGATGGCCATATGTATGTGGTTAGATATGGTGCTAAGGTGTTGAACCAAAGATAGCAAGATTATCATAAGGTTAAAAGGAAGTTGTAAGGAATGGTCTTTGCTTTGAAGATAGATAAGTAGTATTTTATAGGAGCACTGATTGTGGAAATAGTGGGTTGTCACTACTTAGTATGATCACTAGTTGTTGAACTTTGGACGTTGCTATGATTAGATAGATAGCTTATATCAAGATGTTGAATCCAAAATTTAGGCATATTTTTAGTGTTAGAAATTTGGTGGCTGACATGCTATCTAGAGCAAGGTTCCAAAAAATCAAGCAATGGTGGAGGAAAAAAGTTATGTTTTAGATGACTTCTATGACATAGTAGTTGTAAAAGGTACTAATGAGCCTACTATCTTTGGTTTTGAGTCATTATTTGAGAACTTATATGAAGGAAAATGGTTATCAATTTTGAAATACTTGAACACTCTTGATAGATAAAAAGGTTAGACATATGAGTCTTTTGCAAGGATCAAAGGCAGCCATACCATTACTTCTTGAGAGATGGATTTTTTTGGAAGCATCCAAAGGTTTCAAGTGGAATCCCTTGGAGAGTTGTTTGTGATCTTGAAACAAAGACTCAATTGATCAAAGAGTATCATGATAGCCTTTGGCCAAGACATAAAGGTGTATGAGCTGCATTTTCTGGACCAAAAGAAAATTATTGGTGGAAAAAAAAATCAAGATGTAGTCTTATTTTTTGTACCTCTGAGACTTGTCAATTCTATTCCATTATTAGATAAGGAAGGACTTTATCCAACATGTCCATTTGCTATGCACTACAAATGATTATCAAATATTTTTGTGATGCCTAAGGAAGTTTGGCAAAGGAGATACTTAATTCTAGCTAGGGAAGATCTTACCAACCAAGTTGAAGGAAGTGCTCTAACAACCAAGAGCAAAGAATTTATTTTTTGGTTCATTTTGGAAGAGATTATATATTGGTATGGATGCATGTGAAATGTTTTATTAGATAGGATGAGTTGGTTGTTGCAATGGCTAAGGCATTGTTCAAAGGGTTGGGTTGCATTTATCCTTGATTATTGCTTACATTCTGAAAGGAATTGGGAAAGTCAAGAGGGATCAATTGCCAATATTAAAGCTTTGGTTAAAGCTTGCAATGGGATAATGTATTAGTGACCTAATTATCACCTTTTGCTTTATGGGCAAATAGTTAAGTTGCATGATACATGCCATATGGATCGATGTATGCACATAAAAATTGTTATGCCTATTGAGTTGATAATGCAAATATGGAGTTGAATTGTCTAGAAGGATGGTATTTCAACCAAAGATTTATTGGCTCTTGGGATCAAACACTTATCAAAAATTTGTAAGGTATAGAGACTGTTTTGCAACAATTATGTGTAACTTCAATTAAGAATAAGGCAAGGTTTGATCAAACTCATAGATTAAGACAAAATCCTTCAAATGAAAATGATTAGGTCTTAGTCTATGATAATAGTCTTGACAACCACATAATACAACTAGGAAATTTTCCAAAAGGTGGTTTGGTCCTTATGTCATTCTTTGAATTTTTGACAATGACACTTATTGTTTGAGAATATTGGATGGGAGAATGCTTAGAGCACCTATAGCTGGTAAAGGTAAAGTTATCCCAAAAGAAGGAAGCAGATGGTTATGTTGAAGATTTTCAAGTTCAAGGAGATGAGATTTAAGATACAATGTTGATGTGGTCTACTTCAACTTGAATCCTCTCATTTGTACATCTTGACAATGTGCAAGTTAGGAAGAGGTACATATCATGAAGAGGATTTCTTACCTTTAAGGAGAGATGTTTTCATATTTTAAATATAATTCTCTATTTTGGAATTCTTTGGGTCCATCTTTATACATGAGTTGATACATAGAATTTACTTACATACAAGGACTTAGGGGAAAAGATACAAAGAATCCAAATAATAAGGAGTATGAAGAGTCTTCATCCAAAGGATCTTTATTGAGTTCACTTTGGAGCTGATATCCTTGTTGTATCATGTCCAAATGAGGAAATGCTTTTTTAGTTAGAAGTATCTTCTCAAGGGCTTTCCATGACACCAAAATTGTACCATTTAGACATTTTTGTAAAGATTATAAGCATTAATATTTGGAGTTGTATAGATCTTTGAGCTTTAGGATGGAGGAAGACCTTTGGAGTTGTAAAATCTCATTGTTGTAATTTTTGAGTGAGAAGTTTGATGAAAAACAAAAAGTGAAGGGTGATCTCCTTTTAGAAGAATAGGGTTCTAGATAGCAAGTAAAGAATTTTCTTGATGGACAAGAAAGGACAAGAAGGTGTTCATAATAGCTAGGAAGGAGTTTGACAATAAGGTTTTTGATTGCTAGGAAGGTCTATACAACTCCAAATAAAGGAGTTCTTGACAATCAAGAAGGAAATTGAAGAAGAAAGAGGTCTTGATTACCAAGGAAGGAGTACTTGACTACTAGGAAGAATTTTTTGATAGAAAAGGAGGAAATTAGAAGATTTTGGTTTGAGAGGGTGGTGATTTGACATTGTAATTCATCAATTTGTGAAGAGAATTTTATTTCAAATCCTTTTAAAGTAAAGATTTTTGTTGTGTGGGTTGCAAATCCAACATTGTATGGTATTTTGACTAATTTAGAAAAATCTAGCAAGGTTCAGAAGTGGTTAGAAAATTATACCTAAAATAGACCCGGTGTATATTTAATAAGGACTCCGGTCTTTTGGTAGTTGGAAGCTAAATTCCATGACATTAGATCAATCCTTATGTCAAACTCAAAACTAGAATTAATGTCTTCACTCATTGGGACCTAAGATACTGGCTGGTACACTATGCCACTCTATATGAATCCACTTTGTACTATAGCATAATCCACAAAGAACTCTTTTGTGACAACACATCTAAAATACTGCAATTGTAATCACAAAGTACCACCACCAAATGGCAACCCCAATAGTCAAACACCACATACTAATGTTGCTTAAGTACCTCATACCATTGTTGTACTATATGCTTTATTTTCATAGGGAACACACCGGGTGACTAGCTATGGAGTCTATAGGTAAGAGGTTGTATATGAACCTATCACAAGTAGTTGTGTCCACTTACAATCCCAACCATTAAGAACTTCTACACTAGTTTTCTAAACTTCCTTTTTTATTTGACTTGAGAAAGGCAACCTAACTTACCATTACAACATGCACTCTTGGATGTTGGTCATCACTTCTAGCATCACCAAGGAGAAATATACAACACTCTTAATGAAAGGAAACCTAAGCATAATGCTCACATACCAATACAAGCCAATTGGGTGCACCATCAAGCATGCAAAGCATGAAGAGTATCCAAAACAAAGTAGCTTAACAATAATTCTCCATGCTTATAGTACAAATGTGCCTTAGAGTATCCTTGCTTTGTCCAAGAGATGCTTCCATTTTTATTCCAAGAGTTGCTTCCAAATTGTACTCCAAATAGAGTAATTTGTACCTTTCAGTAGGGAATAAGTATTATAACTTCTTTTAGAACTATTATAACTTTGACTATTATAACTTTTTTTCTATAGCTCTAAGTAAGATGCTTTAGTCCTTAATGGAACACCTACAAGATACTTTTTCCAACCATTTTGGCTCTTATGAGAATCTCTTGAACTTAATCTAGTTTTTATAGGTCAAACTTTAATTTTAAACCCTAATCAAGGCTCTAATCTTGGTTCTTTGCAAAATTTTGCCAAATTTTTGGCTCAAGAGTTCAAATAAGTATTAATAACACTCTAACAAACCAAAATCACTTTAACCATAATCCAAAATAAGAAAACTTCTAATCAATTGCAAGTCTGATTGGAACAAAGCTTTTAGGACCTTTAATAATGATTCA
The DNA here is from genome assembly GCA_948567375.1 of Lunularia cruciata. Taxonomy (NCBI): domain Eukaryota; kingdom Viridiplantae; phylum Streptophyta; class Marchantiopsida; order Lunulariales; family Lunulariaceae; genus Lunularia; species Lunularia cruciata. The sequence goes on from OX419758.1 coordinate 30,683,581, forward strand.
ATTGAAGTTTGATATAGCAGATCTCATTACTTGTAAACCCTAAGCCAACTGGATTTTTCATAATAGTTATTTGTGCACTTTACTAACCCTTTGTGGAATTTGGGATCTAAATTCAAAACAATTCTTAAATATGGACCAATTCTTATATTGGGTATTCTTTGTGGTCTATAGACACATGTATTCTTGATCCAAGACCTTGAAATATTTATTTGAGTAATTGTGGCACCTAATCTTTCATTATTTATTTTTTCTTTAATTTCATCTTTATTTGTGAAGAAATGATAGGTTACTATATTCTTCAATGAGGAAGCTCTTAGAAACAACATTCTTCTGATTTTTTCCTAATGAGCCAACAACCTAAATGAGAGACCATAAGCCAAAAGGTCAACTAGACAAAGAATTCCAAATCCTATTTTGGGTTTAAGAAGAGTCAAGGAAAAATAGATTTGGTGGAGAAGAATATCTACAAAAAGATGTCCATGGACAATAAGCTTTGGCCAAGACCAAAAGTCAAAAAATTGATTTGCTCCAATCACCCTTCATCCCAAAGCCAATAAATGTCAAGCACCATACACCCATTTGAATGTGATGCCACCTAGTTCAAGGATAACCATTTCACTTCAAGAAGAGTGGTTTGCATTTTGAGGAAGATTGTTGGCATTCAGCTTGTTATTCACCTTAGGAACTAAGACCATTGAGAAGAGGATGTTTCATACACTAAGTGCATGATAGGGACTTGAGGGAGTTGCCAACCACTTCTTATTGAAGAATGACTAAAGAATTTACCTATAAAACAAAGTGGAGAATGTTTAATTCCACTTTTCACAAAATTGGTATTGTCTTCAATTTGGAAGCATAGCTCAAATTCACACCCCCTAAGTGCTTGCTGCCCCAACTTTCAAATTTTTGTGCCAAACCACATTTTCCTCACTCCTTTAGTACTCAAGCAAAGATTATAGTTGTTCAAAAACCCATCAAGAAGACCTCTCAAACCCATCCATAGAAGTCCATCAATAAATCAATGGGCATTGTATTATAGGAGAGAAGTATCCGAAGCAAGCATTTGGGTTTCTTGCTTTGGGATTGGGATTTGACAGATTTTGAAATGATTCATGAGATGATGGTTAAGAGGGAGAAGAATAGTGGAGAATTTGAGAAGGAACACCTATGCATAGACCAAAGAACACTACAAAACTGTTCTCAGCCCAGATATAGGCCCATCAAGTGCAATGATCATTGATACTAAGTACTTTGACAAGGAGCTGACCACAGAAATCAAGTCTACCTTTGGGGAACCATACAACCAAAAATTTGGTTGGTGGGTTCTCAATTACATGGATCTAGCCCAAAGGCAATAATCAAGGCAATTATGAAGTTGTTCCAACAAAAACCAAAAATTTACTTAGCAAATAGTTCTTCCACAAGATGTATGCAAGGGAACTAGTAAATTGGGCTCACATGTCAATCTACAAGCTCTTCACCAAGATTTCTTGGATGAAGGAGGAGCCACCTACCTAGCCCTACATGGGTCTCAATTTGCTGAAGGAGGAAGAATGGAGGAGATTTCCTACCCACTACCCTCCCATAGGATACATCACGTCCCAAACCAAAAGGAAGTCAATATCAAGAATTATTGGGAACCGGATGCAAAATTTACTAGAACAAGCATATTTGTACTTACGGAGGAAAAAGTAGCAAGGCCCAAACCTAAGAAGAAGCACTTTCCTTCAATTTAGACTACTACTCTAACAAAGAAAGGAGCAAAGAAGAACCCTCCAATTGTCAAAGAGACTTCTGATGAGGAGGAAGAAGTAGCTTTGAAGGAAGACACCAAAGAAGAAGAAGAAGAATATCAAGAGGAGAAAGGATCTTTTACTATAGGCTACCACACAACAACAAAAAGAGAAATATGAGGAAGCTCAATCTGCTCCCCCATCCAAACCCCTTGACAAATAAAGAAAGCAAAGGAGAAGCTGAAGGAGTACAAGAGTGGACAGCAAGTACCTTACCTAACCTCCTCAACCCCACTCTTCCATCCTTATCATTGGCAAAGGAGGTTGCACAAGCAAAAGAAGAGAAGGAACTTTGGCTCAAAGATAAGGTTGGAGCCAAAGAAAAAGAAATTGACATCAAAGCAAGGTATATTCTAGCGCCAATAGTGGAAGGATCAAAATCCCATGTTCAATAGGAGATTGAAGAGGAAGCTAGCCAAACCACCACCAGCTTAGTTTTCAAGTGGACCCACTTTGTCATTCATTTGATGGAGGAGGTTTTACGACTGATGGAACTCTTGCTGCCACAATATCAACAAGAGTGTCATGAAATTGTAGATTATACTTGGTGAGGAGGATGTACAAGGAGATCTACACAATGAAAGCAAAGGAGGACAAGCTCCAAGAGGAAGTAAATCAAGCTAGAGAATTTTTCAAGGAGGAGGCCAAGAAGGTGAACTTGTTGATGTAGGAGCTATTTGAAGAGAAAGAATATAAGGCCTCTCTTATCACTACTCACTAGAACCAAGAAAAGGAATTGGAGCAAGTACAACTCAAATTGGGGAAGTTGCTAATGGAGAAAAAGAAGATTTAGCTCAGCTACAAAGACCAACTACAAGCAAGAGATGAGGAGGTGCAAAGCCTATTCAAGGAGCTCAACAACAAGGTTTGCAATGCCATCCTAGATCTTCAAATGCTTGAGTACCACAAGGAGGTGACATTGTAACTTGAGGCCCAAGCAAAGGAGCTAGTTTTGGCCATAAAGAAGGAGGAAGCATGAGGAAAAGTGCAAAGGCATTCAAAGAGGACTTCTAAGGAAAGTATTTATAGTTGGAGTGGAAGATGGAAAGAATCCAACAAGTAGAAGGAGGCCAAAGGAAGAGAAACCAAGGCCAAAATCCACAAATTAAAGTTACAACTTCAAAAATTGGAAGTAAAGACTACAAGGAAGAGAGGATAGATCTGCTTGCTCTTTGCCTCCAAAGCCATATAGATAGGAAGTTCAATGAAGTCCATAATTCCTTTCTATTGAAGATTATTGATTATAAGGAGCACACCAAGGAGGCTCTTCAACAACTCAAAGGCTAGGGGTGCTCTCTTCAATAGAGTGTGGTACCAAAGGATATTGAGATACCAAAAGGAATCATTGTATTAGATTAGCTTACATTTCACCATATTTTCTAGCTATTGTACCTAGGACCTAATAGATACTTGCAAGAACTCCAAACCCATCCTCTTAGAAGAGGAAGTTACTTGGAAATTTGTAATTTAGAACAAGAGCAAAGACTTTCACCTAATAGAACTTTATGGGGTAAATGACATTTTTTTATCACCTTCCCAGCCAAGTTCCACTTTGGTGCAATAACTTGGAAAGGAAATTTATTACTTGCAACACATACTTTGGGGAAGAATAATCTCCCTCATTGACACTTGTGAGAAGTTTAATAAGAAAGGATAAGATAGAAATTAAGACCATAATGGTGACAAAGGAGTAGTTATGTTTGGCAAGGAACCCCCTTAGCTAGTCAAAAGTACGTCCACTAATAGCATAGAGGCCAAAAACACCTTGAAAATTTCATAGCTAATTTTGGAGGCCTAAATCGATGAATTAGGCCTTGAAAATTACTATTTTCCTCCTTTTAGAACAAAAAGCACTACCTTTTCCCACTTGTATTTGTCTCATCAAGACCTTTCAAACAGTACCTCAACCATGCTATTTTGAGCTTCCTATAAGAAGATTCTCTAAAGGTTCCCTTTGGTCAAACTTATTTGACCTGTAACACCCATTTTTGCATGTGTATATTATGATATTTAGCTTGGTATTACAAATACTTGAGAAATATTATTTATATAGAGATGAAGGATGGTTCTATATAAGTCATGATTAGCTAAAGTTAGTCATAGCTAAGATACAGAAGACCTTACCTTAGAGGAAGTGGAAAAGATGAGCACCACTATTTCGGATTCTAGTGTATTGACTTGGTATTATTCCTAGGTGTTTGGCTTTGAGGAAAGAGTTGAGAACTCTTGGGCCCACAAGCCTTTTTGTTTTGGATTCTTCTATAGTCCAAGGATAGCCCATGTGAAGGAATCCTTGGTAGTTGGGTCAAGATAAGATCACATCCTTAGTGGAATATGCCCATGTGGATGGATATTCCTTTATAGTTTTTGACTTTACTTGACTTTTAGCCTAATAACTTGAGTTACTCCAGTAATTAGTAACTTTGGTACGTAACTATTTCACAAGTATATAAAGTAGGGGTGAGGAGGTACTCATCATCTTTTCATTTGCAACTATCTCTCTCTCATTGAGTTCTCTAGTGAGCAATGTCTTGAGTCTTAGAGTGTTAGCCTTGGAGGAGTATGATGGAGTTGGGGTTCCTTGCCTTCTTAGTCCATGGTTGTGACAACCCGGAAAATATCACTAAATATCACTTGCGGTAATCAAGTGAGTAAAGTTTGTTCTTGCAAAGATATCGATCAAAAATGTCCAAATACGAAGTCAAATAGTAACAAGTAGTTCTTCTTGGTTGCATCTTTAAATTCTCAGGTAGAAACTACACCCAAAAGAGAGTAACAAGCACTAATTTGTAGTCTCATCACAACAATTTGTCACTCATAATCACAACTCCATCAAATCTTTCCAAACAACTTGATTGTGATGATTCAGTCTCTCCCAAAAATGGCACTTCATTGCAAAATGACTTTACCTCAAAATTGTGTTCCACCCCTCCATTGAAGACACAACTTCCTTGATCAAAATTGCTTCACATCAACACTGTGCTGCACTCACAACTACATAATACTACCAACACTACTATTTTTCTCAGATCTATCAAGGCATTGCTTCAATTGCACTTCATTCAAGATCAAACACACAAAATGAAGATCAAGGCTACGGAATCCAACATCCAACAAACACACTAACTTGCACTTCAAAATTCTTACACACTCACAAACACAAACACAACAATGATACTCGGAATCAAGCTCAAGCAACAAGCATTGAAATCAGCACTTTGCTTTATCTATTCTCAGGATTATGAGCACTGAACAACAACATATTGCAAAATGCCTCCTTTAAATAGGTAGAGCTCTTTAGCAGTTAAATAACTTCCTAAACTACTTCCTAGCAACTCTAACAACCTATAGATCCAAAATGACAATGCACCTCTTCATATCTACCTCTTCAAATCTCAAAACTATTACTAATCCGATCCGATGTCTCCTTCTTCCTTGGCTTCCAATCCCAAAGTAACCTCACATACTACTCTATCTTTGGGTTTTACAACTACTGATTCTTCTACCAATTCTAACACTTCTTCACTCTGACTTGCAATTCCCGTCATGGGTAACCTACATACATTTCTCCCTACAACCCACTTTTCTCTAATATCTCCACTAGCGACTCTGAAGATATTTGTACTTCTATCTCTTCTACTTTGTGTGTCTCTCTAACATCCTTTCATAGTTTATCTATCTCTAACTTAACCAAATCTAATATAATTGTGATATTGTCATCCACTTCCAATATCTTCCTATCTACACAAGCTTTGAGACTAATCAGCAAAGCATTCAACTCCTTATCCTTTGCATTCCTTCTCCTCGTCTCTTGCACCAACAGTTTTAACTCGTGCAACCATGTTTCCTCAATCCTTAACCTAGCTTTTGTACTCAACATCGCATTCATCTTCACTACTATCTCCTTAAGTGGCTCAAGCCTCATCCTTCTCTTATGTTCCAGATCTGCATGCCAGTCTTCCTGGTACATTGCTAGCTCCTCCTCAAATTTGGCCTTCATCGGCTCCTTCTCCTTCTCTTTCTGCACTACCTTCTCTTCCAAATTACTAAGTAACTCCCTCAATCTTTCTTCTTCTCTATACCTCGCTGTTAGCTCTCTTTACCATAGCTGTTTCTTCTCTTCCACACTCTGCATCACTCTATCAAGCTCTTGCTCCTTCTTTGCTATTCTTGCCATAACATGGATGATTTCTAATCGTGAATCAGGAAACTGTTATTTCAAGATTTCATACTCAGCTATTTGTCTTCCCTTGGCTATGACATTCTGCTCTATTACTCTCTCTTTACTTCCCACTTCTCTTTAAGTTCTCTAATACTTGATTTTGTACTACTACATCTACTTGTAGTACCTTCCCTTGCTCCTCACCTTGGGTTATACTCTTCTTCAACTCTGAGTTCTCTCCTTCTAACCTCTCTAATACCTGCAACACAATCTTTACCTTCAAACACTCTAACTGCATCTCTTTCTTCTTCTCCTCCAACTTTATTAGCAATGGGCATACAATCTCTTGCAAATACTCCACTCCTTTGCTTTGATTCACTTCTACTTGCGGGCTTTTCTCTTTCTTTGCTTCTTCTTTGCCTGACACTCTTCTCCTCAGCCAAAGTTGCCTTATTGGAATGGATTGCTTGCTCTCCAAACTTTCACTTTCCATTTCTCTTCTTCTACTTGGCCCCACCTCATACATTGTATTTCTTCTAAAGCGGTCACCTCTCCAAATGATAATCCTCTTCTCCTCTTTCTCTGGAACATCATCTTTTGACTTTGAGTTATCTTCTTCTACCATTTCTAGCTTCCCCTCTTCTTCCTCTAGTACCGGCTGCATCTCCATTCCATCTTCACTCTCACTACTTGCTTCACCACTCTACAACGTGAGTTCAGGTTCTTCCTCTCTCTTTGAGTCTTCTGACTTGTACTCAGCTTCACCTTTTGATTCTTCTCTTGATGATGCGATTACCACCAAGTCCTTCTTTGGGTTTACTTTCCTGGTCTTTCAAGGTCTCGTTGCCGCTACTTCTTCTTCTTTTGGTCGACTCCTCTTCATCAACTTTGGAGCATTCACCGCCAACTGCACGCTCTACCCCGTCTATGTATAGTACTTGTCATTGCTTCTGATCTGAAGAATGTATTGCTGCTCCTCCACATCAGCATCTCTTCTTAAGTCGGGATGGAAGTGCAACACCATCTTGTGTCATTCCACCGTATTCAACAGATTTAATCCCAAATAGAAGTGGGCTGCAAACGGCACAATGTAATGTGGAGGCGACTTGTACTACAAGTTCCACACCATTCGTCTTATGCGTTGATGGAAACACTTCACCCAAATGATTGGTCCCCTACAAACATCTTATGGAAAAACACCACTTGATGTTTCATCACATAAGTGATTTGCTCCGGCTTTGAAGATAGCCATCATTGCTCCTGCAATGCCTCTCCTTACAGGGTCCTTGTAACTCTCGACTTTATACCCATTCTTTGTGCATTTTGAAGAAAATGCGTCTTGCACTTCTTGGGTTTCTTCAACTACCTCTCCTTTCCCCAAGAATATGGCTCCTTGCTCCTCACCCACCTCTCTTCTAAGTACTAACCTCCAATCTGACTATGTCCATTGAGCCGGATTTCCTCTCTTACCCTTTGCTTTGGGTCCATCCAGGCATTTACTCTCAATGATCTTGGTCATGAAACCTAGAAAACAAAAGTTCCAATTCCATGCCAAAAATGTGATCTGAAGCCTACTCAAGACTTTGATTCTTGCAATCACATCTAACCTCCGAATTGCATGATTTCTAACTGCAAATTTTGAGTTCTTCTTTCCACCTCCCATCTTACTCTCCTCCACTTTGGGTTGGCGGCTATTCTTCTGCCCGACTCCCGGACTAACTCTCTTGACTTCCTCTTGATGCATAAGCACGTCTCTTACTACACTCCCTTTTCCCTGATCTCCCTCAAGACGACTCTTTAATGGCAATGGAAAATTACTTGTCATCTCTTTGTCTCTATCCCAAATTTTATAGTGGTACGTCTCCTCAGTCTTTATTCATGTCGAGCTTCTACCAAGAAATCACACCTTTTGCATGATCCTATTAATGTGAATTTTCCTCCGCTCATAGGCCAGCCGCTTTTATGTGCGGTACCTTCTTGAATGTCCAACCCCGAAGGAAAGTTGTCCCATTGTCCTTGCCTCAAGATGAGCACCATCAAGATGAAGTCTCCTTACTTCAGGTTGAATGCTAATAGGACCCATCCAAGTAGTTTGTCTTTTGACACGACATCACTTTACCTTAGGTTACAATCCAAAGACACCATTCTTTGCCTTCTGATGCCATACAAGCCCAATACATCTGTGTTTGTACACTTCTTCTTCATAATAAGGAAAAACAAAAATGTGGGTACCACAATGGTGCACTACCATAATAGCCATCAGAGGTTCATCCTGAGTGAGAGACTGGCCAGCTAACATTTTTGGTTCCGTTGCCGGGACCTCTTTAGAAGGCAAGATAATGTTCCGCATACAATTCTATATTAGACAAAAGGAGGCTATGAGAGCTCACTTGGAGAGAACTTTAGGGGAGGAGAGGGCTGAACTTATGTTAGAGAAAGTGAACCCATTTTTATACCCTGTAGTTCATTATGATGTCTTTGAGGTGATTTTGTACATCTTGTATACAGGAGAAGATTTGGAGAGATTGTGTGAGGTGTATTGCAGATTTTAGGGATTAAGGTGATTTTGGGCAAAATCTTAAGTTTAAGATCTGGAGTTGAAAATTCTACACATGATAGCTTGAGGTATCTTTCAATAGCACACTTGAAATAATTGTGAGAGCTACTAAGCATACATGGCAAGAATTTTTGCAAGTTGATAGGGTAAACTGCTCCTACAACTGTATGCTCTCTAGAAAATTATACAAAGTTTGCTTTTTCTTCAATTTTCAATAGATTGTCTTGAAAATTTCCAAGAAAAATCAGTGCATTGTATCCTACACGATGACTTGAAAAGTAGAGAGAGATCATTCTTGTGCAAGGAGTTATGAGTCTTTAAAGTGAAGGGGGTTATTTTCAGACCAAATCTGAAATATGTGTGTTGAATAGAAAGATGCCTAGGCCAGATGGCTTGATGAAAAAATCTAAAGTTTTGCAAGTAGGGATGTCCTAGAGCTTTTATTAAGTGTGCAAAATTTCAAAGGACTGTGACGTAATAGTTGAGAGATTCAAGTGACATTAAGAGGTCAACTCTACAGAGTTGAGATCTCATGCATGCGTTTGAGAGCAACAAAAAGCATGTTTGAATGTTTAGATTCATCTTGGGAACATAGAGGGTCACCAAGAGTGGAAATTGAGGCTATGTAAGGTTCCCCAAGGGTTTGAGGTGATTGTAGGGGTGGATTTGAGGAAAAGAGAGTTTAGAATAGAATTTGAAGAGAGTGTTGAGAGGATCCAAAAACCTACACCACTTGGAGGAAAGAGTGAGTCTCAATGCTTTTTATTTGGAGAGAAGGGACATAAGGCAAGTTCATGTCCATTGACCTTTGAGAGCATGAGATTGACGGAAAGGAGAGGCTTACTTGACTTTGCATGTTGAACCTTCTTCACCAAGATTGGGAGGAGAAGATCTAAGACCAATGAGTTGTGTGAGGTTTGTTGAGTTCAAGGACTTCCAAAAGGACATAAGTGTAGTGGAGGAAAAGCACTTTTGGAGACTTTGGTGAAGGATCTTGGAGAGTCTTAGTATAGATACTGAAATACTACCACCTTCATCAACTAGTTCTCAAGATTAGTGGTGTAGATCATCTTTCAACTTATGGATAAACTATCCATGAGGGTTCAGTTAATATGCACTCTAGGATTTGATGTTGCTATAGAAATCTTGGAGCAACCTAAACCTTTTGTGTTCACTAGGGTGGATTACTCTCAAATGGTGTTATTCATGTACATACTCTATTATTTATAGAGTGAGAGAAAAGAAAAGAAAAGAGAAAAAGAAAAATTGAGAGAAAAGAAAGATAGTGAGGGATTAAGATGTATGAACTTCCAGTTTTCTTTAGCAAGGATGGAGAAGATATGGAGGCCTTTGTGAGATACTTCAAGAGGGCTTCCATAGGAAACAATGAGAGGAGAAAGAATGAGTGGGCCTCATTATTACTAGATTTCTTTGAGGATGCAGCACTTACGTGGTATGAGTCAGAATGCCAAAAGAAAGAGAGGAGAGATGGGCAAGAAAAGTCTTGGGAGAGTTTGACTTCAACATTCATTGAGAACTTTCTTCTAGATAAGATTTATGAGAGATTGATGAGTGAAGTTACCTTTCTCAAGCAAGGAGATGGAGAGAAAATGAGAGTCTATGAGGAAAGAGTGGAAAAGTTAGAGTCTAGATTTTGCATAGTGTTGAAGAAGGGTGGGGATGATGTGGAGACTACTATGATTGGCATAGGGGCCTGTAACACCCATTTGTGCATGTGTGTGGTATTGTGATATTTAGCTTGGTATTACAAGTACTTAAGAGATATTATTTATAGAGATAAAGGATGGTTCTATATTAGTCATGGTTAGCTAAAGTTAGTCATAGCTAAGATAGAGTAGACCTTACTTTAGAGGAAGTAGAAAAGATGAGCACCACTATTTTGGATTTTTGTGTGTTGACTTGGCATTATTCCTAGGTGTTTGGCTTTGAGGAAAGAGTTGAGAACTCTTGGGCCCGCAAACCTTTTTCTTTTGGATTCTTCTTTATTCCAAGGATAGCCCATGTGAAGGAATCCTTGACTTAGTGGTTGGGTCAAGATAAGACCACATGCTTAGGGGAATATGCCCATGTGAATGGATATTCCTTTCTATTTTTTGACTTTACTTGACTTTTAGTCTAGTAACTTGAGTTACTATGCGCACTGGGCTAGAATTTTTGAAAGTTGATAGGGTAAAGTGCTCCCGCAACTGCATGCTCTCTGGAAAATTGTACAGAGTCTGCCATTCTTCAATTTTCAGTGAATTGTCCTGAAAAAATCCAAGAAAATTCAGTGCATTGTATCCTACCTGCTGCCACAAAAATTAGAGAAAGATCATTCTTGCGTAGGGAGAAATGAGTTTTTGAAGTGAGGGGGGTGGTTTTCAGACCAAATCTGAAATATGGGTGCTGAATAGAAAGGTGTCTAGGCCAAATGGCTCAATGAAAAGATGTGAAATTTTGCAGGGAGGGACGCCCTGAAGTTGTGATCAAGTGTGCAAAAGTTCAGAAGACTGTGACATATTGGTTGGGAGATTTGAGTGACATTGTGAGGAAGGGTCAATTCTGCAGAGTGGAGATCTCATGCATGAGAAGTTTGAGATCAACAAAAAGCATGTTTGAGTGTTTAGATTCATCTTGGGGAACATGGAGGGTCATCAAGAGTGGAAATTGAGATTATGCAAGGTTCCCCAAGGGTTTGAGGTGATTGTAGGGGTGGATTTGAGGAAAAGAGAGTTTACAATAGAATTTGAAGAGAGTGTTGAGAGGATCCAAAAACCTACACCAAATGGAGGAAAGAGTAAGTCTAAGTGCTTTCTATGTGGAGAGAAGGGACATAAGGCAAGTTCAAGTCCATTGACCTTCAAGAACAAGAGATTGAGGGAAAGGAGAGGCTTACTTGACTTGGGTTTGCATGTTGGACCTTCTTCACCAAGATTGGGAGGGAGAAGATCTAAGACCAAGGAGTTGTGTGAGGTTTGTGGAGTTGAAGGACTTCCAAAAGGACATGAGTGTAGTGGAGTAAAAGCACTTTTGGAAACTTTGGTGAAGGATCTTGGAGAGAGTCTTAGTACAGCTACAAAAATACTACCACCTTCATCAGCTAGTTCTCAAGATTAGTGATGGAGATAATCTTTCAACTTATGGATAAACTATCCATGAGAGTTAGATTAATATGCACTCTAGGATTTGATGTTGCTATAGAAAAATCTTGGAGCAACCTGAACCTTTTGTGTTCCCTAGAGTGGATTATTCTCAGATGGTGTTAGTCATGTATATACTCTATTAGTAATAGAGTGAGAGAAAAGAAAAGAGAAAAAAAAATTGAGAGAAAAGAAAGATAGTGAGGGGTTAAGATGGGGAAACTTCCGGTTTTCTTTGGCAAGGATGGAGAAGATGTGGAGGCCTTTGTGAGAGACTTCAAGAGAGCTTGCATAGGAAACAATGAGAGGAGGAAGAATGAGTGGGCTTCATTATTACCAGATTTCTTTGAGGATGCAGCACTTACATGGTATGAGTCAGCATACCAAAAGAGAGAGAGGAGAGAGGGGGAAGAGGAGTCTTGGGAGACTTTGACTTCAGCACTCATTGAGAACTTTCTTCCTAATGAGAGTTATGAGAGATTGATGAGTGAGGTTACATTTCTCAAGCAAGGAGATGGAGAGAAAGTGAGAGTCTATGTGGAAAGAGTGGAAAAGTTGGAGTCCAGATTTTGCATAGTGTTGAGGAAGGGTGGGGATGATGTGGAGACTACAATGATTGGCATAGGGGCCATGCTCACCAAGAATTTTGTGGGAGGGTTGAGACCACAAATTAGAAGCAAGGTGAGATATGAGAAACCTTCTTCCAAGGTTGAAGCTATCAAGATCGCAATTCGTATGGAGGAGAGTTTGGAAGGGGATGAGAGTGATTTGGGGGTGAAGGAGGTTGTGCATCCTCCTCAAGGCTACAAGTATGGTGGAACTTCTGATACTTTGGTGACAAGGGTTGCACCACAAGTAGTAGTTGCTCCAGTTCTTGCACCTCCACCAAAAGATCCACTCCAAACCATCACAGAACAACTTGCGGATCTCAAGATCAATGTGGTGCAACTATGGGAGAAGAGAGAGGTGGATCAGAATGTAGGGAGAGGGCCTATGAGTTATGGAAACTATCCATATAGAGGAGGCCAACCAGTCAACAATTTCAATGATAGAAATTGTTTGGGTTGTGGAGGAAGAGGCCATATCCAAAGGAATTGCCCAAATTCCACTTACCATGGAGGAAGGGGTTATGAGGGAGCGAATAGAGGGAAAGAGGGAGGTAGTGAAACCCAAGTGGCTCCTAATCCCAACAAAGGTAAGGGGATAGCATCCATAGATGTGGTTGAGAGCAAGTATGAGAAGGGAGAGTGCTCAAACTCCAAGGGTCTTAATTTGGAGCTTTTGGCACAAGAGAAGAAGAGAGCTCGTTTTGCAGAGGATGTTCACTCTTCTCAAGGATTTACTTCAAGCAAGGATACTCTTATGTCAACTAGGAGCACTCGCACCTCAACACCATCAACAACAAAGACTCCAAGGAAGAAGTTGGGGATGGAGGACTTCTTGATCTCAAAGCAACAATGGAACTACAATGTGTTGGAGGATGTTGGTAGTCACAAGGCTAACATCATAGTGGGCCAATTAATTGCTTTGAACGCTACCTTGAGAAAGGAGCTTAGAGGTGGTTTGAGTTCTACAAGGAGCAAGAAGAAGAAGAAGGCAAAAGTTCCAGTATCAATGGGGGTGGTGGATGCCAAGCCAGCACCATGGGAAGCTTGTGAATATGCCTCCAAGATTGATGTGAGAGTGAATGGTCATAACATCAAGGATGCATTGGTTGATGGAGGATCAGCAGTGAATGCCATGTCAAAAAGGTTGATGAAGAAGTTGGGTATGATACCCTCAAGACCTTCAACATTTGTGGTGAGCATGGCAAACAAGCAACAAGTTCGACCAGTAGGGGTGATGGATAAGGTGGTAGTTTCAGTTATGGGAGTTCAAAATCTCATGACTTTCCAAGTCTTGAAGGATTCAAGCTATGACTTACTTCTTGGGAGGCCATGGTTGAGAGCAGCACGCACAACTGATCGATGGCACAAAGGGTACTTGAGGATTGGGCTATCAAACCATAGAGTCATTGTTCCTATGACTAACACCACCAACACTTCACATTCAAATACACCATCTTCTGATTATTGGGAATCAGATTCTGAAGAAGGAGCTTCAGGTGTGGACACAAGCATGGAAGAGGAGACTTCCACGGAGGAGGATGAATCTGAATCTGATTCAGATGTGTATCCTTTGTGTGCTATGGATTTTGCACCTAAGCCAGAGGTTTTGAAGGACCCAGAAAAATCACCATTGACACTTGAGGAGGTAGAGAGAAGGTTATCTACCCTCAAGTATGGCCCAAATGTTACCAAGGAGGAGAAGGTGAGATTTGAAGAGATTTTCCGCAAGTTCATCCATGTGTTTGCTTTTAGTTACAAGGATTTGAAGGAAGTCACCTTGGAGGAGCACAAGATAGAGGTGGAGTCACATGCAAGACCAATCCGCCAAAAGCAACGTTGCATTAGCCCACCAATATCTTTGGTTGTGAAGGAGGAGATTGATAAGCTCAAGGAGGCTGGATTTATCTTTGAGGTGGAGAATTCAGAATGGGTGTCTCCAATTGTCATTGTGAAGAAAAAGAATGGCAAGCTTCGGGTATGTGTGGATTACAAGAAACTCAATGTTGTTACCAAGAAGGACTACTACCCATTGCCATTCATTGATGAGATCTTGGAGGAGGTTGCAGGTCATGAGAGGTACAGTTTTGGAGATGGTTATAGTGGATATAACCAAATCAAGATTGCACCAGAGCATCAACAACTCACCACATTTACCACACCTTGGGGAACTTACGCTTTCAAGGTCATGCCTTTTGGGCTTTGCAATGCTCCAGCCACATTCCAACGGTTCATGAACAAGGTATTTGAACCTTTCTTTGGGAAATTTGTGAGAGATTTCATTGATGACTTTTGTGTCTATGGAAGCAAGGAGGAGCACTTTGAGCACCTAATCAAAGTCTTGCAACGCTTGGATGAGGCAAATGCATCACTCAACCCAGAGAACTGCATTTTTGGATGTGAAGAAGGTCTCCTTTTGGGGCACATCATCTCCAAGGATGGAATAGCAGTTGATCCTGAGAAGGTGAGGAAAATCTCAGACCTTCCATTCCCTTCAAGCTTGACAAAGTTACGCCAATTCTTGGGAATGGTTAGGTACTATAGGAGGTTCATCTTCTCATTTTCCAACAAGGCTTATGCATTGACCATCTACATGAAGAAGGGTGTAGATTACATGGTGATTTTGGAAGACAAGGAGGCTCTCAAAGCTTTTGAGGAGCTCAAGCAATCCCTTGTTGTAGCTCCAATTCTTGCTAAACCTAATTGGAGTAAGCCTTTCATCCTCTACACTGATGCTTCTAATGTAGCTATAGGATGCACTCTTAGTCAATTAGACCAAGATGGGCATGATCATCCAATAGCTTATGCTAGTAGGCAGATGGTTTCAGTAGAGAAGAACTACTCTGTCACGGAGAGAGAAGGGTTGGCAGTGATCTTTGGTCTCAAGAAGTTTAGACACTACTTGATTGGAGGGAAAGCCACAATTTTCACGGATCACAAGGCTTTGAAGTACATCTTCAACAAGCCTAATGTTGAAGGGAGACTAGCAAGGTGGATGATACTCTTGTCTGAGTATGACTACACAATTGAGGATAGGCCAGGAAAGAAACATGCAAATGCTGATTTGTTATCTAGAGCCTATGATCATGATGGAGATGAGCCAGTAGATGATTCCTTCCCGGATGAGGAGCTCATGACAATCTCATTCACTCAAGAGATTCCAATGGAGTACAAGGAGATTGTGGATTTTGTGACAAGAGGTAACTATCCAGAAGGGATGCATGCTAGGGAGAGGAAGGCCCTTGCAGCAAGATCTAGACCTTACACAATGGTGGAGGATATTCTTTTTCACCAAGGAGCAGATGGTCTACTTCGAAGAGCAGTGGGTAAGGAAGAGGCTATCCTACTCATAAAGGAGTTTCATGAAGGTTTAGTATGTGGAGGACACTTTGCAGGAAAGGTGACTGCTTTCAAGATTCTAGATGTAGGTTACCATAAGAGAGAGATTTTCTAGGATTGTCTTGATTATTGCAAAACTTGTCATGTTTGTCAAGCTTTTGCTAGAAAGTCTACATCCACTCCACCACTTAGATCAATTCCATTGCTAGGACCTTTTGAGAAGTGGGGAATTGATTTTGTAGGACCTCTCAATAGAACCCCAAGGAACAATCGGTACATTGTGGTAGTTATTGATTACCTTACCAAGTGGGTTGAGGCTAGACCATTGAGGGACAAGAATGAAGATGAAGTGGGTAGATTTCTTTATGAACGCATTATCACTAGGTTTGGATGCCCTTTTGGAGTTGGTTTCTGATAGAGGAGGAGAGTTTACAGGAAGCATTACTACAGCCATGCTACGACATTTCTCTATCACACATAGAGTAACTACATCCTATAAGCCAAATTCCAATGGCTTGGCAGAGAGAACCAATCAGACCTTGTGCATGATGTTGGCCAAAGATGCAGAAATGGAAAAGGGCTAAACATAATTGGGACAAGAGGATTCATGCAGTTTTGTGGGAGTATAGGACAACCATGAAGACTTCCACCGGATATTCTCCATTCCAATTTGTGTATGGTATTGAGTCTACCTTACCTATTCACTTTGATCTTCCTACCTTCCAAAGCATTCATAGGAGATTGAAGAAAGCACAAGGAAGTGATGCAGAGAAGTCAAGGAAGGATCAACTCATGAAGTTGGAAGAGGCAAGAGCAGTTGCTATGGTTCGAGTGGAGCAAGCCCAAAGGAAACAAAAGCAGAGCTATGACAAGAGGCAAGGCAAGAAGAAGGTGGAGCCTTTCAAGGAAGGTGATTGGGTAATGTTGTTTGATTCCATTTGATTCAAGAGAGTGCAAAAGAAGTTTTTGCCTAAGTACTTTGGACCTTTTATAATAGAGAAGGTGTGGGGCAATTACACTTATGATCTCAAGGAGTTGGGAGGAAGATACTTTGATAGGATTAACCATGATAAGTTGAAGATGTACCATAGAAGGTAGAGAGACCTTCACTTTGAGGACAAAGTGAAAACTTAGTCCGGGGGTAAGTGTAACACCCATTTGTGCATGTGTGTGGTATTGTGATATTTAGCTTGGTATTACAAGTACTTAAGAGATATTATTTATAGAGATAAATGATGGTTCTATATTAGTCATGGTTAGCTAAAGTTAGTCATAGCTAAGATAGAGTAGACCTTACTTTAGAGGAAGTAGAAAAGATGAGAACCACTATTTTGGATTTTTGTGTGTTGACTTGGCATTATTCCTAGGTGTTTGGCTTTGAGGAAAGAGTTGAGAACTCTTGGGCCCGCAAACCTTTTTCTTTTGGATTCTTCTTTATTCCAAGGATAGCCCATGTAAAGGAATCCTTGACTTAGTGGTTGGGTCAAGATAAGACCACATGCTTAGGGGAATATGCCCATGTGAATGGATATTCCTTTCTACTTTTTGACTTTACTTGACTTTTAGTCTAGTAACTTGAGTTACTACGGTAATTAGTAACTTTGGTACGTAACTATTTCACAAGTATATAAACAAGGGGTGAGGAGGTACTCATCATCCTTTCATTTGCACCTATCTCTCTCTCATTGAGTTCTCTAGTGAGCAATGTCTTGAGTCTTGGAGTGTTAGCCTTGGAGGAGTATGATGGAGTTGGGGTTCCTTGCCTTCTTAGTCCATGATGCGCTACCATAATAGCCATCAGAGGTTCATCCTGAGTGAGAGACAGGCCGGCTCACAGGCCATGCTCACATGCTCATGCCAATTTTGTGGGAGGGTTGATACCACAAATTAGAAGCAAGGTGAGATATGAGAAACCTTCTTCCAAGGTTGAAGCTATCAAGTTTGCAATTCGTACGGAGGAGAGTTTGGAAGGGGATGAGAGTGATTTGGTGACAAAGGAGGTTGTGCATCCTCCTCAAGGTTACAAGTATGGGAAAAATTCTCATACTTTGGGTGCAAGGGTTGCACCACAAGTAGTAGTTGCTCCAGTTCTTGCACCTCCACTAGTGGATCCACTTCAAACCATCACAGAACAACTTGTAGATCCGTGATGCCCACATTTTTTGTTTTTCTTTGTTTATTAGCATTTGAGGGAAGAAGTAGGCACGGAAAACCAAATTGCAAAAGAAGAATGGACAGAAGTGGCTTCAGAGGAAATCCGAAGAAGGCAAGATCAGATCCGATGATGGAAGTACTCAAAAGAAGAGTACGACGGAAAAAAGTCCAAAGAGCACCGTCTTCAGGTTGGAAGGTGCAGGTGATACAAAGACCGTCTAACAACCTTGGTACATGGCAAGAAAGTACACTTCAAGAAATGACGGAGGCAGAAGAAGCATGTCTTGACAATGACCGGACATCAACACGCAAAAGAGGGGAGGTCAAATTTGAAATTGACTGATTGCAATTCGGGGTAATATAAGATTGCGTAGGGACAAGTTGAATATGCCAAGAAAATTTCCAATTCCTTTGAGTAGTCTTCTTGTAGTAATGCATGTCCGGAAGCCAATTGAGAGTGAAATTTTCTAAAATCTAGAAGAGGTTAGAGTGTCTCATCCATGAGAGGGCATCGTCTTTCAATGTCAAAGAACAAGAGAGCAGATAATGGCAAAGAAGGTCACAAATGCTCTGGCTGTGCATGGTGTCCTATTTCCATCCTGACTTAAGACGGGAAGCGGATGAAGAAGAGCGATAGTATATGATACACCTGCGAGCCAATGATAAGCACTTCTTGAAGACAGGACAATGGAAGATAGAAGAAGTCACAAGTCCAAAGACGAAGAAGCGCAGTAAACCCAAAGAAGCAAAGTCACCTTCAACTCAAAGGAAGACTTGAAGACTGGTTGTGCAAAATAAGAAGATGGTGAGAGAAGCATCATCGGAATCAGAGTCTGAAGAAGAAACCGAGTCGCAAGAAGAGGATTCCAAAGAAGATGAACTCACCTTAAAAAGTGAGGAGTTTGGAAGTGATAGTGAGAGGGAACCTGAGGTTCAGCAATTGGTGGGGGTCAGTGAAGCTTGTCATGCAATGATTAATAGAGTACCCAGAACAACGAGTCATTACGTAGCCATGGTGGTGAATAAGCAGAGACCAGAGGAAAAGGAGGAGTATCCTGTGGGGCTGAGTTCAATCGGTAAAGGAGAAGAGAGTTCAGATGTGGTGTCGCTGAAGATACAAAGATCACAACTTTGGCAAAAGGAGCCAAAGACTGAAGATGAAGACGGCAACAAAGATACATATAACTTTGGTGGGATATTGTATCTAACAAAGGTTGTCACACCGTTGCTGGAGCTACTAAAGGAGCATCGGAACGTAATTCCCCAAGATCGTAAAAAGGGGATGAATGAGTTGCAGGTGGTGAAGCATCTATTGAGTGAAGTGAAGGGGTTGCAAGAGCAACAAGTCCGAAGAAATGAAGAAATTGGAGAACTTTGGAGAGAGGAAGTCTTGAAGAAGAAGGCTTTCGAGATGTTACAAGAGAGTTGCAAGTCAAAAGGGAAAGAACTGCAAAAACAAGCAGGAGAATTGAAGGAGCAGGCAATGTGGCTGAGCAAATTGAAGGAGGAAGTGAGTGATGTGCGCATTGAGAATATTCATTTGAAGGCAATGGCAGCAATAATGGAGCAGGAGTTAGACAGCTTGAAGAAGAGTGCAGCTGGGAAGGATCAAGCATGGCAAAGGGAGTTAGCAGTGAGGCATGAAGAAGAAGGACGATTGCGAGAGCTAGTACAAAGTGCTAAGTTATAGAGTACACAGTATGCGGAGGAGAAGAAGATGCTTGCTGCTGAGTACGAAGATGAGTTGAAGATGTACCACAAAGAGTTGAAGGTAGAGCATTCTTGAGGATATAAGTCGGAATCAGTAGGAGAAGTTGTAGGGAAGTTGAGAGCAATCTTGAGCATAGAGGCTAAAGGGAGATTGGAAGAAGCACGTCTACATGAGTTGAAGTTGCTTGTGCAAGAAACTTGGAAGGAAAAAGCCAAAGATGTGGATATGAACATGTTGCTGATCCGATTGAGGGAGCGGGTAAACCAGAAGATGTTAGAAGTAGAAGACAATATTAGTCTCAGATTAGATTTAGTCAATCGGAGTTAGAGAAAATTAGGAATAGTGTGACAATGGAGAGGAAGTCCGATGTTGCAGAAGTAGGAATTTAGGTGTCATTGGATTTGTTATTTGACACATTAGAGAGGAGTGGGTTAGGAGATAAAGAGTTAGATAAGTCACTCCTTAGTGCAATTGTAGTTCCTAGTGTAGAAGTAGTAGAATTAGTACAAGAATTGGTAGAATTAGCTATACCCGGAGAAGGAGAAGTACTAGGAAGATCATCGGGATTGGAAGCCGATGATGAGGTAGACATTGGATTGGTGTAAGTATCAATTTTGAGATAGGAAGAGGCAGATATGAAGAGATGGATTGTGAGTTTGGATCTGTAGGTAGGAAGAGATGTTAGGAAGCGGTGCATATGTAGGAAGAACTGCCATTTGCTTCAGTATTTAAGGGGAGCATTTGCAGTACCATGTTGTTTAGTATTCAAAATTCTGAAGATAGATAAAGCAAAGTGCTGGTTTTCAATGCTCGTCACTTGAGCTTAATTTTGATTGTCAATTCCGTGTTTGTGTTTGTGAGTGTGTGGAGAATTTTGAAGTGCAAGTCAATGTGTCTATGGATGTTGGATTCTGTAGTCTTGATCTTCATTTGGTGTGTTTGATCCTGAGTGAAGTGCATCGGAGCAATGCCTTGATAGATCTAAAAGGAGTTGTAGTGTTGGTAGTATTCTGCATTTGTGAGTGCAGCAATTTTGATTAAGGAAGTTGTGCCTTCAATGGAGGGGTGGAACAGAATTCTAAGGCGAAATCATTCTTTGCAATGAAGTGCCATCTTTGGGAGAATTTGAATCATCACAATCAAGAGTTGTTTGGACAAAATTTGCTATGTTGTGATTATGTGTGTGTATTTGTGACAATTTGTCAAGATTGTGAGCTTGTTACTCTCTTCTGGGTGTAGTTTCTACCTGAGAGATTAAAGAAGAAATCAAGAAGAAGTACAAGTTACTGTTTGACTTTGCATTTGACCAATTTTGAATTGTATCTCTGCGGGAACGAACTTTACTTGCACTATTACCACAAAAGTGATATTTGCCGGGTTGTCACAAGATCTCAAGATCAATGTGGTGCAACTATGAGAGAAGAGAGAAGTAGATCAAAATGTGGCAAGAGGGCCTAGGAGTTATGGAAGTTAACCATATAGAGGAGGCCAACCAACCAAAATTTTCAATGAGAGAAATTGTTTTGGTTGTGAAGGAAGAGGTCACATCCAAAGGAATTGCCCAAATTCCACTTACCATGGAAGAAGGGGTTATGAAGGAGCCAATAGAGGGAAAGAGGGAGGGAGGAGATTATAACCCTTTGTAATCCAAACAAAGATAGCATCTATAGATGTGGTTGAGAGCAAATATGAGAAGGGAGAGTGCTCAAAGTCCAAGGGTCTTAATTTGGATCTTTTGGCACAAGAGAAGAAGAGAGCTCGTTTGCAGAGGATGTGCACTCTTCTCAAGGATTTACTCCTAGCCAAGATACTCCTATGCCTACTAGGAGCACTCGCACGAGCACTTCAACACCATCAACAACAAAGACTCCATGGAAGAAGTTGGGGATGGGGGACTTCTTGATCTCAAAGAAACAATGGAATTACAATGTTTTGGAGGATGTTGGTAGTCACAAGACTAACATCATAGTGGACCAATTGATTACTTTGAATCCTACTTTGAGAAAGGAGCTTAGAGATGGATTGAGTTCTATAAGGAGAAAGAGGAAGAAGAAGGCAAAAGCTCTAGGCAAAAGTATCAATGGGGGTGATGGATGCCAAACCAGTACCATGAGAGGCTTGTGAATATGCTCCAAGATTGATGTGAGAGTGAATGGTCACAACATCAAGGATGCATTGGTTGATGGAGGATCAGCAATGAATACCATGTCAAAAAGGTTGATGAAGAAGTTGGGTATGATACTCTCTAGACCTTCAACATTTGTGGTGAGCATGGCAAACAAGCAACAAGTTTGACCAATAGGAGTGATAGATAAGGTGATAATTTCAGTTATGAGAGTTCAAAATCTCATGACTTTCAAAGTCTTGAAGGATTCAAGCTATGACTTATTTCTTGGAAGGCCATGGTTGAGAGCAGCACACACAATTTATTGATGGCACAAAGGGTACTTGAGGATTGGGCCATCAAACCATAGAGTCACAGTTCCAATGACTAACACCACCAACACTTCATATTCAGATACACCATCTTTTGATTATTGGGAATCAAATTCTGAAGAAGGAGCTTTAAGTGTGGACACAAGCATGGAAGAGGAGACTTCTATTGAGATGGATGAATCTGAATCTGATTCAGATTGTGTATCCCTTGTGTGCTATGGATTTTTCACCTAAGCTAGAGGTTTTGAAGGACCCAGATAAATCACCATTGACACTTGAGGAGATAGAACGGAGGTTATCTACTCTCAAGTATGGTCCAAATGTTACCAAGGTGAGATTTGAGGAGATTTTCTACAAGTTCATCCATGTGTTTGCTTTTAGTTACAAGGATCTAAAGGAAGTCACCTTGGAGGAGCACAAGATTGAGGTGGGGTCACATGCAAGACCAGTTTGCCAAAGCAATGTTGCATTAGCCCACCAATATCTTTGATGGTGAAAGAGGAGATTGATAAGCTCAAAGGCCGGATTTATCTTTGAGATGGAGAATTTGGAATGGGTGTCTTCCATTGTGATTGTGAAGAAAAAGAATGGCAAGCTTTGGGTATGTGTAGATTACAAGAAGCTTAATGTTGTTACTAAGAAGGACCATTACCTTGTCCATTCATTGATGAGATCTTGGAGGAGGTTTCACGTCATGAGAGGTATAATTTTGGAGATGGTTATTGTGGGTATAACCAAATCAAGATTGCACCAGAGCATCAACAACTCACCACATTCACCACACCTTGGAGAACTTACGCTTTCAAGTCATGCATTTTGGGCTTTGTAATGCTCCAGCCACATTCCAATGGTCATGAACAAGGTATTTGAACCTTTCATTGGGAAATTTGTGAGAGATTTCATTGATGACTTTTGTGTCTATGAAAGTAAGGAGGAGCACTTTGAGCACCTAATCAAGGTCTTGCAATGCTTGGATGAGGCAAATGCATCATTCAACCCAAAGAAGTGCATTTTTGGATGTGAAGAAGGTCTACTTTTAGGGCACATCATCTCCAAGGATGGAATAGCAGTTGATCTTGAGAAGTTGAGGAAAATCTCAAACCTTCTATTCCCTTCAAGATTGACAAAGTTACACCAATTCTTGGGGATTTTTGGGTACTATATGAGGTTCATTTTCTCATTTTCCAACAAGGTTTATGCATTGACCATCTACATGAAGAAGGGTGTAGATTACATGGTGATTTTGGAAGACAAGGAGGCTCTTAAAGCTTTTGAGGAGCTCAAGCAATCCCTTGTTGTAGCTCCAATTCTTGCTAAACCTGATTGGAGTAAGCCTTTCATCCTCTACACTGATGCTTCTTATGTAGCTATAGGATGCACTCTTAGTCAATTAGACCAAGATGGGCATGACATCCAATAGCTTATGCTACTAGGCAGATGGTTTCAGCAAAAAAGAACTACTCTATCACAAAGAGAGAAGGGTTAGCAGTGATCTTTGGTCTCAAGAAGTTTAGACACAACTAGATTGGAGGGAAAACCACCATTGTCCAAGATCACAGGGCTTTAAATTACATCTTCAACAAGCCTAATGTAGAAGGGAGGCTAGAAAGGTGGATGATACTCTTGTCTAAGTATGATTACACCATTGAGGATAGGCCAGGAAAGAAACATGCAAATGTTGATTTGTTATCTAGGGCCTATGATCATGATGGAGATGAGTCAATGGATGATTCCTTCTTGGATGAGGAGCTCATGACAATCTCAGTCACCCAAGAGGTTCCAATGGAGTACAAGGAGATTGTGGATTCTATGACAAGAGGTAACTATCTAGAATGGATGCATGCTAGGGAGAGGAAGGCCCTTGCAACAAGATCTAGACCTTACACAATGGTGGAGGATATTCTTTTTCACCAAGGAGCAAATGGTCTACTTCAAAGAGCAGTGGATAAGGAAGAGCCTATCCTACTCATAAAGGAGTTTCATGAAGGTTTAGTGTGTGGAGGACACTTTGCAAGAAAGGTGACTACTTTCAAGATTCTAGATGCAAGCTACCATTGGAGAGAGATTTTCTAGGATTGTCTTGATTATTGCAAAAATTGTCATATTTGTCAAGCTTTTGCTAGAAAATCTACTTCTACTTCACCACTTAGATTAATTTCATTGCTAGGGGAGTGGATTTTGTAGGTCCTCTCAATAGAACTCTAAGGAACAATTGGTACATTGTGGTAGTTATTAATTAACTTACCAAGTGAAGCTAGACCATGGAGGGACAAGAATGAAGATGAAGTTGGTAGATTTCTTTATGAACACATTATCATTAGGTTTGGATGCTCTTTGGAGTTGGTTTTTGATAGAGGAGGAAAGTTTATAGGAAGCATCACTACAGCCATGCTACAACACTTCTCTATCACACATAGATTAACCATATCCTATAAGCCAAATTCTAATGGCTTGGTAGAGAGAACCAATCAGACCTTGTGCATGATGTTGGCCAAAGATGCAGAAATGGAGGAGGCTAAAAATCATTGGGGTAAGAGGATTCATGCAGTTTTGTGGGAGTATAGGACAACCATGAAGACTTCCACCAAATATTTTCCATTTCAATTGGTATATGGTATTGAGTCTACCTTACCTATTCACTTTGATCTTCCTACCTTCCAAAGCATTCATAGGAGATTGAAGAAAGCACAAGGAGGTGATGCATAGAAGTCAAGGAAGGATCAACTCATAAATTGGAAGAGGCAAGAGCAATTGCTATGAGTTGAGTGGAGCAAGACCAAAGGAAACAAAAGCAGAGCTATGACAAGAGGCAAGGCAAGAAGAAGGTGGAGCCTTTCAAAGAAGATGATAGGGTAATGTTGTTTGATTCCATTCGATTCAAAAGAGTGCAAAAGAAGTTTTTGCCTAAGTACTTTGGACCTTTCATAGTGGAGAAGGTGTGGGGCAATTACACCTATGATCTCAAGGAGGAAGACACTTTGATAGGATTAACCATGATAAGTTGAAGATATATCATAGAAGGTAGAAGGACCTTCACTTTGAGGACAAAGTGAAAACTTAGTCTAGGGGTAAATGTAACACTCATTTGTGCATGTGTGTGGTATTATGATATTTAGCTTGGTATTACAAATACTTGAGAAATATTATGTATATAGAGATAAAGGATGGTTCTACATCAATCATGATTAGCTAAAGTTAGTTATAGCTAAGATAGAAGGGAACTTACTTTAGAGGAAGTGGAAAAGATGAGCACCACTATTTTGGATTCTAGTGTATTGACTTGGTATTATTCTTAGGTGTTTGGCTTTGAGGAAAGAGTTGAGAACTCTTGGGCCCACAAGCCTTTTTGTTTTGGATTCTTCTATAGTCCAAGGATAGCCCATGTGAAGGAATCTTTGACTTAGTAGTTGGATCAAGATAAGATCACATGCTTAGTAGAATATGCCCATGTGGATGGATATTCCTTTATAGTTTTTGACTTTACTTGAATTTAAGCCGAGTAACTTGAGTTACTCCAGTAATTATTAACTTTGGTGCGTAACTATTTCACAACTATATAAAGTAGGGGTGAGGAGGTATTCATCATCCTTTCATTTGCAACTATCTCTCTCTCATTGAGTTCTCTAGTGAGCAATGTCTTGAGTCTTAGAGTGTTAGCCTTGGAGGAGTATGATGGAGTTGGGATTCCTTGCCTTCTTAGTCCATGGTGAGCTACCATAATAGCCATCAGAGGTTCATCTTGAGTGAGAGATAGGCCGGCTCACAGACCAACCAAATAGGACAAAGTTCAACATGTCACCAATATATGTAGCTAATCTAAGGATAGAGCTTACTGATATATCATCAATCCATGTATCTAATACAAGGGTGTAGCTCTCTTTGAGTGGATTCTCTTTGCTATATAATAAATACAAGGTGCTCCATTGGGACATTGGAGTATTGAGAAATAAAGCTTTGTGTTTCTCTTTTAACTATCCTTGGAATATTACAATGGTATTAGAGTAGGCTTTTAATCCAAGTGATTGGATCACTCTTTGAAGGAACACGGGATACTAAGATTGCATAATTTCAAGAGGAGAAAAAGTAATGCAATCAATAAATTGGGAATGTTTTAGAGAGAGGATGGAATTGATGCTCTTGAAGGACAATTTCTTACACCTTGCTTTTCATTTTTGAGTCCATACTATATCAAGATTATATACATACAACATGAGCAAGTGAAAGTATATCTTGTTTACCATTTTGGAGCAAAGTTCATAGATGTAATAATGAATTTTTAAACCCAATGATTTTATCTATCATATATCAATATGATAGAGAGTGGGATTTGACATAACATTTTGTAACATTTTGTTATGATGTAATGCATTGGAATATACCAAATCTTCTCCCTTTCAATACTCAAGTAAAAATCCATTATGTAGTTAGACCAAAAGTGATGTTTAGGGAATTCATAGTCCTTAATTTTGGGAGGAATATTCTCAACAAGTGATAGCCGCTAAGGTCTTAATGGTAGTCCTAATTGTCTATTCCCTCTCTTGAGTGATCAAATTAACCCTCTATTGAAGTAGGAAGTAGCAATTGAGCATTTCACGTGTGTCCAAATCATGGAGCCTCAATTGTAGGATCAAATGCAAGGAATGCAAGGGATGTTGAATGAGTTTTGGGAGATCAAGATAACAATGGGAACATTACAAAGTCAAGTACACACTTTCAAGAACAATTATGTAAAGCAAGAAGAAGAATCATCCCAAAACCCAATAATAGTGGCTACTCGACAAGGTGAGTAAATTCTCACCCCCTATGACATCATCTATTGATCATCACCCCAGAGCTTTGTCAAATTGCGTAGCACCTGCAACTGAGTAAACAGTGGACACAATCTGCAATCACATTTAAAGAGTCACTCATGCCAATGACACCAACCTCAATCAACAATGAAGTGACATTGTTATTATGGATGAAGAAAACATGCAACATCAAGCCTTACAAAGGACAATGTTCCATGGAAGTAATGGAAAATTGGATCTCAAGAATGAATTGATACTTTTGAATATTCACGCTAAGGTCACCAATCATTCCATAGGTGTGTTTGCATGTGGGTACTTGAATAATAAAGCCCTCACATGGTATGACACTTAGGAATTTTTTATGTTGGTAGAACAAAGAGAGATCACTTGGACAACAATGCAAGAAGTGTTGTTTAAGAATTTCCAATTCAAAGATTCAGTGCAGATGGCTAGAAGTTGACTGTGGGTGTTGAGAAAAAAGAATAACATACAAGAAAACATTAAATACCATCTTTTAATCACCATTTGAAATTGTCATGAGCTTCATGACAATTTCAAATGGTGATTAAAAGATTGAGTAACCAAGAAGTAATGGTAAGAAATCCTCACATCATTTTTGAAGCCATTGTGTGTGCTCAGAGAATAGCATGAGCACTTGCAAGAGGTGAAGGCATAGTCCCAACACAACACTATTGGGCTAAAACACCACACTTTGGTAGACCAATTCTCATAGAATTGGGCAATATTTTTTTCTAAGATCAAGGAGCATGATCACTCCAAGGAGAACAAGGATGGGTCAATTAAAGGAGAGAAGGAGTCCCTTGAGAGGAAAGTGCTAAAGCAAAAGAAAGATATTGTTACAATTACAGCCAAGTTTGGCATATAGCCATCAATTATCATTCTTTCCTTCTTAGAGGCCCTTGGTCTTCATACAATTGACCTTTGAATAACTTGGAGAGACAAATCAAAGACGAGGATGTTGAAATCACATCAAGAAACAAAATTGCCAATAAATGTACCTTGGGGACTTACTAGCTTAATGGAGAGGAGTAAAAGTGGGAGGAAGAAGAAGATAATTGTATAAAGGTTGAGAAAGACAAACACACAATTGATTATTGTAAATGGAGTCCTCAAATGCAAGCAAGTGAGAGTATTGATAGACCTTGGAGCAACAAAGAATTTCTTAACTTGCTTTGTTGTAATAAGGTTAGGGATAGAACTAGAGAAGGATGAGAATGAAGAAGTAGAGTTACCTAATGGTAAGACAAAGAGAATTGATTCATTACCTAGAAAAGTAACACTCTTTGTAGGAGAGTATCAAGAAGAAATTGAGTGATAAGTGATATAATTAGCTCATTATGATATGATCTTATGCATACCAAGGATGGAGCACTATAGCTCCATGGTAGATTGGAGAAAGAAAATAGTGAGAACTAGCCAATAGAAGATAATTGGAGATAAGGAAAGATAGCAAAGGTAAGAAATACCTCTCTATATCATAGGGATAACAACTATCAATAAGACAAAGAGATGTTTCATGGGTCTAATAAGAGAAGTCACGACTTATCACCTTGAGCTACCACTACACATGAAGATCCATCCAAGGTTCAATGTTTCCTTGCTACATAGATATGCACCCTAACCGTCCCACTTTCCTTCCATACAATAAGTTAGACCTTATCCAACACTCATTGATGGCACAAAGGAATACAAAGTCAAACACATTCTCTAGAAATGCGTCCGTAGTACCCACTATCCGTGTGTGGAATACCCACGATGGGTTCTTCCACCGCATTTTTATGTCCCTCAGGGCTGAGTGAGTACCCTTGTTCCTTCGGAAGCCATGGGATATTTCTTTGAACCTTGGTTCGTAGATAATTTCCAGTACCATCCGGAAAGCCTCCTGTATTATCTTGTCCCTAGGGTTCGCTATGGTTAGGGGGCGCTTTTCAGCTCTACCCGGCTTCGGTCCTTCGGACCTCCAAATCGGCTCAAACTCGTATGTACCCTCCCTCAGTTTCCGGCCCGTTTCATGAAACCATTTGAGGCTTATGACGGGTGAAGCCACTCGACGAAGGAAGTATTGGAAAAGGTACCCTCTATATGAAGCAACATGGGAGCCCATAACTAACTTGACCATATGTTGGTGCAATCTTTTGAGCAACAACTTTGCAATGAGGATGTTGCATCCTAAAAGGGAGGAGGTTTGTAATAACATTAGCTAGATAGATTATCTAGAGATGGAAATTGTTTTGGTAATATCTTGATGAATGTTATATATGATGGTCTAAGTAGATCATATAGAAGTGTCACCAAAAGAGTACTTTCACTAATAGAGCAAAGGTCTAAAATTCCAAAAAAAAATTAAAGTCAATTTTGGAGGCCTAAATAGATAAATTAGGCTCCAAAATATGAAATATTCTCCTCTTGAAAAGATAATTTGGTGCCTTCTCCCCCTTGTTTGTCTCATCAAGATCTTTCCAATGGTACCTCACCCATTTTTTTTGAGCTTCCTACAAGAAGTTTTCCTCTAGATTCCATTTAGTCAAACTTGTTTGACCAACTAAATAGGACAAGGATCAACATATCACCAATCCATGCAGAAAATCTAAGGGTGGATCTTGCTGACATGCACCAATCCATGTATCTGATCTAAGGGTGTAGCTCCCTTTGGGTGGATCCTCTTTGCTATATAATATAAACAAGGTGTTCATTTGGGGCATCGGAGTATTGAGGAATGAAGCCTTGTGTTTCTCTTTTGTGTTTTTCTTGGGGTTTCTCCTATCCTTGGAACATTACACTAGGCTAAAATCAAATCAAGTCTAAAATAATATCCAAGCACATGATAAAAAATCCCATGAGTAGGTGATCTTATCCTCACCTACCAACTAAATCAAGAATTCCTCTAGAATTGGGTCACCTTATCTTAACTAGGACCAACTTTAGCTAATCATGACTAATGTAGAAGCTTAGCTAAACTCCATATAGATAATATTTCTCCACTACTTGCAATACCAACTTAATATCCCTATAGAGCAAACATGCATCAATGGATGTTACAAAACATGCTATTGAGGTTGAGGGCTTTGAGGCAAAGTGAACCATCACCTTCAGGGTAACTTTGGTTACTAGTAGATTTGAGAATGATTTTGGATCTTTTTGGTTTATTGTAGATCCTAATAGTGGGTGCCATTACCCTTGTATTGGGAGTGGTTCCTACCTAAGAGATTAAACAACAAATAATAAATGAATTGTACATTGATACTTTCTCTTCACTTTTAGCCATTTTTTTAGTATCCTTGTGGGATCAACTCTTTCTTACCATTTTCCTAGTAATACATCATCATTGGGTTTCTATAGTAATTCACATGAAATTTTAGTACAAAGGTATAAGACCTAATCATCAACAATTTCTGAAATTTTCACAACTTGATTCAAACCTCAACTTGAGATGTGATCAAAACCCCAAACTTGATCATGATCTTCATACTAATACCTTGATTTCAAGTCCTCCAACTTCCATTGATCACATCATGCTCAAAATCAACACAAATGCAACATTTATTAAGCAGAGAACCACAAAAATTTTGTCTACTTTGTAACCCAATTGATAGATTATGAAAAGCTATTGTGAAACTCCCATAATCCTCCAAAGTATGTGCCCATGTAAAAATTAGACCCCTTGATTTTATTGAAAATATCTCATGCATTTCTCACTTGAATCTCACATTCCTTGTCTTTAGATGGTACTTTCTTTTCTCTTCTTTCCAATAGTGTTCTCTTCACTTCAAATGAACCTTTAAAAAGTCCCCTAATTTGCAAAACCCTCATCTTCAATTAGTGGAAGTCAAATTCTTATACTTTGATCTAGCAACTCTCTTTTGTAAACACGCGGACATCCAAACTCCATCTCCAATGCCTTGATTTTGGTGCATCTTCTTCTACAAAATAATTAAATGGTTAAATCCCAACTTTGCTCATAAGTAAGAACATGAAGGAAAATAGGATTTGGATTCTCCAACACCATGAACCTAGTACTATCATGTAGTCCCAAAAGTGGTCATAATGCAAAATGCATGAGCTACCATCCAAGCCCAAAAATAATCATGTTGTAAACCCAAAGGTTGATTTGAAAGGGACTTTAGAGAAGTAGATCAAGACCATGGAGCATCTTTCAGTCACCTCATCCTTAGATACTTTAACTCCCATGCTCTACTACCACTTTGAGATGCCCTAGATTCTATGCTCTACTCCCACTCAAAACTTGCAAGACTAAAAAACACTACTCTCTATAAAGCTTCTACCACCCATATACATCAAAGCCCTAGAAGAGTACAAGATCATAATTCATAAGGCCAATCACTTCAATGTACATAGATTTCTCACACTGCAATGGATCAACAATAAGATCCTTTGCATAATCTACAACAACATAACATAGATAAAAAGAACACTAAATTATTTTTTCACTTGCTAAACAAACCACAAACAACCATGGAAACTATATTAGATAAAAATGCAGCTTGTAACCTACCATCGTACTCTCATGGTCTACAAGCATCCCTTCATACTCATTGGAGAAATATACAAGTAGTTTGATTGATCATCACTCCGGCCTCACTATCACATAAGAACACCACTATTCTGATTTATATAACTCACAACTCACAACTCATATAGTAAGTCACACACAAACTCTAAAGTGCAAAAATAATCAATAAATCTGATTCCACACAAACATCATATATTATGAAAGCACAACTCATATAGGAGCCAATGATGAGCCAAGGTTGACCAAGTCAAAACTCAAACAACTATACATAGAAGCACAGTTCAAATGGGAGCAAAAATTGAGCAAAATCCACTCTGGCACAAAATATTTTAGGTTTGTTATGCATCAAGCCAAACCTGCTCTAGCATAGAGGCTCTAGGTTAATAAGGCCAAAACTCATATTTTATGTACTCTGCCAACAAACCCACTCAAGCACAAAGACTCCATGTTGATAGAGCCAAAACTCATACGATATGTACTCTGCAAACAGCCATTGATTACACTCATCAAGCCAAACCCACTCTAGCACCCTGTTACACTCACTAGCTTTTTCCACCATAGCCAAGAGCTTCAAGTGGTAGTTCTAGCGGTTCAATCAAAAACCCTAATGTAGGGATGTCAAGCTCTAAGTAGTCTATGAATAACTACTAATACAATGTGACCACCAAGGTCATCACTCTAGTGTCCTAGCTTAGGCGTTGCAAATGTAGTGACATATATAAAGATAATTCAAAATCATAATGTAGTTTTTTTATTTGGAATTAATAGACTTACTACTCTATTTTTTATCATATTATATGTATGAGCACGTATTATATATATATATATAAGCATGTATATACTCACTTAAAAATTTTCATGATTTTTTTTAAGGCTAGTGCAACATTTCACATAACTTTACATTTTTTTGTAAAAAAATATTTAATTAATTATATTAAGATCTATTTTATATAAAATTAAAATATTACAAATACAACTAGAATAAAAAATGTAGTGACAATTTTGTGCTTTCAACCATGATATTTACAATTTCCTTTACCAATCAATGTATTGACATCAATATTTCTATTTTTTTCTAAGTATAGTGATACTATCCTATCATGAGGAATTTTAACATCATCCTAAATTTTAAGAAATATTCATTGATGCTTTTCTATTTTTTCTCCATAATATTAATAAATATGTATATATATTAATTTTTCTTTCAAATTTTCATAATTCATCAAAAAAATGCATGATCCTTTAAGGTTATTTAATAATATTTTCTGAATTAATACTTGTACTACCCACTTGAAGTAATACAATGTAAACATACAACCAGAAAAATACACAACCAAAAATTGACATGTGTTCATTAATCTAATCAATTTCAGTTTGATACTCTTTTATCGTTATATAGATATTTAGAATTGTCTGAATCTATGTTTGCCCGCTTATCTAGTGTGGAAAGAGTTCAGGCAATAATTCTCATAAGCAAACTTTCTAAACGACCAAAACAAATCTGCCTTCTTATGCTTGAGTCTTAGATACATCTCAAGAAATAAAAATAAAAGGAATTTATCAAATATCTGGATAAGAGTTAAAATTAATTTCCTCAAAATCAGTAATGTTAGAATCGATCTCTATCGATTGAGAGTTCCAGAAGTTATTGATTAATCACGTTCTAGCTTGGTCTTAGAAATATACTCATTTTTTCTTTGATTATAATAGAAGACATCAAGATAATAAATTACATATTAAGCACTTCTTCTTTATTTGCCTTCATACTACTTCCACTATCTAATTTATTATTCATCTAATAAATTTTTTTGAATAAAAACTAATATATCTTCTTATTATAGTTTTCTCTCCTGTAGAACACTCTTCTATAAACCATTTTCAGTTTTGAAGTATCTAGATGTACTGAAATCTTCCTTCTTTCTCTACTTGCTCAAAACATAAGAAAAGGTCATTATCTCACATGATAGTATCATATCATTCATATGCTATCCAAAGTTTATTAAATTATTATTATTATATGAATCTTCTTATTTTCCATTCAATATAACTATTCCATAATATGAAGCTTCATGTTTATTGTAATTTTTTGAGTAAAACTATTTCAACTCATGTTCCCTTCTCTCCGTAGGCTCCAATTCCAATCGTAGGCACTTCATTAAAATAACATTACTTTTCAATGGCAATATATTATGGGAAACTTTACTAAGTTATGTCTCCCCGATGAAATAAAGTCCATATATATAAGTCAATAAACATATCCTTCGAGGGTTGGAGAGTCATAGAAGAACTTAAACATTGATCGAATCGAGGGAATGTGGATGACAATTCTCAAGAAACTGCTCTCATATTCGTCGACTAAGACCATCATGAAATGTGCAAAATGGTCACTATCCAATGCACGGATAAGGATCAAAAGGTGGTCTTCTGTCGGACAGCCACTACAAGTCAAATGGAAAAGAAGACATGTAAAAGTGATAACCTTATTGAAGCGTAGACCACACTTAAGCATCCTTCTCGTTGCAGTTGGATGACTTTTGATTTGATTAAATGAGGTCTTTTGTACGACAGAATTGCATGTGGAATTTGTTGACAATAGTGCCTTTTAAAAGGAATTATTTGACTGCTGAAGTTGGAGTAGCATTTGAATCACTATTAACTTGACATTTCACTTTACCACGATAGGGGGTTTCAGATTTAAAAGTGGTGGATACTTCCAGCGATGTGAGATCCGAGAAAAGTGAAAAGTTTATGGGTAATCGTAAAAAGTGATCCGAGGATAGCGGAACGTTCCTGTGTACGAAGATACAGGTGATGAAAGTGGTTTCACATGGGTGGGGAGTTTCAGTTTGGAACACTTATTGACCGGCCAAATCAATGATTTTATTAGTGAAATCACAACAAAGATTAGGTGATAAGCAAAGGATTATCAATTCAAAAGGTGATTCTTGTAAGAAAATGAGAATTAAAAGGTTGACAAGAACTGTAATTGCCATGTGAGATAAAAAAAGTTTGAATTTTTCCCTCTTTGAATTCTTCTTTCATGTGCGGGCTTGGATTGGTTTGGAGTGTGGTTTGGCAATTGGTTTGGCGAGTACTCAAACTCTAGACTAAGAATAAAAAACCACTTATGAAATTACAAGAGAAGTTTATGCCACGAGCATTTGCATAGCAGTAGTCAGTCAAAGGAGAGCAACACCACCTTGGTAAATCTGGTAGAGCACTGCACAAAACATTTTCAATTCATGGATTGTTCGTAATTGATTGTAAGGGATAATTTTGATTTGATCAATATCAATTCCATTGCTTATTCTCATTCTATTTTAGTGTTTAGTATCAATTCACCTCATTCTTAATCACTATCCAATTCATCCACCATTGTAGTCTCCGAATCGATAACTCCATTGGGAACTCCATAGTTGCAAACATCACCAAGATTAAAAGAGCCATTGAAGATAGTATTAGAGCAGAACAAAGCTAAGGGTGGGAAAGGCAAGGAAGACCAATTCCAAATGATTGGATATCATTATGCAAAAAGAGCACTTCAATCAGATTCAAGAAGCTTATTCAAAAAATGATTATGTTCAATTACATGACCACTTTTTCTTGTGTGCATGGGAGTGCATTTCAAACATCATGAACGGGAGACAGATTGTATAAGAAGTGGGTGAGATATATGAAGTCTTACAAGGAAGCAAAGGCATGGAAAACAAGAGTATTGGAGAATGACTTATTGACAAAGAGTTTAAGAGAGGACTGAGAACAATAAAGGATAAGTTAAATCATATCTTTCAATTCTTTGTCTCCCTAGATTTGACATGTTCAATGTGTGCAAATATATCTCCTCTTGCCTTAGTTAGTATTGGTGGTGATGTTGTGTAAAATATTGGAAATGGAGGTGAGGTTCAATTAGTGCATAAACTCAAGGAGTAAGAGGCACACTTGGGTCCTAATCGGAGGGAGAATGGAGCCAAAGAAGAATAAATGGAGGAGGATTTTCCAAAGTTGGGCGTGGGCTCAATTCCATTCATTGTCCCCAAGTACTCAAGGGCTACATTTTAATGATGGGTTTGAAGAAGAGAGGCGAGCAAGAGGAGTTCTAATAGTACCAAAAGATGGAGCTCCACTGGAAGAGACCAAATGACCATACAAGGAGATCATGAATCTGACAAGAGAAGAAAGATCCCCATACTGAATACAAAGATAACTCTTGCAATGGTTACTTTGTCACAAGATTTAGCAACTACATTAAATGGAAGAGTGAATCTATAAAAGCTCAAGAGATGTAAGATAGCCGAGATAAAGGCTCAAAAGTTTGCAAAAATGAAGGAACATAAGTACCTTGTAGAAGCCAAGATAAGAAGGTGAAAGTTCAAGCAGAGTAGATATTTTGTTCTAAGAAAATAAGGTCTAAAGTGGAGAAACTCTGTATCAAAGAGAGAAATACCAAATCAACCTATTTTATTTCATGACTCTTGAATTAGCTAGGGTTGGGGAAGACTCCAAATGAGATTAAGAGTATAATTATAGTATCGCATGAATCATCATTAACTTGATATTTCAGTTTACCACTATATAATCACAATATTAAAAGCAGTTATAATTCAAATTATGGACTCTACGTATACTTTCCCAAAATTTGCGATTTGGAGTACGAACATGATGACAAGATGTTCAAATAAAATTAATTACAAGGTTTGATCGGAGGTTTCAATACTAGGTTTCCGGTTCCCATGGAAATCGGGAAACAAATCTACGGGAACTCTATGGACACCGTAAAAGCTTTTTATGCAAACTCTATAGGGAACCACAACATTTTTATGGGAAATCAAAATAATACCCTCACAACTTAATATACGTTTGATGGACATTATGTAATATTTTGTTAAGATATTAATTAGGGCATTCTCGAGTACACATGTATCATTTACATCTTCTTACACCTGACATGCATAAATGCTGTTACAATTTGTCAGGTAACTAACCGACTATATCAGAATATATTAGGCAACTCACCCAATATATTCCACAACTCTGTCCGTATATCTAATCTAATCATAAATCTTGTTACAATTTGTTAGGTAACTCACCTAATATATTGCAGGATATATTAGGTAGGTTATTTAATATATCTCACATCTCTCTCCGTAATAAAATCATAAATCCTATTACAGTTTGTCAGGTAATCACCAAATATATTGCAGTGTATGTCAGGTGAGTTATATCTTACAATGCTTTCCGTAATCCAATCCAATCTGAAATCTTCAGGAGATTTTCATCATAATTTGTCAGAAAACTCACCTAATATATTGCAGAATATATTAAGTAAATTATCGTATATACCTCATTATCCAATCCAATTGTAAACCCCATTACAATTTGTCAGTAAACTGACCAAACATATTGTAGGATATATTATAAGTTATCCACTATATCTCCCAATTCAAAATCCAATCTGTAATTTAGTTTAATGTTTTAAACAAAAACCCTCTAAGATTTTCATTACAATTTGTCAAATTTGTCAAGTAACTCCTCTAATACATCGGGGAATATATTAGATGAGTTATCTAAAATATTCCGCAACTCTCTCTCCGTGATCCAAATTCAATCTGTAATTGTTTTTATGATTTTAAGAAATAAAATACTCTAGACGTTTTAATCACAATTTGTCAAGTAACTAATATATCACACAACTCTCCCCGTAATCCAATCCAATCCATAATTTATAAAATTTAAGAACTGAAACCGTCTAGAGGTTTTCATCGTCCGTATAAATTTCTGTCATTAGAAATCCGTGAACCTTAGTATTGAAAACTCCACAGTTTTATGAAGGGAAAGCTTGTATCAGTTCTTGTGCTGAATGAAGTGCATTTTTCTAGTCTCCAAGTTTCCATATCTTCTAGGGTGGGTGTTACAAATTCTTTCTGCCTTAAATATGGGTCATTTTGATCTTTTATCTCTTACAATTACTGCTAAATTAATACGATTTGCTCCATACAAAAGGGGCACGTACATAACAACAAACGAAGTAAAGTACAGGAAGTGAGACAAATATTTTCAGCCTTTATTCCGTTTTAGTCAGGTGTAAATATTCACGCAGCCTTACGATCTGCACACCAAACTGCAGATGGCCACGTTATGAGCAGCTACAATATGATGATGCTTCTTAATACAACCTCTGCCTTGGTCATCTCTACTCTTAACATCAACAGTCGGCGTGGAAGAGTCCAACACATCTTCTTTTGCCTAATACTTTGGGATGAAAAACTTGAACTTAGTTGCAGGTCGAAAGAAAGAAAACACTGGAAGAACTTGTCTTAATCATGGGGAGGAAAGAGGTGACGACTGATCCACCAATTGGCTGATCTTCACAGGGATTTCCCTTTTATGGATTGGAACTATAAATGATCTCTTCTTGGGCGCGCTACCCTCATCGAGGATCTGTTGCAAGATGCATGTGGAAGTAGTGGAAAATCTTATTGCCCCTAAAGGTGTTCTCATCTGGAATATGCTAATAAGGCTGTACTTGGTTGTACATCTCATTCTCATCCAGTTCCGAGTCGGTCTCAGTCTCGCCGTGAAGTAAGCTTCTGGTCTCACTCTTGCTACTCTATCATGTAGGCGTTGCCCCATTTTGAAATTTAGTACTTCGCTCGAACTCGATCAGATTGAACATCTGGATCCATGACCGTTCAAGCTTTCTTCTCAGAATCACATTGACGGCTTTCCCTTGGAACTTGTTCGCCAGTGTCAAGAGTTTTCACTTAACTAGAGGAAATCTAAAGTGGAATGTGAATTCCCTTACATGACCCGACCATAAGCAAACGATTCATCTCTACTGACCAGGTATATATAGGTGTACGAGAACAGAAGTCGTTCTGGGAACGGGTTATCCAGAACTCATGAAGTGTAAATGATGGGTAAGCAAGATGTACATGATGCACAATGCTAGAATAGTGAGAAATCCACAATGTAGAATGCATCGAATGTAACTTCAAGCAAACGTATAATTGAAACAAATTGACATTAACATATGTTATGGCTAACAGATTAGTAAACCACCTCGAGAACTCTATGCAACTCAAACGACTGCGAGAAATAGGTAACACTATGTAAAAGACTGCGGTGCGTGAATGATAAAAATAAAAAACGTTGGCTGGAATCTGGTAGGAACACTGTATACACCAGAGGTCCTATGAATCAGGTAAAGAGCGAAGGAAAAATAATAGGGAGAGAATTAGCTGGGAGTGGAACAATGCGGGAACTATAGGATGGTGTGGCTGCAGAAACCTGTCGAAGTGCAACAGGGTAACGACCTACTGACCAGGTATATAGCTCGAAGATCAGGCCAACGCCATCTCCCAAGGCAGCTGTCGAGCTATTAGAGACGAGAGTTAGAGTTGGTTTTCGAAAAGAGATGAAAGCGACCGCGCGTGATAACAGGAAGGATGGGAAGACCCAACGAACCGAACAAGGAAAAGACATGGGGGGGGGTGGGCCGTGATAATAAGAATGATGCCCATCAAGCCGAACAAGGAAAAGACATGGGGGTGAAATTGGGCTAAGCCCCAATAGTATCCGTTCTTGAGAAGGTAGTTGGACTTTGCTTCACCTTAGAAAGCATTTGCCGACTAAATCTTCTCTCTACAGTCTCAGCTGTAACATGTGGTAAATTAATAATCAGGATACATCATTCACGCAGATAGCTTGTTGATATTCCAGAGATCTTACATACGCTCCAAGGATAGATCTTGAAGCCAAAAACTTCAAAACCTTCGTGCGTTTGGTTGAATTACGTCCGGTGAGTCACGTAGCTGGGCTTCTATTGTGGCATAAATTGCTATGGAAGGCCTTGAATAAACTCTGCCACGTACATCCTGGGTCTTTTCCACACTCTCACGGCTACCCAGTGAGAACAGCGATTGTGAAAGTTCATAAGAGCCCAAAATACCAAGATCAAGCCCAAGCTCAATCCCCTTGGTCCCTGTTTGTTTTGCTAGCCTTTGATCTCATATCTCGTACAGTGTTAAAGACAGAGGTACCATTGACCTGCTTTCAAAGGAGATACTTGAAGTAGTATCCGATCTAAATTGGATACTTCTAAAACACTCCGAGTACCACTGTTGTACAACTTCTTCAAGCTGGAAAATGTAATCCAGAACACAGAATGATGAGTAGGATAGGCAAAGGAATAATTTCTCCAACTACCTAAAAGTAAATGATCCAGTATATCCTACAACTACTGGAATTTTCTTATCCTTCAGCTCTCCTGAGTCCTGCGGATCAAGACAAAGCTCTGCGCCTCATAATATTTTCTAAGAACTCCTCACCGGTTATTAACCATAAATTTTGCCGTGCTTCGTATCAGTTGATTGAACATTGAGGTGGGTTTCTTACGGCAAAGAAAGCGTACCTCCTATAGTTTACACGATACTTCTACATTTGCTGGCTTGGTAACTTGCTAGTGGTTGCCAGGTCACATCTCGAAGCGTTGCAAGTTAAGTCTGAGATCTCTTGTAGGATAGCTTTCATGGTGCTGGGCAGAATTTGTTGAAAAGTAAAACCACTACAAAGGCTGTGTACTCAAAGTCTTGGCCTTCCATATCGACTTTCAGCATCATCAAGAAGGCGTCAAAACGACATTTCAAAGTGAATTACAAGTAAGAAGGTGGATGCTGATACAACCTGATAGTCTTCCACTGACAAAATGTACCTCAGATGGGACAACTACTCTTGTAGACGCCCTCCTGGCTGCCGGACAATACAAGTATCCAGATGTCCAGATCCTTAGATCTTGCATCCACAAAATATGCACGCCCGACAGTACGTCAACCAAGGGAGCCATTCTGGCCTCTGCTGTAAATTCAACCAGCGGCATTCCATCTGAATGAATGGAGTACGTGTACATAATTAATTAAACTGTTGTATCCTACACTAATAATTTCACACTGAAGAAAGAGATAAATGATCAGTCAGCCATACTGTGGTGAGAAACCATTGAACGTGTAAGACGATTCTGGCTTTGGAAGCAAGAAGCACTCGTGACCCCAAAACCCTGGCATGACAATGAATCTGTGGAAGAAAGTTGGTAACTTCCTGTAACTAATCCAATGCGACAAAATTCTCTCTGCTCTAATATAGAACCTCCAATTTACCTTAACAAATGCTTCAGCTAAAACCTCACAATCTGCATCATTGATGCGTAACGAGCGTTGTGGTACAGCTTCAAGCTCATGACATCCACTGCCTAGGAAAACTTTCCGGAGGGCGAAGCCCAGGCGTTCTTCTTCCTCGCTCAACGGCTAGTTTATTGATACCCTGAAGTCAGCAAAAAAGTGGAGCTGGGTACCTCAGACGTCACACCCTCAGTATCTGTAGTTTGTTGGCAAAAGCTATCGCCACCCAATCCGGCTGTGTAGAGGACCATTGTAGCTGATTAATTTCAGCACCTGCCGTGTAAGCCAGTATAGGATCTAGGCCTCCATCCACAGGTGTGCTCATAGTGGATAAATCCCAAATTAAAGCTTGTGAATCATCGCCCGCACTGCAGATGTGGCATGAGCTATGAGGTGCCCACGCTACTGCATTCACGCAGGCCTGTTTACAGCAAATGACAAGTAAGACTCGTTTTCAAGCAAGATGAAATTATGAAAACTTTGAAACTGAGAAAGTTCGTGGGAGGGGAGCATCAAAATATATATACTCACACAACCTAGAAGGTTAAAGAAGGCTAGTGATCTTGAAGTCATTTTTATCACGCTCCGCGTCCCACAGCTCTGAGAAATACCAGAGCACAAGAACCAGATTATTCTACTTGTCTCACCTGGTGGCGTTGTAGCTCTGCAACTGGAAGAGTAGGGAACCTTATATCCAAAACAATTACTTTCGCAGAGTCCATGACGATAGTGGCCATATAGCGAGGATCTTGCTTATTCCAACCAAGTCGAAGAAGAGGTGTGTCAGGCTGGGGATTCTCGTAGATGATTGTAGAGTGCTCCTTGTCTCGTAAGTCGAACACGCGAACAGATCCATCAGCTGATACTGACGCGAACACTCCCACGCCTCCCCAGGCTATGTCATAAACAGCCTTGTCATGAGCTATGAGTTGGGTGTCGACCACTTCCTTCTCTATATCCCAAATAGTGCACGTAGTGTCTATACTGGACGTTCCCAAACGCCTCATCTCGGTCTCATTCCAGTCGAAGGACGTGAGAGGGGAGCAGTACTCGCTGTTTTTGTTGTTGTTGAGCAAGCTCTTGAGCTCCACCTTGTCCTCGCCGATTTGCCAAATTCGAAGATAGTCTCCAGTGGTCGCCATGAGGTCTGGTTTTTGACTCTCTTTGTCTGGTATGAACATGATTTTGGTAGTTGGATACGGATGCTCAAATGAGAGCTTCGGGTCCGAGTTAAATTTACCTGTCTCATCATCTAGTCTAACGATCTCCACCTTATTGGAGTACTCCTCGATGAAACTCCCTATTGCCAGACGGAACTTGTGCTCCCTCTGTACACTCCAATTCATTCCATAAATGAGCCAGGGTGCTTCGTAAGTGTAAATCTCCGCCCGTTTAGGAATATCCAGGGAATTCTGTGGATTCGTATCCTTCTTATCACTTGCCATAGTGGCCGGATTCAAGTCACCGACGGTCCTCCGAAGCTCTGTCGTCCTGAAACGACCAACATTAAGACACGCTTAGAAACAAGATTGACCTCTTGAAATGCCCTGAAGTTCTACACCTGGAGTAAATTGATAACAACCACTCTCATCGCCAGTCAAGAGGGATACATGTTTCAATTTACTTAAGTATTTCCTCTGCTTTAGTAGTTGCCTGATTCTACTACGAGGGTCCTTTCTCATTCGCCCAAGGATGCCTACGAGCGAATTTTGGAGAGAACCTCGAGATAACTAGGAAACTGGCAACGTCCTGAATGCCTGTGGGAAACCCAGAAAGCTGAAACAACGACCTTCAATCAGAGAAGCGAAAAGACAATTAGTGACCTACCACCACAAGACCGAGGGTCCTAGACGACGTCAACCGTAGGCTACAGTGTTCACCATATGCAACCACAAAACATCGGCACAGTTTCATCACCTCGACTGGTCAACGCGTAGCAGTCAAACAATCAATTCCTCGCAAACAAACGACAGTGTTAACCATTCAAACAATTATCAACACCTTAATAAAATTCACCAGTTCCATAATCTCCATCTTATCCGTCGCTTACTTGATTATCTTCACCAGAAAACTCAAGCTTAAAGCTGAGAGCAAAGCTTCTCCTCAACCACTCGACTCCCAAATGGCACGATGGCACCGAAAATCTGCGGCAGCTACGACGTTCTTCCTCCTCTGTACAGAAAACTTCTGCTCCTCTTCCT
Organism: Lunularia cruciata; assembly: GCA_948567375.1. Classification (NCBI taxonomy): domain Eukaryota; kingdom Viridiplantae; phylum Streptophyta; class Marchantiopsida; order Lunulariales; family Lunulariaceae; genus Lunularia; species Lunularia cruciata. Next base: position 30,726,194 of record OX419758.1, read on the forward strand.
CCGGTCTCCACCGGTAGTCTTTCCCGTTCCGCTCGTAGCAAGGAACACTCGTTAAAGCACCATCATCCGATTGCAGTTCTGCCGTGACCGGCTTTTCGATCATGTTACGATCGAAGGAACTCGAATCGCGATTAAAAATTAAATCAGCCTTCCTCAGGCTCAGCGGCAGCTTGCAAACGAGCATTCATTCATTCGTCCGGTGCCTTCTGCCCCAGAGCGAGGGAGAGTTTCTTTCTTCTACTGATATGCCACGTAAACTGTTCGTCCCAACCCTCTTCCCTCAGAGATCTCCGCCCTCCGCGTTTTACCCGGAACAATTACAGCCTCTGGATGCGTTTCTAACACCAACTGTTCGTCCCCCTTATGGCGGCTGATTTTTGTCCACCTGACTGAAGTATCTTCAGATCTAGAACTGTATCTCCACCTTCTGCGTTCCCAGCACGCAATCGAGTCCGGCCACGTCAACTCACTAACCACCCTCAGGTATAATTACCTGGCACTCGTCGCCTCACAACCGTCGACTTGGGCTGTCATCCAATTTGAGCCGTTCAGATGTGCTCTCTCCCTCTATTCTGATGGCTATTTTACATATCCACGAATTGTTCACATGGCAAGTAGGTCAGGTCCTTTTTGCGGGACCCAGGGGATTTTCAAGACCGGCGACCGGTCCATGGAAGACCATCCTCGCTTTCACCGTTGGAAGAGGTGGGATAAGGAAACAGGTCGTAACATTTGGCGGCTGTAATCATCACGTGGATTGAATTTCAGCGGACACTACCTAAGATATAATAGTTTATTAGTTCTGTTCTGTTCTACCTCGCATACTTGGGGGCCTTGGAATACTGAGGGACTAAAATTGGCTAAGAAGTTGCCTACTTATAACAATTACTACCGACTGCGAGGATTAAGTGCCAATTAGAGGCTGCTAAGCGGGGTTTGTGCTTTCACCTTATAGGAATGAATTTGAGGTGCAGATTTAGAAGAAGAGTCTTCTAAATTCCAGCCACAATTTGTATTAGCTCTTTATACCCTTTGCTCTTGAGTACTCTTTATGGTAGAGTACTCAAGATAGTGGAAGATACGTGTGATCTTCTTCTTTCTTCCTGTCAAGAGTCATATGGTGGTGGCGGTTTCGTCGCGGACACTTTGGTCGCAACAATCTGCTCGCGAGTCATAATAACGTTCCGAGTATGTTGTTTCTTTCTACCGGTATCAAATGAATGATTTCACACCCTTAGACTTAGCTTAGACGCTCTATTTAAGTTTTCATTGAAAAACTATCTACGTTGTCATAAAACTTAGATGAATATTAAAATTTCTATGCCGCTACGACTAATTAGCACAGAGAAGACCACAGAAGAGGAGAATTCCTAAAAGCATAAGATTAGTCTTGAACAAGTCTTGTCCTTTCATTCCAGACCAGCATTACTCCGTCTCTCCGTATCGAGTTTGTCCAGAGGACATGTTCAGTTTCTAACTCCTGTGACAAAGACAAAGGAGAACAATAGTTCGAGAGAGGAAAACAAACACAGTGGACTTAGGACCTATGGGGGACAAGAGCCAAAACAAAGTGATACGAGATTAACTATCGTACTTCCACTAAGCGTAGTAGAACCCCTCAGAATAAGATCGAGATACATAAAAGAAAGTAAAATAAAAGAGAAGTACATAACTGCAGAGATAGAAGTAACCAAGTCCTACATTGAAATCAAAGTCTCCGCCATTCGAACAGCCGCGGGCGAAGTGAAGCGAAACTTTAACTTTTATTATAAGTTCTAATATTACGCAATCGTTCAAGGTCAAAGTTAATGGATTTCGGACGATCCACAATGCTAGCTTATATCGATAGATAGCGAAGATGAGTCCTCAAACTGTTCTACTTGTATAATTCCACCTCTAATCCGAACAATTGGATATGAAACTTGATTGTATCAGTTTTTAATTTAGGGAAAGTAAGATTTCTGAACTTGAATCCTAACTTACTTTTATATTATAGAATGGAGCACAAAAAAGTAACAAAATCCAAAATTTAAATATCATGAAACATCTGTTCTGCAATATGATTCATGCAGCCGGATATCTGTACTTTCAAACTAGATTCCGTATATAACTGCTTCGTCATGTTTGTTTAGTTGTTTATCTATTTAGCAATATGTAACTAAATACACGAACTTTTGTCTAACCAAATTTTTATATAAACCGTACAATGTCATAGGATTATCATGGACTTTTATCATGAACCATTATTTTATATATACTATGTTACACATAGTCCATACAACATCATAGAACTATGATGGACTTCTACCATGAACTGGGGATTGAATTCCCCATGGGTTGGCTTAGGGGTCTAGAGTTTGTTTGTGTTTGTTACCTTTGGTTTTCATTGGATACCATTTTCCGGTTCCCTCTTGCACCCCTTGGTGTTTTGCATACTTTTTTCCTTTCTTTCACGTTTATTCATATTTATTTATTTAGTTTTGTGTATGTTTTCCGGATTGAATTCGCCGTCAAGATAAGCTCTCTACCTTCGGTTTCACGTGTCACGAAGCAGATAAAACATCAGTTCTCATCCTCCGTCTCCAGGAGTCGATACACTCACATGCCCATGATAGAGGTGGAATGATAGTTGTCGGACCACTCATTGCTCTCTATGCTGATGAAAATGCAGTAGGAACAGGTGTCTAATTGAAGACATAACAAGAAGAAATCTCCACGTTAACGTTAGTGGCAAGGAGAACAAATCAGTTCTATTCACGAAAGAAGGCTGAAATAAATTACATAAATATAGATTGTGCGTATTAAAGAAAAACTAGAAATTATCATACCTCTTACATCCAAAAGGAGGAAGAGGAGAAGTGAAGAAAAAAAAGAAGGTTCTTAACGTCAAGGTTTGTGGAAAATAAAAGGACACAAAAAGTTGGTCCACGAAAGAAGGTTAAAAGAAGTTGTCCATGTTATACTCTCCAACAGAATATATTTGCTATACCTTTTTTTGGTAGGAATCATCTCTTTGATTGGACATAGAAAAGTTGATACTTCATGGAGTTTATAGAAACTATGTACTATGTTGGTACACTATTTGATCAAATTGATTCTAATTTAGGTTTTTAGTTGTCACCAAAATCTGAAGTATTCATTTTGAGTTTATAGAAACTATGTGCTATGTTGGTACACTATTTGATCAAATTGATTCTAATTTAGGTTTTTAGTTGTCACCAAAATCTGAAGTATTCATTTTAACCACAAAAAATTTGAGCACTTATTACATATTTGTAATAAGTATATTAGATATTGATAAGTAATAAGTAAGTCTAATAATATAAATATAGTAAGTATCTAGATATTGATATTGGAAATAAAACGTATGTTATTTTATCCATAGCTAGGGATATTATCGACAGCTTTGCTATATAAAAGAGATGGATTTCTGAATACTCTATTTGGCACTTGATGAGAGCCATACAACTCACTAACATCTAACGAAGATGAGAGAAAAGTTTACATCAAATAGCTCGGAAAACTGATTTTAAATAAATAATGCAGGCACTATGAAAAAAAGTACCGAATATGGAAAGGAAATGGTAATACCATACAGCTCAAGGACCGACAAAGAAGAAACCACAACACCACGTCTTCAATAACAAAGACTATGATAAGTTATCTTCTAAATGAAATTTCATATCAAGTACAAATACTAAGCACTGCTCAGATTATGCACGCTGACCTATTTTGATTGAGGCGATGTCCTTTTACTTATTTTTAGCATCACTACTAGAGACTATCTAAAGATCAAAATCTAAGAGGCAAGTTTTGTCTTAATCTGCTTCTAGTGAATATTGGAAGTCCAAAAGTTCCACTATAGTATGTAGTTCCACTATTGTAATTTTTATCGTTTCTGCCCGGTGTGTCCACCAAACACGAGGCTATGGACTACTGTAAATTAGGCTACCATCAAAATGTGATGATATCAGTATGAAGTTCAAATATATTTGCTCGCACACCTTTAGAGCGGTTGGAATCACGTTTCGAACTACAGGAACTGAAGTACCTTCCAAAGTTGCCTTTAGCATGTACTTTCATACTCAGTAAATATTCGACACGTGGCGTTACAACCGTCGTGGGCGTCCCACTCCTACTCTTGGGAAGGGAAAAAAAGAGAAAAGGAAGGCAACCACGCAGAGAAAACGAAGAATGGGAAGATCCCATCCTTCGTTTCGGAAAATGGTGCTAAGTCCCAATAGAGTCTTAAGAAGGAGAGAAAGGACTCGGTGTGGATTTGCTCGTGGGAACTCGGGTATAGTCCTCCGTACGGACCGGGTTAAGTCAAGGCAATGGAGAGTATTCCTTGTTAAGGTCGCATGGGGTGCAGGACCATGTGTTTCATACTTTCTACATGTCTCCCTGGAGGTAAAGAAGCAAGTGATTGAGCAGGGCTACGGGGTAGGTAAGTCGATGGGGTTCTGGGATCCGTATGATGGCACGATATGAGTCATGCCCCCATGGGATATGTATACAGCACCCGAAACTACAGGATAGACTGTGTTTGAACTTCTAAATTCTTGTCGGTCCAAGTTCGTGCGGCCGTGCCCGCGGGTACCTACACGCTTGCCACTTGGAGGTTGCCCTCTTCTGGTAATGGAGAGAGAAGAAAAGGTCTGCACCAACTCCTAACTGGAACTGTCCATCTACCGATCTCGTGCCAACGGGATGCATCGTATTTTCCAGCCATATATATATATATATATAATAGTATTATTATGAGTCCAAATATAGTTTACTTGAGCAAGGCTTATCGTGGCCACGAATTTAAAATTAGAGCATAAGACAAAGTATTGTACAAAAAGCGAAAAATTGATTTCCATATAATATTATCGCAGGCCAATAAACTATGAATTCTTTCTAGGAATTGTTCCATTTGTAAAGGCAAGATTTGAATTGAAAGTAAAAACAAGTTATAGTTAATGCATATTCTAAGAAAACACTCTGTATGATTATTTATTTTATGATGGGTGAACTTCCTCTAGCCTAGGGCAGGAGGTCTTTCACACTTACGTGCAAAGTGAGAGATAGACGAAGAGCTTATCAAAATCTGGATTGGAATTTGCATCATACCCAAATTTCGCCGATGTGATTTTAGTATTTTATAGCCCCCCCTTTGAAATCACTATTTAAAACACATTGTTTTCCTTTTAGTCTAATCCGTCTGAAAGTGGTCTTCCTTGCCAAGCGTCAACTGACTATTCAGTGTCACACTTTGACAAGATTGTTCCGCTCGCCTTCTCTGCGTCATATACATATAGATCATGGCATTTGATCAAGACCTTTCTTTCCGTTTATAACGGGTTCCAATGTGTATTCCGCAACCGCAAATATGAAACGAATGCATGCATAACATCTGCAAGTCACCAACAATTTTCCGTCAACTGGCGTAAGTTCCTCAGATCCAATTGCTCTAGTCCACAGAAACATGTACTGAGCTCACCAGCTGACATTTGAAAATGGATCGTCGTACTTAGACGGACTTTTTGTTGAAAATATCTCTCAGGGAACATAGGAAGAAAACTTCAGACACGGCCAATAAGTAGAACCAAGGATATATTTGCAAACACATGTGAGCACATCACCGGAAGTCAGGGATTCTCGGTTTTGGATAAACCCGGCACGTAATATTTTCCTGATCGATTACCTCCGAAGTGTAATCAAGTCATATCAACGCCAGATGATCGATAAGCAACCCGTTTATATCACATACTCATCCAAAGCAATCCAGTCTACGCAATCATCATCAGAACGATGTTAAATTTCTCCACGTTGACTCGACAATTCCGGATACGGAAGATTGTGCACTAGTAGTGCACAATCTCCCGTATCTGGAATTGTCTTCTTCTAAACTGTTCGAGTCATTAACCATAGCAGTGTTCAATCAGACATAGATCTTCTACATGAATTAGACTAAACGTTTCATCACCGTATTCTTGACTATATAAGCTGTGTGAATGACCTTCAATGTAACAAGATGGGCGATGAGAATGAAGAAAGGATAGTCTCCATGTTTCTAACCAATTTAGCCACTTTGTAGAAATTTATCATGACTATCAAATGAATCTTGGGATTGAGTTGACGATAGTCAAAAGTCGAACTTACTCGCCACTTGAAAAGAGAGAATAAATCACAGACGATGAGGTCGGACACATATATATTCCAAGTCATTGCCTACCTACCTAAGAATCATAAAGTTAGTATTATATTAAACTTGAAAGTTTCGTAATTTTTGACCATTTACTTCCATCATATTAAGAGTCCGTTTGATTATACTTATGTTGTAGGTGTCCAAAGACGCAGATATGAGAATCTGCAGCCGTTCTGTCCAGTTTGTTTGTTGTGGAGGACCGCAACAACGAAGCAACTTCTATTGAGTGCTTGCTATGTAAGTTAAGCTGATGCGTGTGTATGACTAGTAGCGTGCTATGGTATTTCATAAATTTAATCACAGAACCATTCTCCAGATAAAATGAAATGATTTTACGTTTCTTAGTGGTCAACCTGAGTAAGATGGGCTTGAATGATAGAAGCAAGAGAAATGAAATCATACCCATGAATTTACCTAATTCACTTATTACTTTTATTTTTCATAGTTTTGTAGATTTAAAAGGGCATATGATAATCACTATTTATAATAACCATGTCAGTGAATCGATCCACATGATAGTCACTTCCTTACGAACAAAAGCTTTGCCTCAGTACAGCTTTGTCCGCCAAACAGATTTAGACTCTAGACATTGTAATTTACTTAATGAAGCTATCGTGGTATTGCGTCCAGTCATACTCCCAAGAATAAGGTAGAAACTATGGATAAAAGTTATTGCTTAAAACCTTAACGGATATTTCAGTAAATACCTGGATCGCGTACTTGAAAATTTCTTGAAAGCTCATTGACTCATGATAACATTAAGTTATCTCAAAACCAATCTCAACCAAAAGAAAAACCATACAAAACTGAAAAGAGAGAGAGAGAGAAAAAAAACAATTGGATTCTTATGCAATTGATGTATATAAAATTAAAACTATTTATGCATATGATGATGACAAATATATTGTCTGAAAAATTCGTTTTCAAGTCATGGTTGAGTAAAATTTTCAAAATTTTATCTACTCCATATTCTGCAATAGAAGCTTTAGAAACTCATTAAATTTGTTTCATTATTTCCCTTCTACTCTAACGGTTTTGGTTCAAAATCGAACTTGACCCAGACCTATAAAAATGTGAAATCCTAGTCTAAGACTTTACGAATTATACCCTGTATTTATGCCCTTCTTATGTGAGTACAAATCAAACACAAGTCACACGATTCAATTTAGATTTGAGGAATATTATTTATGGAAATATGAAAAATCCATATTTAATATAATGTTTCTTAAAATTAGTCCTCGGTATACTTTAGAGCTATATTTCCACGTTCTAAAATTTGAAGTTGCGTGAATTAGTTTATCAACATGAATCCTTCATGATGAGAAAATTTATTTTTCTTAGCTTCAAATTTGGTGTCGACGTTGTTAACGGTTTTCATCATCAAATTCATATTTAATTTTTCATGTTCTCACGACGTATGTAATCGACCTCCCGCTTCTGTGATTGATGTTCATCGACTTAGTTTCCTTGTTCCAATTTTAAGAAGAAATTTGGGAAAAGGAAAATGCATTAATATCAATCAGAAGAATTTCTTAAAAGTAATGATAAATGTGAGTCAACATGGCTCTCTGTCCGTATAAGTTAACTCCGTGATACGCATACGAATTGATGCAAAGAGCACCCTCAATACGTGGTCCAACGAGGTAAAATAAAATTCAAACTTCTTCGTTTCTTTCCCGTACCGTATAGTTGTTCTAAAAAGCACAACGTGTCAAAACATAACCACTTGTCTTACGAGCACATCCATTTGAAAGAAAACGTCTACTCTAGGTCGACTCAGGATTGGAAAGATACCATCCATCTGAAAGAAAAAGTATACGCTAGGTCGACTCAGGGTTTGGAAGACCCCGTCAACAAGAAGGTACTTGGTTGGTCACGAAACAATATAAATCAGCTCGGCTTAGTTGGATCCAACTTGTTGAGATAGTTGACAATATTCATAGCTCAAACGACTCAATTCGATAAGACATGAGCACTATATGTTAAAATCGAAGTTAAACTCCACTTGATTGGAATAGTTGACAAGTATCCATTACTGACAAGTATCCATCCAACCTCTCAATAGTGATTGAGGAGTACCACGAGACTGCGGATTCACTCTAACTTCCAAAATTAAACGTAACAGAAAGGACAAGGCTCAAAAGTAACCCAAGTTTGGCACTTTATTTCAACTGAACTCCAAGTTGTTCCAACGATCTTATAGCATCTCTGAAATCTCTGAAGTCTTCACGCAGCCTGGCAATCTAAGCCAAATCTTAGATGCCATGCATTTCTACAAACAAGTAAATTCTTCTAACGCTGAGAATGTCATCTATCTCCGGGAATGACATTAGGGGTTTCAATAGAGTATTTACCGAATTCCATAGCCATACTGTGCATACACACATTGTCTAGAGTATGCTACAAAGTCTCCGAGTGAAAGTGGTAATATGATAATATTGGAGTCTAATATGATAAGCTCTCGAGCATTTCCTGACAAATGCATCGTACACCATCTCCATGGTTCCATATAAATCCAAGTCTAGAGGAACAAAGAGGTGACCTCGCTGCATATCCCTATACTTGGAGACCTTGCGTGTTGCTACTCCCCTCGCCGCCCATCTAGGAGGATGAGTAATCACGACTTCCAAAACTGCATCACACGTAGGGTCTATAACCACAACATCCACCACGGTCACCTTGTCATCTCGGACCAAGTATAAGTCTACTCTGATATGTGTTGTCTGCAAAGAATATGAACGCTCCCTCCAAGCAAGGTATCCACTCTCTCATGCCATAGCAAACACTATATCCCTAATAGCATCATGGGTAGCTATACTCTATCCTCCATAAGGACATTATGTCATATGGACCACTATTGTATATAGTGTAGAACCACACTCATAAGCGAGTAACAAGATGTAGACGAGTGGACCAAACCTAGGTGGAACCTCATTATTGCAGAGAAAGTGGTTGGTGCGAGTCAAAATGCCCTAATGCACAATCAAGCTAGGATCCAAATGCCTACATCCTTGCTAGAGCAAAAGCAAAGAAGACATGCTCTAGTGGCCCGAGGAATGGATGAGTCAACTAAGAGAGAATGTAGCATATGTTGACACTATTGCTCTATAAAGGAAGATTGCAAACCTCTGGTCCAATCTGACGGTAGTGAAGCAAAGGATAGAAGGTACTCCCTTGCCCATGGAGATAGACCATCTTTTTTTTTCCATAATAACCCCTGGAGAGAAAAGGATCTCTCCTCCACCTTGGTCACATAAGTCTCCAAAACTAGCCTATCCACAACCACAAAATAAGATGAAAGTCAAGGTTCCAAGAGAGCCCAACTACCCAAAAATGCTATAGGTGCCATCTCCTCTATAGACAATAGGCCTACCACTCTACATGAGATTGGTAGAGATGTCTATCTATGTGCCAATTCCACCATCACACACTCAAATGTCCTTGGTCCAATAATATCACCAAAGACTTCCATAATCCTCCTATCAAAAGCTCTCAAACATGAAAGGAAAGTCAAAGAAAGGAGAATTGTGCGGAGAAAGTAAGTTGGTCAATGGGCAATACTAGAGGAGAGTATAACACATGCCACTTGTGGATCTCCTAGTAGAGGATGTTGTGCATATATACATTGATACACAACATACATTGCTGTCAACATCATACACTATAAGCACAATTCATACATAAGTCATACATAAACTCTAAAGTGCCACAATAATCAAATTGTTTACAACTCAAATCAATCAAACTCAGATCAATACTTGATCTGATTGTCAACAACTTGCCAACAATTGGGCACTGATTATAGTCAAGCCACACCCACTCTAGCTAAGAGACTCAAGGTGATGCTCGCTGGCTTTCTGTCCACTCTAGCCAGGAACTTGAAGGCTCAACATTAGAGAAGTGAGCTCTTTGGAGCTGCACTTCCAAGGTATACCCTTGATTTTGACCTAAGTCTCATCCCTATGGTCCCACTGATGGCGCACCCGATAGTGCAAGTGATAGTGGGCCCGCCATGAAGTCAGTACCCTAAACCTAAAATTTGACCATTGGAAAGTCATCTATGAGTAACTGCCAAAATGCCTCTAACTACTATCACTGGAACTCTAGTGTCCGAGCAATCTAGATGTGACACCACAAATGGCATGACAGTTTTCATGCGTGTATACATCACTACACAATATACATCACTATCAACATCATATAGTATAGAAGCACAACTCACACATAAGTCATACATAAACTCTAAAGTGCCACAATCGCTCCCCTACCTGGCGGTTAGGTGTAATACCAAGGGTTAGCCATATGATCTAGATGTGAAATTTGGTTTAGTAACATTCTAGAATGATGTTATACATGATGGTCAAAATAGATCAGATAGAAGTATCACCAAAAAAGTACTTCTACTAATAGGGCAGAAACCGAAATAGACTTGAGAACCTTAGAACCAATAGCTAGACATATGATTTAAAGGTGAGAATTGGTTTGGTAACATCTGGAAGGATGTTACACATGATGGACTAAACAGATCAGAAAGAGGTATCACCAAAAGGGGACTTCTACTAATAGAGTAGGAACTGAAATATGCCTGAAATCTTTGAAGGCAATTTTAGAGGCCTAAACGGATGAATTAGGCCTCAAAAATGTGCAGATCCCCCCCCCCCTAATGGAGGAAGGGCTGGCCTTCCCTCCTCCCTACTTTGTCTCGTCAGGAGATTTCCAACAGTACCTTACTCACGTGATTCTGAGATTCCTACAGGAAGATTCCCTAAAAGATTCCCTCCGGTCAAAGCTTGTTTGACCAACCAGATAGGACCTAGACCAGACAGGTCACCCATCCAAGTAAGTAATCCAAGGGTGGAGCTTGCTGACATGTCACCTATCTGTGTCCCTAATCCTATGGTGGAGCTTCCTTGGAGGAGATCCTCTTTGTCTATATAATAAAGAGAAGGTGCTCCCTTGGGGCATCGAATGTTTGAGTGTGCAATTTGTGTCTTCTCTCTTCTCTTGTCCTCGGAGTATTACAATGGTATCAGAGCGAGTGTTCTAGTCCAAGAGAGTGGATCACCCCTCTTGGAATAGCACAAACTACTGAAACTGAGTAATGTGAAGTGGAGAACATAGAGTAATCGCTAGACTCAGGAAGGACTTTAGAGAGCGGAGGGGATGGATGCGCCGGGGGGACAATTTCCCGCACCTAGCTTTCCATTCTCAAACCCATTCCACATCAAGGTTATGTACATCCAGCGTGAGCAAATGAGGGTATCGCTAGTTTATCACTTTGGTGCGGAATTCATGAACAGAGTGATGAACTCACCAAACCCGGTGATTCTACCTGTGGTGATATATGACAGAGAGTGGGATTTGACAATCTACATTCTATTATAATAAAATGGATATGAATGTCCCAAATCCTCTCCCTTTCAACACTCAAGTAGAAATCCGTTATGTAGTGAGGCCGAAAGTGATGTTTAGAGATTTTGTGGTTAGGAATTTTGGTGAGGAGTATAATCAACGAGTGATAGCTTCTGAGGTCCCAATGGTAGTTCCGATAGTTCGTGCACCTTTCAAAGTGATTATATTGACTATGTATTGAAGAAGACATTAGCAATTGGATGTTGCAGGAACCATGGATCCGTAGTTGCAAGAGCTGGTGCAAAGAATGCAAGGGATGTCGAATGAATTTTGAGAGATTAAGATGACCATGGAGACATTACAAAGTCAAGTGCAGATCCTGAGGAACGATCAAGCCATGCAAGAAGCAGAGCCACCTCAAAACCCTATACCTGCGACTGAAGTGCTTGGAGAGGCACCCGTGCCTACAAACCCTATCAACAATGAAGCCACATTGCTACTCTGGATGGAGAAGACCTGCAACATCGAGCCTTACAAGGGGCAGCATACTATGGGAGTAGTGGAGAATTGGATCTCGAGAATGAATCGATATTTTTGATTGTTCTCAATAGAGATCATAGAGCATGATGCAGGCGTGTTTGCATGTGGGTACTTGACCGATAAAGCCCTCACATGGTATGATGCTTGGGAACAATCCATGCTAGCCGAGAGAAGGGAGGTCACATGGACAACAATGCAAGAAGGATTGCTCAAGAATTTCCAATCGGTGGATTCTGTGCAGATGGCTCGAACCCGACTATGGGGATTGAGACATAAGAATAGCATACAAGAGTATGTGGAGGCAGTTTTGGATCTACAAGTCGCAATTACCGACATGAGTCTAGCAGAGGCTCTCGACAATTTCAAACGAGGGTTGAAAGAGCGGATTCGCCAAGAAGTCATGGTGCAAAACCCTCACACGGTATTTGAAGCTATTGCTTGTGCGCAGAGAATAGCCGGAGCATTAGGTGGAGGCAAAGGAGTAGTTCCACCTCAACATTATCGGGCAGAAATGCCACACATGGGTAGACCAGTACCGATGGAATTGGGCAACCTTTGATTCCGGGATCGAGGAGCACGGCCGCTTCAAGGAGAGCGGGGACGGGTAGAAGAACAAAGAGATGGAGTCCCACGAGGAGAAGGGACTCGAGGAGAACAATGCCCTTGTTACAATTGTGGCCGTATTGGGCACATATCTACCAATTGTCGTACTTGTTTCCCTAGAGGCCCTCGGCCTTTGTACAGGCGATCTTTGAATAACATGGAGAAGCACATTGAAGAGGAGGAGGTGGAAACCACTTTGGAAAACAAAGATCGCCAGTAAATGTGCCACGAGGTACATTTACTGGCAATATAAGAAAGCAGAGAAGCGAGGGAAGGAAGAAGAATAATGCGCAAAGATCCCGAAAGGCAACCTCACAATTGATTGTCGTGAATGGAATCCTAGAAGGTAATCAAGTGAGAGTATTAATAGATCCGGGAGCAATAGAGAATTTCTTGTCTTGCTCTATTGCAATAAGCTTAGGAATGGATCTAGAGAGAGATGGAAGTGAAGAAGTAGAGTTACCAAATGGGCAAACAGAGAGGATTGAATCATTACCTAGACGGGTAACCCTCTCTGTAGGAGAATATCAAGAAGCAATTGAGTGGCGAGTGATACAGTTAGCCCGTTATGATGCAATTTTATGCATACCATGGATGGAGCAATACAACCTAATGGTGGATTGGAGGAAGAAAGTAGTGAGAACCCACCAATGGTCAATCATTGGGGTTAAAGAAAAATCACACAAGCAGAAACAGCCTCTATATGTCATAGGGACGACAACTGCCTGTAAGACCGATAGATGTTTTATGGGTCTAATAAGAGAAGTCCAGAGTGCACAACTTGCTGGACAAATTCCTGAGAAATTGAAGGATGTAGTGGATGAGTTTCAAGATGTCTTTCCTGATGATCTACCCTCAGGATTACCACCTAAAAGGCGAGTAGATCACAAAATAGAGACACTCCCGAGGAAGACACCTCCTTGTAAGGCCCCATATCGCCTATCACCTCATGAGTTGGAGGAGTGTAAGACTCAAATTGAGGAGATGCTACAAAAAGGGTTCATCCAACCTAGCGTATCACCATATGGGGCCCCTATCTTGTTTGTGAAGAAGAAGGATGGTATAATGTGCATGTGCATTGACTATCGGGGTCTCAATCAACAAACAGTGAAGAACAAATACCCCTTACCTTGCATGGATGACTTGTTTGATCAACTTCATGGAGCGAGATACTTCACCAAATTGGACTTGCGGAGCGGTTACAATCAAATCCGAATTGCAGAGGAGGATGTGTACAAAACTGCCTTTTGAACCAGGTATGGCCACTTTGAGTATCTTGTGATGCCTTTTGGCCTCACCAATGCGCCTGCCACTTTCATGAGTCTAATGAATGACATATTTTGTCCATACTTGGATAAGTCTGTCGTCTTCTTGGATGATAGCTTAGTATATAGTAGCATGATGACAGAACACAAACAACATCTACGAGAGGTCCTCCAGATTCTAAGACAGAATCAATTGTACGCCAAAATCTCAAAGTGTGAGTTTGGCAAGTCTGAAGTAGACTACTTAGGGCATAGAGTAAGTGCAGAGGGCATTCAAGTATTGACAGATAAAATAGAGGTCATTCAAAAATGGAGTGCCCCAAAAGATCAGACTCAACTTAAGAGCTTCTTGGGGTTGACGGGATTCTATCGTAGATTTGTCAAGGACTTCTCCAAGGTTGCATAGCCTTTAATGGCACTACTTGGCAAGGGGAACAAGTGGACATGGGGAACTGCACAAGAGTTGGCCTTTCAAGAATTGAAGGCCGCCTTGCTACATGCACCAATCTTGAAGTGGTATGACCCAAAATGTCCAATCAAGTTAGCTACGGATGCATCAAGCGTAGCAATAGGAGCAGTCCTACAACAAGAGTGGCATGACGGATGGCATCCAATTGCATATTTCTCTCAAAAGTTGTTACCGGCAGAGCGCAACTACCACACCACAGAACGAGAAGAGTTGGCCATCGTTCTAGCAACCAAGCATTGGAAGCACTACCTGGGTGAGAAGGCATTTGTAGTAGAGACAGACCACAAACCTCTAGTCTACCTTGAGACGCAGAAGGATCTATCTCGTCACCAAATTTGGTGGGCAGAGTGGCGACAATGCTTCAACATGACAATCACCTACGTGGAAGGTAAGAAGCAACTTGGAGATGCATTCACCTGCATGCCAATGGCCAACAACTTGGTGGCAGAGGTTAAGATTAACCTTGAATTATGGCAAGAGATTCTAGCTGCTACAAAAACTGATCCATAGATTGTAGAAGCGCAATCGTCCAAAGGTATCACCAGCACCCAAGGACTCACCTTTCGTGAGGGCCGATTGTGGATCCCAAATGTCCCAGAATTACTCACCACCATTCTAGCGGAATGTCATGATTCGGCCATTGTAGCTCATGTCGGAGTGGACAAGACCTTGGAGGCAGTCAAGCGCCATTACTATTGGCCCAAGTTGGCCATGTCTACAACTTACTTCCCACAAATAGATGGCCAAACAGAGCAGGCTAATCGCACGATTGAAGACATGTTACGCGGCTTCACCTTAGAAGAGTAAGAGAGGTGGGACACCCTACTACCGTTGGTGGAATTCGCTTACAACAATTCAGTGAATGCCTCCACCCAAGTCACTCCATTCTTCCTCATGTATGGTGAGCATCCCTTCACACCTTCTAGCTTGATGAAGATCCGTCCAGTGACTACCAAGGTTGATGCAGTCAACACATTTGTTTCTAGAATCCAACAAGGTGTGGAGAGCGCCAAGCACAGGTTACAGATTGCACAAAATCAACAAAAGCAGTATGCTAATGCACGCCGTAGGCACATGGAGTTCAATGTTGGGGATCAAGTGTGGCTATCGACAACCAACCTCACATTAGTTGGATCTCGTAAGCTCAGACCTCGTTTTATTGGGCCTTTCTTGATTCTTCGTCGCATCGGCGCTGTGGCCTATCACCTTGAGCTACCACCACACATGAAGATCCATCCAGTGTTCCATGTCTCCCTATTATGCAGATATGCTCCCTGATCAGGCCAAGGTACTTCCACACAGGACATTTGACCTTGTCCGATAGTCATTGAAGGCAGAGAGGAATATGAAGTGGAGCGGATTCTCCAAAAGCGCATGCGTGGTACTCGTCATCCGCGGGTGGAATATCTAGTACAATGGAAAGGTTACCCCTTCTATGAAGCAACCTGGGAACCCGCTGCCAATTTGGCACATGCACCGGTGTTGGTGCAAGCATTTGAGCAACAATTGCACAACGAGGACGTTACGTCTTAAAAGGAGGGAGGTTTGTAATACCAAGGGTTGGCCATATGATCTAGATGTGAAATTTGGTTTGGTAACATCTAGAATGATGTTATACATGATGGTCAAAATAGATTAGATAGAAGTATCACCAAAAAAGTACTTCTACTAATAGGGCAGCAACCAAAATAGACTTGAGAACCTTAGAACCAATAGCTAGACATATGATTTAAAGGTGAGAATTGGTTTGGTAACATCTGGAAGGATGTTACACATGATGGACTTAACAGATCAGAAAGAGGTATCACCAAAAGGGGACTTCTACTAATAGAGTAGGAACCGAAATATGCCTGAAATCTTTGAAGGCAATTTCGGAGGCCTAAACGGATGAATTAGGCCTTGAAAATGTGCCGACCCCCCCCCCAAACGGAGGAAAGATTGGCCTTCCCTCCCCCTCAGTTTGTCTTGTCGAGAGCTTTCCAATGGTACCTTACTCATGTGATTTTGAGATTCCTACAGGAAGATTCCCTAAAAGATTCCCTCTGGTCAAAGCTTGTTTGACCAACCAGATAGGACCTAGACCAGATAGGTCACCCATCCAAGTAAGTAATCCAAGGGTGGAGCTTGCTGACATGTCACCTATCTGTGTCCCTAATCCTATGGTGGAGCTTCCTTGGAGGAGATCCTCTTTGTCTATATAATAAAGAGAAGGTGCTCCCTTGGGGCATCGAATGTTTGAGTGTGCAATTTGTGTTTTCTCTCTTCTTGTGTCCTCGGAGTATTACACATCCTCTTGAATAGCTATCACACACTAACATAGTAGCAGCTCCACCAGAAGAGCCACATAACATACACCTCAAGCCTGCACGTACAAGTGCCAAGCTTGGGTCCATAGTACCATCAATGTTTGGGAGGTGGCATGGCGCACAATTGCACACATGATCCTTCCAAACAACACCATCACGTCCTTCTTACACAAGGACTCTAGATGGCAAAACCTCACGCACTCTCAAGATAGTGCGGCCTGTCAAAACATCAAATGTTGTTGATGTTATCTCCTATAGATATACATAGTCTAATGGATGAAATTGATGGATCAAGGGTCTATAACCTCCTCCTCAAATGGTAGCATAGCGTAAAGTATCCCTATGCTGAGCAATCGCCAAGTTCTCAAAGGCCATCAGCATCACTCTCCGAAAGATCTCTGCCAGTTGAGAACATGCACTCATCCATACATCAAGGTCATCCTAGCCCAAAACTACAGTAGCATCTCGACGAATGGCTGCAAGTAAATTTGGATCTTGTCCATAGAGTAGAAAGTATGGAGAGAAGGATGCTAAGGAGGCTTGCAGGCTGAACCAATAGCCCATGGCCAACCAAGGTAATTGGAGATCCCAATCTCCCAAGTGGCCTCTCTGCAAACCACACTTTCGCAATCCTCTCTTCACCGTCTGAACCACTCTCTTTGCTAAGCCATCTGCCTCAGGGTGATCTTGGGATGTAGTACGATGATCAATCAAAGTTTTGTCACACAAGACCTGAAACTCCCCCAAGAACTCTATATCCTGATCAGTCAAAACCTCAGCTGGTGCACCAAAATGACTAAGAACTTGATCCAGGAACGAGTAAGCTGTCCCTTCACTAGACTTGTCAGGAAGTGCCACCAACTCAATCCACTTGGAGAAGTGCTCCACCATCACCAAAACATACCGATGATGTCTCACAATCAGCGGTAAAGATCCGACAAAGTCCAAACTCCAACGGTAACACAATCCCATGATAGGTAATGGGTGTAATTGTGGCCTAGGAGCATTGAATGATGCTCTAACTTGGTCACAAACCACACATCTGGCAACAAACTGCTGTACCTCGGTCTGCATACCACGCCACCAATAATGAATCTGGAGGAAGCTATATGTACGCTTTACTCCAAAATGTCCTAGCTCCTCATGAGCATGACGGACCAACTGTGGTCTCTAGGATGGAAGCGGTACTACTCGCACTCTACCATCCTCCCATACACGCAAAAAGTGTCTACCCTCCAATTTGAACCGTCTGGCTCGCTGAAGAACACGGTCTCTCTCCTTGGCCCCAACTGTGCCACCCACAACACCAGTGCAAAGATAGTCCATCACTAAGACATCATCATGAATGCCTCGCTGAAATGTACCAATATCTTCACTCTCTGGATCTGTGACCTCAATAACTCCTCTTGTATGCGCTGAGAGAGATACCACCAAAGCCTCTGCAAATATACACAGAAAGGCCGATGCATGCCAACCTGGCACCATCTCCTCATCTGTCTCACCATGCCAATTGCTCCGGTCTGATCCTACTGGCTGGGACATGGGTTTCTACTCAACTCATCTGCATCACGGTTCACCACTCCAGGTCTGTGAACAACTGTGAAATCATACTCTTGTAAAATCAGAGCCCATTGTGCAAGCTTCCCTGAAAGCTTGTCGGACTTCATCAACCACTTTAGCGGCTGATGATCAGTGATGAGAGTGAAGGGGTTACCAAATAGGTAACATCGGAAATGTGCTACTGCCCAAACTGCTGCCAAGCACTCTCCCTCATATGAACTATACTTTGCCTCCGCTGAATTGTTGGAGCGACTAGCATAGGCCACCACAAACTCCTTCCTTCTCCTCATCATCATGATGGGTGAGCACCACTCCAAGCCCCAATATACTCCAATCAATATGAATATGAAATGGTCGTCCCCTGATCGGTCTCCTCAAAATAGGAGCAGATGTCAACCTCTCCTTGAGCTCTACAAAAGCTCTCTCCTACTCATCTCCCCAACACCACTCCTATGTAAGTTTGGTCAGCTTCGTCAAGGCCTTGGCAATGGCACTAAATCCTCTAATATAGCAGCGATAGAAGTTTGCCAACCCAAGGAATGCTCACACTCTGCTCACATCTGTGGGCCAAGGAATAGGTGCAATAGCCTCTACCTTGGTCTGCTGAACACCAAGTCCTCCGGGGTAGATAGTGTGACCCAAATACTCAACCTGCTCATGGAAGAACCTACACTTCCTAGGATGTAATTTGAGTCCATGAGATCTCAACCTCTCAAACACCTCCAACAATTGTCTCTCATGCTCCTCCACCGTAGTGCTATAAACCAAAATGTCATCAATATAGCACCAAGCAAAATCCAATCCAGCTAGGATCCTATCCATGACCCTCTAGAACTCAGCAGGAGCATTTTCAACCCAAATGGTAAGAACCTCCATTGATATAACACATCCTTGCCGTGAGGATCAATAGCCCAAAATTTTGTCTTGGACTTATCTTCCTCCCTTATCGGCAACTGATGATATCCCGCTCAAAGATCCAAAGTATTGAAGATCTTTGCATGCCCAATCGCATCAAAAATCTCCTCCAGTGTAGGCATGGCATACCAATCAGCCCTGGTCTATTGGTTGATAGGACAGTAATCTCCACACATCCGCCTATCTGTATAGTTGCCATGCATATCCTTCTTGGCTAGCATCACTATTGCTGATGCATACTCTCCATGTGAAATCTCCACCAAACCAGCCTCAAAAAGGTCACTACTCCGGCTCTAAATCAATGTCCTCTCCATATCACTATATTGATAAGGACATCAGAAAACTGGTGTGTCGCTAGTCAGCTCAATCCGTATCCCAAGTCCCTTCAGATTTCCCAAATCCTTCATACTGAAGGCAAAACAACTCATGTGACTCCTCAAGAACCTCCAAACCCTCCGTCTTTCCTCTCCAATAAGCTTGGGTCCAAGATCTGGCTCCCAAGTATCCTCTGTAACTGTAGTAGGAGTGGATGATGTACTGATTGATTGCTACACTGGGCCTTTGGGAGCAATAGCATCATGCTCTCGACCACTAGAGGTCCCAACCTCTGTGTGAAAACTCCCTCCACTCTGGCTGCAAGCTCCACACATCCTCTAGCTGCATCCTATGTGGACCAAAGGTGTAATCCAAGTAGCCCACGCTCACCTGGATGGACTCCAAGTAGACCACTCTCCCTAGTAGCTACTGGATGTGTCCCAAGAATACCATGTCCACTTGGTCCATTGCCCCCAGCATGTGCCTGAATTGTCTTGATAGGCACAGGGTTCACAAGTGTCCGAGTGGTGATGCCTATCAAGCGCATCCTACACTACTCTGCCAAGCCAAGGCTCACAATCCAGGTCAAACAGTTCAGGTCCATAGCCTGACCTAACATCTGACGCCTAGATGCCTCTAACACTGCTAGAACAGTGGTAATATTGGTGCAAAAACCCATCACCCGCTCTCTCTCATCAGCATTGGGCTCCACCAACTGCTGTAACTGTGAGTCCCAAACAAGTCCAGGTCGTCCCTCTCAAAAAGCATGAGAGCTTGGGAAACTCATGAGTGTGGGAAATGCGGCTCTAGGCTGTCCAACTAGGTTCACCACTGCCATAGTTGACCTATCAGCCACTACCACTGTCTGAGACTGACGCCCAACATCCAAGATATCACCAACAAGAATGTGGTCTAGTTGCTGAATCCCATCACAAGCACACTATAGAACCTCTTTGGGTAACAAGTTAGTCCACCAAAGACGAAGACAATGAGCCCGTGATCCCACTCTGCCTGCATCTAACAATACAGCAGGTCC
This sequence comes from Lunularia cruciata, assembly GCA_948567375.1. Taxonomy (NCBI): domain Eukaryota; kingdom Viridiplantae; phylum Streptophyta; class Marchantiopsida; order Lunulariales; family Lunulariaceae; genus Lunularia; species Lunularia cruciata. The sequence continues at coordinate 30,746,748 of OX419758.1, forward strand.
CATCCAAGAATGGACCTGATGTGTACTCGCCATCACTCTGGTACGAGAATCACCCATCAAAGGAACGTTCTCCAAAAGGTAAGCTAGAGAAACGGACTAATGAACCTAGAGATGTCGTAGTATCCGTAACATCTCCCAAAACACACCAGAATGAGGATCTTGAAGACCCAATCCTCTACCAACACGTGTATGTCCCTGACATGGCCATCCAGAAATCACCAAGTGAATAGGCCCACGTTTCTCTAGGTCATGCGCCCCCAGTAAGGAAATGTCTTTTGGTAAGGCCTTCTGGTAACCTCTGACTACTAACAACAGTAATAACTCCGGATACCGATAGGCCAAGTGTGCCACATGATGTAGAGAGACTTGCCTAGCAGTCTCATCTCTCTCTACATACAAGTACCTCTGTACTCGGATACCCGCCTATAACACCGCAGCTAGTCCGGTGCTGATCCTACCAAACAACTCCAATAGACATATCCCCTCTACTGGATACTGCCAAGCTATGAGTGTGGTATCCACAAGTGTCAAAGCAATCGCCTCTGGAGGCTCATCCTCACACTCATCTCTTGATGGTATGAAGGCTCTACTCCAAGACTGCTGCACCAATTGATCTGCATGCTGCTGCAATGCCTCCTCTGAACTCCACAATAGAACATCCAAGGTGGATGGAACAATCCCACTCGTACTCCAAAGCCAAGTGATCTCCTCCGGTACTAGAGTATCCTCTACATGGGCGTTCCACTCCAACAAGTCACCAGGCCAAGTAACTGCACCACTGAAAGCTAGAACTGATGCTGCCATGGTCCTGGACTGTAGTGCGCCAAGACTGCCACTACTGAAGCGTACTGGTAGGCGACATACCCGTCCCTCACCAGACTGCCAACCAGCTCTATAAGCGGTTGTCTCCTCCCAATAGTCAATGCTGAAACCCATGGGGTATAACATTGCCCCCCAACTAGCACATCATATGACTCAGCTATCGTCGCAATAGCTTGAGCTCTCACCACCAAGCTATCAGTCGGATGACCAGGCTGAACCTAGACAACAAGCTCTCCACGTGTGATATACTGTGTCGAACCACCACCTAGAGATGTCTAGATCTGAAATGGACACCTCTCCACATCGGTCTTCCGTAACTCCAGACCGACAATTGCAACCTTCCCCAACATAAGGAGCTGCGCACCAGAGTCTAACAAGACTCTCTGTGGTGTATAGACCTTCCCTGAAGGTCCCACCAAAAGAAGAATCCCCCTCTAGTTATCCAATAGGACAACACCAGGTGCAAACCACGCTCTCCCAAAGGCCGGTCTAGCTGGCAACTCCTCCAGTCTAGCCACTACTGCCTGCCATAAACCACTGGTTGCTGAACGGATCCCATGCTCCTCAACCAAGTCAGCTCCACTACCAACCACCTCTGCTCTAGTAGTAGGAACTGCACCATCCCTACTCTCACACAACGTGGCAGCCAACCGAATCACTAGGGCTGGGTCAACTCCCAATGTGAACATGTCACTGGCCAAAAATAAAGGATGCTGCATAATCAGCTGAGCCGCCCCCAACATCATGCTAGACTCAGTCTGTGTAGTAGCAGGTGGTTGACTAGCAGGTAGTCCATCATGTACTCTATCACCACCTACCACACCTGCACTGGGACATCTAAGAACCATGGATATCTTGTAATGCCTCAGATAGTGTGAAAGATTGGGGAAGTCTGACCTGTCTCCCAACCTCTCCTCTCTGTGGGTCCAACTCCATTGATGCTCCTCTAGGCTCTGGAGCACGTACTGCACTCCTAGTCACTGTTGCGGATGCATCCACTTGTGCTGCTCCGCACATGAAGTCCAAAGCATCTCTATCACCAGCATATGAGGTGGAAGCCTTAGCACCCGAATCTGATCTCCTCTGAGCAATAGCCATACTAGCCAATCTCTACTCCAACTGCTCAATCCGAGTAGCCATAGCTGTGTCAAAAGTAAGGGCAGGTACTGCACCCCTACTAGGTGTAGATCCTCTACCACCACCTCGTCCTCCATGAACTGGAGCTCCTCTACTACCTGCCATAGCAGCCCTACCACTCCGTAACTCCGGGTGTAGGTCAAAACACTGGTCACTAGTGTGACCAAATCTGTGGCAATGCTCACACTGCCTTTGTGCTGGCTGTGATGCACCAGAGGTATTAGGTCCACTGTCCTGAGTACACTCTCTCCTATGGTGAGGTCCACCACAAGTCCAACAAGCAATACCACCACTCACTGGCTACTGCTGACCCAAAAATGAGGGTAAGGGTCTAACTCCACTAGGCCCTCCACTCGCTCCATAGGATCTAGGCTGTCCACCCTGTCCTCAAAAACCAACTGGGCGTGGTGCACTTTGCTGCACTCTAGAAGAAGTCATAGTTGTGGATGAGGTCTCCCTACCAAATCCAGATGTCACCACTCTCTCCTCCACCATGTTGAGCTCAATATGCTCAGCCAAACCAAAGACCACTGCCAAAGTAGGCAAAGTAGCATGTAACAATGTAGCATCACGAACTCTACGTCACTACTCCCTGTCTAGTATCCCATACCAAAATTGGACTGCTTGGGCCTCAGTAACTCCCTGAGTGAAACTGATCAACCGCCTCATGCGAGTGTATGTCTTGCGTAGGCTCTCTCCAGCCTTCCGCTGGAACTCTTGCAAGCTCCTTAGCTTGTCAATCCGCACTCCCTGGTAGTTTTACCTCAAACATAGGAAGAACTCCACCATGGGGTTAAACCCTGGTACCACATCACCTCCTGCAGCGGTACCTCCACTCGTAGTAGCACTATCTCCAGCTAGTGCACCTCCACTAGCTCCACCAACACTACTCGAGCTATAACTCGTGGGTACAGCCAATCTACTCCTGGCCACCAAGCCTGAAGTGATGGAGACATAGTGTGAAGACCAATACTGTCTCTATAACTCAATCTCCTCCAAATGAGCTCTATTGAACTCATGGTAGTCATCCATTGGTGGACCCTCCAAGTGCTGAAACAACCCCTTCCATGCCATGAAGGGTTTGAACAAAGTTGGGCTCCGTATCTGCTGCAGATCACACCAACTGTTGAACTCCTAGATGAAGTCATCGAACTCAATGGTACCCACTGTACCAGAGTAACGCCAAGGGCCTTTTGAGGCCATAAATCTTGTCCATGTCCCACAACAACGGTGCGGACACACCAAGTGCACTCTCAACTGAATCAGCTCATGTGTCAAACTCCAACTCAAAGTCAATCTCCTCCCTCACTAGGACCTGAGATACAGGCTGATACTGAGCACCACTCTGAGTAAACCCACTACGAACTGCATGGCTAACTGCTCTAGAATCTCCAAAGAACTCCGTCATGACCAAGTAACCACAACAGCAAACCCAAAGTAACCGCAAGTACCCCACCAAGTGCCAACACCAACTAAGCACCACCCACTAATGTAACTCTAACCAAGATAACTACACTAGAGGAAAGAGCAACCTGTAACCTGCCATCATAACATGCACTCTCACAGTCTGCAAGTCATCACTTCCTACCTCACCAGAGAGAAACAAAGGTAGTCTGACTGGTCATCACTCCAGCCTCACCACCAAGAGCACACCAGAGCACCAACGCTCAAAAGTCAAGGCATCTCACACAAACGTGATGCACAAACAAGAAGCAAAGAATGGAGGGGGTACAATCACAAGAAATCTAAATCAAAACCTTCCATCTCATAACACAACACGGGACTAACTTTGCCACCATTTGGCATTTGACATAAGAGAAGTTCTGATCTAAGTCCTAAGCTACCAAGATCACCAAGAATGGGATCAAAATGCCTCTCCTAGCCAAAGCTACATGTGTATAGATAACTGTGGCACAGTCACTAGGACAACAAGTGAGGGTGGACTTGTTGGCTAGGGCACCAGTCTAGGAACAAGAGATCTAGGGGTCAAACCCTGTTGCGCACAATCTAGTAGGAAAGGCAGATTTTGCCAACCAATGTCCAAGATCTACTCTAAACTAGCTAGTCTTACGCCAGGAAGCTGACCCTTCTAGGCCTTTGTAGCCTCTCATAGCCCATAGTCCTATGCCTCAAAGCCTCTAAAAGCCAAATGAGACCTTTCTTATTGCCACTTTGAACCTCCTCCAAAAAATTGGTGAAACTTCTCCAAACTAGCAAAACTCCTCCAAATCTGGCCAAATAGCAAAAACTCCTCCAATTCTGGCCAAAATCTGACATAAATCCCAACCAAAATCTGACGTAAAATTTGATGTAAACCCTAAAGTTGGTTGTCTGCCAAATCCCCTACTAACTTTCCACTCGAGCCAAATTGACAAAACGAGTTTTTCCAAATCACAATTTCATGAGAAGAGCTTCCCAACTCCACCTTCAATTTGACTTTCTGAGCCCAACTCGCAGCAAATTGGTCTTGCCTTCACCTCTTGAGCTCAAAATCACAACACTGCTCAAAATTTGCTCCTTCTTTGCTCAAAATTTGGCCAGCACTTCCGCACATTGTCCGCCTAACTCCCAAATCTGCATCAATCAATTGAGCTTCTACACACTAGGGAAACATTGAACTTGAATCGAGCTACCAATGATCCACCAAGCTTGGAGATACCACCAACACTCACAGTTCTTGCACCCGATTTCCCCCTAACTTCACTTCTCTAATGTAATCAGATTGCTTACCACTCTCAACTCAACTCAACTCAACTCAGATCAGTACTTGATCTATCACTCTATAAACTGCCAACAACTGGGCACTGATTACAATCAAGCCACACCCACTCAAGCATAGAGAATCCAAGTGACGCTCGCCGGCCTCTAACTACCATAGCCAAGAACTCGAGGCTCAACATCAGAGAAGTGAGCTCTCTGGAGCTCACTTCAAAATTATACCCCCTGGACTCAAGCTAGCACTAAAAGCCTAATGGTCCCGCTGACGGCACACTCGACGGTGCAAATGGTGCAAAGTGATGGTGGGCCCCACCGTGAAGTCAGTACCCCAAACACAAAATCTAACCGTCGGAAAGTAGCCTCTGAGAAACTGCTGAAAATAACTCTGACTACTATCATTGGAACTCCAGTGTCTGAGCATCTAGATGCGGCACTAGAAATGGCATGACACATGGCATACCAATCAGCCCTTGTATGTTGGTTGATAGGACGATAATCTCCACACATTTTCATATCTGTGTAGTTGCTATGCATATCCTCCTTGGCTGGCATCACTGTTGCTGATGCATACTCTCTATGTGAAATCTACACCAAACTTGCCTCAAAAAGGTCACTATTCTGGCTCTGAATCAATGTCCTCTCCATATCACAATATTGATGTCAAAAAACTAGTGTATTGCTATTCAGCTCAATCCGTATACCAGGTCCCTTCAGAGCACCCAAATCCTTCATACTAAAGGTAAAACAACTTATGTGGCTCCTCAAGAACCTCCAAACTTCCGTCTTTCCTCTCCAGTAAGCTTGGGTCTAAGATCTGGCTCCCAAGTATCCTCTATAATTGTCATAAGAGTGGAAGACATACTGACTAGCTACTACACTGGGCCCTTGGGAGAAATAGTGTCATGCCCCCGACCACTAGAGGTCCCAACCTCTATGTGAAAAACTCCCTCCACTCTGGCTACAAGCTCCACACGTCCTCTAGCTACATCCTAAGTGGACCAAGGGCATAATCCAAGTAGCCCACACTCACCTAGATAGACTCCAAGTAGACCACTCTCCCTAGTAGCTATTGGCTATGTCCTAAGAATACCATGTCTACTTGGTCCATCGCCCCCCAGCATGTGCCTGAATCGTCTTGATAGGCACAAGGCTCACAAGTGTCAAAGTGGTGATGCCTATCAAGCGCATCCTACGCTGCTCTACCAAGCCAAGGCTCATAATCCAAGTCAAACAGTTTAGGTCCATAGCATGACCTAACACCTAACGCTTGGATGCCTTTGACACTACTAGAACAACGATAATATCAATGCAAAAACCCATTGCCTGCTCTCTCTCATCAGCATTGGGGATCCACCAACTGCTATAACTATGAGTCCCAAAAAAGTCCAAGTCCTCCCTCTCAAAAAGCATGAGAGCTTGGGAAACTCATGAGTGTAGGAAATGCAACTCTAGGCTGTCCAACTAGGTTCATCATTGCCATTGGTGACCTATCAACCACTATCATTGTCTAAAACTGGCATCCAACATCCAAGATATCATCAACAAGGATGTGGTCAAGTCATTGAATCCCATCATAAGCACGCTATAAAACCTCTCTGGGTAAGAGGTTCCACCAAAGACAAAGACAATGAGCCCGTGATCCCACTTTGGTTGCATCTAACAATACAGCAAGTCCCATCCAAGACTGGACCTGATGTGTACTTGCCACCACTCTGGTGCAAGAATCACCCATCAAAGGAATGTTCTCCAAAAGGTTAGCTGGAGAAACGAATTGATGAACTTGGAGATGTCGTAGTATCTGTAACATCTCCCAAAACACACTAGAACAAGGGTCTTGAAGACCCAAATCTCGGCCAGCATGTGCATGTCCATGACATGGCCATCCAGAAATCACCAAGTGAATAGGCCCATGTCTCTTTAGATCATGCGCCCCTTGTAAGGAAATGTTTTTTGGTATGGCCTTCTGGTAACCTCTGGCTGTAGACATTGGTGATAACTCCAGATACCAATAGGCCAAGTGTGCTACATGATGTAGATAGACTCGCCTAGCAGTCTCATCTCTCTCTACATACAAGTACCTTTGTACCCATATACTTGCCTATAATACCGCAGTTAGTCCGGTGCTAATCCCATTGAACAACTCCAATAGACATATCCCCTCTATTAGATACTGCCAAGCAATGAGTGTGGTATCCAGAGGTGTCAAAGTAATAGACTTTGGAGGCTCATCTTCACCATTTGTTGATGGTACAAAGGCTCTACTCCAAGCCTATTCCATCAATTGATCTGCATGCTATTGCAATGCCTCCTCTGAACTCCACAATGGAACATCCAAGATGGATGGAAAAATCCCACTTGTACTCCAAATCTGAGTGATCTCCTTTGGTATTGGAGTATCCCCTGCATAGGCATTCCACTCCAATAAGTTACGAGGCCAAGTAATTGCACCACTGAAAGCTAAAATTGATGTTGCCATGGTCCCAGATTGTAGTGAGCCAAGACTACCACTACTAAAGCGTACTGGTAGGCGACATACCCATCCCTCACCAGACTACCAACCTGGTCTATAGGAGGTTGTCTCCTCCCAATAGTCAATGCTAAAACCCAAGGGGTATAACACTGCTCCCTTGACTAGCACATCATATGACTCAGCTATTGTTGCAATAGCCTGAGCTCTCACCACCAAGCTATTAGTCGGATGACCAGGCTAAGCCTAGACAACAAGCTCCCCATGTGTGTTATATTGTGTCAAACCACCACCTAGAGATGTCTGGATCTGAAATGGACACCTCTCCACATTGATCATCTGTAACTCTAGACCGACTACTGCACCCTTCTCTAACATAAGGGGTTGCGCACCAGAGTCTAGCAAGACTCTTTATGGTGTATAAACCTTCCTTGAAGGTCCCACCAAATGGAAAATCCCCCTCTAGTTATCCAATAGGACAACACCAGGTGTGAATTGTGCTCTCTCAAAGGCCGGTCTAGTTGGCAACTCCTCCAGTCTAGCCATTGATGCCTGCCATAAACCACTGGTCGTTGAATGGATCCCATGCTCCTCAACCAAGTCAGCTCCACTACCAACTACCTCTACTCTAGTAGTAGGAACCGCATCATCCCTACTCTCACAAAGCGTGGCAGCCAATTGGAACATTGGGGCTTGGTCAACTCCCAATGTAAACATGTCACTAGCTGAAAACAAAGGGCACTGCTGTTGTGGGGGTTTTGTAAACCTTGAGAGTGCGCCGGGCACTTGGCTGCTTGGCTTAGTTTGTCCTAGTCCTCAATGGATTGTAAGGTATTCTGTAAGTTGTTTAGGTGCTAATCTTCCATCCAAAAGTAGCTTCCCCTATGATGCAAGACCCTACCTGCAGTTGTTCTACATGAAGCTTTTCTAGGGTCATTGTGTTGAGATCTTTTAGGTGGCTTAAATCTCATGTTCTATTAGAGCTTGCTTCTGTCCTATAATGTTCAGCTTCTGAGTTGGACCAGTTGGGCTTTGCTATCAATTGCAACCCAAGGTCATACTCATTTTTGAGCTCACTGGTCAGCAAGTTAATCTGGCTATTCTGACCTGACTGGAGGCTCCAAGAGCAGAGCTCTTCTTCTTGACACTACTCACAGTCACCAATAAGTACATTCATCCACAAGCCACTCCAATCCCTTCACATCCTCATCTCAATATTTACAAACTTGGAAGAAACAGCCAATTCCAATTAACACAATGACCTACCCTAAGCACCAATAGTTGTCAACTGAACAAACAAGGCAAAAAATCCAGCCAACACAATCTTGGTCTCCTCCATGTTCTTGCGCACGCATCTCAAATTTAGACTAGTCCAGCTGCAAAATTTTCTAACCTCCATTCCCACTGTCCAAACAACTTCTGATAAAACATTATGTGTCTTTACAATCTTCACACTTGTCCTCACCTCCGTGATATTTTTTTTTCTCGTCAATTTCCATGAAGCATCTCCACTCTACACTCCTAGCCATTCAAAACATTCACCTTCTCTTACTGCCCTTCCATCTTCTCAGTAGGATCACTCTTCGAACCACTCTCACAATTTCTGCTCCCTTGTCATCAAACTAACACCAAGGTTTCTATCTCAAGCACATTCTCTTGGAGCCCTTTCTGCCAAGTCTTCATTCTCTTGTACATTGGTCCTCCAGTTCATATACAGATTTCACATCCAAAACCTCATATCCTGACAATCAGCCGTTCACCTTGGGATTCCAGTTCTTCACTCCACACTGCACTCTCTCTTCTATATCTAGGCAAGTTGTCCTCCTTCAGGGAAATTCCCTATCAGTTTCTATCCAAACCTTTGTTCAGGTGCAAGTCTTCTCTCAAAACCCTTTCCTTGCTGTCATGTCACTGCATCAACAAGAGTCTCTTGGAAATTTCCCCATTCTTGCACTTTTTCACTATCCAGGCAAACCCTCAATTTTCTCCTCCTTCACTGTTCACTTTTGAATTTGTTCCTCTTTCGAGCTCTCTCACAGTAGCAAATCATCAACCTCTTGATATTTCTCTCCTCTGTCCAAGTTTTTATCCCTGACCAAGCAGCAGCAGAACTTCAAAAATCCTCTCTCTCACACGCACCTTCACTATCCAGGGCAAACTCAAAAATTCTCCTTCCCTTTCATTGTTCCCTCCTCCATGCCAAACCTTCAAAATTGCTTTGCTCTCCCTGTTCCAATTCATGTCCAGACCAGCCAGCAGCAAAACTCTTTTCTAAATTTCTCTCCTCTCCAAAGCAAACTCCCAAAACCTGAACTCCTTCCCCTCTATTTCCTGTCACAGACCAAGCCAAGTAGATTTCAAAATTCTTCTCTCCTCTACTAGTCACTCCTCTTCAGGGCAAGACTTCCAAAACCTGAACTCCTTCCCCTTTGTTTCATGTCACAGACCAAGCCCGAGCAGATTTCAAAATTCTTCTCTCCTCCACTGGTCACTCCTCTCCAGGGCAAAACTCCCAAAACCTGAACTCCTTCCCCTCTCTTTCCTATCATAGACCAAGCCCAAGCAAAATTTGAAATTCTTCTCTCCTCTAGTGGTCACTCCTCTCCAACTTCTACCTGCAAAAATTCCACTCTTGTAGCCCTTCACAATCCCTCTTCACATTCCTGAATTTTTTTTTTCCTGCAGCCACTCACAAACTCTTCATTCTTTCCTGCAAAATTTCTCCTTCTTGCTGCCACTCACAACCACCTCATTCTTTCCTGCAAAATTTCCTCCCTAAACAGCCACTCACCAATCCACTCCTTCTTTCCTGCAAAATTTCTCCATCCTCCTGCCACTCACCAACCACCTCATTCTTTCATGCAAAAATTGCCTCTCTAAACAGCCACTCACCAATCCCTTGCTTCTTTCTTGCAAAATTTCTCCTCCCTACTGCCACTCACCAACCACCTCATTCTTTCCTGCAAAAATTTCCTCCCTAAACAGCCACTCACCAATCCACTCCTTCTTTCCTGCAAAATTTCTCCTTCATGCTGCCACTCACCAACCACTTCATTCTTTCCTGCAAAAATTGCCTCTCTAAACAGCCACTCACCAATCCCCTCCTTCTTTCCTGCAAAATTTCTTCTTCCTATTGCCACTCACCAACCACTTCATTCTTTCCTGCAAAAATTTCCTCCCTAAACAGCCACTCACCAGTCCACTCCTTCTTTCCTGCAAAATTTCTCCTTCCTGTTGCCACTCACCAACCACTTCATTCTTTCATGCAAAAATTTCCTCCCTAAACAGCCACTCACCGATCCACTCCTCCTTCCCTGCAAAATTTCTCCTTCTTGTTGCCACTCACCAACCACTTCATTCTTTCCTACAAAAATTTCCTCCCTAAACAGCCACTCACCAATCCACTCCTTCTTTCCCTCAAAATTTCTCCTTCCTATTGCCACTCACCGACCACTTCATTCTTTCTTGCAAAATTTTTTCTCTCTGTTCAGCCCTCAGTCTCCTGCACTCTACTTCCCTGCAAAAATTCCTCTCTCCTTAGCCTCAATCTCCTGTTGACTCCTCATTCTTTCCCTTCAAGAGAAAACCTCCCTTTTCTGCCCTCAATCTCAAGCCCTATGCCTTCCTACAAAAATTCATTCTTGTTCAGCCCTCTTAGCCCAACTTCAAAATTTTCCTCCTGAGCTCTTCTTCTCCCTGTCCAGCCCAAAACCCCTTAAATTTCTTTCTTTCTTTCTCCTCTCCTCTGTCCCAGTCCAAAGCTTCCCAAAACTTGAAAATACTCTCTTCTCTTCTTGTCCAAACTATCCTATTCCCCTACACAAAAATACTCTCCTCTACAATCACTTCTCCAATACCCTCTCTCTCAATTTCCTCTGTCCATACTCTTCAGCTCCTGCACAGCCAGGTCTCCTTTCCTTCAAAAATCACTCCCTATAGCCACTTATCAAAAGTCCTTTCTCTTGATTTCTCTTCTACCTTCCCTCTTCTTCTTGTCCAAAACAATCTTAGCCCCAAACTTTGAATTTTCTCTCTCTTTTCTCCAAATCCCCTTCAGTCCTCCCTGTCCTCAGCAAGCCATCTCCCAAAACTTGTTTTCCTTCCTTCCTTCTCAATCCACCTGTCCCATACCAAGGCACAAGCCAGACCCCCCAAATTCTCTCTTTCCTGTCATTGTCTAGGGCAAGCTGCAAAATTTTCCTCTCCATTGTCCCCAGTCCAAGGCTTCCCAAAACTCTTGAATTTCATTCACATCTTTCCTATCCTCCTAAGCCTTCAGAGTTCATTTCCCCCTTTCCAATGGAAAATTCCCCTTTTTGTCCACTATCTGTCCCTACCTTCTCAAGGCCTTTTTCAAGAATTCCCTTTATAGATCAAACACTTCCAACATTTTTGTGAAATTCCCAAAAGGGTTCTTTTGCTCAAGTGGCCAAATAAACTCTCAAGATCCCTTTGCTCAAAACACTAATTGAAATACTCACATAAGACTTATTTGCTCAAATGGAACTAGACAAAATACTCTCTCAAGATTTACTTGCTCAAATGGCACTAAATAAATATTCCCAAGATTCTAGTTCTATAAACAAGTCATGTGTCGGCGTATCACAAAGTTGAGCTCCAAGTGTCGTGTAACACAAAGAAACTCTCTATATTAAGTATTACAAAGGGAAACTCTAGAGCTCACCAAATGGCACCAACTCTCTATGAATTAGTTTCCCAATGACACCGCATAATCAGCTGAGCCACCCCCAACATTGTGCTAGACTCAATCTATGTAGTAGCAGGTGGTTGACTAGAAGGTAGTTGATCATGCACTCCATCACCACCTACCACATTTGCACTGGGATATCTAGGAACCATGGATGCCATCTGTAATGCCTAAGATAGCATGAATGACTAGGGTTGTTTGACTTGTCTCCCAACCTCTCCTCTCTGTGGGTCCAACTCCATTGATGCTCCTCTAGGCTCTGGAGCACGTACTGCACTCCTAGTCATTGCTATAGATGCATCTACCTGTGCTGCTCCATACATGGAGTCCAAAGCATCTTTGTCACCAGCATATGAGGTGAAAGCTTCAGCACCCAAATCTGATCTCCTCTAAGCAATAGCCATACTAGTCAATCTCTGCTCCAACTACTCAATCTAAGAAGCCATAGTTGTATCAAAAGTAATAGCAAGTACTGCACCCCTACTAGGTGTCGATCCTCTACCACCACCTCTACCACCTCGTCCTCCATTGTAACAATATGGAGTTTAGAGACAAAGTTAGTCGGGCTTACAAAGTAGAAAATAAGACAAAATAGCCTAGAATATTCTAGAAGCATCTAAGAAGCTTCTTGGGAAGCTTCCCAACTAGTTAACTTGCGCCCTAAGCAGGTAGATTCTAGAAGGAAGCTTCTAGAAGCTTCTAACTAGCTTAGCTTGCACGCCAAGTAAGCGGCTTCTAGAAGGAAGCTTCTTGAGAAGCTTCCTAGTTAACTTGGCTTGCACTCCAAGAAAGCGGCTCAAGGAAGCTTCTTGAGAAGCTTCAAGAGTCTTGTATGCTACCTATAAATACCAAGCCGAAGCTCATGCTAGGCATTCAGAGTTTTCCCTCATTCAAGTATCCCAATATGAGTTTCCATTCTCCTATTTCTCTCCTCGGTTTTGGTCTTTTACATTGGTATCAGAGCAAGAATGGGATGGATGGAATTTATGGACCACCAAATCCACTTCTGCCAAACCATTGGGACTTTCATGTCCAGAAATTACCAAAGCATTGTTTCACAATATTCATCACCTCACGCTTTGGGCAGGATTTTCTACATATGATCACCGTGTCAGAGGAACCCTTGATACTTCTAGTTGTAACTTATGGAGAACGGTGGACGTGTTGTATCTATGTGTTAATCAACTAGATAAATTAAGGGTAGTGGAATAGAGTAGTAGAAATGGTGGCAATACCGGATGTTATCCTTGCAATACACCAACAAATCGAGCATGTTACTCGATTGTTGGATGAACGAGACCAGCAACAACAAGAACAAATAGACAGAGCGCCAGTTCGAGATGGAGAAGATTGCATTCGATTTCCAAAACCCAAGGCGTTTGAAGGCAAGAATCTTCCAAGCACAGTGGAGAATTTTGTGTTTGACTGTGAATGTTACTTTGAAGGCACCAATCTTCAAGACGAGCGGAAACAAATTCTCTTGGCTTCTAGCCAATTGGATGGTGTGGCAAAACTTTGGTGGCGATTCCAAGTAGAAAGAGCTGAATGACAAATTGTTACACCAATTTTGACATGGGCAAAATTCAAGGATGCAATACTTGGTCGATTTTAGACTATAAATGCCACCCGAGTTGCACGAGATAAATTGGCGGAGTTGAGGCAGATTGGCTCAGTGAGAAGCTACATCACACAATTTCAAAATATCATCATGCAAATTCCAGATATCCAAGAAGTTGAAGTTCTGGATTGATTTGTGCAAGGATTGAAGTCACAAACCAGATTGGAGGTGACCATGCAAGAGCCACAGAACATAGAAGAAGCCATGCAATTGGTTGAGTGTTTTGATTCCTTAGTTGCGACAACTTGATCTTGACTTTGACCTACACAAAACCTACCATTACCACGAGTGGAAGAACCGATACCAATGGAGATTGATGCTATCCAACAAAGACCACTTGGCACAGCAGAAAGAGAAAGATTATGACAAAATGGAGGTTGCTTTTATTGTCGCTAAGTTGGACATCACATTGCTAAATGTACACTTAGGAATGGGCAATCTTAACAAGTTGCCTAGATGGAGTTTGTGGAATAGAATGATCAGGGAAACGAAGAATCCCAGTAGGAGATTTTGAGCCGCCTATTGAGAGCTTGATTAGTTCCAATGGGATTGAAGGCTCGACCTATGCAAGTTTGCTTCACTTGCAAGGTATGATATCTAATCGAGGTTGTAGGATTTTGGTTGATTTTGGAAGTTCAAAGAATTGCATATCTATGCAAGTAGCAAAGGAATTGGGTATTCCTATCAAGCCAGTGATTGGAAGTAGTTTGATGATGGCGGATGGTAGAAAAGGTTCCGCATTCCGCACCTCGCATCCTGTTACCTTCAAGATTGGGAAGGAGTATTTGGAGTGTATGAGGTTTGTAGTGGCACCTCTACACTATGATATCATTTTGGGTCTACCTTGGCTTGAACGTCATAAGGTTCAATTCGATTGGACCTAACGTCAAATTCAAGTACAACACCAAGGTAGGAATTTCTGATTAGGTTGTCTGGCACCTCTGAGTAAGACACCTAAGAATAGTCAGTCCCAAGATGGGAAGTTTGTTGAGAAGGTAGCCATAGAGCAAATCTGGAAGGGAGATGAGTCCCAAGATGGGAAGTTTGCCAAGAAGGCAACCATGGAGCAAGCTTGGAAGAGAGATGAGTCCCTAGAAGGGAAGTTTATTAATGAAGTAGCCATAGAGCAAGCTTTGGAGGAAGATAAGTCTGTATTCACGGTGTGGATCAAGTTGATTGCACAAGATCAATCTGAGGAGGGCCAGATGCCGCATCAAGCAATGGTTGATCGGATAGTTCAGGAGTTTGCAGATGTGTTTCCGGATGATCTGCCAAAGGGATTACCCTCTGATTGAGGTATGCCCTTCAAGATTGAGTTATTGCCAGGGAGTACTCCAGTGAGTAGACCAATCTATCAACTCTCACTAAAGGAGTTGGAGGAGTTGTGAACAACACTTACAAAGTTGTTGGAGAAGGATTTCATACGATATAGTACCTCTCCATGGGGAGCACCCATACTATTTGTTCCAAAGAAGGATGGAGGACTTCGTTTCTGTATTGATTACCGTGGGCTTAATAAGCAAACCATGAAGAATGCATATCCCTTGCCTCGGATCAACAACTTGCTTGACCAATTAAGTGGAGCACGCTACTTTTCCAAGCTGGATCTTTGTAGCGGCTATTGGCAAATTCCTATTGAAGGAGAGGACGTGCAAAAGACTGCCTTTCGCACAAGGTATGGACATTTTGAGTGGAGAGTTCTACCATTCGGACTCACTGATGCTCCAGCAGTCTTCATGGATCAGATGCATCAGGTGGTGGAGGGACTATTGGATCAGTCCGTGGTAGTGGTCTTAGATGATATCTTAATCTATAGTAAGACAGAGGCAGAACACATGAATCATATGCGAGAAGTCCTAAAACAACTACGACAGTGGAAATTTTACTGCAAGAAGTCAAAGTGTGCTTTTTGGCATAAGGAGGTTACCTTCTTGGGTCATAAGATCTCATCAGAGGGGATCAAGATGGAAGAAGAGAAGATCAAGGCCATTACTGATTGGCCTACCCCGAAGGATGCTACAAAAGTACGAGCATTCAATGGATTGGCCAGTTTTTACCAACGGTTCATCCACTATTATGCTCACGTGGCTGCACCATTGACTGACCCCTTGGAAAAGAACTCGAGCTTCTAGTGGACCACCAAGCATGAAGAAGCATTCCAGAAGTTAAAGCATATGGTGTCTTCAAGACCTATTCTTCAACCATATGATCCTCAACTACCTTGTGTGGTTGATTTTGATGCTTCTAACTTTGCAATTGGAGCTGTGTTGCAACAAGAATTTCCAAATGGACTACATCCTATTGCCTTTGTGTCTTGCCGACTAAATACAGCTAAAAGAAATTACTCTGCTCGAGATCGGGAACAACTTGCAATGGTATATGCCACCAAGGTATGGAGGCATTATCTCTTGGGGAAACAAGTGATCATGAAAACTGATCACAAACCATTGTTGCAGACCTTACACTTGGAGCACATGAAGAGTCGGCATCATCGATGGGAAGAGCAACTCCAATTGTTTGACATCAAACTTGAGTACAAACCAGGTTGGTTCCATGTCATCCCCGATGCTCTATCACAACAACCTGATTTGAAGGATCTTCCTCTCATCACGGCGGCAATTACAACGGTGTCCATTGACCCTAAGGTCCATAATGAGTTTCAATCAGCTCTACAACAAGATCCCTTCTTCCAAATGGTACAGGGTCATCTGACAACACGCGACAAGGAGTACAACACCTTCTCTTTCAAGGAAGGCCTTTTATTCCATGCAGACCAGATCTATGTTCCAGCCAAAGGTGATCTTTGACTTGTGCGCCTTCAAGAAGCCCATGATTTACCAATAGCTGGTCACATGGGAGTGGACAAGACCTTGGGCACCCTCCAACACCAATGGTGGTGGCCCAACATGACACAAGATGTTCGAGACTTTGTTCGATCATGTGAAAGTTGCCAACGGAACAAGGCCAACAACCAGAAGCCGAGTGGACTCCTTCAACCACTCGCCATTCCATCCGCTTGTTAGGAGCATGTGAGCTTGGATCTCATCACATCCTTGCCAAAGACAAAACAAGGACACACCGCAATTGTGGTGTTTGTAGATAAGCTAAGAAAGCAAATCCACTTGGCACCAACCTGTGATACCGTGGATGCTCCAACCTTAGCGTAAATCTACTTTGACAATGTCTTCAAGCATCATGAGATGCCACGTGTACTCATCTCCGACCAAGATCCTCAATTTACTAGGAAGTTTTTGCAAGCACTCTTCCAGATACTTGGCACCAAGCTTGCTTTATCCACGGCCTATCATCCTCAAACTGATGGACAAACCGAACGCGTCAATCATACATTGGAAGATATGTTGCGGGCCTTTGTTAATGTCCACCATACCAACTGGGATGAATGTCTTGCAGCTGCAGAATTTGCCTACAACAATTCCAAATAGGCAAGCACCGGATTTTCTCCCTTCTTTCTCAATTTTGGCCAAGATCTGCTTGTTCCAGATTCTCTTCTTGCTCCTCCTCCCTCTCAGGTTCCTCATACTTCTACATTCTTGACCACTATATCCCAATCTCTCCAACAAGCCAAATCTCACCTCCTTGTTGCTCAAAATCACCAAAAACAATATGCGGACCATCATCGTTGTGATCTCACCTTTGAAGTTGGTGATAAAGTCATGCTATCCTCTAGTAACCTCCCTCTCCCACTTGATACCCAAGTTTGTAAACTTGCTCCTAATTGGATAGGACCCTTTAATATCACCCACATTATCTCTCCTGTTGCTTATTGACTTGCCTTACCTTGTCATATGCGTATCCATCCTATCTTTCATGTTTCCAAGTTAAAACCCTTTGTTCCTAACCCTTCTTCCTTTTCCTCTCGAGTCCAACCTCCCCCTCTTCCTATCCTTATCAATGATCATGAGGAGTACAAAGTTGATCGTATCCTTACGCGTTGCCATATTCAACGAGGCCATTGCCAACATACAGAGTACAAGGTCCTTTGGAAAGGGTATCCCCTTCATGATGCCACATGGGAACCTCTTTCTCACCTCTAGAATGCACAAATGGCCATCAAGGACTTTGAAGCTTTACTGGCAACGAGGACGTCACCAACTAGCGGTGGGGGAATATGTAACAATATGGAGTTTAGAGACGAAGTTAGTCGGGCTTACAAAATAGAGAACAAGACAAAATAGCCTAGAATATTCTAGAAGCATCTAAGAAGCTTCTTGGGAAGCTTCCCAACTAGTTAAATTGTGCCCTAAGCAGGTAGCTTCTAGAAGGAAGCTTCTAGAAGCTTCTAACTAGCTTAGCTTGCATGCCAAGTAGGCGGCTTCTAGAAGGAAGCTTCTTGAGAAGCTTCCTAGTTAATTTGGCTTGCACTCCAAGAAAGCGGCTCAAGGAAGCTTCTTGAGAAGCTTTAAGAATCTTGTATGATACCTATAAATACCAAGGCCAAAGCTCATGCTAGGCATTTGGAGTTTTCCCTCATTCAAGTGTCCCAATGTGAGTTTCCATTCTCCTATTTCTCTCCTTGGTTTTGGTCTTTTACATCCATGAACTGGAACTCCTCTACTACCTACCATAGCAGCCCTACCACTCCGTAACTCCGGGTGTAGGTCAAAGCACCGGTCACTAGTGTGTCCAAATCTATGGCAATGCTCACACTACCTCTTTCCTAGTTGTGATGCACCCAAGGTATCAGGTCCACTACCTTGAGTACACTCTCTCTGATGGTGAGGTCCACCACAAGTCCAACAAGCAACACCACTACTCACTGGCTACTACTGACCCAAAAATGAAGGTAAGGGGTCTAACTTCACTAGGCCCTCCACTCGCTCCATAGGATCTGGGCTGTCCACCCTGTCCTCAAAAACCAACTAGGCATGGTGCACTCTGCTACACTCTAGAAGAAATAACAGCTATGAATGAGGTCTCCCTACCAAATCCAGATGTCACCACTCTCTCCTCCACCATGTTGAGCTCAATACGCTTAGCAAAACCAAAGACCACTGCCAAAGTAGGCAAAGTAGCCTATAATAACATAGCATCACGAACTCTACATCACAACTCCCTATCCAATATCCCATACCAAAACTGGACTGCTTGGGCCTTAGTAACTCCCTAAGGGAAATTGATCAGCCACCTCATGCGAGTGTATGCCTCACGTAAGCTCTCTCTAGCCTTCCATTGGAACTCCTACAAGCTTCTCAGCTTGTCAGTCCGTACTCCCCGGTAGTTTTGCCTCAAACACAAGAAGAACTCCACCATGGGGTTAGACCTCAGTACCACACCACCTCCTGCAACGGTACCTCCACTTGTGGTAACACTATCTCTAGCTAGTGCACCTCCACTAGCTCCACCAACACTATTGGAGCTAGAACTCGTAGGTACAGCCGATCTACTCCTGGCCACCAAACCTGAAGTGATAGAGACATAGTTTGGAGATCAATATTGTCTTCATAACTCAATGTCCTCCAAGTGAGCTCTCCTAAACTCATGGTAATCATCCATCGGCGGACCCTCTAGATGCTGAAACAACCCCTTCTATGCCATGAAAGGTGTGAACAAAGTTGGGTTCCGAATCTATTGCAAATCACACCAACTATCAAACTCTTGGATGAAGTCATCCAACTCAATGGTACCTATTGTACCAAAGTAACGCCTAGGGCCTTTGGAGGCCCCATAAATCTTGTCCATGTCCCACAACAATGGTGCAGACACGACAAGTGCACTCTCAATTAGATCAACTCATGTGTCAAACTCCAACTCAAAGTCAATCTCCTCCCTCACTGGGACCTGAGATACAGGCTGATATCAAGCATCACTCCAAGTAAACCCACTACATACTACAGTGCTATCTCCTTTGGAATCCCCAAAGAACTTCGTCGTGACAAAGTAACCGCAACTACAACCGCAACCGCAAATTGCAACAACAAGTACCTCACCAAGTGCCAACACCAACCTAGCACCACCAAGTGCCAATACCAACCGAGCACCACCAAGTGCCAAAACTAACGGAACATTGTCCACTAATGTAACTCTAACCGAGACAACTACACTAGGGGCAAGGGCGACCTGGAACTTGCCATCACAACATGCATTCTCATGATCTGCATGTCATCACTTCCTGCCTCACCGGAGAGAAACAAAGATAGTTTGACTGGTCATCACTCCAGCCTCACTATCGAGAGTACACTAGAGCACCAACGCTCAAAATTCAAGGCACCTCACACAAACATGAAGCAAAGAATGGAGGGGGTCCAATCACAAGAATGCTAAACAACAACACTACATCTCATAAATCAGCATAGGACTAACTTTGCCACCATTTGGCATTTGACATAATTGGAGTACCTATCTACTTCCTGAGCTATGAGGATCACCGAGGATCAGATTCAAGTTCTTCTTGCCAAAATCTGATGTAACTCCTTCACAAAATCTGACGTAAAATCTGACATAAATCCCTAAAAATGGATGACCACTGAATTCTTAGTTAACTCTTCACTCGAGCCAAATTGGAAAAATGTGTTTTGTCTGGTCTTCAATTTGCAAGGATCTGCTCCCAACTCCACCTTCAATTTCAATTTCTGAACTCAACTTGTAACAAATTGGTCCTTAGCTCAAAATCACAACTACCGCTTGAAAATTGCTTCTTCCCTAGCTCCAAATTTTGCGAGCACTTTTTCACTCATACTCTCTCAGGGAAATCTGAACTACTTGATCAAGACACCATGATCCACCGAGCTTGGAGATACCACCAACACTCGTAGTTCTTGCACCCAATTTCCCCTTTACTCACTTCTCTGATGTAATCAGATTGTTTACAACTCAAATCAATCAAACTCAGATCACTACTTGATCTGATCCTAAAAAACTTGCCAAAAACTGGGCACTGATTACAGTCAAGCCACACGCACTCTAGCTAAGAGACTCTAGGTGACGCTTGCCGGCTTTCTGTCCACTCTAGCCAAGAACTCAAAGGCTTAACATCAGAGAAGTGAGCTCTCTAGAGCTGCACTTCTAGGGTATACCCCTAATTTCAACCTAGGTCTCATCCCAAGGGTCTTGCTGACGGCTCACCCGACAGTGTGGATGGTGCAAGTGACGGTGGGCCCTGCCATGAAGTCAATACCCTAAACCTAAAATCTGACCATCAAAAAGTAGTCTATAAGTAACTACCAAAATGCCTCTAACTACTATCACTAGAACTCCATTGTCCGAGCAATCTAGATGCGACACTACAAATGGCATGACAATGAAGGTCATCCACATGGAAAATACTCTCTACAAGAGCAACGTCTAAGAAGCATGTGACAAAATCCTTGGATCCTACTTGCACTCCAAGAATAAGTAGTCCATTTGTAGATGTGACATACACCTCTAGAGGCTCAAGGTGGGGAGGGATATGTGAAGGGACCATGCTTTGTAGTTTGACACCTTGACTTTCAAGCCTACAAGATGTAACTTAGTAGTCTAGTGATCAAAGGCATACCTAATCTGATCTGTGGGGCCCACAATGTGTGTATCATCTACTAAAGAAGGAAATACACAACCAAGCATGGTCAAAGTAGTAGATAAGAGGGCTCTAAAGTTAGCCATGGCAAACAAAGGTCCCCTTGAAAGATCTCCCTATCATGTACCGACAACTGACTCCAAGACGATGACTTCTTCTTGTGACCACCCATGTTGGTATTAAAGGGAAGCAAGAGAGCCATAGAATGACCATACCAATGGAATGAGACTTGCCAAGGATCCACCGGCCTCCCTAAGCGCTCTAAAGATGGATGTCTAAGAGATGCTATTAAAATCATTCTCAACATCCATCAATAGAACATCCAACTCTGGATTGGATATCTAGGAGTGCTCTAATGCCTAGACAAATAGCCTTGCAACCTCCAAGTGTAGCTACTCCAAACTAATATGGACTGAGGTCCTCACAAAATTGAGATTGATGTTGAAGGACAATGGTACAACTAACCAAGAACAAAAAGATCTCTCCAATAGCAATCAGTCTAATGCCTCTTGAGCCCTTCTCCATTGTGAGAAGTTGACTAACCATAACACCTAACTAATTGACATAGGAATATCTTCTCTTGCTACCGTTATAGCCACCTAAAACAACTCAATAAATCCACTACAAGGTCATCTATTTGAAATTAATCTCTAATATGCTCATATATCATCCCTAACAAGCCTCCTGATAAGAGGCAAGGAGTAGTGCACAATGCTTGTGCAAAAAGTGACCTATCAAGACATAAAAGCTACTCAAGTTGATAATCTAAGACCTCTTATAGTACTCCATTTCTTACCATAGCATGTAGTGTTTGTAGGGAAGAGATAGTCTCATTAGTGGGACTAGCCATAAACAAAGGGTGTAGCACTTGTGGTTCTCTACTTTACTCTCTAGCTTGACCCAATATCCTATATTGTTGTAATTGAGTGGACTCTATGGTATCCTATGGCCGAATCTATCTCCTAAAACATGCGGCCCTAATTGACTCCTCTTGTAAGGCAACCCAATTTCCCGCTTAGAATTGATGAAATCTAATAGCCACCTCTCTATACCCCACACATCCACCTCTAGCATAATGAAGGCACCATCAAGGGAGTAAGAGGAATAAGAACCATGTTAACTTGTCCAAGGGATCACAAGGGATCACATGCCAAACAATCAAGTGGTAGGCAAAACGCCTATCTAGCCTCATCATGGAGTGTATAAGGTAGCCTATAGAATATATGTGGACATGCAAAACTAGTCTCAAATAACCCCAAAATACAACACGCTTGAGATGTAACCACTCCCATGACTTGATCGGCATTCTTGGAATGGTCAACATCTAAGCCAGTTCATTCAAATGGAAATTCTTAAGTCTAAAATGCATTAGAATATTGTTCTATTTTTGTGTCAACTGCACTATTATCCTATTGCATGACCGCAGTTAGAGCACATTGCTACCACCACCATTGCTTTGTGCATTGTCAACAATGCTTGAAGGCACAATGTTGCTCCAAGTTGCATTGAAGAAGTCTTGTTTGTCAATTCAGGTCCCGTTAAATAGGAAGCCAGGTTTGGGGTACTAGTAATTCTATCTCCATAAGATAAATGATATTATTATTACAGTTTTCCATTATGGTAATGCAAGAAAAGTCAAGTCGAGTAATCTAGATTATGCATTCAACTCCATATCACTACCTCTTAACCACTAGAAATTCCATATTTGAATGATTTTTATCAACAAATATTTAGGAAACTATTTCTTCTTACTTTTATACAAGGTTTTCTTTTCACACATTTATCATAATTTTCATTGATGTACCTTTATTTGATAGAGTTAAGATTCTTAAATTTGTATAGACCATGTATTACTAGATTCTATTGAAGTATATATATTCATTTATTTATTGATTTTCACATCTTTATTATAATTTTCATTGATATATCTTTATTTTCTAGAGTTAGTATTCTCTCTTATAAAGTGAATGGTTCCAACATTTAACTTCATATGTTGCTCTTTTGATTAAAGACTTTGGCTTCACATTCAAAGAGTTTACTGTGGTATTCTTCTTGCACTTGGATTTACTACATCTAGCACTTTTAAGATAGCTAGACCAGTGTGCTTATGATTTAACATCAGGACACATTTAGAATATAATTTTTATAATACGCTTTTGGTGGAAAGCCCATTAGAATTCATGATGCCATCCTTGCTTGATACAATGATATAGATCCTATGATCTACATTGTCTTAGGTACAAATTGATTGGTGTTGGATATATTTGGACCATTTCCATACAAGAATAGATATAGTCACTTTCAAAAATAGATGTTGTATCTTATTTGATGTGGTGGTTGCCTATGAATAGTGTCATTAAAATGAAAAAGCATTCAAGTAGGAAATGCTGCAAATAATGCAACTAGAGACAATGATAACCACTATACACCACCAATATCCTCTAATAAATTTGTACTTTTGCTAGATTTTTTGATATCTTCATATCAATTCAATAGTCTTCTTCAAGAAGCAATACAAAATTCCCCATAGAGGAGAGGAGCTATGACTATATTTTTGGCCAATCGCATCTCATATTTTTGTGAGAATCTCCATCAATCTCCATCACTAATGTTATAATATTGGGACTTCATAGACAATAATGGCATTAGGAGCTCCCATCACGTCAAGCATCATCTCTCCACATTTATCATATATAATATTGGAATACTCATATCAATTAGTTCAAGAGTAGAATATTTTGTCTCTTCTCCTTTGTTTTACTTTGAGTCCATAATTCAGCATAAGGATTTACCCCTTTTTCATTCACCCCGTACTCTCTTTCCCTTTTGCCCTTGTGGTATCTTGTATTCCTTTTTTTATTTTATTTTGGGATACACTACTTAGCCACTTTCTTACTTCCTCTTTTCCTAAGAAGAGGAAGTAAGTCTTTACCAGCTGTGAGATGATCGTCCTGAACTCTTTATATCCAACATCTCTATTGAGTATATAAATGGCTTGATGTACAATATTAGTAACAGTAGGGGTGGGAGTGTCTGCAAGAAAACAGGATAACACAATCGATTGAGGTGATCTGATTGGGACTTCGCGTCAGGACTTGCTACAAAATGATGCAAGTATGTGCCTGTCGGCAAACGTCAGAAAACGTTCAGTTCTGACGGAGTTATAAGTGGAGGAAAAGAGTCAGTTTTTCATGAGTTCGGGCTATTGGATCCGTACAACGAATATATACAAAAGAAAATGACCCTTTGCTTCACCGTCCTTCCAATATGGGGTACTACTCCATGCTTTCACTCATTCATGCTATATGATTTGTGGTACCAGCCGGATTAACACATTGAATGTCGGCTTGGATTTACTGTCAGAAGGACTACAGATCCTGACAGGGATCCTCTTTTCCGAATGGGGTTGATTGGGGGTTTCAGTTGCAGATTTTACGTTTTTTGTATGGGAAGACTCTTTTTACTCATGCAAGTATTAACGGGTACCCATCAAAACAATTGAGGAATTTTAATCATAGATTTATGGATATGTATAAAATAAAAAATAATTTTTTTAGAGTAAAACTGAGATATTTTATAGGTGAAAGCCTAGCAGTAAAGGGTTATGGATCACCTCTCTGATTACTCTTAACATTCTATGATTATGGGAATTTTGAATCCTGGGTACATACATTACTCGTAAATTTATGATTTACAATAAATATAAATTTTATTTATGAATTTAATTATCAAAATTAGAGTCATGCATAACTCTTTCTAAATAAAATTTTAATTTATTGATCTATGAAATTCTAATAATCCCGTAACACTTTAAAGGTCACATTTAAACTTCTCGTCTAACTTCCTGTAGCTACAGACATTTTCCCCATAAATCTCAGGTGCGGGTTACGGGAGTAAATTTGATAGGCATTCCATAAAAGTGTTACGGGTGCTCCGCTACCCGTAATGCTCTTACGGAATGTCTACAAAACTATTTACGGGAATTCACGGGTATTCGTAAACCCCCCCATTGTTGTAGCTGATTTCGGTCGCTGGCCATAAGATGATGCGAGTCGGTGACTGTCGACAAAAGGAAATGTTTTGTGTGGGTGGTAAGAGAAGGGAAAACACTCCGTATTTCGGATATTGGGTCTATATGGCGAATATGTGAAGTTTTGTTGAAAGGACTAGAATCTACAAAGCATAAAGATCATTTTCTTCATCATGGGTTCCATATAGTTGTAACTGGAGGTAACTCCTGCCTGCTCCCTGATTTTTGACACCTTGAATGTCGGGTTGGATTTACTATCATTAGGACTTAAATATCCGAATTGTATAAATTTTCAGAGCTGTACATGGACTTTTTCTTTTGAATTCGGTGTATCATTGAACTAACTTTAGAGTAGCCAATAGCTTTGTGGCATAACCTCAGAGTATTTCACAATATGCCGACAAACAAACGTATTACCCGAAAGGAAAGAGAAAGGAATACAAGGCACCGAGGAGTGCAAAAGGGAAAAAGGAGCACGAAGCCTCAAGAAACCCACCGGCCACAAATCGAAGCAGCAAACCAAAACCCCCAAGCTCAACCAAGGGGGAGGGTCGCAAAGTAAGCAATCAGAAAGTAACTAGAAAACTAGTCAGGTAGACAATGTGATAGAGGAGTGGCAAGGACTCTGTTATCCATTTAGGCGTGGGCACGCGGCTCAACTTAACTCGCCGAATTGCACATCCTTCGCTTTCTTCAATAAGAAGGTGTTCAATTCATATTTTATAATACAAAGAAGACCAAAGTCGACAATGACTATTGAGCATTGGGTGGATGTTTTTCCAGAGATGACTTAACCCCAACTTTGGCACTTAGACAGCTCGACAGCTATGAGATTTCTTTCTCCGACCAATTTGTGGTTCAGGTCTGCAAACCAAGATAAGGCATTGCTATTATTGTAAAGAAAAGAAGTCGACTGCGTAGAAAAAACTAAGGATGGGAAGACCCCATCAAGTTGTTGAAGGGAGAGAAAAAAAGGTACAATGGGGAGAAAAAAAGGTAAAATGGAACCAAGCCCCAATAGAGTCTATATGAGAAATCTGCACTACAGCATCTAAGACATTCTGAGCCATACAAGTCATATGGTCTACACATAACTAGAGCATAAAAAAAAATCACCTAATGTGATTGCTCTCTTATGGATTGCACCAATCACTGCCCTCTGTAGAGCAATTATTGTAAATAGACAAAAAAACAAACCAAATGTGAAATAACAAGGACATCACTGAAAGATCGACTCATTTCACTTCTTACTTGATACAAGTAGAGTCTATCAAATAGAGTCAAGTGTATAAATACTTTAGTATGAAATGGTGAGTTCCAAGATGCAATTTAGCTACGAAAGCTTGTTATAATGAAATATTGCCGAGTCCTACTTAGTACAAAAGCTACAGGAGATACTTTTATTGTTAGAAATGCACTAATGTGATTAATCTCACTAGTAATGTAACAAAAGTTGATCGTTTTTGACTCTTCACCTGCCAATAAGAGAGTTGCTGCATGGTATAGACAACGGTTACTCAAAATCATAAATATTCAATTTTTCTATTATGTTTAAGGAGTGTGAAGGAGATATTGTTATGAAAGTAAGTAGATTTATCAAGAAAATACATATACTTTCTCATGGTTGAGATTAAGTTTGAATTGCAATTCCTTTTTTTTCTTTTCGAGATTAAGTTTGATGTTTCAATTCCTTGAATGATGACCTCCACACACACTTATTCAAAAAGCCATTAGCAAAACGATTTTGCCTATACTTGTTGTAGAAGGTCCAAAATTCCACTTACTTCTTCTTCTTTAGTGAAATTTGACATTATTTACCAAAATAATTTATCATTTGACTTTGGGTAGCAACATAATAAAAGCTTATAGATAATATTATCTATAAGCTTTTATGTCTAATTTGAGTTCAACAGTGGGAATGCTCAAATATATCCAATTTTCACCTTCTTGATTACTCATGTATATAAGTAAGGACTTAATCCTTAAATTTTTTTCAAATCATAAACTATTTTCTAAGCAAATATTATAAAATTCAAATAATTTCCAAATGATTTTACAATGGTGCATATTCATATTCATATCTCTATACATATAATCAAATAGATCCAAAAATGGTCCAATATATCATTTTCATCTAAATCTTATTAAAAGAAAGTTTCATATGAAGAAGGAATGAGAAGATATTATACAGATAATTGGAATACTTACTTAATTGATCAAAATTCTTCCTCCAATAAGCTTTTCACTATTTAGGTTCCTCTATTCTTAGTCTTCTTGCAAGAGGATAAAAATAGATTAAATATTATACTATTATTATTCTTCTGTCAAATTTTGTCAAAATAAAAGAGAAATAGGAGAAGATAAATGTAGATTAAAATGATACTATTCCTATCGTACATCAAGAATTGTCAAAATTAAAGAGAATCAATAAAGGATAAATATATATTGAATATGATACCATAATATCTCATTCAAATGCTAGATTACAAGGATATATTTGAATGTTTGTACTCAAACTTAGAGGAATTGTCAAAAATGTAGGAGCTCGTATGCATGAGAATTTATGCTCACATGAAAGATGAACATGATGATATATTTGAGTGACTAAGCAATATCAAGGTGCAAATCAACAAGCCAGGATATCAAAGGAGGATGAGACCAATTGGATGAGTATGGCAGATCAATATGAACTTGGATATGTTATTGCAAATTTGGTCACTTGACCGCATGATGTCAAGTTTGACCAAAGCAATCACCAAATTATTTAACTCTCAAATTTTTGTATTAAGGTGAAAGAAAATATGAAGAAGATATAGACATAACAAAAAAAAAACTAAAACCTTATCTTGGGGCCTTATTCTTTCCATTAAAAGAGAGAAGACATATTTGTGAAGAAGGAGATATAGGAATCAAATGAGTTGAGGACAAAGTACACATAGCAACTAAGTATTTGATGATTAATTACAAAGAAGTTGAAAATTTGAGATACAAAATTATAAGGTGAAGAGGTAGAATTACAAAATGAGTAACTAAGACCACTGGGACCTTGCCTAAAAGTCTAAGATTGACTATAAAAAAATACAAGGAGAAGATTGAATAGTAAGTAATCAGATTAGCCTATTTTTATTTAATCAAGAGAAAAGCAACCATGTAGAACACATGAAGGATGGGAAGACCTAATCAAGCCGTACAAGGGAGAAATAAAAGAGGTAAAATAAGGGTAGGCCCCTATAGTATTGATATGATAAATCTGCCCTACCAGGCAGATTTACCCCTATTATTTAATCTAGGGATGTTTTGTATGGAAAATACAATAAGTAGGTAGTTTGGAGAAAAATGTGGTGAAAAAAAGTTCATGGATAATATATGGAGATAGTGTGGGATTTCATAAAAAATTACCCTTATTTGTGATAGAAAAATATGAAAGAGATGTATGTCTTTTGGAGTTACTAAGGTATGTTATTATATATATGTCAAGGAAAATGTTTGATTCTCAAAGATTTGAGAGCTGTTATAAAGGAATACAAGGATGTGTTTCCAAATCATCTAATTGATCTAACATCATGAAGAATGAGAGATCATAATATCATTGTTCTTGTATTGGATTATACCACCTTGCAAAGCTCCACATAAGCTAGAAGAATTCAAAGCACAAGGGAAATGTTAGAGAAAGGATTCATCTAACAAAGCACATCCATGTGTGGAGCTCCAAAATTGCATGTGAAGAAGAAAGACAAAATATGATGGTATGCATTGCCTATCTTGCATGAAATCATCAAACTATCAAGAATAAGTATCTATTTAAAAAATAAATGACTTGTTTGATCAACTTTAAGGTGCTAAGTATGTCATCAAGTTGCACTTACAAAGTGGATGCAATTAGATATAGATGAAGATGTTCTAAAATTTTTTTCTTCATGAGTTATGGGCATTTGAAATTTTTGATGATGCTACTTGGAGCTAATGCACTTTCTTCAATCATTGAGGTATCAAATGATATTTCCTTTCAATACCATGATAAAACAATCATTATATTCCTCTATGCCATTATGTTACAATCAAACCTTGATGTATAATAAAGAATATCTTAGAAATATTTTAGATTATAAGAGACAAAAATATATTATGAAAAAGATTCAAAATTTTGGTTAAATTGAAAATTCAAGATTGAATACTTATACCATAGAGTGAGTGTGGAAGGTATTCAAGTTATTGATGGCAAGGTAGAATATCTAAATAGAAAATAGAGTGCACTTGAAGAGTAAATTCAAGTAAAGAGTTCTCTAGCACTTACAAGATTCTACTATTCTCTAAAAAATTTCCAACCACCTACTGGGCTTGCACAAGCCCTAATATCCTTGTTAAAAAGGGCTAACATTAAATTTTGAAAAAAAATGTAAGATTTTTCAGGGTTCAAAAGATATAAAAATATATACCTAAAAAGATATGATCTAAGAGTATGCACCAAGTGACACCAAGCTAATTATAAATAAATTTATAATAAGAATATTAAAAATATTCTTGAATTTCAAAAAATAAAAATAAACTAGATAACAAGGCATTGCAATCTAACCAAAATAAGAAAAAGTTTTTGGTTATGTTTACAAGGAAAGATTCCATAATTAATAAAGTTATACATACTAATTTTGAGTGAATGTAAGGATTCTGTCAATAAGATGAAATTGGAAATCATAAGCTTGTGGATCTATTACAACCTTTCATTACATTGAATATTATAGACCTTGGTAGTAAAAGAGTATAAGTTTATTACAACTTGTTTTTATTTTTTAGGAATGACTTGAACAAGTGAGGATGATCTTAGAATATGGGTTAACTCTTACATCCAATTGGTTTTATTACAAATTCATCTAATGAATAAACTTAGCAAGATAATTCATGTAAGATTTTGTGATTCATAGCACCCTTGGATGCATATTATTTTCAATAGTGCTTTTGTGAGGTTGAGTTAGTTATAAGTAGCCAATTTTAGTAATAAGTAAGTTAGAGGTATCTCTAACTAAGTTCCCATAGAAAAATAACAATAATATTTTAATATATGAGTGTTAGACTCAATGGTAACTCTAATTTAAATCTATTAAATTATATTAGAGGAGGATCTCCTAAGACAATATTATATTAGAGTGTGATTTTGTAGGGGATTTTATTTTAAATTATATTAGATTAGAACTTACATGATTAAATTGAACTAGTTTAAAGGAGATATCAAAATCCTATTGGTAAACTTTATTAGATTATATAAGAGAGAGATCTCTAAAAACAATTTATATTAGAGTATGAGTTTGTAGGTGCTTTTATGTTAAATTATATTGGATAAAAATTACCAGGAAAATTGACCCGATTTAAAGAAGATGTCAAAATTCTGTTGGTTTGACCAAGTTAGGTGACTTTTGTAATAAAGGTAGGTCAAGTTAAGTATACTTAACTTGACCTTGGAATATAGTGGAAATTTAATTCTAAGAAAAGGTCCTAACTTCCTAGGTAATATCCTTGGAAACTTGAAAGCATATGAGACCAAAAACACATGTGAAGGCCTAATGACCTAAGATTCCTTAATGAAGCTAATTTAGGTAAAGTAGAGATTTTACCAAGTCATCAAGACACTTCTCATTGTTAATTTGGTGATGATATAGCGAGAGGCCTAGGAGAGTACAAACATCCATTTCTTTGTGACCTTGGAGTGTGTTAAGTGAGTGGAATGAGACTTCATGAGTTATACGTTTGAGTAAAGAGTGAAATTTTCTACTTAGAGTATGATTATTGTTCTTGTTGATCTTGGAGAAACATCTAACTCTAGAGGAGCCTTTTGTGATTGTGAATAAAGAACCCTCTATATTGACATTGGTGAAGTCTTTCTTTCTTATCCATCCTAGAGGAGCTTTGACATGAGAAAGAGAATGGGTGATTTTGGAGTAAATGAGAGATTTGGATAGTGAACCAAGAGATTTCATTTTGAGTTAATATCCTTGATGATGCTTGATATAAACTTGACCTTCCTTTTAGTACTGAAGCACATATCAATAATTCTATTTTCACTTTTAGCTCCCTTACCAAGACTTCTCTAGAAGGTGTGTGGATATTTATCAAGTATAGTTCTCCATTTACCAAAAGAAGGTTACAAGGACACACATATTAAGAAATCTAGGAAGAGATAACCAATCAAGATGCATGTCCATTTTTTAGAATTTTTTTCAGTTAGTACATAAGAAGGAGCTACCTATAGAAAAATAAATTATAAAGAGATAATATTTGATTTTTGAGCTATGGATTTTGACAATTTATTATCTAGAAAATTCTAAACTTAGAGGAATTGTTAGAGAAAAATTGATGTTGTTAGGTTCTTTGTTCAAATTTTATCATTTAAAAAATTTCTAAGATGTTTTTGAGCAAGATAGCTATCTAGTGATACTAATTAGAAAAAGATCAAGTTTAAGTGGTGAGAAATAACTTTCTAAATTTTTTTCAAAGTACAATTTGAGGTAGGGAAAGATTTTGGTGGTTTATTTAAATTGGTTTGACCAAATAAGTAAAAGAATTTTAAGAAGTTCCAGAGTTCTTTGTTTACAATTTCAGAGTCTAGATTTGAAACAAAAAAGAATTACAAGCTTTGAAAGTTATAAAGATCAAAATGTGAGTATTTGAGAGAATTTTCTTCATCTTTTAGAAAGATCATGACTCTAAGGATCTAAGGAGTGATGGAAACAACTGAGGATTGAAGTGTAAGATGTACAAAGTTCCTCCAAGACTTTAATATTATCATAGTAGTCAATATTCAAAACAAAGAGATCAAATTAGAGCTTAATGAGAGCCATGTAAAGAACCAAGTGCAAATTTATTTACCTTTGCAAATGTTAGTGCTCAAGAGTGACAATTGTTTAGAGAAAGCCAAAAAGCTCAATCTTGCACATCCAAAGGCAAGAAGACCCACTTGATCTTAAGTTGCGTGTTACATCTTCTACCTAAGTGGATTACATAGAGAGGGAGTTGATCTTCTGCCAAATTTTCCAATGGAGTGAATTATGAAATAGACTGGTCTCTACTTTGCAATCTTTAGTATAGGACTTTGGAGGAAGACTAAGTGCTATTTTTAAGAAGATGCAAGCACCTAATGGGAATTCTACTAATTAGCCATAGAGATTATTTGTACAATGATTAAGAAGGAGAAAATGAGGATTCAATTGATAATCTTTTGGAGAAGCAATGTGTAATACCAAGGGTTAGCCATATGATCTAGATGTGAAATTCGGTTTGGTAACATCTAGAATGATGTTATACATGATGGTTGAAATAGATCAGATAGAAGTATCACCAAAAGAGTACTTCTACTAATAGGGCAGAAACCGAAATAGACTTGAGAACCTTAGAACCAATAGCTAGACATATGATTTAAAGGTGAGAATTGGTTTGGTAACATCTAGAAGGATGTTACACATGATGGACTAAACAGATCAGAAAGAGGTATCACCAAAAGGGGACTTCTACTAATAGAGTAGGAACCGAAATATGCATGAAATCTTTGAAGGCAATTTCAGAGGCCTAAACGGATGAATTAGGCCTCAAAAATGTGCAGATTCCCCCCCCCGACGGGCGAAAAGCTTGGCCTTCCCTCCCCCCTGGTTTGTCTCGTTGAGAGCTTTCCAACGGTACCTTACTCATGTGATTCTGAGATTCCTACAGGAAGATTCCCTAAAAGATTCCCTCCGGTCAAAGCTTGTTTGACCAACCAGATAGGACCTAGACCAGACATGTCACCTATCTGTGTCCCTAATCCTATGGTGGAGCTTCCTTGGATGAGATCCTCTTTGTCTATATAATAAAGAGAAGGTGCTCCCTTGGGGCATCGAATATTTGAGTGTGCAATCTGTGTTTTCTCTCTTCTTGTGTCCTCGGAGTATTACACAATGATGTTAGATGCATTTACTTCAGCTTGTTTTGCCTTTAATGGATTATTCTAAATGAACCAAGTCTCTTGTCCTTATTTAGAGGTACTTTTCTCTTGATTAGCTTAAGATTTTAGAAAATTTATTTATGATCTTCAAAAAAGAGAATCTTTGATTTCAATGAAAGGAGATCTTAAGACCATAGTTTTATATCCAGAAGTAGTACCTTGAGAGATTTTCTTTCTTGAGTTGAGAGGGTATGGAAGAAAGAGATTTACAAAGAAAAAGAACCTTAAAGGAACTCATATCAAGAGGGGCAATTATGTGGTTCATATATTTTTGCAAAATTTGTAATTTGGTTTTTTTTTAATTTGTTGAGATAAAATATGCTAATTTCTTGTTTGAGGAAGAAACCTCTTTCTTTGGGCATTCTTTGGACCCATCTTTGTATATATGAAGGTACAAATAAGTATTCTAGAAAAAATTTTCTTGAGTTGAGAGCTTCTTGGATAAAAGACATATAAAAGAAAAAGAACCTTGAAGGAAGTTATATCAAGAGAGGAAATATGTGGTGCACATAGTTTTGAAAAAATTTCAATTTGGTTTTTTTTCTCTTTTTGTAAAAAATAAGATATGATATTATTTTCTTTGAGGAAGAAAACTCTTTTGTTTGTGCATTCTATAGACCTATCTTTGTACCTATCAAGGTGAAAAGAAGTCAAGTACAAAGAATAGCCCAAGCCAAAGAGAAGAGTACAAGGATTTTTTCCCAAAAATTTTCAAAACCAAAGACCATACATGCCACCATTTAAATGGCACAACCACCAAAGCAAAGAAATGCTAGCAAAGATCAATGACATTTGTGGAAGAGTTTTGACATGAAGATAATTACAACTCACTAATTGAAGATCATTGGCTGAAAAAGAACCTTTAATATAAAATTAAGTGCAAGGCACGTAATTTCATTTCTGTTGAGAAATTTCTTGAGAGTAATCCAAAGAGCAAGAAGTGAGTTAGATTCTATGGAGTTAGATGTTTCTTTAGATTGATAATCCCTTGATAGCAAGATTGTAAGAACACAACAAGTGATAAGGAAGGTTTATGAATGATCCTCTGATATCCAATGGTCGATAAGTTGATAATGCACATAAGAGTGAAAAACTTCAAAGAAAGCACTTGAATTTCTTGCTTTAGAACTAGAAGCTTAGCTCACCATCCGTAGTGCAAGAGATGAAAGAATAAAGAAATTAGCTATTGTTTGGTTAACCCAAAGGAATGGAGTGAGGAACATTGGAAGATGGTCTTTGGATTGGATGCAATTGTCCTTGGAGGCATCACATTTGACACCAAGTTTAGTGACATGGAGGAGGAGACGAACACAATGATCATTGAGTCTTTCAACAAAAAAAGTGCTTATGAATGAAGATTGCAAATTACAAGGACCCAACCCAAAGAGCAATTGTGTCTTCATTCTTGAAACTATTCTGCTCAAAATAGACTACATACTTAAAAATAAATCAAGCAATCTTCTTTGAGCAAAGGTATCAAGGCAGACATTAATTGTGTAAACATGTTTTATTATCATACCTAGTCCATGATTAAGGAGCTACAAGAAGACAAAGGTGCAACTTACATAAATTTTTTTGCAATACACTTCCATATGAGGGTCAATTTGCTAAGAAAAGAGTGCAAGAAATTCCCTAGCCACTTCCATCTGGAAAAATACTTTGTATTTTTAATAAAAATTTTTTTTGTAATAATATTGATTTAGTAGAATAAGTGAAATATAGCAAAATGGGTGTAGAACTTGCATACACTTGGAATTCTAAGAATGTTATAGAAGCATCCAAGAAGCTTCTTGGTGAGAAGCTCTTAGAAACCAAGGATGTAAGTTGTATCCCAAGAATGGAGTAATTTGTATGCTAAGTAAGTTGTTATAGTAAGCTCAAAAATAAGACCACAGTTTGATTTGAGCAATTCAATATAGATTTATCCAAAGGTTGTGGATTTATCCAAAGGTTAGCACATATCTTTTTATTTCCTTTTTGATATGGCTCTTGAAGATGTTGGAGGTGCTTAGAGAAATACAAGAGAGGATAAGGCACTCATCTCAATGATGCATAGTGCCTTGGCTCCAATAATCCAATGGTAAAATGCACTCTATGCAAAGTGAATGATAAAACCATTTAAATGTCTTAGCTATTGCACATGCAATCAAAGATAGAGCAATGAGTGTTGAAGTGTTGATGAAGCAAAAAATGGCCAAGGTTGGGAAGCCATAATTTTCCAAGTTAGAGCAAAAATTGTTTGAATTTATTGAGGTTGTTGTATTATAACAAGCAAATTAATCAAACATTGGGTGATTCTGCAAACAACTTCCAAGCTAGTTGGGGATGGTATCAAAATTTTAGAACTAGGCATGGCCTAGGGGAGATTTTACTTCATGGTTAAGGTGGAAAATTTGACAAAAACAACCCTAAAATAGTAGCTACACTTTGGAAATTGGACAAAAATATCAAAGAGTATGATCCAAGTTGCATTTGAAACATGGACAAGATTGGTATATCTTCTAGCTGTTACTTTGCTACACTTTTATGCTTCCAATTGAGGATGTATCCACAATTTATGGGAGCAAGAAATCAAAGAAAGAGCCACGTGGTGACTCAATGTCAAATTATTGCATATAATTGGTAAGAAAAAAGTCATTCCCTTGAGGATACATGTTGGCAATGACTAGAAATGAAGATAAAGAGTCATAATGTCATAAGTTGTCTATTCTTGCTTATTAACCTGTTGGGCACAAACCACTCCCAAAAGAGGCTAGAGTCACAACCACTAGGGCACAACAAAAAGAGAAAATCACCAATAATCACACTCATGATATATTTAATCTAGAGGATTCCTGATTGTGATGGTTCATTTGTAATAAAGGGCACTTCACCTCAAAATTTCCTTATCTTCTTTGTTGCTTGACAAAATTCTTGACAACTATCATTGAAGTAGTCATAAGTACTATAATTTGCACTCATATCATGATGTCCAAGTCATGCAAAATTGATAATATTGAGATGCCTCACAAATAGTGTCTTAGAACGTATGAACTAAGAGAGAGTAAGATCTCCCAAGGATCCAATCACTATAACAACTTCAATTGTGGCATAGCTTTCCACCCTTCCCAAAAGGAACGCCATTACAATAGTCTTGAATGACTATGTTGTTGAATCTTATGGTTGGTATTACTTTATAGTACTCTAGGTGTGTGATGACCTATCTTTGTATTGTTCTTGACCTCTACAAAGCCCCCACAGTTGCAAACTCTAGTTCCACACAAATGACTTCACTCACTCAAGTGCTTCTACTATGCATCAAGATTCTTCACTCCTACTCAATTGAACCTATAATCACTCACATAAAGTGCAGACTAATACATATAAACCAAGTTGATAGTCTTGATAGTATAAACTTTGTTTACTACCACAAAAAGATGCATCAAATAAATTTTGTGAACATTGGGTCTAAGCCTTATATACAATCTTACTTAGCCGCCAAGGAAATCTAGTGGCTACAATGTAATAGAAATCCCTAATTACATCTAAGCTGCTCAGTGCAAATCACATCTTATCTACTTATCTAACCCTAAACCTAATATTAAGTAGGTGTAGACCATGTGGTATGGCCACCTAAGTTTCTTAACTTATCATCCATTATCATGTCAAGTTAAAGGCATAAGACAAGATCTTTGTATCATAACCTAACTACTATGTACTAAATATGTATAGATACAAAATGTCTTATATGGCAATTGCAAAACTTCCCTATCATATCTACAAAATGGCTCTTAGTCATTTGTGACAAAGTTGGATGTTGCTTATTTTGTATGAAGTTGTTGATTGCATGACTTGTATGCAAGCCATTCTAGTACAAGATATGAGATATAAAGTATGAGGTACAATGTGTGAGTTTGAGATGAGTATGAGGTATGAATATGATACCAATAGTACAAGGTCTTAGTGCAAGATCAATATGAGGTTACAAACAAGAATTAAAGTACAAGGTTATGAATGAGAAACAAAGTACAAGGTTACATACAAAAAATGAAGTACAAGGTTATAGAAGAGAAATGAGTATGAGGTTATAGACAAGAAGCAAGTACAAGGTTACAAACACAAAATGAGCACAATTTTATGAACAAGAAACAAAGTATGAGGTTACATACAAGAAATGAGTATGAGGTAATGAATAAGAAACAAAGTTCAAGTTTATATACAAAAAAAGAGTATGAAGTTACCTACAAAAAAAAGTACAAGGTTACATATGAGAAACGAGTACAAGGTTATGAAAAAGAAACAAGGTACAAGGTTACAACAAGAAACAAAGTACAAGGTTATGAATGAGAAATGAGTACAAGGTTACAAACAAAAAAAGTACAAGGTTAAAAATAACAAAATACAAGGTTACAAATGAGTACAATGTTACAAACAAAAAAAAAGTATGAGGTTAATACAAGAAACAAAGTACAAGGTTATGAACAAGAAATAAGTACAAGATTTGGAACAAGAAGTAAGTATGAGGTTACAAACAAGAAAAAAATTATGAGGTTAGATACAAGAAACAAAGTACAAGGTTACAAACAAGAAATGAAGAATGAGGTTACATATGATGGTGGAAACAAGTATGTAACTTATCATCTGCTACTATCATTTCAAGTTAAAGGCATACTACAAGATCATTGTATCATAACCTAACTACTATGTATGAAATATGTATAGATACAAAATGTCTTATATAGCAATTGAAAAACTACCCTATTGTATCTAAAAAATAGCTCTTAGTTGTTTGTGATGAAGTTGGATGCTGCTCATTTTTTGTGAGGCTGTTGATGGCATGACTCACATGCAAGATAATTTGGTAGAAGATATGATATACAAAGTATGAGGTACAAGGTATGAGGTGTGAGTCTGAGTTGAGTACAAGGTATGAATATGATACAAATGGTGCAGGGTCTTTGTACAAGATAGTATGAAGTTACAAATGAGAAACAAAGTTTGATGTTATGAATAGTTCAACATTACAAACAAGAAATAAAGTATGAGGTTACAGAAGGAACAAATTACAAGGTTACAAATGAGAAATGAAGTATGAGATTACATATGAGAAATGATTACAAGATAATGAATGAGAAACAAAGTACAAGGTTATGGAAAAACAAAGTACTAAGTTATGAACAAGAAATAAAGTATGATGTTACATACAAGAAACAAATTACAAGGTTATAGAAAAAAATGAAGTATGAGGTTACAAATGAGTATGAGTTTATGAAAAAAAAAATATGACATTACATGTGAGAAATGAGTACAAGGTTACAAACAAGAAACAAAGTACAAGTTTACAAATGAGAAACAAAGTATGAGGTTACAATGAGAAAAAAGGTATGAGGTAACATGTAAGAAACAAGTACAAAGTTACAAAAAGTACATGGTATGAGGTGTGGGCTCAACATCCAAATGTTTGTACTTCATATGGTCATACTTTTGCTACAAACCTTCAATTGTTATGATTTTTGTGTCAATAGAAAGCCCTTGTAAAGCCACTACTAATAAGATAATATATTTTTTCCATTTGAACAAGTAGTCATAACGATATAAACCCTAAAGTGAGCACAAAAAATTTCCTCCTCAAAGATGACACTTCCAAGTTGAAGATTGATGGCAACAAAGATCTTCAAAACAACTCACTTCATACCGTGGTGTATACAAGATGAATATAAATAATCCCACATGATTTCTTTCCTAGACATAACAATATGTTTCTTTTTCCCTTACAAAAGTAGAAAAATGGAACAAAATTGGACTCTTGAGAACAAGTGAGGTGTGACATGCCACGCTATTGTAATGCCACTTGGATAGAGCTTCTTCATGTTGCATTGATCTCCAAAGCTAAATCACATGCATGTATTTTTAGGTTGCCAATGACCCATTCTATATTTTCAGCAAAACAAAGCTTAAATGGATAACACGGTCTTTTACCATTGGTTTGAATATGTTCTCAGATATTTGCTTGTAAGAGAACTGGTTGCAAGGTGTTGTTGATCTAAATAATGCTCCAAGACATTCACAGCCTTCCAAAATAGATGACATATGGGTTGCAATTTTTTCCATCCAATATCACTTTATGGAAGAAACCAATGGATATGGGAAATCATTTTTGCTCTCAAAAAGCATTACAAATACTTGCTTAAGAAGGATGTTCTTTCATCTCATAATCTTATTGAAGAAGATAAACTCCATTTAGAAGCCAATGCCTAAAAATGAAGCACGGTGCTATATGTATCAAGCTCAAAAGATAGAGCCACCTCCTTGATGCTGCAAAATATGTTGTTACCATATGGAATATATTTCTACCAAAACACTCAAAAATTGCTTCAAGAAAGTTAGCATTATTCCCAATTTTGCTCTCAAGAACCTAAAGTTTATGTTGGATGATTTTGATGATAAAGTCATCAAAATTTTTATTTCTTTCATGCAAGACTTCTCAGTTTCTGATCTCATGATAGATTCCTCACATCACTGATGGATGAGGTACAAGCCTTTCTGACCATTGGCAATCACAACTCCAAAGAATATCAACAAGCCTTGATTGAAGACATTGACCAAGAAGACAAAAGTGGATTGTTGGAGGATGAGGTTGTGCCAGATAATGAATGCAAATCAGAACATGCAGATCAACCCAACAAAGAGTTTGAAAGAGCTTCTATTCAAATTTTTTTTTTGGATGTTATCAATCTGAATTTGAGGATTCAAAATCTGCTGGCTTCTTAGTATTTACCTCTAAGGAAAATTGATTCTTTTCTTGATCGCATCTTCATAAAGAAAAGCATTGTACAAAAAGAAAATTTGGTTATTATGTGAGAAAAAGTGATGGAAAGTTGCCAAATGACCACTCATGACTTTGAATTTTTGTGAAATCAATAAATGACTTTACCATATTAATACATTAATTTTCCAATCTAGATTAATTTTTGTGAAATCAATAAATGAATTTTCCATATTAATACATTAATTTTCCAATCCAATCATGATGTAGACATAAATTTTTTTGACTTATCTATGAGCTTCTTATAGTTTAGCTTGTTTGGCAAGTAGACGGCTAGCTTGGCTTGCACTTTAAGAAAGGAAGTTTCAAGAAGAAACCTTTCTTAGAAGCTAGTTAAAAGTCTTGTACTTAACTTCTCTATAAGTACCAAAGGTGGAGCTCATGCTAGACATTTGGAGTTTCCTTCAATTGAGAGTTCCAATATGATCTTCCATTTTCCTATTCCTCTCCTTGGTCTTTTACATTGGTATCAAAGCAAGAATAGGATGGATAGAATCTATGGACCACCAAATCCATTCCCCCCAAAAATTTGGATTTCCATGTACTCATATCACCAAAGCATCATTTTTATGAATACAATCCCCTTGTCTAATGAACCATTGATTGTTGCAATTATAACTTACAAAGAGCGGTGGACATGTTGCATTTGTGTTAACTTTAATATTTGCTAGGAAGTAGTTTTGTAGAGTAGTAGCCATGGCACAAATTTATCATTGCTGTGCAAAAAAAAGTATAATATCTTACTCACTTGTTGGAGAGAAAGATCATGATGGTCAACAACAACAACAAATGGACAAAGCAATTTTTTGAGAAGAAGAATGAGTGCGGTTTTTGAAGCCTAAGCTCTTTGAAGGCAAGAATTCAATGGATGTAGTGGAGAACTTTGTCTTTGATTGTGAGTGGTATTTTGAAGCTTCTAGATGAACAATGACAAATCCTCTTGGGTTTGAGTCGACTAGATGGAGTTGCAAAACTATGGTGGAGATTTTAAGTAGAACAAGCTTAACAAAAAATTTGTTGCTCCAATCTAGACATAGGAAGAATTCAAGAAGGCAATAATTAGGAGATTCCAAATGTGAATATTTTGTGAGCCACACAAAGTAGATTAGAAAAATTGAAATGGATTGGGTTTTGAAGGAGCTACACAATTCAATTCCAAAACATAATGATGTAGATTCCAAGGATACAAGAAAGAAAAACTCTAGATTGGTTTGTAAGAGGCTTGAAATCATGCAAAAATTGG
Organism: Lunularia cruciata; assembly: GCA_948567375.1. NCBI lineage: Eukaryota > Viridiplantae > Streptophyta > Marchantiopsida > Lunulariales > Lunulariaceae > Lunularia > Lunularia cruciata. The sequence continues at coordinate 30,787,778 of OX419758.1, forward strand.
AAGTAACCATGCACAAACCCATTTGGAAGAAGCCATACAATTGGTTGAGCACTTTGATTCCTCACAACCACAATTTGGTCTTGACCTAGACCTTTGCTAAACTTGCAAACACACCACACATAGGTGGAATAGCCAACAAAGATAGAGATTGATGCTATCCAATGGAGATTACTTAGCCTTATGGATAGAGAACAATTGCAACAATATGTTGGTTGTGACATCTCACCTTTTTGCAAAGTCCACCAATTTTTATTTTTATTTTATTTTATGTAGAAATGAAAGAATTAATAGTTTGTCATGGATGGAAGAAGGTTTTATACCAATAATCTTTGGCATAAGGAGAGATTGCATCAAGTAAGAGAAGAGGAATAAGGAGAATTGCAACATGATAAGACCAAGAGTGGTCATACAAGGAAGAGAATTATCATTGAGGAATTTTGGGGATGAAGATCTTTGGCTAGATTAACCATCAAAAAGGAGGACTTTGGCATCATAACCCTTGGCTTGCAATTTAGTCAATTCAAATAGATCATGATGACATGAATATGGTACCAATGGAACAAGAATTGGAGTTAATAACTATTTGACATACCAAAAAATTTGCATGTATAGGTCATGATCACTCACCTTGGACACACCTACAAAATTTTATAACAATTAAACCAACACCATAAGAATCTGATCAACATAGCCTATTTTTGTCCAAATTATACAAGTGTGATCCTTAGCCAGGTGAGACCTCTCTCTACCTTTAGCAAGAAGTGGTGAGATTTAGACTTACACAAAGAGAGAGAGAGAGAGAGAGAGAGAGAGAGAGAGAGAGAGAGAGAGAGAGAGAGAGAGAGAGAGAGAGAGAGAGAGTCCTTGTGAGTTAATTCTCCAACCAAAGATGAAAGAGAAAGACATGGCCTTAGCACCTTGAGCTCCTAACCATTGTAGGAGGATATAGCAGATTATTCTAAAGTCTCTTAGGTTAGTTAAGTGGCAATTGTATTTTAGAGCAAATTTCTTTGTAATAAGACAATCAAATTCTTATTGTGGAATCAAGAAATTAAGAACCATAACATGCATGAGATCAATGATAATCTAGGATGGGAAAATTTGAGAGGAAATGTTTATGCTTGGTCAGAGGAGCATTGGAAAAGAGTGTTGGGGCTAGAGAGCTGATCACTAAGTGACATAATCCTTAATACTCAATGGAGTAGGCTCGATTGAGATATGGAAGCCAGACTTGAGGCTTCCTTCAAGAAACCTAAGAAAAACAATGGATGGTTGATCCAATCCTACAATGATCTTGCTTGAAAAGCCCTCACCAAAGAGGTAATCAAGGCCAAAGATTTGAAAAAAGCAAAAGATTTTGGTTCAACAAGAGTAGTAGACCAAGATAAAGAGATGATTAGGGCCAAAGAACCCCAAGATTTCATAAAAGGAAGAGTAGCAAGGTATGAATACAAAGGACTTGCCTTCATTATTGAGATAAGCAAGGACAAAGAGAAGTCTTTGGTGCCTACCAAGGAAGGATGAGAAAAATCAAGCAAAAGAGACTTTGCCTTAGTTGCAATGGTATTTTGTTCTAGGTGTAATGTTTTGAGGATAGAAATTCCAAGAGAAACATAGGAGAAGAAACACAAAGCTTCACACTCAATACTCTGATGCTCCAAAGGAGCACATTGTGTGTATTATATAACAAAGAGGTGTAATGAGCTCCACTCTTGGATCATGTATATAGATCGGTGACCTATCAATGAGCTCCACCCTTAGATTGGTTGCTTGCATGAGTGCCATGTTGGTTCTTGTCTTATCTGGTTGGTCAACCAATGTTTGACTTGAGGGATTCTACAGGAATCTTTTGGTATGAATATCAGAATTGCATGGGTGAGGTAACTTTTTTAAGCTCTTGATAAGATAAACAAGAAGGGAGGGAAAGCCAAGCCACCTCCATTTCTAGAGGAGGAAATTGAACCATTTTTGAGGCCTAATTCATCCATTTAGGCCTCTAAAATTGTCTTTGAAGTTTTTAGGCTATTTCTTACTCTTGCCTTATAAGTAGAAGTACTCTTTTGGTAATAGCTCTATTTGATCTACTTAGTCCATCATATATAGCATCCTTCTAGATGTTACCAAACCAATTTTCATCTCTAGATAATATATCTAGCTATTAGTATTACACTAGGTTGATCATCCACATGGTTGGATCATCATTAGAAATGATGAAGAAACTTCTATCATACAAGAAACTACATGGAGAGGTCATAGACTACTCCATGTTGATTGGGAATCTCCATTGAACTGCATATTGAGTACATTGAGAGAAAGTAAAGGCACTAGAGGAGTTAGCCAAGCGTCACACATTGTACATAGGTGAAGGAAAGCACAACAACAACTTGCCCCAACAAGCATTCCAATTGAGGAAGCAAGGAGAAGCCTTGGCAAAGAAGTATGCTAAAGAATTGAAGAAGTAGCAAGACATAAAGAATACCATTTGTTAAGAAGAAGACAAGTGCTAGAGGCATTTGACAAGCAATTAAAGGCTTAGGGGAAGGAAATTGATAGTCCATAAGGAGAGATTGAGAAGAAAAAGGCAATGATGGTTGCCACAAAGGTGCAACATCAAGAAGACCACCAAATTGATGAAGTAAATTGTGAATCTCACCATAATATTGAAGGAGAAGGAAGAAGAGAGAGATCACAAAGCAATTTGGGACAAATTTTTAGCCAAGTTTAGGAAATCAGAAGATAACTAGGTGAGGACAAGACCAACATTGTGATACAAATGGAGATGATGTGAGATCAACTGGTGGTGTAAAAGACCAAGATCAAGGAGAGAAATAGGAGAATGGAAACTCACATTGGGACACTTGAATGAGGGAAAACTCCAAATGCCTAGCATGAGCTTTGGCTTTGGTATCTATAGGTAACATAAAAAGCCCTTGAGAAACTTCTCAAGTAGCTTCCTTGAGCCACTTTCTTAGAGTGCAAGCCAAGTTAACTAAGAAGCTTCTCAAGAAGCTTCCTTCCAGAAGCTACCTACTTGGGGTGCAAGTTAACTAGTTAGGAAGCTTCCTAAGGAGCTTCATAGATGCTTCTAGAATATTCTAGGCTAATTTGGCTTATTCTCTACTTTTTTAGCCTTACTAATTATATCACTAAACTCTATATTGTTACATATTCCTCCATTGCTAGTTGGTAATGTCTTCATCACCATTGAAGCTTCAAACTCTTGGATGGCCGTCTGTGCATTTTGGAGGTGAGAAAGAGGTTCCCATGTGGCATCATGAAGGAGATACCCTTTCCAAAGGACCTTGTACTCGTATGTTGTCGGCGTCCTTGTTGGATATGGCGACGTGCAAGGATATGATCAACTTTGTACTCCTCATGATCATTGATAGGAATAGGGGGAGGAGGAGGTTGGACGCAAGAGGAAAAAGAAGAGGAGTAAGAACAAAAGGTTTCAACTTGGAAACATGAAAGATAGGATGGATGTGCATATGACAAGGCAAGGCAAGGCAAGTCGGTAAGCAATAGGAGAGACAATTTGGGTGACATCAAAAGGTCCTATCCAATTTGGGGCAAATTTACAAACTTGGGTATCAAGTGGGAGGGGTAGATTACTAGAGGATAGCATAACTTTATCACCGACTTCAAAGGTGAGATCACAACGATGGTGGTTTGCATATTGTTTTTGACAATTTTGAGCAACAAGGAGGTAAGATTTGGCTTGTTGGAGAGAATTGGATATGGTGGTCAAGAAGGTTGAAGTATGAGGGACCTGAGATAGAGGAGGAGCAAGAAGAGAATTTGGGACAAGTAGATCTTGGCCAAAATTGAGGAAGAAAGGAGAGAATCTGGTGCTTGCTTGTTTAGAATTGTTGTATGCAAACTCCGCAGCTGTAAGACATTCATCCCAATTAGTATGGTGAATGTTGAAAAAGGCTTGAAGCATATCTTCCAAGTTGCAATTTTCATGTTCAATTTGTTTATCAGTTTGAGGATGATAGATTGTGGACAAAGCAAGTTTGGTGCCAAGTGTTTGGAAGAGGGCTTGCCAAAACTTTCTGGTGAAGCAAGGATCACAGTTGGAGATGAGTACACATGGCATCTCATGGTGACATTTGAATACATTATCGAAGTAGATTTGTGCCAAGGTTGGAGCATCCATAGTATCAATCGTTGGTGCCAAATGGATTTGCTTACTAAGCTTATCCACAAACACCACAATTGCTATGTGACCTTGTTGTATCTTGGGCAAGGATGTGATGAACATGTGAGGGCTCACATGTTCCCAACAAGTAGTTGGAATGGGAAGTGGTTGAAGGAGTCCACTCGGCTTCTAGTTAGTGGCCTTGTTGCATTGAAAGCTCTCACATTATCGTACAAACTCCAAAACATCTTGTGTCATGTTGGGCCACCACCATTGGTGTTGGAGGGTACCCAAGGTCTTTTCCACTCCCATGTGACTAGCTATTGGTAGATCATGGGCTTCTTGAAGGCACACAAGTCGGAGATCACCTTTGGTTGGAACATAGATCCGGTCTGCATGGAATAGAAGGCCTTCCTTGAAGGAGAAGGTGTTGTATTCCTTGTCGCCTGCTGTTAGACGACCATGTACTATTTGGAAGAGGGGATCTTGTTGTAGAGCTGACCAAAACTTGTTATGGACCTTCGGGTCAATTGACATTGTCATAATTGCCGCCGTGATAAGAGGAAGAGACTTCAAATCAGATCATCATGATAGAACATCAGAGATGATATGGAACCAACCTGGTTTGTACTCAAGTTTGATGTCAAACAATTGGAGTTGCTCTTCCCATTGATGATGTTGACTCTTCATGTGTTCCAAGTGTAAGGTCTACAACAATGGCTTGTGATCAGCTTGCATGATCACTTGTTTCCCCAAGAGATAATGCCTCTATACCTTGGTGGCATATACTATTGCAAGTTGTTCCCAATCTCAAGTAGAGTAATTTCTTTAAGCTGTATTTAGTCAGCAAGACACAAAGGCAATGGGATGTAGTCCATCTGGGAATTCTTGTTGGAACATAGTTCCAATTGCAAAGTTAGAAGCATCAAAATCAACCACAAAAGGTAGTTGAGGATCATATGGTTGAAGAATGGGTCTTGAATACACCATATGCTTGAACTTTTGGAATGCTTCTTCATGCTTGGTGGTCCATTGGAAGTTGGAGTTCTTTCCCAAGAGGTTAGTCAATGGTGCAGCCACACGAACATAATAGTGGATGAACCGTTGGAAAAAACTGGCCAATCCATTGAATGCCCATACTTCTGTAGCATCCTTTGAGGTAGGCCAATCAGTAATGGCCCTGATTTTCTCTTCTTCCATCTTGATTCTCTCTGATGAGATCTTATGACCCAAGAAGGTAACCTCCTTCTACCAAAAGGCACACTTTGACTTCTTGCAGTAAAATTTCCATTGTTGTAGTCATTTTAGGACTTCTCACACATGATTCACATGATCTACCTCTATCTTACTATAGATTAAGATATCATCTAAGAACACTACCACGGACCGATCCAATAGTCCATCCAACACCCGATGCATCTTATCCACGAAGACCGCTGGAGCATTAGTGAGTCTGAAAGGTAGAACTCTGCACTCAAAATGCCCATACCTTGTGCAAAAGGCAGTCTTTTGCACATCCTCTCTATCAATAGGAATTTGACAATAGCCGCTACAAAGATCCAACTTGGAAAAGCAACGTGCTCTACTTAGTTGATCAAGCAAGTCATCAATCCAAGGCAAGGGATATGCATTCTTCACGGTTTGCTTATTGAGCCCACGGTAATCAATACAAAAAGAAGTCTTCCATCCTTCTTTGGAACAAATAGTACCGGTGCTCCACAAGGAGAGGTACTATGTTGTATGAAGTCCTTCTCCAACAAATTTGTAAGTGTTGTTCGCAACTCCTCCAACTTCTTTGGTGAGAGCCGATAGATCGGTCTACTCACTAGAGTACTCTCTAGCAATAACTTGATAATGAAGGGCATACCTTGATTGGAGGGTAATCCCCTTGGCAGATCATCCAAAAACACATCTACAAACTCCTAAATATTTGATCAACCATTGCTTGATGAGGCTCTTGGCCCTTCTTAGATTGTTCTTGTGAAATCAGCTTGATCCACACCGCAAATATAGACTTATCTTCCACCAAAGCTTGCTCTATGGCTGCTTTACTAACCAACTTCCCTTCCAAGGACTCATCTCTCTTCCAAGCTTGCTCCATGGCTACTTTCTTGACAAACTTCCCATCTTGGGACTGACTATTCTTAGGTGTCTTGCTCAAAGGTGCCAGACAACCTAATCAAAAATTCCTACCTTGGTTTTGTATTTGAATTTGTCGTCGGGTCCAATCGAATTGAACCTTATGATGTTCAAGCCAAGGTAGACCCAAAATGATATCATAGTGTAGAGGTGCTACAACAAACCTCATACACTCCAAATACTCCTTCCCAATCTTGAAGGTAACAAGATGCGAGGTGCGGAATGCAAAACCCTTTCTACCATCCGCTATCATTAGACTACTTCCAATCACTAGCTTGATAAGAATACCCAATTCCTTTGCTACTTGCATAGACATGCAATTTTTTGAACCTTCTAGAATCAACCAAAATCCTACAACCCTGATAAGATATCATACCTTGCAAGTGGAGCAAACTTGCATAGGTCAAGCCTTGAATCCCATTGAAACTAATCAAGCTCCCAGTAGGAGGCTTGAAATCTCCTATTGGGATTCCTTGTTTCCCTCATCATTTTGTTCCACAAACTCCATCTGGGCATCTTGTTGAGGTAGCCCATTCCTAAGTGGGCATTCAACAATGCAAAGTCCAACTTGGTGACAATAAAAACAATCTCTATTTTGTTGCAAAATTTCTCTATCCGTTGTACCAAGTGGTCTCCGTTGGATAACATCAAACTCTATTGGTGCGAGTTCTTCCACCTGTGCATAATGTACTGGTAGGCCTTGTGTTGTTCAAGGTCAAGACCAAGGAATCAAAGCACTCAGCCAATTGCATGGCTTCTTTTACGTGTTGTGGTTCCCGCATGGTCACCTCCAATTTGGTTTGTGACTTCAATCCCCGCACAAATCAATCTAGAACTTCACCTTCTTGTATATCTGGAATCTGCATGATGATGTTCTAAAATTGTGTGATGTAGCTCCTTACTGAGCCAACTTCAACTCTGCCAATTTATCTCATGCGGCTTAGGTGACATTTATTGTTTGAAACCAACCTAATATTGCATCCTTGAATTCTGCCCATGTCAAAATTGGTAAAAAAATCTGTCATTTAGCTCACTCCATTCGGAATCACCAGCAAAGTTTTACCACACCATCTAATTGGCTAGAAGCCAAGAGAATTTGTTTTGTTCATCTTGAAGATTGGTGGCTTCAAAGTAACATTTGCAGTTGAACACAAAATTCTCCACTATGCCCAAAAGATTCTTGCCTTCAAACACCTTGGGTTTTAGAAATCAAATGTGATCTTCTCCATCTCAAATTGGTGCTCTCTCTATATGTTCTCATCGTTGCTGATCTTGTTCATCTAGCAATTGAGTAAGGTGCTTGATTTGTTGTTGCATCGCAAGGATAACATCTGGTATTCCCACCATAGCTACTACTCTATCCCAATCTCCCAATTTATCTAATTGATTAGCACATAGATGTAGCACGTCCACCATTTTCCATAAGTTACAACCGGAAGTATCAAGGGTTCCTCAGACACGGTGATCATATGTAGAAAATCTTGCACAAAGCACAAGGTGATGAATTGTGTGAAACAATGCTTGGGTAATATCTGGACATGAAAATTTCAATGGTTTGGCGGAAGTGGATTTGGTGGTCTATAAGTTCCATCCATCCCATTCTTGCTCTGATACCAATGTAAAAGACCAAGAACAAGGAGAGAAATAGGAGAATGGAAACTCACATTGAGACACTTGAATATGGGAAAAATTTGAATGCATAGCATAAGCTTTGGCTTTGGTATTTATAAGTAACATACAAAGCCGTTGAGAAGCTTCTCAAGAAGCTTCCTCAAGCCGCTTTCTTAGAGTGCAAGCCAAGTTAACTAGGAAGCTTCTCAAGAAGCTTTCTTCTAAAAGATGCCTACTTGGCGTGCAAGCTAAGCTAGTTAAAAGCTTCTAGAAGCTACCTACTTGGGATGCAAGTTAACTAGTTGGAAAGCTTCCTAAGAAGCTTCCTAGATGCTTATAGAATATTCTAGGCTAATTTGGCTTATTCTCTACTTTTTTAGCCTTACTAATTATGTTGCTAAACTCCATATTGTTATAGGTGTGGATAGTTGAGGAGCCAATGGAGGCTTAGCTATAGAAGTTGAAGCTTGGGGAGTTGAGGTTGCAAGTACATGCATTGAAGGAAAAGGTATATATGGATGATTAATTGAATGAACTCTCCAACATGCTTTATAAACACACTACAAAGAAGTTCATGGATTCCACCAAGACCTATTCAAGTTGGTTGTAGAGTATAAGAAAAGAATAAATATCTTGATAAGAATTTGTAGAGACAAAGATAGTTCCTTACCCTAGGCTTTAGGATGAAGGGAATCCCAAGCCAAGTGAATGATAACTAAAGACTACGTTTAGAAACACATTTGACTCAAAAGAATATCTTTGGCTAGGAAGACCTTTGGCTTAGAATACTTTTAGTCAGAAAATTTTGCAAGCCAAAGATCTTTAGTGTTGTAGCTTGAATTTAAATTCAAACAATAAAGCAACAAAGAACCATTTTGAGCAAGCCATGGATGCATATGCAATTCTTAATTTATTATATCACAATAAGATAGAGTTTGTGATGAGTAATGTAAGTGTAATTAGAGATTTCTAACATCCCTTAGTTATTGAATCTCTTCATTGCAAGCTAGAAATTGTATATATGGGTTGCAATCCAATGTAAAATTTTCACTCTTTCATGAGTCTTAGCATAAAGACCTCCATGATCATTGGTGCTGATTTTCCACACTTTGCATCTTTGATTGCTTAATTGGTCAAGTAAAAGTGAGGAAAAAGGTAGTAAGAACATGTGCGTGAGTACCTAATAGAAAATGTGCACCATTTTGGGGTATGTGATCCTTGGAGTTCTAAAGGAGAAAGATAATGTAGAGAAGTGTTCTAGGAACACTAGAGCATTGAAAGCACTATAGAATAGAAAAGCCAATTCAAGAATCAATTTCATGATTTTGTTGGGATCATATCTTTTTAGAAAAGTAGTATGAAAAGTCACCAAAGTGCCAAATCTTTGAGATGAAATTGACCTTTGGGGTAGAATTGACCTTTGAAGTGAAATGACCCTTAGGGGAGAATAACTATTTGGGGAGAAGTGGAATTTGATATGAAATGAACCATCACCTTCAAGATTAACTAAGGATAAATATTTTGTGAAAGTGATTTTGATCTCTCTTATCTATAATGTGCCACAATGAGTAAGATTATCCTCTTTTGGGAGTGGTTCCTACACAAGTGGTTAAAGAGGCAAGAATAAATGAACTATGATATTATGATACTTTTCCTTCAATTCTAACAATTTTTGATCCGCATCCTTGTAGGAAAAACTTGTTCTTATAATTTTACTATTAGCATGTTGACATTGGGTTGTAATAGTAGTTGTATTTATTGTTACTAAATTGGACATCACATTGTCAAATGGTCAATTAAGAATGGAGAACCTTGATCCATTGCCCAAATGGACTTCTTGGAGCATGAGGATTAGGGAAATAATGAGTGCTAGAAGGAGATATCAATCCACTTATTGGAGAACATAAAAATTATGTTCTCCAATAGGATTTCAGGCTTAACCTATGCAAGTTTAATTCACTTGATATAGCAATATATGATATCCGATTGTGATTGTAAAATTTTAGTTGATTATGGGAGTTTTGAGAATTGAATGTACATATAATTAACAAAGGAGTAATGTATTTATATCAAGCTCATATTAGGTAGAAAATTGATGATGTTAGATGGTAGATGGTAGAAATGTTTTTCATTCCATACTTCACAACTTATTGCAATCAAGATTGTGAAAAAATATTCAAAGTGTATAAAATTGATAGTTGCTTTTTTACACTATGATATCATTTTAGGTCTTCCTTGGTTTGAACATTGAGTGTCAAATTTTATTGGGCTAACATAATATTTAAGGACAACCAAGGTAAGAATATTGATTAGGTTTTATGGCACCTTTGAGAATAACACCAAAGAGTAGTCGGACCCAAGATATGAATTTTGGTAGTATAATGGCTATAGAACAAGCTTTGAAGGACCGTGTTATTGTTTTTAATATGTGGATTAAGCTAATTGCACAAGGAAAATTTAATGAGGATTAAAAACCTCAAAAAGTAATGGCTGACTATTATGGAGTTAGTAGATGTGTTTTTTAATGATCTTCTAAAAGGGAATCTCTTTGATTGAGATATGCACTTCAAGATTGAGCTGTTGCAAAATAGTACTCCAATGTGTAGACCAATCTGTTGGGTTTCACCAAAGGACTTAGAAGAATTTCAAACAAAAATGACCAATTTGTTGGAGAAGGATTTGTTATAACATAATACATCCTCTTGGGAAGCACCAATACTCTTTGTACCAAAGAAGGATGTAAGACTTCAATTTGTATACTAAAGAAGGATGTAAGACTTCAATTTTGTATTGGCTACCATACTTTTAATAAATAAATGGTGAAAGATATGTATTCCTCATCTCAAATTGATGACTTATTGGATCAAACAAGTGGAGCATGATACTTCTCAAAGTTGGACCTTTAAAGCTACTATTAGCAAGTTGCAATTGACAAAGAAGATATACAAAAGATTGCTTTTGTACAAGGTATGTGCATTTTGAATGGAGAGTTTTACCTTTTGGGCTCACTAATGCTTTGACGGTCTTCATGGATCAAACACATTGGGTGTTAGAGGAGTCTATTGGATTGATACATGGTATTATTCTTGGATAATATTTTAATTTACAATAAGATTGAAGCAAAACATGAGAACCATATCATAATATTTGCAACGCCAAAGTCAGTTTGCGCGGAGTTATATTAGTAGTTTCTTAAAAACTACTTAGCAATGGCTAGATTTGTATTAGGGCTATTGATCATACCATAGGACCCACTATTACTTGCATTATTTGCACCATCAGATGAGATGTTAATGGCATTGTTAGGGCTAGAGATCCAAGTTGAGTAGAGGGGACTTCAAAGTGTAACTCCAAAGATCTCACTTCTTTGATGTTGGGCCTTTGAGTTCTTGGTTATGGTAGACAAAGGCAAGCAAGCATCAACTGGAGTCTCTTAGCTAGAGTGAGTGTGGCTTGACTATAATCAATGGTAGTTTTTTTTGTAGATTATTGATTATTGAGTGGAGGATTGATTTCTAATTTGAGTTGAGTATGATTCATGTTGGGTGTGAATTGATTACATAAAAGAAGTGAGGTTAGGGGGAAATTGATTGTAGAAATTGAATGTGTTGGTGGAATCTCTAAGCTTGGTAGGATTGTTGGTATCACTGTTACTCAAATTCTCTTGTAGTTGTGTGTATCATGGGCAAAAACCTTGTTTGATTTTATGTAGATTTGACAATGAGGCAAAAGCACCATCCAAATTTCATAAAATCGAGTCAATTTGAGATAATAAGTGTTTGACTTGAGCCCAAGGAAATGAAATCAAGGTGCAAATTGAGCCCAAGGTGCAAAATTGGAGGTAGATTTGAGAATGCATTCCCTTGATTTAGGGATTGGAGGTCCCTATCCACTTGATTTGGCTCAATTTGACAATTATCAAAGGATTTGGAAATCAATTAACTATAGTGGAGTTGCATCAAATTGGTAGAGGTTTTCTAGATTTGGAGGTTGAGCTGGCAAAGATAATCTAGAGTTAGAGGTTTCTTTAATTGCCCTCATTAGTGCTCAAGTTGGTGGAGGTTGGCCAGATTTGGAGAGGGTTTAAATTGGCAAAAGGAAAAGCTAAATTTTGGCATTTAGTTGTGGATTAGAGAGGCTAGCCAATTTTGTTGAATTTTTGGCAGTTGCAAGGCAAAATCTACCTACCTTTCAAGATTATATGCAATATAGTTTGAACTCCAAATTTTTGGTTCCTAGACTAGTGCCCTGCCCAATTGGTACACCTTTACTTGTTGATTTAGTGATTGGTAGACTGATACATATAGCATTGGCTAGGAGAGGCAATTTGATCCCATCCTTGGTGATCTATTAGCCTATGAGTAGATAAATACTCCTATTATGACAAATGCCAAATGGTGATAGAGTCACTTTGGGTTTTGATTTATGAGATGGAAGGTTATCATATTGATTTCTTGTTATTGGACTCCCTCCATTTTATGTTTCTTGTTTGTGCACCATGTTTGTGTGAGATTACTTCATGTTTTAGTCCTCTAGTGTGCTCTTGGTAGTGAGGCTAAAGTGATGAACAATCAATTTACTTATATTTCTCTTAGGTGAGGTAGGAAGTGATGATCTACAAATTGTGAGAGTGTGTGTTATGATGGTAAGTTACAAGTTGCAGTTTCTCTTAGTGTAGTTGTCATAATTACATTAGTGGGTGGTTCTTGGTGATGATACTTGGCAATTAAAATTGTGATTTGGGTTGTACATCATCATGAGGGAGATCTTTGGGGATTTAAGAAGAGATTTTCTTACAATATGTAGTGTGTTTAAACTGAATGGCAATATCAACCTGTATCTTAGGCCCCATTGAGAAAGGAGATTGATTCTGGTTTGGATTTTGATTCTTGGGAGCTAATTCAATTGAGAGTGCAATTGGTGTGTTTGCATTGATATTATGGGACATGGACAAGCTTTAGTACCCAAGCCTCCAAAGGCCCCAAGCACTACTTTGGTACTTTAGGTATCATTAAGTTGGATAACTTCATCCAAAGAGCTTGATAGTTGGTGTGATTTGTAGTAGATGCAAAACCTAACTTTGCTCACATCCTTCCTGACATGAAAGAGGTTGTTCCAACACTTGGAAGGTCCACCAAAGAGAACCATGTGGAGAGATTGAGGTATGAGGACAATATTGGTCTCCAAACTACATCTCCATTACTTCAGGTTTGGTTTCAATGGGTATATTGGCAATACCCATGAGTTCTAGTAGCATTGGTGTCTCCAATGGATGTGTACTAGTTGGAGATGGTGCTATTATGAGTGGAAGTACTATTGTGAGAGATAGTGTAGCACCAAAGTTTAATCCTATGGTGGAGTTCTTCTAATGCTTGAGGTAGAACTACAAAGGATTGTAGACTAACAAGTTGAAGAGTTTGTAAGAGTTCTAGTGGAAGGTTGGAGAGAGCTTATGTGAGGCATATAGTAGCATGAGATGTTTAATCAATTCTACATAGGAAGTTATTGAGATCCAAGTAGTCCAATTTTGGTATGGGATCTTGGACAAGGAATTGCAACATAGAGTATGTGATGCTATGTTATTGCAGGCTACCTCACCTACTTTAGTGGTGGTCTTTAGGTTGGCTAACAACATTGAGCTCACCATGGTAGAGGAAAGAGTGGTGACATTTGGATATAGTAGGAAAACTTCATCCATAGTTGTTACTTCTTCTAAAGTGTAGCAAAGTGCACCACATTGTGTTGGCTTTTGAGGGTAGAGTGGATAGCCTAGATCTTATAGAGCAAGTGGATGGCCTAGTGTAGCTAGACCCTTATCTTCATTTTTTGGGTAACAATAGCCAATGAGTGGTGGTGTTTCTTGTTGGACTTATGGTGGACCTTACCAAAAGAGAAAGTGCACTCAAGGCAATGGACATGATACCTCTGGTGCATCATAGCCAACATAGAGATAGTGTGATCATTGCCATAGATTTGGTCACACTAGTGGCCAATGCTTTGACTTCCACCTAGAGCTATAGAGTGGTAGGGCTACTATGGCAGGTGGTAGAGGAGCTCTAGGTCATGGAGGATGAGGTGGTAGAGGACCTACACTTGGTAGAGGTCTAGTATCTACCCTTGCTTTTGATACAACAATAGCTTCTTGGATTGAGCAATTGGAGCAAAATTTGGCTAGCATGGCCATAGCTTAAAGGAGATCAAATTCAAGTACTGAGGCTTCTACTTCCTATGTTGGTGATAGAGATATCATGGACTTTATATGTGGAGTAGCATAGGCATATGCATCTACCATAATGACTAGGAGTGTAGTACATGCTCCAAAACCTAGAAGAGCATCAATGGAGTTAGATCCACAAAGAGGAGAGGTTGGTAGGTAGGTCAAACTTTCCTAATCTTTCACACTATCTAAGGCATTATAGACAACATCCATGGCTCCCAAGCATCCTAATGCAGATGTGGTAGGTGGTGATGGAGTGCATGATGGACTAGATACTAGTCAACCACTTGCTATTGTAAAGGTGGTTGATGATGGAGCTAACTTGGTTGAGGAGCATGGGATCCATTCATGTACCAATAGTTTATGGTAGACAATAGCAACTAGGTTGGAGGAATTACCAACTAGACCTGCCTTTAAGCAAGCCTGGTTCACATCTAGAATTGTCCTATTAGGCAATCAGAGTTTTCAATCTTAGGCTATGGAAGACCAATGTGGAGAGGTGTCCATTTCAAATCCAAAAATATCTAGGGGGTGGTGGTTCTACACTATATATCACACATGTAGAGAGCTCATTATCCAAATTCAACTTGGTCATCCGATTGATAGCTTTGTGGTGAGAGCTCAAGCCATTGCAACAATAATAATCATATGGTGTGCTAGTTAGGGGAGCAATGTTATATCCCATGGGTTTTAGTATTGACTATTAGGAGGAGATGGCTTCCTATAGCTAGGTTGGCAGTCAAGTGAACATGTGTATGTTGTGCTTTAGTAGTGGTTGTCTTGGCTCACTATAGTAAAAAATCATGACATTTTGAGCTTTCAATAGTTCTATTACTTAGCTTGTTGACTTATTGGAGAGGAATGCCCATGCGGAGGATACCTTAGTACCAAAGAAGATCACTTGGATTTGGAGTACAAGTGGGATTGTTATATCCACCTTGGATGTTCTATTGTGGAATTGAAGAGACGTTAAAGCAACTTGGAGATCAGTTAGTGTAGTAGACTTGGAGTGGAGCCTTTGTACCTCCAAGAGACTAATGCAAAGATCAACCTCCAGAGTTCACTACCTTGTCACCTTTGGATACCACACTCATTGCTTGGCATATCCAATAGAGGGAGAGTGCCTATTGGAGTTGTTTGGTGGGACCAACATTGAACTAGCTACAATACTAAAGGCAAGTATATGGGTTTAGAGATACTTGCATGTAGAGAGATATAAGACTACTAAACAAGTATTTCTATATCATATATATGGCATACTTGGCCTATCAATATCTTGAGTTATTAACAATGTTAGCAATCAAGGGTTACTAGAAGATCCTTCCAACAAAAAGTTCCTTGTTGAGGGCACAAGATCTAGAGAGATACGATCCCATTAATTTGATGATTTTTGGATGACCATGTCAAGGACATACCCATGTTGGCCAAGGTCAAGGTCAATAGGATCTTCATTTTGGTGTGTTTTGGGAGATTTTACATATACTACAACATCTCCAAGTTCATTAGTCCATTTCTCCAACCTACATTTTGGATAAAATCTCTTTGATGGGTGATTCTCATACATAAGTGGTAGCAAGTCATAATAGGTTCATTCTTAGATAGAACTTGTCATGTTGTTGGATGCAGTCTAAGTTGGATCATGGGCTCATCATTTGTGTCTTTGGTGGATGAACCTCTTACCTAGAGAGGTTTTACAAAGTGCATATGATAGGTTCAATAGCTAGCCTACCTTATTATCAACAATATTTTAGATATTGAGCACCAATCTCAAAACAATGATAGTTTTTGATAGGTCACCTATGGTAATGGTAAACCTTGTTGGGTAACCTAGAGTCACTTTACCCACATTCATGAATTTCCTAGGCTAATATGATTTTTGAGAAGGAGGTCCTAGACTTGTTTGGAAATCATAGTTATAATAGTTAGTGGACTCCAATGCCAATGAGAGAGAGAGTGGAAATGGGTTTTCATATTGGTATTATTGCCATTTCAGCAATGTGAAAGGCATCCAAGCATTAGATGTTAGGTTAGGCTGTGGATCTAAACTATTTGATCTAGATTGTGAGCCTTGGATTGGTGGAACAATGTAAGATGCACTTGATAGGTATCACCACTTGGACATTTGTGAGCTTTATGCCTATCAAGATGATCCAAGCACATGTTGGGAGCAATGGACTACAAGGGCATGGTATTCTTAGGACACAACCAATGGTTGCTAGTGAGGGTGGTCTATTTTGGTTCATCCAAGTAAGCATGGATTATACACTTGGTCTACTTGGGATGCAAGTAGAGAACGGTGGAGCTTGTAGCTAGTGTAGAGTGAGTATTTTGCTCTACTATTGGGGACTCTAGGGGTTCAAAGCATGACATTATTGCTCCCAAGGGTTTGTTATTGTAGCTAGTTAGTGCTTCTTCCACTCCTACATCAATAGTTAAGGATATTTGGGACATTGGACCCAAGTTTACAAGACAGGAAAGATAAAGAGTTTGGATGTTTTTGAGGAGCTCACAAGTTGTTTTGCTTTTCTTCAATATGAAGGATTTTGGTGCTTTGAAAAGAATTGGTATTCAAATTGAGCTGACAAGTGACACATCTATTTTTGATGGCCTTATAGATATAGTGACATGGAGACATTGATTCAAACCCAAAGTAGAAATTTTTTTGAGGTTGGTTTGGTTTGGTATGGTATACTTCAACTACAATGATGCTAGCCAAGAAAGATATGCATAACAACTACACAAATAGGCAGATGTGTAGAGATTATCATCATATCAATTGGCATACTAGGGTTGATTGGTATGCTATGCATACATTGGAAGAGATCTTTGATGCAATTGGGCATGCAAAGGTCTTCAGTACTTTGGATTTTTGAGGTAGATATCATTAGTTACCAATCAAGGAGGAAGACAAGTCCAAGATAACATTTTGGGCTATTGATCCTTATGGTAAGGGTGTATAATATCAATAGAGGTTCCTACCATTTGGGTTAAAAAACATTCCCACTAAGTTCTAGAGAATCATGGGCAGGATATTTGTAAGATTGGATTTTTCTTGGTGCTATATTGATGAAATTTTGGTCTATAGCATTACTTTGGAGGAGCATGAGATATATATTTTGGAAGTGATTAAGAGATTGAGATCTCATGGACTCAAATTTGAACCTAAGAAGTGTAAATTCTTCCATGATTAGGTTGAGTATTTCGGTCACCCTATCAACCCTAGTAGACTTGGGTGTTTGGCAAACCAAGGAAGAAGCTATTTCACATTTTTGTGAAGTAAACTACTTACTCATTATAAAACAACTTCCAATATGTTTGAGTATAGTTTCTCTCAAGTTCTTGAATACAAGTCATTTTAAGATCTACTACAAGTTGGTCTACTAAGGGCTTACAACGGGTTCATGTATTATAGGTTGAACTATGGGTTGATCTACTATGGGCTTACTATAGGCTTACTATGGGCTAATCTACTACATGATGAACTACAAGCAACCCGTAGTTGATTTAGGGTATTGACAAGGAATCTTGTGAATCATATCAAGGCCAATTTATCCATGGATACTTGTCCAAAAATCAAGTAGTTAGAATGACTTGTCTAATTTCTCCATGACTTGTCTCAAGACTTTTAGAGAAGAAGTTATGACTATTTGAAGGTTCATGTTTTCTTGGACTTGATTCATAGGCCAAATCTTGTAAGGAGTCATGCAGGTCTGACAAGACATCCCAAAATCAAATCCTATAGGAATTTGGCAAGGAATCTTGCAAATCACATAAGGGCTGATGTCTTTATAAATACTCATCTAAACATGGAGTGCTTCATCTCACTAGAAACCTCTTCTCACAAGCTTTTTCTAGACACTAGAATCATGGCAAACTAAGATCTAGAGAATTTATAACTAGTTGAAGGTTCTTGTCTTCCTAAACTTGATTGTTGTAGCCCAAATCCCATTAGGCCTCCCTTCTATGAGAGTTCCATAGATGGATCCCACATGGCATCTCGCAATTGAATTCAGCAAGGTATTTGATCCCTCAAATCACGTTGAGGCTACTTTCTCCATGGATACTACTTCAAACAAGGCGTTCTTCATATGTTTAGAAGCATCTTTTCAAAACCTTTCTATCTGGACCAAAATCATGACAAATGAAGGTCTAGAGAAGAAGTTATGACTAGTTGAATAATGTGTCTTCTTAGACTTGATTTATGCAAGGAGAATTCTAGACTTAATTCCTACATGGAGAATCCTACAATCGGACCCCATAGGATATCTTGTAGTGAGCATCTTGCATTTGGATCCTAGAGTCAAATCCCATAGTTCACTTCAGGGCTAATTTCTCCAAAGATATTGCTCCAAACAACAAATGCTTTATGTGTTGGATATGTCTTCTCAAGAGCTTTCTATAAACACCAAGATTGTGGTATACAAAGGTCTAGAGAAGAAGTTCTGGCCAGTTGAATTTATGTGTCTTCTTGGACTTGATTCACACAAGGAGTATCCCACAATTGGATCCCACAATACATCTCACAAGGAGCATCTTGGAGCTTGATTCTTAGAGTAAAATTTAAGAGTTCACTCCAAGGATAACTTCTCTATGGTTGCTAATGAAAATTGAGCATGCTTCAACTAATTAGAGGCAATTTTTAAGGGATTTTAGTTGACACAAAAATCAAGGCAAATGGAGGTCTAAAGAAGAAGTCATAGCTATTTGAAATCATTACTTCCCAAAATATGAGTTTTGGTACTTGGTTTTCCTCAACTTTTGGTTGTGTTGATTCTTGTAGCTTGTCACTTTGTATAAACATGCCATCTTGCATGTCACTTGGCTTCTACTTGTCCATTTGTGTTAGCTCTTGGTATTTAAAGGTATGGCACGACTTACAATGGGGAGTTCTTTTAGAAAGGGTGTGGAAGGTTGTTGGTGGTTCTTGAATTTCTCTTGGAGCACAACTCAAGCTGTGGAGCATTTTGAGCAGCATAGCTTTTGTGAAAAGGAATTCAACATTACAATCATTTGAGTATTATGGGTTTTTACAATGGAGGAGGTTCTAATTATGGTGGTCGGGATTCTTGGATTGGAGACTACAGATTGAGTCAAAGGGTATGAGAGTGAAAGGAGATTGGAGGTAGAGAGAGTGGACTGTAGACAAAGGGTTTAAGCTTGTTAGGATCTATGAAAGTTCACAATAGATTTTATATAAAAGTGACAAGCACAATGCATTGTAAATTCTTTGAGTTTATCTCAAGTATAATAAATTTATGAGTTATGGGGATTCTAATGCTTTTTCCAAAAAATTTTTTTGGAATAATGAGCGCTGAGAAGCAAC
Source organism: Lunularia cruciata (assembly GCA_948567375.1). NCBI lineage: Eukaryota > Viridiplantae > Streptophyta > Marchantiopsida > Lunulariales > Lunulariaceae > Lunularia > Lunularia cruciata. The sequence goes on from OX419758.1 coordinate 30,807,209, forward strand.
CAAACCCAATTAGCAATTATAGTCAAATAGACTTGAGTCTATTTAACAAAGATACTTGTGACAACCCGACAAATATCACTTTTGCGGTAGTCGGGTAAGTAAAGTTCATTCCCGCAGAGATACTATTCAAAATTGGTCAAATACAAAGTCAAACAATAACATGTAGTTCTTCTTGGTTGCATCTTTAATCTCTCAAGTAGAAACCACACCCAGAAGAGAGTAGCAAGCACTGACTCGCAGACTTGTCACAAATTCACACTCCTTAATCACAACTCCATCAATTCTTTCCAAACAATCTTGATTGTGATGATTCAAGCTCTCCCGAAAATGGCACTTCATTGCAAAATGACTTCGCCTCAGAATTGTGTTCCACCCCTCCACTAAAGGCACAACTTCCTCGATCAAAATTGCTTCACATCAACACTACGCTACACTCACAAATGTAGAATACTACCAACACTACAATTCCTCTCAGATCTGTCAAGGCATTGCTTCAATTGCACTTCACTCAGGATCAAACACACAGAATGAAGATCAAAGCTGCGGAATCCAACATCCAACAAGCACACTGACTTGCACTTCAAATTTCTCCACACACTCACAAACACAAACACAAAGTTGATACTTGGAATCAAGCTCAAGCGACGAGCACTGCTTCACAACACTTCCCTTTATCTATTCTCAAAATTATGAACACTAAACAACATGATATTGTGAATGTCAGATCTTAAATAATGAAGCAAATGGCAATTATCTTCCTAATGTACCTCTTCCTTATGACTCTACGAACCTGTAGATCCGAAATGACAATGCACCTCTTCATATCTGCATATTCAAATCTCAAAACGGTTACTAATCCAATCCAATGTCTAGTTCTTCCTCGGCTTTCAAACCCAAACCCGAAGTAACTTTACTTCCTACTACTCTGTCCTTGGGTTTCACAACTCCTACATCTTCTACCAGATCTAACAATTCTCTTTCCTGATCTGACATTTCACTAGTGGGTAATCTATCTAATGCCTTATCTGTTGACCCACTCTTCTCTAATGTCTCCAATGGTTATTCCAAAGACATCTGCACTCCTACTTCATCTACTTTGGGTTTAACTCTAACGTCTTTCTTAAGTTTATCTATCTCTAACTTCACTAGATCTAATCTAATCGTGATAATGTCTTTGACTTCCAATATCTTCCTATCTACCCGAGTTTTGAGACTAATTAACATAGCATTCAAGTCTATGTCCTTTGCATGTCTCCTGCACCAACAACTTCAACTTGTGCAACCTCGTTTCTTCAATACAAACACTGGCCTCTATACTCAGCATCGCATTCATCCTGATTATGATCTCCTTCAATGGCTCCAATCTCATCTTCCTTTCACGCTCCCGATCTGCAAGCCAATCTTCCATGTACATTGCCAATTCTACCTCAAACTTGGCTTTCATAGTTTCATTCTCCTTCTCTTTCTGCACAATCTTCTCCTCTTGATTACAAAGTAACTCTTGTAATCTCTCTTCTTCCCTATATCTCACTGTCAACTCCCTTTGCCATAGTTGCTTCTTCTCTTCTACACTCTCCATCACTCTATCAAGCTCTTGTTCCTTCTCTGCTACCCTTGCCATAGCATGGATAATTTCTAGTCTTGCCATAGCATGGATAATTTCTAGTCTTGAATCAACAAACTGCTACTTCAAGATTTTGTACTTTGCTACTTGTCTCTCCCTTGCTATGTCACTCTTCTTCACAAGTTCCTCTCAATACCTTGCTTCTCTCTTCAAGTTCTCAATAATTTGACACTGCACTACTATATCCCCTTGTAGTACATCCCTTTCCTCCTTGCCTTGGATTATACTCTTCTTCAACTCCAAGTTCTCTTCTTCTAGTCTTGCTAAAACTTGCAACACAGTCTTTACCTCCGGACATTTCAACTGCATCTCTTTCTTCTTGTGCTCTAACTTCACTAACAATGAGCACACAATTTCTCATAGGTACTCCACTCCATCACTCGCACCTACTTCAATCTGTGGAGTGATCTCCTTCTTTACCTCTTCTTCTCCCAATACTTGCCTTCTTTGCTGCAGTCGTCGTATCGGAATATATGCTTCACTTCTTGAACTAGCATTCTCCTCTTCCCTTGCCTTGCTTGGACCCGCTTCACACTTCGCCTTGTGTCTTGACCGAACTCCCCTCTGAATTGTAATTTTCTTCTCCTCTGGCTCGGGTACCTCTTCCACCAACTTCATGTTATTTTCTTCCTCGAGCTCCACCCAAACTTCTTCTTCTTCTTCTGCAGCAGGTACCGATGTCATCTCCCCACCTTCTTCATTATTGCTACTTGTATTCCCACTTTGTAGCATGAGCTCAGGTTCCTCCTTGTGTTCCAAGTCTTCGGACTTGCACTCAGCTTCACCTTCCGAGTCTTCTTTTGATGATGCAATCACCACTATACCTTTCCTCGAGTTTCCTCTCCTGGTCTTCCAAGGTCTCGTCTTCTCTGCGTCTTTGCCTTCTCCTTGTCAACTCCGCTTCTTTGACTTTGGAGTACTCACTTCAACCTCTGCACTCTTTTCTGTCTACACGTAGTACTCATTAGTGCTTCGGTTTTGAAGAATATATTGTTGCTCCTCCGCATTGACTTCCCTTCTCAAGTTGGGATGAAAGTGAGACACCATTCTGCTATGCTCTGCCAAATTGAGCAAATTCAACCCGAGGTAGAAATGTGCTACAAACGGCATGATGTAGTGTGGAGGCGACTTATCCCGCAAATTCCACACCATCTGCCTCATCCTCCCATGGAAGCACCTCGCCCAGTTAATAGGTTCTCCTGCAAACATTTTATGGAAGAACACCGCTTGGTGTTTCATCACATAAGTTGTTCTTTCCGGCTTCAGGATTGCCATGAGAGCACTCACGATCCCTCTCTTCACCGGATCTTTGTAACTCTTGACCTTATACCCATTCTTTGTCCTCTTTGAAGAGAAGGCATCCCTCACTTCTTGGGTTTCTTTGGCTACCTCTCCCTTCCCCAAGAATGTGGCACCCTGCTCCACGCCTGCCTCTCTTCCAAGCACCAATCTCCAATCCGACTCTGTCCAACAAGCCGGATTTCCGCTCTTCCCCTCTTCCTCGGGGCCATTGAGACACCTACTCTTAATTATCTCGGTCATGAAACCTGGAAAACTAACGTTCTAGTTCCATGCCAAGAATGTGATCCGAAGTCGGCTCAAGACTTCAATTCTTGTGATCACATCTAACCTCCGAATTGCATGATTTCTCACTGCAGATTTGGAGTTCTTCTTTCTTCCTCCCATCTTTCTTGCTTCCTCACTGTCTCTTGGTTTAACTCTCTCAAATTCTCCTCTACACACTAGCGCATCTTCCACTCTACTTCCCTTCCCAAGATCTCTTATAGGACGACTCCTCAACGGCAAAGGAAAATTGCTTGACATTGCTTCGTTGTTAGCCCGATTTTTATAGTCATGCCTTCTTCGTCCTTCTTCAATTCAAGTTTCTACCAAGAAATCACACCTCTTGCATGCGCCTGTCACTGTCAAGTGTACTTCACGCATATGACAGCCGGTTTTTGAATGGTCCTTTCTTGAATTTCTTGCCCCAAAGAAAGGTTGTTACACTGTCTTTGCCTCAGGTTGAGCTCCCCCCTGATACAAAGACTTCTTACTTTGGGTTGTATGCTGATAGGGCAAGTCCAAGTACTTTGCCTTATGACCCAAAGCCACATTACCTTGGGTTTCATCCCAAAGACTCTTTTCTTTTCCTTCTTTGGCTATACAGGCGCAATCCGACTTCTTTATACACTTCTTCTTCTCCATTTTGAAAAAAAACAAAAAATGTGGGTACCACAATACTAGTCTTTTAGTAGTTGGAAACTAAACTCCACGATAGCTTGGTAAACTTGGCATGGAATTTTCTATTGAAGTATAACTTCTAGTTGTTTGTTTATAATTTTAATACAATGACTAATATGTAACACCCGTTGATGCATGTATGCTCTATAGGGATATTAAGTTTGGTATTTCAAGTAGTAGAGAAATATTATCTATATGGAGTTTATCTAAGCTTCTACATTAGCATAATTAGCTTAAGTTAATCCTAACTAAGATAAAGGTGACCCCATTCTAGAGGAAGAGAAAAGAGTGAGTATCACTATTTTGTCTTCTAGTATATTGACTTGGTTTTATTCTTAGTTATTTGAATTTAAGGAAAGAGTTGAGAACTCTTGGGCCCCCAAGCCTTGTAAGTGTGGATTTTTCTTTAGTCCAAGGATAACCCATGTGAAGGAATTCTTGACTTAGTTGGTAGGTGAGGATAAGACCACATATCCAATGGATTATCTCCAAGTGTTCCTTTAGACTTTATTTGATTTTTAGCCTAGTAACTTGAGTTACTCTAGTAATCAGTAGTTTTGGTGTGTAATTTCTTCACAAGTATATAAGCTAGGGGTGAGGAGGTACTCATCATGCTTTCATTTGCAACTATTTGTCTCTCATTGAGTTCTTTAGTGAGCGATGTCTTGAGTCTTGAGGTGCCTTGGAGTTCTAGCCATGGAGGAGTGTGATAGAGTCAAGATTCCTTGCATTCTTAGTCCATGGTATGTTACCTTAATAGTCATCAGAGATTTATTTTAAGTGAAAGATATGCTAGCATGCATTTTTGGTTCTATTGTCGGGACTTCTTTAGAAGGCAAGAAAATGTTTTGTGTACAACTCTATATTAGGCAGAAGGAGGCAATGAGAGCTTACTTGGGAAGGAGAAAGATGAAATTATGTTAGAGAATTTGGATCCATTTGTATACCTTGTAGTTCATTATGATATTTTTGAGATGATATTATACATACTATACACATGAAAGGATCTAGAGAGATTGTCTGAAGTGGAATGTAGATTTTGGAGATTAAGATGATTACAGCAAAACCTCAAATTTGAGATCTGGAATTGAAATTTTCATAGAGAATAGCTTGGATTAATTTTCAATTAGAACATTTGAAATTATTGTAAGGGCTACTACACGCACTAAGCTAGAATTTTTGGAAGGTGGTAGTGTACATTGTTCCCATAACCTACAAATTCTTTGAAATTTTGTATAGAGTTTGCCATTTTTTATTTCTCATTAGATTTTTTTGAAACTCTTCAAGAACATAAAATGTAAGATATCATACCTTTGGGCTTAAGAATTTGAGAGTGATGATTTTGGCAAAGGAAGTTATGAATTTTTAAAGTTAAGGGGGTGATTTTTAAACCAAATATGAAAGATGTGTGTAGAATAGAAAGAAGCCTGGGCCAAACAGCTTCATGAAAAGGGCTAAAATTTTACAAGGGAGAAAAACCTAAGGTACTGATAAACCATGAAAAATTGCAAAGAAATAAAAGTTATAATATGGGAGAATTGGTTGACATTGTGCAAAGAGGCCCTTTGAGGAGGGTTAATTTCTCATGAATGAGAAGGGTAGGTTCAACAAAAAGAATGTTTGAGCATTAAGACTCATCTTGGGAGCATGGGGGGCCATCAAGATGGGAAATCAAGGTTATTTAAGGTTTCTCAAGGGATTGAAGTGAGAGTAGTGGTTGATTCTGAAGAAAGGAGAGTTTAGAGTAGAATTTGAAGAGAGTGTTGAGAGGATTAGACCTTCACCATTTGGAGGAAAGAGTGATTCTAAGGGCTTCTTATGTGGAGAGAAGGGACACAAGGCAAGTTCGTGTTTATTGCATTTTGAGAGCAAGAGATTTAGAGAAAGTGGAGGCTTACTTGACTTGGGATTCCATGTTGGACCTTCTTCACCAAGATTAGGAGGGAGGAAATCTAAAACCAAGGAGTTGTGTGAGATTTGTCAAGTAAAAGGACATGAAAAGGGCATTTCCAAAAGGGCATAAGTGTAGTGGAGTAACATCACTTTTGGAGACTTTGGTGAAATATCTTAGGGATAGTCATAGTACTGGTATAGAGAAACTACCACCCCATCAAAAATTTCTCAAGATTAGTGATGGAGATAGTACTTCAGTTTATGGTTGAAATATCTATAAAGTTTGCTTAATTTGCACCTTTGGATTTTATCAGGCCATAGAAATCATAGAGCAACCTAAACCCTTTGTTTTATCTAGAGTGGACGAATCTCAAATAGTGCTAGTCATGTATATACTCTATGAGTTATAGGGTGAGAGAGAAACTAGACAAAAAATAGAGAGAGGAGAAAGATACTTAGAGGCTAAGTGTAATACTCTGAGGACAAGAGAAGAGAGAAAACACATATTGCACACTCAAACATTCGATGCCCCAAAGGAGCACCTTCTCTTTATTATATAGACAAAGAGGATCTCCTCCAAGGAAGTTCCACCATAGGATTAGGGACACAGATAGGTGACATGTCAGCAAGCTCCACCCTTAGATTACTTACTTGGATGGGTGACATATCTGGTCTAGGTCCTATCTGGTTGGTCAAACAAGCTTTGACTAGAAGGAATCTTTTAGGGAATCTTCCTATAGGAATCTCAGAATCACATGAGTAAGGTACCATAGGAAAGCTCTCAATGAGACAAAGCAAGGGGGAGGGAAGGCCAGGCTTTCCATCGTTGGAGGGAGGGAGCCATTTTTGAGGCCTAATTCATCTGTTTAGGCCTCTGAAATTGCCTTCAAAGATTTCAGGCATATTTCGGTTCCTACTCTATTAGTAAAAGTCCCCTTTTGGTGATACATCTTTCTGATCTGTTTAGTCCATCATGTGTAACATCCTTCCAGATGTTACCAAACCAATTCTCACCTTTAAATCATATGTCTAGCTATTTGTTCTAAGGTTCTCAAGTCTATTTTGGTTTCTGTCCTATTTGTAGAAGTACTCTTTTGGTGATACTTCTATCTTATCTATTTTGACCATCATGTATAACATCATTCTAGATGTTACCAAACCAAATTTCACATCTAGATCATATGGCTAGCTCTTGGTATTACCCTAAGATGGAGGAACTTCTAATTTTCTTTGGCATGAATGGAGAGGATGTGGAGGCTTTTGTGAGAGATTTCAAGAGGACTTGCATAATAAATAATGAGAGGAGGAAGAATGAATGGGGCTCATTAATACCAGATTTCTTTGAATATGTAGCTCTTACATGATATGAGTTAAAATACCAAAAGAGAGAGAGAGGAGAGATGATCAAGAGGAATCTTGGGAGAGATTAACTATATTCATTAAGAACTTTCTTCCAGAGATGATTTATGAGAGATTCATGAAAGAGGTTACCTTCTTCAAACAAGGAGATGGAAAGAAAGTGAGAGTTTGTGTAGAAAGAATGGAAAAGTTAGAGTTTAGGTTTTGCATAGTGTTGAGGAAGAGTGAGGATGATGTGGGTACTACCCTGATTTGGATAGGAGTATGATCACTAAGAATTTTGTGGAAGGGCTGAAAACACAAATTTGAAGCAAGGTATGATATTAAAAACATTCTTCCAAGTTAAAAGCTATCAAGATGACAATTTGTATGGAGGAGAGTTTGGGAGAGGATGAGAATGGTTTAGTGGTTTAGTAGGTTGTGAACCTTTACAAGTCTACAAAGTATATTGAGACTTAGAATCCTTTGGTGGCAAGGATGACACCACAAGTAGTAGTTGCCCCTATTTTTGCACCATCACTAAAAGATCCACTTCAAACTATCATGGAGCAACTTGCAGATCTCAAGATCAATTAGTACAACAATGGGAGAAGAGAGAAGTAGACAACAATGCTGGGAGAGGGCTTGGTGGTTATGGAAAATAATTATATATAGGAGGCCAACCAACTAGCAATTTCAATGATAGAAATTGTTTTTTTGTAGAGGTAGAGGTCACATCCAAAGAATTGCCCAAATTCTACATACCATGGAAGAAGGGATTATAATGGTTTAAATAGAGAGAAAGAGGGAGATGGTGGAGCCCAAGTAATTCCTATGAAAATAGAGGTAAGGGATATCAACCATAGATGTGGTGGAGAGTAAGTATGAGAAGAGAGAATGCTCAAACTCTAAAGGTCTTAACTTGGAAGTTTTGGCAGAAGACAAGAAGAGAGCTCATTTTGCAAATGATATATAATTTTCTCAAGAATTCACTCCTAGTAAGGATAGTCCAATGACCACAAGGACCACTTGCACTATTAGTTCAACACCATCAACAAAGACTCCAAGGAAGAAGTTAGAGATAGATGATTTCTTAATCTCAAAGCAACAATGGGGCTACAATGTGTTGGAGGATGTTGGTAGTCACAAGGCCAACATCACAATGGGTTAATTGAATAATTTAAATCCTACCTTGAGGAAGGAACTTAAAGGTGGTTTGAGTTCTACAAGAAGCAAGAGAAAGAAGAAAGAAAAAGGTCTAGTATCAATAAGAGTGGTGGATGCAAAATGAACACCATGAGAGGCTTGTGAATATACCTCCAAGATTGATGTGAGGATAAATAGTCACAATATCAAGGATGCACTTGTTGATGAAGGATCTATAGTGAAGTCCATGATAGAGAAATTGATGAATAAATTGGGTATGATACCTTCTAGACCCTTAAGTTTTGTGGTGAGTATTGAAAACAATCAACAAGTTCAACCAATGAGTATGACCCTTAAATTTTGTGGTGGTCTCAATCATGGGAGTTATGCAAGTTATGATTTGATACTTGGAAGGCCATGGTTGAGAGTAGCTCAAAAAATTCATTGAAAGCACAAAGGGTATTTGGGAATTGGGCCATCAAACCACCAGCTTATAGTTCTAAAAAAAAATACTTGTGATCCGGCCTATCTCTCACTTAGAATGAACCTTTGATGGCTATTATGGTAGTGCATCATGGACTAAGAAGGCAAGAAACCCTAACTCTATCATACTCCTTCAAGGCTAACACTTCAAGACTGAAGACATTGCTTACTAGAGAACTCAATGAGAGAGAGATAGTTGCAAATGAAAGGATGATGAGTACCTCATCACCCCTTGTTTATATACTTGTGAAATTATTATGCACTAAAGTTATTATTTACCATAGTAAATCAAGTTACTAGGCTAAAATTCAAGTAAATTCAAAAAGTATAAAGAAATATTCATCCACATGGGTATATTCTTCTAAGCATGTGATCTTATCTTGACCCGACCACTAAGTCAAGGATTCCTTCACATGAGCTATCCTTGGACTAGAGAAGAATCCAAAACAAAAAACCTTGTGGGCCCAAGAGTTCTCAACTTTTCCTCAAAGCCAAACACCTAGGAATAATACCAAGTCAATACACTAGAATCCAAAATAGTGATGCTCATCTTTTCCACTTCCTCTAAAGTAAGGTCCCCACTATCTTAGCTATGACTAACTTTAGCTAATCATGACTAATGCAGAACCATCCTTTATCTCTATATAGATAATATCTCTCAAGTATTTATAATACTAAGTTGAATAGGAAGGTAGGAAGATCAAAGTGAATAGGTAAGGTAGACTCAATACCATATACCAATTGAAATGGAGAATATCCGGTGGAAGTCTTCATGGTTGTCCTATACTCCCACAAAGTTGCATGAATCCTCTTGTCCCAATGATGTTTAGCCCCCTCCATTTCTGCATCTTTGGCCAACATCATGCACAAGGTCTGATTGGTTCTCTCTGCCAAGCCATTGTAATTTGGCTTATAGGATATTACTCTATGTGTGATAGAGAAATGTTGTAGCATAGCTGTAGTGATGCTTCCTATAAACTCTCCTCCTTTATTAGAAACCAACTCCAAAGGGCATCCAAACCTAGTGAGAATGCATTCATAAAGAAATCTACTAACTTCATCTTCATTCTTGTCCCTCAATGGTCTAGCCTGGACCCACTTGGTAAAGTAATCTGTAACTACCACAATATACCAATTGTTCCTTGGGGTTCTATTGAGAGGACCTACAAAATCAATTCACCACTTCTCAAAAGGTCCTAGCAATGGAATATGCTTGGTTATATGTAAAGTAATACACACAATGTCTTGGACTTTTACTTGAATCTTATACCTTTTGTTTGTCTTGCTTGTAAAACATTGTAATAAATTGAATTCTGGCACAAATAATCTAATAGAGGTATAAAAATTTCAGGTGATTGTATTTTTGTTTTATTTTTAGAAACCAAAACTTTATTCATATGACATCTTTACCTATACTTTTAGTTTTACTTATGTCATGCACTTGCATGATTCTTAAATATGATTTAATTTACAACCAATAATGGTCAGCAGATTCTTGCATATGATAGTATTATAGAATTAGTGGGAATTAAATTCCCACAATTATTAAAACCCTTTTAGATTGGAAAAACATACCATGACTTTTATGATTTAACTACTTCTTCTCAATACTATTAATATATCCTCATATATGTTTAATCTAGAATATTTCTAGATCAAAGTTTGTACATTCTAATACATAAATTCCTACAAGTATTAAAACCTTTTTAGATTGGAAAAACATACCATAACTTTTATGAGTTAACTACTTCTTCTCAATACTATCAATCTATCCTCATATATGTTTAATCTAGAATATTTCTAAGGATAAAATTTTTTACATTCTAATACATAATTTAATTAATGGACAAGAAAAGTCATCTGATTTTTAATATCTCCGACCATCTTGAAGAGTTAATTCCTTATTCTATACAAGTTTGTCTCACACAAAAGACTGTGAAAATATGATTTATATTGAGATCTTGCAAGTTTTTCATCTTATTCAAAAATTTTAAAGTAGTCAAATCATGATTGTATATATAAAAGATATCAAGTGTAAGAAAAAATGAGTTTAAAAAAAAAACCAAAAAAAAATCATAACTAAAGACTCAAGAAATTAAACTTGTGATTTTAATGATAATTATTTCACATTTTAGAGAATAACAGATTTAACTATACTAAAATTTACCATTAATAGTGGCTTATGACGCTTAATGGAGGTTTGCTATCTTTATTAGTACCCAAGACTAGTCAACCATCTTGTTGATTACTTATCCCAAAAAGTTTTTTTGGAATTGTGTTAGTGTTAGAATGGACCTCGATATTGCACCACTAACAAGTCTAATACAAACTTAAGTACACTTAACAAGATTAGTTGAGGCCTAAACACCCTTAAGGGAATTAGTTTAAGTTGAAAGGTCCTTTGGAAGTAGCAGGATTAATTTAAGCTTTCTTACACTATATAGGACTAGGTAAGGTCAAATTCAGATTAATTTATTAGAAGTAAAATGAAATAAAAAACACATAAATTTTAATAAAAATATATTTTAATAAAAATTTTAACGATAAATTATTTGTATGAACTTTCCTCAAATGAGTTCATTAATACAACCTTACCTTAAGAGGATCGATTGAAGCGATCTTATCGTAAGTGGATAAATGTATGCCTTTTGCTAGCGGTTATTTATACAATATTTGCCTGGGGCATGAGCAATAAATTTACTAATCCTTCACATACAAAAGTTCTATCCACCAAAGTATGTAATGTTTTCTTATACCTTTCATCCAGAGCTTCCTCTTAAAGATCTATGTAAATTTTTAGTTTTTTAAAATTTCTGGAAAATTTATGAAGTTAAATATTTAAAAATAATAATTTATTGTCATCAATAGAAATGTCTTATTCTAAAAGAAAATTTTATTCATTCACCAATATTGCACATGCAACGATCTTGTCTTTACACACATGACATAATTACCCATTTTTTTCTCATTTGCTTTGACATTCAATAGATTGATGTTAAAATTAATAGGCTCTATATTACTTTTGATGAATCAAGTCTTTTTATATACATCTATACTTCTAACTTAAGACATATTCAAATTTAGTAAACTTACTGAATACTAGTATTAGTCTGAATTTTTATCTCTATTTCAAAGTATTATCCACTCATATTTCCTAAAAGACAAACACTCATATCAATTTGGTCAATATTCTTCAATTTAAGTAAAAAGTTCAAGTTCAAGTTTACTCTTTTACTCTCTCTTTTTATCAAGTTGATACCAGTGCTATATGCACATAGTAAAAGATTTGGGGTTACAAAATATGTTAGAAACTTTTACACAAAAATTATAAATATAAAAATAAGGTAGAATTAAGGAATAAAATATAATGTAGATTGCAAAAGTATTGAACTTTCGATACATGGTAAGAGTTTATAAATAAAGAGCTCATATCACTTTCTTTTGAGAATTATTCTCACCTGTTATAATAATTGTGGGATGGTTACAGTACCTTCACACAAGAGATAGCAAAACCCCTTGTACACAGATAAACAAACTCAAAGGTTAGTGTTGCTCGCTTCAGTACCTCTTCAAAGAATCGACTTTACTTCGCTAATTTCGTGTTAGACACAAAGGGTTAAGCATAAGCATTAAGCGTTAAGCAATCCTCTGGTCCCATTTTAGGTCACTCAAATTGCTTTCCGCGACATGAGTTCCAGGCTATCTGCATAGATTCGAATTCAAATATCATCCTTGCAGACATGGGCAGGCCATGTGTTTGATATGCACTTACACGTGCCTGCTTAAACTTTTGCCAGAGAGTCTTGCAGAGTCCGAGGATTCACTCGGCGAGGCAGATGCGAGAAAATTTTGCACCACAAGTCGCGAAGGAATCTTGCTTCACGCGCCGGTCTTCGTATAAGTGGAGAAAAAGAACTTGGGGTGACGATAGGTGCATTTCGTTTTCACTGGTTTCTCCGGAAACCAGTGAAAACCATTAATTACAGAGGAAGGTAGTGTGCAGAAGATGGTGCAGATAATGTATAACGGAGTCCGTTGTCGAGGATTGCATCTTTTACATGACCTCGTGAATGGTCATTTGTTCAATACCTTTCACTTTCTACTGATTTCTTGAGAGCTTGGAGATTTCCCATCTTTTGAGTTTGAGTTGCTCTTTTGCTTTATCCACTTCCGACAAAACAGATTTGGGAAGCAAAAAGTCGTGTAAGGACACGACAAGATTCACATGCTCGTGCATAGTTCTGTTGGAGGTTATACGGAATAGTTCAGGCGTGCAAACTGTCATCACGGAAAATTCTGTGTCCACAAAGAGTACAGAGCAGTATTCCATCTGTGCACCTATATCCCACAACTTAGATATAATCTGCAATCCTTTTTTCCTTTCGATATAATCTGCAAATATAGCAATCGACAGAAGGCCGTACGGAGATCACTAAGATTCCCTGAATCGAACTAGCAGCTTTCTCGCACTTCATTAAAGATCGGAACAGCAGGACTTAGTACCGGAAGTATCGGACTGGTTGATCGAGTGAAATCTCAACATATACGCTTGGAGATTCGGATCAGACATTCAGTATCCGATCTACATGTATAGTATTCAGTACCCGAGAAATTGGCTAGTACACCTTTTACCTGGCAGAAAGTAGTTGAAGTATTCTGCCTGCTTGTAGAAGTTTTCCCCAGTGCACCATCCTTGGACATCGGCGAGAATTGGATCTGTTATTGTCGGATACTAAAACCGTCTAACCTCATATGTAATCATGATGGCTTGGGACTTATCCGCAAATGATGTACTATAATGACCCACCTTGATTTAAGTCCTCATTATCTGAACGATTTCTTTTGCACGGGACTTCCACATCAAGTCATTTTCTATCTAATCTAATCTACTCCTGTAAGCGGTAATCTCGATGGCTTTCACGGGGAGAAACAGATGGAAGAGTTCGAAACCCGTAGAAAAGGACTCGGTTAGCAGGAGTGAAGCCAAGGGTTTGTTAAGTAAGTGGGCACAACGAGGGAGCTACTTCCATAAGCTGTGCCGCCATTTGAATGAGTATATTTTGACAAACGTGCGAGGAGTTGAGACACAATCAACCTGGGCGTATACGCGCAAAGTATTGACTAGAAACTTGAATGAAGTAGACGGACAGGTCTACTGAAAAGCAATTGGGCATTCCGGGTTTAGATTTAGAGGGCAATTATTAGTGAAGATATATCCTTGAGATAGATATATTTTTGAATACAGTGCAGTGCACTATATTTTAGACAATGCGCGTCCATTTTTTAACAGAGTGCAATTGGTGCAATTTATAAGAGTAATCACATTAAATGATATTTCAGGTGTGTGAAGACAATACAATTTGCATAGCTCGGATATCTTAAGGGCGACAGGGCATATTTCTCATGTAGACTCTATTGGAGCTTAGCCCCAAATTTTTTTTTTTCGTCTCTCCCTTGTCCGGCTTGATGGGGTCTTCCCATCCTTAGTTTTTTCTACGCGATCGCCTTCTTCCTCCTTGAGATAGTTGCGACCGGGGCCTTTCCTCGGCATTGCCCTTAAAAACTTATCAACCGGTACGCATCATCATGAAGGGTCTGATCGTTCCCAATAACCCTATGATCATGAAAAGTACATACTGCTTTTCCGGTCTCCCTACAACTTAAACCTGTCTTCACCGCACACTTTTATTATGTACTTAAAAATTTTCCACTAACCCACTTAAAAAATCTCAAATAGTGATATTGAAACAACAAATAAAGCCTAGGACTTTGCAACAGATTCATGAGAAGACAGCGTCAGGACGCATCTGACTTGCTCCATGAAGACCACTTACGATGAAGGACCCTAAACCCTCGTATCGAAGGTATTTAGTTGAAACATGCCATTAGCTTTTTGTTTGATGAAGTTCTCATCACAGTTTACCCTTATACTAAATTTCAAATATATTCTCCTATGTAGATAGTGTAAGTGGAGACTTCCTCAACCAAGTAGCTCTTATATTACTCTGCAGCAATTCAATCAACACAATGCGAGCTTATGTTTGCTACGTTCGAGCTACTATCTACTCGCAGACACAGGTGAGATACCCTGTGTTCCAGACTAAGAATTACAAGATTGTCAAATTCCGATCATCATTTACCAATTTCTCTAACACATTTACCATGTTCTATTGGTGAATTTATGGAACTTATGATACGATTGTGCAACTCATTGTACGGAGTTATGATTAAGGGCTTGACCGTTGAAACCAATAGGCATATACATTATGAAAAGAACTTCAAATCCGAGACACTTGATCTTGCCCTGCAAATCTTGGTGAGGCAGAGGCTGTAGGAGCGTAGACATAAACCTCTTAATGCATCATCTGCTATCCGCAAGCAAGGTCCATCTACACTTTAATTGCCATCATACCTTTGCAGAGGTTACCGGTCATTCAAACCTTGGAGCGGAGGCTTAAAGAAAACACTGAATATAGTTTTGAGTAGAGAGGTATCCAAATGTTTCAAGGAGCCTGGAAGGGTTAGTTTGTATTCTAATAGCACTCCATATGAAAAACACCAAACGGGAGGACTGGTGGGAGTTAGCACACTCAAGGTGGGGACCTTTGAAATCTGAGTGGTTGAAGCACACTAAAATCTCAAGATGAAGACTTTTGCTCAATCCAATCTAGATGTAGTACAACCCGATGAACTAAAAGTAGGCTTCTGCTGGCTGGACCCTCATGCAAGTTGTCATCTGAAAACCATCCTGCACCCTAATGGATCTGGAAACCGAGATTGCCTGATGTATAAGGATGTAGAACCAACTGATATAATCTGGACTGATTTTAACTCCTGTACATGTGCAGAGGATACGGACAAGAAAATCTCATTCGGAGTCTGTGTCCCACGATCTCGTGTATCCTGGCTCTCTGCAGATAGTTGTCAATGAGGATCAACCAGCAAATGAGCCAGCAAAGGATCAACCTCTTCAGGGTATCTTCTTTTCATGGCCGTATTTGTCTACTAAATTTGCCCAATTTGACCACGGCCCTTGAAAAGTTATGCCAGAAAGGCCGAGTATCTCGCAGTAGATCCGCTGGAATGTTAGTACAAGACACCTAAGAATCCAAGAGATGGTGGCTGATTCACTGATCCATAAGCACAGTTAATAGGTTCTGCAATTTAGTATTTGACATTCAGGGTTCGACAGTCAACTTGTCCTGAACTTCTGAGAAATGAATGTCGAAAGCAAATAGTGGATATTAAACAGGCATTCAACTCTAGATCAAAATTATTTAATATGTCATATTTGTTTAAATCTGACAGACTAAGTGTGGAAAACCATCAGATAGCCAACTTGAACTGGCAGATTAAGGAACGATCGTCTGAATGATACCAACGTCGCAACGATCGTCGATGATGCCAACGTCGCTTACGAAGTGGGTTACCCGGACTTCAAGAGGTTTTCTAACCTAAGGCTCGTCAGTCTACCTGACATTGTCTGAGGGATGATTCAAACAGTCCTCAAGATCCGTGAATCAGAAGACGAGAACCGGTCAAATTTCGCCTGAAAGAGATGTTCATGTAAACAGTTTCATGCGACACACTGATTACAAAATTCCAACGAAACTGAATTGAAGATGGACCGATACGCGGTTACATTGGCGCTCTTCCGACCATTGCTGAACAGGCACATGCACATGGTGCAAAAGTTCTGGTTTCTAACGTTCATAACAGGAAAGTGCTTTGAGCAAATCCGAACTCTTGAAGATGAACTTACGTTTGACATTGTATATGGGGTCTCACTTATATCTGCTCTTTTGGGTTCGCAGTAAGTTGTGTTCAGGATCTCGCACAAATTTTCTCATAGTTTAGCAATCCGGACTTCAAATAACTAGGACCCATCAGATTGTATGTTCTAGGCTTTTGACCGTTCCTCCAAACAGCGGGGATTGTGAGAGTCTCACCGCTTGAGAGCTTTCGGCACCTGAAAGCACTTTTCAGGTTCCAGATTGTCACAGTTCTCAAAATGGGTGATCATGCCAATGAATTTGATCTCGAGGGCGACGCTGAGATCAAGGCAAATACCATCACATATTGGCAATCGAGCACGTTTGAAAGAGAAACTGCCGAACAAAGTGGAGGGCAGGGAACGTCTAACCATCAAGTGACCGGGACAGAAGAGGGAAAATCAAGCTGGTACAGACTTGAAAACAAAGCGTCCGGTGAAGAAGATTGGATTACGAAGAAAAAAGAGTGGGCAAGAAGTTACTCTGCAAGGATCAAAGAAGAAATCAAGGCCAAAGAAGAATCAGGATACATATATTCTTCAACAGCCGTCACGGTGATCTCCGCGACACAAACTGATGCCGATCGACGTACCTCTTTGGAATCTCCCAGAAAGAGTAAAGGTTCTCGTGACATGTCAGGCGATCGAGACATCACTTTAGAATCTTCTCAAATTAGAGATGAATCTTCTGAAATGAAAATCAAAACAATGGAGACGGACGCTAAAATCCAGTGCACGGGGGAGCCAACCACTGAAAAAGAGGCGAGAGATAGAATTTTACTTATTTGCGAGCTCTTTCGTGAGTCAGTGAAAATTAAACTAAGGTCGGATGCGTGTAAACGTTCAACGGTGCCGATGGCAGTCGCTGGCGAGTTGCGAGACAAGGGTATCTATTTGGAAGATAAAGTTGGCGTGGTGAAAGGAGTGCATCCTGGAGAAGAATTCTTCTCCAGAGCTGAAATGTATGTGCTTGGACTTCACAAGAGTCTAATCAAAGGCATTGCCGCTGTGAAAGGTGACCGTTTGGAAGAGTTTGTTGCCACCAGCATATGCATGAGTGGGAAAGATATGTACGCCGATAATAAGTGGACGGAAGATGGTCTAGAGTCTTGTGTATACAGTGGAGAAGGAGGCATTCCAAGAGGTACTAAAGAGGAGAAAAAGGCAGCAGGCTATGCAGATCAGAAATTGGAGGGAGGGAACAAAGCATTGATGACAAATTACATGAAGGGATTGCCCTTACGACGGATACAGGGTTTCATGAAGGATGACAAAAGGGTTGCATACATCTACTGTGGCCTCTATAAAGTTTCTGATTGGAATTTTACGAAAGGAGTGAATGGGAATATGGTTTATAAGTTCGTACTCACAAGGTATCCAGGACAACCTCCAGTTCGAATCTCGTTCTCGGGGGAAGCTCTTTGATGAAGGTTAGCTCATTTCCTCGTTGCCCATCATGTTCAAGCTCGAGATGCACTTGAATCGCACATGACAGTTTGACATTCCCCTGAGAGAAGAGTGCCATTGCTTACAGCTCCATTGACTCAGAGGGCAACTTCAAGTTAACTTCAGATTTTTGTCACCTTGCTACTACTTAAGTTTTCAAAATAACTTGCGGAGTTTACATTGAAAAGGATCCATGCGCAATGGCTGGCTCAACTAGTTGGTCGGACGCTGGTTGGTGACTCATATAAAACCAAAGTTAGGTTATATGCTTAAGGTTTTACTATACCATGCAACAGAAATTGAGTTCAATGAACAAATATGTGCAATTTACTCGCTCAATCAATTTAAAATGGCGAACTCGTTCCCTGCTGATAAGTTTTTGAGGAGTTTTGGCATCATAATTTGGTTCTTGAGTATTTAACTGCTCTATGCTATTTTATCTTTAAGGATGTTGCGCAATGATGTGATGGAAGAAGTTTATGCATCTTCTTGAAGTCAGCTCTTACTGTGTGGGAGAAACCTGAGCCAATGCAGTTCAATTCTACAAACCTGGTAAATGGCATGAAGATTCGCATTTGTAAATGTCGCATGGTCTTGCTTACATATGAAATACAGACATCATATCACTACGACTTAGGAGTCAAGTACTTGGATACGGAGACATAAATGATCTAATTCACATATAGCAATGAAAGAGTGAAAGTAGACGAGGGGCATAAGTGTTGATAAGTATCACAAGTTAATACTCATGGCGCTTAGTGAAAGCAGGAGAGTTAATCTTTAGTCACACTTTATTCTTTACTCACCAGGTCTAGTTAGTCATCACTTTAGAGTTATAGTGAAGAGTGACTACTTGTGTATTTTGTCTCTACCTATATATACACTCGTGCCGGAGTCGTGCATATATACATTGCTACACAATATACATCGCTCACACCATCACACATTATAGAAGCACAACTCATACACAACTCATACATAAGTCATACATAGTGCCAAGTGCCACAAGTGTTCACAACTCAAATCACACTTAATTGGATTAGTGCTTGATCTATCGATCAATAATCTGCCAACAATTGGGCACTGATTACAGTCAAGCCACACCCACTCTAGCTAAGAGACTCCATGTGACACTCGTTAGACTCTGCCTTGTGAACTAGCCTATCTCTCACTCAAGAGGAACCTCTGATGGCTATTATGGTAGTGCACCATGGACTAAGAAGGCAAAGAACTCCAACTCCATCATACTCCTTCAAGGTTAGCACTCCAAGACTCAAGACATTGTTCACTAAAGAACTCAATATGAGAGAGATACTTGCAAATGAAAGGATGATGAGTACCTCCTCGCCCCTTGTTTATATACTTGTGAAATAGTTACATACAAAAGTTACTATTTATCATAGTAACTCAAGTTACTAGGCTAAAAGTCAAGTAAAGACAAAAAGTATAAAGGAATATCCATCCACATGGGCATATTCCACTAAGCATGTGATCTTATCTTGACCCAACCACTAAGTAAAGGATTCTTTCACATGGGCTATCCTTGAACTATAAAAGAATTCAAAACAAAAAGGCTTACGGGCCCAAGAGTTCTCAACTCTTTCCTCAAAGCCAAACATCTAGGAATAATACAAAGTCAACACACTAGAATCCAAAATAATGGTGCTCATCTTTTCCACTTCCTCTAAGTAAGGTTCCTTCTACCTTAGCTATGACTATCTTTAGCTAATCATGACTAATGTAGAACCATCCTTTATCTTTATATAAATAATATCTCTCAAGTACTTGTAATACCAAGCTAAATATCACAATACCGCACACATGCACAAATGGGTGTTACATTTACCTTCGAACTAAGATTTCATTTTGTCCTCAAAGTGAAGGTCTCTCTACCTTCTATGATACATATTCAATTTATCATGGTTAATTCTATCAAAGTGTCTTCCTCCCAACTCCTTGAGATCATAGGTGTAATTGCCTCACATCTTCTCCACTATGAAGGTCAAAAGTTGTTTTTTTTCAAAATAAAGAAGAAGAAGTGCATAGAGAAGTCGGATTGCGCATGTATGGCCAAAGAAGGCAAAGAAAAGAGTCTTCGGGATGAAACCCAAAGTACAATGACTTCGGGTCATAAGGCAAAGTACTCGGAAATGCCTTGTCAGCATACAACTCAAAGTAAGGAGTCTTCGTATCGGGGGGAGCTCAACCCAAGGCGAAGTCAGTCTAAGAACCTTTCGTCGGGGCAAGAAATTCAAGAAGGGACCGTTCAAAAACCGGCGGCCCATACGTGCAAAGTTTGATTGATAGTGACAGGTGCATGCAGGAGGTGTGATTTCTTGGTAGAAACTTGAAGTGAAGAAAGACAAAGAAAGCGCAACTCTATAAAAATCAAACTTGCAATGATGAAATGTCGAGTAATTTTCCTTTGCTGTTGAGAAGTCATCTTGCTGGTGATCGTAGGAAGGGAAATAGAGTTGGAAACGCGTTAGTGTGTAAGGGAGAAGTCACAAGAGTGAAATTGAGAGACAATGAGAAAGCAAGAGAGATGGGAGGAGGAAAGAAGAACTCCGAATTTGCAGTGAGAAATCATGCAATTCGGAGGTTAGATGTGATTGCTAGGATTGAAGTCTTGAGCCAACTTTGGATCACTTTCTTGGCGTGGAACTGGAACGTGAGTTTTCTAGGTTTCATGATAGAAATCATCAAGAGCAAGTGTCTTGATGGACCCGAGGAAGAAAGGAAGAGAGGAAATCCGGCTCGCTAAGAGAGTTGGATTGGAGACTAGTACTCGGGAAAGAAGCAGGCTTGGAGCAAGGGGCCACATTCTTGGGGAAGGGAGAGATAGCTCAAGAAACCCAAGAGGTGAGAGATGCATTCTTGTCAAAGCGGACGAAGAATGGGTACAAAGTTGAGAGCTACAAAGACCCTGTCAAGAGAGGAATTGTGAGTGCTCTGATGGCAATCCTGAAGCCGGAGAGAACAACATATGTGATGAAACACCAAGCGGTGTTCTTTCACAAGTTATTTGCAAGAGAACCAATCAATTGGACGAGGTGTTTCCATGGGAGAATGCAACAAATGGTGTGGAATCTGCGGGATAAATTGCCTCCACACTACATCGTGCCGTTTGCAGCGCATTTCTACCTCGGGTTGAATTTGCTGAACTTGGCAAAGCAAACTCGGATGGTGTCGCATTTCCATCCTGATTTGAGAAAGGAGGTCGATGTAGAGGAGCAGCAGTACATTTTTCAAATCAGAAGCACCGACGAGTACTACAAGAAGACAGGGAAGAATGTGGAGATCAAAGTAAGTACTCCAAACTCGAAGAAGAGAAGTCAATAGGGTGAAGCCAAAGACACAAAGAAACCTCGGAAGACAAGGAGAGGAAACCCAAGGTGAGGTATGGTGGTGATCAAGTCGGAAGATGAAGACTCGGAAGATGGCGCCGAGCTCAAGACCGAAGACTCGGAGCACAAGGAGGAGCCCGAGCTAACGCTACAAAGTGGAGATACAAGTAGCAACAGTGATGAGGATGGAGAAATGACATCGGCACCAACTGCTGCAAAAGAAGAAGAAGAAGTGCAGGCAGAGATTGAGGCCGAGTACAACATGAAGTTGGAAGACAAAGTACCTGAAGCAGAAGAAAAGATCGTAGTTCAGAGAGGAGTCCACTCGAGATGTAAGGCGAAGTACGATGCAAGTCCAAGTAATGTGCAAGAAGAATCGAATGCAAGCTCGGGAAGTGAGGCGTTCATTCCAATACAAAGAATGCAGAGAAGAAGACAAGTATCGGATGAACATGAAGTACGAAGGGAAGTGGCCATGCAAGAAGAAGTAACTCCGAGCGATGGAGTCAGGTACCTGCGGGATGTGGTATGTCCTCTGTTGGTGAAGTTAGAGTACAAGAGGAAGGAGATGCAGTCGACTTGTCTAGAGGTAAAGTGTAAAAGACCGAATCCGAGGAGAGAAATAGGAGAATGGAAACTCACATTGGGACACTTGAATGAGGGAAAACTCCAAATGCCTAGCATGAGCTTTGGCTTTGGTATTTATAGGTAGCATACAAGGCCCTTGAGAAGCTTCTCAAGAAGCTTCCTCAAGCCGCTTTCTTAGAGTGCAAGCCAAGTTAACTAGGAAGCTTCTCAAGAAGCTTCCTTCTAGAAGCCGCCTACTTGGCGTGCAAGCTAAGCTAGTTAGAAACTTCTAGAAGCTTCCTTCTCGAAGCTACTTACTTAAGGTGCAAGCTAAGTTAACCGGGAAGCTTCCCAAGAAGCTTCCTAGATACTTCTGGAATATTCTAGGCTACTTTGTCTTATGTGCTACTTTGTAAGCCCGACTAACTTTGTCACTAAACTCCATATTGTTACATATTCCCCCGCCGCTAGTTGGTGACGTCCTCGTCACCAGTGAAGCTTCAAATTCTTGGATGGCCGTCTGTGCATTCTGGAGGTGAGAAAGAGGCTCCCAGGTGGCATCATGAAGGGGATACCCTTTCCAAAGGACCTTGTACTCCGTATGTTGGCAACGGCCTTGTTGGATATGGCGACGCGCAAGGATACAATCAACTTCGTACTCCTCATGATCATTGATAGGGACAGGAAGAGGAGGAGGTTGGACTCGAGAGGAAAAGGAAGAGGGGTTAGGAACAAAGGGTTTCAACTTGGAAACATGAAAGACAGGATGGATACGCATGTGACAAGGTAAGGCAAGTCGATAAGCAATAGGAGAGACAATTTGGGTGATATCAAAGGGTCCTATCCAGTTAGGGGCAAGTTTACAAACTTGGGTATCAAGTGGGAGAGGGAGGTTATTGGAGGATAGCATGACTTTATCACCAACTTCAAAGGTGAGATCACGACGATGGTGGTCCGCATATTGTTTTTGGCGATTTTGAGCAACAAGGAGGTGAGATTTGGCTTGTTGGAGCGATTGGGATATAGTGGTCAAGAATGTGGAAGTATGAGGAACCCGAGATGGAGGGGGAGCAAGAAGAGAATCTGGAACAAGCGGATCTTGGCCAAAATTGAGAAAGAAGGGAGAAAATCCGGTGCTTGCCTGTTTGGAATTGTTGTAGGCAAATTCTGCAGCTACAAGACATTCATCCCAATTGGTATGGTGGACATTGACAAAGGCCCGCAACATATCCTCCAATGTACAATTTGCACGTACGGTTTGTCCATCAGTTTGAGTATGATAGGCCATGGACAAAGCAAGCTTGGTGCCGAGTATCTGGAAGAGTGCTTGCCAAAACTTCCCGGTAAATCGAGGATCACGGTCAGAGATGAGTACACGTGGCATCCCATGATGCTTGAAGACATTGTCAAAGTAGAATTGCACTAAGGTTGGAGCATCCACGGTATCATAGGTTGGTGCCAAGTGGATTTGCTTACTAAGCTTATCCACAAACACCACAATTGCGGTGTATCCATGTTTTGTCTTTGGCAAGGATGTGATGAGATCCAAGCTCACATGCTCCTAGCGAGCAGATGGAATGGCGAGTGGTTGAAGGAGTCCACTCAGCTTCTGGTTACTGGCCTTGTTATGTTGGCAGCTCTCACACAATCTGACAAATTCTCAAACATCTTGTGTCATGTTGGGCCACCACCATTGATGTTGGAGGGTACCCAAGGTCTTGTCCACACCCATGTGACCAACAATGGGTAAATCATGGGCTTCTTGAAGGCACACAAGTCAAAGATCACCTTTGGTTGGAACATAGATCCGGTCCGCATGGAATAGAAGGCCTTCCTTGAAGGAGAAGGTGTTGTACTCCTTGTCACATGCTGTTAGACGACCATGTACCATTTGGAAGAAGGGATCTTGTTGTAGAGCTAACCGAAACTCGTTGTGGATCTTGGAGTCAATTGACACCATCGTAATTGCTGCCGTGATGAGAGGAAGGGACTTCAAATCAGGTCGTCGTGATAGAGCATCAGGGATGACATAGAACCGACCTGGTTTGTACTCAAGTTTGATGTCAAACAATCAAAGTTGCTCTTCCCATTGATGATGTTGACTTTTCATGTGCTCCAGGTGTAAGGTCTGCAACAATGGCCTGTGATCAGTTCGCATGATCACTTGTTTCCCCAAGAGATAATGCCTCCATACCTTGGTGGCATATACCATTGCAAGTTGTTCCCGATCTCGAGTAGAGTAATTTCTTTCAGCTGTATTTAGTCGGCGAGGCACAAAGGCAATGTGATGTAGTCCATCTGGAAATTCTTGTTGCAACACAACTCCAAATGCAAAGTTAGAAGCATCAAAATCAACCACACAAGGTAGTTGAGGATCATATGGTTGAAGAATGGGTCTTGAAGACACCATATGTTTCAACTTTTGGAATGCTTCTTCATGTTTGGTGTTCCATTGGAAGCTCGAGTTCTTTCCCAAGAGGTCAATCAATGGTGCAGCCACATGAGCATCATAGTGGATGAACCGCCGGTAAAAACTGGCCAATCCATTGAATGCCTGTACTTCTATAGCATCCTTTGGGGTAGGCCAATCAGTAATGGCCTTGATCTTCTCTTCCTCCATCTTGATCCCCTCTGATGAGATCTTATGACCCAAGAAGGTAACCTCCTTTTGCCAAAAAGCACACTTCGACTTCTTGCAGTAAAATTTCCATTGTCGTAGTCGTCTTAGGACTTCTCGCACATGATTCACGTGTTCTGCCTCCGTCTTGCTATAGATTAAGATATCATCCAAGAACACCAACACTGACCGATCCAATAGTCCATCCAACACCCGATGCATCTGATCCATGAAGACTGTTGGAGCATTAGTGAGTCCGAAAAGTAGAACTCTCCACTCAAAATGTCCATACCTTGTGCGAAAGGCAGTCTTTTGCACATCCTCTCTATCAATCGGAATTTGCCAATAGCCGCTACAAAGATCCAACTTGGAAAAGTAACGTGCTCCACTTAGTTGATCAAGTAAATCATCAATCCAAGGCAAGGGATATGCATTCTTCACGGTTTGCTTATTGAGCCCACGGTTATCAATACAGAAACAAAGTCCTCCATCCTTGTTTGGAACAAATAGTACCGGTGCTCCTCAAGGAGAGGTACTATGTCGTATGAAATCCTTCTCCAACAACTCTATAAGTGTTGTTCGCAACTCCTCCAACTCCTTTGGTGAGAGCCAATAGATTGGTCTACTCACTGGAGTACTCCCTGGCAATAACTTGATCTTGAAGGGCATACCTTGATCGGAGGGTAATCCCTTTGGCAGATCATCCCGAAACACATCTACAAACTCTTGAACTATCCGATCAACCATTGCTTGATGTGGCACTTGGCTCTCCTCAGATTGTTCTTGTGCAATTGACTTGATCCACACCGCAAATACAAACTTATCTTCTTCCAAAGCTTGCTCTATGGCTGCTACCTTAACAAACTTCCCTTTTAGGGACTCATCTCTCTTCCAAGTTTGCTCCATGGTTGCCTTCCTGGCAAACTTCCCATCTTGAGACTCATCTCCCTTCCAGATTTGCTATGTGGCTACCTTCTCGACAAACTTCCCATCTTGGGACTGACTATTCTTAAGTGTCTTACTCAAAGGTGCCAGACAACCTAATCGGAAATTCCTACCTTGGTGTTGTACTTGAATTTGGCGTCGGGTCCAATCGAATTGAACCTTATGACATTCAAGCCAAGGTAGACCCAGAATGATATCATAGTGTAGAGGTGCCACTACAAACCTCATACACTCCAAATACTCCTTCCCAATCCTGAAGGTAATAGGATGCGAGGTGCAGAATGCAAAACCCTTTCTACCATCCGCCATCATCAAACTACTTCCAATCACTGGCTTGATAGGAATACCAAATTCCTTTGCTACTTGCATAGACATGCAATTCTCTAAACTTCCAGAATCAACCAAAATCCTACAATCCCTATTAGATATCATACCTTGCAAGTGAAGCAGACTTGCATAGGTCAAGCCTTCAATCCCATTAGAACTAATCAAGCTCCCAATAGGCGGCTCAAAATCTCCTACTGGGATTCCTTGTTTCCCTGATCATTCCGCTCCACAACCTCTACTTGGGCAACTTGTCGAGGTCGTCCATTCTTAAGTGGACATTCAACAATGCGATGTCTCAACTAGCGACAATAAAAACAACCACCATTTTGTTGTAGTTTCTCCTTGTCTTCCATGCCCAATGGTCTTTGTTGAATTGCATCAATCTCCATTGGTGCTAGCTCCTCCACTTGTGTGTAGTGTATTGGTAGGCTTTGTGGAGGTAGAGGTCGAGACCAAGTTGTTGCCACCAAGTAATCAAAACGTTCGGCCAAGCGCATGGCTTCCTCCAAGTGTTGTGGCTCTTGCATGGTTACCTCTAATTTGGTTCTTGCCTTCAAGCCCCTCATGAATCGATCCAGAGCTTCACCTTCCAAAATATCTGGAATTTGCATGATGGTGTTTTGGAACTGCATGATGTAACTTCTTACAGAGCCAATCTGTTTCAACTCTGCCAACTTATCTCGTGCAGCTCATGTGGCATTTATAGCTTGGAACCGACTGATTATTGCGCTCTTGAATTCTGCCCATGTCAAGATCGGTGCAACCATTTGTTGTTTGGCTTGCTCCACTCAAAATCTCCACCATAGCTTTGCTACTCCATCCAAATGGCTAGAAGCCAAGAGAATCTATTTTTGCTCATCTTGTAGATTGGTAGCTTCAAAATAACGTTCACAATCAAACACAAAATTCTCCACTGCACCCGAGAGATTCTTGCCTTCAAATACCTTGGGTTTAGGGAATCTGATCCGATCTTCTCTTTCTTGAATTGGTACTCTCTCCACCTGCTCTTGTCGTCAAAGATCTCGTTCATCCAACAATCAAGTAAGGTGCTTGATTTGTTGTTGCATAGCAAGGATAACATCAAGTATTGCCGCCATGGTTGCTTCTTTATCACACCACTCCCAATCTATCTAATTTATTAATACACAGAAACAACACGTCCACCGTTCTCCATAAGTTACAATTGGAAGCACCAAGGGTTCCTCAGATGGTGATAATATGCATAAAATCTTGTCCAAAGTGCAAGGTGATGAACTATGTGAAATGATGCTTAGGTAGTATTTGGACGCAAAAATCCCAATGGTTTGGTGGAAGTGGATTTGGTGGTCCATATATTCCATCCATCCCATTCTTGCTTTGATACCAATGTAAAAGACCGAATCCAAGGAGAGAAATAGGAGAATGGAAACTCACATTGGGACACTTGAATGAGGGAAAACTCCAAATGCCTAGCATGAGCTTTGGCTTTGGTATTTATAGGCAGCATACAAAGCCCTTTAGAAGCTTCTCAAGAAGCTTCCTCAAGCCGCTTTCTTAGAGTGCAAGCCAAGTTAACTAGGAAGCTTCTCAAGAAGCTTCCTTCTAGAAGCCGCCTACTTGGCGTGCAAGCTAAGCTAGTTGGAAACTTCTAGAAGCTTCCTTCTAGAAGCTACTTACTTAAGGTGCAAGCTAAGTTAACCGGGAAGCTTCCCAAGAAGCTTCCTAGATACTTCTGGAATATTCTAGGCTACTTTGTCTTATGTGCTACTTTGTAAGCCCGACTAACTTCATCGCTAAACTCCATATTATTACATAAAGACTGTCTTGCAGGTGTTGTCCAAATTAGAAGAAGAGAACTTGGAGTTGAAGAAGAGTATAACCCGAGGTGAGGAAGAGAGGGAAGTACTGCAAGCGGAGGCAGTAGTGAGGACTGAAGTAATTGAAGACCTGAAGAGAGAAGTGAGATATCGAGACGATCTTGTTAAGAAGAGTGACATAGCAAGGGAGAGATAAGTAGCAGAATACGAGATCTTGAAGTAGGAATTTGCTGATTCAAGAGTAGAAGTTATCCATGCTATGGCAAGAGTAGCAACAAAGGATCAAGAGCTCGATAGGGTGATAGAGAGTGTCAAGGAGAAGAAGCAACTCTGGCAAAGAGAGTTGGCAGCACGGTATAGGGAAGAAGAGAGATTACAAGAGTTACTTCGTAATCAGGAGGAGAAGGTGGTACAGAAGGAGAAGGAGAAGGAGACGGTGAAAGCCGAGTTTGAAGCGGAATTGGCGATGTACAAGGAGGACTGGCTTGCAGATTGAGAGCAAGAGAGGAAGATGAGATTGGAGCCGTTGAAGGAGATTGTCCTCAAGATGAACGCAATGTTGAGTACAGAGGCCAGCGTTTGGATTGAAGAAACGAGGCTGCACAAGTTGAAATTGTTGGTGCAAGAGATGAGGCGAAGACAGGCAAAAGATACAGATTTGAACGCGTTGTTGATAAGTCTCCGGACTCATGTAGATAGGAAGATCTTAGAAGTAGAAGATAATATTGCAATCAGATTAGACTTAGTGAAAATAGAGATAGAAAAACTTTGGAAAGACGTTAGAGCCAAACCCGAAGTAGATAACATAGGAGTACAGATGTCTTTGGAGTTAGAGATGGAGACATTGGAGAAGAGTGGGTTGAGAGATGAAGAGTTAGATAGATTACCCACTAGTGCAATTTCAGATCAGGAAAGAGAATTGCTGGATCTGGTAGAAGAAGTAGAAGATATGAAACCCGAGGAAATAATATTAGGAAGTAAAGTTACTTTGGGTTCGGGTTTGAAAGCCGATGATGAAGTAGACATCGGATCGGAGTAGTAACAGTTTTGAGATTTGAAGAGGCAGATATGAAGAGGTGCATTGTCATTTTGGATCTGCAGGTTAGAACAGTTGTTATAGAACAATATAGTTGTTAGAATTGTCAATTGCTTCACTATTTAAGAGTGGCATTCGCAGAGAAATGTTGTTCAGTGCTCATAATTTTTGAGAATAGATAACGCAAAGTGTTGTGAAGTAGTGCTCGTCGCTTGAGCTTGATTCCGAGTATCAACTTTACAATTATGTTTGTGAGTGTGTGGAGAAATTCAAAGTGCAAGTTAGTGTGTTTGTTGGATGTTGGATTCCACAGCCTTGATCTTCATTCTGTGTGTTTGATCCTGAGTGAAGTGCAATTGAAGCAATGCCTTGACAAATCTGAGAGGAATTGTAGTGTTGGTAGTATTTTGTATTTGTGAGTGCAGTGTGAAGTTGATGTGAAACAATTTCAATCAAGGAAGTTGTGCCTTCAATGGAAGGGTGGAACACAATTTTGAGGTGAAGTCGTTTTGCAGTGAAGTGCCATTTTTGGGAGAGCCTGAATCATCACAATCAAGATTGTTTGGAAAGATTTGATGGAGTTGTGATTAAGGAGTGTGAATTTGTGACAAGACTGCGAGTCAGTGCTTGTTACTCTCTTCTGGGTATGGTTTCTACCTAAGAGACTAAAGAAGAACTCAAGAAGAACTGAAATTGTTACTTTGCTTTGTATTTGACCAATTCTGACTCGTATCTCTACGGGAATGAACTTTACTTACCCAATTACCGCAAAAGTGATATTTGCCAAGTTGTCACAAAAGTACTTAGGCAAAAAATTCTTTTGCACTAAAATTGAATAGAATCAAACAACATTACCCAATCACTTTCTTGGAAAGGCTCCAATTTCTTCTTGCCTTGCCTCTTGTCATAGCTCTCCTTTTGTTTCCTTTGGGCTTGCTCCACTCGAACCATAACAATTGCTCTTGCTTCTTCCAATTCCATGAGTTGATCCTTCCTTGAATTCTCTACATCACCTCCTTGTGCTTTCTTCAATCTCTTATGAATGCTTTGGAAGTTAGGAAGATCAAAGTGAATAGGTAAGGTAGACTCAATACCAATATACCAATTGAAATGGAGAATATTTGGTAGAAGTCTTCATTGTTGTCCTATACTCCCACAAAATTGCATGAATCCTCTTGTCCCAATGATGTTTAGCTCCCTCCATTTCTGCATTTGTGACCAACATCATGCACAAGGTTTGATTGGTTCTCTCTGCCAAGCCATTGGAATTTGGCTTATAGGATGTAGTTACTCTATGTGTCATAGTGAAATGTTGTAGCATGGCTATAGTAATGCTTCATGTAAAATCTCCTCCTCTATCATAAACTAATTCCAAAGGGCATCCAAACCTAATGATAATGCATTCATAAGGAAAACTACCAACTTCATCTTCATTTTTGTCCCTCAATGGTCTAGCCTCAAGCCACTTGGTAAGGAAATCAGTAACTAATACAATGTATTGATTCTTCCTTGGAGTTCTATTGAGAGGACCTACAAAATCAATTCCCCACTTCTCAAAAGGTCCTAGCATTGGAATTGATCTAAGTGGTAGAGTGGAAGTAGACTTTCTAGCAAAAGCTTGACAAACATGACAAATTTTGCAATAATCAAGACAATCCTTGAAAATCACTCTCCAATGGTAACCTTCATCTAGAATCTTGAAAGCAATCACCTTTCTTGCAAAGTGTCCTCCACACACTAAACCTTCATGAAACTCCTTTATGAGTAGGATAGACTCTTCTTTACCCACTACTCTTCAAAATAGACCATCTGCTCCTTGGTGAAAAAGAATATCCTCCACCATTGTGTAAGGTCTAGGTAACAATATGGAGTTTAGCAATGAAGTTACTCGGGCTCATGAAGTAGCACATAAGACAAATTAGCCTAGAATATTCCAAAAGTATATAGGAAGCTTCTTGGGAAGCTTCCTGACTAGCTTAGCTTGCACCTCAAGTAAGTAGCTTCTAAAAGGAAGCTTCTAGAAGCTTCCAACTAGCTTAGCTTGCATACCAAGTAGGAAGCTTCTAGAAGGAAGCTTCTTGAGAAGCTTCCTAGTTAGCTTGGCTTGCACTCTTAGAAAGTGGCTTGAGGAAGCTTCTTGAGAAGCTTCTCAAGGGCCTTGTATGCTACCTATAAATACCAAAGCCAAAGCTCATGCTAGGTATTCAGAGTTTTTATCTCATTCAAGTGTCCCAATGTGAGTTTCTATTCTCCTAATTCTCTCCTCGGATTTGGTCTTTTATGGTTTAGATCTTGCTGCAAGGGCCTTCCTCTCCCTAGCATGCATCCCTTTTAGATAGTTACCTCTTGTCACAAAATCCACAATCTCCTTGTACTCCATTTGAACCTCTTGAGTGATTGGGATTGTCATGAGCTTCTCATCCAAGAAGGAATCATCCACTCACTCATCTCCATCATGATCATAGGCCCTAGATAACAAATCAACATTTACATGTTTCTTTCTTGGCCTATCCTCAATGGTGTAGTCATACTCAAACAAGAGTATCATCCACCTTGCTAGCCTCTCTTCCACTTTAGGCTTGTTGAAGATGTCCTTCAAAGCCTTGTGATCCATGACAATTGCGGCTTTCCCTCCAATCAAGTAGTGTCTAAACTTCTTGAGACCAAAGATCACTGCCAACCCTTCTCTCTCAATGACAGAGTAGTTCTTCTCTGCTGAAACCATCTGCCTATTAGCATAAGCTATTGGATAATCATGCTCATCTTGGTCCAATTGACTAAGATTGCATCCTCAAAAGCTTTAAGAGCCTCCTTGTCTTCTAAAATCACAATGTAATCTAGACACTTCTTCATGTAGATGGTCAATGCATAAGTCTTGTTGGAAAATGAGAAGATGAGCCTCCTATAGTACCCAACCATCCTCAATAATTGGCTTAACTTTGCCAAAATTGAAGAGAATAGAAGGTCTGAGATTTTTCTCACCTTCTCATGATCAACTGCTATTCCATCCCTGGAGATGATGTGCCCCAAAATTAGACCTTCTTCACATCCCAAAATGCACTTTTGTGGGTTGAGTGATGCATTTGCCTCATCCAAGCATTGCAAGACCTTAATTAGGTGCTCAAAATGCTCCTCCTTGCTCCCATAGACACAAAAGTCATCAATGAAGTCTCTCATAAATTTCTTGATGAAAGGTTCAAACACCTTGTTCATGAACCTTTGGAAGGTGGTTGGAGCATTCCAAAGCCCAAAAGGCATGACCTTGAAAGCATAAGTCCTCCAAGGTGTGGTGAATATGGTGAGATGTTGATGCTCTAGTGCAATCTTGATTTGGTTATACCCACTATAACCATCTCCAAAACTATACCTCTCATGACTTGCAACCTCCTCCAAGATCTCATCAATGAATGGCAGAGTGTAATAGTTCTTCTTAGTAACAACATTGAGCTTCTTGTAATCCACACATACCCAAAGCTTGCCATTCTTTTTCTTCACAATCACAATTGGAGACACCTATTCTGAATTCTCCACCTCAAAGATAAATCCAGCCTCCTTGAGCTTATCAATCTCCTCCTTCACAACCAAATATATTTGGTGGACTAAAGGGATGTTGCTTTTGGTGGACTGGTCTTGCATGTGACTCCTCCTTAATCTTGTGCTCCTCCAAGGTGACTTCCTTTAAATCCTTGTAACTAAAAGCAAATACATGGATGAATTTGCAAAACATCTCCTCAAATCTTACCTTCTCTTCCTTGGTAACATTTGGACCATACTTGAGGGGTAGATAACCTCCTCTCTATCTCCTCAAGTGTCAATGGTGATTTATCTAGATCCTTCAAAACCTCTAGCTTAGGTGCAAAATCCATAGCACACAAGGGATACACATCTAAATCAAATTCAGATTCATCTTCCTTCGTGGAAGTCTCCTCTTTTATGCTTGTGTCTACACTTGAAGTTCCTTCTTTAGAATCTGATTCCCAATAATCAGAAGATGGTGTATCTAAATGTGAAGTGTTGGTGGTGTTAGTCACAAGAACTATGAATTTATGGTTTGATGGCCCAATCCTCAAGTACCCTTTGTACCATCAATCAATTGTGTGTGCTTCTCTCAACCATAGCTTCCCAAGAAGTAAGTCATAGCCTGAATCCTTCAAGACTTGGAAAGTCATGAGATTTTGAACTCCATAACTGAAACTAGTACCTTATCCATCATCCCTATTGGTCAAACTCATTGCTTGTGTTGCCATGCTCACCACAAATATTGATAGCTATTGTGCATATATACATAGCTACACAACATATATCACTATCAACATCACACACACTATAGAAACACAACTCACACATAAGTCATACATAGACTCTCAAGCGCCATTATTGCCTCCCTAACTGGTGGTTAGGTCACCCTAACTCCAAATAGCCATCTACTCCAAGTATATCGATACCTTATGGTGGGCAAAAGATCAGGAGGGCAAAAGATCAAGAGGCCAAGTGTTATCGAACCCCATTGTTAATTGCTTGTCTACAATCTATACCATATAAAGGATGAACTAGCTATAGGTCAAGTACATTTAGAACATGGCCACTGTCACATATTAAGGAACCACCGTGAGAGGAGGAGTCAAACATGCCAAATGCCATCCTCTCAAACATCTACACATGCTAACATAGTGGTAGCTCCACTAGAAGAGCAACATAACATACACTGCAAGCCTGCTTGTACAAGTGCCAAGCTTGGGTCTATAGTACCATCAATGTTTGGAAGGTGATATGAGACACAATTGAATAGATGATCCTTCCAAACAACACCATCATGCCCTTCCAACACAAGGACACTAGATGGAAAAACCTCATGCACTCTCAAGATAATGGGGCTTGTAGAAAAATAAAGTGTTTTCAATACTATTTGCTATAGATAAACATAATCACTGTAACAATATGGAGTTTAGAAACAAAGTTAGTAGGGCTAACAAAGTAACAAATAAGACAAATTAGCCTAGAATATTCTAGAAGTATCTAGGAAGCTTCTTGGGAAGCTTCCCGGCTAGCTTAGCTTGCACCTAAAGTAAGTAGCTTCTAGAAGGAAGCTTCTAGAAGCTTCTAACTAGCTTAGCTTGCACGCCAAGTAGGCGGCTTCTAGAAGGAAGCTTCTTAAGAAGCTTACTATTTAACTTGGCTTGCACTCTAAGAATGCGGCTTGAGGAAACTTCTTGAGAAGCTTCTCAAGGGCCTTGTATGCTACCTATA
The DNA here is from genome assembly GCA_948567375.1 of Lunularia cruciata. Classification (NCBI taxonomy): domain Eukaryota; kingdom Viridiplantae; phylum Streptophyta; class Marchantiopsida; order Lunulariales; family Lunulariaceae; genus Lunularia; species Lunularia cruciata. The sequence goes on from OX419758.1 coordinate 30,841,033, forward strand.
AATACCAAAGCTGAAGCTCATGCTAGGCATTCAGAGTTTTCCCTCAATCTAGCATCCCAATGTGAGCTTCCATTCTCCTATTTCTCTCCTTGGTCTTGGTCTTTTATAATCACCTAGATGAAATTGACGGATCTAGGGTCTAAAACATCTTCCTCAAGTGGTAGCATAACATAAGGTATCCCTATGCTAAGCAATTGCCAAGTTCTTAAAGGAAATCAACATCACTCTCCAAAAGATCTATACCTATTGATAACATGTGCTCATCCATACATCTAGATCATCTAAATCCAAAATTACAATAACATCTTGAAAAATGGCTGCAAGTTCATTTGAATCTCATCCATTAAGTAGAAAATAAGGAGAGAAGGATGCTAAGGAGACTTGCCTACTAAACCAATAGCCCATGGACAACCAAGGCAACCAAAGATCCAAATCTCTCAAGTGGCCTCTTTGCAAACCATACTTTTGCAATCCTCTCTTCATCCTTTGAACCACACTCTCAGCTAAGCCATCTACTTCAAGGTGATATTGATACCTCAAGGTAGTATGATGATCAATCAAAGCCTTATCATACAAGACTAGAAATTCTCCCAAGAACTTTGTACCTTGATCAGTCAAACCTTCAGCTGATGCACCAAAATGACTAAGAACCCAATCTAGGAACCGAGTAAGCCATTCCTTCACTGGATTGGTTAGAGAGTGCCACCAATTCAATCCACTTGGAGAAGTGCTCCACCATCACTAAAACGTACCAATGATGTCTCATAGTCAATGGTAAAGGTCCAACAAAGTCCAAACTCCAAAGTAACCTAATCCCATGATAAGTAATGGGTAGAATTATGGCATAAGAGCATTAAATGATGCTCTAACTTAATTACAAACCATACATCTAGCAACAAACTGCTATACATTGGTTTGGATACCATGCCACCAATAATGACTATGGAGTAAGCTATATCTACGCTTTACTCCAACATGTCCTAGCTCCTCATGAGCATGATAAACCAATTGTAGTCTCTAAGATGGAAGCGGAACTAATCGCACTATACCATCCTCCCGTACACAAAGAAGGTATCTTCCCTCCAATCTAAACTACTTGGCTTATTGAAGAACTCAATCTCTCTCCTTGGCTCAAACTGTGGTACCCACATTTTTCATTTTGGACGAGTTTTGAAGAAAAAGTGCCCTGTTGAAACCAAATTGAAACCAAATGGAGAAGAAATGAGTAGAAATGTGTGTTTTGATCAAGCTCAAGGGAGTTGACTTTGTGTTAGAGGTAGAAGGACTCGGACAGGATCACACCCAAAGAAGTTTACTTCATGTCAGAGGAGGAAAAAAACTTGGATCTGACGTCGAGGAGGGTAAACCCGAAGGAGAAATAGAAGTTGCAGGTCAGGATTCTTACAGGGGCCATATCTCAATGCACACAAGTCCAAATCAAGCGTGTTATATTTCATTCAAAGCGTCTCGTTCAGGGCTTTCCGTTGCAACCAAAATCGCAAAGTTTGGAGGTTTGTAGAAGAAGTTACAAGCATTTGAAGTTTTGGGAGTAGATGTGAAGAGTAGTTTGGTGTCTTCGGATCAATGTGACTTCGGACTTTGTACTTTGGACTTCGGGTTTACATGACTTCAGGTCTAAAGACTTTGCCTCAAGACTAAGATGACCAACTTAATCCGAGGAAGTTGGACCTCGGAGTGCAGTGAAGGTGACTTCGGGAATCTTGCAAGAAGCATAAGAGGAAGTTAAAGTAGGAAAAGAAGATAGTTAGGATACCCATGACTTCAATTTCAGTTCTGATTGAAGATGAAACATGAATTGAAGGAGAAGTAACAATAGTGAATAAACCCAAAGTGCAAGATCAAACAGTAAGTGTCTTTGGGTCAGTTACATGAGTGATTAGGGGAAAGTGGGTTACAAATTGAAGGTGTAGATAGTGTATTCATGCTTTCAATTATAATTCTTGACGATGACACAATAGAATAAGTAAAGGAATTGATAGTAGTTAGACCCAAAGTAAGAGAGATAGGAGTGCAAGTGTCTTTGGATTTGACATTTGACACCTTTGAGAAGAGTGGGTCGGGAGATAGAGATTTAGAAGGCTTAATTATGATAGGAATTGCAGATCAAGACGGAGAAGTGTTAGAATTAGTAGAGGAATTGAGAGTTGTGAAACCCGAGGACAGAATATTAGGAAGTAAAGTTACTTTAGGTTTGGGTTTGAATAGAGAAGAAGAAGTAGACATCGGATTGGAGTAGAAACCAATTTGAGATTTGAATAGACAGATATGAAAGGTTGCATTGTCATTTTGGATCTACAGGTCAAAAGAGTTGTTGTAGAACGGTATAGTTGTTAGAACTCTCAATTGCTTCACTACTTAAGAGTGGCATTTGCAGTCAAATGTTGTTCAGTGCTCATAATTTCTGAGAATAGATAAAGCAAAGTGTTGTGAAGCAGTGCTCGTCGCTTGAGCTTGATTCCGAGTATCAACGTTGTACTTGTGTTTGTGAGTGTGTGAAGAAATTTGAAGTGCAAGTCAGTGTGTTTGTTGGATGTTGGATTCCACAGCCTTGATCTTCATTTTGTGTGTTTGATCTTGAGTGAAGTGCAGTTGAAGCAATGCCTTGACAGATCTAAGAGGAATTGTAGTGTTGGTAGTATTTTGCATTTGTGAGTACAATGCAAAGTTGATATGAAGCAATTTTGATTGAGGAAGTTGTGCCTTCAGTGGAGGGATGGAACGCAAGTCTGAGGTGAAGTCATTTTGCAGTGAAGTGCCGTTTTTGGGAGAGCCTAAATCATCACAATCAAGATTGTTTGGAAAGATTTGATGGAGTTGTGATTAAGAAGTGTGAATTTGTGACAAGACTGCAAGTTAGTGCTTGTTACTCTCTTTTGGGTGTGGTTTCTACCTGAGAGACTAAAGAAGAACTCAAGAAGAACTGAAATTGTTACTTTGCTTTGTATTTGACCAATTCTGACTTGTATCTCTACGGGAACAAACTTTACTTACCCAATTACCGCAAAAGTGATATTTGCCGGGTTGTCACACAAACTACAACCCACAACACTAGTGCAAAGATAGTCCATCACTAAGACATCATCATGAATGTCCCGCTGAACTCTACCACTATTTCCACTCTCTAGATATGTGACCTCAATAACTCCTCTTGTATGTGCTGAGAGAGATACCACCAAAGCCTCAAAAAATATATAGAGAAATGTTGATGCATGACAACTTGGCACCATCTCCTCATCTATCTCACCATGCCAATGTGCTCTGGTCTGATCCAGCTGGCTGGGACATGGGTTTCTACTCAACCTATTTGCATCACGGTTCATCATTCCAGGTCTATGAATAACTATGAAATCATACTATTGTAAAATCAGAGCCCATTGTGCAAGCTTCCCTGAAAGCTTGTTGGACTCTATCAACTTCAATGGTTGATGATCAATGATGAGAGTGAAGGGATTACCAAATAGGTAACATAAAAATTGTGCTACTGCCCATACGACTACCAAGCACTCTCTCTCACATGAACTATACTTCACCTCCATTGAGTTGTTGGAGCAACTAGCATATGCCACCATAAACTCCTTCCCCTCATCATCATGTTGGGTGAGCACTACTCCAAGCTCCAACATACTCTAATTAGTGTGAACATGAAATAGTCATCCTCTAAATCAGTCTCCTCAAAATAGGGGCAAATGTCAACCTCTCCTTGAGTTCTACAAACGCTCTCTCCTACTCATCTCCCCAACACCACTCTTGTGTAAGCTTGGTCAGCTTAGTCAAGGCCTTGGCAATGGCACTAAATCCTCTAACATAGCGGCAATAAAAATTTGCCAACCCAAGGAATGCTTGCACTTTGCTCACATCTATAGGCCAAGGAATATGTGCAATAACCTCCACCTTGGTCTGCTAAATGCCAAGTCCTCCAAGGTAGATAGTGTGACCACCCAAATCTCAACTTGCTTGTGGAAGAATTTATCCTTCATTGGATGTAGTTTGAGTCCATGAGATCTCAACTTCTCAAGCACCTCCAACAAATGGCTCTCAAACTCCTCCACAATAGTGCTATAGACCAAAATATCATCAATATAAAACCAAGCAAAATCCAATCCAACTAGGATCCTATGCATTACCCTCTGGAACTCACTAAGAGTGTTCTGTAACACCCATTTGTGCATGTGTGTGGTATTGTGATATTTAGCTTGGTATTACAAGTACTTAAGAGATATCATTTATATAGAGATAATGGATGGTTCTATATTAGTCATGGTTAGCTAAAGTTAGTCATAACTAAGATAGAGTGGACCTTACTTTAGAGGAAGTAGAAAAGATGAATGCCACTATTTTGGATTTTAGTGTGTTGACTTGGTATTATTCCTAGGTGTTTGGCTTTGAGGAAAGAGTTGAGAAATCTTGGGCCCGCAAGCCTTTTTGTTTTGGATTCTTCTTTAGTCCAAGGATAGCCCATGTGAAGGAATCCTTGACTTAGTGGTTGGGTCAAGATAAGACCACATGCTTAGGGGAATATGCCCATGTGAATGGATATCCCTTTCTACTTTTTGACTTGACTTGACTTTTAGTCTAGTAACTTGAGTTACTACGGTAATTAGTAACTTTGGTACGTAACTATTTCACAACAAGTATATAAACAAGGGGTGAGGAGGTACTTACCATCCTTTCATTTGCAACTATCTCTCTCTCATTGAGTTCTCTAGTGAGCCTTGGAGTGTTAGCCTTGGAGGAGTATGATGGAGTTTGGGTTCCTTGCCTTCTTAGTCCATGGTGCGCTACCATAAAAACCATCAGAGGTTCATCCTAAGTGAGAGACAAGCCGGCTCACATTTTTGGTTCCGTTGTCAGGACCTCTCAAGAAGGCAAGATAATGTTCCGTGTTCAATTCTACATTAGGCAGAAGGAGGCTATGAGAGCTCACTTGGAGAGAACATTAGGAGAAGAGAGGGCTAAACTTATGTTAGAGAACCAAGATACATTTTTATACTCTGTAGTTCATTATGATGTCTTTGAGGTGATTTTTTACATCTTGTACACATGAGAGGAATTGGAGAGATAGTGTGAGGTGGATTGCAGATTTTGGGGATTAAGGTGATTTTGGGCAAAATCTCAAATTTAAGATCTGGACTTGAAATTCTGCACATGATAGCTTGGGTTATATTTCAGTTAGCACACTTGAAATTATTGTGAGAACAACTATGCGCATTGGGCTAGAAATTTTGAAAGTTGATAGGGTAAAGTGCTTCCGCAACTACATGCTGTCTGGAAAATTGTACAGAGTCTGCCATTTCTTCAATTTTTAGTGAATTGTCTTGAAATTTTCAAGAAATTTCAGTGCATTGTATCCTACCAACTGCCACAAAAATTAGAGAGAGATTGTTCTTGTGCAATGAGTTATGAGTTTTTGAAGTGAGGGGGGTGATTTTTAGACCAAATCTGAAATATGTGTGTTGAATAGAAATGTGTCTAGGCCAAATGGCTTGATGAAAAGATCCAAAATTTCGCAGGGAACGATGCCTTAGAGTTGTGATCAAGTGTGAAAAATTTCAGGGAAATTTGACATACTGGTTGGGAGATTTGAGTGACATTGTGAGGAAGGGTCAATTCTGCAGAGTGGAGATCTCATGCATGAGGAGTTTGAGATCAACAAAAAGCATGTTTGAGTGTTTAGATTCATCTTGGGAACATGGATGCTCATCAAGAGTGGAAATTGAGATTATGCAAGGTTCCCCAAGGGTTTGAGGTGATTGTAGGGGTGGATTCAAGGAAAAGAGAGTTTACAATAGAATTTGAAGAGAGTGTTGAGAGGATCCAAAAACCTACACCACTTGGAGGAAAGAGTGAGTCTAAGTGCTTTTTGTGTGGAGAGAAGGGACATAAGGCAAGTTCATGTACATTGAACTTTGAGAGCAAGAGATTGAAGGAAAGGAGAGGCTTACTTGACTTGGGTTTGCATGTTGGACCTTCTTCACCAAGATTGGGAGGGAGAAGATCTAAGACCAAGGAGTTGTGTGAGGTTTGTGGAGTTGAAGGACTTCCAAAATGACATGAGTGTAGTGGAGTTAATTCACTTTTGGAGACTTTGGTGAAAGATCTTGGAGAGAGTTTGTGGTACACACATTTTTCATTTTGGATGAGTTTTGAAGAAGAAATGCATTGCTGAAACCAAATTGAAACCAAATGGAGAACAAATGAGGGGAAACTTGTGTTTTGATCAGGCTTGAGGAAGTTGACTTTGTGTTGGAGGAAGAAGGACTCAGATTAGAGCAAACCCGAAAAAGCTTACTTTGTGTCAGAGGAGGAAAAAAACTCGGATCAGACGTTGAAGGAGGGCATTGAATGGAAGTTACAGGTCAGGATTCTTGCGGGGGCCATATCTTAGTGACCACAAGTCCAAATCAAGCGTGCTATATTTCGTTGGAAGCATGTTGTTTAGGGCTTTCTATTGCCACCAAAATCGCAAAGTTTGAAGGTCTATAAAAGAAGTTACAAGCATTTGAAGTTTTAAGAGTAGATGTGAAAAGTAGTTTGGTGTCTTCGGGTCAATGTGACTTCGGACTTCGGACTTCGGGTTTACAAGACTTTGGGTCTTAAAACTTTGCATCAAGACAAATATGATTCAACCTAAGGAAATTGGACCTCGGAGTGCAATGAAGGTGACTTCAAGAAGCTTGCAGGAGACATTAGAGGAAGTTAGAGTAGGGAAAGAAGATAGTTAAGATACCCATGACTTCAATTTCAGTTTGGATTGAAGATGGAACATGAATTGAAGGAGAAGTAACAGTAGTGAATAAACCCAAAGTGCAAGATCAGACAGTAAGTGTCTTTGGGTCAGTCACATGAGTGATTAGGGGAAAATGGGTTCCAAATTGAAGATGTAGATAGTGTATTCATGTTTTTAATTACAATTCTTGATGATGACACAATAGAATTAGTAAAGTAATTGATAATAGTTAGACCTGAAGTAAGCGAGATAGGAAGGTAGGTGTCTTCGGATTTGACATTTGATACTTTAGAGCAAAGTGGTTGGGAGATAAAGATTTAGAAGGTTTAATTATGATAGGAATTGTAGATCAGAGTGGAGAAGTAGTAGAATTGGTAGAAGAATTAGAAGTTGTGAAGCTTGAGGATAGAATATTAGGAAGTAAAATTACTTTGGGTTTGGATTTGAAAGCCGATGACGAAGTAGACATCGGATCGGATTAGTAACAATTTTGAGATATGAAGAAGTAGATATGAAGGAGTGCATTGTCATTTTGGATCTGTAGGTTAGAAGAGTTGTTATAGAACGGTATAGTTGTTAGAACTATTGGATTCCACAGCCTTGATCTTCATTCTGTGTGTTTGATCCTGAGTGAAGTACAATCAAAGTAATGCCTTGATAGATCTGAGAGGAATTGTACTGTTGGTAGTATTCTGTAGTTGTGAGTGCAATGTGAGGTTGATGTGAAGCAATTTTGATCAAGGAAGTTGTGCCTTCAGTGGAGGGGTGGAACACAATTCTGAGGCAAAGTCATTTTGGAGTGAAGTGCCATTTTCAGAAGAGCCTGAATCCTCACAATCAAGATTCTTTGGAAAGATTTGATGGAGTTGTGATTAAGGAGTTGTGATTAAGGAGTGTTAATTGTGACAAGACTGCGAATCAGTGCTTGTTACTCTCTTCTGGGTGTGTTTTCTACCTAAGAGATTAAAGACACAACCAAGAAGAACTACAGTGTTACTATTTGACTTCATATTTGGAAATTTCTGACTCGTATCTCTACGGGAACGAACTTTACTTACTCGATTACCGCAAAAGTGATATTTGCCGGGTTGTCACAGAGTCTTATTATAGCTACAGAAATACTACCACCTTCATCAGCTAGTTCTCAAGATTAGTGATGGATATAATCTTTCAACTTATGGATAAACTATCCATGAGGGTTCGATTAATATGCACTCTAGGATTTGATGTTGCTATAGAAATCTTGGAGCAACCTGAACCTTTTGTGTTCCCTAGGGTGGATTCCTCTCAAATGGTGTTAGTCATGTATATACTCTATTAGTTATAGAGTGAGAGAAAAGAAAAGAGAAAAAGAAAAAATTGAGAGAAGAGAAAGATAGTGAGAGGTTAAGATGTGGAAACTTTTGGTTTTCTTTGGCAAGGATGGAGAAGATGTGGAGGCCTTTGTGAGAGACTTCAAGAGAGCTTGCATAGGAAACAATGAGAGGAGGAAGAATGAGTGGGCCTCATTATTACCAGATTTCTTTGAGGATGCAACACTTACATGGTATGAGTCAGAATACCAAAAGAGAGAGGAGAGATGGGGAAGAGTAGTCTTGGGAGACTTTGACTTCAGCACTCATTGAGAACTTTCTTCCTGATAAGAGTTATGAGAGATTGATGAGTGAGGTTACATTTATCAAGGAAGGATATGGAGAGAAAGTGAGAGGCTATGTGGAAAGAGTGGAAAAGTTAGAGTCCAGATTTCGCATAGTGTTGAGGAAGGGTGGGAATGATGCGGAGACTACAATGATTGGCATAGGGGCCATGCTCACCAAGAATTTTGTGGGAGGGTTGAGACCACAAATTAGAAGTAAGGTGAGATATGAGAAACCTTCTTCTAAGGTTGAAGCTATCAAGATCGCAATTCATATGGAGGAGAGTTTGGAAGGGGATGAGAGTGATTTGGTGGTGAAGGAGGTTGTGCATCCTCCTCAATGTTACAAGTATGGTGGAACTTCTGATACTTTGGTGACAAGGGTTGCACCACAAGTAGTAGTTGCTCCAATTCTTGCACCTCCACCAAAGGATCCACTTCAAACCATCATAGAATAATTTGCGGATCTCAAGATCAATGTGGTGCAACTATGGGAGAAGAGAGAGGTGGATCAGAATGTAGGGAGAGGGCCTAGGAGTTATGGAAACTATCCAAATAGAGGAGTTCAACCAACCAACAATTTCAATGATAGAAATTGTTTTGGTTGTGGAGGAAGAGGCCATATCCAAAGAAATTGCCCAAATTCCACTTACCATGGAGGAAGGTGTTATGAGGGAGCCAATAGAGGGAAAGAGGGTGGTAGTGAAACCCAAGTGGCTCCTAATCCAAACAAAGGTAATGGGATAGCATCCATAGATTCGGTGGAGAGCAAGTATGAGAAGGGAGAGTGCTCAAACTCCAAGGGTCTTAATTTCGAGCTTTTGGCACAAGAGAAGAAGAGAGCTCGTTTTGCAGAGGATGTTCACTCTTCTCAAGGATTTACTCCAAGCAAGCATACTCCTATGTCTACTAGGAGCACTCGCACCTCAACACCATCAACAACAAAGACTCCAAGGAAGAAGTTGGGGATGGAGGATTTCTTGATTTCAAAGCAACAATGGAACTACAATGTGTTGGAGGATGTTGGTAGTCACAAGGCTAACATCAGAGTGGACCAATTGATTGCTTTGAACCCAACCTTGAGAAAGGAGCTTAGAGGTGGTTTGAGTTCTACAAGGAGCAATAGGAAGAAGAAGGCAAAAGTTCCAGTATCAATGGGGGTGGTAGATGCCAAGCCAGCACCATGGGAGGCTTGTGAATATGCCTCAAAGATTGATGTGAGAGTGAATGGTCACAACATGAAGGATGCATTGGTTGATGGAGGATCAGTAAATGCTATGTCAGAAAGGTTGATGAAGAAGTTGGGTATGATACCCTCAAGACCTTCAACATTTATGGTGAGCATGGCAAACAAGCAACAAGTTCGACCAGTAGGGGTGATGGATAAAGTGGTAGTTTCAATTATGGGAGTTCAAAATCTCATGACTTTCCAAGTCTTGAAGGATTTAAGCTATAACTTACTTCTTTGGAGGCCATGGTTGAGAGCAACACGCACAACTGATCGATGGCACAAAGGGTACTTGAGGATTGGGCCATCAAACCATAGAGTCACAGTTCCTGTGACTAACACCACCAACACTTCACATTCAGATACACCATCTTCTGATTGTTGGGAATCAGATCTAAAGAAGGAGCTTCACGTGTGGACACAAGCATGGAAGAGGAGACTTCCACAGAGGAGGATGAATCTGAATCTGATTAAGATATGTATCCTTTGTGTGCTATGGATTTTTCACCTAAGCCAGAGGTTTTGAAAGACCCAGATAAATCACCATTGACACTTGAGGAGGTAGAGAGAAGGTTATCTACCCTCAAGTATGGCCCAAATGTTACCAAGGAGGAGAAGGTGAGATTTGAGGAGATTTTTTGCAAGTTCATCCATGTGTTTGCTTTTAGTTACAAGGATTTGAAGGAAGTCACCTTGGAGGAGCACAAGATAGAGGTGAAGTCACATACAAGACCAATCCGCCAAAAGCAACGTTGCATTAGCCCACCAATATCTTTGGTTGTGAAGGAGGAGATTGATAAGCTCAAGGAGGCTGGATTTATCTTTGAGGTAGAGAATTCAGAATGGGTGTCTCCAATTGTCATTGTGAAGAAAAAGAATGGCAAGCTTTGGGTATGTGTGGATTACAAGAAGCTCAATGCTGTTACCAAGAAGGACTACTACCCATTGCTATTCATTGATGAGATCTTGGAGGAGGTTGCAGGTCATGAGAGGTACAGTTTTGGAGATAATTATAGTGGATATAACCAAATCAAGATTGCACTAGAGCATCAATAGCTCACCACATTCACCACACCTTGGGGAACTTACTCTTTCAAGGTCATGCCTTTTGGGCTTTGCAATGCTCCAGCCACATTCCAACGGTTCATGAACAAGGTATTTGAACCTTTCATTGGGAAATTTGTGAGAGACTTCATTGATGACTTTTGTGTCTATGGAAGCAAGGAGGAGCACTTTGAGCACCTAATCAAAGTCTTGCAATGCTTGGATGAGGCAAATGCATCACTCAACCTAGAGAAGTGCATTTTTGGATGTGAAGAAGGTCTACTTTTGGGGCACATCATTTCTAAGGATGGAATAGCAATTGATCCTGAGAAGGTGAGGGAAATCTCAGACCTTCCATTCCCTTCAAGCTTGACAAAGTAACGCCAATTCTTGGGGAGGGTTGGATACTATAGGAGGTTCATCTTCTTATTTTCCAACAAGGCTTATGCATTGACCATCTACATGAAGAAAGGTGTAGATTACATGGTGATTTTGGAAGACAAGGAGGCTCTCAAAGCTTTTGAGGAGCTCAAGCAATCCCTTATTGTAGCTCCAATTCTTGCTAAACCTGATTGGAGTAAGCCTTTCATCCTCTACACTGATGCTTCTAATGTAGCTATAGGATGCATTCTTAGTCGAATAGACCAAGATGGGCATGATCATCCAATAGCTTATGCTAGTAGGCAGATGGTTTCAGCAGAGAAGAACTACTCTATCACGGAGAGAGAAGGGTTGGCAGTGATCTTTGGTCTCAAGAAGTTTAGACACTTCTTGATTGGAGGGAAAGCCACCATTGTCACGGATCACAAGGCTTTGAAGTACATCTTCAACAAGCCTAATGTTGAAGGCAGACTAGCAAGGTGGATGATACTCTTGTTTGAGTATGACTACACCATTGAGGATAGGCCAAGAAAGAAACATGCAAATGCTGATTTGTTATCTAGAGCCTATGATCATGATGGAGATGAGCCAATGGATGATTCCTTCCCGGATGAGGAGCTCATGACAATCTCAATCACTCAAGAGGTTCCAATAGAGTACAAGGAGATTGTGGATTTTATGACAAGAGGTAACTATCCAGAAGGGATGCATGCTAGGGAGAGGAAGGCCCTTGCAGCAAGATTTAGACCTTACACAATGGTGGAGGATATTCTTTTTCACCAAGGAGCAGATGGTCTACTTCAAAGAGTAGTGGGTAAGGAAGAGTCTATCTTACTCATAAAGGAGTTTCATGAAGGTTTAGTTTGTGGAAGACACTTCGCAGGAAAGGTGATTGCTTTCAAGATTCTAGATGTAGGTTACCGTTGGAGAGGGATTTTCAAGGATTGTCTTGATTATTGCAAAACTTGTCATGTTTGTCAAGCTTTTGCTAGAAATCTACTTCCACTCCACCACTTAGATCAATTCCATTGCTAGGACCTTTTGAGAAGTGGGGAATTGATTTTGTAGGTCCTCTCAATAGAACCCCAAGGAACAATCGGTACATTGTGGTAGTTACTGATGACCTGACTAAGTGGGTTGAGGCTAGACTATTGAGGGACAAGAATGAAGATGAAGTTGGTAGATTTCTTTATGAATGCATTATCAATAGGTTTGGGTGCCCTTTGGAGTTGGTTTCTAATAGAGGAGGAGATTTTACAGGAAGCATCACATCCCTATGGAACTCAACAAGAGCATTCTTTAACCCAAATGGTAAGAACCTCCACTCATATAACACATCCTTGCCGTGAGGATCAATAGCCCAAAATGTTGTCTTGGACTTATCTTCCTCCCTGATTGGCAACTGATGATATCCTACTCAAAGATCCAAAGTACTGAAGACCTTTGCATGCACTATTGCATAAAAAACCTCTTCTGGTGTAGGCATGGCATACTGACCTATGAGCCGGCCTGTCTCTCACTCAGGATGAACCTCTGATGGCTATTATGGTAGCGCACCATGGACTAAGAAGGCAAGGAACCCAAACTCCATCATACTCCTCCAAGGCTAACACTCCAAGACTCAAGACATTGCTCACTAGAGAACTCAATCAGAGAGAGATAGTTGCAAATGAAAGGATGATGAGTACCTCCTCACCCCTTGTTTATATACTTGTGAAATAGTAACGTACCAAAGTTACAATTACTGTAGTAACTCAAGTTTCTAGACTAAAAGTCAAGTAAAGTCAAAAAGTAGAAAGGAATATCCATTCATATGGGCATATTTCCCTAAGCATGTGGTCTTATCTTGACTTGTGAGCCGGCGTGTCTCTCACTCAGGATGAACCTCTGATGGCTATTATGGTAGCGCACCATGGACTAAGAAGGCAAGGAACCCAAACTCCATCATACTCCTCCAAGGCTAACACTCCAATACTCAAGACATTGCTCACTAGAGAACTCAATGAGAGAGAGATAGTTGCAAATGAAAAGGATGATGAGTAACTCCTCACCCCTTGCTTATATACTTGTGAAATAGTTACAAACCAAAGTTACTAATTACCATAGTAACTCAAGTTACTAGACTAAAAGTCAAGTAAAGTCAAAAAGTAGAAAGGAATATCCATTCACATGGGCATATTCCCCTAAGCATGTGGTCTTATCTTGACCCAACCACTAAGTCAAGGATTCCTTCACATGGACTATCCTTGGACTAAAGAAGAATCCAAAACAAAAAGGCTTGCGGGCCCAAGAGTTCTCAAATCTTTCCTCAAAGCCAAACACCTAGGAATAATACCAAGCCAACACACTAAAATCCAAAATATTGGTGCTCATCTTTTCTACTTCCTCTAAAGTAAGGTCCTCACTATCTTAGCTATGACTAACTTTAGCTAACCATGACTAATATAAAACCATCATTTATCTCTATATAAATAATATCTCTTAAGTACTTGTAATACCAAGTTAGATATCACAATACCACACACATGCACATATGGGTGTTACATTTACCCCCGGACTAAGTTTTCACTTTGTCCTCAAAGTGAAGGTCTCTCTACCTTCTATGGTACATCTTCAACTTATCATGGTTGATTCTATCAAAGTGTCTTCCTCCCAACTCCTTGAGATCATAGGTGTAATAGCCCCACACCTTCTCCACTATGAAAGGTCCAAAGTACTTAGGCAAAAACTTCTTTTGCACTCTCTTGAATCGAATGGAATCAAACAACATTACCCAATCACCTTCTTTGAAAGTCTCCACCTTCTTCTTGCCTTGCCTCTTGTCATAGCTCTCCTTTTGTTTCCTTTGGGCTTGATTTACTCGAACCATAGCAACTGCTCTTGCCTCTTCCAACTCCATGAGTTGATCCTTCCTTGACTTCTGTGCATCACCTCCTTGTGCTTTCTTCAATCTCCTATGAATGATTTGGAAGGTAGGAAGATCAAAGTGAATAGGTAAGGTAGACTCAATACCATACACCAATTGAAATGGAGAATATCCGGTGGAAGTCTTCATGGTTGTCCTATACTCCCACAAAACTGCATGAATCCTCTTGTCCCAATGATGTTTTGCCCCCTCCATTTTTGCATCTTTGGCCAACATCATGCACAAGGTCTGATTGGTTCTCTCTGCCAAGCCATTGGAATTTGGCATATAGGATGTAGTTACTCTATGTGTGATAGAGAAATGTTGTAGCATGGCTGTAGTAATACTTGCCACTGCTCTTCTTAGTAGACCATCTGCTCCTTGGTGAAAAAGAATATCGTCCACCATTGTGTAAGGTCTAGATCTTGCTGCAAGGGCCTTCCTCTCCCTAGCATGCATCGCTTCTGGATAGTTAGCTCTTGTCACAAAATTAACAATCTCCTTGTACTCCATTGGAACCTCTTGAGTGATTGAGATTGTCATGAGCTCCTCATCCGGGAAGGAATCATCCACTGGCTCATCTCCATCATGATCATAAGCTCTAGATAACAAATCAGCATTTGCATGTTTCTTTCCTGGCCTATCCTCAATGATGTAGTCATACTCAGACAAGAGTATCATCCACCTTGCTAGTCTCCCTTCAACATTAGGCTTGTTGAAGATGTACTTCAAAGCCTTATGATCTGTGACAATGGTGGCTTTCCCTCCAATCAAGTAGTGTCTAAAATTCTTGAGACCAAAGATCACTACCAACCCTTCTCTCTCCGTGATAGAGTAGTTCTTCTCTGCTGAAACCATCTGTCTACTACCATAAGCTATTGGATGATCATGCCCATCTTGGTCTAATTGACTAAGAGTGCATCCTATAGTTACATTAGAAGCATCAGTGTAGAGGATGAAAGGCTTACTCCAATCAGGTTTAGCAAGAATTGGAGCTACAATAAGGGATTGCTTGAGCTCCTCAAAAGCTTTGAGAGCCTCCTTGTCTCCCAAAATCACCATGTAATCTACACCCTTCTTCATGTAGATGGTCAATGCATAAGCCTTGTTGGAAAATGAGAAGATGAACCTCCTATAGTACCCAACCATCCCCAAGAATTGGCATAACTATATCAAGCTTGAAGGGAATGGAAGGTCTGAGATTTCCCTCACCTTCTCAAGATCAATTGCTATTCCATCCTTGGAGATGATGTGCCCAAAAAATAGACCTTCTTCACATCCAAAAATGCACTTCTCTGGGTTGAGTGATGCATTTGCCTCATCCAAGCATTGCAAGACTTTGATTAGGTGCTCAAAGTGCTCCTCCTTGCTCCCATAGACACAAAAGTCATCAATGAAGTCTCTCAAAAATTTCCCAATGAAAGGTTCAAAATACCTTGTTCATGAACCATTGGAATGTGGCTAAAGCATTGCAAAGCCCAAAAGGCATGACCTTGAAAATGTTGAGCAATTTTCCTTCGCCGTTGAGGAGTCGTCTTGCAGGTGATCGGGGAAAGGGAAATAAAGTTGGACTCGGGTTAATGCGCAAGGGAGAAGTCGCGAGAGAGAAATTGAGAGATAGTAAGAAAGCATATGAGATGGGAGGAGGGAAGAAAAACTACAAATTCGCAGTGAGAAATCATGCAATTTGGAGATTAGATGTAGTAGCAAGGATCAAAGTCTTGAGCCGACTTTGGATCACCTTTCTGGCATGTGACTGAAACGTAAGTTTTCCAGGATTCATGACAGAAATCATTGAGAGTAAGTGTCTCGATGGTCCCGAGGAAGAAGTGAAGAGAGGAAATCCGGTTCGCTGGACAGAGTCGGATTGGAGACTCGTACTCGGGAAGGAGGCGGGTTCGGAGCAGGGAGCCACGTTCTTGGGAAAAGGAGAGATAGCCCAAGAAACGCAAGAGGTGAGAGATGCCTTCTTGTCGAAGAGAACAAAGAATGGGTACAAGGTAGAAAGTTACAAAGATCCTGTCAAGAGAGGAATTGTGAGTGCTTTGATGGCAATCCTAAAGCCGGAGAGAACAACTTATGTGATGAAACACCAAGTGGTGTTCTTTCACAAATTGTTTGCAAGAGAATCAATTAATTGGGCAAGGTGTTTTCACGGGAGAACGAGGCAGATGGTGTGGAATCTGCGGGATAAGTTGCCTCCACATTACATTGTGCTATTTGCGGTGCACTTCTACCTCGGGCTCAATTTGCTAACCTCGGCAGAGCGAAATCGGATGGTGTCGTACTTTCATCCGGATGTGCGAAAGGAAGTTGATGTTGAGGAGCAGCAATACATTCTCCAAATCCGGAGCACGGACGATGTGGTACACACATTTTTCATTTTGGACGAGTTTAGAAGAAAAAATGCCTTGCTGAAACCAAATTGAAACCAAATGGAGAAGAAATGAGTGCAAACTTGTGTTTTGATACTGAGAGAAAGAAAGGTTTGGTTTGGATCAGACCTGAAGAAGTTCACTTCGTGTCAAAGGAGGAAAAACTCAGACCAGACGTTAAGGAGGGCAAACCCGAAGGAGAAATAGAAGTTGCAGGTCAGGATTTTTGCGGGGGCCATATCTTAATAACCACAAGTCCAAATCAAGCGTGCTATATCTCGTTGGAAGCGTCTTGTTCAAGGCTTTGTATTGCCACCAAAATCGCAAAGTTTGGAGGTCTGTAGAAGAAGTTACAATCATTTGAAGTTTTTGGAGTAAATGTACTTCGGGTCAAAGTGTCTTCGGGTCAATGTGATTTCGGATTTCGTACTTCGGACTTCGGGTTTACATGACTTCGGGTCTAAAGACTTCGACTCAAGATGAAGATGACTAAATCAGAGGTAGCCGGACCTCGGAGTGCAGTGAAGGTGACTTGGGGAGTTTTGCCAGAGGGATCAGAGGAAGTTAGAGTAGAGAAAGAAGATAGTTAGGATACACATGACTTCAATTTCAATTCTAATTGAAGATGGAACATGAATGGAAGGAGAAGTAGCAGTAGTGAATAAACCCGAAGTGCAGGATCAGACAGTAAATGTATTTGGGTTAGTAACATGAGTGATTAGGGGAAAGTGGGTTACAAATTGAATGTGTAGATAGTGTATTCATGCTTTCAATTACAATTCTTGATGATGACATAATAGAATTAGTAAAAAAATTGATAATAGTTAGACCCGAAGTAAGAGAGATAGGAGTGCATGTGTCTTTGGATTTGACATTTGACACTTTAGAGAAGAGTGGGTCGGGAGATAGAGATTTAGAAGGCTTAACTATGATAGGAATTTCATATCAAGAAAGAGAAATGTTAGAATTAGTGAAGGAATTAGGAGTTGTGAAACCTGAGGTTAGAGTAGTAGGAAGTAAGATTACTTCGGGTTTGGGTTTGAAAGCCAAGGACGAAGTAGACATCGGATCGGAGTAGTAACCGATTTGAGATTTGAAGGGGCAGATATGAAGAGGTGCATTGTCATTTCGGATCTGCAAGTTAGAAGAGTTGTTGTAGAACGGTATAGTTGTTAGAACTGTCAATTGATTCACTACTTCAGAGTGACATTCGTAGGAAAATGTTGTTCAGTGCTCATTATTTTTGAAAATAGATAAAGCGAAGTGTTGTGAAGCAATGCTCGTCGCTTGAGCTTGATTCTGAGTATCAATTTCGCAATTGTGTTTGTGAATGTTTGGAGAAATTTGAAGTGCAAGTCAGTGTGTTTGTTGGATGTTGGATTCCACAACCTTGATCTTCATTCTGTGTGTTTGATCCTGAGTGAAGTGCAATCGAAGCAATGCCTTGACAGATCTGAGAGGAATTGTAGTGTTGGTAGTATTCTGCATTTGTGAGTGCAGTACGAAGTTGATGTGAAGCAATTTCGATCGAGGAAGTTGTGCCTTCAGTGGAGGGGTGGAACACAATTCTGAGGCGAAGTTGTTTTGCAGTGAATTGCCGTTTTCGGGAGAGCCTGAATCATCACAATCAAGATTGTTTGGAAAGATTTGATGGAGTTGTGATTATGGAGTGTTAATTTGTGACAAGACTGAAAGTCAATGCTTGTTACTCTCTTCTGGGTGTGGTTTCTACTTGAGAGATTAAAGACGCAACCAAGAAGAACTACATGTTATTGATTGACTTCGTATTTGACCAATGCTGACTTGTATCTCTACGGGAACGAACTTTACTTACCCAATTACCGCAAAAGTGATATTTGCCGGGTTGTCACATGATTTTTGGCGCCACTGCCGGGGATACAATCTTCAAGAGTGAAAGGATACGAAGTTTTGTTTGTATGTTGTAACAGGGAAGGAGAATGAGGAGAATTTCCAAGACTGTTCAAGAATTAAATCAAGACTCGAAGGAGTCTACTTCCTCTGAGGAGTCAGACAAGGAATCATGTTTTTGGAGTGAGTTGGAGCATACAATGGTCACGAGATTGTGTGGGTCACCAGCACTTAGCATTTTTGAAACCCCATCTCTTGAGAACGTGAATCCAAAGACACCTTTCATTGAGTTCCAATTATCATCTTCAGGTTCTGGGCCACAAACGATGAATTTAAATCTTGGAGTGATTTGGAGTGGCAGTCGCCTTGTTTGGTTTGCAATTCTCCACGTTCGAAAGAAAAAGAAAAAGAAAAAAATTAGTTTACAATAGAGGGGAGGAAGACTACGGATCTCTGAGCAAAACTTGAATCGAAAGACAAAAATCCTTACTGTGTGTTCGCGGGGACGCTCACATTTGAGGGAGGGGGTATGTGGTACACATATTTTTCATTTTGGACGAGTTTAGAAGAAGAAATGCCTTGCTGAAACCAAATTGAAACCAAATGGAGAAGAAATGAGTGCAAACTTATGTTTTGATCAGACCCACAGAAGTCAATTTTGTGTAAGAGAAAGAAAGGTTTGGTTTGGATCAGACCTGAAGAAGTTTACTTCGTGTCAAAGGAGGAAAAACTTAGACCAGACTCGTATCTCTGCGGGAACGAACTTTACTTACCCGATTACCGCAAAAGTGATATTTGTCGGGTTGTCACAGACGACTACTACGCGAAGAAAGGGAAAAATGTGGAGGTCGTAGTAAGTACCCCGACAAAGAAGAGAACTCGGCACGCAGAAGCCGAAGAAAACAAGAAACCTTGGAAGATGTAGAAAAATAACCCGAGGCGAGGAATGGTGGTGATTGAGTCAAAAGATAAAGAGTCAGAAGGCGAGGCCGAGCTCAAGACGGAGGACTCGGAACGAGAGGAGGAACCTGAGCTGACATTGCAGAGTGGAGATACTAGCAGTGACAGTGAAGACGGTGGAGAAATAACCTCGGCACCAGCGGCTGAAGAATACAAAGAAGAAGTGCAAGCTGAAGTAGAAGCCAAAGACAATGCGGCACTGGAAGACGAAGTACCGGTGCTTGAGGAGAAGAAGATCGCAATACAGCGAGGAGTTTGCTTGAGACGTAAGGCAAAGTGTGAGGCGGGGCCCAGTAAAGTGAAGGAAGAGACAGAAGACAACACGGGTAGTGAGGCATCAATCCCAATACAAAGACTTTAGAGAAGAAGGCGCGTATCAGGAGAACACAAGGAGAAACAAGAAATTACGCCGCGGGAGGAAGAAGTTGCCAGTGAGGGAGTAGAGTACCTACGAGAGGTACTGTGCTCGGTGTTGGTGAAGTTGGAGCAGAAGAAGAAGGAGATGCAATCGACTTGTCCAGAAGTAAAGACTGTATTGCAGGTGGTAGCAAGATTAGAAGAGGAGAACTCGGAGTTGAAGAGTAGTATAACCCAAGGTGAGAAGGAGAGAGAAGTACTGTGAGCGGAAGCAGTAGAGAGAAGTCAGGTAATCAAAGACCTGAAGAGAGAAGTCAGCTATCGAGAGGATCTTGCGAGGAAGAGTGACATTGCAAGGGAGAGACAGGTAGCGGAGCACAAAATCTTGAAGCAGCAGTTTGCTGATTCAAGAGTAGAGCTTATCCATGCTATGGCAAGGGTAGCATTGGAGGAACAAGAGCTCAATCGAGTGATGGAGAGTATGGAGGAGAAGAAGCAACTTTGGCAAAGAGAGTTGTCTGTGCGGTATAAAGAAGAAGAGAGATTACAAGAGTTACTTCGTAATCAGGAAGAGAAAGTTGTACAGAAGGAGAAAGAGAAGGAAGCGGTGAAGGCCGAGTTCAAGGAAGAGTTGGCGATGTACAGAGAGGAATGGCTTGTAGATCGGGAAGGTGAACAAAAGACAAGATTGGAGCCATTGAAGGAGATAGTCCTCAAAGTGAATGCAATGTTAAGTACAGAAGCCAACGTTCAAATTGAAGAAGCACAACTGCACGAGTTGAAGTTGTTGGTGCAGGAGACGAGGTGAAGACAAGCAAAGGACACAAAGATGAATGCCTTGTTAATCAAACTACGAACTCGTGTAGATAGAAAGGTGTTAGAAGTAGAGGATAACATTTCAATTAGATTAGACTTAGTGAAAAAAGAGTTAGAAAGCTTCGGAAAGATGTTCAGGCAAAACCCGAAGTAGATAACATAGGAATCCAAATGTCTTTGGAGTTGCCCTCAGAGACATTAGAGAAGAGTGGGTCAAAAGATGAAGAGTTAGATAGATTACCCACTAGTGCAATTTCAGATCAGGAAAGAGAATTGCTAGATCTGGTCAAAGAACTAAGGAGATGTGAAACCCGAGGAAAATGTAGTAAGAAGTAAGATTACTTTGGGGTCGGGTTTGAAAGCTGAGGAAGAAGTAGACATCGGATTGGATTAGTAACCAATTTGAGATTTGAAGGGGTAGATATGAAGAGGTGCATTGTCATTTCAGATCTGCAGGTTAGAACAGTTGTTGTAGAACGATATAGTTGTTAGAACTGTTGATTGCTTCACTATTTAAGAGTGGCATTCATAGGAAATTGTTGTTTAGTGCTCATTATTTCTGAGAATAGATAAAGTGAAGTGCTGTGAAGCAATGTTCGTTGCTTGAGCTTGATTCCGAGTATCAATTTCACAATTTTGTTTGTGAGTGTTTGGAGAGATTCAAAGTGCAAGTCAGTGTGCTTGTTGGATGTTGGATTCCACAACCTTGATCTTCATTTTGTGTGTTTGATCCTGAGTGAGGTGCAATCAAAGTAATGCCTTGACAGATCTGAGAGGAATTGTAGTGTTGGTAGTATTCTGCATTTGGGAGTGCAGTACAAAGTTGATGTGAAGCAATTTTGATCAAGGAAGTTGTGCCTTCAGTGGAGGGGTAGAACACAATTCTGAGGCGAAGTCATTTTGTAGTGAAGTGCAGTTTTTGGGAGAGCCTAAATCATCACAATCAAGATTGTTCGGAAAGAATTGAAGGATTTGTGATTAAGGAGTGTGAATTCGTGACAAGACTGCGAGTCAGTGCTTGTTACTCTCTTCTGGGTGTGGTTTCTACCTAAGAGATTAAAGATGCAACCAAGAAGAACTACATGTTACTGTTTGACTTCGTATTTGGACATTTCTGACTTGTATCTCTGCGGGAACGAACTTTACTTACCCAATTACCGCAAAAGTGATATTTGCCGGGTTGTCACACCCCCTCCATTTCTGCATCTTTGGCCAACATCATGCACAAGGTCGGATTGGTTCTCTCTGCCAAGCCATTGGAATTTGGCTTATAGGATGTGGTTACTCTATGTGTGAAAGAGAAATGTCGTAGCATGGCTGTAGTAATGCTTCTTGTAAACTCTCCTCCTCTATCAAAAACCAACTCCAAAGGGCATCCAAACCTAGTGATAATGCATTCATAAAGAAATCTACCCACTTCATCTTCATTCTTGTCTCTCAATGGTCTAGCCTCAACCCACTTGGTAAGGTAATCAGTAACTACCACAATGTATTGATTGTTCCTTGGGGTTCTATTGAGAGGACCTACAAAATCAATTCCCCACTTCTCAAAAGGTCCTAGCAATGGAATTGATCTAAGTGGTGGAGTGGATGTAGAATTTCTAGCAAAAGCTTGACAAACATGACAAGTTTTGCAATAATCAAGACAATCCTTGAAAATCCCTCTCCAATGGTAACCTGCATCTAGAATCTTGAAAGCAGTCACCTTTCCTGCAAAGTGTCCTCCACATACTAAACCTTCATGGAACTCCTTTATGAGTAAGATAGACTCTTCCTTACCCACTGCTCTTCAAAGTAGGCCATCTGGTCCTTGGTGAAAAGAAATATCCTCCACCATTGTGTAAGGTCTAGATCTTGCTATAAGGGCCTTCTTCTCCCTAGCATGCATCATTTTTGGGTAGTTACTTCTTGTCACAAAATCCACAATCTCCTTGTACTCCATTGGAACCTCTTGAGTGATTGAGATTGTCATGAGCTCCTCATCCGGGAAGGAATCATCCACTGGCTCATTTCCATCATGATCATAGGCTCTAGATAACAAATCAGCATTTTCAAGTTTCTTTCTTGGCCTATACTCAATGATGTAGTCATACTCAGACAAGAGTATCATCCACCTTGCTAGTCTGCCTTCAATATTAGGCTTGTTGAAGATGTACTTCAAAGCTTTGTGATCCGTGACAATGGTGGCTTTCCCTCCAATCAAGTAGTGTCTAAACTTCTTGAGAACAAAGATCACTGCCAACCCTTCTCTCTCCGTGATAGAGTTGTTCTTCTCTGTTGAAACCATCTGCCTACTAGCATAAGCTATTGGATGATCATGCCCATCTTGGTCTAATTGACTAAGAGTGCATCCTATAGCTACATTAGAAGCATCAATGTAGAGGATGAAAGGCTTACTCCAATCAGGTTTAGCAAGAATTGGAGCTACAACAAGGGATTGCTTGAGCTCCTCAAAAGCTTTGAGAGCCTCCTTGTCTTCCAAAATCACCATGTAATCTACACCCTTCTTCATGTAGATGGTCTATGCATAAGCCTTGTTGGAAAATGAGAAGATGAACCTCCTATAGTACCCAACCATCCCCAAGAACTGGCGTAACTATATCAAGCATGAAGGGAATGGAAGGTCTGAGATTTTCCTCACCTTCTCAGGATCAACTGCTATTCCATCCTTGGAGATGATGTGCCCAAAAGTAGACCTTCTTCACATCTGAAAATGCACTTCTCTAGGTTGAGTGATGCATTTGCCTCATCCAAGGGTTACAAGACTTTGATAAGGTGCTCAAAGTGCTCCTCCTTGCTCCCATAGACACAAAAGTCATCAATGAAGTCTCTCACAAATTTCCCAATGAAAGGTTCAAATACCTTGTTCATGAATCGTTGGAATGTGGTTGGAGCATTGCAAAGCCTAAAAGGCATGACCTTGAAAGTGTTAGTTTCCCAAGGTGTGGTGAAGGTGGTGAGTTGTTGATGCTCTGGTGCAATCTTGATTTGGTTATATCCACTATAACGATCTCCAAAACTGTACCTCTCATGACCTGCAACCTCCTCCAAGATCTCATCAATGAATGGCAATGGGTAGTAGTCCTTCTTGGTAACAACATTGAGCTTCTTGTAATCCACACATACCCGAAGCTTGCCATTCTTTTTCTTCACAATGACAATTGGAGACACCCATTCTGAATTCTTCACCTCAAAGATAAATCCAGCCTCCTTGAGCTTATCAATCTCCTCCTTCACAACCAAAGATATTGGTGGGCTAATGCGATGTTGCTTTTGGCAGATTGGTCTTGCATGTGACTCTACCTCTATCTTGTGCTCCTCCAAGGTGACTTCCTTCAAATCCTTGTAACTAAAAGCAAACACATGGATGAACTTGCAAAAAATCTCCTCAAATCTCACCTTCTCCTCTTTGGTAACATTTGGGCCATACTTGAGGGTAGCTAACCTTCTCTCTACCTCCTCAAGTGTCAATGGTGATTTGTCTGGGTCCTTCAAAACCTCTGGCTTAGGTGCAAAATCCATAGCACACAAAGGATACACATCTGAATCAGATTCAGATTCATTCTCCTCCGTGGAAGTCTCCTCCTCCATGCTTGTGTCCACACTTGAAGCTCCTTCTTCGGAATCTGATTCCCAATAATCAAAAGATGGTATATCTGAATGTGAAGTGTTGGTGGTGTTAGTCATAGGAACTGTGAGCCTATGGTTTGATGGCCCAATCCTCAATTACCCTTTGTGCCATCTATCAGTTGTGCATGCTGCTCTCAACCATGGCCTTCCAAGAAGTAAGTCATAGTTTGAATCCTTCAAGACTTGGAAAGTCATGAGATTTTGAACTCCCATAACTGAAACTACCACTTTATCCATCACCCCTACTGGTCAAACTTGTTGCTTGTTTGCCATGCTCACCACAAATGTTGAAGGTCTTGAGGGTATCATACCCAACTTCTTCATCAACCTTTCTGACATGGCATTCATTGCTGATCCTCCATCAACCAATGCATCCTTGATGTTGTGACCATTCACTCTCACATCAATCTTGGAGGCATATTCACAAGCCTCTCATGGTGCTGGCTTGGCATCAACCACCCCCATTGATATTGGAGGTTTTGCCTTCTTCTTCTTCTTGCTCCTTTTAGAACTGAAACCACCTCTAAGCTCCTTTCTCAAGGTGGGGGTTCAAAGCAATCAATTGGCCCGTTATGATGTTAGCCTTGTGACTACCAACATCCTCCAAAACATTGTAGTTCCATTGTTGCTTTGAAATCAAGAAATCCTCCATCCCCAACTTCTTCCTTGGAGTCTCTGTTGTTGTGGTGCCCACATTTTTTGTTTTTTTCAAAATAAAGAAGAAGAAGTGTATAGAGAAGTCAGATTGCGCCTGTATGGCCAAAGAAGGCGAAGAAAAGAGTCTTCGGGATGAAACCCAAAGTAAAGTGACTTTGGGTCATAAGGCAAAGTACTCGGAAATGCCTTGTCAGCATACAACCCAAAGTAAGGTGTCTTTGTATTGGGGGGAGCTCAACCCAAGGCGAAGATAGTCTAACAACCTTTTGTCAGGGCAAGAAATTCAAGAAGGGACCGTTCAAAAACTGGCGGCCCATACGCGTGAAGGTTGATTGAGAGTGACAGGTGCATGCAGAAGGTGTGATTTCTTGGTAGAAACTCAAAGTGAAGAAAGACAAAGAAAGCGCAACTCTATAAAAATCAAACTTGCAATGACGAAATGTTGAGTAATTTTCCTTTGCCGTTGAGAAGTCATCTTGCAGGTGATCGTGGGAAGGAAAATAGAGTTGGAAACGCGTTAGTGTGTAAGGGAGAAGTCGCAAGAGTGAAATTGAGAGATAGTGAGAAGGCAGAAGAGATGGGAGGAGGAAAGAAGAACTCTGAATTTTTAGTGAGAAATCATGCAATTTGGAGGTTAGATGTGATCGCTAGGATCGAAGTCTTGAGCCGACTTTGGATCACTTTCTTGGCGTGGAACTGGAATGTGAGCTTTCTAGGTTTCATGACAGAAATCATGAGACCAAGTGTCTTGATGGACCCAAGGAAGAAGGGAAGAGAGGAAATCCGGCTCGTTGGACAGAGTCGGATTGGAGACTCGTACTCGGGAAGGAAGCAGGCTCGGAGCAGGGGGCCGTGTTCTTGGGGAAGGGAGAGGTAGCTCAAGAAACCCAAGAAGTGAGAGATGCATTCTCGTCAAAGTGGACGAAGAATGGGTACAAAGTCAAGAGCTACAAAGACCCTGTGAAGAGAGGAATTGTGAGTGCGCTGATGGCCATCCTAAAGCCAAAGAGAACCACATATGTGATAAAACACCAAGCGGTGTTCTTTCACAAGTTATTTGCAGGAGAACCGATCAATTGGGCGAGGTATTTCCATGGGAGAACGAGACAAATGGTGTGGAATCTACGGGATAAATCGCCTCCACACAACATTGTGCCGTTTGCAGCGCATTTCTACCCCGGGTTGAATTTGCTGAACTCGGCGGAGCAAACTCGGATGGTATCGCACTTCCATCCTGATCCAAGAAAAGAGGTTGATGTCGAGGAGCAGTAGTACATTTTGCAAATCAGGAGCACCGATGACTACTATACAAAGACAGGGAAGAACATGGAGATCAAAGTGAGTACTCCAAATTCAAAGAAGAGAAGTTGGCAGGGCAAAGCCGAAGACATGAAGAAACCTCAGAAGACCAAGAGAAGCAACCCAAGGTGAGGTATGGTGTTGATCGAGTCGGAGGATGAAGACTTAGAAGGTGATGCCGAGCTCAAGACCAAAAACTCAAAACACAAGGAGGAACCCGAGCTAACGCTACAAAGTGGAGATACAAGTAGCGATAGCAATGAAGGAGGAGAAATGACATCAGCGCCGGTGGCTATAAAAGAAGAAGAAGAAGTGCAGGCAAAAATCAAAGCCAAGGACAACACATAGTTGAAAGATGAAGTAACTGAGCCCGAAGAGAAGAAGATTGCAGTGCAGAGAGGAGTTTGCTCGAGACGCAAGGCAAAGTGTGAAGCGGGTCCGAGTATGATGAAGGAAGAAGCACAAGAAAGCTCGAGAAGCAAGCGTCCATTCCGATACAAAGACTACAGAGGAGAAGGCGAGTATCGAATGAACAAGACGTACAAAGGGAATTGGCCGCGCAAGAAGAAGTAACCCCGAGTGATGGAGTCAAGTACCTGCGGGAGGTGGTGTGTCCTCTATTGGTGAAGTTGGAGTACGATGGAGTTAAGTACCTGCGGGAGGTGGTGTGTCCTCTGTTGGTGAAGTTGGAGTACAAGAAGAAGGAGATGCAGTTGACTTGTCCAGAGGTAAAGACTGTATTGCAAGTGTTGGTGAGATTAGAAGAAGAGAACTCGGAGTTGAAGAAGAGTATAACCCGAGGTGAGGAGGAAAGAGAAGTACTGCAAGCGGAGGCAGTAGTGAGAAGTCAGGTAATTGAAGACCTGAAGAGAGAAGTGCATTATCGAGAGGATCTTGTGAAAAAGAGTGACATAGCAAGGGAGAGACAAGTAGTTGAGTACGAGATCTTGAAGCAACAGTTTGCTTATTCAAGAGTAGAGGTTATCCATGCTATGGCAAGAGTAACTACAAAGGATCAGGAGCTAGATAGGGTGATAAAGAGTGTCGAGGAGAAGAAGCAACTCTGGCAACGAGAGTTGGCAGCATGATATAGAGAAGAAGAGAGATTACGAGAGTTACTTTGTAATCACGAGGAGAGAGTTGTACAGAAGGAGAAGGAGAAGGAGACAGTGAAAGCCGAGTTCAAAGCAGAATTGGTGATGTACAAGGAGGACTAGCTTGCAGATTGAGAACGAGAGCGGAAGATGAGATTGGAGCCTTTGAAAGAGATAGTCCTGAGGATGAATGCAATGTTAAGTATAGAGGCCAGTGTTTGGATTGAAGAGATGAGGTTGCATAAGTTGAAGTTGTTGGTGCAGGAGGCGAGGCAAAGACAAGTGAAGGACACGGATTTGAATGCCCTGTTAATTAGTCTTAGAACTCGTGTAGACAGGAAGATCTTAGAGGTAGAAGACAACATTTTGATTAGATTAGACTTAGTAAAATAGAGATAGAAAAACTTTGGAAAGATGTTAGAGCAAAACCTGAAGTAGATAACATAGGAGTGCAAATGTCTTTGGAGTTAACGGTGGAGACATTAGAGAAGAGTGGGTCGAGAGATGAAGAGTTAGAAAGATTACCCACTAGTGCAATTTCATATCAGGAAAGAGAATTGCTGGATCTGGTAGAAGAGGTAGAAGATATGAAACTTGAGGAAAAAGTAGTAGGAAGTAAAGTTACTTTGGGTTTGGGTTTGAAAGCCGATGACAAAGTAGACATCGGATTGGATTAGTAACAGTTTTGAGATTTGAAGAGGCAGATATGAAGAGGTGCATTGTCATTTTGGATTTGCAGGTTAAGAAAGTTGTTGTAGAACGGTATAGTTGTTAGAACTGTTGATTGCTTCACTATTTAAGTGTGGCATTCGCAGTCAGATGTTGTTTAGTGCTCATAATTTCTGAGAATAGATAAAGCAAAGTGTTGTGAAGCAGTGCTCGTCGCTTGAGCTTGATTCTGAGTATCAACTTTGTGATTGTGTTTGTGAGTGTGTGAAGAAATTTGAAGTGCAAGTTAGTGTGCTTGTTGGATGTTGGATTCCACAACCTTGATCTTCATTCTGTGTGTTTGATCTTGAGTGAAGTGCAATCAAAGCAATGCCTTGACAGATCTGAGAGGAATTGTAGTGTTGTTAGTATTCTGCATTTGTGAGTGCAGTGTGAAGTTGATGTGAAGCAATTTTGATCAAGGAAGTTGTGCCTTCAGTGGAGAGGTGGAACACAATTTTGAGGCAAAGTCGTTTTGTAGTGAAGTGCCGTTTTTGGGAGAGCCTGAATCATCACAATCAAGATTGTTTGGAAAGATTTGATGGAGTTGTATTATGGAGTGTTAATTTGTGACAAGACTGCAAGTCAGTGCTTGTTACTCTCTTCTGGGTGTGGTTTCTACCTGAGAGATTAAAGACGCAATCAAGAAGAACTACATGTTACTGATTGACTTCGTATTTGACCAATTCTGACTTGTATCTTTACGGGAACAAACTTTACTTACCCGATTACCGCTAAAGTGATATTTTCCGGGTTGTCATAGTTGTTGATGGTGTTGAGGTGCAAGTGCTCCTAATAGACATAGGAGTATCCTTGCTTGGAGTAAATCCTTGAAAAGAGTGAACATCCTCTGCAAAACGAGCTCTCTTCTTCTCTTGTGCCAAAAGCTCCAAATTAAGACTCCTGGAGTTTGAGCACTTTCCCTTCTCATACTTGCTCTCCACCACATCTATGGATGCTATCCCACTTGGGTTTCACTACCTCCCTCTTTCTCTCTATTGGCTTCCTCATAACCCCTTCCTCCATGGTAAGTGGAATTTGGGCAATTTCTTTGGATATATGGCCTCTTCCTCCATAACCAAAACAATTTCTATCATTGAAAGGTTGGCTGGTTGACCTCCTCTACATGGATAGTTTCCATAACTCCTAGGCCTTCTCCCTACATTCTGATCCACCTCTCTCTTCTCCCATAGTTGCACCGCATTGATCTTGAGATCCGCAAGTTGTTCACTGATGGTTTGAAGTGGATCCTTTGGTAGAGGTGCAAGAATTGGAGCAACTACTACTTGTGGTGCAACCCTTGCTACCAAAGTATCAGAAGTTCCACCATACTTGTAGCCTTGAGGAGGATGCACAAC
Source organism: Lunularia cruciata (assembly GCA_948567375.1). Taxonomy (NCBI): domain Eukaryota; kingdom Viridiplantae; phylum Streptophyta; class Marchantiopsida; order Lunulariales; family Lunulariaceae; genus Lunularia; species Lunularia cruciata. Next base: position 30,870,098 of record OX419758.1, read on the forward strand.
CTCCTTCACCACCAAATCACTCTCATCCCCTTCCAAACTCTCCTCCATACAAATTGCAATTTTGATAGCTTCAACCTTGGAAGAAGGTTTTTCATATCTCACCTTGCTTGTAATTTATGGTCTCAACCCTCCCACAAAATTCTTGGTGAGCATGTCCCATATGCCAATCATTGTAGTCTCTACATCATCCCTACCCTTCCTCAAGACTATGCAAAATCTGGACTCTAACTTTTACACTCTTTCCACATAGACCCTCACTTTCTCTCCATCTCCTTGCTTGAGAAAGGTAACCTCACTCATCAATCTCTCATAACTCTCATCAGGAAGAAAGTTCTCATTGAGTGTTGAAGTCAAAGTCTCCCAAGACTCCTCTTCCCCATCTCTTCTCTCTCTCTTTTGGTATTCTGACTCATACCATGTAAGTGCTGCATCCTCAAAGGAATCTGGTAATAATAAGGCCCACTCATTCTTCCTCCTCTCATTTTTTCTTATGCAAGCTCTCTTGAAGTCTCTCACAAAGGCCTCCACATCTTCTCCATCCTTGCCAAAGAAAACCGGAAGTTTCCCCATCTTAAGCTCTCACTATCTTTCTTTTCTCTCAATTTTCTTTTTCTCTTTTCTTTTCTTTCACTCTATAACTAATAGAGTATATACATGACTAACACCATTTGAGAGAAATCCACCCTAGGGAACACAAAAGGTTCAGGTTGCTCCAAGATTTCTAAAGCAACATCAAATCCTAAAGTGCATATTAATCAAACCCTCATGGATAGTTTATCCTTAAGTTGAAAGATTATCTCCATCACTAATCTTGAGAACTAGTTGATGAAGGTGGTAGTATTTCTATAGCTATACTAAGACTCTCTCCAAGATCCTTCACCAAAGTCTCCAAAAGCGATTTCACTCCACTACACTCATGTCATTTTGGAAGTTCTTCAACTCCACAAACCTCACACAACTCCTTGGTCTTAGATCTTCTCCCTCCCAATCTTGGTGAAGAAGGTCCAACATTCAAACCCAAGTCAAGTAAGCCTCTCCTTTCCCTCAATCTCTTGCTCTCAAAGGTCTATGGACATGAACTTGCCTTATGTCCATTCTCTCCACATAGAAAGCACTTAGACTCACTCTTTCCTCCAAGTGGTGTAGGTTTTTGGATCCTCTCAACACTCTCTTCAAATTCTATTATTACCTCTCTTTTCCTCAAATCCACCTCTAAAATCACCTCAAACCCTTGGGGAACCTTGCATAATCTCAATTTCCACTCTTGATGACCCTCCATGTTCCCAAGATGAATCTAAACACTCAAACATGCTTTTTGTTGATCTCAAACTCCTCATGCATGAGATCTCCACTCTGCAGAATTGACCCTTCCTCACAATGTCACTCAAATCTCCTAATTTCACAGTCCTTGAAATCTTTTGCACTTGATTGCAACTCTAGGGAGTTTCTCATTGCAAGATTTTGGATCTTTCCATCAAGCCATTTGGCCTAGACACTTTTCTATTCAGCACACATATTTCAGATTTGGTCTTAAATCCACCCCCCCTCATTTCAAAAACTAGTAACTCTCTGTGCAAGATTGATTTCTCTATAATTTTTGTGGAAACATGTAGGATACAATGCACTGAATTTTCTTGGAAATTTTCAGTACAATTAACTAACAATTGAAGAAATGACAGACTTTGTACAATTTTCTAGAGAGCATGCAGTTGCGGGAGCACTTTACCCTATCAACTTTCGAAAATTCTAGCCCAGTGTGTATAGTAGCTCTCACAATAACTTCAAGTGTGGTAAATGAAAGATAACCCAAGCTATCATGTGTAGAAATTTCAAGTCTAGATCTCAAACTTGAGATTTTGCCCAAAATCACCTTAATCCCCACAATCTGCAATCCACCTCACACAATCTCTCCAATTCCTCTCATGTCTACAAGATGTACAAAATCACCTCAAAGACATCATAATGAACTACAGGCTATACAAATGGATCTTGGTTCTCTTACATAAGTTCAGCCCTCTCCTCTCCTAATGTTCTCTCCAAGTGAGCTCTCATAGCCTCCTTTTGCCTAATGTAGAATTGAACGTGGGACATTATCTTGCCTTCTAGAGAGGTCCCGGTAACGGAACCAAAAATGTGAGCCGGCCTGTCTCTCACTCAAGAAGAACCTCTGATGGTTATTATGGTAGCGCACCATGGACTAAGAAGGCAAGGAACCCGAACTCCATCATACTCCTCCAAGGCTAACACTCCAAGACTCAAGACATTGCTCTCTAGAGAACTCAATGAGAGAGAGATAGTTGCAAATGAAAGGATGATGAGTACCTCCTCACCCCTTGTTTACATACTTGTGAAATAGTTACGTACCAAAGTTACTAATTATCGTAGTAACTCAAGTTACTAGACTAAAAGTCAAGTAAAGTCAAAAAATGGAGTCAACACACGAAAATCCAAAATAGTGATGCTCATCTTTTCTATTTCCTCTAAAGTAAGGTATCCTCTATCTTAGTTATGACTAACTCTAGCTAATCATGACTAATGTTGAACCATCCTTTATCTTTATATAAATAATATCTCTCAAGTACTTGTAATACCAAGCTAAATATCATAATACCTCACACATGCATAAATGGGTGTTACAGATCAGCCCTAGTCTATCAGTTGATAGGACAGTAATCTCCACACATCCGCCTATCTATGTAGTTGCCATGCATATTCTTCTTGGCTGGCATCAGTGTTGCTAATGCATACTCTCCATGTGAAATTCCACCAAACTAGTCTCAAAAAGGTCACTACTCTGGCTCTGAATCAATGTCCTCTCCATATCACTATATTGATAAGGATGTCAAAAAACTGACGTATTGCTAGTCAACTCAATCCGTATACTAGGTCTCTTAAGAGCACTATAAATCCTTCATATTGAAGGAAAAACATCTTGTGTGGCTCCTCAAGAACCTCCAAACCCTTTGTCTTTCCTCTCCACTAAGCTTGGGTCCAAGGTCTGGCTCCCAAGTATCCTCTAGAACTATCATAGGAGTGGAAGACGTACTAATTGGCTGTTGCACAAGGCCCTTGGGAGCAATAGTGCATGCCCCCAACCACTAGAGGTCCCAACCTCTATGTGAAAAACTCCCTCCACCCTGGCTGCAAGCTCCACACGTCCTCTAGCTGCATCCCAAGTGGACCAAGGGTGTACTCCAAGTAGCACACGCTCGTCTGGATGGACTCCAAGTAGACCACTCTCCCTAGTAGCTACTGGTTGTGTCCCAAGAATACCATGTCCACTTGGTCCATCACCCCTAGCATGTGCCTAAATAGTCTTGATAGACACAGGGCTCACAAGTGTCCAAGTGGTGATGCCTATCAAGCGCATCCTACTCTGTTCTGCCAAGCCAAGGCTCACAATCCAGGTCAAGCAATTCAGGTCCATAGCTTCACCTAACACCTGATGCCTGGATGCCTTTGACAATACTAGAATAGTGGTAATATCGGTGCAAAAATCCATTGCCCGCTCTCGCTCATCAGCGTTGGGCTCCACCAACTACTGTAATTGTGAGTCCCAAACAAGTCCAGGTCCTCCCTCTCAAAAAGCATGAGAGCCGGGGAAACTCATGAGTGGGGGAAATGCGGCTCTAGGCTGTCTAACTAGGTGCACCATTGCCATAGGTGACCTATCAGCCACTACCACTATTTGAGACTGCCACCCAACATCCAAGATATCATCAACAAGGATGTGGTCAAGTCGCTGAATCCCATCATAAGCACACTATAGAAACTCTCTGGGTAAGAGGTTTGTCCACCAAAGACAAAGACAATGAGCTCATGATCCCACTTTGGTTGCATCTAACAATATAGTAGGTCCCATCCAAGAATGAACCTGATATGTACTCACCATTACTTTGGTGTGAGAATCACCCATCAAAGGAATGTTCTCCAAAAAGTAAGCTGGAGAAACAGACTGATGAACTTGGAAATGTCATAGTATCCATAACATCTCCCAAAACACACTTGAATGAGGATCTTGAAGACCCAAACCTCTACTAGCACATGTATGTCCGTGACATACAAAAATCAAAGTGAATAGGTCCATGTCTCTCTAGATCAAGCACCCCCAATAAGGAAATGTATGCTGGTAGGGCCTTCTTGTAACCTCTGATTGCTAACATCGGTAATAACTCCGGATATCAATAGGCCAAGTGTGCCACATGATGTAGAGAGACTTGCCTAGCAATCTCATCTCTCTCTACATACAAGTACCTTTATACTCGTATACCCGCCTGTAATAGCGTAGCTAGTCTCGTGCTTATCCCACCAACCAACTCCAATAGACATATCCTCTCTACTGGATACTACCAAGCAATGACTGTGGTATCCAAAGGTGTCAAAGTAATTGACTCTGGAGGCTCATCCTCACACTTATCTCTTGATGGTATGAAGGCTCCACTCCAAGCCTATTACACCAACTGATTTGCATGCTGCTACAATGCCTCCTCTGAACTCCACAATGGGACATCCAAGGTGGATGGAACAATTCTACTTGTACTCCAAATCCAAGTGATCTCCTCTAGTACTAGAGTATCCTCTACATGGGTGTTCCCTCCAACAAGTCACCAAGCCAAGTAACTGCACCACTGAAAGCTAAAACTGATGCTGCCATGGTCCTAGACTGTAGTGAGCCAAGATTGCCACTATTGAAGCGTACTAGTAGGCGACATACCCGTCTCTCACTAGACTGTCCACCTGGTCTATAGGAGGCTGTCTCCTCCCAATAGTCAATGCTGAAGCCCATGGGGTATAACACTGCTCCTCCAACTAACACATCATATGACTCAGCTATTGTTGCAATAGCCTGAGCTCTCACCACCGAGCTATTAGTCGGATGACCAGGCTGAACCTGGACAACAAGCTCCCCACGTGTGATGTACTATGTCAAACCACCACCTAGAGATGTTTGGATCTAAAATAGACACCTCTCTACATTTGTCTTCCGTAACTCTAGACCAACAACTGTTGCCTTTTCCAACATAAAGGGCTATGCACTAGAGCTCTCTGTGGTGTATAGACCTTCCTTGAAGGTCTCACCAAATGGAAAATCCCCCTCTTGTTATCTAATAGGACAACACCAAGTGTGAATCGTGCTCTCTCAAAGGCCGGTCTAGCTGGCAACTCCTCCAGTCTAGCCGCTCTTGCCTGCCATAAACCACTTGTTGTTAAATGGATCCCATGCTTCTCAACCAAGTAAGCTCCACTATCAACCACCTTTGCTCTAGTAGTAGGAATTGCATCATCCTTACTCTCACACAATGTGGCAGCCAACCAGAACATTGGGGTTGGGTCAACTCCCAATGTAAACATGTCATTGGCTGAAAACAAAGAGCACCGCATAATCAGCTGAGCCGCTCCCAACATTGTGCTAGAGTCAAGCTGTGTAGTAGTAGGTAGCTCACTAGTAGGTAGTCCATCATGCACTCCATCACCACCTACTACACCTACACTGGGACGTCTAAGAACCATGGATGTTGTATGCAATGCCTTAGATAGCGTGGAAGACCGGGGAAGTCTGACCTTTCTCCCAACCTCTCCTCTTTGTGGGTCCAACTCCATTGATGCTCCTCTAGGCTCTGGAGCATGTACTGCACTCCTATTCACTACTGTAGATGCATCCACTTGTGCTGCTCCGCACATGAAGTTTAAAGCATCTCTATCACCAGCATATGAGGTGGAGGCCTCAGCACCCAAATCTGATCTCCTTTGAGCAATAGCCATACTAGTCAATCTCTGCACCAACTGCTCAATCCGAGTAGCCATAGCTGTATCCAAAGTAAGGGTAGGTACTGCACCTCTACTAGGTGTAGATCTTCTACCACCACCTCTACCACCTTGTCCTCCCTGAACTGGAGCTCCTCTACTACCTGCCATAGTAGCCCTACCACTCCGTAACTCCAGGTGTAGGTCAACACACCCATCACTAGTGTGACCAAATCTATGGCAATGCTCACACTGCCTATGTGTTGACTGTGATGCACCCAAGGTATTAGGTCCACTACCTTGAGTACACTCTTTTCGATAGTGAGGTCCACCACAAGTCCAACAAGCAACACCACCACTCACTGGCTATTGCTGACCCAAAAATGAAGGTAAGGGTCTAACTCCACTAGGCCCCCCACTTGCTCCATAGGCTATCCATCCTGTCCTCAAAAACCAACTAGGCATGGTGCACTCTGTTGCACTCTAGAAGAAGTCACAGCCGTCGATGAGGTCTCCCTACCGAATCCAGAAGTCACCACCCTCTCCTCCACCATGTTGAGCTCAATACGCTCAACCAAACCAAAGACCACTACCAAAGTAGGCAAAGTAACCTGTAACAACGTAGCATCACGAACTTTATGTCACAACTCCCTATCCAGTATCCCATACCAAAACTATACTGCTTGGGCCTCAATAACTCCTTCAGTGAAATTGATCAGCCACCTCATGCAAGTGTATGCCTCACGTATGTTCTCTCTAGCCTTCCGCTAACACTACTCGAGCTAGAACTTGTAGGTATAGCCAATCTACTTCTGGCCACCAAACCTGAAGTGATAGAGACATAGTTTGGAGACCAATACTATCTCCATAACTCAATCTCCTCCAAATGAGCTCTCCTAAACTCATGGTAGGCATCCATTGGTGGATCCTCTAGATGCTAAAACAACTCCTTCCATGCCATGAAGGGTCTAAACAAAGTTAGGTTCCGCATCTACTGCAGATCATACCAACTATCAAACTCCTAGGTGAAGTCATCCAACTCAATGGTACCCACTATACCAGAGTAACACTTAGGGCCTTTGGAGGCCCCATAAATCTCGTCCATGTCCCACAACAACGGTGCGGACACACCAAGTGCACTCTCAACTGAATCAACTCTTGTGTCAAACTCCAACTCAAAGTCAATCTCCTCTCTCACTAGAACTTGAGATACAAGCTGATACCAAGTACCACTCCAAGTAAACCCACTGTGTACTAAAAGGCTATCTCCTCTAGAATCCCCAAAGAACTCCGTCATGACAAAAGAACCACAACCACAAACTGCAACAACAAACACAAACCACAAACTGCAACCGCAAGTCACAATCGCAAGTACCCCACCAAGTGCAAACACCACCAAGTGCCAACACCAACTAAGCACCACCCACTTATGTAACTCTAACCAAGATAACTACACTAGGGGAAAGGGCAACTTGTATGTAACCTGCTATCACAACACGTACTCTCATGGTGTGCAGGTCATCACTTCTTGCTTCACCAAAGAGAAACAAAGATAGTTTGACATGTCATCACTCCAGCCTCACTACCGAGAGCACACCATAGCACCAATGCTCAAAATTCAAGGCACTTCACACAAACGTGGTGCACAAACAGGAAGCAGAGAATGGAGGGGGTCCAATCACAAGAAATCTAAACAAAAACACCCCATCTCACAAAACAACACAGGACTGACTCTATCACCATTTGGCATTTGCATAAGAGATGTTCGTATCTAAGTCCTAAGTTACCAAGATCACTAACAATGGGATCAAACTGCCTCTCCTAGCCAAAGCTACAAGTGTATAGATAATAGTGGCACAATCACTAGGACAACAAGTAAGGGTGGACCAGTTGGCTAGGGCACTAGTCTAGGAACAAGAGATCTAGGGGTCAAACCATGTTGTGCACAATCTAGCAGGAAAGGCAAATTTTGCCAACCAATGACCAAGATCTACTCTAAACTAGCTAGCCTCACGCCAACAAGATGGCTTGTTGGCCCTTCTAGTCCTTCATAGCCTACCACAACCCTATGCCTTGAAGCCTCTAAATGCCAAAATTCAGCCAAATGAGGCCTTTCTTATTGCCACTTTGAACCTCCTCCAAAATTTGGCAAAACTCCTCCTAACTTGCAAAAGTCCTCCAAATCTGGCCAAAATCTGACGTAAAATCTAGCCAAAATCTGATGTAAACCCTAAAGTTAGCTAACCACCAAATATCTTGCTAACTCTTCATGCGAACCAAATTGAAAACACGGGTTTCTCCAAATCACAAATTTACAAGAATAACTTCCCAACTCCACCTTCAATTTTACTTTTTGAGCCCAACTTGCAACAAATTAGTCCTACCTTCACCTCTTGAGCTCAAAATCACAGCCACTGCTCAAAATTTGCTCCTTCTATGCCCAAAAATTGGCTAACGCTTCCGCACACCGTCTGCCTTACTGCCAAATCTCTATCAAGCAACTAGCTTCTGCACACCATGGAAAAACTGAACTTCCATTGAGCTACCAATGATCCACCAAGCTTGGAGATACCACCAACACTCAGAGTTCTTGCACCCAATTTTCCATTGATTTCACTTCTATGATGTAATCAGATTGTTTACCACTCTCAACTGCATTCAACTCATATCAGGACTTGATCTGTCACGCTAGAAATTGCCAACAATTGGGCATTGATTACAGTCAAGCCACACCCACTCTAGCTAAGAGAATCTAGGTGACACTCACCGGCCTCTGTCCACCATAGCCAAGAACTTGAAGGCTCAACATCAAAGAAGTGAGCTCCTTGGAGCTGCACTTTGAAAGCATACCCCTTGGACTTGAGCTAGGTCTGAACCCTAACGGTCCCGCTGATGGCACACTTGACGGTGCAAATGGTGCAAAGTGACGGTAGGCCCCTGTGACAACTTGGCAAATATCACTTTTGCAGTAATCGGGTAAGTAACGTTCATTCTCGCAAAGATACTATTCAGAAATGTCCAAATACAAAGTCAAAAGTCACAATTGCAGTTCTTCTTGGTTTCTTCTTTAATCTCTCAAGTAGAAACTACACCCAGAAGAGAGTAAGAAGCGCACAATCTTGACAACTTGTCACGAATACACACACACATAATCACAACATAGCAAATTTTGTCCAAACAACTCTTGATTGTGATGATTCAGATTCTCCCAAAGATGGCACTTCACTGCACAGAACGATTTTGCCTCAGAATTGTGTTCCACCCCTCCATTGAAGGCACAACTTCCTCAATCAAAATTGCTTCACATCAACTTCGTGCTGCACTCACAAATGCAGAATACTACCAACACTACAATTCCTCTCAGATCTGTCAAGGCATTGCTCTGATGCACGTCACTCAAGATCAAACACACAAAACAAAGATCAAGCCGTAGAATCCAACATCCATAGACACACTGACTTGCTCTTCATAATTCTCCACACACTCACAAACACAAACACGGAATTGACAATCGGAATTAAGCTCAAGCGACAAGCACTAAAAACAACACTTTGCTTTATCTATCTTCAGAAATATGAATACTGAACAATATTGTACTGCGAATGCTCCTCTTAAATACTGAAGCAAATGGCAGTTCCTCCTACCTATGCACCGCTTCCTAACATCTCTTCCTACCTGCAGATCCAAACTAACAATCCTGCACAACAACTTCAACTCATGTAGGCGGGCTTCTTCCAATCTCCCTTCAGCTTTCGTGCTTAGAATTGCTTTCAACTTCCCCGCAACTTCTCCCACTAATTCCAATGCATATCCTCAAGAGTGCTCTACCTTCAATTCTTCACGATACATCTTCAGCTTGTCTTTGTACTCCGCAGCGAGCATTTTCTTCTCTTTTGCATACTGCGTGCTCTGCAATTTCGTGCTTTTGACGAGCTCTCGTAATTGTTCCTCTTCTTCCTGCCTGGCTGCTACCTCCCTCTGCCAAGCTTGATTCTTCCCGGATGCACTCTTCTTCAAACTATCCAACTCGTGCCCCATTGTGATGGTCATCACCTTGAAATGAACATTTTTGATGGGCACATCACTCACTTCCTCCTTCATCTTACTCAGCCATATTGCCTGTTCCGTTAATTCTCCGGCTTGCCTCTGCAGTTCCTTTTCTTTAACCTCGTAGCTTTCTTGTAACATTGTGAAAGTCTTCTTCTTCAAGACTTCCTCCCTCTGAAGTTCTTCCATTTCTTCACTTCTTTGGACTTGTTGCTCTTGCAACCCCTTCACTTTACTCAGCAAATGCATTACCACCTGCAACTCGTTCATTCCCTTCCTACTATCTTGGGGAATAACTTTCTGATGCTCCTTTAGTAGCTCCAGCAATGGTGTGACCACTTTTGTCAAATACGATATCCCACCAAAGTTTTCTTCATCTTCATCGCCATCTTCGTCTTGAGTCTTTACCTCCTTCATCGGCTCCTTCATCCAAAGTCATGATCTTTGTATCTTTAGAGACATTGTTTTTGTACTTTCTTTGTCTTTACATATTGAACTTGGCCCCGCTGGATACTCCTCCTTCTCCTCTGGTCTCGACTTGTTCACCACCATTGCCTGACAAGCTTCACCGACCGCCACCAATTGCTGAACTTTTGGCACCCCCTTGCTATTGCTTCCGGACTCCTCACTTTTTAAGGTGAGCTCCTCTTCTTCGGATTCCTCCTCTTGTGACTTGGTTTCTTCCTCACACTCTGATCCCAATGACACTTCTCACACCATCTTTGTATTCTTCATAACCAGTCTTCAAGTCTTCCTTTGAGTGGGAGACGACTTTGCTTCTTCGGGTTTGCCGCATTTCTTTGTCTTTGGACAGGTGACTTCTTCGACCTTCCACTATTTGGTCTTCAAGAAATACTCATCATTGGCTCGCAAATGTAACATATACTGGCGCTCTTCTTTGTCTGCTTCCCATCATAAGTCACGATGAACATGAGACACCAGACGATGACACTCCTCTACTGTCAGCAGGTTCAACCCAAAGTAGAAGTGTGCTGCAAACGGTGCAAAATAATGCGGTGGAGAACCTGTTTGCCAATTGATCACCATTTGCCTTGTTTGGTGGTGAAAGCACTTCGCCCAATTCACTGGAACTCTTACAAACATTTGGTGGAAGAAGATGGCTTGCTGCATGTTCACATCTGTGGTTTGTTCTAGCTTGAACATGGCCATCATCACTCCCATGATGCTTCTCCAAATTGGGTCCCGATAGGACTCCAACTTGTATCCATTCATCGTTCTTGGAGCAAAAAATGAATTGCAAATTTCCGCCGTCTCCTCTGTAGCATCACACTTCCGATAGAAGGTGATCCCCGTTGGCTCTCCTACTTTTCTCCCCAATACTAACCTCCAATCCAACTCAATCCATCAAGCCGGATTTCCTCTCTGCCCTTCCACCTCGGGACCCTCCTCAAAATTACTGGCAGCTATCTCTGCCATCACCCTCGAGAAACTGAAATTCCAATTCCATGCTAAGAAAGTAATAGGAAGTCTAGTCAAGACTTCAATTCTAGCTACTACATCTAATCTTTGAATTGTGAAACTTCGCACCGCCAGCGCATTGGCCACCTTCTTTGCAATAATCTGCTCTCTTGTTCTACGACGCTGAAAGATGATGCACTCTCTTGGACGAGGACACTCTAACTCCCTTAGGAATGCGGAAAATTTCACTCTCGATGGGCTTCGGACATGCATTACTGCAGGATGACTATTCAAAGGGATTGGAAATTTACTTGGCAGATTCAACTTGTCCCTGCATAGTCACAATCTTATATTACCCTGAATTGCAATCATTCTTCCGTCAATTTCAAATTTGACCTCCTCTCTTCTGTATGTTGATCATGGTCACTGTCAAGACATGCTTCTTCTACCTCTTCCATTTCTTGAAATGTACTTTCTTGCTAGGTACCAAGGTTGTTAAATGGTCTTTGTATTGTCTGCGCCTTCAGACCCAAAGATGGTGCTCTTTGGACTTTTTCCGTCATACTTTTTTTCCGAGTACCTCCATCATCGGATCCGATGTTGTCTTCTTTGGATGTCCTCCAAAGTTACTTCCGTCCATTCTTTGTCCGCAATTTGACTTCTCGTGCTTACTTCTTCTCTTAAGCATTAATAAATAGAGAAAAACAAAAAATGTGGGTACCACATACCCCCTCTCTCAATGTGAGCATCCCCATGAACACCAACAAACCCTAAACCGGGTTTTTATACAAAGTCTGGTTTGGGGTCCAATATTTTCTAACCCTCTAACCATTGATGTGAGTTGCAAAAGGATTGCCATCCAGGTCTGCTAGTTGAATGGAACCATTAACATATATGTGCATCACATGATACGGTCCCATCCACCTCAGATGTAATTTTCTTGGAAAAAACATGCAATGATTATCATATAACAATACCAAGTCTCCCTCCTGAACAGCCACAAGTTTGATTCTTTTATCGTGCCTGACCTTCCGGTGTTCTTGAATTTCCTTTGTAGTTTGCATTGCATCACCCCTTTTCTCTTCCAACCACATCAGTTGATGGATCCGAAGATCTTGGCTTTCTTCCTTTGACAAACATTCTTCACAAAGTATTCTATATGTCGGTACTTCAAATTGAACTGGTAATATGGGATGCAATCCGTATGTCAACAAGTAAGGAGTTTGCTTGGTAGTAATCTTTTCAGTTGTTTGATATGCCCACAATGCTGCAGGTAACTTTGTATCCCAGTCATAGGCATAATTGACTGTCACCTTATTCAAAATTTTGCACAACAATCCATTGGCCTTCTCCGTGAGTCTATTTGCTTTTGGGTTACAAGCCGTGGTCTTCCGATGTTTAATTTGGAAGTACTTGGTTAACGCTTCCACCATTGAGTTAAAAAAATGAGTACCCCTATCACTGACTAATGCCAGAGGACACCCATAATGGGAGATGATGTTTTGGAAGAAAAATTCTGCCACTGTCTCTGCATCATCTCTTCGTGTTGCCTCTGCTTCCACCATTTTGGTGGCATAATTGGTACAAACCAGGATGTACCTCTTTCTTGTGACACGGGTTACTAGTTGAATAAGACCCACAAAATCAATACCCCATTTCTCAAATGGGGCTAGGGGCAAAATTGGTTTCAAAGGCTACTGGGAAGTTGCCGTCGTTTCCCTATTCTTTGACAAGCATCACAGCTTTGAATATGGGCATGAGTATCTTTATACATCATAGGCTACCAATACCCTGCCAAAAGAATTTTCTTCACCGTATTTTTCAGGGCATAGTGTCCCTCCGATGCTTCCGAGTGTAAGGATTTGATGACTCCTCCGACTTTGTATGGTTCCAGACATCTCCGAAGTACTTCATCTTTGCCTATTTTAAACAAAATGTTGTGTTTCAATTGGTACGGTCCCATTTTCCAAAGAAAGACTGCCCTTTGTTCCTAGTCTAGCCTTTTAGGACAATGGCATGTATGCAAATAGTGATATTCTGCCGCATTCTACGTACTTCAAACAACCATTAAATGATATAGCTCTTCATCAAGAAACCAATCATCAATTTCCAAATCTTGGTCTTGAGTTTCTAACCTGGATAAGAAGTCCGCATTTGATTGCGAAGCTCCCTTCCTTATTTGTACAGTGTATGTGAATTCTTGTAACAACAAGATCCATCGTGCAATTAGCCCGGACAAATCTGCCTTCTTGACCAAGTGTTGCAGTGCATAATGGTCCACATAGAAGACAAATTTGTATCCCAACAGGTAGTGGTGAAATTTCTTGCAGGCATACACCATTTTGAGTGCTTCTCGTTCAGTCGTTGAATAGTTTTTTTCTGAGACTGATAATTGTTGGCTGGTGTAATATATTGGGTAGTCCTTCTTCTTCTTGTCCTGCTGACTTAATACAACACCGATGGACTGTGAGCCGGCCTGTCTCTCACTCAAGATGAACCTCTGATGGCTATTATGGTAGCGCACCATGGACTAAGAAGGCAAGGAACCCCAACTCCATCATACTCTTCCAAGGCTAACACTCCAAGACTCAAGACATTGCTCACTAGAGAACTCAATGAGAGAGAGATAGTTGCAAATGAAAGGATGATGAGTACCTCCTCACCCCTTGTTTATATACTTGTGAAATAGTTACATACCAAAGTTACTAATTACCGTAGTAACTCAAGTTACTAGACTAAAAGTTAAGTAAAGTCAAAAAGTAGAAAGGAATATCCATTCACATGGGCATATTCCCCTTATCTTGACCCAACCACTAAAGCAAGGATTCCTTCACATGGGCTATCCTTGGACTAAAGAAGACTCCAAAACAAAAAGGCTTGCGGGCCCAAGAGTTCTCAACTCTTTCCCCAAAGCCAAACACCTAGGAATAATACCAAGTCAACACACTAAAATCCAAAATAGTGGTGCTCATCTTTTCTACTTCCTCTAAAGTAAGGTCCCATCTATCTTAGCTATGACTAACTTTAGCTAACCATGACTAATATAGAACCATCCTTTATCTCTATATAAATAATATCTCTTAAGTACTTGTAATACCAAGCTAAATATCACAATACCACACACATGCACAAATGGGTGTTACATTTACCCCCGGACTAAGTTTTCACTTTGTCCTCAAAGTGAAGGTCTCTCTACCTTCTATGGTACATCTTCAACTTATCATGGTTAATCCTATCAAAGTATCTTCCTCCCAACTCCTTGAGATCATAGGTGTAATAGCCCCACACCTTCTCCACTATGAAAGGTCCAAAGTACTTCGGCAAAAACTTCTTTTGCACTCTCTTGAATCGAATGGAATCAAACAACATTACTCAATCACCTTCTTTGAAAGGCTCCACCTTCTTCTTGTCTTGCCTCTTATCATAGCTCTCCTTTTGTTTCCTTTGGGCTTGCTCCACTTGAACCATAGCAACTGCTCTTGCCTCTTCCAACTCCATGAGTTGATCCTTCCTTGACTTCTCTGCATCACCTCCTTGTGCTTTCTTCAATCTCCTATGAATGCTTTGGAAGGAAGGAAGATCAAAGTGAATAGGTAAGGTAGACTCAATACCATACACCAATTGAAATGGAGAATATCCAGTGGAAGTTTTCATGGTTGTCCTATACTCCCACAAAACTGCATGTATCCTCTTGTCCCAATGATGTTTTGCCCCCTCCATTTCTGCATCTTTGGTCAACATCATGCACAAGGTCTGATTGGTTCTCTCTGCCAAGCCATTGGAATTTGGCTTATAGGATGTAGTTACTCTATGTGTGATAGAGAAATGTCGTAGCATGGCTGTAGTAATGCTTCCTGTAAACTCTCCTCCTCTATCAGAAACCAACTCCAAAGGGCATCCAAATCTAGTGATAATGCGTTCATAAAGAAATCTACCCACTTCATCTTCATTCTTGTCCCTCAATGGTCTAGCCTCAACCCACTTGGTAAGGTAATCAGTAACTACCACAATGTACCGATTGTTCCTTGGGATTCTATTGAGAGGACCTACAAAATCAATTCCCCACTTCTCAAAAGGTCCTAGCAATGGAATTGATCTAAGTGGTGGAGTGGATGTAGACTTTCTAGCAAAAGCTTGACAAACATGACAAGTTTTGCAATAATCAAGACAATCCTTGAAAATCCCTCTCCAATGGTAACCTGCATCTAGAATCTTGAAAGCAGTCACCTTTCCTGCAAAGTGTCCTCCACATACTAAACCTTCATGAAACTCCTTTATGAGTAGGATAGACTCTTCCTTACCCACTGCTCTTCGAAGTAGACCATCTGTTCCTTGGTGAAAAAGAATATCCTCCACCATTGTGTAAGGTCTAGATCTTGCTACAAGGGCTTTCCTCTCCCTAGCATGCATCCCTTCTGGATAGTTACCTTTTGTCACAAAATCCACAATCTCCTTGTACTCCATTGGAACCTCTTGAGTGACTGAGATTGTCATGAGCTCCTCATCCGGGAAGGAATCATCCACTGGCTCATCTCCATCATGATCATAGGCTCTAGATAATAAATCAACATTTGCATGTTTCTTTCCTGGCCTATCTTCAATGGTGTAGTCATACTCAGACAAGAGTATCATCCACCTTGCTAGTCTCCCTTCAACATTAGGCTTGTTGAAGATGTACTTCAAAGCTTTGTGATCCGTGACAATGGTGGCTTTCCCTCCAATCAAGTAGTGTCTAAACTTCTTGAGACCAAAGATCACTGCCAACCATTCTCTCTCCGTGACAGAGAAGTTCTTCTCTGCTGAAACCATCTGCCTACTAGCATAAGCTATTAGATGATCACGCCCATCTTGGTCTAATTGACTAAGAGTGCATCCTATAGCTACATTAGAAGCATCAGTGTAGAGGATGAAAGGTTTACTCCAATCAGGTTTAGCAAGAATTGGAGCTACAACAAGGGATTGCTTGAGCTCCTCAAAAGCTTTGAGAGCCTCCTTGTCTTCCAAAATCACCATGTAATCTACACCCTTCTTCATGTAGATGGTCAATGCATAAGCCTTGTTGGAAAATGAGAAGATGAACCTCCTATAGTACCCAACCATCCCCAAGAATTGGCGTAACTTTGTCAAGCTTGAAGGGAATGGAAGGTCTGAGATTTTCCTCACCTTCTCAAGATCAACTGCTATTCCATCCTTGGAGATGATATGCCCCAAAAGTAGACCTTCTTCACATCCAAAAATGCACTTCTCTGGGTTGAGTGATGCATTTGCCTCATCCAAGCGTTGCAAGACTTTGATTAGGTGCTCAAAGTGCTCCTCCTTGCTCCCATAGACACAAAAGTCATCAATGAAATCTCTCACAAATTTCCCAATGAAAGGTTCAAATACCTTGTTCATGAACCGTTGGAATGTGGCTGGAGCATTGCAAAGCCCAAAAGGCATGACCTTGAAAGCGTAAGTTCCCCAAGGTGTGGTGAATGTGGTGAGTTGTTGATGCTCTGGTGCAATCTTGATTTGGTTATATCCACTATAACCATCTCCAAAACTGTAACTCTCATGACCTGCAACCTCCTCCAAGATCTCATCAATGAATGGCAATGGGTAGTAGTCCTTCTTGGTAACAACATTGAGTTTCTTGTAATCCACACATACCCGAAGCTTGCCATTCTTTTTCTTCACAATGACAATTGGAGACACCCATTCTGAATTCTCCACCTCAAAGATAAATCTAGCCTCCTTGAGCTTATCAATCTCCTCCTTCACAACCAAAGATATTGGTGGGCTAATGCGATGTTGCTTTTGGCGGATTGGTCTTGCATGTGACTCCACCTCTATCTTGTGCTCCTCCAAGGTGACTTCCTTCAAATCCTTGTAACTAAAAGCAAACACATGGATGAACTTGCGGAAAATCTCCTCAAATCTCACCTTCTCCTCCTTGGTAACATTTGGGCCATACTTGAGGGTAGATAACCTTCTCTCTACCTCCTCAAGTGTCAATGGTGATTTATCTAGGTCCTTCAAAACCTCTGGCTTAGGTGCAAAATCCATAGCACACAAAGGATACACATCTGAATCAGATTCAGATTCATCCTCCTCCGTGGAAGTTTCCTCTTCCATGCTTGTGTCCACACCTGAAGCTCCTTCTTCAGAATCTGAGTCCCAATAATCAGAAGATGGTGTATCTGAATGTGAAGTGTTGGTGGTGTTAGTCACAGGAACAGTGACTCTATGGTTTGATGGCCCAATCCTCAAGTACCCTTTGTGCCATCGATCAGTTGTGCGTGCTGCTCTCAACCATGGCCTCCCAAGAAGTAAGTCATAGCTTGAATCCTTCAAGACTTGGAAAGTCATGAGATTTTGAACTCCCATAACTGAAACTACCACCTTATCCATCACCCCTACTGGTCAAACTTGTTGCTTGTTTGCCATGCTCACCACAAATGTTGAAGGTCTTGAGGGTATCATACCCAACTTCTTCATCAACCTTTCTGACATGGCATTCACTGCTGATCCTCCATCAACCAATGCATCCTTGATGTTGTGACCATTCACTCTCACATCAATCTTGGAGGCATATTCAAAAGCTACCCATGGTGCTGGCTTGGCATCCACCACCCCCATTGATACTAGAACTTTTGCCTTCTTCTTCTTCTTGCTCCTTGTAGAACTCAAACCACCTCTAAGCTCCTTTCTCAAGGTAGGGTTCAAAGCAATTAATTGGCCCACTGTGATGTTAGCCTTGTGACTACCAACATCCTCCAACACATTGTAGTTCCATTGTTGCTTTGAGATCAAGAAGTCCTCCATCCCCAACTTCTTCCTTGGAGTCTTTGTTGTTGATGGTGTTGAGGTGCGAGTGCTCCTAGTAGACATAGGAGTATCCTTGCTTGAAGTAAATCCTTGAGAAGAGTGAACATCCTCTGCAAAACGAGCTCTCTTCTTCTCTTGTGCCAAAAGCTCCAAATTAAGACCCTTGGAGTTTGAGCACTCTCCCTTCTCATACTTGCTCTCAACCACATCTATGGATGATATCCCCTTACCTTTGTTGGGATTAGGAGCCACTTGGGTTTCACTACCTCCCTCTTTCCCTCTATTGGCTCCCTCATAACCCCTTCCTCCATGGTAAGTGGAATTTGGGCAATTCCTTTGGATATGGCCTATTCCTCCACAACCAAAACAATTTCTATCATTGAAATTGTTGGCTGGTTGGCCTCCTCTATATGGATAGTTTCCATAACTCCTAGGCCCTCTCCCTACATTCTGATCTACCTCTTTCTTCTCCCATAGTTGCACCACATTGATCTTGAGATCCGCAAGTTATTCTGTGATGGTTTGGAGTGGATCTTTTGGTGGAGGTGCAAGAACTGGAGCAACTACTACTTGTGGTGCAACCCTTGTCACCAAAGTATCAGAAGTTCCACCATACTTGTAGCCTTGAGGAGGATGCACAACCTCCTTCACCACCAAATCACTCTCATCCCCTTCCAAACTCTCCTCCATACAAATTGCGATCTTGATAGCTTCAACCTCGGAAGAAGGTTTTTCATATCTCACCTTGCTTCTAATTTGTGGTCTCAATCCTCCCACAAAATTCTTGGTGAGCATGGCCCCTATGCCAATCATTGTAGTCTCCACATCATCCCCACCCTTCCTCAACACTATGCGAAATCTGGACTCCAACTTTTCCACTCTTTCCACATAGACCCTCACTTTCTCTCCATCTCCTTGCTTGAGAAATGTAACCTCACTCATCAATCTCTCATAACTCTCATCAGTAAGAAAGTTCTCAATGAATGCTGAAGTCAAAGTCTCCCAAGACTCCTCTTCCCCCTCTCTCCTCTCTCTCTTTTGGTATTCTAACTCATACCATGTAAGTGCTGCATCCTCAAAGAAATCTGGTAATAATGAGGCCCACTCATTCTTCCTCCTCTCATTGTTTCCTATGCAAGCTCTCTTGAAGTCTCTCACAAAGGCCTCCACATCTTCTCCATCCTTGCCAAAGAAAACCGGAAGTTTCTCCATCTTAACCCCTCACTATCTTTCTTTTCTCTCAATTTTTTTTTCTCTTTTCTTTTCTCTCACTCTATTACTAATAGAGTATATACATAACTAACACCATCTGAGAATAATCCACTCTAGGGAACACAAAAGGTTCAGGTTGCTCCAAGATTTCTATAGCAACATCAAATCCTAGAGTGCATATTAATCTAACTCTCATGGATAGTTTATCCATAAGTTGAAAGATTATCTCCATCACTAATCTTGAGAACTAGCTGATGAAGGTGGTAGTATTTCTGTAGCTGTCCTAAGACTCTCTCCAAGATCCTTCACCAAAGTTTCCAAAAGTGCTTTTACTCCACTACACTCATGTCTTTTTGGAAGTCCTTCAACTCCACAAACCTCACACAACTCCTTGGTCTTAGATCTTCTCCCTCCCAATCTTGGTGAAGAAGGTCCAACATGCAAACCCAAGTCAAGTAAGCCTCTCCTTTCCCTCAATCTCTTGCTCTCAAAGGTCAATGGACATGAACTTGCCTTATGTCCCTTCTCTCCACATAGAAAGCACTTAGACTCACTCTTTCCTCCAAGTGGTGTAGGTTTTTGGATCTTCCCAACACTCTTCAAATTCTATTGTAAACTCTCTTTTCCTCAAATCCACCCCTACAATCACCTCAAACCCTTGGGGAACCTTGCATAATCTCAATTTCCACTCTTGATGACCCTCCATGTTCCCCAAGATGAATCTAAACACTCAAACATGCTTTTTGTTGATCTCAAACTTCTCATGCATGAGATCTCCACTCTGCAGAATTGACCCTTCCTCACAATGTCACTCAAATCTCCGAATCAATACGTCACAGTCCTCTGAAATTTTTCAAACTTCATCACAACTCCAGGGCGTCCCTCCCTGCAAAATTTCAGATCTTTTCATTGAGCCATTTGATCTAGACACCTTTCTATTCAGCACCCATATTTCAGATTTGGTCTGAAAACCACCCCCCGCACTTCCAAAACTCATAACGCCCTGCGCAAAATTGATCTATCTCTAATTTTTGTGGCAGCAGGTAGGGTACAATGCACTGAATTTTCTTGGAACTTTTCAGGACAATTCACGGAAAATGGAAGAAATGGCAGACTCTGTACAATTTTCCAGAGAGCATGCAGTTGCGGGAGCACTTTACCCTATCAACTTTCAAAAATTCTAGCCCAGTGCGCATAAAAGCTCTCTCAATAATTTCAAGTGTGCTAACTGAAAGATAACCCAAGCTATCATGTGTAGAAATCTCAAGTCCAGATCTCAAACTTGAGATTTTGCCCAAAATCACCTTCATCCCCAAAATCTGCAATCCACCTCACACAATCTCTCCAATTCCTCTCATGTGTACAAGATGTACAAAATCACCTCAAAGACATCATAATGAACTACATGGTATACAAATGGATCTTGGTTCTCTGACATAAGTTCAGCCCTCTCCTCTCCTAATGTTCTCTCCAAGTGAGCTCTCATAGCCTCCTTCTGCCTAATGTAGAATTGGACGCGGAACATTATCTTGCCTTCTAGAGAGGTCCCGGCAACGGAACCAAAAATGTGAGCCGGCCTGTCTCTCACTCAAGATGAACCTCTGATGGCTATTATGGTAGCGCACCATGGACTAAGAAGGCAAGGAACCCCAACTCCATCATACTCCTCCAAGGCTAACACTCCAAGACTCAAGACATTGCTCACTAGAGAACTCAATGAGAGAGAGATAGTTGCAAATGAAAGGATGATGAGTACCTCCTCACCCCTTGTTTATATACTTGTGAAATAGTTACGTACCAAAGTTAATAATTACCGTAGTAACTCAAGTTACTAGACTAAAAGTCAAGTAAAGTCAAAAAGTAGAAAGGAATATCCATTCACATGGGCATATTCCCCTTATCTTGACCCAACCACTAAAGCAAGGATTCCTTCACATGGGCTATCCTTGGACTAAAGAAGAATCCAAAACAAAAAGGCTTGCGGGCCCAAGAGTTCTCAACTCTTTCCCCAAAGCCAAACACCTAGGAATAATACCAAGTCAACACACTAAAATCCAAAATAGTGGTGCTCATCTTTTCTACTTCCTCTAAAGTAAGGTCCCATCTATCTTAGCTATGACTAACTTTAGCTAACCATGACTAATATAGAACCATCCTTTATCTCTATATAAATAATATCTCTTAAGTACTTGTAATACCAAGCTAAATATCACAATACCACACACATGCACAAATGGGTGTTACAGGACATGGACAAAGTGTCCACATACACATGAAAAGGGACGTCCCAACTTGGGGCCCTCATAACTGGTGCTTCGACCAATTTCTTCTTTCAACACCTGGAAAGCTTCTTCTTGATTTGCTTCCCATAGATAGTCTTTGGATTTCTTCAGAAGCTTTGTAAGTGGTGCAGCAAGCACCGCATAATTTGACACAAAGCGTCTGCAGTATCCGACATGTCCCAAGAAGGCTCTCAGCTCTTGGATGTTTTTTGGGGATTCCAAAGCTGCAATTACTTTAACCTTCTCGACATTGACTTCAATACCTTGGCTTGACACCCGATGCTCCAAAAGAATTCCCTCCTTCATTGCAAAGAAGCATTTCTCCAAATGTAATGACAAACCGGTAAAACTACACCTTTCAAAAGTTTGGCGAAGGTACCTAAATGTACATCTCTTTGCCCAAACACACAAAAATCATCAATGAAGACTTCCACAAATTTGCGCAGAAAATCTTTGAAGATTGAATTCATCATTCGCTGGAAAGTAGCAGGAGCATTACACAACCCAAAGGGCATTTGATTGTAAGTAAAAGTGCCCCAATTGGTTGTGAATGTGGTTTTATCCTTGTACTCTTCTCAAATGGATCCTTGATTTTATCCGGAAAATCCATCAAGAAAACTATAGCAAGGATGACCAGCTACTTGGTCCAGAATTGTATCTGTAAACGGTAAAGGATGATGGTCCTTTCGGGTGACTGCATTCAATTTGCAAAAATCTTGGCACACTTGAATTTTCCTTGTCTTCTTCTTTGGAACGATGACAATGGGGGAAACTCACTCACTGCTTAGAACATGGAAAATTATTCCGGCCCCTAAGTACTTATCAATTTTGTCTTTCACCAAGAGTGAGTACTTCGGGTTTAGGCGGTATTGTCTTTCCTGAACCGGAACTGCACCTTCAACCAGATCAATCCGGTGCTCTCCAAATTCTCGTGGAATTCCCGGCATTTGATCAATAGACCAGGCAAATACATCCTGGAACTCTATAAACAGGGCAGTGTATCCTGCCAACTCCTCTACGGTGACCGTCTTCAAAATCTTTAAAATCTTTTCTTCAGTCAAGACCACATCTTGACAGTCATCGGGGTTAATGACACCTTCTACGTGACTTACTTGGCTTAATCCGAGACGTACTGCTGTCAAACCCCCTTCCTCCAAGTCTTGCTCACCCGAGGTGATGTCGTATGGGCCTTTGTCTTTGACCTCTAGCTCATAGCATTCCAGATAATTAACTTGGATTGTCGTCTTTGGAGTCCTCGGAAGATGAAGATGATGAATCTTCGGATTCATCCCCGTCCTGTGACAAAGTAGTTTCCCCAAGGTGAGGAACCTTTGTCCAACTCACAATCACCAGCTTTTGCTCTTTAGACCAGATGTCTTTAAATCTTAATTTTTGTTGGTGCCAATCCACCATGACCTGGGCACTATACAACCAGGGTCTTCCGATCAAGAGAGGGTAGCCAGTTTTGGTTACTGGTCATAACACAGTGTACTTTAATTTGAAGGGCATCCCTCCGATAACCGTAGTGATATTCGACAACATGCCCAAGGGCCATCTCTTGGTTTGATCCGCAAACTTCAGAATTCAGGGTGTTGGTTCAAACATTGTGTACCCCAAGTCGATGTGCAGTGTCTTCTGTCATGACATTCACACCCGACCCCGAATCAATAGGTATGGATGTGATCATATAGCTTGCTATCTCCGCATCCACCTCGGGAGATCCCAAATCTTCCTATTCAATACGATAAATTGCGGGCAAGTCTTTCTTGGTCATTGCCCTTACTTTCTTGAGGGCTGAACTTAGCTGTTTTTTATATAGCTTGTTGTCCTCCCACAATAGTTTAAATGTGACGTTTGTGCTTGTAGACGCCATTTCTGCCACAATATCATACTATGGCACTCCTCCCAATTTCACCTGCTTTGTCTTTGTCTTTGGATCTGAATTTTGTGCCTGTTCAAAACAAACTTTGGGGTGCTTGAGGATGGTAATTGGAGTGCGTAGGTTCTTGATCCGATGATCATCAAGTTGACCAACTTTGGCTTGGATCAAGTCTTTTACTTCAGACCTGATATCTGCCTAAAAAACTGGAGGTTATGTCTTTGTATTTTCCTCCAAACTCATCTCCCGTAGTATTGCTTCCTTAATTTCTTTCTGCAAGGCTTTTGCTTTAGCTTTTGCTAGGACCTTTCCCTCCTTTGCAGAAAGGATAGCTTTTCGTCGCAGTCTCTTCATTTTTCATGAGGAAGAAGATGTAGTACTTGCTTCTTCAAGAACTTGATTCTTGCTCCGTGTGCAAGTTTCTACCTTCAAAATTTTGAGGTCCGGCCACTTTCCTTTTGAGGCAAGACTCCCTTCTTGAGGCCTCTCTTCCTCAAGTGTGATACAATTTACATTCATATCCCCCTTTGCTTGGAGTGTAGCATGCTCTATGGGAGTCTGTACATACTTGACAGGGGGGTTTGGATTGGGTGGTTGCGGACACTGATTTCATGTGTGCCCCAATCCTTTACAATTCCCACAAAGGGGCACGTACCCAATTTTTCATCTTGGCTCCGGACAATTTGGAGACCAATGTCCCATTGAGCCACAATTGTAACAAGCACCCGATGCAACATTTTGAGGTCTATTTTGGCCACCCGTCGGTGGTCTTTGTGGTGGATTAGTAGGATTATACTCTTGTGGTCCATACCTAGGACCTTGATATGATGGGCTTGCTGGAGGCTGTATTTCTTGGGTTTGGTATACATACTCTTCTTCTTTGCCCTAATCCCATCCGGGAACCCAATCAATTTGTTGCACTAGAAATGCCGTACAAGTTAAACAATCCATATTAGCGTGGCCGGATTTACCACACGTAGTGCACCATACATTTGGTTGACCAAATGACGGGGGCTTACTTCGGTCCTTAGCCCCAATCATCTGGATCTTGAAATCCGTGAACTCTTTAATAAGAGTTTCCAACTTCTGATCCGCCTTAGGTACATTCTTTACTGGCGGCATTACTGGCTTCTTTCCTACATGTCTTTGTATTCTTAGCAGCTTGGGTTCTTTGTTGGATTCCAAAGAAGAACTAGAAGATGTGGAAGATTCCTCCAAAGAAGGGGAGGTGCTGCGAGAAGCTCTTCATCTCGGCTTCTTGCTCTTCTTCTCATGATTTCTTTGGTTGCTGGACGAGTGAGAATGAGCCGCCTCATATCGGGTGACATGTTTGAGGACTTTGTCCAAGGAAGTTACATTCCTCTCCCTAGCAAAGCTTCGAATCTCCGGTGAAAGCCCTCCGAGAAACCAGGTAATGGCTTGGGCATTGGAATAACCCACCACACTGGATTGTTTTGGAACTCAGTTCAATAAGGCCATGAACCGCTCAGAGTAATCTCTCAATTTTTCCTTCTTCCCTCAATTCAAATCATTAAGTGCCACGAAGACACTCGTATCATAATCCACTTCTCGAAATCATTCCAGGAAGCCATTTTGTAAGTCTGCCCAATATGCTGGTGTGAATCCTTTTTGCATTACATGGGTATACCAGCTTTGAGCCTTCTTTCGGAGTAGACTTGGAAAAATCCGCAGTCAATCCGCAAAGTCATGTTCCTTGTTGGCAAAGGAAATGACTTCGAACTCCTTGATGAATTTGTCAAGGTCTTTGTCTTATTCCGTACCTTTATACTTTTGATAAACATGTTGTGTCACAAGTAACAAAGTCATCATTTGGTGTGGCGGATTTGGCTGTGGTAAGTTTGAACTTATGAGAACCAAAGAGCTACTTGGTATGGATGCCATGTTGTATGCCCACGTGTTCCAAATTGTCAAGTTCAAATTGGGATCTTCTTTGACAATTTCTTCTTCTCTGGTTGTGTCGACTTCAACCCAATCAAAGGTAAGAGGTTCCACAACTTCAACCTGGTCTTCAAACTTTCTTTGGGATAACCGGGGAATTGTTTGTACCAAATGTTGACACTCTTCTTCCGTAAGTGTTCGTGCTGTCTTTTTGCAAACAAACTTCTTAATGAATTTGACCTCCTTTACAGCTTTAGGGGAAGTTGGTGTAGTAGGTCATAATGCATGTATACCCGCTCAAGTATTTCTTTTTCTTGGAAGATGGGGATGAAAAGTAGCCTTGCCACCCCCCTTCACATCTCATTTGGTCAAGTTTGCACAGGGCTTCTTGCACTTTGTGAAGGAGTTGAAAGTCCAACACCTCTCGTTCGGTTTTGTCAAAAGTGGATGGGACTTTCAAACGTTTGTCTTCTTCACGCTGCAATGCTCGTCTTCAAGCTCTCTCTTCCCGTTGTTCTCTCAATGCATACATTCATATTGTGTTGACACCCAGTTTTGAATTTGGCTTTGTATTCTTCCACTTCTGAGATTTGTATCCCTGGCAGCGGTGCCAAAAATCATGTGACAACCCGGCTGTGGTGCCCACATTTTTTGTTTTTTTCAAAATAAAGAAGAAGAAGTGTATAGAGAAGTCTGATTGCACCTATATGGCCAAAGAAGGCAAAGAAAAGAGTCTTCGGGATGAAACCTGAAGTAAAGTGACTTTGGGTCATAAGGCAAAGTACTTGAAAATGCCCTATCAGCACACAACCCAAAGTAAGGAGCTTTGTATTGGGAGGAGCTGAACCCAAGGCGAAGACAATCTAATAACCTTTTATTGGGGCAAGAAATTCAAGAAGGGACCATTCAAAACCGGCAGCCCATACGCGTGAAGTACGATTGACAGTGATATGTGCATGCAAGAGGTGTGATTTCTTGGTAGAAACTCGAATTGAAGAGAGACAAAGAAAGCACGACTCTATAAAAATAATGCTCACAATGAAGCAATGTCGAGCAATTTTCCTTCGCCGTTGAGAAGTCGTCCTACAGGTGATTGTGGGAATGGAAATAGAGTTGAAGACGCGTTAGTGTGTAAGGGAGAAGTTGAGAGAGTGAAACCGAGAGACATTGAGAAAGTAGGAGAGATGGGAGGAGGAAAGAAGAATTCCAAATTTGTAGTGAGAAATCATGTGATTCGGAGACTAGACGTAATCGCAAGAATTGAAGTCTTGAGCCGACTTCGGATTACGTTCTTGGCATGGAACTGGAATGTCAATTTTCCAGGGTTCATGACTAAGATTATTGAGAGCAAGTGTCTCGATGGCCCCACAAAAGAGGGGAAGAGAGGAAACCCGGCCCACTGGACAGAGTTGGATTGGAGATTAGTGCTCGAGAGAGAAGCAAGCACGGAGCAGGGTGCCACCTTCTTTGGTAAGGGAGAAGTAGCAAAAGAAACTCAGGAAGTGAGAGATGCTTTCTCTTTGAAGAGAATGAAGAATGGGTATAAGGTTGAGAGTTACAAGGATCCAATGAAGAGAGGGATCATGAGTGCTCTCATTGCAATCCTGAAGCCGGAGAGAACAACTTATGTGATGAAACACCAAGCGGTGTTCTTCTATAAGCTGTTTGCAGGAGAACCGATTAACAGGGCAAGGTGCTTCCATGGAAGGACGAGACAAATGGTGTGGAATTTGCGGTATAAGTTGCCTCCACACTACATCGTGCCGTTTGCAGCACATTTTTACCTCGGGTTAAATTTGCTCAACTCGGCGGAGCAAAATTGAATGGTGTCTCACTTCCATCCCGCTTTGAGAAGAGAAGTTGACATGGAGGAACAACAGTACATTCTTCAAATCCGGAGCACGGATGAGTACTACACAAAGACGGGGAAGAGCGTAGAGATAGAAGCGAGTACTCCGAAGTCAAAGAAGCGGAGTCGGCAAAGAGAAGCCGAAGACAAGACAAGACCTCAAAAGACCAAGAGAGGAAACTCGAGGAGAGGCATGGTGTTGATCACATCAGAAGACGAAGACTCAGAAGGCAAAGCCGAGTGCAAGTTCAAAGACTCAAAATGCAAGGAAGAACCAGAGCTAACGCTGCAAAGTGGAGATACAAGTAGTGATAGTGATGAAGGTAGAGAAATGATGTTGGTACCAGCTACTGCGGAAGAAGAAGAAGAAGTTCAGGTGGAGCTTGAGCCAGAAGATAATGAGAAGTTGGAGGACAAGATACCTAAGCCCAAGGAAAAGAAGTCTACGATCCAGAGGGGAGTTCATTCAAGACGCAAGGCGAAGTGTGAAGCGGGTCCAAGTAAGGCAAAGGAAGAAGTGAATGCTAGCTCATGAAGTGAGGCGTCGATTCTGATACAGAGATTGTAGAGACGAAGGCGAGTATCGAGAGAACAAGAAGTAAGAAGGGAGATTGCTACGTATGAGGAAGTAGTTGTGAGCAATGGAGTGGAGTACCTGCGGGAGATCGTGTGTCCATTGTTGGTGAAATTGGAGCATAGGAAGAAGGAGATGCAGTCGACTTGTCCAAAGGTGAAGACTGTCTTGCAGGTGTTATTGAGATTAGAAGAAGAGAACTCAGAGTTGAAGAAGATTATAACCCGAGGTGAGGAGGAAAGGGAAGTACTGCAAGGGGAGGCAGTAGTGCAAGGTCAAGTAATTGAAGACTTGAAGAGAGAAGTGATGTATTGAGAGGATCTTGTTAAGAAGAGTGTCATAGCGAGGGAAAGACAAGAAGCAGAGTATGAAATCTTGAATCAGCAGTTTGTTGATTCTAGATTAGAACTTATCCATGCTATGGCGAGGGTAGCAGTGAAGGAACAAGAGCTTGATAGAGTGATGGAGAGTGTAGAAGAGAAGAAGCAACTCTGGCAAAGGGAGTTGGCAATATGATATAGGGAAGAAGAGAGATTACAAGAGTTACTTTGTAATCAAGAGGAGAAGATTGAGCAGAAGGAGAAGGAGAAAAAAATGGTGAAAGCCAAGTTCAAAGTAGAATTGGTGATGTACAGAGAGGATTGTCTTGCAGATCGGGAGTGTGAAAGAAAGATGAGATTGGAGCCATTGAAGGAGATTGTCCTCAGAATGAATGCGATGTTAAGTACAGAGGCCAACATTCAGTTTGAAGAGATGCGGCTGCACGAGTTGAAATTGTTGGTGCAGGAGATGAGGAAGAGACAGGCGAAGGACATAGATTTGAACGTGCTGTTGATAAGTCTCAGGACTCGTGTAGATAGGAAAATACTAGAGGTAGAAGATAATATAGCAATTAAATTAGACTTAGTGAAATTAGAGATAGACAAACTTCGGAAAGATGTTAGAGCCAAACATGAAGTAGATGAAGTAGGAGTGCAAATGTCTTCGGAGTTACTAGTGGAGACATTAGAGAAGAGTGGGTCGGGAGATAAGGAGTTAGATAGATTACCCACTAGTGCAATTTCAGATCAGGAAAAAGAATTGCTAGATCTGGTAGAAGATGAAGGAGATGTGAAACCCAAGGAAGAAGTAGACATCGGATCGGATTAGAAACCGATTTGAGATTTGAATAGGCAGATATGACGAGGTGCATTGTCATTTTGGATCTACAAGTTTGTAGAGTCTTAGGGAAGAGGTACATTAGGAAGATAATTGTTGATTGCTTCACTATTTAAGAGTGGCATTCACAGTATCAGGTTGTTCAGTGCTCATTATTTTTGAGAATAGATAAAGCAAAGTGCTATGAAGCAGTGCTCATCGCTTGAGCTTGATTTTGAGTATCAACTTTGTGTCTATGTTTGTGAGTTTGACCATAAGAAACGCGAAGGCGGTTGGCAAGGCTACTTTGCATCTCCCTCTTGGTCCAAGAAGAAGAAAGACTCGAGTGGCCAAAGATATGCATTGCGGCCCACTACACCGACTTCCCCTAGAGCTGTAAAGGAAGTTGTGTCCTTAAAGAACTTTGTTTGAGAAAAGACAACACAAACACTTACGAAAGAAGAGTGTCAACATCTTCTATGAACGATTCCTTGGTTGTCCTGAAGGAATTTTGAAGAACACATTGGGGGTGTTGATCCTGAATCTTCCACCCAGGTTGAAGTTGACACCCTCATAGCAAAAATTGTCGAAGAAGATCCCACCTTGAATTTGACAAATTGGAACCCCTGGGCTGAGAACACGGCGTCAATACCAGCCAATCCCTAGTTCCATCAAGTTCAACACTACCTCAGCCAATCCTAGTGCATTGAACGATGACTTTGTTGCTTGTCACCCGACATGCCTATCAAAAGTATAAGGGAATAGAACAAGACAAAGACCCCGATGAGTTCATCAAAGAATTTGAAGTCATCTCCTTTGCTAATAAGGAGCATGACTCGGGGGATCGATTGAGAATTTTCCCAAGTCTGCTCCAAAAGAAAGCTTGGAGCTGGTACACCCATGTGACCCAGAAGGGGTTTGTACTGGAAGACTAGGCAAACTTGAGAAACAACTTCCTAGAACAATTCAAGGAGGTTGA
This sequence comes from Lunularia cruciata, assembly GCA_948567375.1. NCBI lineage: Eukaryota > Viridiplantae > Streptophyta > Marchantiopsida > Lunulariales > Lunulariaceae > Lunularia > Lunularia cruciata. Next base: position 30,899,927 of record OX419758.1, read on the forward strand.
CTATGACACGAGTGTCTTTGCGGCACTCAACGATTTAGACCGAGGCAAGAAGGAGAAGTTGAGAGACTACTCTGAGAGGTTCATGACACTCTTGAACCAAGTTCCCAAGCAATCGGGGGTGGTGGGTTACTCCAATGCCCAAGCCATTACCTGGTTCCTCGGGGGACTTTCACCAGAGATCCAAATCTTTGCAAGGGAGAGGAACTCCTGCAAACATTTGGTGGAAGAAGACGGCTTGCTGCATGTTCACATATGTGGTTTGTTCTGGCTTGAACATGGCCATCATTGCCCCCATGATGCTTCTCCAAATTGGGTCCCGATAGGACTCCACCTTGTATCCATTCGTTGTTCTTGGAGCAAAAAATGAATTGCAAATTTCCGCCGTCTCCTCTGCAGCATCACACTTCCGATAGAAGGTGATCTCCGTCGGCTCTCCTGCTTCTCTCCCCAATACTAACCTCCAATCCGACTCAGTCCATCAAGCCGGATTTCCTTTCTTCCCTTCCACCTCGGGACCCTCCTCACAATTACTGGCAGCTATCTCTGCCATCACTCTCGGGGAACTGAAATTTGAGTTCCATGCTAAGAAAGTTATACAAAGTCTAGTCAAGACTTCAATTCTAGCTACTACATCTAATCTTTGAATTGTGAAACTTTGCACCACCAGCGCATTGGCCACCTTCTTTGCCATAATCTGCTCTCTTGTTCTACAATGCTGAAAGATGATGCACTCTCCTAGACGAGACACTCTAACTCCCTCGGGATTGCGGAAAATTTCACTCTCGATGGGCTTCCAGACACGCATTACTATAGGACAACTACTCAAAGGGATTGGAAATTTACTTGGCAGATTCAACTTGTCCCTGCACAATTGCAACCTTATATTACCCCGAATTGCAGTCATTCTTCAGTCGATTTCAAATTTGACCTTCTCTCTTCTGCGTGTTGATCTCGGTCACTATCAAGACATGCTTCTTCTGCCTCTGTTGTTTCTTGAAGTGTACTTTCTTGCCACATATCAAGGTTGTGAAACGGTCTTTGTATTGTCTATGCCATCCGACCCAAAGATGGTGCTTTTTGGACTTTTTCCGTTGTACTCTTTTTCCGAGTACCCCCATCATTGGATCCAATGTCATCTTCTTTGGATGTCCTCCAAAGTTACTTCCGTCCATTCTTCATCCGCAATTCGACTTCCCGTGCTTACTTCTTCTCTTAAACACTAATAAACAGAGAAAAACAAAAAATGTGGGTACCACAGCCCCACCGTGAAGTCAATAACCCAAGCATAAAATCTGACCGATGGAAAGTAGTCTTTGAGAAACTGCTGAAATAACTCTAACAACTATCACTAGAACTCCAATGTCCTAGCATCATCTAGATACAACACTACAAATGGTGTGACATGAGAGATATTATTTATATAGAGATAAAGGATGGTTCTACATTAGTCATGATTAACTAAAGTCAGTCATAGCTAAGATAGAGGGGACCTTACTTTAGAGGAAGTAGAAAAGATGAGCACCACTATTTTGGATTCTAGTGTGTTGACTTGGTATTATTCTTAGGTGTTTGGCTTTGAGGAAAGAGATGAGAACTCTTAGACCCGCAAGCCTTTTTGTTTTGGATTCTTCTATAGTCCAAGGATAGTCCATGTGAAGGAATCCTTGACTTAGTGGTTGGGTCAAGATAAGATCACATGCTTAGTGGAATATGCCCATGTGGATGGATATTCCTTTATACCTTTTGACTTTACTTGACTTTTAGCCTAGTAACTTGAGTTACTCCAATAATTAATAACTTTGTTGTGTGTAACTATTTCACAAGTATATAAAAAAGGGGTGAAGAAGTACTCATCATCCTTTCATTTGCAACTATCTTTCTCTCACTGAGTTCTCTAGTGAGCAATGTCTTGAGTATTGGAGTGTTAGTCTTGGAAGAGTATGATGGAGTTGGGGTTCTTTGCCTTCTTAGTCTATGGTGCACTACCATAATAGCCATTAGAGGTTGATCTTGAGTGAGAGACAGGCCGGCCAAAGACCACTCTCCCTAGTAGCCATTGGATGTGTCACAAAAATACCCTATCCACTCGGTCAATTGCCCCCAACATGTGCCTGAATTGTCTCAATAGGCATAAAGCTCACAAGTGTCCGAGTGGTGATGCCTATCAAGCACATCCTATGTTGCTCTGCCAAGCTAAGGCTCACAATCTAGGTCAAACAATTTAGGTCCATAGCTTGACCTAACACCTTGACATGCCAACCACATTTTTGGTTTTGTTGCCAAGACCTCTCTAGAAGGCAAGATAATGTTCTGCGTGCAATTCTATATTGGACAGAAGGAAGCTATGAGAGCTCACTTGGAGAGAACTTTAGGGGAGGAGAGTGTTGAACTTATGTTAGAGAATTTGGACCCACTTTTTTACACTGTAGTTCATTATGATATCTTTGAGGTGATTTTGTACATCTTGTACACTTGAGAGGATTTGGAGAGATTGTGTGAGGTGGATTGCAGATTTTGGGGATTAAGGTGATTTTGGGCAAAATCTCAAGTTTGGGATCTGGAATAAAAATTTACACACATGAAAGCTTGGGGTATCCTTCAGTTATTCCACTTGAAATTTTTGTGAGAGCTGCTATGTGCATTGGGCTAGAAGTTTTGGAAGGTAATAGGGTAAATTGCTCCCGCAATTGCATGCTCTTTGGAAAATTGTACAGAGTCTTCCATTTCTTCAATTTTTAGTGGATTGTGCTGCAAATTTCTAAGAAAATTAAGTGCATTTTATCCTACTTGTTGACATAAAAATTAGATAGAGATCATTCTTGAGTAGAGAGTTATAAGTTTTTAAAGTGAGGAGGTGGTTTTTAGACCAGATCTGAAATATATGTGCTGAATATAAAGGTGCCTAGGCCAAATGGCCAAATGAAAGGATCTGAAATTTTCCAAGGAGGGACACCCTAGAGTTTTGATTGATTGTGAAAACTTTTAGAGGACTATGAATTACTAGTTGCGAGATTTGACTGACATTGTGAGTAAGTGTCAATTCTAGCGAATTTAGATTTCATGTAGGAGGAGTGTGAGAGCAACGAAAAGCATGTTTGAGTGTTTAGACTCATCTTGGGAACATGGAGGGTCACTAGAGTGGAAATTGAGGCTATGGAAGGTTCCACAAGGGTTTGAGATGATTTTAGGTGTGGATTTGAGAAGAAGAGAGTTTAGAATAGAATTTGAAGAGAGTGTTGAGAGGATCAAAAACCTACACCACTTGGAGGAAAGAGTGAGTCTAAGTGCTTTTTATGTAGAGAGAAGGGACATACGGCAAGTTCATATCCATTGACTTTTGAGAGCAAGATATTCAGAGAAAGGAGAGGCTTACTTGACTTGGGTTTGCATGTTGGACCTTCTTCACCAAGATTAGGAGGGAGAAGATCTAAGACCAAGGAGTTGTGTGATGTTTGTGGAGTGGAAGGACTTCCAAAAGGACATGAGTGTAGTGGAGTAAAAGCACTTTTGGAGACTTTGGTGAAGGATCTTGGAGAGAGTCTTACTATAGCTACAGAAATACTATCACCTTTATCAGCTAGCTCTCAAGATTAGTGATGGAGATAATCTTTCAACTTATGGATAAACTATCCATGAGAGTTTGATTAATATGCACTCTAGGATTTGATGTTGATTTAGAAATCTTGGAGCAACCTGAACCTTTTATGTTCCTTAGAGTGGATTATTCTCAGATAGTGTTAGTCATGTATATACTTTATTAGTTAAGAGTGAGAAAAAAAAAGAAAAAAAAAGAATTGAGAGAAAAGAAAGATAGTGAGGGGTTAAGATGGAGAAACTTTGTTGTGCGTATATACATCACTACACAACATACATTGCTGTCAACATCATACACTATGGTACCCACATTTTTGTTTTTTTCAATATGGAGAAGAAGAAGTGTATAGAGAAGTTGGATTGCGCCTGTATGGCCAAAGAAGGTGAAGAAAAAAAGTCTTTGGGATGAAACCAAGGTAAAGTGGCTTCGGGTCATTAAGGCAAAGTACTCAGACTTGCCCTGTCAGCAAACAACCCACAGTAAGAATTCTTCATATTGGGGGGAGCTCAACCCGAGGCAAAGACACTGTAAAAACCTTTCTTCGGCACGAGAAATTCAAGAAGGGACCGTTCAAAACCGGCGGCTATACGCGTGAAGTACAATTGATAGTGACAAGCACATACAAGAGGTGTGATTCCTCGGTAGAAACTTGAATTGAAGAGAGACAAAGAAGGCGTGACTCTATAAAAATTGAGCTAATGACAAAGCAATGTTGAGCAATTTTCCTTTGCTGTTGAGAAGTCGTCTTGCAAGAGATCATGGGAAGGGAAGTAGAGTTGACAATGCGCTAGTGTGCAGAGGAGAATTTGTGAGAGATAAACCGAGAGACAATGAGGAAGCATGAAAGATGGGAGGAAGAAAGAAGAACTCCCAATTCACAATGAGAAATTATGCAATTCGGAGGTTAGATATGATCACGAGAATCAAAGTCTTGAGCCGACTTTGGATCACATTCTTGGCATGGAACTTGAATGTAAGTTTTCCAGGTTTCATGACCAAGATAATTAAGAGTAAGTGTCTCGATGGCCCCAAGGAAGAGGGGAAGAGAGGAAATCCGGCTTGTTGGACAGAGTCAGATTGGAGATTAGTGCTGGGAAGAGAGGCAGGCGCGGAACAGGTGCCACATTCTTGGGGAAGGGAGAGGTAGCCGAAGAAACCCTAGAAGTGAGGGATGCCTTCTCTTCAAAAAGAACAAAGAATGGGTATAAGGTCGAGAGTTACAAAGATCCAGTGAAGAGAGGGATCATGAGTGCTCTCATGGCAATCCTGATGCCAGAGAGAATGACTTATGTGATGAAACACCAAGCGGTGTTCTTCCATAAGATGTTTGCAGGAGAACCTATCAACTGGGCAAGGTGCTTCCATGGAAGGACAAGACAGATGGTGTGGAATTTGCGAGATAAGTCGCCTCCACACTTCATCGTGCCATTTGCATCACATTTCTACCTTGGGTTGAATTTGCTCAATTTGGCAGAGCGCAGTAGAATGGTGTCTCACTTCCATCCCAACTTGAGAAGAGAAGTCGACGTGGAGGAGCAACAATACATTCTTCAAATCCGAAGCACTGATGAGTACTATAGACAGGCAAGAGCGTGGAGGTAGAAGTGAGTACCTCAAAGTCAAAGAAGCAGAGTCAACAAGGAGAAGGCGAAGACGTGGAGAAGACAAGACCTTGGAAGATTAGGAGAGGAAACATGAGGAAAGGCAAAGTGGTGATTGCGTCATCAGAGGAAGACTCGGAAGGCAAAGCCGAGTGCAAGTCCAAAGACTCGGAACACGAGGAGGAACCGGAGCTCACACTGCAAAGTGGGGATACGAGTAGCAATAATGATGAAGGTGGAGAGATGACGTCGGTGCTTGTTGCTAAAGAAGAAGAAGTTTGGGTGGAGCTCGGGGAAGAAAATAATGTGAAGTTGGAGGACGATGTACCCAAGCCGGAGGAGAAGAAGATTATGATTTAGAGAGGAGTTTGGTCAAGATGCAAGGCAAAGTGTGAAGCGGGTCCAAGCAAGGCAAGGGAAGAGGAGAATGCTAGCTCGAGGAGTGAACCATTTATTCCGATACGACGACTGGAGAGAAGAAGGCGAGTATCAGGTGGAGAAGAGGTAAAGAATGAGATCACTCCGCAGGTGGAAGTAGGTGCAAGTGATGGAGTGGAGTACTTGTGAGAAATTGTGTGCCCGTTGTTGGTGAAGTTGGAGCACAAGAAGAAGGAGATGCACTCAACATGTCCGGAGGTGAAGATTGTGTTGTAGGTCTTGGCAAGACTGGAAGAAGAGAACTCGGAGTTGAAGAAGAGTATAACCCAAGGCGAGGAGGAAAGGGAAGTACTACAAGGGGATGCAGTAGTACAAAGTCACATTATTGAGGACTTGAAGAGAGAAGCAAGGTATCGAGAAAAACTTGTGAAGAAGAGTGACATAGCAACGAAGAGACAAGTAGTAGAGTACAAAATCTTGAAGCAACATTTTGCTGATTCAGACTAGAAATTATCCATGTTATGGCGAGGGTAGCAGAAAAGGAACAAGAACTCAATAGAGTGATGGAGAGTGTACAAGAGAAGAAGCAACTGTGGCAACGGGTGTTGATAGTGAGATATAGGGAAGAAGAGCGATTACGAGAGTTACTTCATAATCAAGAGAAGAAGATTGTGCAGAAGGAGAAGGAGAAAGAAACTGTGAAAGCCAAGTTTGAGGCAAAGTTGACAATGTATAAGGAAGATTGGCTTGCAGATCGGAGTGTGAAAGGAAGATGAGATTGGAGCCATTGAAGGAGATCGTAATCAAGATGAATGCGATGCTGAGTACATAAGCCAGTGTTAGTATTGAAGAGACGAGGCTGCACGAGTTGAAGTTGTTGGTGCAGGAGACAAGGAGGAGACATGCAAAGGATATGGACTTGAACGCTCTGTTAATTAGTCTCAAAACTTGGGTAGATAGGAAGATATTGGAAGTCAAAGACAATATCACGATTAGATTAGATCTCGTGAAGTTAGAGATAGATAAACTTCAGAAAGATGTTAGAGCCAAATCCAAAGTAGATGAAGTAGGAGTGCAGATGTCTTCGGAGTTACCATTGGAGACATTAGAGAAGAATGGGTCAATAGATAAGGAGTTAGATAGATTACCCACTAGTGAAACATCAGATCAAGAAAGAGAATTGTTAGATCTGGTCAAACATGTAGGAGTTGTGAAACCCGAGGACAGAGTAGTAGGAAGTAAAGTTACTTTGGGTTTGGGTTTGAAAGCCGAGGAAGAAGTAGACATTGGATTGGATTAGTAATGTGGTGGCCACATTTTTTGTTTTTTTCAAAATAAAGGAGAAGAAGTGTATAGAGAAGTCGGATTGCGCTTGTATGGCCGAAGAAGGCGAAGAAAATTGTCTTTGGGATGAAACCCAAAGTAAAAAGACTTCGGGTCATAAGGCAAAGTACTCGGAAATGCCGTGTCAACATACAATACGAAGTAAATTGTCTTCGGCTCGAGGGAGCTGAACCCGAGGCAAAGACAGTCTAACAACCTTTCGTCGGGGCGAGAAATTCAAGAAGGGGCCGTTTCAAAACTGGTGGCTCATACATGCAAAGGTTGAGTGACAGTGACAGATGCATGCCGGAGGTGTGATTTCTCGGTAGAAACTCAAAGTGACGGAAGACAAAGGAGTGCAACTCTATAAAAATCAAAACTGCAACGACAAAATGTCGAGCAATTTTCCTTTGCCGTTAAGGAGTCGTCTTGCAGGTGATTGGGGAAAGGGAAATAGAGTTGGACTCGTGTTAGTGCGCAAGGGAGAAATCGAGAGACAGTAAGAAAGCAGAAGAGATGGGAGGAGAGAAGAAGAACTCTGAATTTGCAGTGAGAAACCATGCAATTTGGAGATTAGATATAGTAGCGAGGATCGAAGTCTTGAGCCGACTTTGGATCACTTTTTTGGCATGGAATTGGAACGTAAGTTTTCCAGGATTCATGATAGAAATCATCAAGAGTAAATGTCTCGATGGTCCCGAGGAAGAAGGGAAGAGAGGAAATCCGGCTCGCTGGACAAAGTCGGATTGGAGACTTGTACTCGGGAAGGAGGCGGGTTCGGAGCAGGGAGCCACGTTCTTGGGGAAAGGAGAGATAGCCCAAGAAATGCAAGAGGTGAGAGATGCCTTCTCGTCGAAGAGGACAAAGAATGGGTACAAAGTTGAGAGCTACAAAGACCTTATGAGGAGAGGAATTGTGAGTGCACTAATGGCCATCCTGAAGCCGGAGAGAACTACCTATGGGATGAAACACCAAGCGGTGTTCTTTCACAAGTTATTTGCAGGAGAACCGATCAATTGGGCAAGGTGCTTTCACGGAAGAACAAGGCAGATGGTGTGGAATCTACGGGATAAGTCGCCTCCACACTACATCGTACCATTTGCAGCACATTTTTACCTTGGGTTAAATTTGCTCAATTTGGCGGAGCACAATAGAATGGTGTCTCATTTCCATCTTGGTTTGAGAAGAGAAGTCGACATGGAGGAGCAACAATACATTCTCCAAATCCGGAGCATGGACGATTACTATGCGAAGACAGGGAAGAACATGGAGGTCGTTGAAAGTACCCCAACGAAGAAGAGAACTCGGCAAGCAAAAGCCAAAGAAAACAAGAAAGCTCGGAAGATGCAAAAAAATAACCCGAGGCGAGGAATGGTGGTGATTGAGTCGGAAGATGAAGACTCGGAAGGCGAAGCCAAGCTCAAGACGGAGGACTCGGAACGTGAGGAGGAACCTGAGCTGACATTGTAGAGTGGAAATATGAGCAGTGACAGTGAAGAAGGAGGAGAGATGACATCGGTACCAGCGGCTGAAGAATATGAAGAAGAAATGCAAGCCAAAGTAGAAACCAAAGACAATGCGGCGCTGGAAGACAAAGTACCAGTGCTCGAGGAGAAGAAGATCGCAGTACAGCGAGGAATTCGCTCGAGACGTAAGGCAAAGTGTGAAGCGGGACCGAGTAGAGTGAAGGAAGAGGTAGAAGAAAGCTCGGGCAGTGAGGCATCAATCTTGATACGAAGACTCCAGAGAAGAAGGCGAGTATCGGGAGAACACAAGGAAAGAAGAGAGACCACTCCATGGGAGGACGAAGTTGCCAGTAATGGAGTAGATTACCTGCAGATGGTAGTATGCCCGCTGTTGGTGAAGATGGAGAAGAAGAAGAAAGAGATGCAGTCTACTTGTCTAGAAGTAAAGACTGTGTTGCAGGTCTTATCAAGATTAGAAGAAGAAAACTCGGAGTTGAAGAAGAGTATAACCCGAGGTGAGGAAGAGAGAGAAGTATTGCGAGCAGAAGCAGTCGAGAGGAGTCAGGTAATCAAAGACCTGAAGAGAGAAGTGAGTTATCGAGAAGATATGGTGAGGAAGAGTGACATTGCAAGGGAGAGACAGGTAGCGGAGCACAAAATCTTGAAGCAGCAGTTTGCTGATTCAAGAGTAGAACTTATCCATGCTATGGCGAGGGTAGCATCGAAGGATCAAGAGCTCAATCGAGTGATAGAGAGTATGGAGGAGAAGAAGCAACTCTGGCAACGAGAGTTGGCTGCGAGATATAGAGAAGAAGAGAGATTACGAGAATTACTTTGTAATCAGGAAGAGAAGGTTGAACAGAAGGAGAAAGAGAAGGAAGCGGTGAAGGCCGAATTTGAAGAAGAATTGGCGATGTATAGAGAGGACTGGCTTGCAGATCGGGAACAAGAACGCAAGACAAGATTGTAGCCATTGAAGGAAATAGTCCTCAGAGTGAACACGATGTTAAGTACAGAGGCCATCCTTCAAATTGAAGAGACAAGACTGCACGAGTTGAAATTGTTGGTGCAGGAGACGAGGCAAAGACAAGCAAAAGACACCAAGATGAACGCCTTGTTGATTAAATTGAGAACTCGTGTAGATAGGAAGATATTAGAGGTAGAAGATAACATTGCGATTAGATTAGACTTAGTAAGAATAGAGTTAGAGAACCTTTGGCAGGATGTTAAGGCAAAACCCGAAGTAGATAACATAGGAATCCTAATGTCTTTGGAGTTGCCCTCAGAGACATTAGGGAAGAGTGGGTCAAACGATGAAGAGTTAGATAGACTACCCACTAGTGCAATTTCAGTTCAAGAAAGAGAATTGCTAGATCTGGTAGAAGATGTAGGAGATTTGAAACTCGAGGAAAAGATAGTAGGAAGTAAGATTACTTTGGGTTCGGGTTTGAAAGCCGAGGAAGAAGTAGACATCGGATCGGATTAGTAACCGATTTGAGATTTGAAGGGGCAGATATGAAGAGGTGCATTGTCATTTCGGATCTGCAGGTTAGAACAGTTGTTGTAGAAACGGTATAGTTGTTAGAACTGTCGATTGCTTCACTATTTAAGAGTGGCATTCGCAGGAAATTGTTGTTCAGTGCTCATTATTTCTGAGAATAGATAAAGTGAAGTGATGTGAAGCAGTGCTCGTCGCTTGAGCTTGATTCCGAGTATCAGCTTTGTGATTGTGTTTGTGAATGTTTGGAGAAATTTGAAGTGCAAGTCAAAGTGTTTGTTGGATGTTAGATTCCACAGCCTTGATCTTCATTCCGTGTGTTTGATCCTGAGTGAAGTGCAATCAAAGCAATGCCTTGACAGATCTGAGAGGAATTGTAGTGTTGGTAGTATTCTGCATTTGTGAGTGCAGTATGAAGTTGATGTGAAGCAATTTCGATCGAGGAAGTTGTGCCTTCAGTGGAGGGGTGGAACACAATTCTGAGGCAAAGTTGTTTTGCAGTGAAATGCCGTTTTTGGGAGAGCCTGAATCATCATAATCAAGATTGTTTGGAAAGATTTGATGGAGTTGTGATTATGGAGTGTTAATTTGTGACGGAAAGATTTGATGGAGTTGTGATTATGGAGTGTTAATTTGTGACAAGCCTGCGAGTCAGTGCTTGTTACTCTCTTCTGGGTGTGGTTTCTACCTGAGAGACTAAAGAAGAACTAAAATTGTTACTTTGCTTCGTATTTGACCAATTCTGACTCGTATCTCTGCGAGAACAAACTTTACTTACCCAATTACCGCAAAAGTGATATTTGTTGGGTTGTCACAAGTAACCAATTTGAGATTTGAATAGGCAGATATGAAGAGGTGTATTGTCATTTTAGATCTGCAGGTTTGTAGAGTCATTAGGAAGAGGTACATTAGGAAGATAAATGTCAATTGCTTCACTATTTAAGAGTGGCATTCGCAGTCAGATGTTGTTCAATGCTCATAATTCTGAGAATATATAAAGCGAAGTGCTGTGAAGCAATGCTCGTTGCTTAAGCTTGATTCCGAGTATCAACTTTGTGATTGTGTTTGTGAGTGTGTGGAGAAATTCAAAGTGCAAGTCAGTGTGCTTGTTGGATGTTGGATTCCGCAGTCTTGATCTTCATTCTGTGTGTTTGATCTTGAGTGAAGTGCAGTCGGAGCAATGCCTTGACAGATCTGAGATGAATTGTAGTGTTGGTAGTATTCTGCATTTGTGAGTGCAATGCAGTGTTGATGTGAAGCAATTTTGATCAAGGAAGTTATGCCTTCAGTGGAGGGGTGGAACACAACTCTGGGGTAAAGTAGTTTTGCAGTGAAGTGCCATTTTTGGGAGAGCCTGAATCATCACAATCAAGATTGTTTGGATAGAATTGATGGAGTTGTGATTAAGGAGTGTTAATTTGTGACAAGATTGAGAATCAGTGCTTGTTACTCTCTTCTAGGTGTGGTTTCTATCTGAGAGATTAAAGATGCAACCAAGAAGAACTACATGTTACTATTTGACTTTGTATTTAGACATTTCTGACTTGTATCTCTACGGGAACAAACTTTACTTACCAATTACCGCAAAAGTGATATTTGCTGGGTTGTCACATACACTATAGAAGCACAACTCACACATAAGTCATACATAGAATCTAAAGTGCCACAATAATTAGATTGTTTCCACTCTCAACTCAACTCAACTCAGATCAATACTTGATCTATCACTCTATAAACTACCAATAATTGGGCATTGATTACAGTCAAGCCACACCCACTCAAGCATAGAGAATCCAGCTGACGCTTGCCGGCCTCTGTCCATTATAGCCAAGAACTTGAAGACTCAACATCAAAGAAGTGAGCTCTCTGGAGCTCACTTTGAAACTATACCCCTTGGACTTGAGCTAGCTCTGAAACCCTAATGGTCCCGCTGACGGCACACTCGATGGTGTGAACGGTGCAAAGTGACGGTGGGCCCCACCGTGAAGTCAGTACCTTGAACACAAAATCTGACTGTCGGAAAGTAGTCTTTCAGAAACGGCTGAAATAACTCTAACTACTATCACTAGAACTCCAGTGTCCGAGCATCTAGGTGCGGCACTAAAAATGGCATGACAATTGTTGTGCATATATACATCGCTACACAACATACATTGCTATCAACACCATACACTATAGAAGCACAACTCACACATAAGTCATACATAGACTCTAAAGTGCCACAATCGCCCCCTAGCTGGCGGTTAGGCCCCTCTAATTCCAGATAGCTATGTACTCTATGTATATGGTATACCCTCTAATGGGCAAAGATCAGGAGGCCAAGTGCTATGGAGCCCCATCGTTAGTCGCTTGTGTGCAATCTATACCATATAAAGAATGAACTAGCTATATGTCAAGTACATCTAGGACATAACCACTGTCCCTGAGGAACCACTATGAGGGGAGGAGTCATACATGCCATATGCCATCCTCTCAAACAGCTATCACACACTAACATAGTAGCAGCTCCACCAAAAGAGCCACATAACATACACCTCAAGCCTGCACGTACAAGTGCCACGATTGGGTCCATAGTACCATCAATGTTTGGGAGGTGGCATGGCAAACAAATGCGCACATGATCCTTCCAAATTTGGGTGGTTCTAGATCTGTGCAGAGTGAAATCTTATGCAAAACATCCTACTGAAAATATTGTCATAAGCTTGGTAGAGCAAATTTTCCTTTCATCTTGATTGGATATCAAGTCTCATGTTTTGTGACTATGATTGATAGTTTTAGGTTGCCAGAGTGTTTGTGAGGATCAAGTGTATTTCTGAATCAGAAATCTGGGGAAAATTTGCCAAGAACCAGGAGCAAACCCTAAAGAGAAGATTTTGAAATTAGGGTGAAGTTGAGAAAAACCCTAGCCAAATTTGAGAGATTTTTAGGAGAGTTGTAGTGATCCGATTGAAGTTTATTTTATATCATTGGAAATTTTATTTTACAGGCTTTCCATTGAATTCTTGATCACTTGAATCCATGCTATGTAGAAATAGAAACTTGCATATGAGTTGTGTAGAGTTTTCCACATCAAAAAGACATAGAAAATCCCCACATGAAGTAGGAATTTGTTGAGATTTGAAGTATAGATGGGAGGAGGCTTGGAGTTAAGGTTGGAATGAGCTTGATGATAGAGCACTGTGACAACCCGGCAAATATAACTTTTGCAGTAATTGGGTAAGTAAAGTTTGTTCCTGCAAAGATACGAGTCAGAAATGTCCAAATACGAAGTCAAATAGTAACAATGTAGTTCTTCTTGGTTGCGTCTTTAATCTCTCAGGTAGAAACCACACCCAAGAGAGAGTAACAAGCATTGACTCACAATCTTGTCACAAATTAACACTCCTTAATCACAACACCAACAAATCTTTCCAAACAATCTTGATTGTGATGATTCAGGCTCTCCCAAAAATGGCACTTCACTACAAAACAATTTCACCTCAGAATTGTGTTCCACCCCTCCACTGAAGGCACAACTTCCTCAATTGAAATTGCTTCACATCAACTTTGCACTACACTCACAAATGCAAAATACTACCAACACTACAATTCCTCTCAGATCTATCAAGGCATTTCTCTGATTGCACTTCACTCAAGATCAAATACACAGAATGAAGATCAAGGCTGCGGAATCCAACATCCAACAAGCACACTGACTTGCACTTCAAATTTCTTCAAACACTCACAAACACAAACACAAAGTTGATACTCGGAATCAAGCTTAAGCAACGAGCACTGCTTCACAGCACTTTGCTTTATCTATTCTCAGAAACTATGAGCACTGAACAACATGATATTGCAAATGCCACTCTTAAATAGTGAACAAATCAAGAGTTCTAACAACTATGCTATTCTACAACAACTCTTCTAACCTACAGATCCGAAATGACAATGCACCTCTTCATATCTACCTCTTCAAATCTCAAAATTGTTACTAATCCAATCCTATGTCTACTTCTTCTTTGGCTTTCAAACCCGAACCTGAAGTAAATTTACTTCCTACTACTCTATCCTCAGGTTTCACATCTTCTACTTCTTCTACCAATTCCAACAATTCTCTTTCCTGATCTGAAATTCCACTAGTGGGTAATCTATCTAAATCCTCATCTCTCAACCCACTCTTCTCTAATGTCTCCAATGGTAACTCCAAAGTCATTTGTACTCCTATGTTATCTACCTCGGGTTTTGCTCTAACATCTTTCCGAAGCTTTTCTATCTCAATTTTCACTAAGTCTAATCCAATCGCAATGTTATATTCTACCTCTAAAATCTTCCTGTCTACACAAGTTCTGAGACTGATTAGCAAGGCGTTCAAATTGGTATCTTTCGCTTGTCTTCGCCTTGTCTCCTGCACCAACAACTTCAACTCGTGCAGCCTCGTCTCCTCAATCTGAATAATGGCTTCTGTACTTAGCATTGCATTCATTTGGAGGTGTGGTGCCCACATTTTTTGTTTTTTTCAAAATAAAGGAGAAGAAGTGTATAGAGAAGTCGGATTGCGCCTATATGGCCGAAGAAGGCAAAGAAAATTGTCTTTGGGATGAAACCCAAAGTAAAGTGACTTCGGGTCATAAGGCGAAGTACTCGGAAATGCCATGTTAGCATACAATACGAAGAAGATTGTCTTCGGATCGGGAGGAGCTCAACCCGAGGCGAAGACAGTCTAACAACCTTTTGTTGGGGCGAGAAATTCAAGAAGGGGCCGTTTCAAAACTGGCGGCTCATACGCACGAAGGTTGATTGACAATGACAGGTGCATGCCGGAGGTGTGATTTCTTGGTAGAAACTCAAAGTGACGGAAGACAAAGAAGTGCAACTCTATAAAAATTGAAACTGCAACGACGAAATGTCGAGCAATTTTCCTTTGCCATTGAGGAGTCGTCTTGCAGGTGATCGGGGAAAGGGAAATAGAGTTGGACTCGTGTTAGTGCGCAAGGGAGAAGTTGCGAGAGAGAAATCAAGAGATAGCAAGAACGCAGAAGAGATGGGAGGAGGGAAGAAGAACTCCAAATTTGCAATGAAAAATCATGCAATTTGGAGATTAGATGTAGTAGCGAGGATTGAAGTCTTGAGCCAACTTTGGATTTCCTTTCTAGCATGGAACTGGAACGTAAGTTTTCCAGGATTCATGATAGAAATCATCGAGAGTAAGTGTCTCGATGGTCCCAAGGAAGAAGGGAAGAGAGGAAATCTGGCTCGCTGGATAGAGTCGGATTGGAGACTTGTACTCGGGAAGGAGGCGGGTTTGGCGCAGGGAGCCACGTTCTTGGGGAAAGGAGAGATAGCCCAAGAAATGCAAGAGGTGAGAGATGCCTTCTCAACAAAGAGAACGAAGAATGGGTACAAGGTAGAAAGTTACAAAGATCCTGTCAAGAGAGGAATTGTGAATGCTTTGATGGCAATCCTGAAGCCGGAGAGAACAACATATGTGATGAAACACCAAGCGGTGTTCTTTCACAAATTGTTTGCAGGAGAATCAATTAATTGGGCGAGGTGTTTTCATAGGAGAACAAGGCAGATGGTGTGGAATCTACGGGATAAGTCACCTCCACGTTACATTGTGCCATTTGCGGCGCACTTCTACCTTGGGCTCAATTTGTTGACCTCGGCGGAGCAAAATTGGATGGTGTCGCACTTCTATCCCGATGTGCGAAAGGAAGTCGATGTCAAGGAGCAGCAATACATTCTCCAAATCAGGAGCACGGACGACTACTATGCAAAGACAAGGAAAAACATGGAGGTTGTAGTAAGTATCTCAACGAAGAAGAGAACTTGGCAAGCAGAAGCCGAAGAAAACAAGAAACCTCGGAAGATGCAGAAAAACAACCCACGGTGAGGAATGGTGGTGATTGAGTCAGAAGATGAAGACTTAGAAGGCGAGGCCGAGCTCAAGACGGAGGACTCAGAACATGAGGAGGAACCTGAGCTGACATTGCAGAGCGGAGATACAAGCATTGATAGTGAAGATGGTGGAGAAATGACCTCGGCGCCAATGGCTGAAGAATACGAAGAAGAAGTGCAAGCCGAAGTAGAAGCCGAAGACAATGCGGCGTTGGAAGACAAAGTACCAGTGCTCGAGGAGAAGAAGATCGTAGTACAACAAGGAGTTTGCTCGAGACATAAGGCAAAGTGTGAGGCAGGGCCGAGTAGGGTGAAGGAAGAGGCAGAAGACAGCTTGGGTAGTGAGGCATCAATCTCGATACAAAGACTTTAGAGAAGAAGGCGCGTATCAGGAGAACACAAGGAGAAAAGAGAAACGATTCCGCGAGAGGAAGAAGTTGCCAGTGAGGGAGTAGAGTACCTGCGGGAGATTGTGTGTCTGTTGTTGGTGAAGTTGGAGCATAAGAAGAAGGAGATGCAGTTGACTTGTCCAGAGGTAAAGACTGTATTCCAGGTGGTAGCAAGATTAGAAGAGGAGAACTCGGAGTTGAAGAGGAGTATAACCCGAGGTGAGGAAGAGAGAGAAGTACTGCAAGCGGAAGCAGTAGAGAGAAGTCATGTAATCAAAGACCTAAAGAGAGAAGTGAGCTATAGAGAGGATCTTGCAAGGAAGAGTGACATCGCAAGGGAGAGACAGGTAGCGGAGCATGAAATCTTGAAGCAGCAGTTTGCTGATTCAAGAGTAGAGCTTATCCATGCTATGGCAAGGGTAGCATCGAAGGATCAAGAGCTCGATCCAGTGATGGAAAGTATGGAGGAGAAGAAGCAACTCTGGCAAAGAGAGTTGTCTGCGTGGTATAAAGAAGAAGAGATATTACGAGAGTTACTTTGTAATCAGGAAGAGAAAGTTGTACAAAAGGAGAAAGAGAAGGAAGCGGTGAAAGCCAAGTTCGAGGAAGAGTTGGCAATGTACCGAGAGGAATGGCTTGCAGATCATGAATGAGAACAGAAGACAAGGTTGGAGCCATTGAAGGAGATAGTCCTCAAGGTGAACGCAATGTTAAGTACAGAAGCCAGCGTTTGAATTGAAGAAGCGCGACTGCACGAGTTGAAGTTGTTGGTACAGGAGACAAGGCAAAGACAAGCAAAGGACACGGAGATGAATGCCTTGTTAATAAAACTAAGAACTCGTGTAGACAGAAAGGTGTTAGAAGTAGAGGATAGCATTTCAATTAGATTAGACTTAGTGAAAATAGAGTTACAAAAGCTTCGGAAAGATGTTAAGACAAAACCCAAAGTAGATAACATAGGAGTCCAAATGTCTTTGGAGTTACCCTCAGGGACATTAGAGAAGAGTGGGTCGGGAGATAAGGAGTTAGATAGATTACCCACTAGTGAAATTTCATATCAGGAAAGAGAATTGCTGAAATTGGTAGAAGAAGTAGAAGATGTGAAACCCGAGGAAAAGATAGTAGGAAGTAAGATTACTTTGGGTTTGGGTTTGAAAGCCAAAGAAGAAGTAGACATTGGATCGAAGTAATAACCGATTTGAGATTTGAAGGGGCAGATATGAAGAGGTGCATTGTCATTTTGGATATGTAGGTTAGAACAGTTGTGGTAGAACGGTATAGTTGTTAGAACTGTTGATTGCTTCACTATTTAAGAGTGGCATTCACAGGAAAATGTTGTTCAGTGCTCATTATTTCTGAGAATAGATAAAGCAAAGTGCTGTGAAGCAGTGCTCGTCGCTTGAGCTTGATTCCGAGTATCAACTTTGCAATTGTGTTTGTGAGTGTTTGGAGAAATTTGAAGTGCAAGTCAGAGTGCTTGTTGGATGTTGGATTCCACAGCCTTGATCTTCATTCTGTGTGTTTGATCCTGAGTGAAGTGCAATCAAAGCAATGCCTTGACAGATCTGAGAGGAATTGTAGTGTTGGTAGTATTTTGCATTTGTGAGTGTAGTGCAAAGTTGATGTGAAGCAATTTTGATCAAGGAAGTTGTGCCTTCAGTGGAGGGGTGGAACAAAATTCTGAGGCGAAGTCGTTTTGCAGTGAAGTGCCATTTTTGGGAGAGCCTGAATCATCACAATCAAGATTGTTTGGAAAGAATTGAATGAGTTGTGATTAAGAAGTGTGAATTTGTGACAAGACTGCGAGTCAGTGCTTGTTACTCTCTTCTGGGTGTGGTTTCTACTTGAGAGATTAAAGAAGAACTCAAGAAGAACTACATGTTATTGTTTGACCTCGTATTTGAACATTTCTGACTTGTATCTCTACGGGAACAAACTTTACTTACCCAATTACCGCAAAAGTGATATTTGCCGGGTTGTCATAGGAGGACTATCTCCTCCAATGGCTCCAATCTGGTCTTCCTCTCACGTTCAAAATCTGCAAGCCAGTCCTCTTGGTACATCACCAACTCCTCCTTGAACTCGGCTTTCACCGTCTCCTTCTCCTTCTCCTTCTGTACAACCTTCTCCTCTTGATTATGAAGTAACTCTCGGAATCGGTCTTCTTCTCGGTATTGTGCCGCCAACTCTCTTTGCCAGAGTTGCTTCTTCTCCTCGACACTCTCCATCACCCTATCGAGCTCCTAATCCTTTGCTGCTACCCTTGCCATAGCATGGATTACTTCTACTCTTGAATCAGCAAATTGTTGCTTCAAGATCTCATACTCTGCTACTTGTCTCTCCCTTGCTATGTCACTCTTCTTCACAAGATCCTCTTGATAATTTACTTCTCTCTTCAGGTCTTCAATTACTTGACTTCTTACTACTGCCTCTGCTCGCAGTACTTCTCTTTCCTCCTCACCTCGTGTTATACTCTTCTTCAACTCCGAGTTTTCTTCTTCTAATCTCACCAACACTTGCAATACAGTCCTTACCTCCGGACATGTCGACTGCATTTCCTTCTTCTTGTACTCCATCTTTACCAGTAGAGGACATACCACATCTCACAGGTACTCCACTCCATTGCTTGGGATTACTTCTTCTCGTGTGGCCACTTCTCTTTGTACTTCGTGTTCATCCGATACTCACCTTCTTCTCTGCAGTCTTCGTATCGGAATCAATGCCTCACTTCCTAAGCTTTCACTTACCTCTTCTTTTGCCTTACTCGGCCCCACTTCACACTTTGCCTTACGTCTCAAGTAAACTCCTTGCTGTACTACGATCTTCTTCTCTTTGGGCATAGTTACTTTGTCTTCCAATTGTGTGTTGTCTTTGGCTTCCATCTCGGCTTGCACTTCTTCTTCGTATTCTTCAGCCGCTGGTGCCAATGTCATTTCTCCTCCTTCATCACTATCACTACTCGTATCCCCACTCTGCAGCGTTAGCTCAGGCTCTTCCTTGTGTTCCGAGTCTTCAGTTTTGAGCTCGGCCTCTCCTTCTGAGTCTTTGTCCTCCAACTCAATTACCACCATACCTCGCCTTGGGTTGCCTCTCCGTGTCTTCCAAGGTTTCTTCGTGTCTTCGGCGTCACCTTGCCGACTTCTCTTCTTTGTAGTCGGGGTACTCACTGCGACCTCCACATTCTTCCCTGTCTTTGCATAGTAGTCATCAGTGCTCCTGATCTGCAAGATGTATTGCTGCTCCTCGACGTCGACCTCCTTTTGCAAATCAGGATGGAAGTGCAACACCATCTGATTTTGCTCTACCAAGTTCAGCAAGTTGAGCCCGAGGTAGAAATGTGCTGCAAACGGCACGATGTAGTGTGGAGGCAACTTATCCCGCACATTCCACACCATCTGCCTCATTCTCTCGTGAAAACACCTTGCCCAATTAATTGGTTCTCCTGCAAAAAGCTTGTGAAAGAACACCGCTTGGTGTTTCATCACATAAGTGGTTCGCTCCGACTTTAGGATAGTCATTAGTGCACTGACGATCCCTCTCTTCACAGGGTCTTTGTAGCTCTCAACCTTATACCCATTCTTTGTCCGGTTTGACAAGAAGGCATCTCTCACCTCCTGGGTCTCTTGAGCTATCTCTCCCTTTCCCAAGAACGTGGCCTTCTACTCCGAGCCTGCTTCCTTCCCAAGTACGAGTCTCCACTCCGACTCTATCCAACGAGCCGGATTTCCCCTCTTGCCTTCTTCCTTGGGTCCATCAAGACACTTGCTCTTGATGATTTCTATCATGAATCTTGGAAAGCTTACATTCCAGTTCTAGGCCAGAAACGTGATCCAAAGTCAGCTGAAGACTTCGATCCTAGCTATTACATCTAACCTCCGAATTGCATGATTTCTCATTGTGAATTCAGAGTTCTTCTTTCCTCCTCCCATCTCTTCTGCCTTCTCACTATCTCTCGATTTCACTCTTGCGACTTCTTCCTTACGCACTACCACAATTCCAACTCTATTTCCCTTCCCATGATCACCTGCAAGATGACTTCTCAACGGCGAAGGAAAATTGCTTGACATTTCTTCATTGCAAGTTCAATTTTTATAGAGTTGCGCTTCTTTGTCTTTTGTCACTTTGAGTTTCTACCAAGAAATCACACCTCCTGCATGCACCTATCACTGTCAATTAACCTTCGCGCGTATGGGCTGCCGGTTTTTGAATGGTCCCTTCTTGAACTTCTCGCCCTGACAAAAGGTTGTTAGCCTATCTTTGCCTCGGGTTGAGCTCCTCCCGATACAAAGACAATTTACTTTGGGTTGTATGCTGACAAGGCATTTCCAAATACTTTGCCTTATGACTTAAAGTCACTTTACTTTGGGTTTCATCCCAAAGACTCTTTTCTTCGCCTTCTTCGGCCATACAAGCTCAATCCGACTTCTCTATACACTTCTTCTCCTTTATTTTGAAAATAAAATAAAATGTGAGCATCACAAGCACCAAGGCTCTGAAGCTCTTTCCCGATAAAAAGTACAGAGAGTTGTTGCTTTTTTCTTGTGATTGGATCCTCTCTGTACTTGTATGCTTGTTTGTATGCCCAGTTGGCTTGGGTTGGTGTGTGGGCATTGCGCTCAAATTATTTCCTTCTAGGAGTGCCATGTATTTCTCCTTGGTTATGTTGGAAGTGATGACCAGCAGATCAGGAGTGCATGTTGTGATGATAGGTTAGGTTGCTCGGTACTATCCTTCCCAATAGCAAGAATATTAGTCACGAGAAAGGAGGGTTCCGGTAATAAGGGTCACACGAGTGTTTTGTTGTGTCATTACGGGTTTACCTCTAGCCTCTGATCTGTAGTCTCCACAGCTAGGCACCCTGTGTGTTCCTAGAGAGAGAAAAGGAAGGTACAACAACGTGCTCCGGTCAGATCTTGCTGGCTAGGACATGGGTTTCTACTCAACCCATCTGCATCACGGTTCACCACTCTAGGTCTATGAAAAACCGTGAAATCATACTCTTGTAAAATCAGAGCCCATTGTGCAAGCTTCCCTGAAAGCTTGTTGGACTCCATCATCCACTTCAGCGGCTGATGATCAGTGATGAGAGTGAATGGGTTACCAAATAGGTAACATCAAAAATGTGCTACTGCCCAAATTGCTGCCAAGCACTCTCCCTCATATGAACTATACTTTGCCTCCGCTGAATTGTTGGAGCGACTAGCAAAGGCCACCACAAACTTCTTCTCCTCATCATTATGCTGGGTGAGCACCGCTCCAAGCCCCAACATACTCCAATCAGTGTGAACCTGAAATGGTCGTCCCTTGATTAGTCTCCTCAAAATAGGAGCAGATGTCAACCTCTCCTTGAGCTCTACAAAAGCTCTCTCCTGCTCATCTCCCCAACACCACTCTTCTGTAAGCTTGGTCAGCTTTGTCAAGGCCTTGGCAATGGCACTAAATCCTCTAACATAGTAGTGATAGAAGTTTGCCAACCCAAGGAATGCTCGCACTCTGCTCACATCCGTAGGCCGAGGAATACGTGTAATAGCCTCCACCTTGCTCTGCTGGACACCAAGTCCTCCGAGGTAGATAGTGTGATCCAAATACTCAACCTGCTTGTGGAAGAACCTACATTTCCTAGGATGTAATTTGAGTCCATGAGATCTCAACCTCTCAAACACCTCCAACAATTGTCTCTCAGCTCCTCTACAGTACTGCTATAAACCAAAATGTTATCAATATAGCACTGAGCAAAATCCAATCCAGCTAGGATCCTATCCATGACCCTCTAGAACTCAGCAGAAGCATTCTTTAACCCAAATGGTAAGAACCTCCACTGATATAACACATCCTTACCGTGAGGATCAATAGCCCAAATGTTGTCTTGGACTTATCCTCCTCCTTGATCGGCAACTGATGATATTGTGGTACCCACATTTTTTGTTTTTCTCTGTTTATTAGTTTTTAAGAGAAGAAGTAAGCACTAGAAGCCGAATTGCGGATGAAGAATGGACGGAAGTAACTTCGGAGGACATCCAAAGAAGACGACATTGGATCCAATGATGGAGGTACTCAAAAGAAGGGTACAACGGAAAAAGTCCAAAGAGCACCGTCTTCGGGTTGGAGGCGTAGGCGATACAAAGACCATTTAACAACCTTGATACATGGCAAGAAAGTACACTTCAAGAAACGGCGGAGGCAAAAGAAGCATGTCTTGACAGTGATCAAGATCAACACGCAAAAGAGAGGAGGTCAAATTTGAAATCAATTGAAGAATGACAACAATTCGGGGTAATATAAGATTGCGACTACGCAAGGACAAGTTGAATATGTTAAGTAAATTCCCAATTCCTTTGAGTAGTCATCTTGCAGTAATGCATGTCCGGAAGCCCATTGAGAGTGAAATTGTCCAAAATCCCAAAGGAGTTAGAGTGTCTCCTCCAAGAGAGGGCATCATCTTTCAGTGTCATAGAACAAGAGAGCAGATTATGGCAAAGAAGGTGGCCAATGCGCTGGCGGTGCAAAATTTTGCAATTTGTAGGTTAGATGTAGTAGCTAGAATTGAAGTCTTGACTAGACTTCGTATTACCTTCTTTGCATGGAACTGGAATTTCAGTTTCTCGGGAGTGATGGCAGAAATAGCTGCCAGTAATTGTGAGGAGGGTCTTGAGGTAGAAGGGAAGAGAGGAAATCCGGCTCAATGGATTGAGTCAGATTGGAGGTAAGTATTGGGGAGAGAAGTAGGAGAGCCAATGGAGATCACCTTCTATCGGAAGTGTGATGCTGTAGAAGAAACGGCGGAAATTTGCAACTTTTTTTTGCTCCAAGAACTACGAATGGCTACAAGGTGGAGTCCGTAACACCCACTTGTGCATGTGTGTGGTATTGTGATATTTAGCTTGGTATTACAAGTACTTAAGAGATGTTATTTATATAGAGATAAAGGATGGTTCTATATTAGTCATGGTTAGCAAAAGTTAGTCATAGCTAAGATAGAGTGGACCGTACTTTAGAGGAAGTAGAAAAGATGAGCACCACTATTTTGGATTTTAGTGTGTTGACTTGGTATTATTCCTATGTGTTTGGCTTTGAGGAAAGAGTTGAGAATCTTGGGTCCGCAAGCCTTTTTGTTTTGGATTCTTCTTTAGTCCAAGGATAGCCCATGTGAAGGAATCCTTGACTTAGTGGTTGGGTCAAGATAAGACCACATGCTTAGGGGAATATGCCCATGTGAATGGATATTCCTTTCTACTTTTTGACTTGACTTGACTTTTAGTCTAGTAACTTGAGTTACTACAATAATTAGTAACTTTGGTACATAACTATTTCACAAGTATATAAACAAGGGGTGAGGAGGTACTCATCATCCTTTCATTTGCAACTATCTCTCTCTCATTGAGTTCTCTAGTGAGCAATGTCTTGAGTCTTGGAGTGTTAGCCTTGGAGGAGTATGATGGAGTTGGGGTTCCTTGCCTTCTTAGTCCATGGTGCGCTACCATAATAACCATCAGAGGTTCTTCTTAAGTGAGAGTCAGGCCGGCTCACATTTTTTGTTCCGTTACGAGGACCTCTCAAGAAGGCAAGATAATGTTCCACGTTCAATTCTGCATTAGGCAAAAGGAGGCTATGAGTGCCCACTTGGAAAGAACATTAGGAGAGGAGAGGGTTGAACTAATGTTAGAGAACCAAGATCCATTTGTATACCCTGTAGTTCATTATGATGTCTTTGAGGTGATTTTGTACATCTTGTATACATGAGAGGAATTGGAGAGATTGTGTGAGGTGGATTGCAGATTGTGGGGATTAAGGTGATTTTGGGCAAAATCTCAAGTTTGAGATCTAGACTTGAAATTTCTGCACATGATAGCTTGAGTTATCTTTCATTTATCACACTTGAAATTATTGTGAGAGCTACTATGCACACTGGGCTAGAATTTTAGAAAGTTGACAGGGTAAAGTGCTCCCACAACTGCATGCTCTCTTGAAAATTGTATAGAGTCTGCCATTTCTTCAATTTTCAGGGAATTGTCCTCAAAATTTTCAAGATTTTTCAAAATTTTCAAGTGCTTTCAATGTGGGGAGAAGGGACATAAGGCAAGTTCATGTCCATTGACCTTTGAGAGCAAGAGATTGAGGGAAAGGAGAGGCTTACTTGACTTGGGTTTGCATGTTGGACTTCTTCACCAAGATTGGGAGGGAGAAGATCTAAGACCGAGGAGTTGTGTGAGGTTTGTGGAGTTGAAGGACTTCCAAGAGGACATGAGTGTAGTGGAGTAAAATCACTTTTGGAGACTTTGGTGAATGATCTTGGAGAGAGTCTTAGTACAGCTACAGAAATACTACCACCTTCATCAGCTAGTTCTCAAGATTAGTGATGGAGATAATCTTTCAACTTATGGATAAACTATCCATAAGGGTTTGATTAATATGCACTCTAGGATTTGATGTTGCTATAGAAATCTTGGAGCAACTTGAACCTTTTGTGTTCCCTAGGGTGGATTATTCTCAGATGGTGTTAGTCATGTATATACTCTATTAGTAAAAGAGTGAGAGAAAAGAAAAGAGAAAAAAATTGAGAAAAAGAAAGATAGTGAGAGGTAAAGATGGGGAAACTTTTGGTTTTCTTTGGCAAGGATGGAGAAGATGTGGAGGCCTTTGTGAGAGACTTCAAGAGAGCTTGCATAGGAAAAAATGAGAGGAGGAAGAATGAGTGGGCCTCATTATTACCAGATTTCTTTGAGGATGCAACACTTACATGGTATGAGTCAGAATACCAAAAGAGAGAGAGGAGAGATGGGAAAGAGGAGTCTTGGGAGACTTTGACTTTAGCACTCATTGAGGACTTTCTTCCTGATGAGACTTATGAGAGATTGATAAGTGAGGTTACATTTTTCAAGCAAGGAGAAGGAGAGAAAGTGAGAGTCTATGTGGAAAGAGTGGAAAAGTAAGAGTCCAGATTTCGCATAGTGTTGAGGAAGTGTGGGGATGATGTGGAGACTAAAATGATTGGCATAGGGGCCATGCTGACCAAGAATTTTGTGGGAGGGTTGAGACCACACATTAGAAGCAAGGTGAGATATGAGAAACCTTCTTCCAAGGTTGAAGCTATCAAGATCGCAATTCGTATGGAGGAGAGTTTGGAAGGGGATGAGAGTGATTTGGTGGTGAAGGAGGTTGTGAATCCTCCTCAAGGCTACAAGTATAGTGAACCTTCTGATACTTTGGTGGCAAGGGTTGCACCACAAGTAGTGGTTGCTCCAGTTCTTGCACCTCCACCAAAAGATCTACTTCAAACCATCACAGAACAACTTGCGGATCTCAAGATCAATGTGGTGCAACTATGGGAGAAGAGAGAGGTGGATCAGAATGTAGGGAGAGGGCCTAGGAGTTATGGAAATTGTCCATATAGAGGAGGCCAACCAGCCAACAATTTCAATGATAGAAATTGTTTTGGTTGTGGAGGAAGAGGCCATATCCAAAGGAATTGCCCAAATTCCACTTACCATGGAGGAAGGGGTTATGAGGGAGCCAATAGAGGGAAAGAAGGAGGTAGTGAAACCCAAGTGGCTACTAATCCCAACAAAGGTAAGGGGATAGCATCCAAAGATGTGGTTGAGAGCAAGTATGAGAAGGGAGAATGCTCAAACTCCAAGGGTCTTAATTTGGAGCTTTTGGCACAAGAGAAGAAGAGAGCTCGTTATGCAGAGGATGTTCACTCTTCTCAAGGATTCACTCCAAGCAAGGATGCTCCTATGTCTACTAGGAGCACTCGCACCTCAACACCATCAACAACAAAGACTCCAAAGAAGAAATTAGGGATGGAGGACTTCTTGATCTCAAAGCAACAATGGAACTACAATGTGCTGGAGGATGTTGGTAGTCACAAGGCTAACATCATAGTGGGCCAATTAATTGCTTTGAACCCTACCTTGAGAAAGGAGCTTAGAGGTGGTTTGAGTTCTAGAAGGAGCAAGAGGAAGAAGGAGGCAAAAGTTCCAATATCAATGGGGGGGGTGGATGCCAAGCCAGCACCATGGGAGGCTTGTGAATATGCCTCCAAGATTGATGTGAGAGTGAATGATCACAACATCAAGGATGCATTGGTTGATGGAGGATCAATAGTAAATGCCATGTCAAAAAGGTTGATGAAGAAGTTGGGTATGATACCCTCAAGACCTTCAACATTTGTGGTGAGCATGGCAAACAAGTAACAAGTTTGACCAGTAGGGGTGATGGATAAAGTGATACTTTCAGTTATGGGAGTTCAAAATCTCATGACTTTCCAAGTCTTGAAGGATTCAAGCTATATAACTTACTTCTTGGGAGGCCGTGGTTGAGAGAAGCACGCACAACTGATCAATGGCACAAAGGGTACTTGAGGATTGGGCCATCAAACCATAGAGTCACAGTTCCTGTGACTAACACCACCAACACTTCACATTCAGATACACCATCTTCTGAGTAATGGGAATCAGATTTTGAATAAGGAGCTTCAAGTGTGGACACAAGCATGGAAGAGGAGACTTCCACGGAGTTGGATGAATGTGAATCTGATTTAGATGTGTATCCTTTGTGTGCTATGGATTTTGCACCTAAGCCAAAGGTTTTGAAGGACCCAGACAAATCACCATTGACACTTGAGGAAGTAGAGAGAAAGTTATCTACCCTCAAGTATGGCCCAAATGTTACCAAGGAAGAGAAGGTGAGATTTGAGGAGATTTTATGCAAGTTCATCCATGTGTTTGCTTTTAGTTACAAGGATTTGAAGGAAGTACAAGATAGAGGTACCTTGGAGGAGCACAAGATAGAGGTGGAGTCACATGCAAGACCAATCTGCCAAAAGCAACGTCGCATTAGCCCACCAATATCTTCAGTTGTGAAGGAGGATATTGATAAGCTCAAGGAGGTTGGATTTATCTTTGAGGAAGAGAATTCAGAATGGGTGTCTCTAATTGTCATTGTGAAGAAAAAGAATGGCAAGCTTCGAGTATGTGTGGATTACAAGAAGCTCAATGTTGTTACCAAGAAGGACTACTACTCATTGCCATTCATTGATGAGATCTTGGAGGAGGTTGTAGGTCATGAGAGGTACAGTTTTGGAGATGGTTATAGTGGATATAACCAAATCAAGATTGCACCAAAGCATCAACAACTCACACACCTTGGGGAACTTACGCTTTCAAGGTCATGCCTTTTGGGCTTTGCAATGCTCTAGCCACATTCCAACGGTTCATGAACAAGGTATTTGAACCTTTCATTGGGAAATTTGTGAGAGACTTCATTGATGACTTTTGTGTCTATGGAAGCAAGGAGGAGCACTTTGAGCACCTAATCAAAGTCTTGCAACGCTTGGATGAGGCAAATGCATCACTCAACCCAGAGAAGTGCATTTTTGGATGTGAAGAAGGTCTACTTTTGGGGCACATAATCTCCAAGGATGGAATAGCAGTTGATCTTGAGAAGGTGAGGAAAATCTCAGACCTTCCATTCCCTTCAAGCTTGACAAAGTTATGCCAATTCTTGGGGATGGTTGGATACTATAAGAGGTTTATCTTCTCATTTTCCAACAAGGCTTATGCATTGACCATCTACATGAAGAAGGGTGTAGATTACATGGTGATTTTGGAGGACAAGTAGGCTCTCAAAGCTTTTGAGGAGCTCAAGCAATCCCTTGTTGTAGCTCCAATTCTTGCTAAACCTGATTGGAGTAAGCCTTTCATCCTCTACATTGATGCTTCTAATGTAGCTATAGGATGCACTCTAAGTCAATTAGACCAAGATGGGCATGATCATCCAATAGCTTATGCTAGTAGGCAGATGGTTTCAGCAGAGAAGAACTACTCTGTCATGGAGAGAGAGAGGTTGGCAGTGATCTTTGGTCTCAAGAATTTAGACACTACTTGATTGGAGGGAAAGCCACCATTGTCACGGATCACAAGGCTTTGAAGTACATCTTCAACAAGCCTAATGTTGAAGGGAGACTAGCAAGGTGGATGATACTCTTGTCTGAGTATGACTACACCATTGAGGATAGGCCAGGAAAGAAACAGGCAAATGCTGATTTGTTATCTAGAGCCTATGATCATGATAAAGATGAGCCACTAGATGATTCCTTCTTGGATGAGGAGCTCATGACAATCTTAGTCACTCAAGAGGTTCCAATGGAGTACAAGGAGATTGTGGATTTTGTGACAAGAGGTAACTATCCAGAAGGGATGTATGACCAGGATCTAGACCTTACACAATGGTGGAGGATATTCTTTTTCACCAACGAGCAGATGGTCTACTTCAAAGAGCAGTGGGTAAGGAAGAGTCTATCCTACTCATAAAGAAATTTCATGAAGGTTTAGTATGTGGAGGACACTTTACATGAAAGGTGATTGTTTTCAAGATTCTAGATGCAGGTTACCATTGGAGAGGGATTTTTCAGGATTGTCTTGATTATTACAAAACTTGTCATGTTTGTCAAGCTTTTGTTAGAAAGTCTACATCCACTCCACCACTTAGATCAATTCCATTGCTAGGACCTTTTGAGAAGTGGGGAATTGATTTTGTAGGTCCTCTCAATAGAACCCCAAGGAACAATTGGTACATTGTGGTAGTTACTAATTACCTTACCAAGTGGGTTGAGGCTAGACCATTGAGGGACAAGAATGAAGATGAAGTGGGTAGATTTCTTTATGAATGCATTATCACTAGGTTTGGATGCCCTTTGGAGTTGGTTTCTGATAGAGGAGGAGAGTTTACGGGAAGCATTACTACAGCCATGCTACGACATTTCTCTATCACACATAGAGAAACTACATCCTATAAGCCAAATTCCAATGGCTTGACAGAGAGAACCAATCAGACCTTGTGCATGAAGTTGGCCAAAGATGCAGAAATAGAGGGGGCTAAACATCATTGGGACAAGAGGATTCATGCAGATTTGTGGGAGTATAGGACAACCATTAAGACTTCCACCAAATATTCTCCATTTCAATTGGTGTATGGTATTGAGTCTACCTTACCTATTCACTTTGATCTTCCTACCTTCCAAAGCATTCATAGGAGATTGACGAAAGCACAAGGAGGTGATATAGAGAAGTCAAGGAAGGATCAACTCATAGAGTTGGAAGAGGCAAGAGCAGTTGCTATGGTTTGAGTGGAGCAAGCCCAAAGGAAACAAAAGGAGAACTATGACAAGAGGTAAGGCAAGAAGAAGATGAAGACTTTCAAAGAAGGTGATTGGGTAATGTTGTTTGATTCCATTCGATTCAAGAGAGTGCAAAAGAAGTTTTTGCCTAAGTACATTGGACCTTTCATAGTGGAGAAGGTGTGGGGCAATTACACTTATGATCTCAAGGAATTGGGAGGAAGACACTTTGATAGGATTAACCATGATAAGTAGAAGATGTACCATAAAAGGTAGAGAGACCTTCACTTTGAGGACAAAGTGAAAACTTAGTCCGGGGGTAAATGTAACACCCATTTGTGCATGTGTGTGGTATTGTGATATTTAGCTTGGTATTACAAGTACTTAAGAGATGTTATTTATATAGAGATAAAGGATGGTTCTATATTAGTCATGGTTAGCAAAAGTTAGTCATACCTAAGATAGAGTGGACCTTACTTTAGAGGAAGTAGAAAAGATGAGCACCACTATTTTGGATTTTAGTGTGTTGACTTGGTATTATTCCTACGTGTTTGGCTTTGAGGAAAGAGTTGAGAACTCTTGGGTCCGCAAGCCTTTTTGTTTTGGATTCTTCTTTAGTCCAAGGATAGCCCATGTGAAGGAATCCTTGACTTAGTGGTTGGATCAAGATAAGACCACATGCTTAGGGGAATATGCCCATGTGAATGGATATTCCTTTCTACTTTTTGACTTGACTTGACTTTTAGTCTAGTAACTTGAGTAACTACAATAATTAGTAACTTTGGTACGTTACTATTTTGCAAGTATATAAACAAGGGGTGAGGAGGTACTCATCATCCCTTCATTTACAACTATCTCTCTCTCATTGAGTTCTCTAGTAAGCAATGTCTTGAGTCTTGGAGTGTTAGCCTTGGAGGAGTATGATGGAGTTGGGGTTCCTTGCCTTCTTAGTCCATGGTGCGCTACCATAATAGCCATCAAAGGTTCATCTTGAGTGAGAGACAGGCCGGCTCACAAGTCCTATCGGGACCCAATTAGAAGAAGTATCATGGGAGCGATGATGGTCATGTGTAAGCCAGAATGAACAACGTATGTGAACATGCAGCAAGCCGTCTTCTTCCACCAAATGTTTGCAGGAGTTTTGGTGAATTGGGCAAAGTGCTTTCACCACCAAATGAGGCAAATGGTGATCAAGTGGCAAATAGGTTCTCCGTCGCATTATTTTGCACCATTCGCAGTGCACCTCTACTTAGGGTTGAACCTGCTTACAGTAGAGGAGCATCATTGCATGGTGTCTCATGTTCATCCTGACTTAAGACGAGAAGCGGATAAAGAAGAGCGATAGTATATGATACACCTGCGAGCCAACAATGATTATTTCTTGAAGACCGGATAGTAGAAGGTCAAAGAAGTCACCAATCCAAAGACGAAGAAATGTGGTAAATCTGAAGAAGCAAAGTCGCCTCCCACTCAAAGAAAAATTCAAAGACTGGTTATGAAGAATACAAAGATGGTGAGAGAAGCATCATCGGGATCAGAGTCTGAAGAAGAAACCGAGTTGCAAGAGGAGGAATCCAAAGTGAGGAGCTCACCTTAAAAAGTGATAGCAAGGGGGAACCTGAAGTTCAGCAATAAGTGGCGGTTAGTGAAGCTTGTCAAGCAATGAGGGACACAGAACCTGGAACAACAAGTCACTACGTAGCTATGGTGGTGAACAAGCTGAGGCCCGAGGAGAAGGAGGAGTATCCCGCGGGGCCGAGTTCAATAGGTAAAGAAGAAGAAAGTACAGATATGGTGTCTCTAAAGGTACAAAGATCGTGACTTTGGATGAAGGAGCCGATGAAGGAGGTGAAGACTCAAGACAAAGATGGTGATGAAGATGAAGAAAGCTTTGGTGGGATATCTTATCTGACAAAAGTGGTCACCCCGTTGTTGGAGCTACTAAAGGAGCATTGAGAAGCAATTCCCCAAGATCGTAAGAAGAGGATGAATGAGTTGCAAGTGGTGATGCATTTGTTGAGTGAAGTGAAGGGGTTGCAGGAGCAACAAGTCCAAACAAATGAAGAAATGGAAGAACTTTGGAGGGAGGAAGTCTTGAAGAAGAAGACTTTCAAAATGTTACAAGAGAGCTGCAAGGTTAAAGAGAAAGAACTACAAAGGCAAGCCGGAGAATTAAAGGAGCAGGCAATGTGGCTGAGCAAAATGAAGGAGGAAGTGAGTGATGTGCGCATTGAGAATGTTCATTTGAAGGCGATGACTATTGTTATGGAGCAGGAGTTGGACAACTTGAAGAAGAGTGCAGCGGGGAAGGATCAAGCATGGTAGAGGGAGTTAGCAGCCAAGCAGGAAGAAGAGGAACAATTAAGAGAGCTAGTCAGAAGTGTAGAGTTGCAGAGCATGTAGTATGAGGAAGAAAAGAAGATGCTCGCTGCGGAGTACAAAGATGAGCTGAAGATGTATCATGAAGAGTTGAAGGTAGAGTGCTCTTGAGGATATGCGTTGGAATCAGTGGGAGAAGTTGCAGGGAATTTGAGAGCAATCTTAAGCACGGAGGCTGAAGGGAGATTGGAAGAAGCTCGCCTACATGAGTTGAAGTTGCTTGTGTAGGAAACTCGGGAGAGGAAAGCCAAGGATGTGGGCATGAACACATTGTTGATTAGATTGAGAGAGCGTGTAGATCGGAAGATGTTAGATGTAAAAGACAATGTTAGTCTTAGATTAGATTTAGTCAATTCGGAGTAAGAGAAAATTTGGAATAATGTGACAGTGGAGAAGAAACCCGATGTTGTAGATGTAGGAAATCAGGTGTCATCGGACTTGTTATTTGACACATTAGAGACAAGTGGGTTAGGAGATAAAGAGTTAGATAAGTCACTCCTTAGTGCAATTGTAGTTCCTAGTGTAGAAGTAGTAGAATTAGTGATGGAATTAGTAGAATTAGCTATACCCGAATAAGGAGAAGTACTAGGAAGATCATCGGGTTTGGAAGCCGATGATGAGGTAGACATTGGATCGGGATAAGTGTCATTTTTGAGATAGGAAGAGGCAGATATGAAGAGATAGATTGTCAATTGGGATCTACAGGTAGGAAGAGATGTTAAGAAGTGGTATATAGGTAGGAAGAACTGCCATTTGCTTCAGTATTTAAGGGAAGCATTTGCAGTACTATGTTGTTTAGTATTCATATTTCTGAAGATAGATAAAGCAAAGTGTTGTTTTCAATGCTCATTGCTTAAGCTTAATTCCGATTGTCAATTATGTTTTGTGTTTGTGAGTGTGTGGAGAATTCCAAAGTGCAAGTCAGTGTGCCTGTGGATGTTGGATTCTGCAACCTTGATCTTCATTCTGTGTGTTTGATCCTAAGTGAAGTGCATTGGAGCAATGCCTTGACGGATCTGAGAAGAATTGTAATATTGGTAGTATTCTGCATTTGTGAGTGCAACATGAAGTTGATGTGAAGCAATTTTGATCAAGGAAGTTGTGCCTTTAGTGGAGGGGTGAAACACAATTCTGAGGCAAAATCATTCTTTGCAGTGAAGTGCCGTCTTCGGGAGAATCTGAATCATCACAATCAAGAGTTGTTTGGACAGAATTTGCTATGTTGTGATTATGTGTGTGTGTATTCGTGACAAGTTGTCAAGATTGTGAGCTTGTTACTCACTTCAGGGTGTAGTTTCTACCTGAGAGATTAAAGAAGAAATCAAGAAGGACTACATTGGGACTTTTGACTTTGTATTTGACCAATTCTGAATTGTATCTCTGTGGGAACAAACTTTACTTACCCAATTACCGCAAAAGTGATATTTGCCGGGTTGTCACAGATATCCCGCTCGAAGATCCAAAGTATTGAAGATCTTTCCATGCCCAATTGCATCAAAAATCTCCTCTAGTGTAGGCATGGCATACCAATCAGCCTTGGTCTGTCGGTTGATAGGACGGTAATCTCCACACATCCGCCTATCTATGTAGTTGCCATGCATATCCTTCTTGGTTGGCATCACTGTCGCTGATGCATACTCTCCATGTGAAATCTCCACCAAACCAGCCTCAAAAAGGTCACTACTCCAACTCTAAATCAATGTCCTCTCCATCTCACTATATTGATAAGGACGTCAAAAAACTGAGGTGTTGCTAGTCAGCTCAATCCGTATACCATGTCCCTTAAGAGCACCCAAATCCTTCAAACTGAAGGCAAAACAACTCGTGTGACTCCTCAAGAACCTCCAAACCCTCCGTCTTTCCTCTCAAGTAAGCTTGGGTCCAAGATTTGGCTCCCAAGTATCCTCTGTAACTATAGTAGGAGTGGAAGACGTACTGATTGGCTACTACACTGGGCTCTTGGGAGCAATAGTGTCATGCTCCCGACCACTAGAGGTCCCAACCTCTGTGTGAAAAACTCCCTCCACTCTGGCTGCAAGCTCCACACGTCCTCTCGCTACATCCCATGTGGACCAAGGGTGTAATCCAAGTAGCCCATGCTCACCTGGATGGACTCTAAGTAGACCACTCTCCCTAGTAGCTAATGGTTGTGTCCCAAGAATACCATGTCCACTTGGTCCATCGCCCCCAGCATGTCCTGAATCATCTTGATAGGCACAGGGCTCACAAGTGTCAGAGTGGTGATGCCTATCAAGCGCATCCTACGTTGCTCTGCCAAGCCAAGGCTCACAATCCAAGTCAAACAGTTCAGGTCCATAGCCTAACCTAACACCTGACGCCTAGATGCCTCTGACACTGCTGGAACAGCGGTAATACCGGTACAAAAACCCATCACCCGCTCTCTCTCATCAGCATTGGGCTCCACCAACTGCTGTTATTGTGAGTCCCAAACAAGTCCTGGTCCTGCCTCTCAAAAAGCATGAGAGCTTGGGAAACTCATGAGTGTGGGAAATGCAGCTCGAGGCTGTCCAACTAGGTTCACCACTGCCATAGGTGACCTATCAGCCACTACCACTATTTGAGACTGATGCCCAACATCCAAGATATCATCAACAAGGATGTGGTCAAGTCGTTGAATCCTATCATAAGAGCGCTGTAGAACCTCTCTGGGTAAGAGGTTTGTCCACCAAAGACAAAGATGATGAGCCTGTGATCCCACTCTGGTTGCATCAAACAATACAGCAGGTCCCATCCAAGAATGGACTCGATGTGTACTTGTCACCACTCTGGTGCAAGAATCACCCATCAAAGGAACATTCTCTAAAATGGAGAAATGGACTGATGAACCTAGAGATGTCATAATATCCATAATATCTCCCAAAACACACCAGAACGAGGATCCTGAAGACGCAATCCTCTACCAACACGTGTATGTCCCTAACATGGCCATCCAGAAATCACCAAGTGAATAGGCCCATGTCTCTCTAGGTCACGCGCCCCTAGTAAGGAAATGTCTGCTGGTAGGGCCTTCTCATAACCTCTGACTGCTGACATAACTTCTGGTAATAACTCCGGATACCGATAGGCCAAGTGTGCCACATGATGAAGAGACTCGCCTAGCAGTCTCATCTCTCTCTACATACATACAAGTACCTCTCTACTTGTATACCCGCCTGTAACACCGTAGCTAGTCCGGTGCTGATCCACCAAACAACTCCAATAGGCATATCTCCTCTACTAGATACTGCCAAGCAATGAGTGTGGTATCCAGAGGTGTCAAAGCAATCACCTCTAGAGGCTCATCCTCACACTCATCTCTTGATGGTACAAAGGCTCCACTCCAAGCTTACTGCACCAACTGATCTGCATGCTGCTGCAATGCCTCCTTTAAACTCCACAATGGAATATCTAAGAAGGATGGAACGATCCTAATTGTACTCCAAAGCCTAGTGATCTCCTCTGGTACTGGAGTATCCTCTACATGGACGTTCCTCTCCAACAAGTCACCTGGCCAAGTAACTACACCATTGAAAGCTAAAACTGATGTTACCATGGTCCCGAGCTCTAGTGAGCCAAGACTACCACTACTGAAGCGTACTAGTAGGTAACATACCCGTCCCTCACCAGACTGCCAACCAGGTCTATAAGAGGTTGTCTGCTCCCAATAGTCAATATTGAAACCCATGGAGTATAACACTGGTCCCCCAACTAGCACAACATATGACTCAGCTATCGTTGCAATAGCCTGAGCTCTCACCACCGAGCTATCAATTGGATGACCAGGCTGAACCTAGACAACAAGCTCCCCACGTGTGATGTATTGTGTTGAACCACCACCTAGAGATGTTTGGATCTGAAATAGACACCTCTCCACATTGGTCTTCCGTAACTCCAGACCAACAACTGTAGCCTTCCCCAACATAAAGGGTTGCGTACGAGAGTCTAACAAGACTCTCTGTGGTGTATAGATCCTCCCTGAAGGTCCCACCAAACAGAAAATCCCCCTATGGTTATCCAATAGGACAACACCAGGTGTAAACCGTGCTCTCTCAAAGGCTGGTCTAGCTGGCAACTCCTCCAGTCTAGCCGTTGCTGCCTACCATAAACCACTAGTTGCTGAACGGATCCCATGCTCCTCAACCAAGTCAGCTCCACTACCAACCA
Organism: Lunularia cruciata; assembly: GCA_948567375.1. Classification (NCBI taxonomy): domain Eukaryota; kingdom Viridiplantae; phylum Streptophyta; class Marchantiopsida; order Lunulariales; family Lunulariaceae; genus Lunularia; species Lunularia cruciata. The sequence continues at coordinate 30,935,717 of OX419758.1, forward strand.
CCTCTACTCTAGTAGTAGGAACTGACCATCCCTACTCTCACACAATGTGGCAGCCAACCGGAATACTACGGCTAGGTCAACTCCCAATGTAAACATATCACCAACCAAAAACAAAGGACGCCGCATAATCAGCTGAGCCGCTCCCAACATCATGCTAAACTTTGTTTGTGTAGTAGCAGGTGGCTAAGTAGCAGGTAGTCCATCATGTACTCCATCACCATCTACCAAACCTGCACTGGGATGTCTAGGAACCATGGATGTTCTCTACAATGCCTCAGATAGCGTGAAAGACAAGGGAAGTCTCTAACCTGTCTTGTAAAACCCATTTGTGCATGTGTGTGGTATTGTGATATTAAGCTTGGTATTGCAAGTACTTAAGAGATATTATTTATATAGAGATAAAAGATGGTTCTATATTAGTCATGGTTAGCTAAATTTAGTCATAGCTAAGATAGAGTGGACCTTACTTTAGAGGAAGTAGAAAAGATGAGCACCACTATTTTGGATTTTAGTGTGTTAACTAGGAGGTGATGTAGAGAAGTCAAGGAAGGATCAACTCATGGAGTTGGAAGAGGCAAGAGCAATTGCTATGGTTCGAGTGGACCAAGCCCAAAGGAAAAAAAAGGAGAGCTATGATAGGAGGCAAGGAAAGAAGAAGATAGAGCCTTTCAAGGAAGGTGATTGGGTAATGTTGTTTGATTCCATTCGATTCAAGAGAGTGCAAAAGAAGTTTTTGCCTAAGTACATTGGACCTTTCATAGTGGAGAAGGTGTGGGGCAATTACACCTATGATCTCAAGGAGTTGGGAGGAAGACACTTTGATAGGATTAACCATGATAAGTTGAAGATGTACCATAGAAGGTAGAGAGACCTTCACTTTGAGGACATTGTGAAAACTTAGTCCGGGGGTAAATGTAACACCTATTTGTGCATGTGTGTGGTATTGTGATATTTAGCTTGGTATTACAAGTACTTAAGAGATATTATTTATTTAGGGATAAAGGATGGTTCTATATTAGTCATGGTTAGCTAAAGTTAGTCATACCTAAGATAGAGGGGACCTTACTTTAGAGGAAGTAGAAAAGATGAGCACCACTATTTTGGATTTTAGTGTGTTGACTTGGTATTATTCCTAGGTGTTTGGATTTGAGGAAAGAGTTGAGAACTCTTGGTCCTGCAAGCCTTTTTGTTTTGGATTCTTCTTTAGTCCAAGGATAGCCCATGTGAAGGAATCCTTGACTTAGTGGTTGGGTCAAGATAAGACCACATGCTTAGGGCAATATGCCCATGTGAATGGATATTCCTTTCTACTTTTTGACTTGACTTGACTTTTAGTTTAGTAACTTGAGTTACTATAGTAATTAGTAACTTTGGTATGTAATTATTTCACAAGTATATAAACAAGGGGTGAGGAGGTACTCATCATCCTTTCATTTGCAACTATCTCTCTCATTGAGTTCTCTAGTGAGCAATGTCTTGAGTCTTGGAGTGTTAGCCTTGGAGGAGTATGATGGAGTTGGGGTTCCTTGCCTTCTTAGTCCATGGTGCGCTACCATAATAGCCATCAGAGGTTCATCTTGAGTGACAGACAGGCCGGCTCACAGTCTCCCAACCTCTCCTCTTTGTGGGTCCAACTCCATTGATGCTCCTCTAGGCTCTAGAGCACGTACTGCACTCCTAGTCACTCTTGCAGTTGCATCCACCTGTGCTGCTCCGCACATGAAGTCCAAAGCATCTCTATCACCAGCATATGAAGTGGAAGCCTCAGCACCCAAATCTGATCTCCTCTAAGCAATAACCATACTAGCCAATCTCTGCTCCAACTGCTCAATCCGAGTAGCCATAGTTGTGTCAAAAGTAAGGGTAGGTATTGCACCCCTACTAGGTGTAGATCCTCTACCACCACCTCTACCACCTCGTCCTCCATGAACAAGAGCTCCTCTACTACCAGCCATAGCAGCCCTACCACTCCGTAACTCCGGGTGTAGTCAAAACACTGGTCATTAGTGTGACCAAATCTGTGGCAATGATTACACTACCCGTGTGCTGGTAGTGATGCACCCAAGGTATCAGGTCCAATGCCTTGAGTACACTCTCTTTGATGGTGAGGTCCACCACAAGTCCAACAAGCAACACCACCACTCATTGGCTGCTGCTGACCCAAAAATGAGGGTAAGGGTCTAACTCCACTAGGCCCTCCACTCGCTCCATAGGATCTGGGCTGCCCACCCTGTCCTTGAAAACCAATTGGGCGTGGTGCACTCTACTGCACTCTAGAAGAAGTCACAACCATGGATAAGGTCTCCCTAACAAATCCAGATGTCACCACTCTCTCCTCCACTATGTTGAGCTCAATATGCTCAGCCAAACCAAAGACTACTGTGAAAGTGGGCGAAGTAGCCAGCAACAACGTAGCATCACAAACTCTATGTCGCAACTCCCTGTCCAGTATCCCATACCAAAACTGAACTGCCTGGGCTTTAGTAACTCCCTGAGTGAAACTGATCAGCCGCCTCATGCGAGTGGATGCCTCACGTAGGCTCTCCCCAGCCTTCCGTTGGAACTCCTACAAGCTCCTCAGCTTGTTAGTCCGCACTCTTTGGTAGTTTTGCCTCAAACACAAGAAGAACTCCACCATGAGGTTAAACCCCGGTACCACACCACCTCTTGCAGCGGTACCTCCACTCATAGTAGCACTATCTCCAGTTAGTGCACCTCCACTAGCTACACCCACACTACTTGAGCTAGAACTTGTAGGTACAGCCAATCTACTCCTAGCCATCGAGTCTGAAGTGATGGAGACATAGTGTAGAGACCAATACTGTCTCCATAACTCAATCTCTTCCAAATGAGCTCTCCTGAACTCATGGTAGTCATCCATCGATGGACCTTCCAAGTGTTGAAACAACCCCCCTTCCATGCCATGAAGGGTATGAACAAAGTCGGGTTCCGCATTTGCTGCAGATCATACCAACTATCAAACTCCTGGATGAAAGTCATCCAACTCAATGGTACCCACTGTATGCCTAGGGCCTTTGGAGGCCCCATAAATCTAGTCCATGCCCCACAACAACAGCACGGACACACCAAGTGCACTCTCAACTGAATCAACTCTTGTCTCAAACTCCAACTCAAAGTCAATCTCCTCTCTCACTAAGACCTGAGATACAGGCAGATACCAAGCACCACTCCAAGTAAACCCACTACGTACTGTAACACCCATTTGTGCATGTGTGTGGTATTGTGATATTTAGCTTGGTATTACAAGTACTTAAGAGATATTATTTATATAGAGATAAAGGATGGTTCTATATTAGTCATGGTTAGCTAAAGTTAGTCATAGCTAAGATAGATGGGACCTTACTTTAGAGGAAGTAGAAAAGATGAGCACCACTATTTTGGATTTTAGTGTGTTGACTTGGTATTATTCCTAGGTGTTTGGCTTTGGGGAAAGAGTTGAGAACTCTTGGGCCCGCAAGCCTTTTTGTTTTGGATTCTTCTTTAGTCCAAGGATAGCCCATGTGAAGGAATCCTTGCTTTAGTGGTTGGGTCAAGATAAGGGGAATATGCCCATGTGAATGGATATTCCTTTCTACTTTTTGACTTTACTTGACTTTTAGTCTAGTAACTTGAGTTACTACGGTAAATAGTAACTTTGGTACGTAACTATTTCACAAGTATATAAACAAGGGGTGAGGAGGTACTCATCATCCTTTCATTTGCAACTATCTCTCTCTCATTGAGTTCTCTAGTGAGCAATGTCTTGAGTCTTGGAGTGTTAGCCTTGGAGGAGTATGATGGAGTTGGGGTTCCTTGCCTTCTTAGTCCATGGTGCGCTACCATAATAGCCATCAGAGGTTCATCCTGAGTGAGAGACAGGCCGGCTCACATTTTTGGTTCCGTTGCCGGGACCTCTCTAGAAGGCAAGATAATGTTCCGCGTCCAATTCTACATTAGGCAGAAGGAGGCTATAAGAGCTCACTTGGAGAGAACATTAGGAGAGGAGAGGGCTGAACTTATGTTAGAGAACCAAGATCCATTTGTATACCCTGAAGTTCATTATGATGTCTTTGAGGTGATTTTGTACATCTTGTACACATGAGAGGAATTGGAGAGATTGTGTGAGGTGGATTGCAGATTTTGGGGATTAAGGTGATTTTGGGCAAAATCTCAAGTTTGAGATCTGGACTTGAGATTTCTACACATGATAGCTTGGGTTATCTTTCAGTTAGCACACTTGAAATTATTGAGAGAGCTTCTATGCGCACTGGGCTAGAATTTTTGAAAGTTGATAGGGTAAAGTGCTCCCGCAACTGCATGCTCTCTGGAAAATTGTACAGAGTCTGCCATTTCTTCAATTTTTAGTGAATTGTCCTGAAAATTTCCAAGAAAATTCAGTGCATTGTATCCTACCCGGTGCCACAAAACTTAGAGAGAGATCATTTTTGCGGAGTGCGTTATGAGTTTTTGAAGTGAGGGGGGTGGTTTTCAGACCAAATCTGAAATATAGGTGCTGAATAGAAAGGTGTCTAGGCCAAATGGCTCGATGAAAAGATCTAAAATTTTGCAGGGAGGGACGCCCTAGAGTTGTGATCAAGTGTGGAAAATTTCAGAGGACTGTGACATATTCGTTGGGAGATTTGAGTGACATTGTGAGGAAGGGTCAATTCTGCAGAGTGGAGATCTCATGCATGAGAAGTTTGAGATCAACAAAAAGCATGTTTGAGTGTTTAGATTCATCTTTGGGAACATGGAGGGTCATCAAGAGTGGAAATTGAGATTATGCAAGGTTCCCCAAGGGTTTGAGGTGATTGTAGGGGTGGATTTGAGGAAAAGAGAGTTTACAATAGAATTTGAAGAGAGTGTTGAGAGGATCCAAAAACCTACACCACTTGGAGGAAAGAGTGAGTCTAAGTGCTTTCTATGTGGAGAGAAGGGACATAAGGCAAGTTCATGTCCATTAACCTTTGAGAGCAAGAGATTGAGGGAAAGGAGAGGCTTACTTGACTTGGGTTTGCATGTTGGACCTTCTTCACCAAGATTGGGAGGGAGAAGATCTAAGACCAAGGAGTTGTGTGAGGTTTGTGGAGTTGAAGGACTTCCAAAAGGACATGAGTGTAGTGGAGTAAAAGCACTTTTGGAAACTTTGGTGAAGGATCTTGGAGAGAGTCTTAGTACAGCTACAGAAATACTACCACCTTCATCAGCTAGTTCTCAAGATTAGTGATGGAGATAATCTTTCAACTTATGGATAAACTATCCATGAGAGTTAGATTAATATGCACTCTAGGATTTGATGTTGCTATAGAAATCTTGGAGCAACCTGAACCTTTTTTGTTCCCTAGAGTGGATTATTCTCAGATGGTGTTAGTCATGTATATACTCTATTAGTAATAGAGTGAGAGAAAAGAAAAGAGAAAAAAAAAATTAAGAGAAAAGAAAGATAGTGAGGGGTTAAGATGGGGAAACTTCCGGTTTTCTTTGGCAAGGATGGAGAAGATGTGGAGGCCTTTGTGAGAGACTTCAAGAGAGCTTGCATAGGAAACAATGAGAGGAGGAAGAATGAGTGGGCCTCATTATTACCAGATTTCTTTGAGGATGCAGCACTTACATGGTATGAGTCAGAATACCAAAAGAGAGAGAGGAGAGAGGGGGAAGAGGAGTCTTGGGAGACTTTGACTTCAGCACTCATTGAGAACTTTCTTCCTGATGAGAGTTATGAGAGATTGATGAGTGAGGTTACATTTCTCAAGCAAGGAGATGGAGAGAAAGTGAGGGTCTATGTGGAAAGAGTGGAAAAGTTGGAGTCCAGATTTCGCATAGTGTTGAGGAAGGGTGGGGATGATGTGGAGACTACAATGATTGGCATAGGGGCCATGCTCACCAAGAATTTTGTGGGAGGATTGAGACCACAAATTAGAAGCAAGGTGAGATATGAGAAACCTTCTTCCAAGGTTGAAGCTATCAAGATCGCAATTCGTATGGAGGAGAGTTTGGAAGGGGATGAGAGTGATTTGGTGGTGAAGGAGGTTGTGCATCCTCCTCAAGGCTACAAGTATGGTGGAACTTCTGATACTTTGGTGACAAGGGTTGCACCACAAGTAGTAGTTGCTCCAGTTCTTGCACCTCCACCAAAAGATCCACTCCAAACCATCACAGAACAACTTGCGGATCTCAAGATCAATGTGGTGCAACTATGGGAGAAGAGAGAGGTGGATCAGAATGTAGGGAGAGGACCTAGGAGTTATGGAAACTATCCATATAGAGGAGGCCAACCAACCAACAATTTCAATGATAGAAATTGTTTTGGTTGTGGAGGAAGAGGCCATATCCAAAGGAATTGCCCAAATTCCACTTACCATGGAGGAAGGGGTTATGAGGGAGCCAATAGAGGGAAAGAGAGAGGTAGTGAAACCCAAGTGGCTCCTAATCCCAACAAAGGTAAGGGGATAGCATCCATAGATGTGGTTGAGAGCAAGTATGAGAAGGGAGAGTGCTCAAACTCCAAGGGTCTTAATTTGGAGCTTTTGGCACAAGAGAAGAAGAGAGCTCGTTTTGCAGAGGATGTTCACTCTTCTCAAGGATTTACTTCAAGCAAGGATACTCCTATGTCTACTAGGAGCACTCGCACCTCAACACCATCAACAACAAAGACTCCAAGGAAGAAGTTGGGGATGGAGGACTTCTTGATCTCAAAGCAACAATGGAACTACAATGTGTTGGAGGATGTTGGTAGTCACAAGGCTAACATCACAGTGGGCCAATTAATTGCTTTGAACCCTACCTTGAGAAAGGAGCTTAGAGGTGGTTTGAGTTCTACAAGGAGCAAAAAGAAGAAGAAGGCAAAAGTTCCAGTATCAATGGGGGTGGTGGATGCCAAGCCAGCACCATGGGAGGCTTGTGAATATGCCTCCAAGATTGATGTGAGAGTGAATGGTCACAACATCAAGGATGCATTGGTTGATGGAGGATCAGCAGTGAATGCCATGTCAGAAAGGTTGATGAAGAAGTTGGGTATGATACCCTCAAGACCTTCAACATTTGTGGTGAGCATGGCAAACAAGCAACAAGTTCGACCAGTAGGGGTGATGGATAAGGTGGTAGTTTCAGTTATGGGAGTTCAAAATCTCATGACTTTCCAAGTCTTGAAGGATTCAAGCTATGACTTACTTCTTGGGAGGCCATGGTTGAGAGCAGCACGCACAACTGATCGATGGCACAAAGGGTACTTGAGGATTGGGCCATCAAACCATAGAGTCACTGTTCCTGTGACTAACACCACCAACACTTCACATTCAGATACCCCATCTTCTAATTATTGGGAATCAGATTCTGAAGAAGGAGCTTCAGGTGTGGACACAAGCATGGAAGAGGAGACTTCCACGGAGGAGGATGAATCTGAATCTGATTCAGATGTGTATCCCTTGTGTGCTATGGATTTTTCACCTAAGCCAGAGGTTTTGAAGGACCCAGATAAATCACCATTGACACTTGAGGAGGTAGAGAGAAGGTTATCTACCCTCAAGTATGGCCCAAATGTTACCAAGGAGGAGAAGGTGAGATTTGAGGAGATTTTCCGCAAGTTCATCCATGTGTTTGCTTTTAGTTACAAGGATTTGAAGGAAGTCACCTTGGAGGAGCACAAGATAGAGGTGGAGTCACATGCAAGACCAATCCGCCAAAAGCAACGTCGCATTAGCCCACCAATATCTTTGGTTGTGAAGGAGGAGATTGATAAGCTCAAGGAGGCTGGATTTATCTTTGAGGTGGAGAATTCAGAATGGGTGTCTCCAATTGTCATTGTGAAGAAAAAGAATGGCAAGCTTCGGGTATGTGTGGATTACAAGAAGCTTAATGCTGTTACCAAGAAGGACTACTACCCATTGCCATTCATTGATGAGATCTTGGAGGAGGTTGCAGGTCATGAGAGGTACAGTTTTGGAGATGGTTATAGTGGATATAACCAAATAAAGATTGCACCAGAGCATCAACAACTCACCACATTCACCACACCTTGGGGAACTTACGCTTTCAAGGTCATGCCTTTTGGGCTTTGCAATGCTCCAGCCACATTCCAACGGTTCATGAACAAGGTATTTGAACCTTTCATTGGGAAATTTGTGAGAGATTTCATTGATGACTTTTGTGTCTATGGGAGCAAGGAGGAGCACTTTGAGCACCTAATCAAAGTCTTGCAACGCTTGGATGAGGCAAATGCATCACTCAACCCAGAGAAGTGCATTTTTGGATGTGAAGAAGGTCTACTTTTGGGGCACATCATCTCCAAGGATGGAATAGCAGTTGATCCTGAGAAGGTGAGGAAAATCTCAGACCTTCCATTCCCTTCAAGCTTGACAAAGTTACGCCAATTCTTGGGAATGGTTGGGTACTATAGGAGGTTCATCTTCTCATTTTCCAACAAGGCTTATGCATTGACCATCTACATGAAGAAGGGTGTAGATTACATGGTGATTTTGGAAGACAAGGAGGCTCTCAAAGCTTTTGAGGAGCTCAAGCAATCCCTTGTTGTAGCTCCAATTCTTGCTAAACCTGATTGGAGTAAGCCTTTCATCCTCTACACTGATGCTTCTAATGTAGCTATAGGATGCACTCTTAGTCAATTAGACCAAGATGGGCATGATCATCCAATAGCTTATGCTAGTAGGCAGATGGTTTCAGCAGAGAAGAACTACTCTGTCACAGAGAGAGAAGGGTTGGCAGTGATCTTTGGTCTCAAGAAGTTTAGACACTACTTGATTGGAGGGAAAGCCACAATTGTCACGGATCACAAGGCTTTGAAGTACATCTTCAACAAGCCTAATGTTGAAGGGAGACTAGCAAGGTGGATGATACTCTTGTCTGAGTATGACTACACAATTGAGGATAGGCCAGGAAAGAAACATGCAAATGCTGATTTGTTATCTAGAGCCTATGATCATGATGGAGATGAGCCAGTAGATGATTCCTTCCCGGATGAGGAGCTCATGACAATCTCAGTCACTCAAGAGATTCCAATGGAGTACAAGGAGATTGTGGATTTTGTGACAAGAGGTAACTATCCAGAAGGGATGCATGCTAGGGAGAGGAAGGCCCTTGCAGAAAGATCTAGACCTTACACAATGGTGGAGGATATTCTTTTTCACCAAGGAGCAGATGGTCTACTTCGAAGAGCAGTGGGTAAGGAAGAGTCTATCCTACTCATAAAGGAGTTTCATGAAGGTTTAGTATGTGGAGGACACTTTGCAGGAAAGGTGACTGCTTTCAAGATTCTAGATGCAGGTTACCATTGGAGAGGGATTTTCAAGGATTGTCTTGATTATTGCAAAACTTGTCATGTTTGTCAAGCTTTTGCTAGAAAGTCTACATCCACTCCACCACTTAGATCAATTCCATTGCTAGGACCTTTTGAGAAGTGGGGAATTGATTTTGTAGGACCTCTCAATAGAACCCCAAGGAACAATCGGTACATTGTGGTAGTTACTGATTACCTTACCAAGTGGGTTGAGGCTAGACCATTGAGGGACAAGAATGAAGATGAAGTGGGTAGATTTCTTTATGAACGCATTATCACTAGGTTTGGATGCCCTTTGGAGTTGGTTTCTGATAGAGGAGGAGAGTTTACAGGAAGCATTACTACAGCCATGCTACGACATTTCTCTATCACACATAGAGTAACTACATCCTATAAGCCAAATTCCAATGGCTTGGCAGAGAGAACCAATCAGACCTTGTGCATGATGTTGGCCAAAGATGCAGAAATGGAGGGGGCTAAACATCATTGCGACAAGAGGATTCATGCAGTTTTGTGGGAGTATAGGACAACCATGAAGACTTCCACTGGATATTCTCCATTCCAATTGGTGTATGGTATTGAGTCTACCTTACCTATTCACTTTGATCTTCCTACCTTCCAAAGCATTCATAGGAGATTGAAGAAAGCACAAGGAAGTGATGCAGGGAAGTCAAGGAAGGATCAACTCATGGAGTTGGAAGAGGCAAGAGCAGTTGCTATGGTTCGAGTGGAGCAAGCCCAAAGGAAACAAAAGGAGAGCTATGACAAGAGGCAAGGCAAGAAGAAGGTGGAGCCTTTCAAAGAAGGTGATTGGGTAATGTTGTTTGATTCCATTCGATTCAAGAGAGTGCAAAAGAAGTTTTTGCCTAAGTACTTTGGACCTTTCATAGTAGAGAAGGTGTGGGGCTATTACACCTATGATCTCAAGGAGTTGGGAGGAAGACACTTTGATAGGATTAACCATGATAAGTTGAAGATGTACCATAGAAGGTAAAGAGACCTTCACTTTGAGGACAAAGTGAAAACTTAGTCCGGGGGTAAATGTAACACCCATTTGTGCATGTGTGTGGTATTGTGATATTTAGCTTGGTATTACAAGTACTTAAGAGATATTATTTATATAGAGACAAAGGATGGTTCTATATTAGTCATGGTTAGCTAAAGTTAGTCATAGCTAAGATAGATGGGACCTTACTTTAGAGGAAGTAGAAAAGATGAGCACCACTATTTTGGATTTTAGTGTGTTGACTTGGTATTATTCCTAGGTGTTTGGCTTTGGGGAAAGAGTTGAGAACTCTTGGGCCCGCAAGCCTTTTTGTTTTGGATTCTTCTTTAGTCCAAGGATAGCCCATGTGAAGGAATCCTTGCTTTAGTGGTTGGGTCAAGATAAGGGGAATATGCCCATGTGAATGGATATTCCTTTCTACTTTTTGACTTTACTTGACTTTTAGTCTAGTAACTTGAGTTACTACGGTAAATAGTAACTTTGGTACGTAACTATTTCACAAGTATATAAACAAGGGGTGAGGAGGTACTCATCATCCTTTCATTTGCAACTATCTCTCTCTCATTGAGTTCTCTAGTGAGCAATGTCTTGAGTCTTGGAGTGTTAGCCTTGGAGGAGTATGATGGAGTTGGGGTTCCTTGCCTTCTTAGTCCATGGTGCGCTACCATAATAGCCATCAGAGGTTCATCCTGAGTGAGAGACAGGCCGGCTCACAGTACTGCAGGGCTAACTCCTCTAGAATCTCCAAAGAACTCCGTCGTGACAAAGTAACTACAACAACAAACCCAAACCACCAACTGCAACCGCAAGTTGCAACTGCAAGTGCCCCACCAAGTGCCAACACCACCACGTGCCAACACCAACTAAGCACCACCCACTAATGTAACTCTAACCGAGATAACTACACTTTAGTAAAGGGCAAACTGTAACCTGCCATCATAACACGCACTCTCACGATGTGCAGGTCATCACTTCCTGCCTCACCGGAGAGAAACAAAGGTAGTCTGATTGGTCATCACTCCAGCCTCACCACCGAGAGCACACTAGAGCACCAACGCTCAAAAGTCAGGGCACCTCACACAAATGTGGTGCACAAACAAGAAGCATAGAATGGAGTGGATCCAATCACAAGAAATCTAAACAAAAACCCTACATCTCATAACACAACATGAGATTGACTCTACCACCATTTGGCATTTGACATAAGAGAAGTTTGTATCTATAAGAGATACTATCTAAACTAGCTAGCCTTACGCCAGCAAGCTGGCTTGCTGGCTCTTCTACGCCTTTGTAGCCTCTCATAGCCCATAGCCCTATGCCTCGAAACCTCTAAATGCCCAAATGAGGCCTTTCTTCTTGCCACTTCGAACCTCCTCCAAAATTGGTGAAACTTCTCCAAATCTGTGAAAGTCCTCCAAACTAGCAAAACTCCTCCAAACCTTCAATTTGACTTTCTGAGCCCAACTCGTAGCAAATTGGTCATGTCTTCACCTCTTGAGCTCAAAATCACAACCACTGCTCAAAATTTGCTCCTTCTTTGCTCAAAATTTGGCCAGCGCTTCCGCACACCGTCTACCTTATTGCCAAATCTGCATCAATCAATTGAGCTTCTGCACACTAGGGAAACACTAAACTTGAATCAAGCTACCAATGATCCACCGAGCTTGGAGATACCACCAACACTCAAAGTTCCTACACCTGATTTCCCCTTGACTTCACTTCTCTGATGTAATCAGATTGCTTACCACTCTCAACTCAACTCAACTCAAATCAGTACTTGATCTGTCACTCTATAAATTGCCAACAACTGGGCACTAATTATAGTCAAGCCACACCCACTCAAGCATAGAGAATTCAGGTGATGCTCACTGGCCTCTATCTACCATAGCCAGGAACTCAAAGGCTCAACATCAGAGAAGTGAGCTCTCTGGAGCTCACTTCAAAACTTTACCCCTTAGACTTGAGCTAGCTCTGAAACCCTAACGGTCCCGCTGACGGCACACTCGACGGTGCAAATGGTGCAAAGTGATGGTAGGCCCCACTATGAAGTCAGTACCCCAAACATGAAATCTAACCGTCAGAAAGTAGTCTTTGAGAAACTGCTAAAATAACTCTAACTACTATGACTGGAACTCTAGTGTCCAAGCATCTAGATGTGGCACTACAAATGGCATGACAACTTCCAATTTTCTTTGGCAAGGATGGAGAAGATGTGGATGCCTTTGTGAGAGACTTCAAGAGAGCTTGCATAGGAAACAATGAGAGGAGGAAGAATGAGTGGGTCTCATTATTACCAGATTTCTTTGAGGATGCAACACTTACATGGTATGAGTCAGAATACCAAAAGAGAGAGAGAGGAGAGATGGGAAAGAAAAGTATTGGGAGAGTTTAACTTCAGCACTCATTAAGAACTTTATTCCAGATGAGAGTTATGAGAGATTAATGAGTGAGGTTACCTTTCTCAAACAAGGAGATGGAGAGAAAGTGAGAGTCTATGTGGAAAGAATGAAAAAGTTAAGATTTTGCATAGTGTTGAGGAAGGGTGGGGATGATGTGGAGACTACTATGATTGGCATAGGGGCCATGCTCACAAAGAATTTTGTGGGAGTATTGAGACCACAAATTAGAAGCAAGGAGAGATATGAAAAACCTTCTTCCAAGGTTGAGGCTATTAAGCTTGCAATTCATATGGAGAAGACTTTGGAAGGAGATGAGAGTGATTTGGTGGTGAAGGAGGTTGTGCATTCTCCTCAAGGTTACAAGTTTGGTGGAACTTCTAAAAGTTTGGTGGCAAGGGTTGCACCACAAGTAGGAGTTCCTCCAATTCTTGCACCTCTACCAAAGGATCCACTTCAAACCATCACAAAACAACTTGCAGATCTCAAGATCAATGTGGTGCAATTATGGGAGAAGAGAGAGGTGGATCAAAATGTGAGGAGAGGACCTAGGAGCTATGGAAGTTATCCATATAGAGGATGTCAACCAACCAACCTACCAAAAATTTCAATGAGAGAAATTGTTTTGGTTGTGGAAGAAGAGGCCATATCCAAAAGAATTGCCTAAATTCCACTTACCATGGAAGAAGGAGTTATAAAAGAGCCAATAGAGGGAAAGAGAGAGGTAGTGAATCCCAAATGGCTTCTAATCCAAAAAAGGTAAGGAGATAGCATCTATAGATATGATTGAGAGCAAGTATGAGAAGGGATAGTGCTCAAACTCCAAGAGTCTTAATTTGAGCTTTTGGCACAAGTGAAGAAGAGAGCTCATTTTGCAGAGGATATGCACTCTTCTCAAGGATTTACTCCTAGTCAAGATACTCTTATGCCTACTAGGAGCACTTGCATAAGCACTTCAACACCATCAACAACAAAGACTCCAAGGAAGAAGTTGGGGATGGAGGACTTCTTGATCTCAAAGCAATAATGGAACTACAATGTCTTGGAAGATGTTGGTAGTCACAAGGATAACATCATAGTGGGCCAATCGATTGCTTTGAATCCTACTTTGAGAAAGGAGCTTAGAGGTGGTTTGAGTTCTACAAGGAGCAAGAGGAGGAAGAAGGAAAAAGTTCCAGTATCAATGGGGGTGATGGATGCCAAAATAGCACCATGGAGGCTTGTGAATATGCCTCCAAGATTGATGTGAGAATAAATGGTCACAACATCAAGGATGCATTGGTTGATGGAGGATCAGCAGTCTATGCCATGTCAGAAAGGTTGATGAAGAAGTTGGGTTTGATACCCTCAAGAATTTCAACATTTGTGGTAAGCATGGCAAACAACCAACAAGTTTGACATGTAGGGGTGATGGATAAAGTGGTAGTTTCAATTATGGGAGCTCAAAATCTCATGACTTTCCACGTCTTGAAGGATTCAAGCTACGACTTACTTCTTGGGAGGCCATGGTTGAGAGAAGCATGAACAACTGATTGATGGCACAAATGGTACTTAAGGATTGGGTTATCAAACCATAGAGTCACGGTTTGTATGACTAACACCACCAACACTTCACATTTTGATACACCATCTTCTGATTATTGAGAATCAGATTCTAAAGAAGAAGCTTCAAGTGTGGACATGCTATGGATTCAGGCTATGGATTTTGCACCTAAGCCAAAGGTTTTGAAGGACCCAAATAAATCACTATTGACATTTGAGAAGGTAGAGAAACCCTCAAGTATGGCCTAAATGTTACCAAGGAGGAGAAGGTGAGATTCAAGGAGATTTTTTGCAAGTTTATCCATGTGTTTGCTTTCAATTACAAGGATTTGAAGGAAGTCTCCTTAGAGGAGCACAAGATAGAGGTGGAATTACATGCAAGATCAATCCGCCAAAAGCAACATCACATTAGCCCACCAATATCTTTGGTTGTGAAAGACGAGATTGATCAACTCAAGGAGGCTAGATTTATCTTTGAGGTGGAGAATTCAGAATGTGTGTCTCCAATTGTCATTGTGAAGAAAAAAGAATGGCAAGCTTTGAGTATGTGTGGATTACAAGAAGCTCAATGTTGTTACCAAGAAAGGCTACTACCCATTACCATTCATTGATGAGATCTTGGAGGAGGTTGCAAGTCATGAGAAGTAAAGTTTTGGAGATGGTTATAGTGGATATAACCAAATCAAGATTGTACTAGAGCATTAACAACTCATCACATTCACCACACCTTGGGAAACTTATGCTTTCAACGTCATGACTTTTGGGCTTTGCAATGCTCCAACCACATTCCAATGGTTCATGAACAAGGTATTTGAACCTTTCATTGGGAAATTATGAGAGACTTCATTGATGACTTTTGTGTCTATGGGAGCAAGGAGAAGCACTTTGAGCACCTAATCAAGGTTTTGCAATGCTTGGATGAGGAAAATGCATCACTCAACCCAGAGAAGTGCATTTTTGGATGTGAAAAAGGTCTACTTTTGGGGCACATCATCTCCAAGGATGGAATAGCAGTTGATCTTGAGAAGGTGAGGAAAATCTCAGACCTTCCATTCCTTTCAAGCTTGACAAAGTTACGCCAATTCTTGGGGATGGTTGGGTACTATAAGAGGTTTGTCTTCTCATTTTCCAACAAGGCTTATGCATTGAACATCTACATGAAGAAGGGTGTAGATAATATGGTGATTTTAGAAGACAAGGAAGCTCTCAAAGCTTTTGAGGAGCTCAAGCAATCCCTTGTTATAGTTCCAATTCTTGCTAAACCTGATTGGAGTAAGCCTTTCATCCTCTACATTGATGCTTCTAATGTAACTATAGAATGCACTCTTAGTCAATTAGACCAAGATGGGTATGATCATCCAATAGCTTATGCTAGTAGGCAGATGGTCTCAGCAAAGAAGAACTACTCTATCACAAAGAGAGAAGGGTTGGCAATGATCTTTGGTCTCAAGAAGTTTAGACACTTCTTGATTGGAAGGGAAGCCACTATTGTCAGTGATCACAAGGCTTTGAAGTACACCTTCAACAAGCCTAATGTGGAAGGGAGACTAGCAAGATGGATGATACTCTTGTCTGAGTATGACCACACCATTGAGGATAGGCCAAGGAAGAAACATGCAAATGCAGATTTGTTATCTAGGGCCTATGATCTTGATGGAGATGAACTAGTGGATGGTTCTTTTCTAGATGAGGAGCTCATGACAATCTCAATCACTCAAGAGGTTCCAATGGAGTACAAGGAGATTGTGGATTTTGTGACAAGAGGTAACTATCCAAAGGAATGTATGCTAGGGAGAGGAAGGCCCTTGCAGCAAAATCTAGACCTTACAAAATAGTGGAGGATATTCTTTTTCACCAACGAGCAGATGGTCTACTTCAAAGAGCAGTGGGTAAGGAAGAGTCTATCCTACTCACAAAGGAGTTTCATAAAGGTCTAGTATGTGGAGAACACTTTGCAGGATAGGTGATTGCTTTCAAGATTCTAGATGCAGGTTACCATTGGAGAAGGATTTTCAAGGATTGTCTTGATTATTGCAAAAATTGACATGTTTGTCAAGCTTTTGCTAGAAAGTCTACATCCACTCCACCACTTAGATCAATGCCATTGCTAGGACCTTTTGGGAAGTGGGGAATTGATTTTGTAGGTCCTCTCAATAGAACTATGAGGAACAATCAGTATAAAGTGGTAATTATTGATTACCTTACCAAGTGGGTTGAGGCTAGACCATTGAGGGACAAGAATGAAGATGAAATTGGTAGATTTCTTTATGGATGCATTATCACTAGGTTTGGATGCCCTTTGGAGTTGGTTTCTGATAGATTTACAAGAAGCATCACTACAGCCATGCTATGACATTTCTCAATCACACATAGAGTAACTACATCCTATAAGCCAAATTCCAATGGCTTGGTAGGGAGAACCAATCAGACCTTGTGCATGATGTTGGACAAAGATGCAGAAATGGAAGGGGCTAAACATCATTAGTACAAGAGGATTCATGTGGTTTTGTGGGACTATAAGACAACCATGAAGACTTCCATAAGATATTCTCCATTTCCATTGGTATATGGTTTTGAGTCTACCTTACCTATTCACTTCAATCTTCCTACCTTCCAAAGCATTCATAAGAGATTGAAGAAAGCACAAGGAGGTGATATAGAGAAGTCAAGGAAGGAACAACTCATGGGGGTGGAAGAGGCAAGAGCAGTTACTATGGCTCGAGTGGAGCAAGTCCAAAGGAAACAAAAGGAGAAATATGACCAGATGCAAGGCAAGAAGAAAGTGGAGCCTTTCAAAGCAGGTGATTGGGTGATATTGTTTGATTCTATTCGATTCAAGAGAGTACAAAAGAAGTTTTTTCCTACGTACTTTGGACCTTTCATAGTGGAGAAGGTGTAGGGCAATTACACTTATGATCTCAAGGACTTGGGAGGAAGATACTTTCATAAGATTAACCATGATAAGTTGAAGATGTATCTTAGGAGGTAGAGAGACCTTCACTTTGAGGACAAAGTGAAAACTTAGTCTAGGGGTAAATGTAATACCCATTTGTGCATGTGTGTGGTATTATGATACTTAGCTTGGTATTACAAGTACTTGAGAGATATTATTTATATAGAGATAAAGGATGGTTCTACATTAGTCATGATTGACTAAAGTTAGTCATAGCTAAGATAGAGGGGACCTTACTTTAGAGGAAGTAAAAATATGAGCACCACTATTTTGGATTCTAATGTGTTGACTTGGTATTATTTCTAGGTGTTTGGCTTTGAGGAAATAGTTGAGAACTCTTGGGCCCGCAAGCCTTTTTGTTTTGGATTCTTCTATAGTCCAAGGATAGTCCATGTGAAGGAATCCTTGACTTAGTGGTTGGGTCAAGATAAGATCACATGCTTAGTGGAATATGCCCATGTGGATGGATATTCTTTTATACCTTTTTGAATTTACTTGACTTTTAGCCTAGTAACTTGAGTTACTCCAATAGTTAGTAACTTTGGTGTGCATAACTATTTCACAAGTATATAAACAAGGGGTGAGGAATTACTCATAATCCTTTCATTTGTAACTATCTCTCTCTTACTGAGTTCTCTAGTGAGCAATGTCTTGAGTATTGGAGTGTTAGCCTTGGAGGATTATGATGGAGTTGGGGTTCTTTGCCTTCTTAGTCCATAGTGTGCTACCATAATAGCCATTAGAGGTTGATCTTGAGTGAAAGATAGGCGGGCTACAGACCACTCTCCCTAGTAGCCATTGGATGTGTCACACTAATACCCTATCCACTTGGTCCATTGCCCCCAACATATGCCTGAATTGTCTCAATAGGCACAAAGCTCACAAGTGTCCAAGTGTTGATGCCTATCAAGCGCATCCTATGCTGCTCTGCCAAGCTAAGTCTCACAATCAAGGTCAAAAAATTTAGATCCATAGCTTGAGCTAACACCTAGATGCCTTTAACACTATTGGAACAATGGTAATACTAGTGCAATGCTTTCTCTCTCTCATTGGCATTGTGCTCCACCAATTGCTATAACTATGAGTTCCAAACAAGTCTAGGATCTCCTTCTCAAAAAGCATGGGATCATGGAAGACTTATAAGTGTGGGAAAAATATCTCAAGGCTGCCCAACTAGGTTCACTACTACCATAGATGACTTGTCAACCACTACTGCTTGAGACTTATACCCAACATCCAAGATGTCATCAATAATGAGGTAATCTAGTAGTTGAATCCCATCATAAAGCACACAGTAGAACCTCTATGGGTAAGAGGTTCATCCACCAAAGACAAAGATGATGAGCTTGTGATCTATAATACCCATTTGTGCATGTATGTGGTATTGTGATATTTAGTTTGGTATTACAAGTATTTGAGAGATATTATTTATATAGAGATAAAGGATGGTTCTACATTAGTCATGATTAATTAAAGTTAGTCATATCTAAGATAGAGGGGACCTTACTTTAAAGGAAGTGGAAAAGATGAGCACCACTATTTTGGATTCTAGTGTGTTGACTTGGTATTATTCCTAGGTGTTTGGCTTTGAGGAAATAGTTGAGACCTCTAGGGCCCGCAAGCCTTTTTGTTTTGGATTCTTCTATAGTCCAAGGATAGCCCATGTGAAGGAATCTTTGACTTAGTGGTTGGGTCAAGATAAGATCACATGCTTAGTGGAATATGCCCATGTGGATGGACATTCCTTTATACCTTTTTGAATTTACTTGACTTTTAGCCTAGTAACTTGAGTTACTCCAATAGTTAGTAACTTTGGTGTGCATAACTATTTCATAAGTATATAACAAGGGGTGGAGAGGTACTCATCATCTTTTCATTTGCATCTATCTCTCTCATTAAGTTCTCTAGTGAGCAATGTCTTGAGTCTTGGAATGTTAGCCTTGGAGGAGTATGATGGAGTTGGGGTTCTTTGCTTTTTTAGTCTATGGTGTGCTTCCATGATATCCATCAAAGGTTCATCATGAGTGAGAGACCGACCGGCTCATAGATCCATTCTAGCTTCATCCAACAACACAATTGATCCCATCCAAGAATGGACCTTATGTGTACTTGCTACCACTTGAGTGTGAGAATCACCCATCAAAGGGATGTTTTTTAAAATGTAAGCTAGAGAAATGGACTTATGAACATGGAGATGTCATAATATCTATAGAATCTCCCAAAAAACACCAAAATGGGGATCGTGAAGACCCAAACCTTGGCCAACACATGTATGTTCTTGACATGGCCATCTAGAAATCACCAAATGAATGAGACCATGTCTCTCTAGATCATGTGCCCCCAACAAGGAAATGTCTAGTGGTAGGGTCTTTTGGTAACCCTTGACTATTGACATCGGTAATAACTCAAGATGGGCCAAGTGTGCCACATGATGTAAGACTTGTAAGAGAGAGACTTGTCTAGCAGTCTCATCTCTCTCTACATACAAGAACCATTGCACTTGTATACCCTTATGTAGTATCGTAGCTAGTCCAATGTTAATCCCACCAAACAACTCCAATATACATACTCCCTCTATTCAATATTGCCAAGAAATGAGTGTGGTGTTCAAAGGGGTCAAGGTAATTGACTATGGAGGCTCATCCTCACACTGGTCTCCTAATGGTACAAAGGCTCTACTCCAAGCCTGTTGCACCAACTGATCCACATGCTATTACAATGCCTCCTTTGAACTCCACAATGGAACATCCAAGGTGGATGGACGATCCTACTTGTACTCCAAATCCGAGTGATCTCCTATAGTATTGGAGTATCTTCTTCATGGGTGTTCCACTCCAATAAGTCATTAGGCCAAGTAATAGAACCATTGAAAGCTAAAATTGATGTTGCTTAGGTCTTAAATTGTAGTGAGCCAAGACTACCACTATTGAAGCATATTGGTAGGTGATATATCCGTCCCTCACCTGACTGCCAACCTGGTCTATAGGAGGCTATTTCCTCCCAATAATCAATATTGAAACCCATGGAGTATAACACTACTCCCCCAACTAGCACATACATGACTTAGCTACGATCACAATGGCCCAATCTCTCACCACAAAGCTATCGGTCAGATGACCAGGCTTAATCTGAACAACAAGCTCTCCAAATATGATGTACTATGTAGAACCACCCCTAGAGATGTATGGATCTGAAATGAACACCTCTCTATATTGGTCATTTGTAACTCCAAATAAACAACTATAGCCTTCCCCAATATAAGAGGTTGCATACCAGAGTCTAGTAAGACTCTCTATGGTGTATAGACCTTCCATGAAGATCACACCAAACAAAAAATCTCCCTTTGGTTATCCAATAGGACAACTCCATGTGTAAAGTATGCTCGCTCAAAGGCCGGTCTAGTTGGTAACTCCTCCAATCTAGCCATTGATGCTTGCTATAAACCATTGGTCATTGAGTGGATCCCATGGTCCTCAACCAAGTAAGCTCTACTATCAACCACCTCTACTCTAGAAGAAGGAACCACATCATCCCTACTCTCACAAAATATGGCAACCAATTGGAACACTAGGGCTAGGTCAACTCTCAATGTAAACAATAATAGAAAGTGCATAATCAATTGAGCTACCCCGAACATCATGTTGACTTAGTTTGTGTAGTAGTAGGTAGTTGGCTAGCAAGTAGTCTATCATCACCCCATCACCACCTACCACACCTTCACTAGGACGTATAGGAGCCATGGATGTCATTTGTAGTGCCTCAAAGAGCTTGAAAGACTGGGGAAGTCTAACCTATCTCCCAATCTCTCCTCTCTATCGGTCCAACTCCATTGATGCTCCTTAGGCTTTGGAGCACATACTAACTCCTAGTCATTGTGGTAGATGCATCCACTCGTGTTGCTCCACACATGAAGTCCAAGACGTCTCTATCACCAACATATGAGGTGGAAGCCTCACCACTCAAATCTGATCTCCTTTGAGCTATGGCCATGCTAGCCAATCTCACTAGCTCCACCAATGCTACTAGAGCTAGAACTTGTGGTTACTACAGATCTACCTCTAAAAATTGAGCCTAAAGTGATGAAGACATAATTCAAAGACCAATACTATCTCCATAGCTCAATCTCCTCCAAGTGAGCTCTCTTGAACTCATGGTAGTTGTCTATTGACGGACCCTCCCAAGTGCTAAAACAACTCCTTCTATGCCATGAAGTGTATGAACAATGTCAAGTTTTGCATCTTCTGCATATCACACCAACTGTCAAACTCTTGGATGACGACATCCTACTCAATGGTACCCATTGTACTAGAGTAATGCTTGAAGCCTTTGGAGGCTCCATAAATCCATCCATGTCTCACAATAATAGTGCAGATACACCAAGTGCACTCTCAATTGAATCAACTTCTATGTCAAGCTCCAACTTAGAGTCAATCTCCTTTCGCATTGGGACCTAAGATACAAGTTGATATCTAGCACCACTCTAGGTAAACCCACAACATAATGCAATTCTATCTTCTCCTGAATCCCCAAAGAACTTTGTCATGACAAAGTAATTGGAAACTACAAATTGCAACCGTAACCGCCTCAAGTACCCCACTAAGAATCACCACCAAGTGCCAACACCACCAACCAAATGTCACCCATTAATGTAAATCTAAGTATGATAACAATAATCATAGAAAGAGCAACCTGTAACTTGCCATCACAACATGCACTCTCATAGTTTGCAAGTCATCACTTCTTGCCTCACCAGAGAGAAACACAAGTAGTTTGATTGGTCATTACTCTAGCCCCACTATCAAGAGCACACCAGAGCACCAATGCTCTAAAGTCATGGCACCTCACATAAACATGGTGCACAAACAAGAAGTAGAGATGGAGGGGGTCCAATCACAAGAAATCTAAATGAAAACACTTGGTCTCATAAATCAACACCAGACTGACTTTGTCATCATTTGGCATTTGATATAATATGAGTGATCTACTTCCTAAGCTACCAAGATCACCAAGAATAGGATAAAAATATCTCTCCTAGCCAAAGCTATGAGTGCATAGATATCAATGGAAAAATCACTAGGACAACAAGTGAGGGTAGATCACTTGGCTAGGGCACCAATCTAAGAGTCAAATATCTAGGGTTCAAACCATGTTTAGCACGATGGGCAGATTTTTCCAAAAAATGACCAAAAACTACTCTAAACTAGTTAGCTTCATGCCATAAAGTTTGCTTGTTTGCCTTTCTAGGCCTTTGTAACCCATAGCCCTATGCTTTGAATCCCCTAAACACCCATATGAGGCTTTTTTTTCTTGCCACTTTGAAACCTCTTCAAACTTGGCAAACATCCTCCAAATTTGGCCAAGCTTCTCTAACTCAAGCCAAAATCTGACATAAACTTGAGCGTAAATTGGACATAAATTCTTAGAGTTTGCTGACCTCCAAATCCTCCACTAAATCTGTACTCAAGCCAAATTGGAAGGATGGGGTTCTTCAAATCATAAATTCAAGGAAATGGGTTCTCTACTCCACCTTCAATTTTGCACTTTGAGCTCAATTTGCACCAAATTGCTCTTGCTTTCACCTCTTGAGCTCAAAATGAACACCTTTACTAGAAATTGACTCTCTTCTCATGAAATTTGGCCAGCACTTTCGCACATTGTCTGCTTTATTGCCAAATTTGCATCAATTTGAAAGAGCTTCTACATATGATCACTCTCAAGGAAAATCTGAACAACAATTGAGCTAACAATGATCAGCAAGGCTTGGAAATACCACCAACACCCTCAGTTCTTGCATCCAATTTCCCCCTTTCTCCACTTCTCTAATGTTATCAATTTTTTCACAACTTGAATCACACTCAATCAAATTAGTACTTGATCTATCACTCAATAATCTATCAATAACTGGGCATTGATTATAGTCAAGCCACATCCACTCTAGCTAAGTGATTCCAGGTGACGCTTGCCGGCCTTTGTCCACCATCGCCAAGAACTCAAAGGCTCAACACTAGAGAAGTGAGCTCTTTGAAAGTATACCCCCCGGTCTTGACCTAGGTCTCCAACTCTAATGGTCCCATTGACGATACAAATGGTGCAAGTGATGGTGGGCTCCACCATGTAGTCAATACCCCAAACACAAAATTTGACCATCAACAAGTAGTCTATGAGTAACTACCAAAATACCTCTAACTAAGAACATTACCACTCTAGAGTTTGAGCAATCTAGGTGCGATGCTACAAATGGCATGATACAAGACTTATGTCCTGTGAGATCATTCTTTGGTGAACTTTGGTATCTCCACTCTCAATTTTTGCTTCTATGACATGGTATCATAGCATAAGAGAGATGGTGAGAGCCTTTGAGTTCAATTTGGCAAAAGATCTCCATTATCAAATGATCTGAATTTTTGAAGTTTAAACTATGAGTTTGATACTTATGGTGGCATCACAAGTGAGGCCTTGACAAAGAACAATTATTCTACATGGAAAAATAGAATGTTTGTCTTCTTGAAAGGCCAAAAATTGTGTGATCTGGTGTGTTTGATCTTGATCAAGAATTGTTTGGTCATAGGTGTTGAACTTGTCTTGTGATGCCCCTTCAGATCCTAAAGTCCTTGATTGGAATAGAAGTGCCAATCAAGCTATGCACCATCTTTCTTTGCTTGTTTCACCATCATTGTTTTGTTACATACAAGAGTTTGATACTCCTAAGGAGGTTTGAGTTTCATTAGCAAAAAAAATTTACGTCTACAAAGGCAAGAAAGCTTCAATTGAAGCAACAATTAATGGAGGTTAAGAAGGATAACTTAAGCATAACTGATTATGTTTATCACATTTGTGGTTTGGTTGAGCAGCTGAATAACATAGGAATTAAGGTTGAGGATGATGATTTGATTCTTCATACTATTCCAGGTCTACCAAAGGAGTAAACCTTTTGAGACATCTATAGCCATTAGAGATACTTGTCTTTAACTTATTCTCTATTTGACAAGCTAGTCCCAATGTTAGTCTCTAAAGAGATGTAGGTGCAAAGTGGTGGCAATGGTCTTGTTGCTCGAGATCAAGTTCCGTTAGTTAGGAGAGGTTGTGCAAGAAGTAGAGGATGTAGAAGTTCTCTTTGTGGAGTTGCTATTGTTGGTGGAGGTCAATCCTCACAAAGACAATATGCAACACAAGGCAAATCCACAATGGAGAGATTTTGCAAGTAGTGTAAATCAAAGTCTCATTATGAAAAGACTTGTTTTAAGAAGAAAACTGATATTTGTACAAGTAAACTCCATCAACAAAGCTATATGGAGAAGGATTCCTACTCTGAAGATCATCTATTAATGATGACTCATACTATTGCATTGATGACCAAGAGTGAAGAAGAGTGGTTCATCAACTTAGGGTGCTCCAACCATATGACCCATCAGGCTAGTATTTTCAGTTCTAAAATACCGTTATCTAAATTATTGTTTGTGAATATAGGTGATGATATTGAACATATTATTACTCATATAGGCACTATCCCTTTATTGTCTCCATCTGCCAATTTTAGTGGTTTAGGAGAAGTCCTTCACGGACCTACAATCACCAAGAACTTAGTTTTTGTTTGCCAGATTATTGAGAAGGGTTTTCAGGTTTTACTTAACTAAGATTGTATGTTTATGGACAAGTATGAAAAATCTGCTATGCACATAGGATGCAAACTTGGATCTAAAATTGGGAGGATTTTTAAATAAGACATCAAAATCATCATTGTCACAAATCAAAATGCTATGTTTATTCATGGCTTGCCTGATTTTTCAGATCTTGAGACATGGTATAAAAGATTGGTCACATGAACCTATAAAGATTAAAGGTGCTACCTACCTCAGATTTGGTTATGGGACTTCCAATGTTTTTTGATCCTTTGCCTACGTGGGTTTGTGAGGCTTGTCAATTTGGTAGGCAAGCTAGACAACCTTTTAGCCATCATGGTACAAGGGTCCCTATGATGTTGGAATTGATCCACACCAATGTATGGACTGCTTCAAAAAAGAGTTTAACAAGCTCTAAATATTTTGTCTCATTTATCGATGACAATTCAAGACATACATGTGTCTACTTTTTGAAAGCTAAATTATATGTCTTTTCACTTTTCCAAATATTCAAGCAGCTTGTGGAGAAGCATTATTGTTATAATATCCTATGTCTATGTTTTGAAAGAGGAAGAGAGTTTATTTCAAACCAGTTTGATGCTTTTCTACATGAGCAAGGTATCAAGAATGAAATTAATTATAGCTCACACACCTCAACAAAATGGAAGACCTGACATATTTCTGAATTGCAAGAACCATGCTCAATGAGAAGGCAATGCACAATTTTTATTGGGCAAAAGCAGTTAATTGTGCAATTTACTTGATGAATATACCTCCTATTGCGGCAATGCACAAAATGATACTTTTTCAAGCTCTTACAAGTAAGAAGCCTGATTGATAAAATCTGAGGGCTTTTGGTTTTATTTGCTTTGTTCATGTTCCTGATGAGAAGAGGCAAGAACTAGATCCTAAAGCCCAAAAAATATCTTTTCTTGGATATACCTTAAATTTTAAAGGATATAGGTGTTATAATCCTAATTTAATATTTTTATTATCAGGAGAGATGTATTATTTGAGGAGTTAAAATCCTGGTATAAGACTACCACATGTTTCACATCTGGTTTACCACTTGTAGTAGCTTCTACTACTTTGATTGGTCCAAGTAATATTTCTGTTCCACATGCTAGAACTTCAAGTGCTACTGGTGTTTCTAGTGAGCACACTCAATCTCAGCCATTTGTAAATCCTTGGTCAGGAGGCTACAAGTAGCACATGTCAGCTTGAACAGCAAAGGACAAGTACAAGGGTTAAAGATCCATTGAGACTTTTTCAAGTTGTGGCCCAACATCATGCACAACTTGTAAAGGCTATACAAGAAAGAGAACCAAATTCTCTTGAGGAAGCAATGCATCATGCAGATTGGGTGCAAGCCATGGAGCTTGAAGTTGCAGCCCTACATCACCAAAAAAGTTAAGAATTGGTTGATTTACTGCTTGGTAAGAAGACAATTTGTTGCATGTAGATTTTTAAAGTCAAGAAGAATTTTGATGGTTCAATGAGTAGGTACAAAGCAAGGGTTGTGCCAAAGGGTTTCTCACAACAATATGGAATTGACTTTGATGAGACTTTCAGCCCTATTGCCAAGATGCTATCAATTTGTGTTCTCTCAGCATTGGCCACTTTCAATAAGCGGAAGCTCTATCAGATAGACTTCAACAAAGCTTTCCTCAATGGAGATTTGGAAGAAGAGATCTACATGATCCAACCACTTGGATATGAAGATCCAAGATATCTAGGCAAATTTTGCTTATTGAAAAAGTCTCTTGATGGCCTTAAGCAAGACCCACAAGCTTGGACCTCCAAGATAAATTCCTATCTTTTATCCATTGCATGTCAAGTTTACAGTTCACTTTCTTCACTATAAAAACTATGAGTTGGTGGTAATATAGTTTAGTTGAGAATCTATGTTGATGACTTGATCATCATTGGAAGCTATCAAGATCTCATTCAGCAAGTACAAAATCAGTTGAAAGGAGAGTTCAACACAAGGACTTGGGAGAACTCAAATTCTTCTTGGGTATTGAGTTTATTGAAGATGGCAATAACCTTTGGTTACTACAATGTATATATATATCTATATATATATATATATATATATATATATATATATATATATATATATATATATAAAAGATCATACTAAACCCAAAATGTAGAATATTAAGTCCAATATTGTCCAATGTATAATTAGAGTAATTATAGTCTAGGGTCAAGTATGCAACTTGAACCTAGAGGGTTTGTGCATACCTAATTGGTAGGTGTGTACTTTAGACTGCTCAGTCCCAAATTGCTTGTGCTCAAAGAAAATGTCAAGGAAATTGACGGCAAGCGACTAATGAGTCATAGTGCTGCAAAATCATATCTAAATTGAGCAAAACATACCCTCCTAGTAATTGAGCTTTAGCTTGGGAGTATGATGTAAGGTGTCATCTGAAAGGTTTGGGGAAAACCATGATTTGATTCTAGAGAGATCAGCCTTGATGTCCGAAGAAGCAAAGGAGAAGACCTTTCAAGCTTCAATGGGACAATTTACCAAGCTTGAAGATATGCTTTGCATCTGGATTGACTGCATGCGCCAAGCCAAACTTCTTGTACCACCATTTCTTGCCATTTCTAAAGCAAAAAGCATTGCTTCTACTTTATCAATTTTGGAATCACACTTAAAGGTGTCATGGCAATTGAGTTGATTAGAGCACGGTGTGCTTTACAGAAGATGCTCCGTCATGGAGAAGGAGCTAAAGTTGACAAAAGAAATCCGGAATTATAAGCAGCTTTAGAAAGTCTCTTCATGATCATTGCGCAATATGACCACCCTAAAAATGTTTACAATATGGACAAGACCTGTTTGTTTTTTCAGTTGCTACCAAGATATAACCTCCTTATGCCAAACAAAGATATCTCAACTACAAGATGCAAAAAGATTGAGTTTCTCTGATTGTCTATGCTAACACAATAGGAACACATAAAATTGCATGCTTGCTGATTGGGAAAGCAAAGGAGCCAGCTTGTATCAAGGAACAAGAATGGCCAGTTCCTTATTTCAATCAAGCATAGGCTTGGATGGACATGGAACCTGTTGGAAATGGTTCAACAAAGTCTTTGTTCCATGAGTCAAAAAAAGAACAGGATGCAATATTCTTTTGCTAATGGATAATGTACTAGGACACTTCAATGCCTTTGAGAGTGATAAGATTTGCATCATTTTCTTCCCACCAAATTGTTCAAGTTGGAAATAGCCTTGTGATATGGGAATCATTGCAGCCCTGAAAAAATGATACAAATATTTATACCTCAAGGATATCCTTGAGGTATAAATGAGGAGGCCAAGCAGCAGAAAGATTTGGGTGGAAGATTGTAACAAGGTGATGCAAGGGTCTCCTACGGAAATGCAGTGCACATGCTAAATACTGCAAGTTATGTGAAAGACGCTTGGGATTCTGTCTCTTCTAGCTCCATAAAAAATGCTTTTAGTAAGGCAGAGCTAATGCAGCTGGAGCCAGAATTAGAAGTTGTTGACAAAGTTGAGAACATATTCAGCAATTTGGCAAACACTATTGAAACATTCTCTATCAATCCATTGGAACTAGAAGACTTCATTCATATCAATGATGAGAACAATAAAGAATATGCAGCAGTAGAGTTGGAAGATGTTGAAGAGCTGTTGGAGTCAATAAAGATTGTCAACACTACGGTGGAAGATGCTGATCCTCAAGAGCTAAATGCAGGATTAGAGATTGGAACCATATTTTAGGGTTTTGAATCTCTTTATAAATGGGTTCTTGATATTGAGGACCAGTTGCTCTGCGCTGAAGTTCAAAAGGAAGCTGAGTGAACTTTCAAAGATCTCAGAAAATCATTTGAAATATTTTAGAGCAAGATCCGTGAGATTTCCATCAAAGCAAATGCAGGAAACTTCAAAACTTGTACCAAATGACGAATCATGACATGTTCCACTGATAAATATTTAATGCTAAATTTTCTGCCAAAAGATGCTTACTTAAACGGGTGCGTACTTAACTGTGAGGTTACTATACTTGAGTATCAATATACAGATGGATAGATAGATAGATATTAAATCCGCTAATTTTTAAGAGATAAAATAGCACAGCAAGCAAGCAAGACGGTGAATTTTCATGGGTCCACACCTTGGACCATCAACCTTAGGTTCATTGATACATTTGTTATCTTGGTTTATAAGTTTGGTAGATATTAGAAAAAAAAATTTGAATTATTTTAGGACTTTCAATTAACAATAATAATAATTATTATTATTATTTACTTTTAGTATAACTTTGATATTTAACTTACCTTATTAAGAAATTTGATTCTAACATATTTCAATCATCAAATTAAATTGTATTTTTATGTCAAATTATAAATTTCTGTATAAAATAATATAATTACATAGATAACTAGGTGTAAATTTCAAAAATATATCTAAAAACTCTAGAGTCAAACATTGGAATCCGAAATGTACATTATCCAAGTTCAAATGTCCAATATTACAACTCAAACTCTCTTATTAGAATTCAAATTTGAGAACTTAAAATTTTAATATTAAAAATCAAATGTCCAATATCCAATATTGAAAACTAAATATAAAACATTAAAACTCACATGTTTACATGTTGAGACCAAAAGGCAAATAGGGAAACCCATCAGTCCAAAAATGGATCTCACACTCACCTCCTCAATAATAAACCATCTTGAATGTTCAATATTGAAAATCTACATATCTGATTCATGTAAAGATATTCATACTTGATGAATAGATAAATAATATTATAGTTATCTTCTAAACCTCTACCGCTAGTTATCTTATCTCTATGCATTCGTAATTAAATGTTGCACTTCCAAGTTCATGGGCAAGCGATCGGAAGATTAGGGTTGCAAATAAGTAGTTATGTAATCTTAAGAGCTCAAAAATAAAAACATATAATCAAGTTTTATAATAACATGTAAAATCTAATTGCAAGGTCCGAAACTCAAAATTACCTAAGATTTAAAAATGGAGATTTGATATTTACACGAACTCTTTCTGGATAATTCCACACCCTTTTCAAAAAAATTAAAAAAATTAAAAAAATTATATATATATATATATACCATTATCACACCTCCTTTTAATAATTTACACAAGAAGATACACTCACTGCATATCCACATCATAAAACCAGAGTAGACCTTCTAATATGACACTAGTCACTACGGCATCAAGATCATAGAGCAAGATATTCCACGGACATGCATTCTATTCTCTCCAAATCCACATCATAAAACCATAGTAGACATGCATTCTATTCTCTCCAATTACCGGGACGAGTCGTCACACTAAAGTTAGCCCTTCTTGTAACACAATTTCAACCCAATCACTTTGGGATGAAAATATCAAAAAGGAGTGTGTAGATACCATTTCTCTTCAAATATGACTTTCTAAATCAGTGAGTTTTTAGAGCTCCGTAAGTCAACTTTTGTTGCTTAAGCTTTAGCTTTCAGAAAGGATGCACAGTCTAATATTACGTTCTTTCTAGCTAATTTCTATATGCTGATTTGAGCTGACTTGCTAACCAGTGTGCTCGTAGAGTAAAACTTTTGATGAACCTCCGGATGCTAGACCTCTTTCAATTCATCGATTCAGCTACAGTCAGTGATTCACATCAACTTTCCTTCTCCACATCAAAGGTAATGACAATATTTATAGTCCTTTCTAGTAACAAAGTATCCACTTCATAACTTCCCAATGTGGTTTCCTTGGATTTGCCATGTATCTACTCACCATACTTGCAACATATAAGATGTCTTGTCTAGTGCAGACCAAAACATACATCAAACTCACAACAGCACTAGCATAAGGTATATTTGACATTACTTTTCTCTCCTCCTCATTTGGTGGACATTGCTACAATGATATCCTGAAATGACTTGCCAGTGCATTGTTCATTAGTTTGCATTCTCCACGCCAAACTGAGCAAGTAAATTTTCCAAATATCTCCTTTGAGATATCTATAAATTTCACTTCTTTTGTTTAAGAAGGGAAATTTATACCAAAATTTAAATTTATTTGTCCCGATGGATTTCAATCCCAAGCACCCTCTTTGAAGAACCCGAGTCCTTCATATCAATTTCCTTACCAAGTTGTGCTTTCAATTTCTCCACCTCAACCATATCCTCCACAACAATCAGCATATCATCCACATATAGTACTCAGATGATTAAATCAAATACTTTAGGTCCATGTAGCTTCTTGAGGTACACACAACAATCTGATTCACT
Source organism: Lunularia cruciata (assembly GCA_948567375.1). NCBI lineage: Eukaryota > Viridiplantae > Streptophyta > Marchantiopsida > Lunulariales > Lunulariaceae > Lunularia > Lunularia cruciata. The sequence continues at coordinate 30,966,798 of OX419758.1, forward strand.
TCTGTTATATCCATGCTTCAACATGGAAGCATCAAATTTCATATACCAAAGTCTTGGACTTTGCTTTAGTCCATATAAAGACTTTTGTAACCTGCAAACCAGGCTCCGCTTTCTTGGTACCACAAAACCTTCAGGTTGATGCATGTAAATCTCATCCTCCAATTTGCCATGTAAAAAAGTAGTTGTAACATCTAGTTGCTCCAACTCCAAGTTATGCAATGCAACTATTGCAAATAGTGCACAAATTGAAGAGATTTTTACCACCGGTGAAAAAATTGCATGGAAGTCAATACTTTCTTTTTGGCTATAACCCTTTGCTACAAGCCTTGCTTTGTATTGATCTCCACCAGATTTTGGAAGTCCCTCCTTCCTCGAGAATATCCATCTGCAACCAATTGCCTTCTTTCCCATAGGCAATTTTTCAAGTCTCCATGTTTGGTTTTTGTCCAAAGACTTCATCTCCTCTTCCATTGCACAATGCCACTTTTTACACTCTTGATCTTGCATTGCCTCTTCATATGAAGAAGGCTCACCATTCTCCGTAAGAAGAGCATAAGCTATAAATGAATCATCAAATCTTTTTGGAGGCCTTTGGATATCTACATTCATGAATCACTTCTGGACTTTGCTCTTCTAATGGTTTACTTGGTAGATCTACAAGAGGTGAGAGGTCTTCATTTCCAAGATCAATATCTATCTTAAAAAACTCATTTCCTATCTTCTTGCTCTTCATTACAACCAATGCTCCTTTTGATACCTTGAGTGTTCCATTTTCTGCTCCCCACCTCCAACCATTTGAGTCCAAAGTGCCTAGTGATATCAAATTCTTCCTTAACTTAGAAACATGCCTCACATTAGCAAGAGTCCTCACAATACCATCAAACATCTTAATGCATATTGTACCAATGCCAATAGCTTTACAAGCCATGTTGTTCCCATTATTACATATCCTCCATTGAATGGTTTGTACTCATGAAACAACTCTTATTTGGACACATATGGTAAGAGCAACCTGAGTCCAATATCCATGCCTCCTCAAATTGATCTTTGTCTTGGGTAACACATAGAACATCATCCACAACACCAAATGACTCAACAATACTTGCTTGATCTGGAAGGTGACCTGTATCCTTGTTGGACTCAAGCCTCTTGTTTTTACAATCCTTCTTGAAATGTCCAACCTTCCCACAAGTCCAACACTTGTCTTTGGAACCTCTAGTTCTAGACTTGGATCTTGATTTAGTCCTGATCTGTTCTCTCTCTTGTCCTTCCTCTGATAAATAGAGCCTCTAAGTTTATCTTTTCTTGGTTGGGTCTTTTTTGCATCTCATTGGACAATAATGTTGGAGTGACCTCTTCACAGTTTATATCATCCTTCCTATATAGAAGAGTTGTGACCAGATGCTCATATGATGGAGAAATTGAAGTCAATAACAACAATGCCTTATCCTCCTCTTCTAACTTAACCTCTATGCTCATCAACTCACAAATGATTTTGTTGAGAGCATTGAGGTGCTCCATAATACTCTGGCCTTACTTCATCCGCAACATATACAACTTCTATTTGTCAATGACTTGGTCATATAAAGATTTTCCAGTTTGGCACATAGTTTGGGTGTAGATTCCTCATTCATAACATTGTATAGCACTTCATCAGCAAGGTTCAACCAAATAGTGCTAATAGCTCGGAGATCTGCGTCTTCATGTTACTCATCTCATCACTTTTGTACTCCTCCTTTTTCTTTAGTGCTCTATGTAGTCCTTGTTGGACAAGAAGGTCCTTCATCTTCAGCTGCCAAAGTCCACAATTGTTTTTCCCATCAAATTTCTACATTGCAAATTTAGCATTTGATATGGATATCACCCCTGCCATTGCTTTGCTTATGTACTCCTTGCTCAAACAAGTCCTTCATCTTCAGCTGCCAAAGTCCACAATTGTTTTTCACATCAAACTTCTCCACCGCAAATTTAGCATTTGATATGGATATCACCCCTGCCATTGCTTTGCTTATGTACTCCTTGCTAGAACAAGTCCTTCATCTTCAGCTGCCAAAGTCCACAATTGTTTTTCACATCAAACTTCTCCACCGCAAATTTAGCATTTGATATGGATATCACTCCTGCCATTGCTGTGCGGTGGACTTGCTCCTAGATCAATGATTTCAGAAGTTTCAATCTAGTTTCGGTGGACTTGCTCCTAAATCAATGATTTCAGAAGTTTCAATCTAGTTTCACCACCGGTCCAATCATGAATTTATACATGAATTACTGAGTTACCTTTCACGCAGCACGATCACTTTGCCAAAACGATCCCATTTACATATCTCAGTTCGCTATCGAGTGCAGTTCAAAAGTCTTCAGGATTGCCTTCACACCTTCTTGATTTGTCCTTGGGCTCTAAAATTACCCAGCTGTATTAGTTTTTGTGACGTTTATGACAGTGTCATCATCCAAACAGTTTAACTACTGAATTCCATCCAATGTTTCTATGAAGATGTAGATACCTGTTCCGAAATTCAATCATGAGGCCTACGTGCTGAAATAAGAAGACTGACGGACCAAATTTGCTTCGGCAGATGTATGCGCCTACGTTCAGTTGCGCAAGCAAATTAATTTCTATAGAGTCGAAATGATTTCAGTAAAACATATGAGTATGGATAGCTAAGACCTGCCGCCAGCTACAAGTTCTCGAGTTCCTACTGTGACTGTACAGAGTCATACAACTCGATCTCGAGTCTGGACCTCCTTGAGGCCTCCGTAAAGATCTTTGACGCTATCATGGTTGTCATCTTTGTCACCAGGTTGATGAGATCTAATTAGGAACCAGCTACCTTTCCCTGGTTGTTCTACGCATCTAATACGTTGACGTAAACTCTCGATTGCTGGTGGGCTCTTCAATGTACATGCCGCAGCCTATGAGTTCGAATGCTTTGTTTGGTTCTCATAAACAATCTGTGCGACTTCAAAGTATGAAGTGGGACCCTATCGACATCGCCCACATTGCTAGCACTGAGAATACCTGTCGCTTTGAATCGGACTTATCAGATTTGGATAATACCTTCAGATCCCAAGATAAGTTCAATTGATGTTTAATCTACTTTCTACCTTCTTTTTACGCTCCAAATACGCGGAGAATTCGAACTGCGCACATCGTAAATCTTGTTATTATCTGACTTCTATATGATACTCAGAACAAAAACATGTGGGAACGTCGTGACTTCATTATGATTTTGAGTATTCTTCTCTGTAAGACCCGAGTTACATTTCAGAACCAATCGCTGCGTTTGCAGACTTTCGAGCTTAAACTTTGTTCATCAGGCTAGACAGACCCATCAACTAAAATAGACAACTTATAACTACCTTAAATTTCAATTCAGTGTGTGTATTTTGAATAATACCAGCCACCAACTGACACCGGATAACTTCTCGAATGATTAGTGAAAGGTCTCCAGCTTGCGCAGAGGAAATTTGCAATCTAATGGTGTCCATCCCTGGTTATCAAGACGCCGAGGTACACTGGCCACTCATACAGTGTGGAAACCAGGGAAATGAACTAGTGAACTGACATAACCTGCCACACTGACCGCAATTGAAATGATCTCTTTGTAAATTCACACAATGAGATTTGCAACAAGTGAAACCAGAGTGGCATTTGAGGTGACACAGCCCGCAGTTGTTCTCATCACTCGTGGTGTCCAAACATTGTCCGAAACAGCAATGGCTTCCAGTGGAACAGCCCAAGAAGGACCGGCAAGTGGCCGCTAGGGGAGCCTGGACCTGATCTGGATCTGGAGCTGTTCCCGGCAAGTTAGTGGGAGGCGGAGCAAGCGTAACAGATGGGGGTGACGACTCCGGGTCAGGGTGGGGTGGCAATTCAGGAGCTGGCGAAGGATTTCTAGGTACCGGCGATGGAGAAGGAGGAAATCTGATCGGTGGCGGGGAAGACCCCGGGTCATCTCTAACCGGGGAGGGTTCAGGTTGAGGATCTCTCGGTACCGGAACTGGAGAAGGTGGAGGAAGGTTGACTTGTGGCGGGGAAGAACCCGGATCATCTCTAACCGGAGTGGGTTCCGGAACTGGAGGTGGCGGAAGCCTGGCTTGTTGAGGGGAAGGACCCGGATCATCTCTAACCGGGGAGGGGTCAGGATCTCTCGTTACCGGAGGTGGAGGTGGAGGAAGTGTGGCTGGTGGCGAGGAAGACCCCGGATCATCTCTAACCGGGGGGGTTTCAGGATCTCTCGTTACCGGAGCTGGAGGTGGAGGAAGTCTGGCTGGTGGCGAGGAAGACCCCGGATCATCTCTAACCGGGGAGGGTTCAGGATCTCTCGTAACCGGGACTGGAGATAGAGGAGGGGGAGGAAGTCTAACTGGTGGCCGGGAGGAGCCAAGATCATCTCTAACCGGGGAGCGTTCGGATTGAGGATCTTCTGGTTGGCGAACCGGCGGAGGAGGGGTTTCGGGTATCGTAGGTGAAGGTTTTTTGGGTTCTTGAGGAGCAAGAGTAACTGGTGGAATAACGGGTTCGGGAGGTTGAGGAACTGTGACGGGTGGAGAGACAGGAATCAATTTAATTGGTGTGGGAACGGGACTCGGCGTTAAACTCGGAGTTGGAAGAGCGAAGGGACGACTGGATTCAGGCGCCACCTCTGGGGATTTCTTGGGATGTGGCCATGCTAGAATCGGTGTGAAGTGTGCAGCAGTGGAAACGACGAACAAAATTGTAGCAAACTGCTTCATCATGACGCATACGTTTCAAAGTCTGTGACAGATAATCGAGAAAGGTTGAGCTCTAATTCCACTAACTCGGAGTTCACAAGGAGAAATTCATATACACGCGAAACAGAGAACAATGTGATGTATATGTACAAAGACGGATGAGGTGTCTGTGGTTGAAGCTGCAGCAAGAACCCAGTCCCTACACACTGATAGTTTAGAATTGAAACTTGAATTTTGACCCGTCATGGCCGAATCCTGCGTATCTGAATACGTCTTCCCTCGAACTCATGGAGCGATTGACCTGCAGCGGAAGAGCAAATCAGACACAGTGAAGGAGTGTTCCGGAACTACAAGTGAGTAAAAGCAGAGTTCAGCAATCAACTTGCTAGTTCCAAATCTGGGGTGACTATGACATCCTGCTTCCTTAAAAAGTAGGTTGCAATTTTACCTGGGAATAGTGTGTAAGAGTGTGATCCTTTTGGATCGAGAAAATTATTTGGAAGCAAATGACCTAGTTTGGAAATTCAAACTGTACTAAGGTTACTAAGATTTCTGTATATTACTTGGATCATTCTGCCACACGTTATACAGTACCTGCTTACGATGAGTACTGTCTTAGAGGACTTCCCGATGTGGTAGTTATTGAAAAGCTGCAGTACATGTATTCAAGATAACAGCACAATATATCCAGATCATTCCTTTGAGGCTGGTCACCAAATGTAATTATTTTGAACTCTGTAATTGATGAAATGATGGTATGTAGAGATCTCACATCCTTTCAGCTGCAGTCTTTGCGCGCATCATGAGTATTTGAAGTGACTGAGGCCGATGGAAGAACGAACTTAAGTGGAGAAGAGAAACGTGCGCCCCTCACGGTGGAATGGCGCAAACTGTGGTCGAAGGACGCCAAGCGATAATAGATATCCTGCGCAGGATAGACAATGGCTGTAGACGACATCACCAATATATCCGGAATAGCAGAGGTCAGTGAAGGTGAGGAGTAAATGTAAGAGACTTCAAGGCGCGGTGGCTTTGTGCCAACAGTTTAAATCCTTCAGCTGGCCGAGGGAGCTGTCGCTGCAAGTGGTGATGAACAAGGCGGGGTGATATGCATCGACTACGCATGGTACTACTTTGAACCCCGCCTAAAGTTACATCACTCGCAGTCTCCATAAACTCCAAAATGTGGAAAAACCACATACATCAGTACAACACATAGCGTGCTTGATAATGATGATATTCTAGCCTAAGAGGGAAAAAGGTATTTCAAGAGTCAAGGAAATCAGTTCTTGTGAGATACTTAAACGCAGATATGATGCAAAACATACCTCCCTTATAAATTTAACTCGTTTCAACACGAAGAGTTTAACAAAACTGGCAACCGATGCGCAATTTCTGATACCAGAATCGTATTGATAGACAGGGCAATCTATCTTGCCATAAAATCGTTCCCCGGTGTAGATCTTTTTGAAATTACATTGTAGTCTTCTATCAGATCCCGATCGGCAAAGCACATGTGCAGACACCTGCTGATCCGGGATGTAATATACGCTATTGCTCTAGGAAGTGAAACATAGCATCTTGCCATCAGCTCACGATATTAGGTGTAACGAAGTGGCTATATATCTCCAGCCTAGTGTGAATCCTTTAGAGAAATCTGAATTTGGAAGCACATCGTAGAATCTATCCCGTTCCTAGATCAGAGTCTGAACCTTGACGTTGTAGCAGTGTTTTTGTGATGCTCCGGTCCTAGACTCCGAATCGTGTCCCTCTGAACATTCCTGTGCTTTTCCAGAGGAAACTGAATGTGTCTGCAAGTAACAAAAATTTAACTGGTTTTGCATAGAATTCCCAACCAAAGGATCCCCCATGTGCACTTTAATCTTTTCTGCTTGATTAAGTGCTCGGTTATCATTACAAACACTGCAGTTTTAACATAAGACACTAGAGAGCTTTCATATCCGCTCCAAAGTGACTGCGGTAGGTGAGGAATGGTTCCGTATCTGGATCGATCTTCGATTCGGGTTGACCTGTCAAAAATGACTGCGGGAGTTGAAATAAGGTTGTTGGTATCTGGTTTGATTCCATGATGTCCGAAAGTTGAACAGACATCCCTGTAGTTGGTAACATGTACTATCTCTCTCTTAAAGATAGATTTCGGCCTTGAAAGTAACGGAGAGCTTATTTCGATCTCATGAGTGGTAGGTTGGTGACATTTGGACACAGAAGCTTAAGGTAGCAGACGGAATTCCATAACTGATGATCATGAGATTTGGCTGTCAACTTGTTCTGAAGTTCGCTGGACCTGAATTCCTCAATTTCAAGACCCGTATGCAAATTTAGGACAGATGCAAACACGGAACCTCGCCACAAATAAAATTGCTTTTACACTCAATGGCCTGCCAGAGAACAAGCTCCTCGAGTATCATATGCGTGATCCTTTCAAATCCTGTTGCCGTCTTCACCACGGTTGTAAGCGCCATGACCATATGTGGCTGGTTCTCCCGATCGTCATCTTCTTGAGATCTAGAAGCAGTAAGCGACGGAGGAAAATGTTCATCTTAGACTTCTTTCCTGATCGGACTTGTCAGATTAGCTTACAAGTTAATTGAGTCTTTGCAGAATTGCACCTGAGCTGAGGAGTAGAGTACAGGCCGGAATCTGCAGATCCAGCTGTAATTCGACTGATCCCAATAAGAGTTCTAGATCCTGAGAAATTTTCCTTCGCAGATCCCAATTTCATGTTCAACGACAAACTCAATCAAATGAACTGTTCGTTACTGATGAAAGGCGATATATATACTGGCTGCTTTTCCTGGCCATTTGAGGTTAGCTTTATCCCTTCCGCTTAAACGATTGCCCACCTGGAGATGGAACTTAAACCGTCATTCGTTCTACATGTTTGTCTCAGCGACCTACTGCGACGTAATTGCAAATTTTGTATGACTATCTAAGTGAGCGGAATTCCAATATGACGGCGGTTTCGGTTTCACTGCTGCAAACGGTATCTATTGAAAAACTCTGTAGTGAGAGCAATTTTCTGTTGGAAAGGAATGCAATTTAGAGTGAAAATAAGGATTCGCTATGTTATCGAAAATGTTATGTTCGATTAGACATTGTCCTGAGTTCAGTGTACCTTTGGAAAATCAGTACTAACAATCAACCGTCTATATCAGAATCAGTCAACTGGAATATACAGTTGATGAATTCCATTTCGCATTGCTTGTGTCATTTCTTAGGTAAGGAACATCTCAAAGGTTTCAACCATTAGGAACATTCGAAAATGACAATAGTGAGCAACACACGACCACACTTAGTGGAAGCGAGAATAAGTGAAATGAGAAGACTGCAAACTATTGCCTACAACAAGAATGCGCAAAACTTAGAGTGATGCATTTCAAATTGCTGATGGGCAAAGGCTCACCAGGGTAAATCACAATGAATAATGGATATTAACCATTATGATTATATACGATGTGCCATCTCTGCTTTGCTTCCCTTCAGCATTTCACGTCATGGTTGTTTATTCGTTGTGCCATTCATGACGAACCGCAATCTCTGCGTTAACATTCTATCATGTCGAATCCTTAGAGGAACTTGTTAGATTATATGTATCTCCGTAAGCCAAAATTGATCATATATCCACCACCATAGGTCAAGGCCTTCTTCTAGGACTGAATGTCGCCCTAAAAATGGAGTGACGAGAGCATTCACTTCAATCTCTTTATGTAAAATCCTGTGAGCAACTCATCCCGCTGCCAAACTTAGCAACTTAAAGAATTTGAGGCACTTGCGCACCTATCTTGAATAGACGAAAGAATTATATGCCATTTACAGAATATGAAATCGATGATGCTTAAGAATTGCATCATCTCCATAGGGCACCTCTCGTGTTCTCGAGGTTTTCCAATCGAACCAAAAGAATGCAGGAACTTTGGTGAGATCGATTTATAATTGGATTGGAGACTTCTTGGCAGCTCTTTTAAGATTTGGACAGCATCTGGTAGGAAGAGAAGCTTAACTTATTGAGGTTACCTACTCTTGAGGGGAGCTTGTACCGTGTGCACGTACGCTTCTCTTAGCGATTTATCTGACGCGATCTTAAACAGTGTACTTACTCAAATTAGTGGCTTGCAATTTCGAACAGCAAGAGCATTCTAAACAGGTTTCACATATTAAATCTTCATATTTCGTTGCACTAAGCTAGCCAAAGCATCCAAAGGACTGTAAGCTGAATTGCCTGCCACCAGAACACCGACCTCAACTTATTAGATTTATCCATGTTATGTTTCTGTTTGATATGAGCTGCAGCTAGTGGATGCGTAGGATGCTCATATTATTGCAGAACATCAATAGTTCCAGTACAATCTAACGGCTTGTTTGCTTCAGAACCATTCGCTTGCAATTGTACTGATTCTGGAGCTAATAATCGCAGACACTGGAACAGCTCCGGAGACATTCCAATTATTTTGTGGCAGTGAATTCCTTTATCCCGTATGGCATAGCATGCACGAATCATCCATCTAGAACCAGTAAGATTATTAGAAGTACAAAAATCCAAATATAGGCTCCTGTCGTTCTTCATTATGTGTAGCTTACCTCTCGTTCACGTTCACTGCTTCAGTCCCTTCCGTGACGATGGTTCAGTCCAGGCCTGCCTGTATGTAGTCCTCTGTCTTCACTGTAACGTTAACTACATTCGCAATAGAAACGCTTGAACTTCTGTGATAGTTCTTCGAACGAAGAGTGTCAGGTTTAGAGAGGTCATTGTCACGAGTACATAAAGACTCTGTCCCCACTATATATACTATTTGATCTACAATCTCTAGCTTCAAAGGTAAGACATTAAGATAGATCATCTAGTGACAAATGTATCTAACTCATGTCTCCAGAAATCCTGAAGTATACAGTACACTTTCCACAAGACCTGGAATTGCAATATTCTGCGTTGTGGCTAGTCTTAAGGAATATTAATAAGTGGCTACAGGGTATTTATCTGTGAGATGTTTACTTAAGTCAAGTCAATTCGAGCTCTCTCTTATATTCAAGCGAGTTTGAGATTTCTAATCATGAAAAGAAGAGCTCGAACAAACAATGACCTAAAGACCGCACTAGGACCGCAACAGTACAGTTGCCTCGAGACCAGTACAACTCAGAGAACAAGTAAATATTAGAAAATTGTTCAAGTAAACAACTCATGATCAATACCAAGATAAAAATGCGAAACGTCCAGTGGACAGTAAGATCCTGAACAAGATTCTGCGTGCTAGCTAATGCTCTAGATTCCTCCTTGTAATGTGAAAAGCTGTAGTAGGTAGCCTTGAATTTCAGGTTTGGTTTAGTGGACAGACCTCAGGCTCAGAGTATCTTTCAATTTTGATATTGATAGTTGACTCCTGGTTTCATAATCAAGTCCTTCTTAGCGCAGTTCGCGCGGTGCCTAGATGCACGTAATCGATACCAAGAAACTTGGATGCAGGAATCTCAATTTTCCTCATTTCTAGATCTACTCATCGTCACTCTGCCCGTGTACATGCATATGGAACAGGGATCTTTGGTAGGGAAGGAAGAAAGGAAAGCTATGTAGCAAACTAGATCTGGACACCATTCAACAACAAGTGGAACCCCAGCATCAGGAAAGCTTGCACGTAGTTCACCCGGTTGACCGTGAGATAGAGCCACACATGTAAAATTGAACCTGGCTGCTCGCTTCATAAGAGCTCGAGGTGGTCTACGAAATGCTTACCCACTCATCTTTGGTCTTTGTGAATCGCACTTGCCTGTCTTCCCCAGATAATTCTGCATGTGATAGAAAACACGAACTGGAAAACAGCCATTGTTGCATAGACAACACGAATTCCCTAGAGAGAACTAGCTAGAAATGGCGTCAGCAAAGACCTCGAGTGTGGTGTCAGTGATGGCTTTGTTAATAATTGCTGGGGGCTGGCAAAGAGCTTCGGCTGTGAGACACACAGTGGACTGGACATTCACCCCGTTTATTGGCTTTTTCGATGAGTGGGCAAGTCAACAAACTTTTCTAAAGGGAGATGAGATCTGTAAGTCAGATTTGTGTAGATTTCAGTCCTCTCGTTGCAATTAACGTGATCTTTCCGCTCTTGATTTTTCAGCGCACCACACTACCCCTAAAGAAGGGTGTAGATGAGGAAGACCAAAGTTTTTTCTTTGCTAAGCTTGAAACCAGCATGTATAGTTATTTAGGATGCCAAATAGGTTTTTTCATGATCTGGAGATCTAATAAATTTTCTCTCGCGATATTTGATGGATACGTAGTTGTAACCATGTGCTGGGTTTGTTTGCAGTGTTTGTATATCCTTCAACCCACGATGTTTATGAAGTCAGTCGGCTTGACTTTGAAAGCTGTAACGCAAGTAAGCCAATTAAAGTATACAATGCAACAAGCAAGGATGCACTTGTGCCGTTGTCCCGTGTGGGATACTACGCCTTCATCTGTAGTATCGATTGCCATTGCCATGACGGGTTCATGAAGATGTCATTGACTGTGCAACTTACGGCTCCTAGCATTCCGTTGGCTATTCTTAGTTCTTCTGCTACAGCTCCAGGTTCTGAAGTCTCTCCTCAAACTGGATCAAGCCTTCAAATTCCACCAACAATTGTCCTTACGGTTCTGTGGGCTAGTTTCGCAGCTTTTATGCTGTGATCAGATCTTTTACAATTTCAAATTGAATAATGCAGTGAGTGAGCAGCGTAGTACTTGTAGATAAGCCGACATTGAATAAAGTTCGAGGAGAAATCTGACCTCTATTGCGTGATAAGTATGAGTCAGTTTCACTTTTGATGATTAGATATGAAATTTTTCTCTGAAAGCTCCTCTGAGAAGTATCGGTACTACTGTTTTTTCATGGTTCGGGATCATACTTGCAACAAAATCTTGATCTCAAACTCAAATGATCAGTAGAGTACAGTGTAGTAGACCATGTTTCTGGTGAGTAGGACCTTCCTATTTGGAGAACTTTTTCCGCTCTCACAGAATTAGAAGTTCCGTTTGCAGTTTGTTGTTCCAACCTTCGCACGCGCAGCTCATCGATTCTTGCTCGTCAGCAGCCGACATATGCATTTTCAAATGCATATTTTCCCAGGAAGCGACCCGATCGATCACAGAACCACAATCAAAGGTTGCACTAGCCATAAAATGTACGAGCACATGCACGAACCGGGAGTTTACTCCACGAGTCTTTCTCACAACAGTCCTCACTAATGCCAGGCAATATGCGTATATTTCTTCACTAAGATTGTTGTTGCAAGTAAGCCAATTAAAGTATACAATGCAACAACGGAAAGTGAGTGTGAAGTATGGGAGCGTAAGACCGATTCTTTGCTCTAAAAGCCTCGAAACTTCTCGAAGGTCCGATTCGAACTTCCATCAGGGCCGTTCGACAACTTTGGTGCTCATAAGAAGAAAAGTAATTGGATAACACTACAGTCAGAGAATTTCCTCGCGTTTAGACTTAATAGTATGGAAATTAGTCTTGAGTATACGGACACTAATTGACAAGTAATTGACACTTTGATTTAATCCTAAATTTTATTGCGGGAATAAAACTTCTTAGTCCTTGATTTGCTGTGACATTTGGATCTAGATATTAACTAAAACTCCAATAAAACTATTGAGAAAAGTTGTACGGTACACTATATCTCAATCATCACATGCAGAAACCACTATTTCGTTCTGCCTCCATCCGATTTAATCGTCTTCATATTTATTTATTATGGGAAATACAGCGAGCGTCTCACGACCCGATAGTAGTTTTCATCTGTTATATGGAATGGATTATACATATGCAGCCCGTTGATCTGGCCAAAAGTGTTCTAAAGTGTATATATTTATAATTTTATTATTGTAATTTGAATAAAGCTTATAAATGTTATCATTTCTTTATTTACCTCAAAATATATTGATGAGTACAAGTAGTATTTCATTTCAAGTACACAATTATGTATATAATTTGATAAATGCTAAATTGATACTACTTCCAAGCTTAAATTCACCTTACTCAAACTGGGATTATAACAGATGTTGCATTGATAATCGATATGTTATGTACTATTTACAAAGGTGTAAAACCTAAACCTACACTATTCTAGTAGGACTCTCACAATGAATCCATGCGTGCAACTTATAAATGTCTAGAATCTAAACCTACATTATGGCTATGCTTTCTCTCCTGGTGTTCAATGATAATTTCTTTCAACTTTTTGTGTAGTCTAACCTTATACTCATATATAAAGTATTAAGAAATATTGGTCCCTTCTCTATAAGTTTGTCATCTTTCCCAATATTTTGATGATACCTATTTATGGCATTCTTGCATCAAAGAATGAAAGCCAAAGAAAAAGAGATAAAAGTAAGATCAAACTCTAGTTAGAGTACTTCTACATCTTCAATTGCACCCTTAATTCTCCCTTTCTTAGCTCTTGGATTTGATTTTTAAATATTTCTTCGGTTATCTTTTCCCTGCACAAAGAGAAAAAATAATAATCATATTGATTAAAAATTTAAAGAAAAAATATACCAAAAAACTTGTAAAATAATAAAACCAGATGATATAAAGCTTTTCAAAAACTATTTTTTGTTATGATAGTATCTTCTCAATATACTAAGAGAGGTATATTTGTTGTTTTTCTTCCAAAACTTGACTAGAAAACAACTAGAAAATAACTTTCAATCCTATCTTTTTGTGATGGCCAAAACCTTATGTATATTGATATACCATTTAATTATTTTTCATAGTCAAATCTTCACAAAATGTTGTGGAGATATATCAAGAAAAATCTCATCCAATATACCTTGCTAAGGTCTCTATAGTACTACTCAGTCTCTTTACTTCCAAGGCTTGATTGACTTAGCTTTTAAACCATTATTTTCAAAATATCTTTCTCCTATATGTTGCCAGCCTTTTTTTCAATGTCCTTAAGCTCCCATACAAAATGAAATCCCAAATGATTATTTTATGATTACAATCTTTTTGAACATAAACCTCATTTGATGATAATAGCATTCTCTAGTGTAGTCTTATCTTGATCTTTGATGAGCATCTTCTTCAAATCATGATAAAATACCTTGGTTTGATTTCTAGAGCCTTTTGATTAAAGTCTTCTCTATCAGAATCATTGACTCAATCCTTAAGGAACTTAATTAATGTAATTCTTCCTTTATACTTTTGAAATGAATGCCTTCTTCAAGATATTGTGTCTTCTTGCTACTCTCTTTGTAAATCAATGGTGCAAGTACTTATTATTTGGAATATTTCTAATTTGTAATCTATATTTTTCATTATTGAATATTGTAATGAACCACACTTCCATCATTAAAAGCTACAATTCTATGATACATGAGCAAAGCATAAGCAAAGAATGAAATTTGTTGAGCTTCCTCAGTACACACAACTTTGCCATTTTGGTATTTGTGTAGTTTTAGGTCAAATCTATCACCTAAACATATTAGAGTAGAAAATATCAAATTCCTCTTTTGATTTGAACCTTATTTTGGGTCTACCAATACAACAATGAAATTTTGATAAAAAAAAGTCAACTTTAATAATCTTCTTGACCAAGAAGTCAGTAAAATTCTTGGTCAATTGCAACATATGGACCCAATTATCCTTCCTTAATTGCTCAATATCAAACTTGTGCATGTTTACAATTATGATATTTTCCTATACAAGAAACACTTTAATTTAAAAAAATCTTACAAGCAATCATTTTCTCTAGCGAGCATGGTGATCTGTGAGCCGGCCTGTTTCTCACTCAGGATGAACCTCTGATGGCTATTATGGTAGCGCACCATGGACTTAGAATGCAAAGAACTCCAACTCCATCATACTCCTCCAAGGCTAACACTCCAAGACTCAAGACATTTGCTCACTAGAGAACTCAATGAGAGAGAGATAGTTGCAAATGAAAGAATGATGAGTACCTCCTCGCCCCTTGTTTATATAGTTGTGAAATATTACATACTTAAGTTACTATTTACCATAGTAACTCAAGTTACTAGGCTAAAAGTCAAGTAAAGTCAAAAAGTATAAAGGAATATCTATCTACATGGGTATATTCCACTAAGCATGTGATCTTATCTTGACCCAACCACTAAGTCAAGGATTCCTTCACATGGGCTATCCTTGGACTATAGAATAATCCAAAACACAAAAGGCTTACGGGCACAAGAGTTCTCAACTCTTTCCTGAAAGCCAAACACCTAGGAATAATACCAAGTCAATACCCTAGAATCCAAAATAATGGTACTCATCTTTTCCACTTCCTCTAAAGTAAGGTCCCAACTATCTTAGCTATGACTAACTTTAGCTAATCATGAATAATGTAGAACAATCCTTTATCTCTTTATAAATAATATCTCTCAGGTATCTGTAATACCAAACTAAATATCACAATACCACATATATGCACAAATTGGTGTTACATATCAATATTATATCAAAGCTTGAGGCTTTTGATATATATTTGTTAGTAAATCATCATTTGGATGCTTTGCATCTCGTGCTACAATTGATATTATAACTAATTAAAAATATCTTCAAACTACATTGTAATCTTTAGTTAGAGTGAAGTTGTTCATAGGTCATGGTTGTCCTCTTATCCCATATCCAATCATGATATACTTGTGGTGGTGGTTGATTTGAGATGGTATCAACATACAACACCAAAGTATTGTATGTTAACCTTATATTAAAAAAATTAGAAGGTGTTAATAATAAAACTTCAAGACAATAAAAGAATAACTCACATATTATAAAATATAATAAAATCATCTAAAATCATATAAAATCATATAGCTTATTAAACCATATAACACACTCCAACATAACTCTTGAACACATCATCAATTATGCTTAATTGTTGCAATGATTGATATATCATAAATAACAACATAGTAAGATATATTATAACATATAATTAGCTAAAATTGTATTTAGTTTGAGGTTAGAAACAATATCAAAGATACTCTTAAAAAATGGCATTGTATTGATGTTCTTGGTACTCATTTCCATTTTTCATAAGGAATGTTATCAAGGAGGTGTAAGTCTATAGAGTGACAAAGTACTTGAGATTTTTACAACTCTTCATATTAGCTACAAAGTAGCTACTTTAGTGGTACTAAATTTGAATTGGTATATCTCTTCATGGAAAGGTTCATCTATATCTTTTACCATACCTTGGCATTATCATACCAAATTATGAAAGTAGAAGTTACCTCAACAAGGTTTGCCTCATCAATTACTACTTCTACCTCCTACTCCTTCCTTTCCTTTGGTTTCCCACTCCAAGCATTATGCACCTAATAGCTTGTAAGTAGCTTAGCCTCCTAAGTATCACAAAGCCAAAGAAATTTCAATAAAGATTCATAAAAATGATGTTCATTGATGGTATAAAAAATAATAAACTAATGATAATAATAATTAAAGGTATAAACCAAGTGACTTAGAAGTAATTTCTTGAATGTATGTTTGTGTAGCTTCTTCTTGATGTAATGAAGATTATTCATCTTCATTGCATTGTTGTAGTAGCAAGTAATAACTTGTAATTCTAGCTTTGATTGGGTGTTTTTTTGCTATTTTTTAAATTATTTTATTATATTTTGGGTTTATATTTACCAATAATAAATGGCCTTTTACACTAATGATAGATCCAATCAAATTACAAGAGCAAGTCATTGTCATGCGTATATACATCGCTACACAACATACATCGCTGTCAACATCATACACTTAGAAGCACAACTCACACATAAGTCATTCATAGACTCTAAAGTGCGACAATAATCAGATTTTTTACCACTCTCAACTCAACTCAACTCAGATCAGTACTTGATTTTTCACTCTATAAACTGCCAACAACGGGGCACTGATTATAGTCAAGCCACACCCACTCAAGCATAGAGAATCCAAGTGATGCTCGCTAGTCTCTATCCACCATAGCGAGGAACTCAAAGGCTCAACATCAGAGAAGTGAGCTCTCTGGAGCTGCACTTCAAAATTATACCCCCTGGACTTGAGCTAGGTCTGAACCCTAACGGTCCTGTTGACAGCACACTAGATGGTGCAAATGGTGCAAAGTGACGGTGGGCCCTACCGTGAAGTCAGTACCCCAAACACAAAATCTAACCGTCAAAAAGTAGTCTTGGAGAAACTGCTGAAATAACTCTAACTACTATCACTAGAAGTCCAGTGTCCAAGCATCTAGATGTGACACTACAAATGGTATGACAGCTGTCGTGCGTATATACATCACTACCAACATACATTGTTGTCAACATCATACACTATAGAAGCACAACTCACACATAAGTTATACATAGACTCTAAAGTGCCACAATCGCCCCCTAGCTGGCGGTTAGGTCTCTCTAACTCCATATAGCCATCTACTCTATGTATATGGTATATCCTATAATGGGTAAAGATCAGGAGGCCGGGTGCTATGGAGCCCCATTGTTAGTCGCATGTCTGCAATCTATACCATATAAAGAATGAACTAACTATAGGTCAAATACATCTAGGACATAACCATTGTCCTTGAGAAACCATCGTAAGAGGAGGAGTCATACATGCCATATGCTATCCTCTCAAATAGCTATCACACACTAACATAGTAGCAACTCCACCAGAAGTGCCACATAACATACACGTCAAGCCTGCACGTACTAGTGCCAAGCTTGGGTCCATAGTACCATCAATGTTTGGGAGGTGGCATGGTGCACAATTGCGCACATGATCCTTCTAAACAACACCATCACGTCCTTCAAACACAAGGACTCCAGATGGCAAAACCTCACGCACTCTCAAGATAGTGTGGCATGTGGAAACATCAAGTGTCGTCGGTGCTGTTTGCTGTAGATATACGTAGTCGCCTGGATGAAATCAACGGATTGAGGATCTATAACCTCCTCCTTGAATGGTAGCATAGCATAAAGTATCTCTATGCTGAGCAATTGCCAAGTTCTCAAAGGCCATCGGCATCACTCTCCAAAAGATCTTTGCCCGATGAGAACATGCGCTCATCCATACATTAGGGTTATCCAAGTCCAAAACTACAGTAGCATCTTGACGAATGGCTGCAGGTAAATCTAGATCATGTCCATAGAGTAGAAAGTACAGAGAGAAGGATGCTAAGGAAGCTTGCCGGCTGAACTGATAGCCCATGGCAAACCAAGGTAACTGGAGATCCCAATCTCCCAAGTAGCCTCTCTACAAACCATACTTTTGCAATCCTCTCTCACTGTCTGAACCATTCTCTCTGCTAAGCCATCTGCCTTAGGGTGATCTTGGGATGTAGTACAATGATCAATCAAAGCCTTGTCACACAAGACCTGAAACTCTCCCAAGAACTCTATACCCTGATTAGTCAAAACCTCAGCTTGTGCACCAAAATGACTAAGAACTTGATCCAGGAATGAATAAGTTGTCCCTTCACTAGACTTGTCAAGAAGTGCCACCAACTCAATCCACTTGGAGAAGTGCTCCACCATCACCAAAACATACCGATGATGTCTCACAATTAGCGGTAAAGGTCCAGCAAAGTCCAAACTCCAACGGTAACCCAATCCCATGATAGGTAATGGGTGTAACTATGGCATAGGAGCATTGAATGATTCTCTATCTTGGTCACAAACCACACATTTGGCAACAAACTGTTGTACCTTGGTCTGCATACCGCGCCACCAATAATGACTCTGGAGTAAGCTATATGTACGCTTTACTCCAAAATGTCCTAGCTCCTCATGAGCATGACAGACCAACTATGGTCTCTGTGCTGGAAGTGGTACTACTTGCACTCTACCATCCTCCCATACACGCAAAAGGTGTCTTCCCTCCAATCTAAACCATCTGGCTCACCAAAGAACACGGGCTCTCTCCTTGGCCCCAACTGTGCCACCCACAACACCAGTGCAAAGATAGTCCATCACTAAGACATCATCATGAATGTCTCATTGAATTGTACCAATATCTTCACTCTCTGGATCTGTGACCTCAATAACCCCTCCTGTATGCACTGAGAGAGATACCACCAAAGCCTCTAAAAATATACACAAAAAGGCCGATGCATGCCAACTTGGCACCATCTCCTCATCTGTCTCTCCATGCCAATGTGCTCCGGTCTGATCCTACTGGCTGGGACATGGGTTTCTACTCAACCCATCTGCATCACGATTCACCACTCCAGATCTGTGAACAACCATGAAATCATACTCTTGTAAAATCAGAGCCCATTGTGCAAGCTTCCCTGAAATCTTGTTGAGCTCCATCAACCACTTCAGTGGCTGATGATCAGTGATGAGAGTGAAGGGGTTACCAAATAGGTAACATCGGAAATGTGCTACTACCCAAACTACTACCAAGCACTCTCCCTCATATGAAATATACTTCACCTCCATTGAATTGTTGGAGCGACAAGCATAGGCCACCACAAACTCCTTCCCCTCATCATCATGTTGGGTGAGCACAACTCCAAGCCCCAACATACTCCAATCAGTATGAACCTAAAATGGTCGTCCTCTAATCAGTCTCCTCAAAATAGGAGCAGATGTCAACCTCTCCTTGAGCTCTACAAAAGCTCTCTCTTGCTCATCTCCTCAACACCACTCCTATGTAAGCTTGGTCAGCTTTGTCAAGGCCTTGGCAATGGCACTAAATCCTCTAACATAGCGGCAATAGAAGTTTCCCAACCCAAGGAATGCTTGCACTCTGCTCACATCTATAGGCCGAGGAATACGTGCAATAGCCTCCACCTTGTCTACTGAACACCAAGTTCTCCGGGGTAGATAGTGTGACCCAAATACTCAACCTGCTCGTGGAAGAACCTACACTTCCCAAGATGTAATTTGAGTCCATGAGATCTCAACCTCTCAAACACCTCCAACAATTTTCTCTCATGCTCCTCCACAATAGTGCTATAGACCAAAATATCATCAATATAACACCAAGCAAAATCCAATCCAGCTAGGATCCTATCCATGACCCTCTAGAACTCAGTAGGAGCGTTCTTTAACCCAAACGGTAAGAACTTCCACTGATATAACACATCCTTGCCATGAGGATCAATAGCCCAAAATGTTGTCTTGGACTTATCCTCCTCCCTGATCGGCAACTAATGATATCCCGCTCGAAGATCTAAAGTACTAAAGATCTTTGCATGCCCAACCGCATCAAAAATCTCCTCCGGTGTAGGCATGGCATACCGATCAGCCTTGGTCTGTCGGTTGATAGGATGGTGATCTCCACACATCCGCCTATCTGTCTAGTTGCCATGCATATCCTTCTTGGTTGGCATCACTGTCACTGATGCATACTCTCCATGTGAAATCTCCACCAAACCAGCCTCAAAAAGGTCACTACACCAGCTCTGAATCAATGTCCTCTCCATGTCACTATATCGATAAAGACGTCGGAAAATTGGTGTGTCGCTAGTCAGCTCAATCCGTATACTAGGTCCCTTTAGAGCACCCAAACCCTTCATACTGAAGGCAAAACAACTCGTGTGACTCCTCAAGAACCTCAAAACCCTCCATCTTTCCTCTCTAGTAAGCTTGGGTCCAAGATCTGGCTCCCAAGTATCCTCCGTAATTGTAGTAGGAGTGGAAGACGTACTTATTGGCTGCTACACTAGGCCCTTGGGAGCAATAGTGTCATGCTCCTGACCACTAGATGTCCCAACCTCTGTATGAAAAACTCCCTTCACTCTGGCTGCAAGCTCCACACGTCCTCTAGCTGCATCCCAAGTGGACCAAGAGTGTAATCCAAGTAGCCCACGCTCACTTGGATGGACTCCAAGTAGACCACTCTCCCTAGTAGCTATTGGATGTATCCCAAGAATACCATGTCCACTCGGTCCATCACCCCTTGCATGTGCCTGAATTGTCTCGATAGGCACAGGGCTCACAAGTGTCCGAGTGGTGATGCCTATCAAACGCATTCTACGCTGCTCTGCCAAGCCAAGGCTCACAATCCAGGTCAAACAATTCAAGTCCATAGCCTGACCTAACACTTGACGCTTGGATGCCTCTAACACTGCTGGAATAGCGGTAATACCGGTGCAAAAACCCATCGCTCGCTCTCTCTCTCATCAGCTTTGGGCTCCACCAACTGCTATAAATGTGAGTCTCAAACAAGTCCAGGTCCTCCTTCTCAAAAAGCATGTGAGCTTGGGAAACTCATAAGTGTGGGAAATGCGGCTCTAGGCTGTCCAACTAGGTTCACCACTGCCATAAGTGACCTATCAGCCACTACCACTGTTTGAGACTGATGTCCGACATCCAAGATGTCATCAACAAGGTTGTGGTCAAGTTGTTGAATCCCATCATAAGCATGCTATAGAACCTCTTTGGGTATGAGGTTTGTCCACCAAAGACAAAGATGATGAGCTCGTGCTCCCACTCTGGCTGCATCTAACAATATAGCAGGTCCTATCCAAGAATGGACCTGATGTGTACTCACCACCACTTTGGTGCAAGAATCACCCATCAAAGGAACGTTCTCCAAAAGGTAAGCTATAGAAACAAACTAATGAACCTAGAGATGTCATAGTATCCGTAACATCTCCCAAAACACACCAAAACAAGGATCCTGAAGACCCAAACCGCGGTCCGCATGTGTATGTCCCTGACATGGCCATCCAAAAATCACCAAGTGAATAGGCCCATGTCTCTCTAGGTCATGCGTCCCCAGTAAGGAAATGTCTGTTGATAGGGCTTTCTGGTAACCTTTGACTGCTGACATCAATAATAACTCCGGATACCTATAGGCCAAGTGTACCACATGATGTAGAGAGACTCACCTCGCAGTCTCATCTCTCTCTACATACAAGTACCTCTATACTCGGATACTCGCCTGTAACACCACAACTAGTCCAATGTTGATCCTACCAAACAACTCCAATAGGCATATCCCCTCTATTGGATATTGCCAAGCAATGAGTGTGGTATCTAGAGGTGTCAAAGCAATCACCTCTAGAGGCTCATCCTCACACTCATCTCCTGATGGTACAAAGGCTCCACTCCAAGCCTGCTGCACCAATTGATCTGCATGTTGTTGTAACACCTCCTTGGAACTCCACAATGGAACATCCAAGGTGGATGGAATAATCCCTCTTGTACTCCACAACTGAGTGATCTCCTCTGGTACTGGAGTATCCTCTGCATGGGCATTCCCCTCCAACAAGTCACCAGGCCAAGTAACTACACCACTGAAAGCTAAAACTGATGATGCCATAGTCATGAACTGTAGTGAGCCAAGACTGCCACTATTGAAGCATATTGGTAGGCGACATACCCGTCTCTCACCATACTGCCAATCTGGTCTATAGGAGGCTATCTCCTCCAAATAATCAATACTGAAACCCATGGGGTATAACACTGCTCTCCCAACTAGCACATCATATGACTCAGCTATTGTCGCAATAGCTTGAGCTCTCACCACTGAGCTATCAATTGGATGACCAGGCTAAACCTGGACAACAAGCTCCCCATGTGTGATGTATTGTGTCGAACCACCACCTAGAGATGTTTGGATCTGAAATGGACACCTCTCCACATCGGTCTTCCGTAACTCCAGACCGACAACTACAACCTTCCCCAACATAAGGGGTTGTGCACCAGAGTCTAGCAAGACTCTCTGTGGTGTATAGACCTTCCTTGAAGGTCCCACCAAATGGAAAATCCCCCTCTGGTTATCCAATAGGACAACACTAGGTGTAAACCGTGCTCTCTCAAAGGCCGGTCTAGCTGGCAACTCCTCCAATCTAGCCGTTGCTGCCTGCCATAAACCACTGGTCGCTGAACAAATCCCATGCTCCTCAACCAAGTCAGCTCCACTATCAACCACCTCTGCCCTAGTAGTAGGAACCGCATCATCCCTACTCTCACAAAGTGTGGCAGCCAACCAAAACATTGGGGTTGAGTCAACTTCCAATGTAAACATGTCACTGGCCAAAAACAAAGGACGCCGCATAATCAGCTGAGCCTTCTCTAACATCATGCTAGACTGAGTCTGTGTAGTAGCAGGTGGCTGACTAGCAAGTAGTCCATCATGCACTCCATCACCACCTACCACACCTACATTGGGACGTCTAGGAACCATGGATGTCGTCTGCAATGCCTCAAATAGAGTGAAAGATTGGGGAAGTCTGACCTGTCTCCCAACCTCTCCTCTTTGTGGGTCCAACTCCATTGATGCTCCTCTAGGCTCTGGAGCACGTAATGCACTCCTAGTCATTGCTACAGATTCATCCACCTGTGCTACTCCGCACATGAAGTCCAAAGCATCCGTATCACCAGCATATGAGATGGAAGCCTCAGCATCCGTATTTGACCTCCTCTGAGCAATAGCCATACTAGCCAATCTTTGCTCCAACTGCTCAATCCGAGTAGCCATAGCTGTATCAAAAGTAAGGGCAGGTACTGCACCCCTACTAGATGTGGATCCTCTACCACCACCTCTACTACCTTGCCCTCCATGAACTGGAGCTCCTCTACTACATGCCATGGCAGCTCTACCACTCTCGTAACTCCAGGTGTAGGTCAAAACACCGGTCATTAGTGTGACCAAATCTATGGCAGTGCTCACACTGCCTTTATGCTGGCTGTGATGCACCAGAGGTATCATGTCCACTGCCCTAAGTACAGTCTATGCTATGGTGAGGTCCACTACAAGTCCAACAAGCAACACTACCACTCACTGGTTGCTGCTGACCTGCAAATGAAGGTAAGGGTCTAACTCCACTAGGCCCTCCACTCGCTCCATAGGATCTGGGCTGTCCACCCTGTCCTCAAAAACCAATTGGGCATGGTGCACTCTGCTGCACTCTAGAAGAAGTCACAGCCATGGATGAGGTCTCCCTACCAAATCTAGATGTCACCACCCTCTCCTCCACCATGTTGAGCTCAATACGCTCAGCCAAACCAAAGACTACTGCCAAAGTGGGCGAAGTAGTCTGCAAAAACGTAGCATCATGAACTCTACGTCGTAACTCCCTGTCCAGTATCCCATACCACAACTAGACTACTTGGGCCTCAATAACTCCTTGAGTGAACCTGATCAGCCGCCTCATGCAAGTGTATGCCTTGCGTAGGCTCTCTCTAGCCTTCCGTTGGAACTCTTGCAAGCTCCTCAGCTTGTCAGTCCGCACTCCCTGGTAGTTCTGCCTCAAACATAAGAAGAACTCTACCATGGGGTTAAACCCCGGTACCACACCACCTCCTGCAATGGTACCTCCACTCGTAGTAGCACTATCTCCAGCTAGTGCACCTCCACTAGCTCCACCAACATTACTCGAGCTAGAACTCGTAGGTACAGTCGATCTACTCCTGGCCATCGAGCTTGAAGTGATGGAAACATAGTGTGGAGACCAATACTATCTCCATAACTCAATCTCCTCCAAATGAGCTTTCTTGAACTCATGGTAGTCATCCATCGACGGATCCCCCCAGATGTTGAAACAACTCCTTCCATGCCATGAAGAGTGTAAACAAAGTCAGGTTCTACATCTGCTGCAGATCACACCAACTATCAAACTCCTAGATGAAGTCATCCAACTCAATGGTACCCTTTGTACCAGAGTTATGCCTAGGGTCTTTGGAGGCCCTATAAATCTCATCCATGTCCCACAACAACGGTGCGGACACACCAAGTGCACTCTCAACTGAATCAGCTCTTGTGTCAAACTCCAACTCAAAGTCAATCTCCTTTCTCATTGGGACCTGAGATACAAGCTGATATCAAGTACCACTCCGAGTAAACCCACTGCATACTGTAGGGCTATCTCCTTTGGAATCCCCAAAGAACTCTGTCGTGACAAAGTAACCGCAACAGCAAACCCAAACCACCAACTGCAACCACAAGTCACACCCGCAAGTGCCCCACCAAGTGCCAACACCACCATGTGTCAACACCACCAAGTGCCAATACCAACTAAGCACCACCCACTAATGTAACTCTAACCGAGTTAACTACACTAGGAGAAAGGGCAACTTGTAACCTGCCATCATAACACACTCTCTCATGGACTACAGGTCACCACTTCTTGCTTCATCGGAGAGAAACAAAGGTAGTCTGACTGGTCATCACTCCAGCCTCACTATCAAGAGCACACCAGAGCACCAACACTCAAAAGTCAAGGCACCTCACACAAACATGGTGCACAAAGAGGAAGTAGAGAATGGAGGAGGTCCAATCACAAGAAATCTAAACAAAAACCCTCCATCTCATAACACAACACAAGACTGACTCTACCACCATTTGGCATGTGACATAAGAGAAGTTTTTATCTAAGTCCTAAAAGCTACCAGGATCACCAAGAATGGGATCAAATTGCCTCTCCTAGCCAAAGCGACATGTGTTGTGGTACCCACATTTTTTGTTTTCTTTTCAAAAGGGAGAAGAAGAAGTGTATAGAGAAATTGGATTGCGCCTGTATGGCCAAAGAAGGTGAAGAAAAGAGTCTTCGGGATGAAACCCGAGGTAAAGTGGCTTTGGGTCATAAGGCAAAGTACTCGGACTTGCCATGTCATCATACAACCCAAAGTAAGGAGTCTTTGTATCGGGAGGAGCTCAACCCGAGGCGAGGACAGTGTAACAACCTTTCTTTGGGGCGAAAAATTCAAGAAGTGACCGTTCAAAACCGGCGGCCCATACGCATGAAGTACAATTGATAGTGACACGTGCATGCAAGAGGTGTGATTTTTTGGAAGAAACTTGAATTGAAGAGAGACGAAGAAGGCATGACTCTATAAAAATTGGGCTACCAACAAAGCAATGTTGAGCAATTTTCCTTTGCCGTTGAGGAGTCGTCCTGCAGGTGATCGTGGGAAGGGAAGTAGAGTTGAAGACGTGCTAGTGTGTAGAGGAGAATTTGAGAGAGTGAAACCAAGAGACAGTGAGGAGGTAGGAAAGATGGGAGGAGGAAAGAAGAACTCCGAATTTGCAGTGAGAAATCATGCAATTTGGATGTGATTGCGAGAATTGAAGTCTTGAGCTGACTTCGGATCACATTCTTGGCGTGGAACTGGAATGTAAGTTTTCCATGTTTCATGACCAAGATAATTGAGAGTAAGTGTCTTGATGGCCCCAAGGAAGAGGGGAAGAGAGGAAATGCGGCTCGCTAGACAGAGTCAGATTGGAGATTAGTGCTCGGTAGAGAGGCAAGAGCAGAGCAGGGTGCCACATTCTTGGGGAAGGGAGAAGTAGCAGAAGAAACCCAAGAAGTGAGAGATGCTTTCTCTTTGAAGAGAACAAAGAATGGGTATAAGGTTGAGAGTTACAAAGATCTAATGAAGAGAGGGATTGTGAGTGCTCTCATGGCAATCCTAAAGCCAGAGAGAACGACTTATGTGATGAAACACCAAGCGGTGTTCTTTCATAAGATGTTTGCAGGAGAACCTATCAACTGGGCGAGGTGCTTCCATGGGAGGACGAGACAAATGGTGTGGAATTTGCGGGATAAGTCGTCTCCAAACTACATCGTGCCATTTGTAGCACATTTATACCTCGGGTTGAATTTGCTCAATTTGGCAGAGCATAGTAAAATGGTGTCTCACTTCCATCCCGACTTAAGAAGAGAAGTCGACGCGGAGCAACAATACATTCTTCAAATCCAAAGCATTGATGAGTACTACGTGAAGACAAGCAAGAGCGTGGAGATAGAAGTAAGTACTCCAAAGTCAAAGAAGTGGAGTCAACAAGGAGAAGCCAAAGATGTAGATAAGACAAGACCTTGGAAGACCAAGAGAGGAAACCCAAGGAAAGGCATAGTGGTGATTGCGTCATTAGAAGAAGACTTGGAAGGCAAAGCCGAGTGCAAGTTCAAAGACTCAGAACACAAGGAGGAACCGGAGCTCATGCTACAAAGTGGAGATATGAGTAGCAATAGTGATGAAAGTGGAGAGATGACGTTGGTGCCTGCAACTAAAGAAGAAGAAGAAGAAGTTCGGGTGGAGCTCAAGGAAGAAAATAATGCGAAGTTGGAAGACAAAGTACCCAAGCCAGAGGA
Source organism: Lunularia cruciata (assembly GCA_948567375.1). Taxonomy (NCBI): domain Eukaryota; kingdom Viridiplantae; phylum Streptophyta; class Marchantiopsida; order Lunulariales; family Lunulariaceae; genus Lunularia; species Lunularia cruciata. The sequence continues at coordinate 30,993,546 of OX419758.1, forward strand.
GAAGAATTTTACAATTCAGAGAGGAGTTTGGTCGAGACGCAAGGCAAAGTGTGAAATGGGTCCAAGTAAGGCAAGGGAAGAAGCAAATGCTAGCTTGTGGTGCCCACATTTTTTGTTTTTTTCAGAATAAAGGAGAAGAAGTGTATAGAGAAGTCCGATTGCGCCTGTATGGCCAAAGAAGGCAAAGAAAGAGTCTTCGGGTTGAAACCCAAAGTAAAGTGACTTTGGGTCATAAGGCAAAGCACTCGAAAATGCCCTATCAGCATACATACGAAGTAAATTGTCTTCGGATTGGGGGGAGCTCAACCCGAGGCGAAGATAGGCTAACAACCTTTCATTGGGGCGAGAAATTCAAGAAGGGGCCATTTCAAAACTGGCGGCTCATACGCGCGAAGGTTGATTGACAGTGATAGGTGCATGCCGGAGGTGTGATTTCTCGGTAGAAACTTGAAGTGACGGAAGACAAAGAAGCACAACTCTATAAAAATTGAAATTGCAACAACGAAATGTCGAGCAATTTTCCTTTGCCGTTGAGGAGTCGTCTTGTAGGTGATCGGGGAAAGAGAAATAGAGTGGGGCTTGTGTTAGTGCGTAAGGAAGAAGTTGCGTGAGTGAAATTGAGAGAAAGTGAGAAAGCAGAAGAGATGGGAGGAGGGAAGAAGAACTCCAAATTTGCAGTGAGAAATCATGCGATTCAGAGATTAGATATAGTAGCAAGGATCAAAGTCTTGAGCCGACTTCGGATCACCTTTCTGGCATGGAACTGGAACGTAAGTTTTCCAAGATTCATGACAGAGATCATTGAGAGTAAGTGTCTCGATGGACCCAAGGAGGAAGGGAAGAGAGGAAATCTAGCTCGCTGGACAGAGTCGGATTGGAGACTCATACTCGGGAAGGAGGCGGGCTTGGAGCAGGGAGCCACGTTCTTGGGGAAAGGAGAGATAGCCCAAGAAACTCAGGAGGTGAGAGATGCCTTCTCGTTGAAGAGAACAAAGAATGGGTACAAGGTAGAAAGTTATAAAGACCCTGTCAAGAGAGGAATTGTGAGTGCTTTGATGGCAATCCTGAAGCCGGAGAGAACAACATATGTGATGAAACACCAAGCGGTGTTCTTTCACAAATTGTTTGCAGGAGAACCAATTAATTGGGCAAGGTGTTTTCACGGGAGAACAAGGCAGATGGTGTGGAATCTGTGGGATAAGTCGCATCCACATTACATTGTGCCGTTTGCAGTGCACTTCTACCTCGGGCTCAATTTGCTGAACTCGGCAGAGCGGAATCGGATGGTGTCGCACTTCCATCCTGATGTGCAAAAGGAGGTCAATGTCGAGGAGCAGCAATACATTCTCCAAATCCGGAGCACGGACAACTTCTACGCAAAAACAGGGGAAAATGTAGAGGTCGTAGTGAGTACCCCAACAAAGAAGAGGACTCGGCAAGCAAAAGCCGAAGAAAACAAGAAACCTCGAAAGATGCAGAGAAGTAACCCGAGGCAAGGAATGGTGGTAATTGAGTCAGAAGACGAAGACTCAGAAGGCGAGGCTGAGCTCAAGACGGAGGACTCGAAGCATGAGGAGGAACCTGAGCTGACACTACAGAGCGGAGATACGAGCAGTGATAGTGAGGACGGTGGAGAGATGACCTTGGCGCCAGTGGCTGAAGAATACAAAGAAGAAGTGCAAGCCCAGGTAGAAGTCGAAGACAATACAACGCTAGAAGACCAAGTACCGGTGCCAGAGGAGAAGAAGATTGCAGTGCAGCGAGGAGTTTGCTCGCGACGTAAGGCGAAGTGTGAGGCGGGACCGAGTCTAGTAAAAGCATAGGTAGAAGAGAGCTTGGGCAGTGAAGCATCAATCCCAATATGAAGACTCCAAAGAAGAAGGCGAGTATCAGGAGAACACGAGGAGAAAAGAGAGACCAACCATGGGAGGAAGAAGTTGCCAATGATGGAGTGGAGTACTTGCAAGAAGTAGTGTGCCCGTTGTTGGTGAAGTTGGAGCAAAAGAAGAAGGAGATGCAGTCGACTTGTCTCGAGGTAAAGACTGTATTGCAGGTGGTAGCAAGATTAGAAGAAGAGAACTCGGAGTTGAAGAGGAGTGTAACCCGAGGTGAGGAGGAGAGAGAAGTACTGCAAGCAGAGGCAGTAGAGAGAAGTCAGGTAATTGAAGACCTGAAGAGGGAAGTGAGCTATCGAGCGGATCTTGCGAGGAAGAGTGATATCGCAAGAGAGAGACAGGTAGCTGAATACAAAATCTTGAAGCAACAGTTTGCTGATTCAAGGGTAGAGCTTATTCATGCTATGGCGAGGGTAGCAGCGAAGGATCAAGAGCTTGATAGAGTGATGGAGAGTATGGAGGAGAAGAAGCAACTCTGGCAATGAGAGTTGGCTGCGAGATATAGAGAAGAAGAGAGATTACAAGAGTTACTTCGTAATCAGGAAGAGAAGGTTGTCCAGAAAGAGAAGGAGAAGGAGTCGGTGAAAGCCGAATTTGAGGAAGAATTGGCGATGTATAGAGAGGAATGGCTTGCAAATCATGAACAAGAAAGGAAGACAAGATTGGAGCCATTGCAAGAGATAGTCCTCAGAGTAAATGCGATGTTAAGTACAGAGGCCAGCGTTCAAATTGAAGAAGCGCAACTACACGAGTTGAAGTTGTTGGTGCAGGAGATGAGGCAAAGACAAGCAAAGGACACTGATTTGAATGCCTTGTTGATTAAGTTAAGAACTCGTGTAGACAGAAAGATATTAGAAGTAGAAGACAACATTTCCATTAGATTAGACTTAGTGAAAGTAGAGCTAGAAAAACTTTGGAGGGATATTAAAGCAAAACCCGAAGTAGATAACATAGGAGTGCAAATGTCTTCGGAGTTGCCATCAGAGACATTAGAGAAGAGTGGGTCAGGAGATAAGGAGTTAGAAAGATTACCCACTAGTGGAATTTCAGATCAAGAAAGAGAATTAGTAGATCTGGTAGAAGAAGTAGAAGATCTGAAACCTAAGGACAGAGTAGTAGGAAGTAAGATTACTTTGGGTTCGGGTTTGAAAGCCAAGGAAGAAGTAGACATTGGATCGTAGTAGAAACAGATTTGAGATTTGAAGGGGCAAATATGAAGAGGTGCATAGTCATTTCGGATCTGCAGGTTAGAACAGTTGTTGTAGAAACGGTATAGTTGTTAGAACTATCGAGTGCTTCACTATTTAAGAGTGGCATTTGCATGAACTTGTTGTTCAGTGCTCATGATTTCTGAGAATAGATAAAGCAAAGTGTTGTGAAGCAATGCTCGTCGCTTGAGCTTAATTTTGAGTATCAACTTTGCAATTGTGTTTGTGAGTGTGTTAAGAAATTCGAAGTGCAAGTTAGTGTGCTTGTTGGATGTTGGATTCCGCAGCCTTGATCTTCATTCTGTGTGTTTGATCCTGAGTGAAGTGCAATCAAAGCAATGCCTTGACAGATCTAAGAGGAATTGTAGTGTTGGTAGTATTCTGCATTTGTGAGTGTAGTGTGAGGTTGATGTGAAGCAATTTTGATCGAGGAAGTTGTGCCTCAATGGAGGAGTAGAACACAATTCTGAGGTGAAGTCGTTTTGCAGTGAAGTGCTATTTTTGGGAGAGCCTGAATCATCACAATCAAGATTGTTTGGAAAGATTTGATAGAGTTGTGATTAAGAAGTGTTAATTTGTGACAAGACTGCGAATCAATGCTTATTACTCTCTTCTGGGTGTGGTTTCTACCTGAGAGATTAAAGACGCAACCAAGAAGAACTAAATTGTTACTTTGCTTCGTATTTGACCAATTCTGACTTGTATCTCTGCGGGAACGAACTTTACTCACCCAATTACCACAAAAGTGATATTTGCCGGGTTGTCACATAGCTCAAGAAATGAAGCGTCTGGTCCAATACAACAATTGTAGAGAAGAAGCCAAGTATTGGGAGAAGAAGAGGTAAGGAAGGAGATTTCTACATAGGTGGAAGTAGGTGCAAGTGATGGAGTGGAGTACCTGCGAGAAATTGTGTGCCCGTTGTTGGTGAAGTTGGAGCACAAGAAGAAGGAGATGCAGTTAACCTATCCGGAGGTGAAGACTGTGTTGCAGGTATTGGCGAGATTGGAAGAAGAGAACTTGGAGTTGAAGAAGAGTATAACCCGAGGCGAGGAGGAAAGGGAAGTACTACGAGGAGAGGCAGTAGTACAAAGTCAAGTTATTGAGGACTTCAAGAGAGAAGCAAGGTATTGAGAAGAACTTGTGAAGAAGAGTGACATAGCAAGGGAGAGACAAGTAGTAGAGTACAAAATCTTGAAGCAGCAATTTGCTGATTCCAAACTAGAAATTATCCATGCTATGGCAAGGGTAGTAGAGAAGGAGAAAGAACTCAATAGAGTGATGGAGAGTGTAGAAGAGAATAAGCAACTGTGGCAATGGGAGTTGACAGTGAGATATAAGGAAGAAGAGCGATTACAAGAGTTACTTCGTAATCAGGAGGAGAAGATTGTGCAGAAGGAGAAGGAGAAAGAAACTATGGAAGCCGAGTTCGAGGCAGAGTTGGCAATGTATAGGGAAGATTGGCTTGCAGATCAGGAGCGTGAAAGGAAGATGAGATTGGAGCCATTGAAGGAGATCGTAATCAAGATGAATGTGATGTTGAGTACAGAAGCCAATATTTGTATTGAAGAGATGAGGCTGCATGAGTTGAAGTTGTTGGTGCAGGAGATGAGGAGGAGACATGCAAAGGATACAAACTTGAATGCTCTGTTAATTAGTCTCAGAACTCGGGTAGATAGGAAGATATTGGAGGTCAAAGACAATATCACGATTAGATTAGATTTAGTGAAGTTAAAGATAGATAAACTTCGGAAGGACGTTAGAGCCAAACCCAAAGTAGATGAAGTAGGAGTGCAGATGTCTTCGGAGTTACCATTGGAGACATTAGAGAAGAGTGGGTCAGCAGATAAGGAGTTTGATAGATTACCCACTAGTGAAATGTTGGATCAGGAAAGAGAATTGTTGGATCTGGTAGAAGATGTAGGAATTATGAAACTCAAGGACAGAGCAGTAGGAAGTAAAGTTACTTTGGGTTTCGGTTTGAAAGCCAAGGAAGAAGTAGACATCAGATCGGATTAGTAACCGATTTGAGATTTGAATAGGCAGATATGAAGAGATGCATTGTCATTTTGGACTGCACGTTTGCAGAGTCATAAGGAAGAGGTACATTAGGGAGATAACTATTGATTGCTTCACTATTTAAGAGTGGCATTTGCAGTATCATGTTGTTTAGTGCTCATAATTCTGAGAATAGATAAAGCAAAGCGTTGTGAAGCAGTGCTCGTTGCTTAAGCTTGATTCTGAGTATCAACTTTGTCTTTGTGTTTGTGAGTGTGTGGAGAAATTTGAAGTGCAAGTCGGAGTGCTTGTTGGATGTTGGATTCCGTAGCCTTGATCTTCATTCTGTGTGTTTGATCCTGAGTGAAGTGCAATCAGAGCAATGCCTTGACGGATCTGAGAGGAATTGTAGTGTTGGTAGTATTTTGCATTTGTGAGTGCAGTGCAAAGTTGATGTGAAGCAATTTCGATCAAGGAAGTTATGCCTTCAGTGGAGGGGTGGAACACAATTCTAAGGCAAAGTTGTTTTGCAGTGAAATGCCATTTTTAGGAGAGCCTGAATCATCACAATCAAGATTGTTTGGAAAGATTTGATGGAGTTGTGATTACGGAGTGTGAATTTGTGACAAGACTATGAGTCAGTGCTTGTTACTCTCTTCTGGGTGTGGTTTCTTTTTGAGAGATTAAAGACAACCAAGAAGAACTACATGTTACTGTTTGACTTTGTATTTGACCAATTCTGACTTGTATCTCTACGGGAACAAACTTTACTTACCCGATTACCGCAAAAGTGATATTTGCCGGGTTGTCACATGTGTATAGATAACAATGGCACAGTCACTAGGACAACAAGTGAGGGTGGACCAATTGGCTAGGGAACTAGTCTAGGAACAAGAGATCTAGGGGTCAAACTCTGTTGCGCACAATCTAGCAGGAAAGGCAGATTTTGCCAACCAATGACCAAGATCTACTCTAAACTAGCTAGCCTCACGCCAGCAAGCTGGCTTGCTGGCCCTTCTAGGCCTTCATAGCGCACAGCCCTTTGCCTCAAAGCCTATAAAAGCCAAATGAGGCCTTTCTTCTTGCCACTTCAAACCTCTTCCAAAATTGGCAAAACTTTTCCAAATCTACAAAAGTCCTCCAAACTACCCAAACTCCTCCAAATCTGGCCCAAATCTAGCCAAAATCTGACATAAAATCCAGCCAAAATCTAATGTAAAATTTGACGTAAACCCTAAAGATGGTTGTCCGCCAAATCCCCCGCTAACTTTCCACTTTAGCCAAATTGACAACACGGGTTTCTCCAAATTACAAATTCATGAGAATAGCTTCACAACTCCACCTTCAATTTGACTTTCTAAGCACAACTTGCAGCAAATTGGTCTTGTCTTCACCTTTTGAGCTCAAAATCACAACCATTGCTCGAAATTTGCTCCTTCTTTGCTCAAAATTTGGCCAATGCTTCTGCACACCGTTTGCCTTACTGCCAAATCTGCATCAATTGAACAAGCTTCTGCACACTAGGGAAACACCAAACTTGAATTGAGCTACCAACGATCCACCGAGCTTGGAGATACCACCAACACTCAAAGTTCATGCACCCAATTTCCCCCTGACTTCACTTCTCTAATGGAATCAGATTGTTTACCACTCTCAACTCAACTCAACTCAACTCAACTCAGATCAATACTTGATCTGTCACTCTATAAATTGCCAACAACTGGGCACTAATTACAGTCAAGCCACACCCACTCAAGCATAGAGAATCCAGGTGATGCTTGCCGGCCTCTATCCACCAAAGCCAGGAACTCGAAGGCTCAACATCAGAGAAGTGAGCTCTTTGGAGCTGCACTTTGAAAGTATACTCCCTGGACTCGAGCTAGGTTTGAACCCCGACGGTCCTGCTGACGGCCCCGATGACGGCACATTCAATGGTGCAAATGGTGCAAAGTGACAGTGGGCCCCATCGTGAAGTCAGTACCCCAAACACAAAATCTAACCATCGGAAAGTAGTCTGTGAGAAATTGCTGAAATAACTCTAACTACTATCACTAGAAGTCCAGTGTCCAAGCATCTAGATGCGACACTACAAATGGCATGACATCATAATGTTACTAACCTTGTGTCTTTGACATTCCTTGCATTTCATGAAGTGTCAAGTCCTTAGCTACAACATGGATGAGCATACAAAGTACAATCTCTCAATTGCTGAAGTGCTTGAGGAATAGTCTTATCTCTTCATGTTATCTTTTGTCCTTGAATAATGCAATTTTATCTCACTTAGTTCCTTGGCTCGGTTTATTGCTCTTTTATCCTTTCATATTACCATTTCCTTACATGGTGAAGATTATCAAATGAAATTTTTGTAACTCTTTCATGTAGAAGTTAATTTGAAATACGTTATCTTTTCTACTAACCATCTTCTCTCATGGATATTATCATGCATATATAAATTGCTACACAATATACATCACTATCAACATGATACACTTTAGAAGCATAACTCATATAGAAGTCATACATGAACTCTAAAGAGCCATAGTAATCAGTTTGGTTAACACACAACTTGGATCAACAACTCAACTCTCAAATCAAGAAACTACCATCAACAAGCTTTGATTACATAATCAATCAACGCCCACTCTAGCTAAGAGACTCTAGGTAACGCTCATCTATCTTTGCCACAATCACCAAGAGCTTGAAGTCTCAACATCAAAAAAGTGAGCTCTTTGCAATTGCACTCCAAAGGTATACCCCTTTGGCTTGACTTGGAACTCCAACCTTTATGGTGCCACTGAGAGCCATCTATCAATGCAAACGGTGTAATTGATGGTATCTCTAATGGTGTGATCAATAGTCCTAAAAAAAAATCTGGATGGCAATAAGTAGTCTTTGAGTAATTAAGGATATAGCTCTCACTGCCAAGATTAACACTCCAATGTCCAAGCAAGCTAGCTTCAACACTCCAAATATTTTCACAATTGTTAAGGCATATATATATATATATATATATATATATATATATATATATATATATATATATATATATATATATATATATATATTGTTATACAACATACATTGTTAATAATATCATAGACTATAGAAGCACAACTCATACATAAGTCATACATGAACTCTAAAGTGCAACAATTTCCCTCTAGTTGCCAATTAGGTTCCTCTAACTCCAAATAGTCATTTACTCCAAGTATATGATATGCTCTATCATCAAGAGGTTGTGTGATATCAAGCTTCATTTTTAGTCATATATCTTCAATCTATATCACATAAAGAGTGAACTAGCTATAGATCAAGTGCATTGAGATATAGCCATAGTCCTTGAGAAACCACCATGAGGAGAGAAATCAAACAAGTCATATGCCATCTTCTCAAATAGCTATCACACACCAATACAATAGTAGATCCACTGGAAGAGCCAAATAACATACACCACAAGCCTACACATACAATTGCCAAGCTTGGATCCATAGTTCCGTCAATGTTTAGAAGGTGAAATGGTGCATAATTATGCACATGATCCTTCCAAATAACACCATCATGTCTTTCCAACATGAGGACTCCGGAAAGTAAAACCTCACACACTATCAATAGTAATAAATGGCTACATGTACATCTAGATCTTGTCCATAGAGTAGAAAAATAAGGAGAGAAGGATGCTAAGAAGGCTTGCCAACTAAACCAATAGCCCATGGCCAACCAAGGTAATTGGAGATCCCAATCTCCCAAGTGGCTTTTTTTCAAATTGTACTTATGCAATTCTATCTTCATTTATTGTACTTATGCAATTCTATCTTCATTGTTTGAACTACCCTCATTGATTAGCCATCTTCCTTAGGATGATCTTGGGATATAATATAATGATCAATCAAGATCTTGTCACACAAGACCTGAAATTCTCCCAAAAACTTTATACTTTGATCAATCAAGACCTCAATTGGTGCACCAAAATCACTAAGTTATCCCTTTGCTAGACTTGTCAAGAAGTACCACCAACTCAATCCACTTGGAGAAGTACTCCTCTATAACCAAAAGATACCAATGATGTCTCTTAGTCAATAGTAAAGGTCTAGCAAAGTCCAAACTCCAATGGTAACCCAACTCCATGATAGGTAATGGTGTAACTATGATGTGGGAGCATTAAATGATGCTCTAACTTGATCAAAAACTGCACATCTAGCAATAAATTTTTGTACATTGGTTTGCATACTGTGCCACCAATAATGACTCTAGAGTAAGTTATATGTCCACTTTACTCCAAAATGTCCAAGCTCCTCATGAGCATGACGTACCAACTATGGTTAACCAAGACAAAAGGGGCACTCTAGCTATTGGTATTTTAACTTTAGATTAGTTTTGGTTTTTGCACTATTAGTAGAAGTACTCTTTTGGTGACACCTCTATCTGATCTACCTATCCTATCATACATAACATCCTTCTAGATATTACCAAGCTAATTTTCACCTCTAGCTAATATGTATAGCTATTGGTATTACATATATCCTAAGAAGATGTCTACCCTCCAATCTAAACCACCTAGCTTGTTAATATACATGGTCTCTATCCTTGGCATCAACTATACCACTCACAATGCAAATGCAAAGATAGTCCTTCACTAAGACATCATCATGAATATCTCATTGACCTTTACCAATATCTCCAATCTTTGGATCTAAGACCTCAACAACTCCTATTTGTACTAAGAGAGATACCATCATAGCCTCAAAAAATATACATAGAAAGGTAGATGCAAACTAAACTAGGACTATCTTCTCATCTGTCTCACCATGCCAACATGCTTTGGTATGGTCATATTGGTTGGTTCATGGGTTTCTACTCAATCTATCTACATCTCGGTTCACCACTCCATGTCTATGAATAACCATGAAATCATACTCTTGTAAAATTAGAATTCATCATGTAGCTTCTCTAACAGCTTGCCAAACTCCATCAATCACTTAAATGGTTGATGATTAGTGATGAAAGTGAATGGGTCATCAAATAGGTAATATAGAAAATGTGCGATTGCTAAGCACTCTCCCTCATATGAAATATACTTTTCCTCCACTAAATTGTTGGAGCAACTAGCATAGGACACCACAAACTCCTTCCCTCATCATCTTGGTTGGTGAGCATTGCTCTAAGTCCCCATACACTTCAATCAATATGAACTTGGAATGTTTGTTCTCTAATTGGTCTCTTAAGAATAGGAGCAAATGTCAACCTCTCCTTGAGCTCTATAAAAGCTCTCTCCTGCTCATCTCCTCAACACTATTCTTGTGTAAGTTTAGTTATCTTTGTCAAGGCCTTGGCAATGGCACTAAATTTTCTAACTTATCAACAATAGAAGTTCACCAACCCAAGGAGTGCTTGCACTTTATTCACATTTTTAGGCCAAGGAATACATGCAATAGCCTCCATCTTGATCTATTGAACGCCAAGTCCACTAAGTAGATAAGATCAAGAACACCAAGTCCACTAGAGTAGATAGTGTGACCCAAATACTTAACTTGTTTGTGGAAGAATTTGTGCTTTCTAGGATGTAATTTGAGCTGTCCAAATCTCAATCTCTCACAAACACTTCCAACAAAAGTCTCTTATGCTCTTCTAAAATAGTGTTATAAACCAAAATATCACCATTATAGCACCAATCAAAGTCCAATCCTGCTAGGATCTTGTTCATGACACTCTAGAACTAAGTAGGAGTGTTCTTTAACCCAAATGGGTAAGAGCATCCACTAATACAATACATCCTTGCCATGAGGATCAATAGCCCAAAATGTTATCTTGGACTTATCTTCCTGTTTGATTTGAAATTAATCATATTTTGCTCAAAGATCCAAAGTACTAAAGACCTTTGCATGTCAATCACATCAAAGACCTCCTCCAAGTAGGCATAACATACCAATTAGCCTTAATCTATTAGTTGATAGGATAATAATTTCCACATGTTTGCTTTTTGATACAATTACCATGCATGTCCTTCTTGGTTGGCATCATTGTAGTTGAATCATACTCTCCATGTGAAATTGTCACCAGACCAACCTGAAAAAAATCTCTACTATGACTTTGAATCAAGGTTCTCTGCATGTCATTGTATTTGTAAAGGTCAAAAAATTGGTGTTTCATTAGTCAGCTCAATCCAATTACCAGGTCTTTCATGGCACCTAAATTCTTTATACTAAAGACCAAAAAAAATCATGTAGCTCCTCAAGAACCTCCAACCTCTCTCTCTTTCCCTTCTTGTAAGTTTGGATCCAATATTTGGGTCCCAAGTATCCTCTGTAATTTATGTAGAAGTGGAAATGTATTATTACAGCTCCTCAAGAACCTCCAACCTCTCTCTCTTTCCCTTCTTGTAATTTTGGATCCAATATTTGGGTCCCAAGTATCCTTTGTAATTTATGTAGAAGTGGAAATGTATTATTAAAGTAGCTATTACACCAAGGCCTTGGAAGTAGTACTATCATACCTCTAATTGATAGAGTTCCCAACCTCAGAGTGAAAATCTTTCTTAGCTCTAGCAACAAGCTCCACACATCCTCTAGTTTCATCCAAAGTAGACCAAGGATGCAACCCAAGTAGACCATGTTCACTTGGATGTACCCTAAATAGACCACTCTCACTAGTAGTAACTAGTTGTGTCCCAAAAATATCATGCACATTTGGTCCATGGCCCCTAACATGTGCTTGAATCATCTTAATTGGCATAGAGCTTAAAAGTGTCCAAGTGGTGATGCCTATCAAGAAAATCCTATGTGCTCAACCAATCCAAGGCTCCTAATCTAGGTCAACAATTTAGGTCCATAGCTTGACCTAACACTTGGATACCTCTAACACTACTGAAATGATGGTTATACGAGTATAGAAACCTATCATCCACTCTCTTACTCATCAACATTAGGCTCCACCAATTGTTATGATTGTAAGTTCTAAACAAGTTTAATATCTCTCTCTCAAAAATCATGGGAGCTTGGGAAACTCATGAGTGTGGGTAAAGCAGCTTTGGGCTACCCAACAAGATTCACCACTACCATAGTGACCTATCAACCACTACCATTGTCTGAGATTGGCTCCCAACATCCAAAATATCATTAGATCCAAACAATCAGATGTGATGGTCATTGAATACTATCATAAGCATAATGTAGAACCTCCTTAAGGAAGAGGTTTTTCCACCAAAATGAAGATAATGAGCCCTTGATTTAAGTCTAGCTACATCTAACAACATGGTAGGTCCCATCCAAGTATGGATCTAATGTATCTTTTCCACCACACATGTGCAAGAATCACCCATCAAAAGGATGTTCTCCAAAATGTACAATAGAGAAATGACCTAATGAATCTATAGATGTTGTAGTATACATAACATCTTCCATAACATGCCAAAATGTGGATCCTATAGACCTTGACCTTTGCCATCATAGGGATGTTCATGGTGTGCCCATCTAAAAATCCCCAAATAAATGGGACCATGTCTCTTTAGATTTTATGCTCCTAACAAGGAGATGTTTATTGGTAGGATCTTCACATAACCCTTGACTATTGATATGGTAAAAACTCAGAATACCAATAGCCCAAGTGTACCACATGATTATAGAGAGACTTGCCTATCAATCTCATCTCTCTCCACATACAAGTACCTTTGAACCTGTATGCATGTTTGTAATAATGTAGTTAGTCTAGTGTTGATCCCACCAAACAACTCCAATAGACATATTTCTTCTCTATTGGATACTACCAAGCAATAAGTGTGGTATCCAAAGGTGACCATGTACTAGACTTTGAAAGCTCATCCTCAAAGTGATCTATAAGTGGTAAAAAGCTCCACCCCAAGCCAATTACACCAATCTATCCACATGATGTTGCAATTCGTCATCAAAAATCCATAGTGGAACATCCAAAGTGGATGGAATAAGCCCACTTGTACTCCAAATCTAATTGATCTACTCTAGTACTAGAATATTCTTTGCATGAGCATTCCCTACTAGTAACTCATCATGCCAAGTCATTGAACCACTAAATGCTAAAATATGTCATGGTCCTTGACTATATTGAGCCAAGACTATCAATATTAAAGCACAGTAGTAGGCAACATACACATCCCTCACTTGACTACCAATCTGGCCTACAGAAATCTATCTTCTTCCAATAGTCAATGCTAAAACCCATGGGATATAACATTGATCCACCAACTAGTACATCATATGACTCTACAAATATTGCAATGGATTGAACTTTCACTTTACTATTTTATAAAGGTATATGAACATTACTAGCATGTAGTAGATGACTTAGAATATTATGATAAAAATAGATCCAAAAGATATTCCAAATTAAGATTGTGAATCTCTTCATATTCTTGAAGTTCAATAGTCAATATAAGGTGAACTTAAATTTCATGATAATATCCACTTCTTCTTCTCCTAGCTAAACACTTTATGTTTTCAGTTGACATAAATATTTCTATTATTAATGATAATAAATTAACAATCTTCTTGCGGATATGAAAGGACCAAAGCCTAGTTCTAAAGAACTTCAAAATCCTTTTGAAAATTGGCTTCCTTTGCTACATATAATGATATTATCTTTTAGGAGATTATTCATAGTTTCTTAAAAGGCTTCTTGGATCAAGACTAGATCCTTATACACTATCAATTTATGCATCTCCTAATGATTGATACTTTTGATATTCATAACATTGCTATGACATTTGGTCGATCCCGATTGTTTGATTACATCAATTTCATAAAACTCCAAAGCCCTTTTGAGAATCAGTTATACAAATTGTTTCCCTTGTGCCCCTTACCGGTGTGGTGGTATTCCTTCAGTTGACCCCTCATTGTTCTAAATGATACACACTATTGATATTCACACATTTATGTGGGATTGCTGGATTGCACAATATATACCTATGGTGCAAAAGGTAATGTTTGCCATATTATACCTTGTAGAATATACTTATGCATAATCCCAAACTTATACATAATCCCAAACTTATACATAATGCAAAGGAATATACCTTATACAAAGGGATCTACTTATATATAATTCAAAGGACAAGAAATGCGACCGCGTAGGAAAAATGAAGGATGGGAAGACCTCATCAAGCGTATAAGGGAGGGACAACAAAGGTAACATGGGGCTAAGCCCCAATAGACTCTGTATGAGAAATCTACACTACCGCACCTAAGATATCCTAAAATTCAAAGGAAGTCATTCTGCACGAAGGAACCTGTGAAACGAACATAGAGCGTTGTGGCCAGAGTACAGTTACTACAGTACGCTTGGACTCCGTGCCGTGCAGGGCCCTGACGTGGTTATCAGTAGCTACTACTACAGTACTGGTGCTCCACCGGGTAAATGTCCATCAGAATCTCAATCCGAGGTCTCGGCACGTTTCCCGGGGACACACCCCGTCCACTGCGGAGTAAAATCCCCTCGGATTACGGTAAAGCGGAAAACTGATTCGCATCATCATCACTACTGGAGACAAGCAGCTCCGTTGTCAATCCAATGCACATATGGTTATGGCGTTTCCACAGAGACACAAATTCTCGTAATTTTATGGACTCTCCTCACAGCAGCTCCGTCCCTCACTTTAATCCAGATCTGTGGCGGAGGAGCAATTCGAAGAACAACTCCCAAGCCGGGCGATAGTGAGTAAGATCTATCGACAGACAGAAATGGCAGGAGGAGGTAATCTGGACGCCGTAAGCTGGACATGGCAGGCTTGTTGTTTCATGAGCTTTTCCGCTTTGGTCGTTCTCCGCAGTGTGGAGGCTTTAGCCTCGACGGAACAGGCCGCGGTGACCAGATTTCAGGACTATTTGAAATTCGATACGGCGCATCCCTTTCCGAATTACTATCCGGCGGCAAATTTTCTCGTTCAACAGGCCAAGGAAATCGGCCTGGACTTGAGAGTACTAGAGTACGCCCAGGGGAAGCCGGTTGTTCTGCTGAGTTGGGAAGGAACGGACCCGCTACTGCCTTCGGTGCTTCTGAATTCGCATACCGATGTCGTGCCAGCAGATCACGGCCAGTGGAAGTATCCTCCGTTCTCCGCCACCACTGATGAGGAGGGTAGAATATTCGCTCGGGGATCGCAGGACATGAAATGTGTAGGGATGCAGTACTTGGAGGCCGTACGGAATTTGAAAGCCGCTGGGTTTACACCTCAGCGGTCGGTGCATATTTCGTTTGTTCCCGATGAGGAGATCGGAGCGGACGATGGGGCCATGAAGTTTTATGAGTCGCAGGATTTCAAAGAGCTTAATGTTGCTCTTGTGATGGATGAGGGGCTTCCTTCCACGGATGAGAATTATAGGGTGTTTTATGGGGAGAGGACGGTTTGGTGGTTTTACATCACGGCCAAGGGAAGTCCGGGGCATGGATCGAGGTTGTTTGATGGGATGGCCCTTGAGAATCTGAGAATCAGTTTGGATTTGATTGCTGAGTTTCGAAAGTCTCAATTTGATAAGGTCAAGTCTGGGGAGAAGGCGGAGGGAGAAGTAGTCTCTGTCAACAACGTTTACCTGACTGCTGGAACTCCTACACCTAATGTAAGAGTTTCTGATTTCCTAATACTGTATGCAGTTCTGTTTTCCGTTTGAACTCTCTGACCTATTAGCCGTGATCACTAACTAAATTGCTGAAACCCCCAGTACCAGCGTAAAATTTTCAATCCCTAGTACATCCTGTTCCTGACCTAGTTTTTCATTTTGAATTCTCTTACCCATCTGCCTGGACCGCTCATGATCCTCTAATACACCTTCTTTTTCCTTCTATTAAAAGATCCTTTCATGCGTGCTACGATGGTAAATTCTGATGTGTCTTGAAGGTAGTCAGACTCCATCACTGAACTCTCATTTTTTCCCCTCCCCTTCTCTTAGCATGTCCCAAACCATGTCACGTACAATCGGGAAGAGCATAAGGTTTGTTAAAGCTGCTCCCTTTTGCTTTAAACACGGAATCGCTTCCGATGCCGACATCAGCAGTTTCAAGGAATGACAGTGGTGGATAAATCTACCTGCTACTAGAGCTTTGAAGCTATCTGGTCCTTGGATTTTTGTTTCAGGGTTTTCTGATGAATATGCAACCATCGGAAGCCGAAGCAGGGTTTGATATGCGGTTGCCTCCTGTTGTTGACATCGATGCCCTTAAAAAGCTGATGGAGGAGGAATGGGCACCTGCTTCTCGAAACCTTACATATCGAGTAAGAAGGATTTCTATCTTCATCGGAGGTCGAAACATTTAAAGAGTTCAACCAGAGGGCAGATAGTAGTATGTCGCATTTGAGAGTTTCTCTTCACCGTGTTATCTCCCTTCTTGATGTCCTTCCAAGTTAACGCCTATTCCTATTCTGAACAGTTTGTTCAGAAACGAGGTGTGAATAACAAACATGGAGAACCTGCCATCACTGTGGTGGACGACTCGAATCCATGGTGGGTTTTACTACAAGGAGCCGTCGCGAAGGCAGGGGGAAAGCTCGCCAAGCCAGAAATTTTCATGGCATCAACAGATGCCCGTTTTGTACGCTATCAGGGCATTCCTGCTCTTGGATTCTCTCCCATGTCCAACACACCAATTTTGCTACATGACCATAATGAGGTGAGACAATGAAATCTGAAGATGTATGTGGGGAAATTACAATGGATCCCCAAACGCATTGACGTTGATGTAACCTAGAAATGCCTTTTGAAGAGATGACGGCAGTGTCCTTTTTTTCCTCTGTAAATATAGAGTGATACCTTTTTGCTCACCTTATATTAGTTACTGTGTTTCTTTAAGGAATATATATTCTTTTACTTCTGACAATAAATATGTCCACCAGTAGTAGTATATAGTAAATTCCGGTAATTCCGGTTATTTTGTCGCTTAAACTCGTTCTCGTTTCCAGTTTTTAAATGTGAAGGAATACTTGAAGGGCATCAAGGTGTACGAGCAGATTATCCGTTCATTCACCATCCTCAAAGAGGACAATGCAGCTTCTCCCCACACTTGGCGCACAACTGGAGGTATTACAGAAACGATACATACAGAGCTGTAAGCTCTTTGTTTAGATTTAGGTTGTGGTAATTTGGCGGGCTCTACTTGAATAGGTTGTCACATCTTCAATCTGTAATTAGCACCTGATACCTGATAAGATAAAAGCTTTCAACTTTATTTTCCAAGCAGTGAGAACTCTACGAGGACTGCACATTCGCACTCTATACCGTTTGTGAATTGCAGGATCTAAAAACTCAAGGTAGAACGCCTCCAACAAACAAGCTCTAGAAGCATAGCGTCCAAAGAACTCTGGACCTAGAAATTACCGATTTTTGAGAACAAAGAACAGTTTTGTTCTATATTCGAGGACTTTGTAGAGAGCTAGGTGTTATGAAACCTTTAATGTTTACTCTCCAGCGGTTTGTTCTCAACTCAGAGTTGAAGAATGTAAAAATGCCTCCAGCGATGTAAAGTAATGCGCCTTCTATATAAACAAATCATGTTATCAGCATATCCTTTCAAATCCGCGAGGGATGATGCTTGTACCAATTATGAACAAATTCCACAGTAAATAGGAAGGCCATTATAGAGATGTATTCAGTATTTGAATTCTGTTATTAGCTACAGTGATCGTATGAGATGTGTCAAAATCATATTCTTTTATAATTGAAACTAGAATCTTTAAGCTCAGCCATAATACACCACGAGATAGCGAGCAAGATTTAACTTTGTTCTCAAGCTAATTATCTAATTCTCTAACTTTTTGAGTATGTGAAAAATTTAATGTATGAAAAGATCTGCGCTATATATACCTCGGAAGGAAAAAAGAGGAATACAAAGCACCCAAGAGAATTAACATTGTCACATTCATAGTCGTCGTACTCTACATGATGTGGTTATTGTGAACCTTGCAAACAGAGATACTACCAAGCGAGCATTCAAGCAAGAGTAGCAATGACCATCGCAAGTTGTGGGTTGTGGGTGGACCTGGTAAGTCCATCCATTGCTCAATCTGAACTTGGGACGTCGAGGACCAAAGAAATTGTGCAATTGTGTCTCAGATGGCATCATGAACCCTAGTAGGTTCTCCTCCTATACCACACCATAAAAGATGTATGCCCTATGCATCATATGTAGAAGAACCACAAGCATATTGGTATGGGATCCCTATCAAGGCTGGATGGGGGAGACCTAAACGGAGAAGGAGTGTAGTGGAGAACTCCTAAGAAGTGAAACAAAAATCCTTTATCAAAGGGAAAGCAAGGAGCCAAGCTCTAGAGTCTTTTCCACCACTAGAAAGAATCCTAGCTCTATTAGATACCAGTGCATCAATGAGGATGCTTGTGAGGGTGTGTATCATTGATGTTTACCTGAATCTTCCTAGAGTCTAGAGAAACAAAGTTTGCAAATGGTGGAAGTGATGTGTGTGCGGAGCCAAGTAGAAGATCATGAGCCAATCATAGATAAATATGAAATTCATGAGTACTTGAGTCCACCGTCGTGATAGGTGCCAATAGAAAAGGACAACCATGGTGTAAAAACCTATCGGTTAAGCGAAGGGCGACTAGGGCCCAAGCACCTATAAAAGCAGCTAGTACAATGATCTCATGTAGTACAAGACCATATCCTCCCATGGCTATAGTTAGGGCTATATGTAATCTACACCACTCCTCAAAAAATTGCGGAAGCATACATGGTCCTATCTAGGTAGAGAAGGTGTGACGTACGTTGCTATCAAACGTGTGTAAGTGTGGTAGAAGTACATCTGTAGGAGGGTATGTGCGGGCTAGATAGGAGGCTTGGAGAAGACTACTACATGCTAATATGGAGTAAGCTACTTGTGTGTTCTCCAAACTAGGGAGCAAGTAAACGTGGATGATGGCATGCACAAGTGTCAAAGATGAATGTGCTACAATAATCCTCCACCCCCAATGGAGATCCTAACACTCTCATGCCTCCAATTGAGAACTAGAACCTAGGTGGAAAATCAAAGGGAGTGAGAATAGCACATGGGCTCCATACCTTGCATTTATGAGTCTGGGCTCATAAACCCAAGGTCTCTAAGCTACATGTGAAAATCTATACTACTTGAACCACATCCTCCAAAGGCTCTAAGATGTGATTATCATTAGAAAGGGACGGGGAGACAACAAAAAAAGGCAATTGCAACTTTTGGAAGAGCTATGGCAAAAAGAGGTCCTTTTTGCCATAGCTCTTCCAGAAGTTGCAATTGCCTTGGGGATTACCTTGGCATGTATCCTCCACAGATGCAAGCTGTTTGAAGTCTCTTATGGTAGTATTGTGCTATACAACAAGGGAGTCTCTATGCCATAGAATGTGAAAAAAAATGGAATAAAGGAAGGGATATGATCCCTAGCTGAATGAAGAACCCAAAACAAGGCTAGGTAAGATATGGTATTGAAAGCATTAGAGACATACATTTGGATGATCATCCAGTCAAGGTGGAGATCCAAGGATGCTCTGATGCATGCAATAATCATCTCAATATCCACTAGAATGGCCACAACAAACTGATGTAGGGATAAAAAGGAAGAAAAAGAGTGACATAATTGTAGGCAAATGGCATGAGAGACTAGCCGGATAAAGACATCTGCAATAACAATGAAGAAAATGCCAAAAGTCTCCTTGGACAAGGTAAGGCAACAAGAAGCACCAAATAGATGAGTTGCTCCAAGGTGCACTAGATATGAAGCAATACGTTGACAAAAAGCAAAGAGAAGAGGAAAAGTGGAACTTGGAGTGTCAGGAGAAAGACAATCACGTAAGTGCTCAAAGACAAAACCTGATGGCCCGCCCATAGAGAAACGTGGGGAATGAAGTAAAGCATGAGCAAAGATGGAATGTGTAAGCTGAAGCTCCTCATCTTGCTAATAATCATGGAGGAAGGTATGATTCCTCGATAGATGGATGGAACATATGTAATGTTGATATAGTATCAAGAGAGAAGGGTGCTAGTTGAGGGTGGAGCTAGTGCATGGGCTACATGTCTATATTCCCTTACCTGGCCTAACATCAAGGAGCAATGACTATGACAATGCTCCAAGGAAGGGCATGGGATTATGAGGTCTCAATAATCCTCCTAGTTGTTGCATGTGCACGTATGATAAACTAGTCTTGAAGAGCAAACCAATCTCCTCTCAAGAACCTATGTCTCAAGGTGTCCTGATGGGAAGTCTTGTTGAAGTTTGAATGATAGACTATAATAGGTTTGTCCTTTCTTAAATACATTACCCTTGAATCTAATAACCCAACTAAAATAAGAAGAATCACATGTCTTTCTTAGATGTATTACCTTGTATTTAATAACTCTATTAAGCAAAAATAATCTTGTCATCATTTGAGATATTCTCAGATCTATGGAGTTTAGATATACATATTAGATTTTGATCATGCTGGACATGTAAAATACTAAAATCATTGAGTTATAAAATATTAAAAATTTTGGTATTGAAAATGAAAACAACTAAAAGCATTGAATATTATGAAATATTATCTCAAAGTTTAAAGACTAAAGACTAACTATTACACTAAGCAGAAATCTCAATTAAATTGAAAGACTAATTAAAGAAGTTTTAAATCAAGTGAAGGTTATTATAAAATAATTGGTTTAAGTTCTATATGTGTGACAAATTTTGTGCTAATATTTCATAAATAATTTCTAAATATTTACATTTATTAATAAGTTTATAAAATTTTAATCTAGTTTAGAAATTATAATTATAAATTTTTTCTTAATGAAAACTTTGACAATTGAATTATTTAAAGCTTCTTTATATCTATTGGCCAATATTAATACCAATGGTTTTCGTACAAAAGTTTTATATGTACTTTACATTTATTGGGTTAATATTATTATAATATAAAATTAAATTTACATATATGATTGATTTTTTAATCTATTTAAAATATGATACACATTGCTATATAATACATATTTCTATCTATATTATGTGTTATAGAAATAATTTTTTTAAATTGAATTCAATTTTTTAATATAAATCTTAAAGTGTTTAATAAATCAAAAATAAAATTATATATATTCTATGAACAAGTAATTGGTTATAATCATCAAATTAAATCTACTCTAGTTAAAAAAAATTAATTATGTTTATCAACTTTATCTATGATAACAAAGAATTCAAAGATTCAATACCATAGAACTAAGCTCTTTAAGCTTCACTACAAGATATACCTCTCCTTGGAGAGACCACTGAGTTTAGCCCTAACAACAAACCCAATGAAATTGATGGTGCAAATGGTGATTCCAATGGTGCAACCAAAAATCCTAATAGAATAGATGACCATCACTAAGTAGTACATGAGTAGTTACTAATACACATGTGATTGCCAAGATAATCACTCAAGCACCTAGCAAACTAGCTTAGTCATTGCAAATATTATGACATGTTTTGTATATATATACATGGTTACACAATAAACATCATTGTTAACATCATACACTATAGAAGCATAATCTATATAGGAAATTATACACAAACTCTAAAGTGTCACAATCATTGTCTAGTTGGAGGTTATGTCCCTCTACTCTAAGTATATGATATGCCTTATGGTGAACAAAGATCAAGATGCTAGGTCCCATTATTAATTACTTGTTGGTAATCTATACCACATAATGAATGAAGTAGCTAAAGTGTCAAATATGTCAAAGAAATAGCCACTCATCTATACCACATAATAAATGAACTAGCTAAAGTGTCAAATACATCAAAGAAATAGCCTTTGCACTTGAAGAATAGCATTGAGAGGAGGGTCAAACATGCCAAATAACATCCTCTCAAATAGATATCACAAATGCCAACATAATAGTATTTACACTACTAGAACCACATAACATACACACCATACAGCTGCCAAGCTTGCATCAAATCATACAATCAATGTTTAAGAGGTGACATGACATACAATTGCACATATGATCCTTCCAAATAACATCATCATGTCATTCAAACATAAGGATTTTGGAAGGCAAAACCTTAAGCATTCTAAAAGTAATATGGCTTGTAGTCATATCAAGAATTTTTAGTGTATTTTACTTGCTATATATATATATACACCAAGATGAAACTCATGGATTTAGGTCTATAACCTCCCATCAAATAATAACATAATATAAAGTGTCCCTTATATTGAGCAATCACTAAGTCCTCAAATTCCATTGGTATCACTCTTTGATGATCACTATCCATTGAGAATATATGCTTACTCATACATCAAGATTATCCATATCCAAAATGAGAGCACAATCACAATAGATAGTAGTAGAAAAATTTGGATCTTGCCAATATAGTAGGAAATAAGGAAAGAAGGATGTTAAAAATGCCTATTGACTACAGCTCAAACCCATAGCCAACCAAGGTAATTGGACATTAATATTTGAAGTAGCCTCTTTGCAAATGATACTTATACAATCCTTTCTTCATTATCTAAACAACTCTTTCTACTAACTATCTATCTCAAGGTAATCTTGAGATGTATTGCAATGATGAATCAATGTCATACAAGACCTAAAACTCTCCCAAGAACTCTATACCTTGATCAATCAAGACCTTGATTAATGTGATCCAAATACTCTACTTGTTCTTGGAAGAATTTTCACTTCCCATGATGTAATTTGAATCCATAATATCTCAATCATTCAAACACCTCCAACAGATATCTCTCATGCTCCTACACTATAGCACTATAGACCAAAATATCATCAATATAATATTGAGCAAAATACAATCTTGGTAGGAGCATTCTTTAGCCCAAATAGTAAGAACTAACACTACTTCAATACATTCTTTCCATGAAAATCATTGCTCAAAATGCTATATTGGCCTTCTCTTCCTCCTTGATTGGCAATTGATGGTAACTTGCACAAAGATCCAAATTACTAAAGACCTTTGCATATCCAATTGTATCAAAAATCTCCTCTAGTATAAGCATAGTATACCAATCAACCTCTGCTTATCAATTGATAGGACAATAATCTCCACACATCCAACTATTAGTGTAGTTACTATACATATCTTTCTTGGTTGGCATTATAATGGCTGAAATATACTTCTGTGTGATATCTTCACTAAACTAGCTTCAAATAGATCTCAACTCTTGCTCTAAATCAAGACCATTTACATATCACTATATCTACAGAACATCAAAAGTCTAGTTTATTAACTCAATCAAAATACTAGGTCCCTTTAGAGAACCCACATCTTTCATGAAAGATGAATGATGAAACAACTCTTGTAGCTCTTCAAGAACATCCAAACTTTATCTCTCCTTTCTTATAAGCTTGGGTCCAATGTTTGGCTCCAAAGTATCTTTACAAGCACTATAAAGGTGAAGGATGTATTATTTGGTTGTTGCACCAAAAATTTTGGAGTAGTATTATCATACTCTCAACCACTAGGATCCACCATCAGAGCAAAAATCTCTCTTTGCTTTGGCTACAAGCTTCACACATCCTCTAGTTGCATCCCAAGTAGACCAAGATGGTATCCTAAATAGATCATGCTCACCAAATACATTAGTAGACCAATCACTAATAGTCACTAGTTATGTACCAAGAATAGCACACTCACTTGGCATATGCTTGAACCATCTTGATAGGCACATAATTCACAAGTGTCCTAGTGGTAATGCCTATGAAGTGTATCTTGCATTGGTCTGTAACACCCCTTGAACCATGCATGCTATATAGGGATATTAAATTTGGTATTGCAAATAGTGAAGAAATATTATCTATATGGAGTTTAGGTAAGCTTCTACATTAGTCATCATTAGCTAGAGTTAGTCCTAGCTAAGATAAAGATGATCCTATTCTAGAGGAAGGGAAAAGAGTGAGCATCACTATTTTGTCTTCTAGTGTATTGACATGGTATTATTAATATTTATTTGACTTTGAGGAAAGAGTTGAGAAATCTTGGGCCCATTATGGTGCCCACATTTTTTTTTTCAAAATAAAGGAGAAGAAGTGTACATAGAAGTCGAATTGCGCCTATATGGCCGAAGAAGGCGAAGGAAAGAGTCTTCAGGATGAAACCCAAAGTAAAGTGACTTTGGGTCATAAGGAAAAGTACTCGGAAATGCCCTGTCAGCATACAACCCGAAGTAAATTGTCTTCGTATTGGGGGGAGCTCAACCCGAGGCGAAGACAGTCTAACAACCTTTAGTTGGGGTGAGAAATTCAAGAAGAGGCCGTTTAAAAACTGGCAGCCCATACACGCAAAGGTTTATTGACAGTGATAGGTGCATGCCGGAGGTGTGATTTCTCGGTAGAAACTCAAAGTGACGAAAGACAAAGAAGCGCAACTCTATAAAAATTGAAACTACAACGATGTCGAGTAATTTTCCTTTGCCGTTGAGAAGTTGTCTTGCAGGTGATCGGGGAAAGGGAAATAGAGTTGGGATCGTGTTAGTGCGCAAGGGCGAAGTCGCGAGAGTGAAATCAAGAGAAAGTGAGAAAGTAGAAGAGATGGGAGGAGGGAAGAAGAACTCTGAATTCATAGTGAGAAATCATGTGATTCGGAGGTTAGATGTGATAGTGAGGATCAAAGTCTTGAGCCAACTTTGGATCACCTTTCTGGCACGGAACTAGAACGTAAGTTTTCCAGGACTCATGACAGAAATCATCGAGAGTAAGTGTCTCGATGGACCCGAGGAAGAGGGGAAGAGAGGAAATCCGGCTCGCTGGACAGAGTCGGATTGGAGACTTGTACTCGGGAAGGAAGCAGGCTCGGAGCAAGGAGCCATGTTCTTGGGGAAGGGAGAGATAGCCTAGGAAACTCAGGAGGTGAGAGATGCCTTCTCGTCAAAACAGACAAAGAATGAGTACAAGGTTGAGAGCTACAAAGACCCTGTGAAGAGAGGGATTGTGAGTGCTTTGATGGCTATCCTGAAGCCAGAGAGAACCACTTATGTGATGAAACACCAAGCGGTGTTCTTCCATAAGTTGTTTGCAAGAGAACCAATCAATTGGGCAAGGTGTTTTCATGGGAGAACGAGGCAGATGGTGTGGAATTTGTGGGATAAGTTGCCTCCACACTACATCGTGCCGTTTGCAGCACACTTCTACCTCGGGCTCAACTTGCTGAATTTGGCGGAGCGGACTAGGATGGTGTCGCACTTCCATCCGGATGTGTGAAAGGAGGTCAATATCGAGGCACATCAATACATCTTGCAAATCAGGAGCACCGACGACTACTACGCAAAGACGGGGAAGAACGTGGAGGTCGCAGTGAGTACCCCGACAAAGAAGAAGAGTCGGCAAGGAGAAGCCGAAGATAGCAAGAAACCTCAGAAGATGCAGAGAAGTAACCCGAGG
The DNA here is from genome assembly GCA_948567375.1 of Lunularia cruciata. Taxonomy (NCBI): domain Eukaryota; kingdom Viridiplantae; phylum Streptophyta; class Marchantiopsida; order Lunulariales; family Lunulariaceae; genus Lunularia; species Lunularia cruciata. The sequence goes on from OX419758.1 coordinate 31,019,001, forward strand.
CAAAGTATGATGGTGATTGAGTCGGAGGATGAGGACTCAGAAGGAGATGCCGAGCTCAAAACGGAAGACTTGGAACACAAGGAGGAGCCTGAGCTAACGTTGCAGAGTGGAGATACGAGCAGCGATAGTGATGAAGTGGGAGAAATGACATTGGCGCCAGCAGCTGACAAATACGAGGAAGAAGAAGTGCACGCTGAGATGAAGGCCGAAGACAACACACAGTTGGAGGACGAAGTAACTGTGCCCGAGGAAAGAAAGATTGCAGTACATCGAGGAGTTTGCTCAAGATGTAAGGCAAAGTGTGAAGCAGGGCCAAGTAAAGTAAAGGAAGAGGTCAGAGAAAGCTCGGGCAGTGAGGCGTCAATTCCGATACGAAGACTGCAAAGGAGAAGGCGGGTATCAGGTGAAGAAGAAGTAAGGAAGGAGATTTCTATGCAGGAAGAAGTAGTTGCAAGAAATGGAGTGGAGTACTTGCAGGAAATTGTGTATCCATTGTTGGTGAAGTTGGAGCACAAGAAGAGGGAGATGCAGTCAACATGTCCAGAGGTGAAGATTGTGTTGCAGGTGTTAGCGCGACTAGACAAAGAGAACTTGGAGTTGAAGAAGAGAGTAACCCGAGGTGAGGAGGAAAGGGAAGTACTACAAGCGGAGGCAGTAGAGAGAAGTCAGGTAATTGAAGACCTGAAGAGAGAAGTGAGCTATTGAGAGGAGCTTGTGAAGAAGAGTGACATAGCAAGGGAGAGACAAGTAGCTGAATACGAGATCTTGAAGCAGCAATTTGCCGATTCAAGAGTAGAAGTTATCCATGCTATGGCGAGAGTAGTAGCAAAGGATCAAGAGCTCGATAGAGTGATGGAGAGTATGGAAGAGAAGAAACAACTCTGGCAACGAGAGTTGGCGGCGCAATACAGAGAAGAAGACTAATTATGAGAATTACTTCGTAATCAGGAGGAGAAGTGTGGTGCTCACATTTTTTGTTTTTCTCAAAATAAAGAAGAAGAAGTGTACAAAGAAGTCGAATTGCGCCTATATGGCCGAAGAAGGCAAAGAAAAGAGTCTTCGGGATGAAACCCAAAGTAAAGTGACTTCGGGTCATAAGGCAAAGTACTCGGAAATGCCATGTCAGCATACAACCCGGAGTAAATTGTCTTTGGATCGGGGGGAGGTCAACCCGAGGCAAAGACAGTCTAACAACCTTTCGTTGGGGCAAGAAATTCAAGAAGGGGCCATTTTAAAACTGGCGGCCCATACGCACAAAGGTTGATTGAGAGTGACAAGAGCATGCCGGAGGTGTGATTTCTTGGTAGAAACTCAAAGCAACAAAAGACGAAGGAGTGCAACTCTATAAAAATTGGAACTGCAACGACAAAATGTCGAGTAATTTTCCTTCACCGCTGAGAAGTCGTCTTGCAGGTGATCATGGAAAGGGAAATAGAGTTGGACTCGTGTTAGTGCGCAAGGGCAAAGTCGCGAGAGTGAAATTGAGAGAAAGTGAGAAAGTAGAAGAGATGGGAGGAGGGAAGAAAAACTCCAAATTCGTAGTGAGAAATCATGCAATTCGGAGATTAGATGTGATAGCAAGGATTGAAGTCTTGAGCGGACTTCGGATCAGTTTTCAGGCATGGAACTGGAACGTAAGTTTTCCAGAATTCATGACAGAAATCATCGAGAGTAAGTGTCTCGATGGACCCGAGGAAGAAGGGAAGAGAGGAAATCCGGCTCGATGGACAGAGTTGGATTGGAGACTCGTACTCGGGAAGGAGGCAGGCTCGGAGCAGGGAGCCACGTTCTTGGGGAAAGGAGAGATAGCCCAAGGGACTCAGGAGGTGAGAGATGCCTTCTCGTCAAAAAGAACAAAGAATGGGTACAAAGTTGAGAGTTACAAGGATCCAGTGAGGAGAGGGATTGTGAGTGCTCTCATGGCAATCTTGAAGCTGGAGAGAATGACTTATGTGATGAAACACCAAGTGGTGTTCTTCCATAAGTTGTTTGCAGGAGAACCAATCAATTGGGCAAGGTGTTTTCACGGGAGAACAAGGCAGATGGTGTGGAATCTGCGGGATAAGTCACCTCCACACTACATTGTGCCGTTTGCAACACACTTCTACCTTGGGCTAAATTTGCTGAACTCGGCAGAGCGGACTCAGATAGTGTCGCATTTCCATCCGGATGTGCAAAAGGAGGTTGATGTCGAGGAGCAGCAATACATTCTCCAAATCCGGAGCACAAATGACTACTACGCAAAGACAGGGAAGAACGTGGAGGTCGTAGTGAGTACCCTGACGAAGAAGAGGAGTCGGCAAGGAGAAGCCGAAGAAAGCAAGAAACCTCAGAAGATGCAAAGAAGTAACCCGAGGCGAGGAATGGTGGTAATTGAGTCAGAAGATGAAGACTCAAAAGGCAAGGCCGAGCTCAAAATGGAGGACTCGGATCATGAAGAGAAACCTGAGCTGACACTACACAATGGAGATATGAGCAGTGATGGTGAAGAAGGAGGAGAGATGACTTTGGTGCCAGCTGCTGAAGAATACGAAGAAGTGCAAGCCGAGTTGGAAGCCGAAGACAACACAGCGCTGGAGGACGAAGTATCGGTGCCAGAGGAGAAGAAGATCACAGTACAATGAGGAGTTTGCTCGCGATGTAAGGCGAAGTGTGAAGCGGTGCCAAGTAGAGGGAAGGAAGAGGTAGAAGAAAGCTCGGGCAGTGAGGCGTCAATTCCGATACGAAGACTCCAGAGAAGAAAGCGAGTATCGGGAGAACACAAAGTGAGAAGAGAGACCACTCCGCAGGAGGAAGTAGTTGCAAGTGATGGAGTGGAGTACCTGCGAGAGATAGTGTGCCCCTTGTTGGTGAAGTTGGAGTACAAGAAGAAGGAGATGCAGTCGACTTGTCCAGAGGTGAAGACTGTTTTGCAGGTCTTATCGAGATTAGAAGAAGAGAACTCGGAGTTGAAGAGAGGTATAACCCGAGGTGAGGAGGAGAGAGAAGTATTGCGAGCAGAGGCAGTAGAGAGAAGTCAGGTAATTGAAGACCTGAAGAGGGAAGTAAGCTATTGAGAGGATCTTGCGAGGAAGAGTGACATAGCAAGGGAAAGACATGTAGCTGAATACAAAATCTTGAAGCAGCAGTTTGCTGATTCAAGAGTAGAACTTATCCATGCTATGGCGAGGGTAGCAGCAAGAAATTGATAGAGTGATGGAGAGTATGGAGGAGAAGAAGCAACTCTTGCAAAGAGAGTTGGCTACACGGTATAGAGAAGAAGACCAATTGCGAGAATTACTTTGTAATCAGGAGGAGAAAGTAGTTCAAAAGGAGAAGGAGAAGGAGACGGTGAAGGCCAAATTTGAGGAAGAATAGGCGATGTGCAGAGAGGAATGGCTTGCAGATCGGGAACAAGAAAGGAAGACACGATTGGAGCCGCTAAAGGAAATTGTCCTCCAGATGAATGCGATGTTAAGTACAGAAGTTAGCGTTTGAATTGAAGAAGCACGCCTGCACGAGTTAAAGTTGTTGGTGCAGGAGACGAGGCGAAGACAAGCAAAAGACACCGAGATGAATGCCTTGCTGATCAAATTGAGAACTCGTGTAGATAGGAAGATATTAGAGGTAGAGGATAACATTTCAATTAGATTAGACTAAGTGAAAATAGAACTAGAAAAACTTCGGAAAGGTGTTGAAGCAAAACCCGAAGTAGATAACATAGGAGTCCAAATGACTTCAGAGTTACCATCAGAGACATTAGAGAAGAGTGGGTCGGGAGATAAGGAGTTAGATAGATTACTCATTAGTGATATTTCAGATCAAGAAAGAGAATTGTTAGATCTAGTAGAAGAAGTAGGAATTATGAAACCCGAGGACAGAATATCAGGAAGTAAATTTACTTTGGGTTTGGGTTTGAAAGCCAAAGAAGAAGTAGACATCGGATCGGATTAGTAACAGATTTGAGATTTGAAGAGGCAGATATGAAGAGGTGCAGTGTCATTTCGGATCTGCAAGTTAGAACAGTTGTTGTAGAACGGTATAGTTGTTAGAATTGTTGATTGATTCACTATTTAAGAGTGGCATTCGCAGTTAAATGTTGTTCAGTGCTCATTATTTCTGAGAATAGATAAAGCAAAGTGCTGTGAAGCATTGCTCGTCGTTTGAGCTTGATTTTGAGTATCAACTTTGTGTCTATGTTTGTGAGTGTGTGAAGAAATTCAAAGTGCAAGTCAGAGTGTTTGTTGGATGTTGGATTCCACAGCCTTGATCTTCATTCTGTGTGTTTGATCTTGAGTGAAGTGCAATCAAAGCAATGCCTTGACAGATCTGAGAGGAATTGTAGTGTTGGTAGTATTCTGCATTTGTGAGTGCAGTGCGAAGTTGATTTGAAGCAATTTTGATCGAGGAAGTTGTGCCTTCAGTGGAGGGGTGGAACACAATTTTGAGGCAAAGTCGTTTTGAAGTGAAGTGCCGTTTTTGGGAGAGCATGAATCATCACAATCAAGATTGTTTGGAAAGAATTGAAGGATTTGTGATTAAGGAGTGTTAATTCGTGACAAGACTACAAGTCAGTGCTTGTTACTTTCTTCTGGGTGTGGTTTCTACTTGAGAGATTAAAGACGCAACCAAGAAGAACTAAATTGTTACTTTGCTTTGTATTTGACCAATTTTGACTTATATCTCTGCGGGAACAAACTTTACTTACCCGATTACCGCAAAAGTGATATTTGCCGGGTTGGCACAAGAAGGTAGTACAGAAGGAGAAGGAGAAGGAGACGGTGAAAGCCAAATTCAAGGAGGAGTTGGCAATGTACAGAGAGGATTGGCTTGCAGATCGGGAACAAGAAAGGAAGACAAGATTGGAGCCAATAAAGGAGATTGTCCTCCAGATGAATGCAATGTTGAGTACAGAGGCCAACGTTTGAATTGAAGAGACGAGACTGCACAAGTTGAAATTTTTGGTGCAGGAGACGAGGCAAAGACAGGCAAAAGACACCGAGATGAACGCCTTGTTGATTAAATTAAGAACTTGTGTAGATAGGAAGATATTAGAGGTAGAAGATAATATTGCGATTAGACTAGACTTAGTGAAAATAGAGATAGAAAAGCTTCGGAAAGATGTTGAAGCAAAACTCAAAGTAGGTAACATAGGAGTGAAAATGTCTTTGGAGTTACCAGTGGAGACATTAGAGAAGAGTGGGTCGGGAGATAAGGAGTTAGATAGATTACCCACTAGTGGAATTTTAGATCAGGAAAGATAATTGCTGGAATTGGTAGATAAAGTAGGAAATCTGAAACCCGAGGAAAAAGTGATAGGACATAAGATTACTTCGGGTTCGGATTTGAAAGCTGAAGACGAAGTAGACATCGGATCAGATTAGTAACCAATTTGAGATTTGAAGAGGCAGGTATGAAGAGATGCATTGTCATTTCGGATCTGCAGGTTAGAAAAGTTGTTGTAGAACGGTATAGTTGTTAGAACTGTCAATTGATTCACTATTTAAGAGTGGCATTCGCAGTTAAATGTTGTTCAGTGCTCATTATTTCTGAGAATAGATAAAGCGAAGTGCTGTGAAGCAGTGCTCGTTGTTTGAGCTTGATTCCGAGTATCAACTTTGTGTCTATGTTTGTGAGTGTGTGGAGAAATTTGAAGTGCAAGTCAGAGTGTTTGTTGGATGTTGGATTCCACAGCCTTGATCTTCATTCTGTGTGTTTGATCCTGAGTGAAGTGCAATCCAAGCAATGCCTTGACAGATCTGAGAGGAATTGTAGTGTTGGTAGTATTTTGCATTTGTGAGTGCAGTGCGAAGTTGGTGTGAAGCAATTTTGATCAAGGAAGTTGTGCCTTCAGTGGAGGGGTGGAACACAATTTTGAGGCAAAGTCGTTTTGAAGTGAAGTGCCGTTTTTGGGAGAGCCTGAATCATCACAATCAAGATTGTTTGGAAAGATTTGATGGAGTTGTGATTATGGAGTGTTAATTTGTGACAAGAATACAAATCAGTGCTTATTACTCTCTTCTGGGTGTGGTTTCTACTTGAGAGACTAAAGAAGAAATCAAGAAGAACTAAATTGTTACTTTGCTTTGTATTTGACCAATTCTGACTTGTATCTCTATGGGAACGAACTTTACTTACCCGATTACCGCAAAAGTGATATTTGCCGGGTTGTCACACCCACAAGCCTTGTTGGTGTAGAATTTTCTTATACTCCAACAATAGCCCATCTGAAGAAATCCTTGACTTAGTTTATAGTTGAGGATAAGATCACCTGCCCATGGAATTATTCCCATATGCTTGGACATTCCTTCCAACTTTTTGACTTTATTTGACTTTTAGCCTTGTAAATTGAGTTACTCCAATAATTAGTAACTATGATGTGTAATTTTTTCACAAGTATGTAAGCTAGGGATGAGAAGGTATGCATCATCTTTTCATTTGCAACTATCTCTCTTTAATTGAGTTCTCTAGTGAGCAATGTCTTGAGTCTTGGAGGTGCCTTGGAGTTCTAGCATTGGAAGAATGTGATGGAGTTCCTTGCCTTCTTAGTCCATGGTACACTACCTTAATAGCCATCAAGTATTCATCCTAAGTGAGAGACAAGATGACTCATAATTTTTGGTTCCATTGTTGGGACATATCTAGAAGATAACATTCCACATATAATTCTATATTAAGCTAAAAGAGGTTATGAAAGCTCACTTGGAAAGAATATTAAGGAATGAGAGGGTTGAAATTATGTTAGAAAACTTGGATCCATTTGTATACCCTTTAGTTCATTACGATATTTTTGAAGTAGTATTGTATATACCATACACATGAGAGGATTTGGAGATATTGCATGAGGTGGATGGTAGATTTTGGGGATTACTATGATTTTGGGTAATTTTGAGATCTAAACTTGAAATTTTCATAGAGGATGGCTTGGATTATTTATTAATTTGAAATTATTGTAAGAGCCGCTACACGCATTGTCTTACTTTTCTTTACTCTCTCTGGGAACACATATGGTGCCTAGCTGTGGAGACCATAGATTAGAGGCTATAGGTAAACCCATAACTAATTGTCTGAACACACGTGTTACTTGACCGTTGGAACCTTCCTCTCTCTTAACTAGTATTATTGCTATTTAGGAAAGGTAGTGACGGACAACCTAACCGGTCATCAAAACACGCACTCCTGGTCTGCTGCTCAACACCTCCAGCATTACCAAGGAGAAATACAAAGCACTCCTAGAAGGAAATAACCTAAACGCAACACCCACACACCAATCCAAACCCACTCGGCGTACAAATAGGCATACAAGCACAGAGAGGATCCAATCACAAGAATACGGTAACAACTCTTTGTACTTTTTGTTGGAAAAGAGCTTCAAAGCCTTACTGATTTTTCATCAAGCTCATTTCAACCTGTACTCCAAGCCTCCTCCAATCTGAACTTCAGATTTCAACAATTTTCTACTCCAAGTGGAGAATTCCTATGTATTCTTGATGGGGAAAACTCTACACAACTCATATAACCATAACTTTTTCTGTGTAGCTTGAATTCCAGAGTTTTAGAATGAAATGAAAAGCCTGTGAGATAAGCTTTTCAATGAAATAAAGTAGGCCTCAATCAGATCACTACAGCTCCCTTGAAAGCTCTCAAAGTTGGCCAGATGTTTCACAACTTTCACCCTAATTTTGAAATCCCTATTTTAGGGTTTTGCCCCTGGTCCTTGCCAACTTTCCCCTAATTTCTAAATCTGATGTACACTTGATCCTCAAAAAACACTCTAGAAATCTGAACTCTCAATCATAGTCACAAAAGTGAGAGAATTGACATTCAATTATGATTGAAGAAAGAAGTGCTCCTTCAAGCTTACGACAATCTTTTCAATAAAACTTGTTGCATTGGATCTCACTCTCTATGAATCCAGAGCCAACTAAATTTTCTATAGTAGTTTTTTGTGCTTTTTTTTAACACTCTAAAAAGTTTTATTGCCTAATCCAACCCCAATCCCTAGATGTGGATCAATTCTTGAGCTGGGCTAACTTGTGAGCTCTACAGACCCAAGTATACTTGATCCAATACCCTGATTTCTCTATTTGAAGAATTCACATGAAACCTTTATAAAAAGGTGGAAACTCTACCCACCAACAACACTGGAAATTTTCATAAGGCAACTCAAACCACAACTTGGGGAGTAACCAAAACTCCAAACCTGATCACTAGCTCCTCTCCATCACCTTACATCTCAAGAGCTTCAACTTCAATCAACCAGATCTGATTTGAGATTGACCTATAATTGGAATTTCTTGTACTCAATATTGTAAACACTTTGTCTACTCTCCAATCCTACTAATTGATAGTGAAAATGTGTCAAGAAGCTCTCTCAATTGCCTACTTTGTGCTCATGGGTATGAATTTTACCCCCTTGATTCAATCGATCATATCCCTCCCAGAATTAGCTCAAATCATGTGATTTCTATCTTCAAATTGTAGCTGTCAGCTCCTCTTTCTAACCATAGTCTCCTTCCCTAAATGGCCTCCCCAAACTCCCTTGATGGTCAAAAACTCAAGACTCTTTCTCTTGGGACCCAATCTCTTGGAAATTTATCTTGTAGTTTCTTCACTTTTTGACAAATGGACACCACAACTCCAACTTGAAGCTTATGAGCAAAAATTCAGGCATTCCCCAACTATAGAAGTACATAGATTGTCAAGTCCTAGACATGTTCATAAGTAAGCACCGGAAGGATGATAGGTTCCACATTTCCCATCACCGACTCCACAAATATTGCCCCAAAATGTGCCACCAACCAGTCCCGTAAGCCATCAACGTGCAAAATCTGAAGCCTGATGAGAAAAGGATTTGGGAGTGGGCAGATTGGGAGCATGGGACATCTCATGTTCAAATTCTTCCTTTGATGTTCTACCACTTGTGCACTACTACAACTCTCACTCCTAACGTCCTCCTCCCCCTCGAGAATTCTCGACTAAAAACACCCCTCTATCTCTCCACTTGCCCTCATCTATATTCATCGGAGCCCTCAAACATGATAAGATTGTAACCCATGTGGCCAATCACATACATGTACATACATTTCTCACATGGCAACATCTCATCCGTCAGATCTAGCATACAACCTACCCCACTAATGTGGAGATAAACTATGGTAAGTCACTTTTTTATGGGCTATGCAAACCACAACACGATAGTGTTGAGCTAGAATTTTTGGAAGGTGGTAGGTTAAATTGTTCTTGTGAACTTCATGCTCTCTATAATTTGTACAGAGTTTTCCAGTTCTTTTTTTCATTAGATTGTTTTGAAACTTTACCAAAAAATCTAGTGCAAGATATTCTACCTTATGGCCTGAGAATTGGGGAAAGATCATTCTTGCACATGAAGTTATGAATTTCTAAAGTGAGGAGGTGGTTTTTAGACCAAATCTGAAAAATGTGTGATAATAGAAAGATGCCTAGTCCAAATTGAAAGGGCTCCAAGAGAGTACACCTCCTCACAATGTCAATTTATTCTCCCAAATATCTTCATTTTAGGAGAGTTAAGTTCTCATGAATAAGAACTAAAGGTTTGACCAAAAGTATGTTTGAGTGTTTAGACTCATCTTGGGAGCATGGAAGGCCATCAAGAATGAAAATTAAGGTAATGTAAGGTTTTCATTCTTGTTGGCCTTCCAAGAAGTGATAGTAGTGGTTGATTTGAAGAAAAGAGAGTTTAGATTAGAATTTGAAGAGAGTGTTGAGACAATTCAAAGACCTTCACTATTTGGAGGAAAGAGTGATTCTAAGTGCTTCTTATGCGGAGAGAAGGAGAAAAAGGCAAGTTCATGTTTATTGAGTTTTTAGAGCAAGAGATTGAGAGAAAGGAGAGGCTTACTTGACTTGGGATTGCATGTTGGACCTTCTCCACTAAGATTGGGAGGGAGGAGATCTAAGACCAAGTAGTTTTGTGAATTTTGTGGAATGGAAGGACTTCCAACAAGCCATGAGTGTAAAGGAGTAGTAACATTATTGGGGATCTTGGTGAAGGATCTTGGAGAGAGTTATAGTACCACTACAAAGAAACTACCATCTTCATCAAAAGTTCTCAACATTAATGATGCAAATAATATTTCAATTGATGGATAAATATCCATGAGAGTTACTTAATTTGCACCTTTAGATTTAATCATGCCATAGAAATCATGGAGCAACCTAAACCCTTTGTGCTACCAAGGATGGACTACTCTCAAATGGTGCTAGTCATATATATACTCTATCAGTTATAGGGTGAGAGAGAAAATAGACCAAACATGTTAGAGAAGAGAAAGGTAGTGAGAGGCTAAGATGTAGAAACTTCCAGTTTTCTTTGGCAAGAATAGAAAGGATATGGAGGCTTCTATTAGAGACTTCAAGGGTGCTTGCATAAGAAACAATGAGAAGAGGAAGAAAGAGTGGTCTCATTACTACCAAATTTCCTTGAGGATGTTGCTCTTACTTGGTATGAGTTACAATACCAAAAGAGAGAGGAGAGATGTGCAAGGGGAGTCTTGGTAGAGTTTGACTATAGCACTCATTGAGAAATTTCTTAAGGATGAGATTTATAACAGATTGATGAGTGAGGTTACTTTCCTCAAGCAAGGAGATGTAGAGAAAGTGAGAGTCTATATAGAAAGAATGGTGAAGTTAGAGTCTAGGTTCCGTATAATGTTGAGGAAGAGTGGAGATGAGATAGAAACTACCATGATTGGGATAGGAGCCATGCTCACCAAGAATTTTGTATGAGGGTTGAAACCACAAATTTGAAGCAAGGTGAGATATGAGAAACTTCCAAGGTAGAAGCTACCAAGATTACAATTTGTATGAAGAAGATGTTATGCATATATACATTATTATGAAATATACATTGTTGTCAACATCATAAAATATAGAAGCACAACTCACACATTAGTCATGCAGGAATTCTAAAGTCCCATAATAATCAGTTTATTCTTCCACTAGAATCATATTCAAATCAGATCTATACTTGATTGATTCACTCAACAATCTGCCAATAATTGAGCATTGATTATAATCAAGTCACATCCACTCTAGCTAAGAGACTCCAAGTGATGCTCACAGGCCTTTTTCCACTGTAACTAAGAACTCAAGGGGTAGAGAAGTGAGATCTCTAGAGGTGTAATTCAAAAGTATACCCCTTTGCTCAACCTAAGTCTCCAGTCCTAATGGTGCATTGATGACACATCCAATGGTGAAAGTAACGATGGGTCCTACCATGTGTTCAATAGCCCTAACATAAAATTGGGCCACCTATAAGTAGTCCATGAGTAGCTACCTAAATACCTATGATTGCCAATGCTACCACTCCAACATCTGAGCAAACTAGCTTCAAATGTCGTTTGATAGATGAGTTTGGAAGGAGATGAGAGTGATTTGGTGGTGAAGAAGGTTGTGTATCCTCCACAAGTCTACAAGTATGGTGGGACCTCTGATCCTTTGGTGGCAAGGGTGGAACCTCAAGTTTTAGTTGCTCTTGTCTTTGCACCTCAGCCAAAAGATCATCTTCAAACTATCACAGAGTAACTTGCAAATCTCAAGATCAATGTATTACAACTATGGGAGGAGAGAGAGGTGGATCAGAATGAAGGGAGAGGTCCTAGAGGATAAGAAAAAAATGCATATAGAGGAGGCCAACCAACTAGCAATTTCAATGATAGAAATTGTTTTGGTTATATGGAAGTAGATGTTACTTCCAAAGGAATTACCCAAATTCCACGTACCATGGAAGAAGGGATTATGAGGGTGCAAATAGACAAGAGGGACATGGTGAAGCCCAAGTACCTCCTATGAAAAATAGAGGTAAGGAAATAAAAATTATAAATGTGGTGGAAAGTAAGTATGAGAAGGGAGAATACTCAAAATCCAAAGGTCTCAACTTGGAGCTTTTGGCACAAGAGAAGAATAGAGCCTATTTTTCAGATGATATACAATCTTCTCAAGAATTCACTCCTAGCAAGGATAATCCAATGCCCAAAAGGATTAATTGCATTACTAGTTTAGCACCATCAACAAAGACTCCAAGAAAGAAGTTGGGGATGGATGATTCTTGAACCCAAGGCAAAAATAGGGCTATAATGTGTTGGAGGATGTTGGTACCCATAAAGCCAACATCAAAATGGATCAATTGCTTTAAATCCTACATTGAGGAAGGAACTTAGAGGTGGTTTGAGTTCTACAAAGAGTAGGAGAAAGAAGAAAGCAAAGGCTTCAGTATCAATGGGGGTGGTGGATGCAAAACCATCACCATGGGAGGCTTGTGAGTGTACCTCCAAGATTGATGAAAGGATGAATGATCACAATATCAAGAATGCACTTATTGATGGAGGATTTATGATGAATTCCATGTCATAAAAATTGATGATGAACTTGGGTATGCTACCCTATAGACCTTCAACATTTATAGTGAGCATGGAAAAAAAGCAATAAGCTTAGCTAATATCATACTTTGCCTTTCTCTCCTTAGGAACACATTGGGTGCCTAGTTGTTGAGCTTACAGATTAGAGGTTATATGTAAATCTATCACTTTGAGCATGCGTGTTACCCAACCATCAAAACCACTCTTGGCTTTGGTATTCCTTCTATTGGGTAGGGGAGTAATGTGCAACCTAACTTATCATCATCACACATACTCTTAGTCTATTGGTCATCACTTCCAACATTACCAAGGAGAAATACACTATATTCTTAGAAGGAAAGAATCCAAATGCAATGCATGCATACCAATCCAAGCCAACTAGGCGTACAAACAAGCATGCAAGCATGAAGAGGATACAACCACAAGAATTCAACAACTCTCCATGCTTTTGGTAAAAATTAGCTTTAGAGCCTCTAGCCTTGTCCTCAAGCTGATTTCCATCTATACTCCAAGTTTCTTCCAAGCTATCTTCCAACTTCCAAACCAATTTGTACTCCAAGTGGGGAAATTCTATGCCGTGTTGAATGGGGAGACTTTGTGCAACTCAGATGAGAATAACTTTTTTTATGTTGCTCTAGTTTAAATGATTTAAAACTCAATAAAAATCCTATGAGATAAAATTCCTAATGGAATGAAATAGCCATAATTTGACTACTACTGTAACAATATGGAGTTTAGCGATGAAGTCAATCAGGCTCACGAAGTAGCACATAAGACAAATTAGCCTAGAATATTCTAGAAGTATCTAGGAAGCTTCTTGGGAAGCTTCCCGGTTAGCTTAGCTTGCACCTTAAGTAAGTAGCTTCTAGAAGCTTCCAACTAGCTTAGCTTGCATGCCAAGTAAGCGGCTTCTAGAAGGAAGCTTCTTGAGAAGCTTCTCAAGGGCCTTGTATGCTACCTATAAATACCAAAGCCAAAGCTCATGCTAGGTATTCGGAGTTTTCCCTCATTCAAGTGTCCCAATGTGAGTTTCCATTCTCCTATTGCTCTCCTCGGTTTTGGTCTTTTACATTTGTATCAGAGCATGAATGGGATGGATGGAATTGTGGTGCCCACATTTTTTGTTTTTCTCAAAATAAAGGAGAAGAAGTGTATAGAGAAGTCAGATTGCGCTTGTATGGCCGAAGAAGGCAAAGAAAAGAGTTTTTGGGATGAACCTTGAAGTAAAGTGACTTTGGGTCATAAGGCAAAGTACTCGGAAATGCCCTGTCAACATACAACCCAAAGTAAATTGTCTTCGTATCGGGGGGAGCTCAACCCAAGGCAAAGACAGTCTAAAAACCTTTCGTTGGGGCGAGAAATTCAAGAAGGGGCTGTTTTAAAACTGGCGGCCCATACGCGCAAAGGTTGATTGACAATGATAGGTGCATGCCGGAGGTGTGATTTCTCAATAGAAACTAGAAGCGACCAAAGACGAAGAAGCGCAACTCTATAAAAATCAAAACTGCAACGCCAAAATGTCGAGTAATTTTCCTTTGCCGCTGAGAAGTCGTCTTGCAGGTGATTGGGGAAAGGGAAATAGAGTTGGTATCGTGTTAGTGCGCAAGGGCAAAGTCGCAAGAGTGAAATCGAGAGAAAGTGAGAGGGTAGAAGAGATGGGAGGAGGGAAGAAGAACTCTGAATTTGCAGTGAGAAATCATGCAATTCGGAGGTTAGATGTGATAGCAAGGATTGAAATCTTGAGCCGACTTTGGATTACCTTTTTGGCATGGAATTGGAACATAAGTTTTCCAAGATTCATGACAGAAATCATTGAGAGTAAGTGTCTCGATGGACCCGAGGAAGAGGGGAAGAGAGGAAATCCGGCTCGCTGGACAGAGTCGGATTGGAGACTTGTACTTGGGAAGGAAGCAGGCTCGGAGCCGGGAGCCACGTTCTTGGGAAAGGGAGAGATAGCCTAGGAAACTTAGGAGGTGAGAGATGCCTTCTCGTCAAAACGGACGAAGAAAGGGTACAAGGTTGAGAGCTACAAAGAATCTATGAAGAGAGGGATCGTGAGTGCTCTGATGGCTATCCTGAAGCCAGAGAGAACCACATATGTGATGAAACACCAAGCGGTGTTCTTCCATAAGTTGTTTGCAGGAGAACCAATCAATTGGGCGAGGTGTTTTCAAGGGAGAACGAGGCGGATGGTGTGGAATTTGTGGGATAAGTTGCCTCCATACTACATTGTGCCGTTTGCAGCACACTTCTACCTCGGGCTCAACTTGCTGAACTTGGCAGAGCGGACTTGGATGGTGTCGCATTTCCATCCAGATGTTTGAAAGGAGGTCGATGTCAAGGAGCAGTAGTACATCTTGCAGATCAGGAGGACCGACGACTACTACATGAAGACAGGGAAGAACATGGAGGTCACAGTGAGTACCCCGACAAAGAAGAGAGGTCGGCAAGATGAAGCCGAAGAAAGCAAGAAACCTCGGAAGATGCAGAGAAGTAACCCGAGGCAAAGTATGGTGGTGATTGAGTCGGAGGATGAAGACTCATAAGGAGATGCCGAGCTCAAAACTGAAGACTCGGAACATGAGGAGGAGCCTGAGCTAACGTTGCAGAGTGGAGGTACGAGCAGCGAGAGTGATGAAGGTGGAGAGATGACATTGGCGCCAGTGGCTGAAGAATACAAAGAAGAAGTGCAAGCCGAGTTGGAAGCCCAAGACAACACACAGTTGGAAGACAAAATAACTATGCCCGAGGAAAGGAAGATTGCAGTACAGCAAGGAGTTTGCTCGAGATGTAAGGCAAAGTGTGATGCGGGGCCAAGTAAAGTGAAGGAAGAGGTCGGAGAAAGCTCGGGAAGTGAGGCATTGATTCCGATATGAAGACTGCAGAGAAGAAGGCAAGTATCGGGAGAACACAAAGTGAGAAGAGAGACCACTCCGCGGGAGGAAGTAGTTGCCAGTGATGGAGTGGATCACCTACGAGAGATCGTGTGCCCATTGTTGGTGAAGTTGGAGCACAAGAAGAAGGAGATGCAGTCAACTTGTCCAGAGGTAAAGACTGTATTGCAGGTACTGGCGAGATTAGAAGAATAGAACTCGGAGTTGAAGAAGAGTGTAACCCGAGGTGAGGGAAGTACTGCGAGCAGAGGCAGTAGAGAGAAGTCAGGTAATTGAAGACCTGAAGAGGGAAGTGAGCTATCAAGAGGAGCTTGTGAAGAAAAGTGACATAGCAAGGGAGAGACAAGTAGCTGAATACGAGATCTTGAAGCAGCAATTTGCTGATTCAAGAGTAGAAGTTATCCATGGTATGGCGAGAGTAGCAGCAAAGGATCAAGAGCTTGATAGAGTGATAGAGAGTATGGAAGAGAAGAAGCAACTCTAGCAACGAGAGTTGGCGGTGCAATGCAGAGAAGAAGACCGATTACAAGAATTACTTTGTAATCAAGAGGAGAAGGTAGTTCAAAAGGAGAAGGAGAAGGAGACGGTGAAAGCCGAATTCAAGGAAGAATTGGCGATGTACAGAGAGGACTAGCTTGCAGATCGGGAATGAGAAAGGAAGACAAGATTGGAGCCAATAAAGGAAATTGTCCTCCAGATGAATGCCATGTTGAGTACAGAAGCCAGCGTTTGAATTGAAGAAGCGAGACTGCACAAGTTGAAGTTGTTGGTGCAAGAGACGAGGCGAAGACAGGCGAAAGACACCAAGATGAACGCCTTGTTGATCAAATTGAGAACTCGTGTAGATAGGAAGATATTAGAGGTAGAAGATAACATTTCAATTAGATTAGACTTAGTGAAAATAGAGCTAGAAAAACTTTGGAAAGATGTTGAAGCAAAACCTGAAGTAGATAACATAGGAGTCCAAATGTCTTTGGAATTACCAATGGAGACATTAGAGAAGAGTGGGTTGGGAGATAAGGAGTTAGATAGATTACCCACTAGTGGAATTTCAGATCAGGAAAGAGACTTGCTGGATCTTGTAGAAGAAGTAGAAGATGTGAAACCCGAGGACAGAGTAGGAAGTAAGATTATTTCGGGTTCAGGTTTGAAAGCCGAGGAAGAAGTAGACATCGGATCGGATTAGTAATAGATTTGAGATTTGAAGAGGCAGATATGAAGAGGTGCATTGTCATTTTGGATCTGCAAGTTAGAACAGTTGTTGTAGAACGGTATAGCTGTTAGAACTGTCGATTTGTTTACTACTTAAGAGTGGCATTTGCAGGAAATTGTTGTTTAGTGCTCATTATTTCTAAGAATAGATAAAGCAAAGTGTTGTGAAGCAATGCTCGTCGCTTGAGCTTGATTCCGAGTATCAATGTTGTACTTGTGTTTGTGAGTGTGTGGAGAAATTTGAAGTGCAAGTCAGTGTGTTTGTTGGATGTTGGATTCCACAGCCTTGATCTTCATTTTGTGTGTTTGATCCTGAGTGAAGTGCAATTGAAGCAATGCCTTGACAGATCTGAGAGGAATTGTAGTGTTGGTAGTATTCTGCATTTGTGAGTGCAATGCAAAGTTGATGTGAAGCAATTCCAATCGAGGAAGTTGTGCCTTTAGTGGAGGGGTGGAACACAATTCTAAGGCAAAGTTGTTTTGCAGTGAAGTGCCGTTTTCGGGAGAGCTTGAATCATCACAATCAAGATTGTTTGGAAAGATTTGATGGAGTTGTGATTAAGAAGTGTGAATTTGTGACAAGACTGTGAGTCAGTGCTTGTTACTCTCTTCTGGGTGTGGTTTCTACTTGAGAGATTAAAGACATAAACAAGAAGAACTAAATTGTTACTTTGACTTTGTATTTGGACATTTCTGACTTGTATCTCTACAGGAACAAACTTTACTTACCCGATAACCGCAAAAGTGATATTTTCCGAGTTGTCATATGATTTTTGGTGCCACTGCCGGGGATACAAATCTCGGAAGTGAAAGAATATGAAGCCAAATTTGAAACTGGGTATCAACGCACTATGAATGTCTGCATTGAGAGAACAATGGGAAGAGAGAGCTTGATGACGATCACTTCAACATGAAGAAGACGAGCGTCTGAACGTCCCATCCCTCGTTGACAAAACTGAACGAGAGGCGTTGGATTTTCAACTCCTTCACAAAGTGCAAGAAGCCCTGCAAGAACTCAATCACAAGAAACGCGAAGGTGGTTGGCAAGGCTTCTTCGTATCTCCCTCTTCTTCCAAGAAGAAGAAAGAATTGAGTGGGCAAACATATGCATTGCAGCCCAGTACACCAACTTCCCTTGGAGCTGTAAAGGAAGTTGTTTCCTTGAAGAACTTTGTTCAAGAAAAGACAGCACAAACACTTACTGAAGACGAGTGTCAACATCTTCTACGAATGATTCCTTGGTTGTCCCGAAGGAATTTTGAAGAACCAATCGAAGGTGTTGATCCTCAATCTTCCACTCGGGTTGAAGTCGACACCCTCATAGAAGAAATTGTCGAAGAAGACCCCATCTTGAATTTGACGAATTGGAATCCCTGGGTTGACAACACGGCGTCAATACTAGCCAATTCTTCAGTTCCGTCAAGTTCAACACTACCTCAGCCGATCCCAGTGCATCGAATGATGACTTCACTGCCTGTCACCCAACACGCCTATCAGAAGTACAAGGGGACAGAACAAGACAAAGACCCCGATGAATTCATCGAAGAATTCGAAGTCATCTCCTTTGCTAACAAGGAGCATGACTTGGCGGATCGACTGAGAATTTTCCCAAGTTTGCTCCGAGAGAAAGCTCGGAGCTGGTACACCCATGTGACCCAGAAGGGGTTCGTACCAGCGGATTGGGCAGACTTGAGAAACAACTTCCTAGAACAATTCCAGGAGGTTGACTACGATACGAGTGTCTTCGCGGCACTCAATGATTTGGACCGAGGCAAGAAGGAGAAGTTGAGAGACTACCCTAAGCGGTTCATGGCACTACTGAACCGAGTTCCCAAGCAATCGGGGATGGTGGGTTACTCCGATGCCCAAGCCATTACCTGGTTCCTCAAGGGCCTTTCACCAGAGATACAAATCTTTGCCAGGGAGAGGAATGTAACTTTCCATGACAAAGTACTCAAACATGTTGCTCGTTATGAAGCGGCCCACTCTCACTCTACCGGTAACCGGAGAAATTGGGAGAAGAAAGGCAAGAAGCCCAAAAGGAGAGCTTCACGCAACACCTCCTCTTCTTTGGACGAATCTTCTACGTCTTTGAGCTCTTCTTTGGAATCCAAAGAAGAATCAAAGCCAAGACGAGTCAGAAGACATGGAGGCAAGAAACCAGTGACTCCTCCAGCAAAGAGTGTACATAAGGCGGATACCAAGCTGGATGCCCTCATCAAGGAGTTTTTGGATTTCAAGATCCAGATGATTGGGGCCAAAGACTAAAGGAAGGCCCCATCGTTTGGACAATCTAATGTGTGGTGCACCGCATGTGGCAAATCCGGCCACGCCAACACAGAATGCAATACTTGTAATGCATTCTCGGTGCAGCAAATTGATTAGGTTCCGGGATGGAACCAAGGCGAGGACGAGGAGACTATGTACCAAACGCAAGAAGTACAACCTCAAGCAAGCACATTGTATCAAGGTCCGAGGTATGGACCCAGGGAGTATAACCCCAATGCTCCTCCATGAAGACCACCAATGAGCAACAAAATCGGCCTCAGAATGTTGCACTCAAAGCCTGTTATAATTGTGGCTCGATGGGACATTGGTGTCCAAATTGTCCCGAGCCAAGAAGGCAAATTGGGTACGTTCCCCTATGCGGAAATTGTAAAGGATCGGGGCATACGGGCAACCAATGTCCTCACTCACCAAACCCAAAGCCGCCTGTAAAGTATGTACAGACCCCCGCTAAGCGTGCAGCACTTCAGCCAAAGGAGGATACAAATGTAAATTGCATTACCCTTGAGGAAGAAAGACCTCAAGAAGGGAGTCGGGCCTCAAAAGGAGAATAGCCGGACCTTGAAATTTTGAAGGTTGAGACACGCTCTAGTAAGAAGAAGCGTGATCCCAAAGAACTGAGTATGACCTCGTCGTCTTCAAGAAAGGCAAAGAGACTATGCCCAAAAGCAATTTTATCTGCTAAGGAGGAAAAGATCCTCGCAAAAGCTAAAGCTAAAGCCTTGCAGAAAGAACTAAAGGAGGCACTACTCAAGACTCGAGAACTGAGTTTGGAAGAGGAGACGAAGACAAAGTCTCCAGTTTTTCCGGCGGACATCCGATCCGAAGTAAAGGGTCTGATCCAAGCCAAGGTGGGCCAACCCAAGGAACCTCGGGTTAAGGCCATCAGCAAGCCCGTCACCATTTTAAAGCGTCCCAAAGTCAAGAGGGAACATGGAGAGACTTTGGACCCAAAGCCAAAGGCAAAGACGTTCAAATTAGGAGGAGTTCCCCAATATGATATTGTAGTAGATCTGGCAACCACAAATGCCAACGCAACATTCAAGCAATTGTAGGAAGATAACAAGCTGTACAAGAGACAACTGAATTCGGCCCTCAAGAAGGTGAGGTCGATGTCAAAGAAGGACCTGCCTGCTATTTATTGTATTGAACAAGAA
The DNA here is from genome assembly GCA_948567375.1 of Lunularia cruciata. NCBI lineage: Eukaryota > Viridiplantae > Streptophyta > Marchantiopsida > Lunulariales > Lunulariaceae > Lunularia > Lunularia cruciata. The sequence continues at coordinate 31,038,927 of OX419758.1, forward strand.
GATTTGGGATCTCCCAAGGTAGACGCGGAGATTGCAGGGTGCATGATCACATCGATACCCATTGACTCTGGGTCCGGTGTGAATATCATGACTGAAGATACTGCAAATCGACTTGGGTACCACACATTTGAACCAACACCCCGAGTGTTGAAGTTTGCAGACCAAACCAGGAGACGGCCATTGGGCATGCTGTCAAACATTACCACGATCATTGGAGGGGTACCCTTCAAGTTGAATTACATTGTATTGCGACCAGTGACAAATACTAGTTACCTTCTATTGATCGGCAAACCTTGGTTGTACAGTGCCCAAGTTGTGGTGGATTGGCATCAGCAGAAGTTACGATTCAAGGACATTTCGTCCGAAGATCAGAAGCTAGTGACTGTGAGTTGGACGAAGGTTTCCCATCTGGGGGAAACAAGTTAGTCGGAAGAGGAGGACGAATCCAAAGACTCATTGTCTTTGTCCTCAGACGAATCCAAAGACGAAGTCCAAGTTAATTACTTGGAATGCTACGAGGTGGATGTTGAAGACAAAGATCCATATGACCTTGCCTCGAGTGAACCTGACTTGGAGGAAGGGGGTTTGATGGCCGCTTGCCTTGGGTTAAGCCGAGTAAGCCACGTTGAAGGAGTCATCAACCCCGATGACTGTCAATATGTTCTATTAACTGAAGGAAAAACTTTAAAATTTTCAAAGACAATTACTTCGGGGGAGTTGGCAGGATACACTGCCTTGTTTATAGAATTCCAGGATGTATTCACCTGGTCGATTGATCAAATGCTGGGTATTCCACAAGAATTTGGAGAACACCGGATTGATCTGGTTGAAGGTGCAATTCTGGTTCGGCAGCGACAATACCGCCTGAACCCGAAGTACTCGCTTTTGGTGAAAGATGAAATCGACAAGTACTTAGGGGCCAGAATCATCTTCCTTGTCTTAAGCAGTGAATGGGTCTCCCCCATTGTCATTGTCCCAAAGAAGAAAACAGGGAAGATCCGAGTGTGCCAAGACTTTCAGAAGTTGAACGTAGTCACGAGGAAAGATCATCATCCTTTGCCTTTTACCGATACAATTTTAGATCAGGTAGCTGGGCATCCTTGTTATAGTTTTCTCGATGGATTTTCAGGGTACAATCAAGTATCCATTCAAGAAGAAGACAAGGATAAAACTACATTCATGACTGATTGGGGCCCTTTCGCTTACAATCAAATGCCCTTTGGGTTGTGTAATGCTCCCGCTACTTTCTAGCGGATAATGAATTCAATCTTCAAAGATTATTTGCGTAAATTTGTGGAAGTCTTCATTGATGATTTTTGCGTGTTTGGATGAAGAGAGGTATATATAGATTATCTTTGCCAAACATTTGAAAGGTGTCGTTTTTCTGGCTTGTCATTACACCCGGAGAAATGCTTCTTTGCAATGAAGGAGGGAATTCTTCTGGGGCATTGGGTGTCAAGCTAAGGTATTGAAGTCGATGTTGAGAAGGTCAAGATAATCGCAGCTTTGGAATCCCCAAAGAACATCAGGGAGCTGAGAGCCTTCTTAGGACATCTCGGATATTACAGATGCTTTGTGTCAAACTATGTAGTACTTGTTGCGCCACTTACAAAGCTTCTGAAGAAATCCGAAGACTATATGTGGGAAGCAAATCAAGAAGAAGCTTTCCAGGTATTGAAGAAAAAGCTGGTTGAAGCACCAGTTATGAGGGCCCCAAATTGGGACGTCCCTTTTCATGTATATGTGGACACTTCGTCCATGGCCATTGGAGTCATCTTAAGTCAGAAGGACGAGAAGAAGAAGGACTACTCGGTGTATTATGCCAACCGACAACTTTCAGTCTTTGAAAAGAATTATTCAACGACTGAAAGAGAAGCACTCGGAATGGTGTATGCCTGCAAGAAATTTTGTCATTATTTGTTGGGGTATGAGTTTGTCTTCTATGTGGACCATTACGCATTGCAACATTTGGTCAAGAAGGCAGATTTATCGGGACGAATTGCAAGATGGATCTTGTTGTTACAAGAGTTCACGTATACTGTACAAGTAAGGAAGGGAGCTTCACATTCGAATGCGGACTTCCTGTCCAGGTTAGAAACTCAAGACCAAGAATGGGAAATTGACGATCGGTTCCCTGATGAAGAGTTGTATCACTTATCAGCAATGCGAAGTACGAGGTATGCAGCTGAATATAATTATCTGAATACTCTCCATTGTCCTGAGGGGATGGACCTAGAACAGCGGGCAGTCTTTCTCAGGAAAATGGGGCCGTACCAGCTTAAACACAACATTTTATTTAAGATGGGTGAAGACGAAGTACTTTGGCGATGCTTGGAGTCATACGAGTAGGAGGAGTGATTGAATCTTTACACTCCAAAGCATCGGGAGGACACTATACTCTAAAGAATACTGTAAAGAAAATTCTTTCAGCAGGGTATTGGTGGCCTACAATGTACAAAGATGTGCATGCTCATATCCGAAGCTGTGATGCTTGTCAGAGAACGAGGAAGCCGACGGCTACTTCTCAATGGCCTTTGAGACCAATTTTGCCTTTGGCCCCATTCGAGAAATGGGGAATTGATTTTGTGGGTCCCATTCAACCAATGACCCGAGTCACAAGAAAGCGCTACATTTTGGTTTGCACTGACTATGCTACCAAGATGGTCGAAGCGGAAGCAACTCGTAGAGATGATGCTGAAATTGTGGCGGAATTTTTCTTTCAAAACATCATCTCCCAATACGGGTGTCCTTTGGAATTGGTCAGTGATTGAGGAACACATTTTTTGAACTCTATAATGGAGGCATTAACCAAGTACTTTCAGATTAAGCATTGGAAGATGACTCCTTACAACCCAAAAGCAAATGGCTTAACGGAAAAAGCGAATGGGTTACTCTATAAAATTTTGAATAAGGTGACTGTCAATTATGCCTTTGACTGGGATACGAAATTACCAGCCGCGTTGTGGGCATATCAAACGAGAGAAGATTACAACCAAACAACACCGTACTTCTTGACATATGGCTTGCATCCCATACTACCAGTTGAATTTGAGGTTCCGACATATCTGGTTCTTTGCGAAGAACGAACGTCGGAAGAAGAAAGTCAGGATCTTCATATTCATCAACTGATGTGGCTAGAAGAGAAAAGAGACAATGCAATGCAAACCACGAAAGAAGTACAAGCATAGAGGAAAGTCAGGCACAATAAGAGAATCAAGCCTGTGACTATACGAGAAGGGGATTTGGTTTTGTTATATGACAATCACCAAATATTTTTTCCAGGCAAGTTGCATTTGAGATTGATGGGTCCCTATTGAGTTCTTCATCTTTATGAAAATGGGTCCATGCAGCTCGTAGACTTGGAAGGTAATCCTTTTGCCACTCGAGTAAACGGGTGGAGAGTTCGGAGATATTGGACCATAGACTCGGAAGTTTCTAAAACACTCGAGGTCTATGTTTGCGGGGACGCTCACATTTGAGGAAGGGGGTATGTGGTGCCCACATTTTTTTTTTCTCAAAATAAAGGAGAAGAAGTGTATAGAGAAGTCGGACTGCGCTTGTATGGCCGAAGAAGGCAAAAAAAAGAGTCTTCGGGATGAACCCCAAAGTAAAGTGACTTTGGGTCATAAGGCAAAGTACTTGGAAATGGCCTGTCAACATACAACCCAAAGTAAATTGTCTTCGTATCGGGGGGAGCTTGATCTGAGGCAAAGACAGTCTAACAACCTTTTTTCAGGGCGAGAAATTCAAGAAGGGGCCGTTTTAAAACTGGCGGCCCATATGCATGAAGGTTGATTGACAGAGACAAGTGCATGTCGGAGGTGTGATTTCTTGGTAGAAACTCGAAGTGACCAAAGACGAAGAAGCGCAACTCTATAAAAAATCAAAATTGCAATGACAAAATGTTGAGTAATTTTCCTTTGCCGCTGAGAAGTTGTCTTGCAGGTGATTGGGGAAAGGGAAATAGAGTTGGTATTGTGTTAGTTCGCAAGGGCAAAGTCGCGAGAGTGAAATCGAGAGAAAGTGAGAAGGTAGAAGAGATGGGAGGAGGGAAGAAGAACTCTGAATTTGTAGTGAGAAATCATGCAATTCGGAGGTTAGATGTGATAGCAAGGATTGAAGTCTTGAGCCGACTTCGGATCACCTTTCTGGCATGGAACTAGAATGTAAGCTTTCCAGGATTCATGACAGAAATCATCAAGAGTAAGTGTCTCAATGGGCCTGAGGAAGAGGGGAAGAGAGGAAATCCGGCTCGTTGGACAGAGTTGGATTGGAGACTTGTACTCGGGAAGGAAGTAGGCTCGGAGCAGGGAGCCACGTTCTTGGGAAAGGGAGAGATAGCCCAGGAAACTTAAGAGGTGAGAGATGCCTTCTTGTCAAAACGGACAAAGAATGGGTACAAGGTTGAGAGCTACAAAGACCTTGTGAAGAGAGGGATCGTGAGTGCTCTGATGGCTATCCTGAAGCCAGAGAGAACCACTTATGTGATGAAACACCAAGCGGTGTTCTTCCATAAGTTGTTTGCAGGAGAACCAATCAATTGGGCGAGGTGTTTTCATGGGAGAGCAAGGCAGATGGTGTGGAATTTGCGGGATAAGTTACCTCCACACTACATTGTGCCGTTTGCAGCACACTTCTACCTCGGGCTCAACTTGCTGAACTTGGCAGAGCAGACTTGGAGGGTGTCGCATTTCCATCCAGATGTTTGAAAGGAGGTCGATGTCAAGGAGCAGTAGTACATCTTGCAGATCAGGAGCACCGACAACTACTACGCAAAGACAAGGAAGAACATGGAGGTTGTAGTGAGTACCCCGACAAAGAAGAGAGGTTGGCAAGGTGAAGCCGAAGAAAGCAAGAAACCTCGGAAGATGCAGAGAAGTAACCCAAGGCGCAGTATGGTGGTGATTGAATCTGAGGATGAAGACTCATAAGGAGATGCCGAGCTCAAAACTGAAGACTCGGAACATGAGGAGGAGCCTGAGCTAACGTTGCAAAGTGGAGGTACGAGCAGCAAGAGTGATGAAGGTGGAGAGATGACATCGGCGCCAGCGGCTGAAGAATACAAAGAAGAAGTGCAAGCCGAGTTGGGAGCCCAAGACAACACGCAATTGGAAGACAAAATAACTGTGCCCGAGGAAAGGAAGATCGCAGTACAGCAAGGAACTCGCTCGAGACGTAAGGCAAAGTGTGATGCGGGGCCGAGTAAAGTGAAGGAAGAAGTTGGAGAAAGCTCGGGAAGTGAGGCGTCGATTCCGATATGAAGACTGCAAAGAAGAAGGCAAGTATCGAGAGAACACGAAGTGAGAAGAGAGACCACTCCACGGGAGGAAGTAGTTGCCAATGATGGAGTGGATTACTTGCAAGAGATCGTGTGCCCATTGTTGGTGAAGTTGTAGCACAAGAAGAAGGAGATGCAGTCGACTTGTCCAGAGGTAAAGACTATATTGCAGGTACTGGTGAGATTAGAAGAATAGAACTTGGAGTTGAAGAAGAGTGTAAACCGAGGTGAGGAGGAAAGGGAAGTATTGCGAGCAAAGGCAGTAGAGAGAAGTCAGGTAATTGAAGACCTGAAGAGGGAAGTGAGCTATTGAGAGGAGCTCGTGAAGAAAAGTGACATAGCAAGGAAGAGACAAGTAGCTGAATACAAGATCTTGAAGCAGCAATTTGCTGATTCAAGAGTAGAAGTTATCCATGCTATGGTGAGAGTAGCAGCAAAGGATCAAGAGTTCAATAGAGTGATGGAGAGTATGGAAGTGAAGAAGCAACTCTGGCAACGAGAGTTGGCAGCATGATATAGAGAAGAAGACCGATTATGAGAATTACTTTGTAATCAGGAGGAGAAGGTAGTTCAAAAGGAGAAGGAGAAGGAGACGGTGAAAGCCAAATTCAAGGAAGAATTGGCGATGTATAGAGAGGACTGGCTTGCAGATTGGGAATGAGAAAGGAAGACAAGATTGGAGCCAATAAAGGAAATTGTCCTCCAAATGAATGCCATATTGAGTACAGAAGCTAACATTTGAATTGAAGCGAGACTACACGAGTTGAAGTTGTTGGTGCAGGAGACGAGGCGAAGACAGGCGAAAGACACCGAGATGAACACCTTTTTGATCAAATTGAGAACTCGTGTAGATAGGAAGATATTAGAGGTAGAAGATGACATTTCAATTAGATTAGACTTAGTGAAAATAGAGCTACAAAAACTTCGGAAAGATGTTGAAGCAAAACCCGAAGTAGATAACTTAGGAGTCCAAATGTCTTTGGAATTACCGATGGAGACATTAGAGAAGAGTGGGTCAAGAGATAAGGAGTTAGATAGATTACCCACTAGTGGAATTTCAGATCAGGAAAGATAATTGCTGGATCTGGTAGAAGAAGTAGAAGATGTGAAACCCGAGGACAGAGTAGTAATAAGTAAGATTATTTCGGGTTTGGGTTTGAAAGCCGAGGAAGAAGTAGACATCGGATTGGATTAGTAACAGATTTGAGATTTGAAGAGGCAGATATGAAGAGGTGCATTGTCATTTCGGATCATCAGGTTAGAATAGTTGTTGTAGAACGGTATAGTTGTTAGAGTTGTCGATTTGTTTACTACTTAAGAGTGGCATTCGTAGGAAATTGTTGTTCAGTGCTCATTATTTTTGAGAATAGATAAAGCAAAGTGTTGTGAGAATAGATAAAGAGAAGTGTTCTGCCAAACCATTGGGACTTTCATGTCCAAATATTACCAAAGCATCATTTCACACAATTCATCACCTCGCACTTTGGGCAGGATTTTCTACATATGATCACCGTGTAAGAGGAACCCTTGATACTTCCAGTTGTAACTTATGGAGAACGGTGGACGTGTTGTATCTATGTGCTAATCAATTAGATAAATTGAGAGTAGTAGAATAGAGTAGTAGCGATGGCGGCAATACTGGATGTTATCGTTGCAATGCAACAACAAATCGAGCATCTTACTTGATTGTTGGATGAACGAGACCAACAACGACAAGAATAGATAGACAGAGCGCTTGTTTGAGATGGAGAAGATCACATTCAATTTCCGAAACCCAAGGTGTCTGAAGGCAAGAATCTTCCAGGCACAGTGGAGAATTTTGTGTTTGACTGCGAATGTTACTTTGAAGCCACCAATCTTCAAGACAAGCGGAAACAAATTCTCTTGGCTTCTACCCAATTAGATGGCGTGGCAAAACTTTGGTGGCGATTCCGAGTAGAAAGAGCTGAACGAAAAATTGTTACACAGATTTTGACATGGGCAGAATTCAAGGATGCAATACTTGGTCGATTTCAAACTATAAATGCCACCTGAGCCGCACGAGATAAATTGGTGGAGTTGAGGCAGATTGGCTCAGTGAGAAGCTACATCACACAATTTCAGAACATCATCATGCAAATTCCAGATATCCAAGAAGGTGAAGTTCTAGATCAATCTGTGCGAGGATTGAAGTCACAAACCAAATTGGAGGTGACCATGCGGGAGCCACAGAATGTAGAAGAAGCCATGCAATTGGTTGAGCGTTTTGATTCCTTGGTTGCAACAACTTGGTCTCAACCTACACAAAGCCTACCAGTACCACAAGTGGAAGAACCAATACCAATGGAGATTGGTGCTATCCAACAAAGACTACTTGGCACAGCAGATAGAGAAAGATTATGACAAAATGGAGGTTGTTTTTATTGTTGCTAGTTGGGGCATTGCATTGCTGAATGTCCACTCAAGAATGGACGATCTCGACAAGTTGCCCAAGTGGAGATTATGGAGCGGAATGATCAAGGAAATGAGGAATCCCAATAGGAGATTTGAGCCACCTATTGGGAGCTTGATTAGTTCCAATGGGATTGAAGGCTCGACCTATGCAAGTCTGCTTCACTTGCAAGGTATGATATCTAATTGGGCTTGTAGAATTTTGGTTGATTCTGGAAGTTCAGAGAATTGCATGTCTATGCAAGTAGCAAAGGAATTGGGTATTCCTATCAAGCCAGTGATTGGAAGTAGTTTGATGATGGCGGATGGTAGAAAGGGTTTTGCATTCCGCACCTTGCATCCTGTTACCTTCAAGATTGGGAAGGAGTATTTGGAGTGTATGAGGTTTGTAGTGGCACCTCTACACTATGATATCATTCTAGGTCTACCTTGGCTTGAACGTCATAAGGTTCAATTCAATTGAACCCGATGTCAAATTCAAGTACAACACCAAGGTAGGAATTTCCGATGAGGTTGTCTAGCACCTTTGAGTAAGACACCTAAGAATAGTCAATCCCAAGATGGGAAGTTTGTTGAGAAGGTAGCCATAGAGCAAATCTGGAAGGGAGATGAGTCCCAAGATGGGAAGTTTGCCAAGAAGGCAACCATGGAGCAAGCTTGGAAGAGAGATGAGTCCCTAGAAGGGAAGTTTGTTAATGAAGCAGCCATAGAGCAAGCTTTGGAGGAAGATAAGTCTGTATTTGCGGTGTGGATCAAGCTGATTGCACAAGAACAATTTAAGGAAGGCCAGGTGCCGCATCAAGCACCGATTGATTGGATAGTTCAGGAGTTTGCAGATGTGTTTCCAGATGATCTGCCAAAGGGATTACCCTCTGATCGAGGTATGCCCTTCAAGATTGAGTTATATCTAGGGAGTACTCCAGTGAGTAGACCAATCTATCGGCTCTCACCAAAGGAGTTGGAGACATTGCAAAAAACACTTACAAAGTTGTTGGAGAAGGATTTCATATGACATAGTACCTCTCTGTGGGGAGCACCGGTACTATTTGTTCCAAAGAAGGATGGAGGACTTCATTTCTGTATTGATTACCATGGGCTCAATAAGCAAACCGTGAAGAATGCATATTCCTTGCCTTGAAATGATGACCTGCTTGATCAATTAAGTGGAGCACGCTACTTTTCCAAGCTAGATCTTCATAGCGGCTTTTGGCAAATTCCTATTGAAGGAAAGGACATGCAAAAGACTGCCTTTCGCACAAGGTATGGACATTTTGAGTGGAGAGTTCTACCTTTCGGACTCACTAATGCTCCAACAGTCTTCATGGATCAGATGCATTGGGTGTTGGAGGGACTATTGGATCGGTCCATGGTAGTGTTCTTAGATGATATCTTAATCTATAGTAAGACACAGGCAGAACACGAGAATCATGTGCGAGAAGTCCTAAGATAACTACGATAGTGGAAATTATACTGCAAGAAGTCAAAGTGTGCTTTTTGGCAGAAGGAGGTTACCTTCTTGGGTCATAAGATCTCACCGGAGGGGATCAAGATGGAAGAAGAGAAGATCAAGGCCATTACTGATTGGCCTACCCCGAAGGATGCTATCGAAGTACGGGCATTCAATGGATTGGCCAGTTTTTACCGACGGTTCATCCACTATTATGCTCACGTGGCTACACCATTGACTGACCTCTTGGGAAAGAACTCGAGCTTCCAATGGACCACCAAGCATGAAGAAGCATTCCAAAAGTTAAAGCATATGGTGTCTTCAAGACCCATTCTTCAACCATATGATCCTCAACTACCTTGTGTGGTTGATTTTGATGCTTCTAACTTTGCAATTGGAGCTGTGTTGCAACAAGAATTTCCAGATGGACTACATCCTATTGCCTTTGTGTCTTGCCGACTAAATACAGCTGAAAGAAATTACTCTGCTCAAGATTGGAAACAACTTGCAATTGTATATGCCACCAAGGTATGGAGGTATTATCTCTTGGGGAAACAAGTGATCATGCAAACTGATCACAAGCCATTGTTGCAGACCTTACACCTAGAGCACATGAAGAATCAACATCATTGATGGGAAGAGCAACTCCAATTGATTGACATCAAACTTGAGTACAAACCAGGTTGGTTCCATGTCATCCCTGATGCTCTATCACAACGACCTGATTTGAAGTCTCTTTCCTCATCGCGGCAGCAATTACGATGGTGTCAGTTGATCCCAAGATTCATAACGAGTTTTGGTTAGCTCTACAGCAAGATCCCTTCTTCCAAATAGTACATGGTTGGCTAACAATAGGTGACAAAGAGTACAACACCTTCTCCTTCAAGGAAGGCCTTCTATTCCATGCGGACCGGATCTATGTTCCAGCCAAAGGTGATCTTTGACTTGTGCACCTTCAAGAAGCCCATGATTTACCCATCATTGGTCACATGGGTGTGGACAAGACCTTGGGTACCCTCCAACGTCAATGGTAGTGGCCCAACATGACACGGGATGTTTGAGAATTTGTCCGATCGTGTGAGAGCTGCCAACGTAACAAGGCCAACAACCAGAAGCCGGGTGGACTCCTTCAACCGCTTGCCGTTCCATCAGCTCGTTGGGAGCATGTGAGCTTGGATCTCATCACATCCTTGCCAAAGACAAAACAAGGACACACCGCCATCGTGGTGTTTGTGGATAAGCTTAGTAAGCAAATCCACTTGGCACCAACCTGTGATACCGTGGATGCTCCAACCTTAGCGCAAATCTACTTCAACAATGTCTTCAAGCATCATGGAATGCCACGCGTACTCATCTCTGACCGTGATCCTTGCTTTACCGGGAAGTTTTGGCAAGCACTCTTTCAGATATTCGGCACCAAGCTTGCTTTGTCCACGGCCTATCATCCTCAAACTGATGGACAAACCGAATGTGCAAATCGTACATTGGAGGATATGTTGCGTGCCTTTGTCAATGTCCACCATACCAATTGGGATGAATGTCTTGCCGCTGCCAAATTTGCCTACAACAATTCCAAACAGGCAAGCACCGGATTCTCTCCTTTCTTTCTCAATTTTGGCCAAGATCTGCTTGTTCCAGATTCTCTTCTTGCTTCCCTTCCATCTCAGGTTCCTCATACTTCCACATTCTTGACCACTATATCCCAATCTCTCCAACAAGCCCAGTCTCACCTCCTTGTTGCTCAGAATTGCCAAAAACAATATGAGGACCACCATCGTTGAGATCTCACCTTTGGAGTTGGTGATAAAGTCATGCTATCCTCTAGTAACCTCACTCTCCCACTTGATGCCCAAGTTTGTAAACTTGCCCCTAATTGGATAGGACCCTTTGATATCACCCAAATTGTCTCTCTCTTGTTGCTTATTGTCTTGCCTTGCCTTGTCACATGCGTATCCATCATATCTTTCATGTTTCCAAGTTGAAACCCTTTGTTCATAACCCCTCTTCCTTTTTCTATCGAGTCCAACCTCCTCCTCTTCCTATCCCTATTAATGATCATGAGGAGTACAAAGTTGATCGTATCCTTGCGCGTTGCCACATTCAACGAGGCTATCGCCAACATACGGAGTACAAGGTCCTTTGGAAAGGGTATCTACTTCATGATGCCACCGGTGAACCTCTTTCTCACCTCCACAATGCACAGACGGCCATCCAAGAATTTGAAGCTTCACTGGCAAAAAGGACATCAGCAACTAGCGGCGGGGGAATATGTAACAATATGGAGTTTAGCGATGAAGTCAGTCAGGCTCACAAAGAAGCACATAAGACAAATTAGCCTAGAATATTCCGGAAGTATCTAGGAAGCTTCTTAGGAAGCTTCCCGATTAGCTTAGCTTGCACCTTAAGTAAGTAGCTTCTGGAAGGAAGCTTCTAGAAGCTTCCAACTAGCTTAGCTTGCATGCCAAGTAGGCGGCTTCTAGAAGGAAGCTTCTTGAGAAGCTTCCTAGTTAACTTGGCTTGCACTCTAAGAAAGCGGCTTGAGGAAGCTTCTTGAGAAGCTTCTCAAGGGCCTTGTATGCTACCTATAAATACCAAAGCCAAAGCTCATGCTAGGCATTCAGAGTTTTCCCTCATTCAAGTGTCCCAATGTGAGTTTCCATTCTCCTATTTCTCTCCTCGGTTTCGGTCTTTTACAACTACAGCTCGCTTGACAAGCTCTCAAACTTGCCCAGTTTTTCTTCTAGCTTCCACTTAATTTTGAAATCTCTAATTGAAGGTTTGCTCCTGGTTCTTAGCAACATTCCCCATATTTCTGGATCAGAGGTACACATAATCCTCACAAACACTCCATCAACCTAAAATGTTCAATCTTAATTACAAAAATGAGAGAATTGACATTCATTATGATTGAAGAAAAAAATGCTTTACTAACCTTATGATAGTATTTTCAGGAGAACTTGTTGGGTCATCTCTCACTCTTTAAGGACTTAGAAATTATCATAGTAGCTTTTTGTACCCTTATCTAAACCCTTACAAATTTTGATAACCTAATCTAACTCCAATCCCTAGATATGAATCAATTCTTGAACCTAGTTAACTTGTGAGCTTTACAGACCCATGTATGCTTGATCCAACACCCTGAATTCTCTATTTAAGGAATTCATATGAAACCTTCATTAAAAGATGCAAAAACCAATCACAAAAATGCAAAAATTTTCATAAGTTGATTTGAACCATAACCTGAGGAGTGACCAAAACTCCAAACCTGATCATCATCTCATCCCCAACACTTTAATTTTCAAAGCTCCAACTTCAATTAACCAAATATGATTTGAGAATGATCAAAAACTATAAATTCTTGCATTCAACACTATAAGCACTCTATCTACTTTCCAACCCCACTAATAGGTCATGGAGATGTGTCCAAAAGTGTCTAAACTTTCTAATTTGTGCATCTAAATATGAATCATATCCCCCTTGATTCAATTGATCATATCTCCTTGAGAATTTGCTCAGATCACTTGTTTTCTGTCTTCAAATTTAAGCCTATTAGATCCTCTTTTCAAGCATAGTCTTTTCTTCCCAAATGCCTTCCCTTAACTCCTTTGATGGTTGGAAAACTCCAAAGTTTTTCTCTTGGGACCCAATCACTTATATTTTTGTCATTTAATTGTTTCTTTTTGTTGCCAAGTGGACCCCGCAACTCCAAATTGAAGCTATTGAACAAGATTAAGTCCTTCTCCATCTACAAGAGCACATAGATTGTCAACTCCCAAACTTGCTCATAAGTAAGCACAAGAAGAAAAATTAGATCCAAATGTCCCATCATCTACTCCATGAATGTTGTCTTGAATTGCGCTACCATCTAACCCCAAAGTTTATCATGGTGTAGAATCTGAAGCTTGATGAGAAGAGAATTTGGGATTGGCAGATCAAGAGCATGGGACATCTTCTATTCAATTGCTTCTTCTAATGCTCTAGCGCATATGCTATGCCATAACTCTCACTCCACATATTCTCTTCTCACTCAAGACTCTTAAAACTAAAATACCCCTTGTCTATCAACTCTCCACCACCTATATACATAAAAGCTCTCAAAGAGGAAAAGACCATATTCCATATGGCTAGTTTTTTACATGCACATAAATTGCTCACATGGCAAAAGCTCAACCGTGGGATCAGTCCTACAATCTACTCCTATAATTTGGAAATAAACCATTCTAAACTCATTTTTCACTAGCTATGCAAATCACAACATGACACCAGTGGGTATGATGGACAAGGTGATAATATCAGTTATGGGAGTTCAAAATCTCATGAGGTTCCAAGTCTTCAAGGATGGAAGTTATGATATGCTACTTTGGGAGGCCATGGTTGAGAGCAACTCAAACAAATGATTGATGGCACAAAGGATAATTGAGAATTGGGCCACCAAACATTGGGTTACATGTCCAATAGCCAATACCAACCATACTTCATATTCAGATATACCATCTTTTGATTATTAAGAATCAGATTCAAAAGGAGTTTCAAGTGAAGACACTAACATGGAAAAGAGGCCTCTTTAGATAAGGATGAATCTGAATCCAATTTAGATGTGCATTTGTTGTATGCTATGCACTTTGTGCCTAAGCTAGAGGTTTTGAAGGACCTTGATAAATCACTATTGACAACAGAGGAGATAAAGAGGAGACTATATACCCTCAAGTATGGTCCAAGTGTTACCAAAGAGGATAAGGTAAGATTTGAGGAGATTTTTTGTAAGTTTATCCATGTGTTTGCTTTGGTTATAAGGATCTCAAGGAAGCCACCTTGGAGGAGCATTGGATAGAGGTGGAGTCACATGCAAGACCAATCCGCCAAAAGCAATGTTGCATCAGCCCACCAAAAACTTTGGTTGTGAAGGATGAGATTGATAAGCTCAAGGAGGTCGAGTTTATTTTTGAGGTGGAGAATTCAAAAGGGGTGTCTCCAATTGTGATTATGAAGAAAAACAACAGTAAGATTTGAGTATGTGTTGTTTACAAGAAGCTCAATGCTATTACCAAGAAGGACTACTACCCCTTGCCATTTATTAACAAGATCTTGGAGGAGGTTGCCGGTCACAAGAGGTACAATTTTGGAGATGGTTATAGTGGCTACAACCAAATCAAGATTACATGAGAGCATCAACAACTCTCCACATTCACCACACTTATGCTTTCAAGGTCATGGATTTTGTGCTTTGTAATGCTTTAGCTATATTGCAACAGTTCATGAACAAGGTGTTTGAACCTTTCATTGAGAAATTTTTGAGAGATTTCATTGATGACTTTTGTGTCTATAGAAGCAAGGAGGAGCCCTTTTAGCACTTGATCAAAGTTTTGCAATACTTGGATGAAGCAAATGCATCACTCAATCTAGAGAAGTGCATCTTTGGTTGTGAAGAAGGTCTAATTTTGGGGCATATCATTTCTAAGGATGGAATAGTAGTGAATCTTGAAATAGTGAGGAAAATTTTAGAGCTTCCATTACCTTCAATTTTGACAAAGTTATGCCAATTCTTGGGCATGATAGGGTACTATAGAAAGTTTATCTTCTCATTTTTTAACAAGGTATATGCATTGACCAATCACATACAAGGGAAAGGTATAGAATAAATAGTGGTTTTGGAGGAAAAGGAGGTTCCTCAAAGCTTTTGAGGAGCTCAAGCAATCTCTTATTATGGTTCCAATTATTTCAAAACCTGATTGGAGTAAGTCTTTCATCCTTAGCACTAATGCTTCTAATGTAGCTATAGGATTCACTCTTAGTCAATTAGAACAAGATGTGTATGATCATCCAATAGCTTATGCTAGTAAATAGATGGTCTCAACAAAGAAGAACAACTCAATCATAAAAAGGGAAGTATTGGTAGTAATTTTTGGTCTCAAGAAGTTTCAACACTACTTGATTGGGTGGAAGGTCACAATTGTCACGGACTACAAGGCTTTGAAGTACATCTTCAACAAGTTTAACATGGAGGGAAGGCTAGTAAGGTGGATGATACTCTTTTCTGAGTGTGATAACACCATTGAAGATAGGCCAAGAAAGAAGTACACAAATGCTAATTTATTATCTATGGACTATCATCATGATGGAGTTGAGTTAATGGATGATTCTTTCTTGAATGAAGGTTTTGGTCTTGTTCTAATGGAGTACAAGGGGATTGTGGGCTTTGTTACAAGAGGTTTTTCATGATGGTTTGGTATGTGGGGATCAATTTGCAAGAAAGGTGATTGCTTTCAAGATTCTAGATGTAGGTTACAAATGGAAGGGAGTTTTCAAGGATTTTCCTGATTATTGTAAAACTTATAATGTTTGTCAAAAAATTTCTATGAATTCTTCCTCTACTCCACCTCTTAGATCAATTCTATTATTAGGATCTTTTGAGAAGTGGAGAATTTACTTCACAGGTCTTCTCAATAGAAGGAACCCCAAAGAACAATTTGTACATTGTGGTAGTTATTGATTATCTTACCAAGTGGGTGAGGCTAGACTATTGAGAGACAAGAATGAAGATGAAGTTGGTAGATTTCTTTATGAATACATCATCACTAGGTTTGGTGCCCTCTGGAGTTCATTTTTAATAAAGGAAGAGAGTTTACAAGAAGTGCCATTACAACCATGCTATGATATTTCTCTATCACACATAGAGTGACTACTTCCTATAAGCCAAACTCCAATGGCTTGGCATAAAGGACCAATCAAATTTTATGCATGATATTGGCTAAAGATGCAAAAATGGAGAGGGCAAAACATCATTGAGACAAGAGGATTCATGTGATTTTGTGGGAGTATATGACACCATGAATACATCAAACGGATATTCTTCATTTCATTTGGTATATAGTATTGAGTCTACTTTACTCATTCACTTTGATCTTCTTAATTTTCAAGGCATTCATAGGAAATTGAAGAAGGCACAAGGAAGTTATGCAAAGAAATTAAAGAAAGAGCAACTCATGAAATTGGAGGAGGTAAGAGAAAATGCTATGGTTTGAGTGGAGCAAACCTAAATGAAACAAAAGGAGAGATGTGATAAGAGGCAAGGCAAGAAGAAGATGGAGTCCTTCAACAAAGGTGGTTGGGTAATGTTATTTGATTCCATTTGATTCAAGAGGGTGCAAAAGAAGTTCTTGCCTACATACTTTGAATTCTTCTTAGTGGAGAAGGTGTGGGGCAATTACACCTATGATCTCAAGGAGTTGGGAGAAAGATACTTTGATAGGATTAACCATAGTAAGTTGAAGTTGTATCATAGAAGGTAAAGGAACTTTCACTTCAATCATAAGTGAAATCTTAGCTCGGGGTAAATGTAACATCCATTGAAGCACATATGCTCTATAGTGATATTAAATTTGGTATTACAAGTACTAGAGAAATATTATCTATATGGATTTTAGCTTAGCTTTCACATTAATCATGATTACCTAGAGTTAGTCCTAGCTAAGCTAAAGGTGACCCTATTCTAGAGGATATGAAAAGAGTGAGCATCACTATTTTATCTTCTAGTGTATTGACTTGGCATTATTCATAGTTATTTGGCTATGAGGAAAAAGTTGAGAACTCATAGGCTCAAAAGCCTTGTTGGTGTAGATTTTTCTATAGTCCAAAGATAGCCCATGTGAAGAAATACTTGACTTAGTTTGTAGGTGAGGAAAAGTCCACCTACCCATGGGATTATTCCCATGTGCTTGGATATTCCCATAGAATTTTTGACTTTATTTGACTTTTAGTCTAGTAACTTGAGTTACTGTGGTAATTAGTAACCTTGATGTGTAACTTTTTCACAAGTATATAAGCTAGGGGTGAGGAAGAACTCATCATTCTTTCATATGCAACTCTCTCTCTTTCAATGAGTTCTCTAGTGAACAATCTCTTGAGTCTTGGAGGTGCCCTAGAGTTCTAGCTTTGGAAGAGTGTGATGGAGTTGGGGTCCTTGCTTACTTAGTCCATGGTTCACTACCTTCATAGCCATCAGAAGTTCATTCTAAATGAAATACAAGCTTGCTTACAGTTCAACCAATCCAAGGTTGATAATCTAGGTCAAGAAATTCATGTCCATAGTGTAACCCAAAACTTGATGTTGAGATGCTTCTAACACTACTAAATGGTAGTAATACCAATATGGAAACTTATCACTCAGTCTCTCTCATTGGCATTAGGCCAACTACTATAATTCTGAGTCTCATACAAGTCCAAGACCTCCTTCTTAATAAGATGAGAAATTAGGAAACTCATAAGTGTAGGTAAAGAGACTTTAAGTTGTCCTACAAGGTTCATTATTTCCACATGTGACTTATTAACGACTCTCACCATTTGAGACTAGTACCCAACATAAAAATATTATTCACAATGAGATGTGTTGGTTGTTGAAAACTATCATGAGTATACTATAAAACCTCTCTAGATAAAAATTTTGTTTTCCTAAAATTTATGTAATGGACCCAAGATCCAAATTTACTACATCTAATAACACAATAGTTTTACTCCCATACCACAATTAATATATACTTTTTATCACCTATGTGTGAGAGTCACCTATCAAAGAGACGTTCTCTAAAATGTATGCTGGAGAAACTACTTGATGAATATAGAGATTTTATAATATACATAGTACCTC
This sequence comes from Lunularia cruciata, assembly GCA_948567375.1. NCBI lineage: Eukaryota > Viridiplantae > Streptophyta > Marchantiopsida > Lunulariales > Lunulariaceae > Lunularia > Lunularia cruciata. The sequence goes on from OX419758.1 coordinate 31,056,726, forward strand.
CTAACACATACTAAAATGGAGATCCTATAAATCTTGACCTCAAAAAAAATGAATATATCTCTAACATGGCCATCTAAAATTCCCTAAATGAATGTTACCATATCTCTCAAGATTTTGCACCCCCAACAAAGAAAACCCCCAAACAACTGATAGTAAGGTCTTTTGGTAATCATTGATTGTTGACATTGGTAGCAACTCAAGATATTAATATGCCAAGTGTGCCACATGATATAAAGAGACTTGTCTAAAAATCCCATCTCTCTCTACATATAAGTGCCTTTGAACTTGTATACTTCTATAATATTACAACTAGTCCAATGTAGATCCAACCAAAAAACTGCAATTGGTACACTCTTTCTCTTAGATACTACCAAGCAATAGGTATGGTATTCAAAGTAACAAGGTAATAAACTCCAAAGGATCAATATTGAATTGGGACATTGGTAGTACAAAGGCTCTATTCCAAACCTATTGTACTTATAAAAGACCAAGGAGAGTAAAAAGCAAAATGGAATATCACATTGAAACTCTCAAATGATAAAAATTTTAAATGCTTAACTTAAGCTTGGGCTTTTGTATTTATAGGGAAAAAATACACGAATCCCAAGAAGATTCCAAAAAAGCTTCCTTTTAGAAGTTGCTTTTTTGGAGTGCAAGCCAAGCTAGCCAATTACTTGGTGTATAAGCTAAGTTAGTTGGTGTACAAGTTACTCAATTGTTGTTTACTTAGGATACAAACTAAGCTAGCCGAATAACTTGGTTTACAAAGTTCATCCTTGGAAAGTTCCTAGAAGTTTCTCACTAAGAATTTTGCTAGATGCTTTTAGAGTATTCTTATAGTTCCTAGATATATTGTAGTTATACATCCTTTTAGCAATATTTAGCTTATTTTGCTAATCACTAGCTTCTACTAATTCATTTGTTAACTCTATATTATTACAATACCAACCTATTTGCATGATGCTACAACTAATCACCAAAGTTCCACGAGGAATATTCAAGGTAGATAGAATAACTCCACTCATACTCCAAATCCAAGCAATCTCTTCTAGTACTGGAGTATCTTACGCATGAGCATTAACTCACCAAGCCAAGTACCATTGACTGTTGATATTGATACCACGGTCTTTTAATATAGTAAGCTAAGACTACCAATACTAAAATTCACAAGTAGGCAGCATAGTCCTCCCTCACCTTTATTGCTAAATTAACTTGTAAGAATTTTTTTCCCTCCAATATTCAATATTGAATCCAATGAGGTGTAACATTGCTCCACCAACTAACACATCATATGAATGTATTATTATTGCAATGACATAGAATCTCATCAAAGAATTATCAATTAGATAATGAGGCTAAATTTTTATAATGAGCTTATCACATATGATATATTGTGTGGAACCACCTCCCAAGGATGTTTGGATCTAAAATGATAAATCTCAACATTTGGTTTTTTTAGTCCAAAATCAGGAACTACAACCTTCCCTAACATAAGAAGTTGAGCACCAAAGTCCAATAATATCTTCTATGGTCTACAAACCTTCCTTAAAGGTACAACCAAATTGAAAATCTCACAATGATTGTTTAGTAGATGCCAAGCATAAACCTAATGCACTCAAATATAACTACAAGCCATTATATAATATTCCAAGGACAAGAGAACCCACCAAGTGAAATACAAGAGAAAAAAACACAAAGCTTCAACACTCAATACTGCGATGCTCCAAAGAGCACCTTGTTGTATTGTATAGCAAAGAAGATCCACTCAAAGGAAGCTCCACCCTTGAATTAGATACCTGGATTGGTGACATATCGGCAAGCTCCACCCTTATATTAGTTGCATGAATGTGACATGTCAATCCTTGTCCTATCTGGTTGGTCAAATAAGTTGACTAAAGGGAATCCATAAAGAATATTCTTATAAGAAGCTCATAATTGCATGGATGAGGTACCATTGGAAAGCTCTTGATTAGATGAATAACAAGGAGTGAAGAAAGCCTTTTTTTCCTCTGGCAGAGGAGATTCTCTCCATTTTTGAGATCAAATTCATCCATTTAAGCCTCTTGATTGGCTCTAAAGTTTTCAAGGTGTTTTTAGATTCTATCCTATTAATAGGACTCTTTTGGTGATACCTATATCTGATCTATTTAATCCATCATATTGTGGTACCCAAATTTTTTGTGTTTTTTTATTTCTGTTCTATTTTGAAGCAGAAGTGTACAGACAAAGTCGTATTGAACCAAATGCCATTGGAAGGAGAAGAATTGTGTCTTTGGGTTGAAACCCAAAGTAACATGACTCTGAGTCAAAAGCAAAGTACTCGGATCAGACCCGGCTAAAGAACCCAAAGTAAGGGAACTTTGTCTTGGGGTGATCAACCCAATGCAAAGATGGAGTAACCACTTCCCTTCGGAGGGATCAATCAAGAAAGTACAGGCAAAGAAATGATGGACAAGACGTGCACTTCTTACCTGGATAACACCAAGAGGAAGTCATGCAGAAGGGGTGTGTTTCAATGACAAGTGATAGAGGAATGGCTGATCAACAAAGAACTATAAAATCAGGACTTTGTCAAGGGGATTTCAAAATGTCACAAAGTATCTGAAGCCACTGAGTAGTCTACCCAAAGGAGTGCTTATAGCCAAGCAAGTTGAGCATTTAATGCTTAAAAGGTCTGAAGGAATTAGGATCTCAATTAGGATCTCAAGACCAAGAGATGGTAGAATTATCTTTAAGCTTCCATGCATTAGAGATTGCACAATGTCAAAGAAGGGTGAGAAGAAGAGTCATTTGCTCATAGTGAGAAATCCAACGATTCAATGGTTACATATGATAGCTCGGATTGAAGTACTAAGTAGACTTTGGATCACTTTTCTGGCATGAAATTGGAATTTGAGTTTTCTAGGGTTCATGGCAGAAGTAGCCTCAAGTGATTGTGAGGAGGGACCTGAGAATGAAGGAAAGAGAGGTAATCCGGCTTGATGGACAGAGTTGGATTGGAGGTTGGTGTTGGGAAGAGAGGCCGATGAGGAAACTAGAGCAATGTTTTTTGGGAAAGGAGAGTCTATGGAGGAGACAGATGAAAATCACAATGCTTTTATGACTCCATGCACGAAGAAAGGGTACAAGGTGGATACCTATCAAGATCCAATCAAGCAAAGCATTGTTGGGACAATGACGGCACTCTTCAAGCCCAATCACACGACTTATGTAATGAGGCATCAGGCGGTCTTCTTCCACTAGATGTTTGCAAGCACACTAGTGAATTGGGCAAAGTGCTTTTACCAAAGAACGCAATAGATGGTGTGGTGTTGGAGAGATCAAGATGCTCCTCACTATTTGGTGCCATTTTCTACTCATTTCTACTTCAGAGTAAATTTGACGAAGGAGACTAAGCAAAGAAAGATGGTGTCGCATTTTCATCCAAACTTATGAAAGATTGCAAATGATGAGGAATAGCAGTATATCTGATAGATCTAAAGTAGTGATGAACACTATGCGCACATAAGGCAGTATTTGAGAGTATCAATGACCATCCCAAAGACAAGGAAGCAAAGTTGCCTAGAGGAGAGTTTTTTACTAGTTAAGCCAAAGAAGGTGAGGAAGGTGAACCTGAGGTAAGAAGTTGTAGTACTCAATGAGTTGTCCAGAGCAAAAGAATTGGAAGGTGAAGTCAAGTACAAAACAAAAGACTCGGGAGAAGAAGAAGAACTAGAGTTGACATTGCAAAGTGAAGAGTTGAGTAGTGGAAGTGAAGGGGAGGTGGAAGTTCAGTAACAAGCATAAGATGATGCTTACAAGGAAGAGTAAGAGATCCATACGGAAATTGATTGTATGGAAGGAGGAAGAAACATGTATCACAAATTGGCCACCGTAGAGATAGAAGAAACTGTGGAGGTTGAGCCAAAGTCAAAAGTTCAGAGGGGTAAAAGAGAGAGAAGGAGTGTTCCTACTATAGGGGCAGAAGCAAGTAATGTAAGCCCAGTAGTGGAAAAGAGGGAAAGCTCAGATGACGTACCTTTGAAACTTAGAAGATTAAGACTTTGGAGTAGAGTTCCAATAGAAGAAATAAGGAGAGAAGAGCCAAAGCAATCTGAGAGCTTATGAGTCTTTGAGGTGGTAGAGTACTTGTTGCAGATAGTTTGTCCCTTCTTGTTGCAACTGCAGAAGAAGAGAGAAGAATTGAAGAGAGATCACTCAAGAGTGAAAGATGAATTGGCAATAGTACAGTATATGAGTGATGAAAATTTAGAGTTGAGAAGAAAGTTGAGTCCAAGAGAGCGTGAATTAATAGAACTTTGGACTGATGTAGAGCTAAGGAGGAAGGAAATTGAGAGTTTAAAAAAAGACTTCCAATTTGAACAAGGTGAATCTTCCAATACAAAGACAAAAGTGAAGAAAGTAAAGTTGGGAGGAGTACCGCAATATGATATTGTGGTGGATTTGGCATCCCCAAGTGCAAATGTCACATTCAAGCAACTATGGGAAGACAATAAGCTATACAAGAAACAACTAAGTTTTGGCCCTCAAGAAAGTAAGGGCAATGTCCAAAAAAGACATGCCTACCATTTATCATATTGAGCAAGAGGATCTGGGATCTCCCGAAGTTGATGCAGATAATATCAATACACATTGATTCAAAGTCCGATGTTAATGTCATAACCAAAGATAATGCAAATTGATTGGGGTACCATACATTTGAGTAGGATTTGACACTGCAAAGTGAAGACTTGGGAAGTGGAAGTGAAGGAGAGGTGGAAGTTCATCAATGAGGAGAAGAAGATGTTACAAGGAAGTGCAAGAGTTCCATGCGTAAATGTATGGTACCCCAATCAATTTGTGGTATCTTTGGTCATGATATTAACACTGGACCCCAAATCAATGGGTATCAATGTTATCATGCACCTTGCAATCTTTGCATCAACTTTGGGAGATCCCAGATCCTCTTGCTCAATATGATAAATAGCGGGCAGGTCTTTTTTGGACATAACCTTACTTTCTTGAGGGCCAAACTTAGCTATTTCTTGTACAACTTATTGTCTTCCTACAATTGCTTTAATGTGATATTTGCACTTGTGGATGCCAAATCTGCCATAATATCATATTGTTGTACTCTTCCCAACTTTACTTTCTTCACTTTTGTCTTTGTATTGGAAAATTCACCTTGTTCCAATTGGAAGTCTTTTGTTAAACTCCCAATTTCCTTCCTCCTTAACTCTACGTCAGTCCAAATTTCTACTAGATGGAAATAGATGAAGTTCTACTTTTCCAGTTGGAGGAAGCAAGACTGCATGAATTGAAATTGCTAGTGCAAGAAACAAGAAGGAAGAAAGCGAAAAACATTGAATTGAACAAGTTGTTGATTTTCATGAGAGATTGAGTAGATAGGAAGATATTAGAAGCAGACAACAATGTGTGTCTGAGGTTGAACATAGTACATTCGGAATTAGAAAGACTTTGTAGTACCATGAAGTTGGAGAAGAAGTTCAAAGTAAGAGAGTTAGGAGTGCAAGTGTCTCCGGATCAGTTATCTAAGCTATTAGGGAAGAGTGGGTTGCAAGATAAAGATATAGATAGGGTACTCATATCTTTAATTAAAATTCAGCATGAAGAGGTAGGAGAATTGGTAGAAGATTGAGTGATAATAGGTAAACCCGATAGATAATAGATAGAGAAGTGCCGGATGTTACTTTGTGTTTAGAAGCCAAAATTGAGGTAGACATCAGATCGGATTAGGACCCAATTTTGAGATGGGAGGAGGCAGATATGAAGAAGTTTATTGCTATTTTGGATCTACAAGTTGGTAAAGTTGTTAGGAATCAATTTAGGAAGTTAGATCATTTTTGAAGTGATATGCCTATTTAAAGGAGGCCTTTGCATTAGAATGTTGTTCAATGTTCATTAAACTTGAGAATAGATGAAGCAAAGTGTTGTGAAGTAGTGTTCATTGCTTGAGCTTAATTTTGATTTTGTGTTTGTGAGTGTGTGTAGAATTTTGAAGTGCAAGTTAGTGTGTGTGTTGGATGTTGGATTCTGCAACCTTGATCTTCATTATGTGTATTTGATCCTAAGTGAAGTGCAATCAAAGCAATGCCTTGACAGATCTGAAAGGAGAGTAGTGTTGGTAGTATTTTGCATTTGTGAGTGCAGCACTAGGTTGATGTGAAGCAATTCCCATTGAGGAAGTTGTGCCTTCAATGGAAGGGTAGAACACAATTTTGATCTGAAGTCATTTTACAACAAAGTAGCTTATTTTGGGAAGGAATAAATCATCACAATCAAGATTGTTTTGGACATATTTAAAGTATTGTGATTCATGAGTGACAATTTGTTGTGACAAGACTGAAGGTCAATGCTTGTTACTCTCTTCTAGGTGTAGTTTCTACCTAAGAGATTGAAGATGCAACCAAGAAGAACTACATTATTACTTTGCTTTGTATTTGACCAATTCTGAATCATATCTTTGAGGGAACAAACTTTACTTACCTAATACCACAAAATTGATATTTTTTGAGTCATCACAAATATATATACATCCTTCCATATGTTACCAAGCCAATTTCCACCTTTAGATAATATGTCTAATTACTAGTATTACACACTAGTAGTCAAATAGACCTATACTCCTACCAAGCCAATTCCACAATCAACCACCTCCAAACCATAAGCAACAACCAACACATCACTACACTACATCACACATCCACATCACATCATCATAAGTATGGTGGCTAATCAAAACATTAGTGTTGGGTTCAATTGCTAATATAAACATGTTGGTGGTTAAGAACAAAAGAGAATGCATAATCAATTTAGACAATCTCAACATTGTGCTAGAAAAAGTCTTGGTAGAAGTAGGTGGTTAACTATTTTGTGGCTCATCTTGCTCTCTATCTCCATTTGACATATCTACACTAGCACATTAGGATCCATGGATGAGGTCTATAGTGATTCAAAAAGTGTGAAAGGCTAAGAAGGATAAGATGTTTATTAACCCTTCTCTATGGGTCCAATTTTATTGATGTTCCTCTAGGCTCTAGAAATATATTGCACTTCTCATCACTATAATAAATATGTCTACTTATGCCAATCATTAAATGAAGTCAAGGAGGTCTCCATCATTAGCATAAGATATAGAAACCTTAGCACTTGAATATAATCTCCTTTGAGCTATAGCCATACTTTGCTCCAATTGGTCAATCCTAGTAGTTATTGCTATATCAAAAGCAAGAGCACATATTGTATCCCTACTTAGATGTAGTTCCTCTACTACCACCTTGTCCTCTATGACATGTGGCTCCTTGGCTTCCTATAATAATAGTACTACCTTGCCATATTCCAAGTTAAGTGAAAATATTGGTTACTAGTGTGACAAAATCTATGACAAAGTTCAAGTTGCCTTTGGATATTCTATGGTGCTACAAATTGGTCATGCTCACTTACCCAAGTGCACTCTCTCTTGTGGTGAGCTTCATCATAAGTCCAACAAGCAACACTACCACTCAATGATTGTTGCTATTACATTACGTCGTCCACTTGCTCTATGAGGTTAGAGCTATCTATTCTACCCTCAAAAACCAACACAATAGGATGTACTCTAGTAAATCATAAGACAAACAACTATTTTAGATGAGATCTCCTTAGCAAATCCAAATTTCACCACCTCTTTTCCACCATGTCAAGCTTAATACACTTTTTCAACCAAAAACAACCACTAAAGTTGATGAGATTGATTGTAATAAGGTAGCATTATGTACTTTACCTTGTTTTCCTAGGTGCATTTTCTTGTGGGGACCTTTGCCATAAGTCCAACAAGAAACAATACCATTCAATGTTTAATAATATGGATTTATCAGACAAGTTAGCCAAGGCTAATAATAAGTTAGTAACTAAGCCAAATCTATCTAGATTCTAAGAATGCTCTAAAAGCCTCTAGGAAGCTTTTTGATTGAATTTTCTAAAATACCTAGGAATATTCTTAGTGAGAAGCTTCTAAGTACCTTCCAAGGATTGGGTAACTTAAGTGAGTAAAAATCTAACTTCCTAGCATGAGGCCTCATGCTAGGCATTTAGAGGTTTACTCACTTGAGCATTCTAATATGACTTTCCATTTTGATCTTCCATGCATTTATTTCTCACCTAGTTTATTTACATCGGTATTAGAGCAAGAATGGGATGGATAGAATCTATGGATCACCAAATCATTTTCCCCCAAACCATTGTGCTTTTGTGTCTATGTACTACCAAATCATCATTTCACACAACTCATGATTTACAATTTGGGCAAACTTTTTTGAATACAATCACCTTGTGCGATGAACTAGTAGTAATCCTTCCAATTGTAACTTCCAAGGATTGGTGGACATGTTGCATCTATGTGTTGATGTAAATAATTGCAACTAGATAATTAGTAGAATAGTAGTCATGATACCAATACCCAAAGTTATCATTATTATGTAATAATAGATTGAAAATCTTAGCCATTCTCATCCAAATATCTTACTTTTGTAGGGAGAAAGGAGTGCCCCTAAGAACTCAAACAAAACACTTGTATTGCAACTCAATTGTTGGAAGAGAGAGATCATGAAAGTTAATGTAGAGAGAGTAGTTTTTTGAGAAGGAGAAGAGCAAGTCCAATTTCCAAAGCCAAAGGTATTTGAGGCAAGAATCTATCTCGTATAATAGAGAATTTTGTGTTTGATTATAAATGTCATTTTTAGATCATAATGTTTTGGAAGAAAGACAAATTATCTTAGCTTTGAGCCAATTAGATAGAATGGCCAAGCTATGATGGTGGTTTTGGGTGGAGCAAGTTCAATGGTTATTTGTTACTCCAATTTTGACATAAGAAGAATTCAAAAGAGCAATAATTGGAAGATCTAAGCTATGAATATTAATATATATACATATATATCTATATATATATATATATATAAAAGCCACACAAGATAAATTGGTAAAATTGAAGTAGATTGGTTCTATGAGAAGCTACATCACACACCTCCAAAACACCATAATAATAATTCCAAAAATAGTAGCAAATGAAGCTCTGGATCAATTTGTGAGGGGCTTGAAATCACACACCAATTAGAAGTTACCATCCATAAGGCCAAACACTTTGAAGAAGCCACATAGTTTGTTGAGCATTTTGATTCTTTGGTTGCCACAACTTGTTCTTGACTTAGACTTTCAAAAATCCTACAAACACACCATATATGGGTGGAGGAGATGGTACTAATGGAAATTGATGCTATCTAGTAAAGACCACTGGGCTTTGCAAATAGAGAAATATTATGACAAAATAGTGGTTGCATCTATTTTTTCCAAATTGGATATCAAATTGCAAAATGTCCAACTAAGAATGGAAGACTCCAACTGATTACCCACATGGAATTCATGGAGTGCAATGATTAGGGAAACAAAGAGTCCAAGTAGGAGATTTTGAGCTACTTACTAGGAGCCTAATTAGTTCCAATGAGATTGAAGGCTTGACTTATGCAAGTTTGATTCACTTGCAAGGTATGATATCTAATCTTGGCTGTAGGATTTTGGGTGATATTGGGAGTTTAAAGAATTATGTTTATACAATTAGCAAAGGAATTATGTATTACAATCAAGTTGATATTAGGTGGCACATTGGTGATGGCGGAGGTAAAAAGAGTTCCACATTTTGTACTTCACATCCTACTGAATTTAGATTTAGAGTTTATGAGAATTATAGTAGCTCATCTACACTATGATATCAAATTAGGTCTTCTTTTGGCTTGATTGTCATAAGGTTAAATTTGATTGGACCCAATGAAAAATTCAAATACAACATCAAGGTAAGAATTATCAATTAGATTACCTTGCACCTCTAAGTAAGACACCTAAGAGTAGTCAGTCCCAAGACAAGAAGTTTATTAGTATAGTAGTTATAGAGTAAGCTTTGGAAGAAAATAGTCTTATTTTTGTGCACAAAAGAACTTGATGAGGATAATTAGCCTCATCAAGTAATGGTTGATAAAAAAATTCAAGATTTTACAAATTTATTTCTAGATGATCTTCCAAAATAAGTACCCTTTGATTGTGGTATGCACTTCAAGATTGAAGTATTACCAAGAAACACTCTAGTGAGTAGAACAATCTATCGGCTCTCCACCAAAGGAATTAGAAGAGCTTCAAACAAAACTAATTAAATTATTGGAGAAGGATTTCATATGACACATTACATCCCTTTGGGAAACATTGGTATTATTTGTACTTATTGGTACAAAGTATAAAGAACTTTGTTTCTATATTGACTATAGTGGTCTCAATAAATAACTGCAAAGAATTCATATCCTTTACCTCAAATTGATGAATTTTTAGATTAATTGAGTGGAGCTCAATATTTCTCAAAGTTGGATCTTTGAAGCAACTAATCTCAAATTCCAATTGCTAGAGAAGATGCACAAAAGAATACCATGTTGTAACACTCATTGGTGCATATCTTCTATAGGGATATTAAGTTTGGTATTGCAAGTAATGAAGAATTATTATCTATATGGAGTTCAACTAAACTTCTACATTACTCATGATTAATTGGAGTTAGCTCTAGCTAAGATAAAGGGTTTTCCTATGCGGTTGCCTACTTTTAACAACTAAGATAAAGGTGACACTATTCTAAAAAAAGAGAAAAGAGTGAGCACTACTATTTTGTCTTCTAGTGTATTGACTTGGTATTATTCTAAGTTATTTGATTTTGAAAAAGAGTTTAGAACTCTTGGACCCACAAACCTAGTTGGTGTAGGTTTTTTATATTCCAATGAGAGCCTATGTGAAATAATCCTTGACTTAATTGGTAGGTGAAGATAAGACCACCTATCCATGGGATTATTCCCATGTGCTTGGATATTCCTTTACACCTTTTGGCTTTATTTGACTTTTAGTCTAGTTACTTGAATTACTTTGTTAATTAATAACTTTGGTGTGTAATATTTTTACAAATATATAAGCTAGGGCTGAGGAGGTACTCATCATCCTTTCATTTGCAACTATCTCTCTCATTCATTTCTCTAGTGAGCAATGTCTTGAGTCTTGGAGGTATCTTGGAGTTCTAGCCTTGGAGGAGTGTGATAAAGTGATGGTTCTTTGCCTTCTTAGTCCATGGTTTTACCCATGTTTCATCCATTATTTTGGTCATGTGGCTACACGATTAACCAACCTCTTGGGGAAGACAACAAGCTTTGAATGGAATACCAAGCAAGAAGAGGCACTCAAGAAGCTTAAGGATATGGTGTCTTCTCAACCCATTTTCAACCATATGATCCTCAATTACCTTGTGTGATTGATTTTGATGCTTCTAACTTTGCAATTAGAGTTTTGTTGCAACAAGCATTCTCAAATGGATTGCATCCTATAGCCTTTGTATCTCAATGACTAAATGTAGCAGAAAATTAAATTATTCTACTTGAGATTGAGAAAAATTAGCAAAGGTGTATGCAAAAAAATTTTGGTGCCATTATCTTGTGGGGAAATAGTTAATTATGCAGACAAATCACAAACCCTTATTGCAAACCTTACATTTGGAGTACATGAAGAGTATATATAATTTATGGAAGGAGCAACAACAATTGTTTGACATCAAGTTTGAATATAAACCAAGAAATTTCCATATCATTTTCAATGCCTTATCACAAAAACTTGATTTAAATACTCTTCCTACATCTTTCATGACAATAACAATTATGATAGTGTTAATGAACTCAAAAGTCCAACTTGAGTTTAGTACCACTTTACATCAAGATCTCTTTTTTTAGTTGTTACAAATTCATTTTGCAGCACACAACAAGGAATACAACACCTTTTTTTTCAAGGAGTGCCTTTTATTCTAAGAGAACCAAATCTATGTTTTGCCAAGGATGACTTATGACTTGTGTGACTTCAAGAGGCCCATGACTTACCAATTGCTGGTCACAAAGGTGTGCACAAGACCTTGAGTACCTTACAACACCAGTGATGGTGGCCCAACATGGCACAAGAGGATCAAGAGGTTGTCCAATCTTGTCAAAGCTATCAATGTAAAAAAACTAATAACCAAAAGCCAAGTGGATTCCTTCATCTACTACCAATTTGTAATACCAATAGCTAGACATATTATCTAGAGGTGAAAATTGGCTTGGTAACATCTGGAGGGATATTATATATGATGGACTGAGTAGATCAAATAGAGATATCAATAGAAGAGTACTTCTACTAATAGGGCAGAAGTTGTCATGCCATATGTAGCGTTGCACCTAGATTTCTTGGACGTAGGAGTGGTAGTGTTGGTAGTTAGAGGTATTTTGATAGTTACTCATAGACTACTTGTTGATGGCCAGATTTTATGTTCAAGGTATTGATTACATGGAGGAGCCAACCGTCACTTGCATGGTTTGCACTATTGAATGTGATATCAACGGGACCGTTAGGGTTGGAGACTTAGCTCAAGATCAGGGGTTTACTTTCAAAGTGCAACTCTAGAGAGCTCACTTCTTTGATGTTGAGCTTTGTAGTTCTTGGCTATGGTGGCCAGAGGCTGACAAGCATCACCTAGAGTCTCTTAGCTAGAGTGGGTGTGGCTTGACTGTAATCAATGCCTAGTTATTGGTAGATTGTTCAATGATAGATCAAGTACTAATCTAGTTGAGTGTGATTTGAGTTTTGAACAAACTGAGGGTGTTGGTGGTATCTCCAAGCTTTGTTGATCATAAGTAGCTTGATTGTTGTTAGCTTGATTGTTATTTAGATTTTCCCTAAGAGTGATAGTGTACTTTTGTACTTTTGTAGCTCTTTCAAGTTGATGCAAATTTGTTAGTGAGGCAGATGGTGTGCAAAAGTCCCAGCCAAATTTCCTTCAGAAGAGAGCCAATTTCAAACAATGGTGTTTGTTTTGAGCTCAAGAGGTGAAGATAGGACCAATTTGGTGCAAATTGAGCTGAAAACTTGATAGGTGGAGTTGAGAACTCACTCCCTTGAATTCATAATTTAGAGAATCCCATCCTTCCAATTTTGCTCAACTAGAGATCTAGCAAAGGATTTGCAATCAACTAACTCTAGGGATTTATGTCAAATTTTACATCAAATTTATGTCAGATTTGGTGAAGGATTTACATCAGATTTTGGCTAGATCTGAGGAAGCTTGGCCAACTTTGGAGGAGGTTTGCTAGATTTAGAGAGGGTTTGAAGTGGCAAGAAAAAATTGGCTGAATTTTGGTGTTTAGAGGCATAGAGATGTAGGCTATGAGAGGCTACAAAGGCCAGCAAGCTAACCTGAGGCTAGCTAGTTTAGAATAGTTTTTGGTCATTGTTAGGCAAAAATCTGCACACCTTGCTAGATTATGCATAATAAGGTTTGAACCCTAGATCTTTGGTTCTTAGATTGGTGCCCTAGCCAACTTGTCCACCTTTACTTGTTATCCTAGTAATTGTTCCATTGATATCTATACACCTCCACTTGTAGCTTTGGCTAGGAGAGACAATTTGATCTCATTCTTGGTGATCTTGGTAGCTTAGGAGGTAGATAACTCGTATTATATCAAATGCCAAATGGTGTTAGAGTCAATCTGGTGTTGATTTATGAGATTGAGGATTTTTGTTAATTTTTTTGGTTGGACCTCCTCCTTTCTTTGCTTCCTATTTGTGCACCATGTTTGTGTGAGGTGCCTTGACTTGGAGCGTTGGTGCTTTGGTGTGCTCTTGGTAGTGAGGTTGGAGTGATGACCAATCAAACTATCTATGTTCCTCTCCGTTGAAGCAAGAAGTGATGACCTGCAGATCATGAGAGTATGTGTTGTGATGGCAAGCTACCGGTTGCTCTTTCCCATAATGTAGTTGTTGTAGTTAGAGCTACATTAGTGGGTGACATTTGGTTGGTGGTGTTAGCACTTGGTGATGATTCTTGGTGGAATACTTATGGTGGTTACAATTGCGGTTTGTAATTTACTTTGTCACAATAAATTTCTTTGGGGATTTTGGAGGAGATGACATTGTAATACATAGTGGGTTTACCTAGAATGGCACTCACTTTCAGCCTATATCTCAGATCACATTGAGGGAGGAGATTGACTTTGAGTTGGAGTTGACACAAAGTTGATCTAGTTGAGAGTACACTGGTGTATCCACACCATTTTTGTGGGACATGGATGAGTTTTATGGGGCCTCCAAAGATCCCAAGTGTTACTCTGGTACAGTGAGTATCATTGAATTGGATTACTTCATCTAGGAGTTTGATAGTTGATGTGAACTGTAGCAAATGCGGAACCCAACGTTGTTCACACCCTTCAAGGCATGGAAAGGGTTGTTTCAGCACTTGGAAGGTCCGGTGATGGATGACTATCATGAGATCAAGAGAGCTCACTTGGAGGAGATTGAGCCATGGAGAAGATATTGGTATCCAAATTCTGTCTACATCACTTCAAGCTTGGTTTCTAGGGATAGATTGGCAATACCCACAAGTTCTAGCTCTAGTAGCACTGGTGGATCTCTTGGAAATGGTGCTACTACAAGTACTACTATAGGAGGTGGTGTAATATTGGGGTTCAATCTCATGGTGGAGTTCTATTAGTGTTTGAGGCAGAACTACTGGGGAGTGCGGATTGACAAGTTGGGGAGCTTGCAAGAGTTCTAATAGAAGGTTGGCTACGGGAGGCATACACTCACATGAGATGGCTGATCATTTTCACTTAGGGATTTACTGAGGCCTAGGTAGTCTATTTTTGGTATGGGATACTAAACAAGGAGCTACAACATAGAGTCCATGATGCTACATTGTTATAGGCTACTTTGCCTACTTTGGTAATGGTCTTTGGTTTGGTTGAGCATATCAAGCTCAACATGATGGAGGAGAGAGTGGTGACATTTGGATTTGGTAGGGAGACCTCATCCACAGTTGTTATTTCTTCTAGAGTGCAGTAGAGTGCACCATGCTATGTTGGTTTCCAAGGATATGGTGGACAACCTAGATCTTATGGAGCAAGTGAGAGCCTAGTGTAGCTAGATCCTTACCATCATTTTTGGGTCAATAGCAACCAATGAGTGGTGGTGTTGCTTGTTGGACTTGTGGTGGACTTCACCATAAAAGAGAGTGCACTTAGGGTAGCGGACCTGATACCTCTTGTGTATCATAGCCACCATAGAGATAGTGTGAGCATTGCCACAAATTTGGTCACACTAGTGACCAATGCTTTGACCTACACTTGGAATTACGGAATGGGAGGGTTGTTATAGTAGGTGGTAGAGGAATTCCAGGTCATGGAGGACAAGGTGGTAGTGGATCCACACCTAGTAGGGGTGCATTACCTGCCCTTACTTCCAATACAACCATAGATACTCGGATTGAGCAGTTGGAGCAAAGATTGGCTAGCATGGCCATAGTTCAAAGGAGATGAGATTTGAGTGTTGAGGCTTCCACCTCATATGCTAGTGATAGAGAGATGCCTTGGACTTCATGTGCAGAGTAGCACAAGTGGATGCATTTGCCTCAATGACTAGGAGTGCAATATGTGCTCTAGAACCTAAAGGAGCATTAGTGGAGTTAGATCCACAAAGAGGAGAGGGTGGTAGATAGGTTAGACTCCCCCAATCTTTTACACTATTAGAGGCACTATAGACAACATCCATTACTCCAAGATGTCTCAATACAAGTGTAGTAGGTGGTGATGGAGTGCATGATAGGCTACCTACAAGTCAGCTACCTACTACTATACCAATTGAGTCTAGCTTGATGTTGGAGGTGGCTCAATTTATTATGTGCTATCCTTTGTTCTCAACCAATGACATGTTTATATTGGAAGTGGACCCAACTCTAGTGTTCCGGTTGGCTGCCATGCTTTGTGATAGTAGGGATGATGTGGTTCTTGCTTCTAGAGCAAAGATGGTTAATAGTGGAGCTGACTTGGTTGAGGAAGATGGGATCCGCTCAACGACTAATGGTTTATAGTAAGCAACAGTGGCCAGATTTGAAGATTTACCAACTAGACCGGCATTCGAGTGAGCATAGTTTACACCTAGAGTTGTCCTATTGGATAACCAAAGAGGGAATTTTTGTTTGGTGGGACCTTTAGGGAAAGTCTATGCACACAGAGGGTCTTACTAGACTCTGGTCCACAGCCCTTTATGTTGGGAACGGCTGTAGTTATCAGTCTAGAGTTATGGAAGACCAATGTGAAGAGGTGTCAATTTCAGATCCAGACATCTATAGGGATGGTTTTACACAATACATCACATGTGAAGAGCTTGTTGTTCAGATTCAGCCTAGTCATCTAACTGATAATTCTATGGTGAGAGCTCAAGCCATTGCAATAGTAGTTGATTCATAAGATGTGTTAGTTGGAGGAGTAGGGTTATACACATGGGTTTCAATATTGACTATTGGGAGGAGATAGCTTCTTATAGACCAAGTTGGCAGTCAAGTGAGGGACAAGTATGATGCCTACTAGTATGCCTTCAATAGTGGCAGTCTTGGCTCACTACAATCTGGGACCATGGCGGCATCAGTTTCAGCTTTCAATGGTTATATTACTTGGCTTGTTGACTTATTAGAGGAAAACATCCATGGAAAGGATACTCCAATACCAAAGGAGATCACTTGGATTTAGAGTACAAGTGGGATCATTCCATCCACCTTGGATGTTCCATTGTGGAGTTGAGAGGAGGCACTGCAACAACATTGTGACAACCCGGCAAATATCACTTTTGCGGTAATCGGGTAAGTAAAGTTTGTTCCCACAGAGATACTAGTCAGTATTGGTCAAATAAAAAGTCAAAAGTCACAATGGAGTGCTTCTTGATTTCTTCTTTAATCTCTCAGGTAGAAACTACACCCAGAAGAGAGTAACAATCACTGACTCACAGTCTTGTCACAAAATTAACACTCCTTAATCACAACTCCATCACTTCTTTCCAAACAATCTTGATTGTGATGATTCAAGCTCTCCCAAAAATGGCACTTCACTGCAAAACAACTTTGCCTCAGAATTGTGTTCCACCCCTCCACTGAAGGCACAACTTCCTCGATCAAAATTGCTTCACATCAACTTTGCACTGCACTCACAAATGCAGAATACTACTAACACTACAATTCCTCTCAGATCTATCAAGGCATTGCTTCAATTGCACTTCACTCAAGATCAAACACATAGAATGAAGATCAAGGCTGCGGAATCCAACATCCAACAAGCACTCTAACTTGCACTTTGAATTTCTCCAAACACTCACAAACACAAACACAAAGTTGATACTTGAAATCAAGCTTAAGCGACGAGCACTGCTTCACAACACTTTGCTTTATCTATTCTCAGAATTATGAGCACTGAACAACAATTCCCTATGAATGCCACTCTTAAGTAGTGAAACAATTGACAGTTATCTTCCTAATGTACCTCTTCCTAATGACTCTACAAACCTACAGATCCAAAATGACAATGCACCTCTTCATATCTGCCTATTCAAATCTCCAATCGGTTACAAATCCGATCCGATGTCTACTTCTTCCTTGGCTTTCAGACCCAAACCCGAAGTAATTTTACTTCCTACTACTATGTCCTTGGATTTCACAACTCCTACATCTTCTACCAAATCTAACAATTCTCTTTCCTGATCTGAAATTCCACTAGTGGGTAATCTATCTAACTCTTTATCTCTCGACCCACTCTTCTTTAATGTCTCCAATGGTAATTCCGAAGACATCTGCACTCCTACTTCATCAACTTTGGGTTTGGCTCTAACGTCTTTCCAAAGTTTATCTATCTCTAATTTCACTAAGTCTAATCTAATTGCAATATTATCTTCTACTTCTAATAGTTTCTTATCTACACGAGTCCTGAGACTTATCAACAGCGTGCTCAAATCAGTGTCCTTTGCATGTCTCCTCTTTATCTCTTGCACCAACAACTTCAACTCGTGCAGCCTCGTCTCTTCAATCTGAATGCTGGCCTCTGTACCTAGCATTGCGTTCATCATGAGGACAATCTCCTTCAATGGCTCCAATCTCATCTTCCTTTCATGTTCTCAATCTGCAAGCCAATCCTCTATGTACATCACCAATTCCGCCTTGAACTTGGCTTTCACCGTTTCTTTCTCCTCCTCCTTCTGCTCAATCTTCTCCTCTTGATTACGAAGTACCTCTCGTAACCTCTCCTCTTCTCTATATCTTACTACCAACTCCCTTTGCCAGAGTTGCTTCTTCTCTTCTACACTCTCCATCACTCTATCGAGTTCTTGTTCCTTCGCTGCTACCCTTGCCATAGCATGGATAATTTCTAATCTAGAATCAACAAACTGCTGCTTCAAGATTTCATACTCTGCTACTTGTCTTTCCCTCGCTATGTCACTCTTCTTAACAAGTTCCTTGCAATACATCACTTCTCTCTTCAAGTCTTCAATCACTTGACTCCACACTACTGCCTCCCCTCTTAGTACTTCCCTTTCCTCCTCACCTCGGGTTATACTCTTCTTCAACTCCAAGTTTTCTTCTTCTAATCTCGCTAATACTTGCAAGACAGTCTTCACCTTTGGACATGTCAACTGCATCTCCTTCTTCTTATGTTCCAACTTCACCAGCAATGGACACACAATCTCCCGCAGGTACTCCACTCCATTGCTCGCAATTACTTCCTCCTGCATAGCAATCTCCTTCCTTACTTCTTCTTCACCCGATACTCGCGTCCTTCTCTACAGTCTTCATATCGGAATTGACGCCTCACTTCCCAAGCTAGCGTTCACTTCTTCCTTTGCCTTACTTGGACCCACTTCACACTTTGCCTTGCATCTTGAACGAACTCCCCTTTGAATTGTAGACTTCTTCTTCTCCTCAGGCTCAGGTATCTCATCCTCCAACTTTGTATTATCTTCTAACTCAAGCTCCACCCAAACTTCTTCTTCTTCTTCCGTAGTAGATGGTACTAATGTCATCTCTCCACCTTCATCGCTATCATTACTTGTATCTCCACTTTGCAGCGTTAGCTCCGGTTCTTCCTTGCATTCCGGGTCTTTGGACTTGCACTTGGCTTTGCCTTCTGAGTCTTCATCTTTTGACGCGATCACCACCATGCCTCTCCTTGGGTTTCCTCTCCTGGTCTTCCAAGGTCTTGTCTTGTCTTCAGCTTCTCCTTGCCAACTCCGCTTCTTCAACTTTGGAGTACTCGCTTCTATCTCTACGCTCTTACCCGTCTTTGCGTAGTACTCATCCGTGCTCTAGATCTGAAGAATGTACTACTGCTCCTCCACATTGACTTCTCTTCTCAAGTCGGGATGGAAGTGAGACACCATTCGATTTCGCTCCACCAAGTTGAGAAAATTCAACCCAAGGTAGAAGTGTGCTACAAATGGCATGATGTAGTGTGGAGGCAACTTATCCCGCAAATTCCACACCATCTGTCTTGTCCTTTCGTGGAAGCACCTTGCCCAGTTAATTGGTTCTCCTGCAAATAGCTTATGGAAGAACACCTCTTGGTGTTTCATCACATAAGTCGTTCTCTCCGGCTTTAGGATCTCCATGAGAGCACTCATGATCCCTCTCTTCACTAGATCCTTGTAACTCTCAACCTTATACCCATTCTTTGTTCTCTTCAAAGAGAAAGCATCCCTCACTTCTTGAGTCTCTTATGCTATTTCTCCCTTACCCAAGAATGTGGCACCCTGCTCCGTGCATGCTTCTCTCCTGAGCACTAATCTCCAATCCAACTTTGTCCAACGAGCGGGATTTCCTCTCTTCCCCTCTTCCTTGGGGCCATCGAGACACTTACTCTTGATAATCTCAGTCATGAAACCTGGAAAATTGACATTCCAATTCCATGCCAAGAACATAATCCGAAGTCGGCTCAAGACTTCGATTCTTGCAATCACGTCTAACCTTTGAATTGCATGATTCCTCATTGCAAATTTGGATTTCTTCTTTCCTCCTCCCATCTCTCATGCTTTCTCAATGTCTCTCGGTTTCACTCTCTCAACTTTTCCACTACACACTAGCGCGTCTTCAACTCTATTTCCCTTCCCACGATCACCTACAGGACGACTTCTCAACGGTGAAGGAAAATTGCTCAACATTGCTTTGTCGTTAGCCCGATTCTTATAGAGTCATGCTTTCTTCATCTCTCTTCAATTCAAGTTTCTACCAAGAAATCACACCTCTTGCATGCGCTTGTCACTATCAATTGTACTTCACGCGTATGGGCCACCGGTTTTGAACGGTCCCTTCTTGAATTTTTCACCCCAACAAAAGGTTGTTAGGCTGTCTTTGCCTTGGGTTGAGCTCCCTCTGATACAAAGATTCCTTACTTTGGGTTGTATGCTGATAGGGCATTTCCGAGTACTTTGCCTTATGACCCAAAGTCACTTTACTTTGGGTTTCATCTCGAAGACTCTTTTCTTTGCCTTCTTTGGCCATACATGCACAATCCGACTTCTCTATACACTTCTTCTTCTCTATTTTAAAAAAAAAATGTGGGCACCACATACCCCCTCCCTCAAATGTGAGCGTCCCCGCTAACATAGACCTCGGGTGTCTTAGAGACTTCCGAGTCTATGTTCCAATATCTCCGAACTCCCCACCCGTTTACTCGAGTGGCAAAAGGATTGCCCTCCAGGTCTTCAAGCTGCATGGACCCATTTTCATAAAGATGAAGAACTTGATAGGGACTCATCCATCTTAAATGCAACTTGCCTGGAAAAAATATTCGGCAATTATCATATAACAAAACCAAATCTCCTTCACATACAGCCGCAGGCTTGATATGCTTATCATGCCTGACTTTCCTTTGTGCTTGTACTTCCTTTGTGGTTTGCATTGCGTCGTCTCTTTTCTCTTCTAACCACATTAGTTGATGAATCCAAAGATCATGACTTTCTTCCTCCGACAGTAGTTCTTTGCAAAGAATCTGATATGTCAGTACTTCAAATTCAACTGGTAGTATGGGATGCAAGCCATATGTTAAAAAGTATAAAGTTTTTTTGGTTGTAATCTTTTCTATCATTTGATATGCCCATAATGCGGCTGGTAATTTCATATCCCAGTCATAGACATAATTGACAGTCACCTTATTCAAAATTTTGCAAAGTAGCCCATTTGCCTTTTCCATTAAGCCATTTGCTTTTGGGTTATAAGGAGTCGTCTTCTGATGTTTAATCTGAAAGTACTTGGTTAACGCCTCCATTACAAAGTTCAAAAAGTGTGTTCCTTGGTCACTGACCAATTCCAAAGGACACCCATATCCGGAGATGATGTTTTGAATGAAAAATTCCGCCACAGTTTCAGCATCATCTTTGTGAGTTGCTTCAGCTTCGACCATCTTGGTAGCATAGTCAGTGCAAACCAAAATGTATTGCTTTCTTGTGACTCGGGTCATTGGTTGAATGGGACCCACAAAATCAATCCCCCATTTCTCAAATGGGGCCAACGGCAAAATTGGTCTCAAAGGCCATTGAGAAGTAGCCGTCGGCTTCCCCGTTCTTTGACAAGCATCACAACTTTGGATATGATCATGCACATCTTTGTACATTGTAGGCCACCAATACCCTGTGGAAAGAATCTTCTTTACAATAGAGCATAGTGTGCTCTCGATGCTTTGGAGTGTAAAGATTCAATCACTTTTCCTACTTTGTATGACTCCAAGCATCGCCGAAGTACTTCGTCTTTGCCCATCTTGAATAAAATGTTGTGTTTGAGCTGGTATGGCCCCATTTTCCTAAGAAAGACTGCCCTCTGTGCTGGTTCCATCCCTTCAGGACAATGAAGAGTATGCAGATAATGATATTCTGCTGCATACCTTGTACTTTGCATTGCTGATAATTGATACAATTCTTTGTCACGGAACCGATCGTCAATTTCCCACTCTTGGTCTTGATTTTCTAACCTAGACAGGAAGTCCACATTTGAATGTGAAGCTCCCTTCCTTACTTGTACACTATATGTGAATTCTTGTAACAACAAGATCCATCTTGCAATTTGCCCAAACAAATCTGCCTTCTTGACCAAATGTTGCAATGCGTAATGGTCAACATAGAAGACAAACTTGTACCCCAACAGGTAGTGGCAATATTTCTTGCAGGCGTACACCATTCTGAGTGCTTCTCTTTCAATTGTCGAATAGTTCTTTTCAGAAACTAAAAGTTGTCGGTTGGCATAATACACCGGGTAGTCCTTCTTCTTCTCGTCCTTCTAACTTAAGATGACTCCGATGGCCATGGACAAAGTGTCCATATATACATGAAAAGGGATGTCCCAATTTGGGGCCCTCATAACTGGTGCTTCAACTAGCTTCTTCTTCAACACCTGGAAAGCTTCTTCTTGATTTGCTTCCCACATATAGTCTTCGGATTTCTTCAGAAGCTTTGTAAGGGTTGCAGCAAGCACCGCATAATTTGACACAAAGCGTCTATACTATCCGACATGTCCCAAGAAGGCTCTCAGCTCTTGAATGTTCTTCGGAGATTCCAAAGCTGCGATTACTTTAACCTTCTTGACATCAACTTCAATACTTTGGCTTGACACCCGATGCCCCAGAAGAATTCCCTCCTTCATTGCGAAGAAGCATTTCTTCGGGTGTAATGACAAGCTGGCAAAACAACACCTTTCAAAAGTTTGGCAAAGGTAATCTAAATGTACATCTCTTTGCCCAAACACACAAAAGTCATCAATGAAGACTTCCACAAATTTGTGCACAAAATCTTTGAAGATTGAATTCATCATCTACTGGAAAGTAGCGGGAACATTACACAACCCAAAGGGAATTGATTGTAAAAGCAAAAGTGCCCCAATCGTTTGTGAATGTGGTTTTATCCTTGTCCTCTTCTCAAATGGATACTTGATTGTACCCTAAAAATTCATTGAGAAAGCTATAACAAGGATGACCAGCTACTTGATCTAAAATTGTATCGGTAAAAGGCAAGGGATGATGATCCTTCCTTGTGACTACATTTAACTTATGGAAGTCTTGGCATACTCAGATCTTCCCTGTTTTCTTCTTCAGGACAATGACAATAGGGGAGACCCATTTGCTGCTTAAGATAGGGAAGATGATTTTGGCCCCTAAGTACTTGTCGATTTCATCTTTCACCAAAAGCAAGTACTTTGGGTTCAAGCGGTATTGTCTCTACCGAACCGAAACCGCACCGTCAACCAAATCAATCCGGTGTTCTCCAAATTCTTGTGAAATACCCGGCATTTGATCAATAGACCAGGCAAATACATCCTGGAATTCTATGAATAGGGCAGTGTATCTTGCCAACTCCTCCAAAGTGACTGTCTTCAAAAATTTTAAAATTTTTCCTTCAGTCAATACAACATCTTGACAGTCATTGGGGTTGATGACTCCTTCAACGTGGCTTACTTGGCTTAACCTGAGGCAAACTACCATCAAACCACCCTCCTCCAAGTCAGGTTCACCCGAGGTGAGGTCATATGGATCTTCATCTTCTACATCCACCTCGTAGCATTCCAAATAGTTAACTTGGACTTTGTCTTCGAATTGTCCTCCTCTTCCGACGAACTTGTTTCCCCAAGGTGGGGAACTTTCGTCCAACTCACAGTCACCAGCTTCTGATCTTCGGATGAAATGTCCTTGAATGTTAACTTCTGCTGATGCCAATCCACCACAACTTAGGCACTGTACAACCAAGGTCTTCCAATCAACAGAGGGTAACCAGTCTTTGTCACTGGTCGTAACACAATGTAGTTCAACTTGAAGGGCACCCCTCCAATGATCGTGGTTATGTTTGACAGCATGCCCAAAGGCTGTCTTCTGGTTTGGTGTGCAAACTTCAACACTCGGGATGTTGGCTCAAACGTATGATACCCCAGTCAATTTGCAGTATCTTTGGTCATGACATTCACACCGGACCCCAAATCAATGGGTATTGATGTGATCATGCACCCTGCAATCTCTGCGTCCACCTCGGGAGATCCCAAATCTTCTTGTTCAATATGATAGATAGCTAGCAGGTCCTTCTTTGACATCAACCTCACCTTCTTGAGTGCCGAATTCAGCTGCTTCTTGTACAACTTGTTATCTTCCCACAATTGCTTAAATGTAACGTTGGCATTTGTGGCTGCCAGATCCGCTACAATATCGTATTGGGGTACTCCTCCCAATTTGACCGTCTTTGCCTTTGGCTTTGGGTTCGAAGTCTCTCCATGTTCCATCTTGACTTTGGGACGCTTCAAAATGGTGACAGGATTGCTAGTGGCCTTAACCCGAGGTTCCTCGGGTTGGCCCACCTCGGCTTGGATCAGACCCTTTCCTTTGGATCGGATGTCCGCCAGAAAAACTAGAGACTTCATCTTTGTCTCCTCTTCCAAACTCAGTTCACGAGTCCTGAGTAGTGCCTCCTTTAGTTCTTTTTGCAAGGCTTTAGCTTTGGCTTTCGAGAGGATCTTTTCCTCCTTGGTAGAAAGAATTGCCTTTGGACGCAGTCTCTTTGCCTTTCTGGAAGACGACGAGGTCGTACTCAGCTCTTGGGATCACGCTTCTTCTTATTGGCGCGTGTCTCAACCTTCAAAATTTCAAGGTCCGGCCATTCTCCTTCCAAAGCCGGACTCCCTTCTTGAGGTCTCTCCTACTCAACCGTGATACAATTTACATTTGTATCCCCCTTCGTCTGAATTGCTGCACGCTTAGTGGGGGTTTGTACATATTTTACAGGCGGCTTTGGGTTCGGTAGGTGAGGACATTGGTTGCCCGTATGCCCCGATCCTTTAAAATTTCTGCACAGGGGAACATAACCAATTTGCCTTCTTGGCTTCGGACAGTTTGGAGACCAATGTCCCATCGAACCACAATTGTAACAGGCTCTGGGTGCAACATTCTAAGGACAATTTTGGTTGCTCATTGGTGGTCTTTGGAGAGGAGCATTGGGATTATACTCCCTTGGTCCAAGTTGGACCTTGGTACAATGTGCTAGCCTGAGGTTGTACCTCTTGCGTTTGGTACACAGCCTTTTCATCCTCATCTTGGCTTCATCCCGGAACCCAATCAATTTGTTGCACCGGGAATGCATTACGAGTATTGCATTCCGTGTTTGAGTGGCCTGACTTGCCACATGCGGTGCACCATACATTTGATCTGCCAAATGCTAGGGCCTTCCTTCTTTCTTTGGCCCCAATCATCTAGATCTTGAAATCTAAAAACTCCTTGATGAGGGCATCCAGCTTGGTATCCACCTTATTTACACTCTTTGCTGGAGGAGTCATTGGTTTCTTACCCCCACGTCTTCTTACTCGTCTTGGCTTTGATTCTTCTTCAGATTCCAAAGAAGAGCTCAAAGACGTGGAGGATTCTTCCGAAGAAGAGGATGTGCTGTGTGAAGCTCTCCTTTTGGGCTTCTTGCCTTTCTTCTCCTGATTTCTCCGGTTGCCGGCAGAGTGAGAGTGGGCCGCCTCATAACGAGCGACATGTTTGAGTACTTTGTCAAGGGAAGTTACATTCCTCTCCCTTGCAAAGATTCTGATCTCTGGTGAAAGTCCACCAAGGAACCATGTAATGGCTTGGGCATCGGAGTAACCCACTACCCCCGATTGCTTGGGAACTCGGTTCAAGAGTGCCATGAACCGCTCAAAGTAGTCTCTCAACTTCTCCTTCTTGCCTTGGTCTAAATCGTTGAGTGCCGCAAAGACACTCGTGTCGTAGTCAACCTCCTGGAATTGTTCTAGGAAGTTGTTTCTCAAGTCTGCCCAGTCTGCCTGTACGAACCTCTTTTGGGTCACATGGGTGTACCAGCTCCAAGCTTTCTTTTGGAGCAGACTTGGGAAAATTTGCAGTCGATCCGTTGAGTCATGCTCCTTATTAGCAAAGGAGATGACTTTGAATTCTTTGATGAATTCATCAGGGTCTTTGTCTTGTTCTGTCCCCTTATACTTTTGATAGGCGTGTCGGGTGACAAGCAACAAAGTCATCGTTCGATGCACTAGGATTGGCTGAGGTAGTGTTGAACTTGACAGAACTGAGGGATTGGCTGGAATTGACGATGTGTTATCAGCCCAGGGGTTCCAATTTGTCGAATTCAAGGTGGGATCTTCTTCAACAATTTCTTCTATGAGGGTGTCAACTTCAACCCAGGTGGAAGATTCAAGATCAACACCTCTGATGTGTTCTTCAAAATTCCTTTGAGACAACCGAGGAATCGTTCATAGAAGATGTTGACACTCTTCTTTCGTAAGTGTTTGTGCTGTCTTTTCTTGAACAAAGTTCTTTAAGGACGCGACTTCCTTTACAACTCTAGGGGAAGTCGGTGTACTGGCCGCAATGCATATGTTTGGCCACTCAAGTCTTTCTTCTTCTTGGACAAAGAGGGAGATGCAAAGTAGCCTTACCAACCGCCTTCACGTTTCTTATGGTCAAGCTCTTGCAGGGCTTCTTGCACTTTGTGAAGGAGTTGAAAATCCAAGGCTTCTCATTTGGTTTTGTCAAAAGTAGATGGGACGTTCAGACGTTCGTCTTCTTCATGCTGCAATGCTCATCTCCTCGTCTCTCTCTTCCCGTTGTTCTCTTGATGCAGACATTCATATTGCGTTGATACCCAGTTTCAAATTTGGCTTTGTATTCTTCCACTTCCAAAATTTGTATCCCCGGAAGTGGTGCCAAAAATCATATGACAACCCGGTAAATATCACTTTTGCGGTAATCGGGTAAGTAAAGTTTGTTCCCATAGAGATACTAGTCAGAAATGGTCAAATACAAAGTCAAAAGTCACAATGGAGTTCTTCTTGATTTCTTCTTTAATCTCTCAAGTAGAAACTACACCTAGAAGAGAGTAACAATCACTAACTCGTAGTCTTGTCACAAAATTAACACTCCTTAATCATTACTCCATCGATTCTTTCCAAACAATCTTGATTGTGATGATTTAGGCTCTCCCAAAAATGGCACTTCACTGCAAAACAACTTTGCCTCAGAATTGTGTTCCACCCCTCCACTGAAGGCACAACTTCCTTGATCAAAATTGCTTCACATCAACTTTGCACTGCACTCACAAATGCAAAATACTACCAACACTACAATTCCTCTCAGATCTATCAAGGCATTGCTTTGATTGCACTTCACTCAGGATCAAACACACAGAATGGAGATCAAGGCAGCGGAATCTAACATCCAACAAGCACTCTGACTTGCATAGCAACTAGTATTGACGTCATCTCTCCACATTCATCACTGTTGGTACTTGTATCTCCACTTTGCAGCATTAGCTCCGGTTCTTCCTCGCATTCCGAGTCTTCAAACTTGCACTTGGCTTTGCCTTTTGATTCTTTGTCTTCTGACACGATCACCACCGTGCCTCTCCTTGGGTTTCCTCTTCTGGTCTTCCAAAGTCTTGTCTTGTCTTTGGCTTCTCCTTGCCGACTCTGCTTCTTTGACTTTGGAGTACTCTGCTTCTTTGACTTTGGAGTACTCGCTTCTACCTCTATGCTCTTACCTGTCTTTGTGTAGTACTCATCCGTGCTCCGGATCTGAAGAATGGACTACTACTCCTCCACATCGACTTCTCTTCTCAAGTCAGAATGGAAGTGAGACACCATTCGATTTCACTCCGCCAAGTTGAGCAAATTCAACCCGAGGTAGAAGTGTGCTGCAAATGGCATGATGTAGTGTGGAGGCGACTTATCCCGCAAATTCCACACCATCTGTCTCATCCTTCCGTGGAAGCACCTCACCTAGTTAATCGGTTCTCTTGCAAACAACTTATGGAAGAACACCGCTTGGTGTTTCATCACATAAGTCGTTCTCTCTGGCTTCAAGATCACCATGAGAGCACTCACGATCCCTCTCCTCACTGGATCCCTGTAATTCTCAACCTTATACCCATTCTTTGTTCTCTTCAAAGAGAAAGCATCCCTCACTTCTTGAGTCTCTTCTGCTATTTCTCCCTTACCCAAGAATGTGGCACCCTGCTCCGTGCCGACTTCTCTCCCGAGCACTAATCTCCAATCCAACTCTGTCCAACGAGCCAGATTTCCTCTCTTCCCTTCTTCCTTGAGGCCATCAAGACACTTACTCTCGATAATCTCAATCATGAAACCTGGAAAATTGACATTCCAGTTCCATGCCAAGAACATAATCCAAAGTCGGCTCAAGACTTTGATTCTTGCGATCACGTCTAACCTCCGAATTGCATGATTCCTCATTGCAAATTTGGAGTTCTTCTTTCCTCCTCCCATCTCTCCTACTTTCTCAATGTCTCTCGGTTTCACTCTCTTGACTTCTTCTCTACACACTAGCGCGTCTTCAACTCTATTTCAATTCCCACGATCACCTGCAGGACGACTTCTCAACGGTGAAGAAAAATTGCTTGACATTGCTTTGTCGTTAGCCCAATTTTTATAGAGTTGTGCTTTCTTTGTCTCTCTTCAATTCAAGTTTCTACCAAGAAATCACACCTCTTGCATGCGCTTTTCACTATCAATCGTACTTCACGCATATGGGCCGCCGGTTTTGAACGGTCCCTTCTTGAATTTCTTGCCCCAATGAAAGGTTGTTAGACTGTCTTTGCCTCAGGTTGAGCTCCCTCTGATACGAAGATTCCTTACTTTGGGTTGTATGCTAACAGGGCATTTCTGAGTACTTTGCCTTATGACCCAAAGTCACTTTACTTCGGGTTTCATCCCAAGGACTCTTTTCTTTGCCTTCTTCAGCCATACAGGCGCAATCCAACTTCTCTATACACTTCTTCTTCTCTATTTAAAAAAAAAATGTGGGCACCACAAACATGGAGATCAATTGGTGCAATAAGCTTGGAGTGGAGCCTTTGTACCACCAAGAGATCAGTGTGAGGATGAGCCTCCATATTCAATTAACTTGATACCTTTGGATACCACATTCATTGGTTGAAAATGTCCAATAGAGGGAGTTTGTCTATTGGAGTTGTTTGGTGAGATTAGCACTAGACTAGCTATGGTACTACAGACAAGTCTACAAGTACAAATGTACTTGTATGTAGAGAGAGATGAGACTACTAGGCAAGTCTCTCTACATCATATGGCACACTTAGCCCATTGGTATCTTAAGTTATTACTGATATCAGTAGTCAAGGGTTACCAGAAGACCCTACCAACATACATTTCCTTGCTAGGGGTGCAAGATCTAGAGAGACATGGTCTCATTCATTTGGTGATTTCCAAATAGCTATGTCAAGGACATACATATGTTGGACAAGGTTTAGGTCTTTAAGATCCCCATTTTGGTGTCTTTTGGGAGATGTTACATATACTACAACATCTCTAGGTTCATCAATTTGTTTCTCCAACTTACATTTTAGAGAACATCCCTTTGATCGGTGATTCTTGCACCCTGAGTGGTGGCAAGTACACATTAGGTCCATTCTTACATAGGATTTGCCATATTGTTGGATGCAACCAAAGTGGGATCTTGAGCTCATTGTCTTTGGTGGACAAACCTCTTACCCAAAGAGGTTCTATAGTGTGTTGATGGGATTCAACAACTAGACTACCTCAATATTGATGACATCTTGGATGTTGGGCATCAGTCTTAGATGGTGGTAGTGGCTGATAGGTCACCTATGGTCATGGTGAACCTAGTTGGATAGCTCCAAGTTGCTTTTCTCACACTTATGAGTTCCCAAGCTCCCATGCTTTTTGAGATG
Organism: Lunularia cruciata; assembly: GCA_948567375.1. NCBI lineage: Eukaryota > Viridiplantae > Streptophyta > Marchantiopsida > Lunulariales > Lunulariaceae > Lunularia > Lunularia cruciata. The sequence continues at coordinate 31,086,315 of OX419758.1, forward strand.
GAGGTCTTGGACTTGTTTGGGACTCATAGTTATAGTAGTTGGTGGAGCTCAACGCCAATGAGAGAGAGCGGGTGATGGGTTTTTGCACCGGTATTACCACTATTCTAGCAATATCAAAGGCATCTATGCATTAGGTATAAGGTCAAGCTATGGACCTAAATTGTTTGACTTGGATTGTGAGCCTTAGCTTGGTAGAGCAATGTAGGATGTGCTTGATAGGCATCACAACTCAGACACTTGGGAGCTATATGCTAGGGATGATAGTTTGAGTGGATAGGGTATTCTTGGGACACAACTAGGGGCTACTAGGGAGAGTGGTCTACTTGAAATGCAACTAGAGGACATATGGAGCTTGTAGTTAGATTGGAGGGAGTTTTTTACACTAAGGTTGGGACCTCTAGTGGTTGGAAGCGTGACACTACTACTCCTAAGCGCCTAGTATAGCAGCCAGTCAATATATCTTCCACTCTTACATTAGTTACAAAGGATACTTGGGAGCTAGATCCAAGACCCAAGCTTACAAGAGGGGAAAGATAGAGATTTTGGAGATTCTTGAGGAGCTATACAAGTTGTTTTGCCTTCAATATGAAGGATTTGGGTGCTCTGAAAGGACTTGGTATTCAAATTGAGCTTACTAGCAATACACCAATTTTTTGATTACCATCTTGGAGTTTTTTGATTACCATCTTGATTACCATTTTGGAGTTTCTTACCATTTGGGTTAAAGAATGCCCCTATCAAGTTCTAGAGGTTCATGGATAGGATCCTAGCTAGATTGGATTTTACTTGGTGCTATATTGATGCCATTTTGGTCTATAGACTCCTATGGAAGACATGAGAGACAATTGTTGGAGGTGTTTGAGAGGTTGAGATCTCATGGACTCAAATTACATCCTAGGAAGTGTAGATTCTTCCACAAGCAAGTTGAGTATTTGGATCACACTATCTACCATGGACTTTGGTGTTCAATAGACCAAGGTTTAGGCTATTGCATGTATTCCTTGGCCTATGGATGTGAGCAGAGTGCAAGCATTCCTTGGATTGGCAAACTTCTATTGTAATGTTAGGGGATTTAGTGCCATTGCCAAGGCCTTGACAAAGTTGACCAAGCTTACACAAGAGTGGTGTTGGAGAGTTGAGCAAGAGAGAGCTTTTCTAGAGCTTAAGGAGAGGTTGACATTTGTCACACCATTTGTAGTGTCGCATCTAGATTGCTCAGACATTGGAGTTGCAGTGATAGTAGTTAGAGTTATTTTAGTAGTTTCTCAGAGACTACTTTTTGATGGTCAGATTTCATGTTTGGGGTACTGACTTCACGGAGGAGCCCACCGTCACTTTGCACCATTTGCACCATTGAGTGTGCCGTCAATGGGACTGTTAGGGTTTCAGACCTTCACTCTAGTACAAGGGGTATACTTATGAAGTGCAGCTCTAGAGAGCTCACTTCTGTGATGTTGAGCCTTCGAGTTCTTGGCTATGGTGGACAAAGGCCGGTGTTGGGGAAATTGTTTGGCCTTGAGAGTGCACCGAGCACCTGGCTGCTTGTGCTTAGTTTGCCTTTATTGTAGTTGATTTAGAGTTTCTCGTAGACTGACATTCTCTTCCTATTCCTAGTGTGTTGGAAATCTCAGCTCTGTAAAATTTTGGGTTTTTCTTTGTTTCTTGATGTTGGGTTTCTTGAGGGTTTGTGTTTGTCTTTGGCCTTCATAGAACTCGCTAGTTCACGTGGGTTCAGCTATGGATTTGGACCCAATGGTTCCTAGGAATGGCTGGGAATTTTACAAACAACAAATAGTATTCTATTCGGGCTCAACTCGGCACCCAGACTACTGAATCAACCATTCATATAGATGGACTGAGAGCTCCTAAAATGGAGCTTCCTCGATGCTAGTCACAGATCAAACACACCATTGTCTCAGGCTTTGTCATTCATAAAATTTCAGCTGCAAGGTTCACAATTTTGGAAAAGCCAACCAACTATAGTTCATACAATGTCTGCACTAAATTATGACAGAAATCATTTCAGCTGGCACCTTCACACGCACTCTGTCCGATAATAGTAAAGACAACTCACTCTCTGACTTCTTCCTTCACCTCCCAGCAACACTCCCATCAATGCTTCCTTGCAAAGGTTTTTGTTCTCAGCCAAAGATCCTTTCATGAAATGTCCTTAGCTCTCCTGTTCACATGAATCAATTCCTTGATGTTCAACTTCTCATAAACTCAGCTCCTTGATGTTCAGCTCCTTGATGTTCCACTTCTCATAAAACCCTCGATACATTTCCCCAATCTCCTGTTCCTTCAAACCAGACCTCTTCTTCCTTCAGACTCCATTTACAAAGTACTTCCTCTCTTTACTTTCCTTCTGCTATTGCAAAGCACCTCACCCTTTAGAAACTCTTATCAGCAGTTCAGTGCACAACTATTTTTGACTCTCCATTTTCAAAGTCCTGTGCTAGCATTTGCTTAGTCATTCATGTCACATGTCAGCTTTTCCCTAGAAAGTTCTCCCTCTTGTGTTTCTCCCCAAAACTCTCACTGTTTAAACTCCATCCCTGAGAAACATTTTCCCTTTAAGTTCCTTTGCCACTTCCCAAAACTCCACTCATAGTCCTACTAATCTTCTCGAAAATTCTTACTGTCTCAACTCAACTCTTGGCAAACATTTTCACCTTTTGGTCCTTTGCCACTTCCTGAAACTTATCTCTCAGCCCTACTGGTCCTTTCAAAACTCCTCACTGTCCAACCCATGTCCAAGGAAGCATTTTTCCCAAAGTTTCTTTGCCAATTCTTGAAAATCCACACTCAGCCTCTGGTTCTTCTTGAAATTCCAGCTGACTAAAACTCACTCCTTCAGATCCCTTGCCAAAATTCATCCCTATTTTTCTTGTACAAGCCTAAGCCTCTCTCAAGTTGTCTGCACAGCAAGCACTTTCTACTCTCTCCCTCTGTCCTGGCCAGACCTATCTCTTCCAGAATTCTCCTTTGTCGCAACAACACTCTCCAAACATTCTGCACAGCCAAGCCTTCTCAAAATTTCTCTCTCTGTCCTGGCCAGACCTATCTCTTTGAGAATTCTCCTTTGTCCCAACAGCACTCTCCAAACCTTCTGCACAGGCAAGCCTTCTCAAAATTTCTCTCTCTGTCCTGGCCAAGCCCTGATCCTTCGATAATTCTCCTCTCTCCCAACAGGCCTTTCTCTCCAAAATTCTGCACAGCCAAGCCTTCTCAAAAATTCTCTCTCTATCCTGGCTAGACCTATCTCTTCAATAATTCTCCTCTCTCCCAGCAGGTCTTTCTCTCCAGAATTCTTGCACAGCCAAGCCTTCTCAAAAATTCTCTCTCTATCTTGGCCAGACCTATCTCTTCAGTAATTCTCCGCTCTCCCAAACAGGCCTTTCTCTCCAGAATTCTTGCATAGCCAAGCCTTCTCGCAAATTCTCTCTGTCATGTAACACCATTTGTGTATGTGTGTGGTATTGTGATATTTAGCTTGGTATTACAAGAACTTAAGAGATATTATTTATAGACATAAAGGATGGTTCTATATTAGTCATGGTTAGCTAAAGTTAGTCATAGCTAAGATAGAGAGGACCTTACTTTAGAGGAAGTTGAAAAGATGAGCACTACTATTTTGGACTTTAGTGTGTTGACATGGTATTATTCCTAGATGTTTGGCTTTGAGGAAAGAGTTGAGAACTCTTGGGCCCGCAAGCCTTTTTGTTTTGGATTCTTCTTTAGTCCAAGGATAGCCCATGTGAAGGAATCCTTGACTTAGTGGTTGGGTCAAGATAAGACCACATGCTTAGGGTAATATGCCCATGTGAATGGATATTCCTTTCTACTTTTTGACTTTACTTGACTTTTAGTCTAGTAACTTGAGTTACTTTGGTAATTAGTAACTTTGGTACATAACTATTTCACAAGTATATAAACAAGGGGTGAGGAGGTACTCATCATCCTTTCATTTGCAATTATCTCTCTCTCATTGAGTTCTCTAGTGAGCAATGTCTTGAGTCTTGGAGTGTTAGCCTTGGAGGAGTATGATGGAGTTGGGGTTCCTTGCCTTCTTAGTCCATGGTGCGCTACCATAATAGCCATCAGAGGTTCATTCTGAGTGAGAGACAGGCCGGCTCACATTTTTGGTTCCGTTGCCGGGACCTCTCTAGAAGGCAAGATAATGTTCCGCGTTCAATTCTACATTAGGGAGAAGGAGGCTATAAGAGCTCACTTGGAGAGAACATTAGGAGAGGAGAGGGCTGAACTTATGTTAGAGAACCAAGATCCATTTGTATACCCTGTAGTTCATTATGATGTCTTTGAGGTGATTTTTTACATCTTGTACACATGAGAGGAATTGGAGAGATTGTGTGAGGTGGATTGCAGATTTGGGTATTAAGGTGATTTTGGGCAAAATCTCAAGTTTGAGATCTGGACTTGAAATTTCTACACGTGATAGCCTTGGTTATCTTTCAGTTAGCATACTTGAAATTATTATGAGAGCTATTATGTGCACAAGGCTAGAATTTTTGAAAGTTGATAGGGTAAAGCGCTCCCGCAACTGCATGCTCTCTGGAAAATTGTACAGAGTCTGCCATTTCTTCAATTTTCAATGAATTGTCCTAAAAATTTCCAAGACAATTTAGTGCATTGTATCCTACCTGCTGCCACACAAATTAGAGAGAGATCATTCTTGCACAGGGAGTTATGAGTTCTTGAAGTGAGGGGGGTGGTTTCGAGACCAAATCTGAAATATGTGTGCTGAATAGAAACATGTCAAGGCCAAATGGCTAAATGAAAAGATCTGAAATTTTGCAGGGAGAGACTCCCTAGAGTTGTGATCAAGTGTGCAAAAATATGAAGGACTGTGACATACATGTTGGGATATTTGAGTCACATTGTGAGGAAGGGTCAATTCTGAACCTTTTGTGTTCTATAGAGTGGATTATTCTCAGATGGTGTGAGTCATGTATATACTCTATTAGTAATAGAGTGAGAGAAAAGAAAAGAGAAAAAATTGAGAGAAAGAAAGATAGTGAGAGGTTAAGATGGGGAAACTTCCGGTTTTCTTTGGCAAGGATGGAGAAGATGTGGAGGCCTTTGTGAGAGACTTCAAGAGAGCTTGCATAGGAAACAATGAGAGGAGGAAGAATGAGTGGGCCTCATTATTACCAGATTTCTTTGAGGATGTAGCACTTACATGGTATGAGTCAGAATACCAAAAGAGAGAGAGGCAAGATGGGGAAGAGGAGTTTTGGGAGACTTTGACTTCAGCACTCAATGAAAACTTTCTTCCTGATGAGAGTTATGAGAGATTGATGAGTGAGGCTACATTTCTCAAGCAAGGAGAAGGAGAGAAAGTGAGAGTCTATGTGGAAAGAGTGGAAAAGTTAGAGTCCAGATTTTGCATAGTGTTGAGGAAGGGTGGGGATGATGTGGAGACTACAATGATTGGCATAGGGACCATGCTCACCAAGAATTTTGTGGGAGGGTTGAGACCACAAATTAGAAGCAAGGTGAGATATGAGAAACCTTCTTCCAAGGTTGAAGGTATCAAGATCGCAATTTGTATGGAGGAGAGTTTGGAAGGGGATGAGAGTGATTTGGTGGTGAAGGAGGTTGTGCATCCTCCTCAAGGCTACAAGTATGGTGGAACTTCTGATACTTTGGTGGCAAGGGTTGCACCACAAGTAGTGGTTGCTCCAATTCTTGCACCTCCACCAAAAGATCCACTTCAAACCATCACAGAACAACTTGCGGATCTCAAGATCAATGTGATGCAACTATGGGAGAAGAGAGAGGTGGATCAGAATGTAGAGAGAGGGCCTAGGAGTTATGGAAACTTTCCATATAGAGGAGGTCAACCAGCCAACAATTTCAATGATAGAAATTGTTTTGGTTGTGGAGGAAGAGGCCATATCCAAAGGAATTGCCCAAATTCCACTTACCATGGAGGAAGGGGTTATGAGGGAGCCAATAGAGGGAAAGAGGGAGGTAGTGAAACCCAAGTGGCTCCTAATCCCAACAAAGGTAAGGGGATAGCATCCATAGATGTGGTTGAGATCAAGTATGAGAAGGGAGAGTGCTCAAACTCCAAGGGTCTTAATTTGGAGCTTTTGGCACAATAGAAGAAGAGAGCTCGTTTTGCAGAGGATGTTTACTCTTCTCAAGGATTTCCTTCAAGCAAGGATACTCTTATGTCTACTAGGAGCACTCGCACCTCAACACCATCAACAACAAAGACTCCAAGGAAGAAGTTGGGGATGAGGACTTCTTGATCTCAAAGCAACAATGGAACTACAATGTGTTGGAGGATGTTGGTAGTCACAAGGCTAACATCACAGTGGGCCAATAAATTGCTTTGAACCCTACCTTGAGAAAGGAGCTTAGAGGTGGTTTGAGTTCTACAAGGAGCAAGAAGAAGAAGAAGGCAAAAGTTCCAATATCAATGGGGGTGGCGGATGCCAAGCCAGCACCATGGAAGGCTTGTGAATATGCCTCCAAGATTGATGTGAGAGTGAATGGTCACAACATCAAGGGTGCATTGGTTGATGGAGGATCAGCAGTGAATGCCATGTCAGAAAGGTTGATGAAGAAGTTGGGTATGATACCCTCAAGACCTTCAACATTTGTGGTGAGCAAAGCAAACAATCAACAAGTTCAACCAGTAGGAGTGATGATAAGGTGGTAGTTTCAATTATGGGAGTTCAAAATCTCATGACTTTCCAAGTCTTGAAGGATTCAAGCTATGACTTACTTCTTGGGAGGCCATGGTTGAGAGCGGCACGCACAACAGATTGATGGCACAAAGGGTACTTGAGGATTGGGCCATCAAACCATAGAGTCACAGTTCCTGTGACTAACACCACCAACACTTCACATTCAGATACACCATCTTCTGATTATTGGGAATTAGATTCCAAAGAAGGAGCTTTAGGTGTGGACACAAGCATGGAAGAGGAGACTTCCATGGAGGAGGATGAATCTGAATTTGATTCAGATGTGTATCCTTTGTGTGCTATGGATCTTGCACCTAAGCCAGAGGTTTTGAAGGACCCAAACAAATCACCATTGACACTTGAGGATGTAGAGAGAAGGTTATCTACCCTCAAGTATGGCCCAAATGTTACCAAAGAGGAGAAGGTGAGATTTGAGGAGATTTTCCGCAAGTTCATCCATGTGTTTGCTTTTAGTTACAAGGATTTGAAGGAAGTCACCTTGGAGGAGCACAAGATAGAGGTGGAGTCACATGCAAGACCAATCCGCCAAAAGCAACGTCGCATTAGCCCACCAATATCTTTGGTTGTGAAGGAGGAGATTGATAAGCTCAAGGAGGCTGGATTTATCTTTGAGGTAGAGAATTCAGAATGGGTGTCTCCGATTGTCATTGTGAAGAAAAAGAATGGCAAGCTTCAGGTATGTGTGGATAACAAGAAGCTCAATGCTATTACCAAGAAGGACTACTACCCATTTTCATTCATTGATGAGATCTTGGAGGAGGTTGCAGGTCATGAGAGGTACAGTTTTGGAGATGGTTATAGTGGATATAACCAAATCAAGATTGCACCTAAGCATCAACAACTCACCACATTCACCACACCTTGGAGAACTTACGCTTTCAAGGTCATGCATTTTGGGCTTTGCAATGCTCCAGCCACATTCCAATGGTACATAAACAAGGTATTTGAACCTTTCATTGAGAAATTTGTGAGAGACTTAGAGACTTCATTGATGACTTTTGTGTCTATGGAAGCAAGGAGGAGCACTTTTAGCACCTAATCAAAGTCTTGCAACTCTTGGATGAGGAAAATGCATCACTCAACCCAGAGAAGTGCATTTTTGGATGTGAAGAAGGTCTACTTTTGGGGCACATCATCTCCAAGGATGGAATAGCAATTGATCCTGAGAAGGTGAGGAAAATCTCAGACCTTCCATTCCCTTCAAGCTTGACAAAGTTACGCCAATTCTTGGGGAGGGTTGGATACTATAGGAGGTTAATCTTCTCATTTTCCAACAAGGCTTATGCATTGACCATCTACATGAAGAAGGGTGTAGATTACATGGTGATTTTGGAGGACAAGGAGGCTCTCAAAGCTTTTGAGGAGCTCAAGCAATCCCTTGTTGTAGCTCCAATTCTTGCTAAACCTGATTGGAGTAAGCCTTTCATCCTCTACACTGATGCTTCTAATGTAGCTATAGGATGCACTCTTAGTCAATTAGACCAAGATGGGCATGATCCTCCAATAGCTTATGCTAGTAGGCAGATGGTTTCAGCAGAGAAGAACTACTCTGTCACGGAGAGAGAAGGGTTGGCAGTGATATTTGGTCTCAAGAAGTTTAGACACTACTTGATTGGAGGGAAAGCCACCATTGCCACGGATCACAAGGCTTTGAAGTACATCTTCAACAAGCCTCATGTTGAAGGGAGACTAGCAAGGTGGATGATACTCTTGTCTGAGTATGACTACACCATTGAGGATAGGCCAGGAAAGAAACATGCAAATGCTGATTTGTTATCTAGAGCCTATGATCATGATGGAGATGAGCCAGTGGATGATTCCTTCATGGATGAGGAGCTCATGACAATCTCAGTCACTCAAGAGGTTCTAGTGGAGTACAAGGAGATTGTGGATTTTGTGACAAGAGGTAACTATCCAACAGGGATGCATGCTAGGGAGAGGAAGGCCCTTGCATCAAGATCTAGACCTTACACAATGGTGGAGGATATTCTTTTTCACCAAGGAGCAGATGGTCTACTTCGAAGAGCAGTGGGTAAGGAAGAGTCTATCCTACTCATAAAGGAGTTTCATGAAGGTTTAGTATGTGGAGGACACTTTGCAGGAAAGGTGACTGCTTTCAAGATTCTAGATGCAGGTTACCATTGGAGAGGGATTTTCAAGGATTGTCTTGATTATTGCAAAACTTGTCATGTTTGTCAAGCTTTTGCTAGGAAGTCTACATCCACTCCACCACTTAGATCAATTCCATTGCTAGGATCTTTTGAGAAGTGGGGAATTGATTTTGTAGGACCTCTCAATAGAACCTCAAGGAAAAATTGGTACATTGTGGTAGTTACTGATTACCTTACCAAGTGGGTTGAGGCTAGACCATTGAGAGACAAGAATGAAGATGAAGTGGGTAGATTTCTTTATGAACACATTATCACTAGGTTTGGATGCCCTTTGGAGTTGGTTTTTGATAGAGGAGGAGAGTTTACAAGAAGCATTACTACAGCCATGCTACAAAATTTCTCTATCACACATAGAGTAACCACATCCTATAAGCCAAATTCCAATGGCTTGGCAGAGAGAACCAATCAGACCTTATGCATGATGTTGGCCAAAGACACAGAAATGGAGGGGGCTAAACATCATTGGGACAAGAGGATTCATGCAGTTTTGTGGGAGTATAGGACAACCATGAAGACTTCCACTGGATATTCTCCATTTCAATTGGTGTATGGTATTGAGTCTACCTTACCTATTCACTTTGATCTTCCTACCTTCCAAAGCATTCATAGGAGATTGAAGAAAGCACAAGGAGGTGATGCAGAGAAGTCAAGGAAGGATCAACTCATGGACTTGGAAGAGGTAAGAGCAGTTGCTATGGTTTGAGTGGAGCAAGCCCAAAGGAAACAAAAGGAGAGCTATGACAAGAGGCAAGGCAAGAAGAAGGTGGAGACTTTCAAAGAAGGTGATTGTGTAATGTTGTTTGATTCCATTCGATTCAAGAGAGTGCAAAAGAAGTTTTTGCCTAAGTACTTTGGACCTTTCATAGTAGAGAAGGTGTGGGGCAATTACACCTATGATCTCAAGGAGTTGGGAGGAAGACACTTTGATAGGATAAACCATGATAAGTTGAAGCTGTACCATAGAAGGTAGAGAGACCTTCACTTTGAGGACAAAGTGAAAACTTAGTCCGGTGGTAAATGGAGCACCCATTTGTGCATGTGTGTGGTATTGTGATATTTAGCTTGGTATTACAAGTACTTAAGAGATATTATTTATAGAGATAAAGGATGGTTCTATATTAGTCATGGTTAGCTAAAGTTAGTCATAGCTAAGATAGAGAGGACCTTACTTTAGAGGAAGTTGAAAAGATGAGCACCACTATTTTGGATTTTAGTGTGTTGACTTGGTATTATTCCTAGGTGTTTGGCTTTGAGGAAAGAGTTGAGAACTCTTGGGCCTGCAAGCCTTTTTATTTTGGATTCTTCTTTAGTCCAAGGATAGCCCATGTGAAGGAATCCTTGACTTAGTGTTTGGGTCAAGATAAGAGCACATGCTTAGGGGAATATACTCATGTGAATGGATATTCCTTTCTACTTTTTGACTTTACTTGACTTTTAGTCTAGTAACTTGAGTTACTTTGGTAATTAGTAACTTTGGTACATAACTATTTCACAAGTATATAAACAAGGGGTGAGGAGGTACTCATCATCCTTTCATTTGCAACTATCTCTCTCTCATTGAGTTCTCTAGTGAGCAATGTCTTGAGTCTTGGAGTGTTAGCCTTGGAGGAGTATGATGGAGTTGGGGTTCCTTACCTTCTTAGTCCATGGTGCGCTACCATAATAGCCATCAGAGGTTCATCCTGAGTGAGAGATAGGCGGGCTCACATGATAGAGAGAGAAATTTTAGAAGTGTTGGCTGTGCAAAAGGTTTGGAGAGTGCTGTTGGGACAAAGGAGAATTATTGAAGAGATAGGCTTGGCCATGACAGAGAGAGAAATCACTCATCTCTTAAAATGCCCTCATCTCTCAAAATTTCATATATGTCAGCATGTGCACTCCCGCAAAACTTTCTCCTCTGAAAAACTCCTTTTTTTTTGGTCCATTTCTGATAGCCCCCTTTTCTCAAGAATTGTCTCCTATATCTTCCCCTATCCAGAACCCTTTCCACTCCAACAACATAAAACAACCTGAGCTAGTGTAACCCAACATCATTTCTTGGCTCAAGCCAGATTAAAAGACTCCTTGAACTTATAATACCATAACTTTTCCCGTCTTCACAATAATATAGGAAATATCTCCCACAGCAAGGAAGCATAAAACTACACCTGAGATATATTGACATAAATCCATGTTCCTTACAACAACTAAAAGAGAAAGAAAATTTATCACACCAAAAGCCTCAAGGGTACACGTGGGCTATTTTCATGACGACATCCACCCCCACCAATCCTATGCAGCCACCGGTCTGCGCCAGCAAGTCCGGAGTGATCAATATCAGCTTTCTTCAGTGGCATCTTCCAAATCACCTCCAGAGCCAAAGTCACAATCTTTTTCCTCCTCGGCTCCCGATTGCCTCTTGAAAAGTTTAACCCTTTTCCCTGCATATGGCAGACAATGTTTAGTACCATCTAGCTCTCACACACTATAGGTGGCATTCCCGTGAACTTTGGTAACAACAAATGGGCCATGCCAATGGCGGGCAAACTTCTTGAGGGTCAAATGTTGTACGTCTAGGCTGTTATCAGCAATCAACACCCAGTCCCCTTCATTGATAGGTATTGGTAGCAGTTGGTGAGTCTTGTCAAAGTATACTTTGTTCCTCAGCCGCACTTTCTTCACCTTCTCGCATGCCACTTGTATTCTCTGTGGTGTCAAGTTAAAGTGCTTGATCCTACGCGTTATCAATTCCTCTGTAGACACATTATCCTCCCATTGAACAGTTCTCCAACTAACGATGTCCTCTTCCATAGGCATAATAGGTAAGTGCCCTGATACTAACTCAGCAGGTGGCATCCCAGTTACCGAGCTGCAAGTTAACCTATCAGCCATAAGTGCTAAGGGCAGCAAATCAGGCCATCTGTATGTCTCACCTTGGCAAGCCTTCACCAAAGCATTCACTATCGGCGGATGACCTTGTTCACTCTTACCATTGGCTTCTAGATTGTAGGCAGTAGTCAGGTTCAGCTTGATATTGAACTTAGCAAAGAAGTCAGCTGCTTCCCTTGCATCCAATTCACCTTGATCTGCCCTCATCCGGTAGAAACATCCGTGCCTGGCAATGATATCCTCTAAGACAAACCAACACACCTGTTGGGTATGTGTAGGCGACAATGCTCTTCCTTCCACATAATTAGACAAGTCTTCCCTAGCTAGTACTAGATATTTAGCTCCTTGGACTCCTAAAGGCATATGAACCAAGTCCAAAACCCACTGAAAATGGAGATTCAGCGGATAAGTAGGTTTCAACCCATCTCTGTGCCTTACCTTGGAGTAGATCTGACAGATTTCACAAGTTTCCACATACTGCCATACCTCTGTATAAATACCTGGCCACTAGTACAAACCCCGGATGCGCTCGTATGTACCCTGAACCCCACGGTGTCTAGCAGCATCCGTGTTATGCGACTCCCGTAGCACACTCTGCTTTGTCTCCTCATCTCCCAACACTCTCAGTGGAACTCTAGAGCTGCCCTTGGGCCTTCGCCAGAGATACCCATCCTTCAACAAGAATTTTCCCGATCTCCTTCTAATCTTCTCAAATTCCTCCCTGGTCCATTCGGAGTTCTTCTCTAGAGAACTAAGATACTTTCCAACAGCCAGAAGATCATCCTTGTACAGTTCTTCTCTAAAGGGTAAGTTCAATTCCAGCTCATGCACATCCACCATACAGTCATTTTCAGATCCTTCATAACATGCTCTAGACAACATATCAGCTACCGGATTGTCCTTCCCAGCTATGTACCTTATCTCTGGATTAAACATCCAAATGAACGTTATCCAGCACAACATGGCAATGTCTGGAGTGTCACAGCTGGCAACCATTCCAAGCAACAGCAAGCAATCTGTCTCTAGGATGACATAGGTCCCTATTTGGCAGTTTCTATCCTATCTTAGTGCTATCTTGGCACCCCACAATTCCCGTTTGATCTGAGGGTACCTCCGTTTCCATTCCATGAAGATCCTTGCTCCAAACCTTGCTGCAAATCTGCTGCCGTTCTTGTCGTCTTGGCCCATAGCCCAACCAGCAGCATAGGGACTTGAGTCAATGGTACTATAATTGGTCGTCCACAGCGGTAGTCAAGCAGGTGGAGCAAAGGTGGGTTCTGCAGCGCTTTCTTCAGTTTTGCCATAGCAACCAAATGCTCCGATCTCCAAACAAACCTGATCCTTTTCCTCAAAAGCTGGTAGAGTGGCTCTGCAACATGACCAAAGTGCAGAATCCATATACGGTAGAAAATGCATGCCCTTAAGAACCTTCTTACCTCCTGAATTGAGGAACAGTCCTTGATCTTCCCTATTATCTCCACCTTTTTTGGATTTGGCTTCCTTCCATACGAGCCACACAAGTGTCCATTGGATTAGAATAGTTTTGAGATATGAAGAGGTAGATATGAAGAAGTGGTTTGTCATTTTGGATTTGCAAGTTGGTAAAGTTGTTGATAGAATGGTATATTTGTTGGTAATTATCAAAGTGCTCTGCCTATTTAAAGGAGGCATCTATAGTGTTGTGTTGTTTAGTATTTGTATTTTCAAAGTTGAGTAAAGCGAAGTGCTATAACTTAGTGCTCATCATTTTAGCTTAATTCTGAGTATCAATCTTGTGTGTGTGTTTGTGAGTGTTTGGAGAAATTCAAAGTGCAAGTTAGTAAGCTTATTGGATGTTGGATTCCATAGTTGTGATTTCATTTTGTGAGTTTTATCTTGAGTGGATAGCAATCAAAGCAATGCCTTGACAAATCTGAGAGGAACTGTAGTGTTGGTAGTATTCTGCATTGGTGAGTGCAGCATAGGGTTGATGTGAAGCAATTTTGATCAAGGAAGTTTTGCCTTTAGTGGAGGGGTGGAACAAAATTTTGAGGCAAAGTCATTTTATAATGAAGTAGCCTTCTTTGGGAGAATCTGAATCATCACAATCAAAGTTTGTTTGGAAAGAATTGGAAGTATTGTGATTTTGAGTGCAATTTGTTTGTGACAAGACTGTGATTTAGTGCTTGTTACTCTCTTCTATGTGTGTTTCTACTTGAGAGATTAGAAAAACAATCAAGAAGAACTATTGGTATTTTATTTCATATTTGACCATTTCTGAATCGTATCTCTTTGGGAATGAAATTTACTTACTGATTACCGCAAAAGTGATATTTGTCAAGTTGTCACAACACAAACTAACAAACTCCATAAGTTAGGCATATCCACTAGCACTACCATGTTCATAATTGCAATCATCTTAGCCTAATGAGCCATGATGCTACTTGGTACAATGTGACGGCCAAGGTAAACAATAATAAGAACAATAACTTGACATTTTTCAAGATGGCATTTGATATTGATAGCTTGCAATCATACAAATAGTGCTTTTAAATGTACAAATAGTGGTTTTTTAATGCTTAGCAAATTTTAGGCTATGAATAAACTCATCATAAATGTAGCATTTGAGGAATAATAGTTCAATAATAACCTGATTCATGACCTTTGGAAATGAACAAGTGCATTCTTGAAACCAAAATGTATCACAAGACATTCCCATGGCTGGTTATGGCTATGAAGTAAAATCTTCATTTGGTCCATTACTTGGATAGAGATTTGATTAGAGCATTATTGGAGGTCTAGAATGGAGAATATACAAGAGTTCCACAAATCATCAAAGATCTCTTTAGGTGTTAGCATTAGATACCTATCTTGTAGGGTTACTTGATTGGTTGGCCAATAGTCACCACACATCCATTTTTCAATCTAAATTCCACTATTATCCTTCTTAATTAGCATGACTATAGTTGTTGCCCAATTGGATGATGATGGTGGAATCATACCAAATTCATGAATATCTGGGCACCTTTCATCCACCAAATCCCATTCATGTTGACTCAAGCAATATTGGTGGCAAAAGATTGGTGTCTCATCACTCAAATCAATAGTGAACTCTAATATTATAGACTTACCAAGGTCTTTCATGTAGAAATCAAAGCAATGCTTGAATCTGATTAGTAAATCAGTAAGATCTTTCTTCTCCTCTGGATGTAGTTGTTGTTCCATTACCCATGAAAAAGTCTTTGTTGATAGTAGCTTAGATATCACATCTATTGCCAAAGTAATTAGAGATATTGTAGAGTACCCAATGGTAGTCAAAGGTACTTGTTCAAGATCTGAAAAAGCTTATGTAAATCCATGGTCTCCAAATCATGTTCTAATATGAGTCCAAGACAAATTAGGAACAACCATTTGAATAAAGTGGTAGGTGGATAAGAGCAATAAGTGAAGTTTGTTTAGGTGCTAAGTAGAACAAAAAAATTGCAAGTGTACATGGCCGGATGTTGATGTAAAAGACCTTATTGAAAGAGAATGCATATTACCAAGAACCATGTAAGAGAATTCAAATCCATGATCCCTCCCAAAAGTGAATTGTAGCAAGGAGAGAAGAGATCCATATGTTAAGTAGTACCTAGTTTGAACTCCATGGCTCTCTCCTTCTCTTATGGAGTGGGCTCCTCCCAAGTGTGAGTGGCATGCAAATGAACTAAGCTAGTACTTTCACCTTGGAATGCATGTGAGTTAGCTGCAAAGACAAGAGTAGGCAAAGCATCACAAAGAGCACCTAATGTGCTGATAAGGAACCAAGGAGCATGCATCATACAAGTGACTAGCAAACATGAGCTATTCGGATCTAAAATATGGGCCACTTATTGATTGACATCATTTGATGTAGAGTAGAAGATAAATTCAAGCACAATAGTGGGGGACAAAATTAAACCACAATTTCTACAACTAATGGGCATAAGAGTTGCATTGCAAAACATCTATTAATTAGGATGACCAAGAAATATTGCACCACAGAAAAATCAGTCTAGACTTGAAGACAATGATCAAATTGAGCAAGAAAATTCTCCAACATATATCCCATTGAAGGATAGAGAGACTAAGCCCAATGGAGAATTTGCATCAAATCCAACAACAATTGAGATTATAGATCATCTAGTCCTTGACCAAAATTAGTAGCATAGAATCCTTGACATACCCAACCAACAATAAGTAGGCTAATGGGGCCAAGGAGGCCTAGATGGCAATGTTGGATCAGTTGAATGTGCATGGAAAAGATTTTCAAGGCAATGACTATGTAGATGTTAGGAATAGTAGAGGATATTTCAAGGACAATGTTGCTAATTGTTTCTCTATAATTGCTTGTGCATCAGAATTAAGATCAACATACACATATCAAAAACTATGTACATCAATTTTTTATGCAACATCCAAACCTACAACAATGCCACCAAAGAGATCCAATAAAACCAACGCTTGACTAGGTGGTGACCAGGTCACAATCTTTTTTTTAAATGGAAGAGAGCCAAAGACATCAAGCTAAAAAGCTTACAAATGAGCAAATCTTTGTAGAGCAACATGTAAGGATGGTCAAAGGGTCTTGTAAATGTATTATCTGATCAAATAATAGCCTTGGATCAGATGAAGTCACAAGAGATCAACAATAGGAGCATCAATAATGGTCTCCTCCTCATTGATAACAAGCTATTCATTAGAATTATCCAAATAGTGGGCCATACAAGCTTGCTTAAGAGCCATATGAGCTAGAATTACACAAGGACCAACCTGACCATGAAATCTAGGGGAATAAAACCAAGGTGAGTTCCTTGATGATGCTAATCCACATGGGAAGTGGCCCTTTCATACCAAGTATCAATGGAAAATCCAAGAGGAAAGAGCAGCTTCATGCCCAGCAAGATATTTTAAGTTCTTGTATTGGTGGTCAAGAAGCTCACCCACATGTATAAGGCATCTTTCATACTTGGATTGAAAAAAATGAAATCAAGACCAACAATTTCTCCAAGAACTTGTTCAATGCCTCCACCAATTGTGTAATATGCCATATAGATGGTTCAAGTTGTCCCCATTGATGCCAACTTGAGTAGAAAAAGAGTGCCCAAGAATGATGGGTTATGGGCTCCATTATCTAACAACACAATATGAGGAGCCACTCCTTGGAATTGGATAACTCCTCACCAATTATCTACCAATGGTGTGCTAGGTATAGCTGGTTTCCATTTAGATGTTGTAATCTTTGGTAATTGGCTAGTTTGGGTATGCAAGGTAGTAGTGTTAAAAGGCTTGGGTTGCCTAAGTAAATCTAATAGAGGCACTAAAATTTGCAAAGAAGTAGGCTTCTAGATGGGAATAACTACATTGCTTGGAAAAGATTGGGTTGCAAGCACTGATTGTGGTGTGGTAGTTGGATGTAGATTGGTTAGATCTCTACAAGGTTGACTAGCTAACCAACCACTTAATGCCTCAAGAAGCATGCCAAGATCATTCAATGTAAGAAAGGAAGTTCTAGCTAATCTTTTGGCAATTTCAGTCAAGAAAGATCAAGCTTCAAATCCTTGCAGATACTTGTTGGAGAAGTTGAACAATTGATGTAGTTCTAGGTCTAAGAACAAATTTTTGGTGTGCATTATTAAGTGAAATGGAAATTGTAATTGCCTTTCACACATCCTCTTGAAAAGTGAGTGGAATGAATGGTTGCAGCAAAATGGCACATATCACAAAATGCTTACTTGGATGCGTAGAAGCTAAGCCATCTAGTGACAATTTGTGTTGAAGGCCAAGCCAAGAGCTAAGCTAGAAACTCTTTTGCAATTGGTTGAGTTACCATTACATGGTTTGGCAGTCCATAGAAAGAATATGGCTCAATGGTAGAGCTTGTGAGGCTAAAAGTGCATGGGCATTAGGAACAAAAGCAATTATAGTTGATGTTGGTCATAGATTAATGGCCAAGTTAGCTAATTTTGTCTTCAATTTTGCAATTTCAACTGCCAAGTTGGAGCTAGCAGCCAATTCAGCTTGTAAAGAATTAATGGTGCCTTTTTTTTTATGGCTTTCATCTTGAATCTCTTGTACCTTTGCCAAGTATTGGAGTAGTTGTGGTAGAAGTAATATTAACTTCTTGGCTTGCTCTACTTTTGATACTTCTTCTTTAGGTGCTTTTTAAAGCAAAAAAACTCAAGATGTACCACCTTGCCACATTTTGTACAATTCAAATATGTATGAAGAATAGTACAAGCTAAGGCTAAATGATTATGATCATCATAAAAATTGCAAGAGGCTTGCATAGCTACAAATGCATTAGAAGTCTTGGTTGGCATCCCAATAGAAGGAAGCTTCCATCCTTGTAGCTATAGGTGAGAGCTTTGGTGCATGCCTAACAAGTGTATATTGGTATCAAAATGAGCATATGCAAGCTCAACCTTCTCAATTGTTTGATACACATTAGATAGAATGTAAGAATCACAATGTGTTGCAAGCACAACTTGAAGGACTTGATGATGCAAAATGTGATAAGAGCTTGCAAGTACTTGTGTGCAACTTCCAAATTGGTGATGTTATATATATTTATATTTATTTATATATATATATATATATATATATATATATATATATATATATATGCTTGTAGCTTTAGAAGGTGATGGTATATCATCTTCAATGTCTCATCTTATGCAGTGTAAATTATGAGAGTTGAAGAATTTTCCTTGAGCTCTTGATAGAAATTTTGTTTCTAGAATGACACAAAAATCCTGAGCTTAATTTATAGTAGGAGCAACATAAATGGAAGTTGGAGTGCCTTGGAAAATTGCAATAAGCTCAATTGTTATAAGAGCCATAGTTGTAGGAGCTAGTAAAGTGAGCTTTTGAGCATTATGTTGGCTCACAATTGCACTAAGAGCTCCTTGAGGCTATGGTTGTGGCTTAAGCATAAGTTGAGTTTGGTTGCTCTATAGATTGCAACAATGAACGTACATGTTGTTGATACACATCAAGAGCTTCATGTGTAACATATCAAGCAATCTACTCAAATGCAAAAACATTGGTAAAGTTTGCCCCATGTTGCATTTTGAAATCAGAAACAATAGTATTGCAACAAGCATTGAATCTTTTTTAAATGAAATAGAGCCTAGTCTACCATTGAACTTCTCAATCTCAATGCAAGCACTTATTGACTCCATGTTGGCAAAAAATACATGATGGTGGTTTCTGCTTGCTAGTGTATATGCTGACGGTAACATAGAATTATGAAAAGCTAATAATTCATCCAAAGCATGAGAGTTGAAAAATTGGGGAGAATTAGGTTCAATGCCGTCAACACTGGGTAGAGCTTCTCCACTATAATTCACAAAGCAAGGAATAGCTCATGATTGTGCCTATAATGGAGCTCATCAAACATGGCTCATTATGGCTTATTGGTTAGGGATGCACATGAGCATCCACATAGCATCCAATCAGCTCCATGTAGAAATAAGTATCTCCATAGTGAGTCAAGGCAAATATCACCTCCTACAAAAATCCCAATATTGGTAGAGCTAACTTGGTAGATTATTTGTGAAGTGTGCATCAACTACTCTAATACTATTACATCATCACCTTGCCTTTCATGAATCTAAAATCTGATGTGTACTAATTTAATGGCATGAAACATTCTGATCAAGCACTACCAAGTAGCACCTAAGCATGTTGAGCAAGCAGCACACACAAACAAGGAGCCACTTGAATTTACCAAAAACTGAAATCTAAGACCAGATTGTTGAAGCTTACTCTGCCGTGATTCAAATGCTCCAAAAAAACTCAACAGATTGACAACCAAGGTTCCTATGAATCCATTTTGAAATATGGTCCAGGTTTTTTCTTTTCATTTCAAGCGAGAGAAGATTTTTCTACCTATCAAGAATGAATTTTTGCCATTGCATTGGATGTACTTCCTTCTTGGTCCTAGTTCCATTTGAGCTGAAACTTTTTCCATTGGTTCCCAACAACACTTATGCATTGGTTTATGATGCTAGCTAACAAATTCAATCAGAAATCAAAGTACTCACAAAGGAAAGCACATCCAAATAATGTAACTAGTAGTTCCTAGGAAAATGGCAAGTAATCACAGTCTAAAATGTAAAGAGAAACTTGGTGTGCTTCCCAACTGGTTTTTAGATGTCCTTTGATCAGCACTTATTGATTCACTTTTTTGTTGGTGTAATGAATATCCAATGTTATTGCATATGAACCACTGGTTGCATTCACATTGCTGACTTGTGCATTGCACTCTCAATTCACCAAAAGTAAATCAATCAAATGTCTGTGCAATACAAGCATCAGAGAGTCAAAACTACAAAGTGTGTGCAAGGGCTATGAGCTCCAAAAATTCTCCAAGCACAAATAATGAAGGTGCAACCACACGTAAACCCTTAGCTATGAAAAAATGCTCTCTAAATCCCTCTCTTGTGTATATTCAGTGAGACTTTTGGTGAATTGGTAAGGTAGTGAGCATTTTTGTCCTATCTCCTCTCCCATGTTTCCCTAACACATTGTTACTCTAGGATGTATCAACCTTAAAAGACATAATAAATGTATATAGACTAAGTTGTAAATACATACACAAAGCTCACAAACAAGACTACCTCTCAATGATGTGTAAAGGCTTGCATGCACTATACACATGACAAATTGTGGTACTTTTGAGTTCCTATGTGAATTTCTATATGAGTTGTACTTTGATAGTGTATGATATTGACAATGATGTATGTTGGTAGCAATATATATACATGTAATACTATAGCGATGACCACTCAGACTACTTATATTTTTCTTTGGTGAAGCAAGAAGTGATGACCTATAAACCATGAGAGTGTATGGTATGATGGCACATTAGAAGTCACCTTTCTCTCCTAGTATAATTTTCATATAAGAGGTACTTAGGCAACATTAGAAGGTAGTGTTTGGTTGTTAGTGGAACTTGGTAGTTACAATTGCACTTTGGGATACATTTTCATAATAGAGTTCTCCAAGGATCCAAGAGTGGATTTTGCTACAATACACAATGTGTTTGGGCAACATGGTACTTGGTATCAACCAATATTTCAAGTCCTATTAAGGGAAGAGATTGATTTTTATTTGAAGTTTGATACAAGATTTGATCCAATTAAGAGTGCACATAGTGTTTCCACCATTGTTATGACACATAGACAAGATTTATAGGGCCTCCAAAGGTCCCAAGCACCATTCTAATAGCGTGAATGTCATTGAGTTGGATAATTTTATCCAAGAGTTAGATAGTTGGTTTGATCTAAAATAGATGCAAAATCCAACTTTATTCACACCCTTCATGGTATGGAAGTTGTTTCAACACTTGGAAGATCCACTTATGGAAAATTACCATAAGTTCAAGCAAGCACATATGGGAGATATTGACTTGTAGAGATAGTATTGGTCTCCAAACTCCATCTCCATCACTTTAGGCTCAATTTCTAAAGGTTGACCAATAGTACCTATGGCTTCTAGCTCTAGTAGCATTGGTGTATCCAATGGTAGAGCCCTAATTAGAGATGGTGCTACTACAAGTGGTGGTACTATCATAAGAGGTGGTTGAGTACTTGGGTTTAACTTCATGGTGGAGTTTTTCTAGTGCTTGAGATAGAACAACCAAGAAATGTGGATTCACAAGTTGAAAAGCTTGCAAGAGTTCTAGTAGAAGGCTAGAGAGAGCCTATACAAGGCATACACTTGCATGAGATGTCAATCAATTTCACTCAAAGAGTTATTAAGGCACATGCTATCTATTTTTAGTATGGGATACTAGACAAGGAACTATAATAAGAGTAAATGATGCTACATTCTTACAAAATATCAAAGACCACCACCAACTTGGTGGTGGTCTTTGGTATGGTAGAGAAAATTGAGTTCAACATTATGGGAGAGAGAGTAGTGATATATAGATTTGATGGTAAGACTTCATCCATAGCCATTACTTCTTTTGGAGTGTAGCAAATTGCACCAAAGTATGTTAGCTTTTGTGGATAGAGTGGATTTCTTGATCTCATGGAGCAAGTAGAAGGCCTAATGTACATGGACCGTTACTTTCATTTTCTTGTCAACAATAGCCAATGCAAAGTAGTGTTGCTTGTTGGCCTTGTGATGGACCTCATCACAAGAGAGAGTGCACCTAGGGTAGTGGGTATGATATATTGGGAGAACTTCAACCAATCCAAAAGTAGTGTGATTATTGCCACATATTTGGTCACATTAGTGATTGATGCTTTGACTTACACTCAAAGTTACAAAGATGTAAGATTGATATAGCAAGAGGTATAGGCACCAAAGGTCATGGATGACAAGTGGTAGAGGTGGAGGTGGAGGTGGAGGTGGAGGTAGAGAAACTCCACCTAGTAAGGGCATTTTATTACCTCTTACTTTTGATATAGCTATGGCTACTTGGATCAAGTAATTGGAGTAGAGATTAACTAACATTAATAAGGTATTCGCCTCTTATACTAGTGATAAGATGCCATTGATTTAATGTGTGGATAACTACAAGTATATGCATCTATTATAGTGATTGAGAGTGCAATACATGCTCTTGAGCATAGAGGAGCATAAATGGAGTTGGACTCATAGAGAGGAGAAGCTAGTAGATAGGTCAAACTTCTCTAATCTTTCATACTTTCTACCATACTCTAGACAATATTTGTGGCTCCTAGGCATACTAGTGTAGGTGTGGTAGGCGGTGATGGAGTGAAAGATGGACTAGATACTAGTCAGCCACCTGCTTCTATCAAGACTTTATCTAGCACAATGTTGGAAGCCACTCAACTAATTATGTTCTCCTCTTTATTTTCAACCAATGACATGTTTACATTGAGAGTTGACCCAACCCTAGTCTTCTGATGGGATACCATCCTTTGTAAGAGTATGGATGGTGTGGTTCTTGCTTCTTGTGAAGAGGTGGTTGATGGTGGAGCCCGCTTGTTTGAGGAGCATGGGATCCATTTTACTACTAATGGCTTGTGGCAAGCAATAGTTACTAGATCAAAGGAGTTACTTGCTAAACTTACATTTGAGTAAGATAGGTTTCCACCTAGAATTGTCTTATTGGACTACTAGAGTGGTATTTTCAGTTTTTTGGACCTTCAAGGAAGATTTATACACCACAAAGGGTCTTATTCGACTTTAGAGCTCAACCTCTTATGTTAAGGAAGGTTATAATTCTTGGTCTTAGGCTACAAAAGACCAATGTTAAGATGTGTCAATTTCAAATACAAACATCTCTAAGATGATTCTATACATGGAATATTTTGGAGATAGGAGAACCCTCAAGAGAAACACAAGAGAAGAAACACAAGAGAAGAAACACAAAGTTGCACACTCAATACTCTAATGCTCCAAAGGAGCACCTTGTCTTTATTATATAGCAAGGAGTATTCCCTCAAAGGATAACTCCACCCTTGGATCAGATATATGTATTGATGATATGTCAATGAGCTCCACCCTTAGATTAGTTGCATGGATGGGTGATATGTTGGTTCATGTCCTACTGGTTGGTCAAACAAATTTGACCAAAGAGAATCTTCTTATAAGAAGCTCAAAATTGCATGGATGAGGTATTGTTGGAAAGCTCTCAACAAGACAAATAGTGGAGGGGAGAAGGTAAGCTTTTTCTACCCTAGAGGGAAGGATTCTTTCCATTTTTTAGGCCTAATTCATCCGTGGCTTCTAAATTTAGCTTTGAACTTTTTAGGGTGTTTTTGGCTTGTAGTCTATTAGTGGAAGTATTCTTTTGGTGATGCTTCTATTTGATCTACTTATTCTATCATGTATAAAATCCTTCCATATGTTACTAAGCCAAATTTTACCTCTTAATAATATGTCTAGCTAATGGTATTGTAATATAATACATTTAATGTAAAGAGCTCATTGTCCGTATTCAATCTGATCATCTGATTGATAGTTCTATGATGCAAGCCCATACCATTGCTACAATAGCAAAGTTATATGATGTGTTAGTTGGTAGGGTTATTTTATATTATATGGGTTTTAGCATTGACTTTTGGGAGGAGATAACTTTCTATAGGCCAAGTTGGCAATCAAGTGAGGGATGTGCATGTTGTCTACTTGTATGCTTTAGTAGTGGGAGTATTGGCTCACTAGAATCAAGGATAATAGCCTTAGTCTTAGCATTAAATTGTTCCTTTACTTGGCATATTGAGTTACTTAAGAGGAACACCTATGCAAAGGATACTCCAATACCAAAAGTGATCACTTGGATTTGGAGTATGAGTGGAAGTATTCCATCATTTGCAGTATCCTCTAAATAGGTGTTCCTCTCAAGTAACTCACTATGCCAAGTAAAAGAACCATTCAATGCTAAGACTAAGGCTATTGTCCTTGATTCTAGTGAGCTAAGATTCTCATTACTAAAGCCAAGACTCCTACTACTAAGATGGGTTAGATATTAGATATACCATTGTGGAGTTTTGATGAAGAGTTACAACATCATGCATATAGGTTAGTGCAATAGGCTTGGAGTGCATCCTTTGTATCAAAAATAGACCAATTTGATGATGATCTTTTGGAGTCTATTACCTTGTCACCTATGGAGACCACACTTCTTGCTTGGCAATATCTTGTAGAAAGAGCATGCTTACTAGATTTGTTTGGTGGGATTAGCATTAGACTAGTTGTGATATTATAGATAGGCATATGAGTTCAAAGGTACTTGTATATGGAGAGTGATGAGACTAGACAAATCTCTCTATATCATGTAACATACTTGGTATTTTGGTATCTTGAGTTATTATTGATATTGATAGTCAAGGGTTACTAGATGATCTTATCTTTAGACATTTCCTTGCTGGGGCCTTGGACCTTGAGAGAAATAGTACCATTCATTTAGAAATTTTGAATGGCCATGTCAAGGACATACATGTGTTTGCCAAGGTCTGGGTTTATAAGATCTCCATTTTAGCATGTTTTGGGAGATGACATGTATATTAAAAAATCTCTAGGTTCATCAAATAATTTCTCCAATATATACATTTTGGAAAACATTGCTTTGATGGGTGATTCTTGCACATGGGTGATGGCAAGTACACATTAGATCCAATCTTGGATTGGCATTACAGTGTTGGTAGATGAGGTTAGAGTTGGATCTTGGATCTATCATCTTTGTCTTTGGTGGACAAAACTCTTACCTAAAGAGGTTTTACAATGTGCCTATGATAGGATTCAATGACTACCACACCTTACTATTGATAATATTTTGGATGTTAGGCACCAGTCTCAAACTATAGCAATGAGTAATAGGTCACTTATGGTAGTAGTGAACCTGGTGAGGTAACCTAAAGCCACATTACTCAAACTTATGAGTTTCTTAACCTCCCATGTTTATTAAATGTGAGTCTTGGACTTGTTTGGGACTCATAGTTATAGTGGTTGGTGGACCCCAATATTAATGAGAGAGTGCAAGAAATGGGTTTCTACTTAAAATGTTACCATTATTTTAGGAGTATCAAGAGCATCTAGGCATCAAGTGTTAGGTCAAGCTATGGACTTGGATTATGAGCCTTGAATTGGTTGAACAATATAGGGTACACTTGACAAGCATCACTACTTGGACACTTGTGACTATTGTG
Organism: Lunularia cruciata; assembly: GCA_948567375.1. NCBI lineage: Eukaryota > Viridiplantae > Streptophyta > Marchantiopsida > Lunulariales > Lunulariaceae > Lunularia > Lunularia cruciata. The sequence continues at coordinate 31,111,722 of OX419758.1, forward strand.
CCTATTGAGACAATTTAGGCACACATTAGGGGCAATAGGCCAAGTGAGCATGGTATTCTTGGTATACAACTAATGGCTACTAGTGAGAGTGGTCTAATTAAGACACAATTGGAAGACATGTAGAACTTGTGGCCAAAGCGAAGGGATGTTTTGCTTTGAGGTTTAGAACTATATCAACTGGAAGCATGAAAATTGTTCCCAAAGCCTTGGTATAACAACCAATAATTTCATCTTCTACCTTTATAGCAATAGGATACTTGGGAGCCAAAAATGGACACAAGCTTATCAAATAGGAGATATTAAGAGTTTAGACGTTTGGAGCTACATGAGTTTTTTTGCTTTCAATATGAAGGATTTGAGTGTTTTGAAGGGACTTGGTATTTGGATTTAGTTGCCTAGTGATATACTAGTCTTTTGGCATCCCTAGAAATCTAGTGACATGGAGAGAGTCTTGATTCAAAGCAAGTGTCAAGACATTTTTTAAGCTAGTTTGGTAAAGATCTCACTTGGAGATCAATGATGCTAGCCAAGGAAGATACACATGGCAACTATATTGATATTGGATTTATGGTGATCATTGTCTTATCAATTGATAGACTAGAGCTGATCAGTATGTTCGAGTATATCTTTGATACAATGGAGCATGCAAAGCTCTTTAATATTATAGATCTTTGAGCAAGATATCATCAATTGCAAATAAGGAATGAAGACAAGTCCAAGATAACCTTTTGGACTATACACAATAAGGATATATTGTACCAATGGCAATTCTTACCATTTGGATTGAAGAATATTCCTATAAAGTTCCAAAGAGTCATGGATAGTATCTTAGCAAGATTAGACTTTGCTTGGTGTTATATTGATGGTATTTTGGTCTATAGCATTACCATGGAGGAGCATTAGAGACATTTGTTGGAAATATTTGAGAGATTGAGATCTCATAAACTTAAATTATGTTTTGGGAAGTGTAGATTCTTCCAAGACTAGGTTGATTATTTGGGTACACTATTATATCTTGGTGGACTTGGTATTCAATAGAATAAGAGTGGAAGCTATTGCACATATTTCTTGACCTATAGATGTGAGTAAGGTGTGATCATTTCTTGGATTAGCAACCTTTTATCATTGATATGTGAGAAGATTTAGTGCAATTGCCAAGGCCTTGATGAAGCTTATGAAACTTACATACAAAAGGTGTTGGGAAGATGAGCAAGAGAGAACTTTTGTGGAGCTCAAGGAGAAGTTGGCATCCTCTTTTATCCTTTGGAGACCAACCAAAGGACATCCATTCCAAGTTCATATTGATTGGAGTATATTTGGGCTTGGAGTAGTACTCACTTAATAGGATGATGAGAGGAAGGATTTTGTGGTGGCCTATGCTAGTTGCTCCAACATTTCAACAAAGACCAAGTATATTTCATATGAAGGGAGTGCTTTGCAATAGTCTAGGTAATAGTATAAATTTCTATTACTTGTTTCAGGAACCTTTTCACTCTCATCATTGATCATCAAACATTGAAGTGGTTAATAGAGTCCGATAAGCTTTTCAAAAAGTTGTACAATGAGCTCTAAATTTTTTTTAAATATGATTTCATAGTAATTCATAAACCTAGAGTAGTGAATCATGGTGTAGATGAGTTGAGTAAAAACCCAAGTATGTCCAACATGATCAAATAGAAGCACATTGGTATGGTGAGGTAAATGAAGAGATTGTGTTAGGTTGGCATGCATTTGCCTTTTGTGTATATTGACTAGAGCTATAGTGTTATCTCTCTCAATACAAACAAGAAGACTTTGAGGTTTTTGATAAAGAGAGTGGAGATATTAATACAAGTTATAAGATATCCATAATAATGTCTTGGCGATAGATTATCTTTGTGTTGGTATTATGGGTGGCACAATTAGTGCCAATGAGAGAGACAATGTCTTTCAACAAGCCAAGTGATTTATATGAGAATGCAAACATCTTCTTTGGGTATAAAAGGATAGAAAAGTGCAAGTAGTACATCTTCTATCTTAGAGGCCATAATTGACATAACATGCTCATGAAAAGCTAAGATATTTTGGAGGAAAACTAACATATAGTTTGCTTCAAAGTCATTATTGGTGGCATGACATGCAAAACAATATAAAAGAATTTATTGCTAGATGTGTGGTTTATGACCACATTAGAGCATCATTCAATACTCATATGTCATAATTATGCCCACTACCTATCATGTTGTTTGGCTACTATTGGAGTTTGGATTTTGTTAGACCTTTACTATTTATTGTATGAAATTATTGGTATGTTTTGTTATGGTAGAGAACTTCGCCCAAGTAGATTGTGTTGATGGCACTTCTTAACAAGTCTAGTGAAGTGATAACTTACTTGTTCTTGGATTGGATTGATTAAGGTAGAAAGGTCTTGGGAAAATTTCAAATCTTTTGTGACAAAGCCTTGATTGATCATTGTACTACATCTTCAGATCATCATGAGGCAAATGGTTAGGTAGAGAGACTTATTTAGATTATAGATTATATATTAGATTTAAAGTTATATAGAAGAGAGCATTATGTAATTATGGTTTGTAGAGAAACCACTAGGGAAATATGGATCTTTAGTTACCTTGATTGGCTATGGGGTATTGCTTTAGCCAACAAGCCTTTTTAGTATCCTTTTCTCCTTACTTTTCACTCTATGGAATTTGAAATTTATATATAACCATTCATTGTAATGTTATGGGAGTTTTGAACTTGAATGGTCTAGATGTATGGATGAATACATATTCTCAACTTGAATGGTCTGGATGTATGGATGAATACATATTCTCAACTTGTGTAGGTCTTTAAGAGAATGATGACAATGGTTTTTTAAAACCTGACAATTGCTAAATATCGGGATACCTTACTTTTCTAAGGAAAAAATATAGAAAAGCAAATTGGTCAATTTCATTCAAGTGATTATAAATATCTACAATATACTACACTGATGATTCTTGATGTGACTACAAACCGCACTATCTTGAAAGTGCATGAGGTTTTTCTTTCCATCATATTTCTATTAGAAAGTTATGATAATATTATTTAGAATGATTATATGCATAATTGTACACCATATCACCTTCCAAACATTGATAACATAATACACCCAAACCTGGCAATTGTACATACAAATATACAATGTATGTTATGCAACTTTTTTGTTGAAATTACTACTATATTGATGTGTAATAATTATTCATAAGTGTTATGATAAACTTTGTTATCATAACATTTATAACATCAACACTTTGTTACATCAACAGTTACACTTTGTTTCAAAGTGTAACTCTAAAGATTTTATGTTGAATCTTTGAGTTTTTATATATATTTAATAAATATTAACAAAGTAATTAATAATGTATATTATATATCGAGATTTATTTTTTGAATCAATTAAAATTTACAAAGCTTATGTGTTGTTTATTTATAAATTAAACATTGTACATCGGAGAAATATAAAACACATGGCTACTCCAATGAATATTGTATAATCAATTGTCTAAATATCAAATTTAAAAACCACAAATCTAGAGATCAAACACTCAAGCACACATTATGGTCAATTTTTTCCACTTAACAATTAATGCACTCAAATTTGTATTTAAGATATATACTCTCTTCATATTTATTAGGTTTTTGTTCAAATTATTGGATTTTTTTAATTGATTACATTCATTGAGCTTAATGTCAAATTCTAACTCTAACATAGAGACTTAAGTCACATTTCCATCCTCTATTTTCGATAAAAGAGATTAATTGTACAAAATTTCACTTGTAAGTATACACCTCAAAGGAAACCAATTTCACATCCAAATATACTCCCGTGGCGAAATTAACAAATTCGGCTCTCCAAGAACCTACTCTCGATTTGGACGTACACATCTTTACTTATTTACCAAACAAAACTAATAATAGAAGTGGTCATTCTAACAGTTTAACCAAAACTTTTAATAAAACATAAATCAATCATTATGTAGTTTATTAATAACTAGTACCGTTAGAATCATTTGAACATTACAATAGTTAATTTAAATTTTATAAGTCATGATATTTTGAACAGAAAATTAATTATAAATTTTCAAATTATAAACCATGTCAACAAACAAAATCTGGAAATTCAACTGACTATTTTTCTATATGTAAGTGATAAAATCTAATATTTGCTTTGTAAATAGATTAATCATAATTTCATCCATGAAAAGTTCTGAAAATTAAGTTCATATACAGAAATTTTAGTATGTTTTAAGTTTCTGACAATCCTATTCCTTTTTGGAATTAAAGCAATTGGAGACAACATGTGACAATAAGAAAGATGGGAGGTTTGCATGCAAGAGTGCAATATGTTAATCATAATTTGCTTTGCATTGTTTACAAACCTGAATCCAAAAGGAATACAGACTGGAATGTTTAATCTTCCTGTCTTAAATTAATGTTTCAATTTAAGATTTTAAAATATACAATATTTATCAATTATATATAAATTTAAATAATAGTTTATTTTTATATTACATTAGTAATCAATGTTACAATTTAATACAGATGGTTTGGAGTTATGATATAATAATCTGAAAAAATATTATATTTCTATTGATTTTAAAATCATTTATAATATATTCTATACATGACTTACTAATTTACAGTAAAGATGAAAGATAAAGCTTTTAATAGGCTACAAATATTTTTCTTCAATTAGTAGTATGCCTTGGATTGTCACCTAGGTTCTTGAGATTTTTATTAGAGTATTCCTAAAATTATTATGAAATCGAATCTATAATACTTTTATTTACTTAAAATTATCAGATGATTTTAAAATAATTAGAGTATTCCTATATTTATTATGAAATTGAATTTTTAATATTTCTATGTACTTACATTATCAAATGATAAATAACATATTTTTTAATTTATATCTATTATGTTTTACTATTGAATTTTATTCTTTGAGTATTTTAATAAAAAAATTTAAATCATGTATTTTTTATTTATTTAATATAAATAATACATTATTATTTATAAGTATAATAAAATACATGATTATGTATATCAATAATTATCTAAAATATTATCTATAAAGTATATTACATATAATTTTTAAAAGGTATTAAAATTTTATAATTAGTATTTATGAGCAATTTACTTTAGTTCTTTTTAGTATATTATAAATTTATTTTTGGACCATTTAATTTTAAAAATAAACTATAAATTATTCCAAATATTTTATACAAATCATAATTATAATATAATTATATGTATATGAAAATTTAATACTATCTTGGGTGATAAACAATAAAATGATTTTATGTTCCATAGACAGTAAGTTCACTCTGAGGAGAAAATCATCAGCTAATTTTATAGAAGTTTAAAGTCGCGAGTTCCTGATTCCTTCCTTCCTGTCCTTTATAGTTATGTTATTGATAGATAAACAAAAGCAGATTTGAGTACTTCTTTCTCAAGGTTGACTTCTTGTTATCTATATAATCGATTATTTGCGGTATTTCTCGAGACTTGTAAAATCAATTACACCCGAAACACACTGTACTTTCTCTTACGACTTGTGCCTTTCTCCGCAGAAAATTCGGAATCGCAGCATAATCACAGTAAAAATCCATACCTTCTGCCCGGGTACACCTCCAAATTTCAGTATCCTGGGAATCTGAAGTGGAGAAATACACACATCTTCAACGAAATCAGTAGGAGCTACTTCTATACCTGAGAACAAAAAGTCAGAAGAGTCAGGTCATATTATAAACCCGGGTCAACTATAAAGTCAACCGCATTACATGCTGTAGATAGGTTGGTCCATGTAGAGTAGTATGATAGATAATCATCACCTGACCAGATCGCAGTCCAGTGAAATAATTCAATGCAATCATGAGGACATGGAAAGAAAGATGTCCCCTGTAGAAGTGCCATGCATTGACTCCTATGCCGATACAGACGCAAATCGATCGGAGGTCACTGCAAACATCAAGTTTTTAACGTTCGTATGATGAGCGTTGATGCCTAACTGAAGAAAAATTGGCGAGACAACGACGCCTAATTTACAGTCGTTATATATTCTTGTCAAGAGACAGGGATACATTTCCTGTCAGTACAGAACCTGCTGGAGAAGATCCCGACATGCTTGAACATCTGCCTGCCTCCTGTAGGCCCAGAAAAGACTCGGATAGACTTACATGTAAGCAAGTGGCCTAAAAATGTTGAAGTTCTTGGACTAAGTACAGAACGTGCAGGACTCAGCCATAGTGGAGTGCGCTCGTGGGAGCTCGTGCAATAAACGCCAAACTGGAATCTTTCGAATAGGACTGAAGCTCCTGTATAACTTATCTAGAATCAGGACGTAACCTTAAAACATAAAATATGAACAAAGTAGCTAATCCTGGGTCTTCACGACAATTCACGTGTGGCAACAACCGACACTTTTGGAGATCACGAACTACATCGACTGATGATGTACAACCTTACCCGCGTGTTTATACGGGGTCCTTGTCCGTGGGTGAACACCACCTCCGTATCAGCGGTGTAACCAAGGGTCTCTACATGTAAGCAATGCACTCACGACTAAGCAGAAATAACCCAAACTGCATGGCGTGATAGTTTTGACATGGTGCATAAGAAGTTCGAAACTTCCGATTCATCGCCAGCCTGAAGTACTCTACAAATGAGCACAACACTTCCTTGTAATTGCATCAGTATTTACAACACGTATATTCACATCCTACATTCTCACAATTGTGCTCTGTCTGACACTTCTTTCTTGATTGCTTCATCCATGGCGGCTAAGAAGTTAGAGTGGTCACAATCTACAGACGTTGCCAAGGAAGCATGAGCCAGAAACGGAAGTTTCCGTATCACCCGCCCACTAAAGCCCTGCATAACGCAATCAAGTTGCACACGACAGCGACAAAAAAAATCTCAGTCCATCTGTTTCCAAGCGATTCCAACCTTCTTAGCCTGGCAAGTAACTGATACTATGCTCGAGGAATTACCAAAATATCCAGCAAGATCACCAAAATATCAGGATGGCAATCACCTCACAAGCCTCCGCTATTCCAAGTAGACTTCTCGAAATTTCCACGGACAGCGGCATCGCTACATCTTCCGAGTGTTCTTTCAACCTTACGAACAGAAGTTGGAAGGTGAGTAGGTCAGAGTAAGCTTCGGCCTGGAACATACGACAAGATTGAAATAGTGTCAGTGATCGTTGATCAGGTTTGCAGATTTGCAGAGCCCCTATATTAGCATACGGTGAACAGTGTACACTGTCCATCCAGAGGGCATTACTATATGATAAAATACGACCAGGGATTACACTTACCACAGAAAGGCGTCATTAGACATGTTGTGAACAATATATTGAGTGAATGAATATGGAATTCCTTCGTTAGAACACGGTTTAGTACCCCACTTGAGACTGGACAAGACATGATGAGTTGTAAGATGTAAAATCTCTCGTCCCAGAGTGTACATCTGCGAAAATGAGTGCAGAATCCACTCGCAGAACGAGGAATCCACACCCACTGAGGGTACAATATATTTCATTCCGTGCTAGTCCTTGTACACGGACCTTCGTATGCTTCCAAGATGATGACACATACAATAAGCCTTCGAAATATTCTACCTTAGACGGCTTGATGATGCCCACGCGCTGAAGTTCTTTCAAGCATGATCTAAGAATCTCATATCGAGCTTGAAGAGAAGGAGGGCCAACGTATGCTTTGATGTCCGCACGATCCACGAAGGCAAGATCTGTATAAACCAAAAAATTCGAAATTGCATCACAAGTACCATCACAAAATTGCAGCTTGTGCGTTGTTCTTCCTCATTCAAGTAGCAAGCTGTTCTAAGCTTTTGGAGTCACAGGAAACATGAATATTGTCTTTCAAAGTTTAAACATACACACCAATGGCAGCAGTTATATTGGAAGTCGTGAGAACAACAACGTTGGGCCATAATCTCAGTCGGTCCAGTTGTGTAAGTAGCGCGTTTACGACCTGGCAAGTCAACGGTACTATTAGATGCTATAGGCAAGTCAAAGAGGACAGAAAACTATTCTGCAATCTTGCTAAGAACTGGAGGAAGGTAAGGAACTAGATTGCCAAAGACAACAGATATAACCTTCAACGCAAGACAAGATGTTTGTAACATACACTGTAGGACTCAATACTTAAACTGAAAAACTCCAGCTTGATAGGCTCAGAGACGTCCAAAGAGTGAAAGAAGTTGTTGAGATGCGAAAGTTTGATGGTCAAAGCAGAAAATGATATTTGAATGATATCGACGATTGTGCTGCTAAACCTACGACCTCATCTCGAAGTGGTCATGACAGGGATAGGCCAGAACTACCAACCCTTATAGAATCAGAAGGTTCTGAACCAGATAAAGCGGCCTGTCTCGCTGCCGTCAAGCTTTCCACCTCATCTACAATGAAGAGCACGGTAGAACACAATGGCACAGGGTCAATCACCGGTTGACAAAGTAAGCGAGTTGCAAGGTATACATTTCGCAGTGTGATCAACAGCTAAGCAGCCATAAGTTTCTGCAATTGAGATGGGTTACAAGATTCCATCATCTGAGTTCAAAGTGGAAGATTTGCAGCAGTATACCTATGAGAACGAACACCAAGGTTGTTCCATCTTCAACGATATCCTCAATCTTTTGAAAAAGTCTTGTGACCTAAAGGTGAATCAGAAATGAGACAACGCTCCCAATATTCTAGGTAACTCCAGCAGATTCACAAAGAGCTGACACACCTCCACTCAAGTCTCATGAGACGCCTCAACTTCAAACCACCTACCAGTTTTCCGCTTTCAGAAAACCACTTGCTGAATAGTGAATGCGCGTTGACCTCGACTAGCTGAGCCTGAGGATACCTGCAAGCGAATTCAAATAATCGCGCATGATAAATAACCTGATCGGTCGCTGCAGCGAATGGACCGGAGAATAGTGACAGAAGGTATACTATCACCCTCGATTGCAAATAATCGAAAGAAAAGGGAAAAAGAGTACTTAGATTATATCCCAGATCCTCCAGTTCCACTCGGGCAGTAAAGACAGCGCACTCTTGTCGACACTATGTAAAAACTCATCCCGATAGAGGTAACGTAAATGGCAATAAAAATTCGGAACATGCCAAACTTGTGTCCAATCTTCAACAGCACAACAAGAAACATTCACAACATTTATGATTTGTGGATTGCTGAACCTGTAACCAAAGCGAATTGAGAGCTTTTGTGCGAGAGCTTTGCAGAAAGAAGTTTTGCCCGTTCCAGGTGGCCCGTGCAGGAGAACAACCCTGCCATCATCCATACGTACAGCTGACTTCAATACTCCCATAACCAAGAATGCATTCTGCAACCAGTCGCAAACCAGGACGTCTTAAGAAGCCATTCAGAGTTATCGAAAGAAAAGCAAAGAATGAATTAAAGTAGTCTCACCGGCTCCAGGATATTAGATGTGAGTTGACACCTCTGTCTGAAAATAAAAGGGCAGTCGAAGCATATCGTAGGAGATGCTCCTTTAGAGCCGAATCGTAAACCAAGCTGCACAAGACAGTACCTAATAAGAACAAGTCACATATCACCTAATATTAAATTTCTTCACTCTGACTTATACTGCCTTGAACTGGTTAATCGTCTACCGGATTCACCTGATTGGTCCTCCCACCATGGAGATCACAAGAAGAAGATGAAATTAGCTGGCGTAAAACAGTAGGTGTGGTTTACAGAACCATCAACTGTCGAGGTCAAGCGCTGACTTCTGACCCAAAAGTTTTCAAAAGTCGCTTCGCATACAATCTAGAAAGTAACTTCGTTGTACGTCAATCAGTAAACCTTACAAGATGAACAAAAGACGAGCACGAGAAGCGGTGAAGTCGGAGTTGACATCTTCGAGACTTTAATGTAAGACTTATCCTATCTCATGCTTACGACTTTGGAACCTTAGGTGTAGCAGATTCATCAGCTAACGTACCTTTCCCACAGACCATGAAACTCTCGTCCTGGCAAGCTCCATTCGTGAAAGCTAGCAATGGAATCATTGCCCTCTAACTCCTCTGCTGGACCTTCCTCGTTTAGCTGACAGGATTCAGCGTTAGCCACGATTATTCGCTTACAGAAAAATGTACTCATTCTACTCGAAAGTAAAGACAAACTGAGAGATTTCAAAGCTGCTTATATACTTCACAGTGACGACAGTATATATACCAGCAGCTAGTCGTGAGTGCGAAGGAACTTCCAGTCTCTTCTTTCGTAACTGTAGTCAAACCTACATACTACCCTCTGAAAGTTGGTATTCGCAGCTAACTTTGACATATTAAAAGATCATGATATTTACAACTTTGTTTGGTTCCCATAACATCACAATAAGGAAGTACCTGATACACGTATACTCTTAAAACAACTTGCCAGAAAAGGAGCACTCCATTCGCATTGGTCTGTGCATCTGCAATTTCGCGTAGTTCGGTAAGAATCAAGATAACATAAGCTCAGAATCTGGAGCTGAAAGTCAATCTCGTTTATTTTCTCACCTGCGTCATACATACTGATGCTTTCCACATGTTGAGAAAGGAAAGGTTCATCTGCTTCGCAAAAATGTATCGGGCCGTCTTCGTATGTCAAGCTCCTCTTGTCTAACATTCTGTGAGGGCAATCGGTTTATGGAACTCAGCGTCCAAACGGATTGGCACTGCAATGAATTACATTGACTTACAAACTGAGGAGTCTGTCCTGAAATGAGGCCACCATGTGTCATCTGATTCAGGGAAGAAGGGTTGAGCACCACTACTACGGCCCCCAACGGACAAAAGAGTCAACAGTGGAAGTACCTCTCGACAGCGACTTTGACGTCGTCGTGACGAACAGTCCTTCGTGGCTTCAAGCATACCTCTACTGCAATGAATTAAACTCTGAAGTAAGCACATCTCACACTAAAAACTAGATTTATAAGGTAAGGAGAACTCGTAGTTGATTCCGATCCAGGGAACACGCCAAAGTACTTTCTGCTTGTATCACGAGTTAATTTTGCTACAATTGTGATAAAGTAGATAGACTGTGCACCTTGCAGTAAATAAAAAGACGGACGCTTAGCCCCATATTATCATCGGCAGGACGCACCGTAACGAAACCCTAGTCGGTCTTTCTCCGAAATTTAATGGACGTGTTTGAGGTACATGCTTACCGGCAATGCTCACTTTGTCCGTTGGGGGATGTAGTCGTGGCTGATACGCGTCGGAGATAGATTGCATATCTTTGCCTGCGTCGGAGTCAAGGGCTTGAACGTTGAGAGTGTTGTTGGCGAAATTACGGTCTACTCCAAGAACTTGCCCGCAGATATCCATGTTCATATGCCGATTTCCTTCGCTCATATTGATCGTTTAAAATGTATGGTACCGAGAGTAGTGAGTTGATGTATGCCTGGTATTTTACGTAGTGGTTAACTAAAGCAACTTGAATGATTGGTAAGTTGGGAGAATCTGCAAGCTGATATGCCTCTTCAACCTTTGACCTTCTAGACGTCGGTACCAGTTCGGGTTGAGTAGAGGTAAAGATGCTCCGATCAAAACATATTTGAGCGGGGACGTACAACGAAGAGATTGTTTGGAATATGACGTGCAAATTGTAAGAAACAATTAAAAACAAAGCTCGTACATGCAGCATGTAACTAATACTCGTGATACAAGAGCGGATGTGCGCGAGGGGATTGACAGCGGAGGGACATTTATGACAAATTCGGTTCTGGATACTCTGTTTCAGAACACACAGAAGTATGTTTATTTTTTATACCTGATATTTAGTATTGCGGATCAGCAACTTGCTTGGATCGTAGAGGGACTCCTGAGCAGGAAAGAGCGCCAACAAGCTTAGCTGCGTCTACAATCCGAACGTTATCATTCTTATCCCTAACTTCGTGCTCGTCGTTAACAACAGCAATGCAACTCCGTCGTCGCCGCCTAGTTGACTATGCTTGGGAATCTCAGCGGGAAACCACCGTCAGGCGCGGCCTACTACGAGTCCGCTGAACGGGAGGTATCACCTTGACTGGAAAGCAACCCCAACAAAGCAAAACATGACAGCAACCCACAGCCAAATCCACGGCCGAAAACGGCGTGAATCCAGATTTTCAGTCACTGAACCAACTCCGGATCCATCACTAATCTGCGACGATGAAGCGAGGCCGCGGACGTAAAACTCGCGTCCGGCAATCACCATTATCAACTCACAGATGCAACACAAAAAATCTCAAACTTCAACAACGATTTTCCCTTGAACTCTACAATACATCCATTTACTGTACAAAACAGCAGCATCAACAAAGACTACAATCATTTCGACTTCTTCAGTCCAGGAGTCGTCATAGTTCTGAATCAACTTCCCCCAAAAAATCTAAGGCAAACTACCAACAACAACCACATTACGAGACCTACCGGGACCACACATAACACAGTCCACCGCCACTTGTATGTAGTTATCTGTCAATTCGCGACTTCGATCACATTTTTGGTTCCCGTCGACAGCAGAAATTCCTCTTCCTTCGTTCCCTTCTTCGGGAACTCCCGTGGGGTGGAGTGGAGACCTCAACACTGAAGTTCAAATAAAGCGCGGGAAACCACCGACGCCACGTCATTTTACTCAAAGAGCCACGTTCGCGTCGCACTTCTCATATCTGACCTGGAAAGCTCAGACACTGGGGCTTGACCGCGAGTCAAGACGACCACATGGCAGAGCGTGGAAGAAATAACAAACCATAGTCACCAGTTCCTTAACCACGCATCGTAGCGTCTCCTCCATCCGAGCTAGGAAGGTTAAAGTGTTGGACCTTGGACAAAACCAGTACCACGCGAGTGAATTGAAAATGATCCACGTCAGCATTCCATGTCTTTTATCTGAGTTGGAAAGGTCAAAGGAAGGGAGGACTTCGGACCTGACATAGCTGGGACCACGATCCACCAGCTCTCGCACTCTACTGTAGAGCTCGAAGGAGGTAGAGGCCGGTGCGACTGAAAGGCGTCACTGCCAACAACAATAACATAATCTGGTCAAACGCGCAGGGTGAACGAACAGACAATCCACAAATTGCTGCATGGATCCACCTGCCGCTCTTCGTATGGGACGGTCCCACAGGTCCACACTTGTACGACTGTAGAGGTGAACTTGAGCCGCAGCCCCCGTTTCATGGACCGAGAACTCTTCGGAGGACAAACAAAATTTGGATAAGCAATTCAATTCGGCTATTGTTTAAAGCAATCAACAATGATTCCTCGACCGGATGAGTCCTGTATAGTTATCACTCCACATTGGACCTCATAATATGAAATCAACGTCACCTAAGGCGCGTGAAACATATAAATGAGGGACTCCAGCAGCTCTACCGGTTGTGCTACAGCACCAGCATCCGCAGCCTAGAACTACTCTACCAAGGAGCTGTTGCAAGAGGACCAGAAGTTTCGACAACTGTTCCGAAGTTTCGAAGTCATTCAAACATCCAGCTGTCGAGTCAGAATAACATTTCTCAGTTGAAAGGTAAGGTTGAGCTAGAAACCTTTTGTACGAGCCGGAGCCAATGGGATGCATTTGAGGGAACCTCACAGTAGGATTTATTTCTAGGTAGGCGGAGCTAATTGCAGGCAAGGTGGTTATGTGTGATTCTGCAGGTCATGCGTCGCAAATTAATCGAATGCAAGTTTACCTGCAAGCTCAGTAGTAGGGTCCTGCAGAATTAGTCTTTGGTCGAGATCAGGGTTAACTTCCCCATGTTATGAACTTCGAATGCCTGAACGAGAAGCCGTCATTGATCTTGAAGGAAGAAGGTATAAGGGCAGGATCATCGCTTAATTTCAAGCGTCATTCTTCTCAAGAATTAGAAGTTAGTTTTCTTTGTCAAGATGGGAACTCCTTCGCCTTTATCCAGGCTTCCGGACATTGGACCAATGAATGCACAAACGACATAACTAAAGGACTGAATGTGGGTCGAGGAAACGGGAATTGCAGGATTGGAAACAGAAGTAAAGGAAAAAGTGAGCAGAATGACGAAGAGAAGAGAATTGAATATGTACTGCCTTCTAAAGTGTGGACCAATTGTCTCACAGCGACCAAAATAAGCTTTAGGAAATAACTGCACATGGAGCAAGATGTAAGAGTGATGAACGAATGGTTGAAAATCTCAATCAAGCAAACTAGCTGGAGCTGGAATGACAAAAATCAAAGTTGCCAGAGAGCATACCCACTGTAGGTCCCGGACAGCCAGGGAGACAGACAGAAAGGTGATCCGATTCTCTTGCCGAGCTGCTGTTGCTTTCCTCAGGTTGTGGATATGTTGGTTAGTTACGCGAGCCCAGTTCTTTGCAGCTTGCTTGCTAGGTAGGGAAGTTAAGTTCTAAGGAGCTGGCACTTCCTTTAGGTCAGAAATAGTACAAACTACCATGTAAGGTGTCTACCAATCTCACCAAACTGGCCTACTCATAATTGTTTACATTTTTTTGTGTTTATCTCACTCAGTACCGATCTACTGACAGACTCGAGAAGACGAACGGATCGAGGGGGAAAAAGTAGTGCGTAGATGATTAAAGTTGGCTGATTTGTGCTTATGAACTTCATCAGATGCGGGTAGTGTTTCCGGTGGTTCCAATCTCACCAAGCTGACCAACTCGCGATTGTTAATTTACAGTTTTTCGTGTTTATCTTACCCAGTACCGACGCATAGATAGACTCTGCCAAGAGACGAAATCGATTGAGGAATAAAGAAGCAACGCATAGAGCTCCGTATTGCCAAGCTAGGACACCTGGACAAGCATAGAATCTGATTATCAAATTTGACTGATCATTGCGAAAACGATTCCTCCGAACCATATGTGGTTTTTCGTATTCTTCAGGATCTCGTTCCACTGCATAAGTCTGAGAACGGCAGTACATCAATGAAATCTACTTTAAGATCTTATGTCTTCGATTGCATACTTAAAGTTGTAGTATAATGCCATATTCGTATCAAGATGACTCGAACTCCTACTATGCCCAATTTTAATCTCCTTGCTAGGATAGATAAAGTTAGTATTGGTACTGTCTCCTCTTATAAAGAAAGATCAAAATAATCGCTTGCCCTGAATTCGATTACATGACTTCTTTACTGAAGAAGTGTAGGTTTAGGTCTTGACGTTCTATATGCTTTTGAATTGATATCAGAAGTGTATGAGATTGATGATACTACTACAGTTCTTATCAAAAACTGACTTAATCCAGTACCCCTTCATGCTTGCACGTAAACTCTACACTACACAATTTGACTTGGCGTTACGATTGTACATTGTGCAGTACCAATACGCAAACGTTGATCTCTCTCCCTCTCCTTTCTACCTCTGCTTTTGACATGTTTAGTATCCTTCGTTCCTCGTTTCTATAAATCTGCCAAGTCTACATCACGACTAGAAAACAGAAATCTTATCATATCCTCTGTTCCTGGTCCCTTGAAATATACAAACTCTACATCCGTCCACAACTCTGAGATCACATTAAAGTGATAGGTTTTGCTGATTCTTCGGGGACCTCGAGGATTTCTACTTGCCCGATGGATGGCCCAAACAAAGTTTTTATTCACATACTTGCAGATGGTATAGGACCGCTAGTACTTGAAAGTAGCGCGGCAAATGATTCTTTAGGTTGTTGGAGCCCACTTCAAGCCTTGTCCATTCTATTTTATTGGAGCCCACTTTAAGCCTGATCCATTCCATGCGAGCTCTGGCAACTTAACACTACTGTATTTCACACGTAGAAAAGATTCATCACAATATCCGTTGACTCTTGAGGCGGTCTATAATTACCACTTGTGATTGTTTGCAGAAAATACTGGATACTCTATGATGATTGTCCTTGTCTATTGTTGAGTGTTCAATTGTCTATGTCTTTTACGGACTATACAGTCGCTCTAAATGGACTTGTGTACCACCACAGTTACATCGTGTAAGTAATAATAATTCTTGAAAAAGCTACGACTTCAAAGGAGAGATAATTGCACGATATGAAATACTCCTGGGAAAATATAGCTAGTGTTGATTCATCAAAATTTGTAGTGTAGAGGTAGATAGTTCGTAAGACGTACATGTTTATAAGAGTTCGTTGAAGGTAAATAGTTCTATGTATGGAGCAAATAAAAGTGTTTGTATGTTCGTGCAAATGATAGTAGTTCTGTAGACAAGCCGGATAAGAAGGGGTCTAGAACTCCATGTATATTATATTTACAAGGATTGACATTGATGTTGAATCTGAGGCAAGTTTGACGATGGAAATTACGGCTTGCAGCTTTTAATCTATCCAACCGTAATCTGCTTCAAGTAACGTAGTTATGTACTCATGACCAGAATCACCTTTCCCCAAGGTCTTCAAGGTGGGTAACAGTGTCCTGTCTGTGTTCATGCTATGCAGATGTCGGAGAACAAGTAGTTCCCAAAGACTTTCATGTCTGAATTGAAGATCATTGTTTGTAGTATGGGTCGGATGCCTGGTAGCATAAGGTTTTACGCTTTGATTGGTTGGTCCAATTTTCACATGGAGTTCCTCAGTAGGAATCTTCTAATTAACGTCAAATTTCTGTATATTATCTATCAACGTGGGCTTTAGATAGTTCGCAGGGACTTTGATATTTTTACTGAAGATTATTCCTCATAGCATGGGTTAGATGCCTGGTTACAGAGATTTGAAATTATGATTGGTTCCTTTTCACATGCTGCTGGTCTCATGTGCGAGTTTCTGAATCAACTTCCAAAACGTACCTGACCTTTTGACGTTGGTTTTGATATTGTGGGTGGTAGATATCATATCAAGATGGCGTCTGTGATTTGACCTGAATATAATCCACTACCTTAATGAAGTCATAGGACGTTGCGTCTCTAGGGGGCTAGGGTGGTCAATTATCAACTTAAATTTATGTATATATTAGTCATATTGTAAATTTGATTGTGCAGAAAGCGAATCCAGCTTTCTTGGGAAACAACTTATATACTATCGTAGTTCAGGTCCCTGATGCAAGTTTCTTCCAGCTTCTCCAATATCAATGAACTAAAGGCACTTGTACTCCTGCTACTCACCAGTCTGGCTGAGTCTGCTGCAACATGACAACCTAGACTACTAGGCATGGCTGCATTGCTAATTATTGGGCAAGATTTACATCAATCTTTTGCAGCTCTTTTATGTCGATGACAACTAGAAATGATCATATATTGCTATAAAGCACTCCCACACTTTATGACCGAAGGCGTGTCCAGTTGCACTGCATAAGAATAGCTGAACTAACTCACTAGTTTAGTGATCTACGCATGGCATGTCATGAGAGATATTTTCATCAACTCATAAGCTTGCAACTCAATCTCGCTTGTGTGCCACCGTTCTGTGATGTATGGGAACCCTCCTCTGCATGTGGGCGCATGCAGATGAGGGTTTCCATTCATCGCATGTATTTTTCAGTCTTTTGTGCCATAGTTTTATACTGAACTCTTTAACAGAAGTAGAGAAACAGTTTTAATACTCGATAACTTCTGGTGCCCAAACGTGCATCCATATCTAGAAGCGAAAAGCTCGAACCCTTTCGTTAAAGGGTTGAACTCTACCAGGGATTTCAATCAGTCGTTGAACACCTTCTTCGGGCTTTCTTCCAGAAGCAGTTGCCGATGCTCATCGAATCCATCCAGGGGCAGTCCACTTCCCTCAAAAGTAACTCACCTGGAACTTATGCAAGGCCAGAAACTCAGGAGTCAGAACTCTGGGGTCGGACCAGAAAAAGACTCTCGACATGCCCAAGAATAACGTGTAAGTATAGAAACTCCCATATACAGCAGGGAAATACGAAGAAACATTAGTACTACGTACTTAGAAAGGCGAGAAAGGACAGTGAAACTCTTTTATCCTCTATCCTCTCGTGTACGTCCCTATTCCCTTTGAAATGAAGGCGTGGGCGGTCCACTCCAACATACGCCACCTCGGTTAAGTAATCCAACCAGTATCAGGTCAACCGGTACTTGATCCTGACTAGCGGGTTTGTACATTGGGTTAGACAGTCCATGCTGCAGCAGGTTGACCGGTCATACATTCTCGAGATAGATAGAGAGATAGAGGAGTAAATATATAAACATGTATATGCGGGTTGGTTGTATTCTTAACACTGTCGATAGACTATATATAGAATCTGGCAGATGTGTGTGGAGTCAACTTGACTTTTACCTACTTAATACTCGTAGGATGCAAGATAGATGGGGTGCCGCAAACAAGGAACCTTTATAAATTATACAAAGACACCAAAAGATTAGTTACTATGCGCATGTTCAGGAACTCAAATTGATGGCATCATCGTAAACCTACTTCGTTAATAACTCTAAACGACACCTTCTCAGTATGCGCTCTCAAGATCTCTTTTGGGAACGTTTACAACGTTCGTGTCGAGATCCTGAACTGATCAATCACTCTATACCTATCATCTAATACTTGATGAAATAGACAACATGCTTCCTGGCCCAATGTAAACACCAGTCGTCAACCGGTATAAATATCACGAACACCTTCTCCGAGAATGACAAACTATATTTCGACGCGAACGACAAGTTCACACCTCAACAGCTTGAGAGAATCTACATCACATCAGCGGAAGTTGGAGGAGGTTGTTTGCAGGAGGGATTTGATTATTCGAAGCAAGAATCCGCGTCAACAACACTTGCACGTAGCTCGCAATGAATGGAAAATTAGAGGAATGTAAAGCTGGGATCCAAACAAAAAAATATCTCGAAAACGGTTGCACACAACAGAAAAAGCATGGGATCAAACAGCAGACGGCTGTTGGAATAATATTGCCATTTGACTTCGCCCGACTCAGGAGAGAATTATTAGTTATTATTACGTTTCAGGTTTGAACTACTTAGTGTTGTCCATGATCGGTGTTCGCATCATTTTCCTCACCAATCAGATTAGTTATAGTTGCAATGTAGCCCCAAACTGCCAGTCAATAGGCTATTGAGTAATCGGCTCGATCCAATCATGATGAGTAGTATAGGTATTGGTGAGGCAGAATTTCAGTTGGATGAAGTAACTTTCTTCTAGAAAAGTTATTATCCTCAACAAAATTAGAGTACCTTATCCACATTCTTTTCCCATGTCCACCCAACCAAGATGCGAAGCGTAACAACCAATTGGATCACATGAGAGGATAGTCTATACAATTGAGAATCTACGATCACATCTTTGTAACACCTTACAAACGTGATGAGATGATGAAGAAGTACCCAAATCATATCAAGCATCTTGTTGGAACTTCATGTCTACTTTCTAGAAACTTGAGAGAGTGTGATATGTTTACTCCATTACCGGAGTGCGTGAATTCTAAACATTCTTCAATGATCCTTTTAAGTTTTTCTCTGAAAACTCAATTGTTATTCTGTTTCCTCTGTGGCGGAACGCACGAACTCACAATATTTGGTTGATGATCCCTCCAACATGTTATCTGAAACACTCGATTGCGAATCAATTCGTCTTTTGACCTAAGGCGAGAGCCATCAAAGTTCTTCCCATGACCTATCTAAATAGTTCTTTATCGACTTCAAATCGAAGTTCTCAACCGTTTGAGTTTCCTATTTAAACATGTGAGATGAATGATTATGTCCATCAATTAATTTTCTATACCGAGTAAATGATTCATCCATCCTATTCCTATGTCTCTCACGATAATTTACAGTATCCTTTTTCCAATTATACCATTCCGGCGACAGGGAAGGGAAATATAGATGTAAAGTGGAAGAATGCAAAAGTGAAAAGAGACCAAATGATTGAATATCGTATATTCTTTGTTATTGCGCAACATATATTGAAGCTTTTCAACAAGGAAAAACAATGAAAGATCTGATGTATAAAAGAATTGTTGTGTTCTAGGTCATAAGCACTAGGCACGTGTGTGATGGAATTTTGGATCGTTTTCTGCAATGAAGAGAGTTGAAAACAAGAGGGTGGGAAGTCGAGTCGACTAGAGACTAACTTCTCCAACCGTAGTTCACCATTTACGGCACTTCTTAGTGGGGCAGTTATTAGGAATAGTATGAAGTTAGGTGCCTTCACACATGTCAACTAGTTACTGAAGAGTGGAAGAAAACTTTACCTATACATGGAAAACTTACCATGGGCAAAGGATAATGCATTGAAACCAAAGGACTGTCACGGTGGAACTCATCTGGTCGGGATGATAGGTGGACCGATGGTAAAGGATGGATGGATGGAAGAAACCGAGAGTGAGGAATGGGCAGAACGTAGGGTCCTGGAATGGTCCGATGGATAGAGAGATCAGGAAGAAGAGCATGAGGAGACGAAGGAGGAGAAGACATGGATTCCATGACAAAGTTGGACGAATCTAGCTGAAGCTGCAAACACCGAGGAAAGCCACATTGAGTCCTTAAGAGTAGACTGAGAAAACCAACGAGAAAGAGGGTGAGAGTAGCGAACTGATTGTGCAATGTATAGGATGAGTAATGATTGAAAAACTGAAAATCGGGTTTCATTGGAAAGTGGATTCTACTGTCAGGAGGAAAGGAAAGAGGATAGGAAAGGCACAGTCGTCTCGTAGACGGGGTTTCAAGCTTCCACGTTCATCCGCGGCAATAGATGATGATTGTAAAAGAGCCAAATGTTTTGCATGGGAGCTGCGTCTGCACCTGAAGCAGAAGCGGTGATTCATCTGGAATTGCACGCCCAGGGGAAAGTAGGACGATACTGATGATTAGAGTGTATATCCTTTCCGAAGCCAATAAGCCCTTGATGCTGTCAGCATGGAGAGATGTAGAGCAATCGCGTTGGCGAAAACCCAAACCTCGTGCATTCATTCATATCTCCTCCACCGGCCAATGATTGCCTGTCTGCCTGCTTACTATCTCGCAAGACTTATCTTCCGTCACCGTTCCAGATAGATCTCTCATCTCCTCCGCAAGTAGATTGCCTTAGACCCAGTGTCTCCCCCATGATGACCAGAAATTGCCTGCCTGTACCAGTATCGTTCTGCCGCTGGTATATAACTTCTACTGAGTATATAGTTCTAAGTCGGCCAGCGGTATTTGGCCAACGGCTGCGATTCAGAATTCTGTCACTGCAGCCAACGTCAAGGTTTTATTTCACATATCCTTTCAGCGCCATTATTAGTCTTCGCTTCTAGGACAGAAGGAGTCTGGAGATGTCTGCTCAGATATATTTTGGCTTTTGGAGAGGATTAGCTCATGAATAAACAATAAAAAAATCTCAGTCAAGGCCAGGTACAATGAGGTATCTCTGCTTATTAGGAATAATTACAGCAGTTTAACACAAAGGTCAATCCTAACCTGACGCAAAGACAACTATAATCGAAACCAGAGATCATACACAGATTACCATCCGCATAATATCCTGACGTGGTTAGACGACACATTAATTCCTTTTTGCGAATGACTAATGAAGTTCCGATATATATAACTTCTTCAGTCCGCAGATGTGGTTTGTGGTGTATTGCTGCAGAAGAGGGCTGCCCAATTTCCAATTCAAATCGCGTCCAACTCCGATCCAATGCGAAGCAGAAACAAATCAGATAGATAGACGCCATACTTTGACCAACGACCATTTGGAAGATGCAGAAACTCGTGTAGTATACGACGGTTATTATCTTTACAAAGGAACCGAGAGGAGTTGCAACCTGCCTAAACATCTCTTGGATCAACAAACATGGTGGAGGCAGTAGGACACTTTGACCTGCACCAATCGTAGCTTTTCCGATCCGTTTTAACATAACCTCGCACTCTACTACTATCCCTATCAGCTTCGTCGTTGTCTACCTTTACAAGATTCTTAACACACCATATATCGTCTGCACTAGAAAACTTCTCCCAGTGAGGTATGCTTTGTCTGAGAGGATCAGTAGCTCCCACTTCGGTCATCAAAACTTGGCAGCCGTCTTTCCTTGATACGTTGTGAGCGTGCCGACACAGCGATCTAAAAAGCTCGTGGCCTCTCGGACCTTCAGCATGGAGTCCAAACAAAAATTGCACGCCGAAGGGATTAAAAATATTTGGGAAGGATGGTATGTTACACCAGGGAAGCGCTTTGTCTAAAGCTCGGGAGATTAATGCGCCTGTGCGCTTGTAGAAAGGAACACCTTTTAATTGCATACTAAAAATTTCATTGCATTTCCATATGCTAAGCACTGCCCAGGAAGTAGGTCGAGGCCGCCCGTCGTTGCAGGTAGCAAAGGAAGACTCGATAGTTCCCACGTTCTCACTCACTCTACAAGATCCTCCACAGCAGAGACCGGAATGACGATCCTCTCGCACGGTAGCAACCCATGTACCCGCGCACAATTTGTGGTTCAAGATCTTATCAATGTCTTCAGGGAAAAACTCTTCAGTTCTCATGACAGACCGATACATGGCAACAGCGGCGCCGACGCTCAGCCTGGCGACTTCAATGTGCGAGGGCAGTCGCACAGAATGGTGCCAGATGGGGTGACCCAAAAGGGCTGGATATCTGAACGGAGTGTACTGGAGATTTTCAGTGAAGAGCTTGAAAGATGGCACATTGTCCTTCGTCGTTGCGAAATAAATGTACTCGACTCCTTGATCCTTGCACCACTCCTCCATTCTCACAGATAGTTTACGTCCAATCCCCGTTCTCCTACATCATTCAAGAACAGAATGAGTGACAATTAATTACAAGAATGGGTGGGCAGTAACTGGGCACTCACACCGGACGCAAACACCAGAAACGATTCCAGAAAATTGAATTCCTCGAGCGACATGCTGGCGCTTTTCGACTTACATACAAGCTGGGCAAACACTTTTGAAAAGTAGTTAGAACGATCACAGTCAAGTGCAATGAAGCTGTAGACGCTATGGGCTCCTGGGTTTACCGGCGAGTGGGAGAAACGCGCAGACCCAACAGATATGCAGCCCTTGCATAGATTGGAACGTCTTCAGATTGGGAAGGACCACGGCGTCCGGCTTTGGAGTCATACTTCCCACTCGAACCACAGACCACAGTCTTGATCCCTGCTCTGACCATGCCGACGATATCATTGTCCACTTCAGCCACCTGCGCAAGAGTTACAGGAACGCATGATAAGTGTCACATTCCGAACATAGAAGAGCGGAATTCGTGCTCACAATCGACGGCGGTTTACTTCACAACAGATGTACTGTCTAAAATCGAGATCATGCACCTCAATTCCGGATCCCGTTCAGGCTTTGATTAACGACCTGTTGTGATAAAATTCAAGAAATGGTATGGTAAATGGACAGTGATGCTCGAGTTATTGAAATGTGAGCTAATGGAATCAACGAGTCTAATCAAGTGAAACGGTCCTGTCCATGAGGCAGAACATTGAACGTTCTTTGTTTCGAAAGACATCTCACAATTTCTGCATTGAAATAGGAGCAAGTGCTGCGTGGGAAGGGGCAGGCTTGAAATTAACGTGCAGACTTGGCAAGCTTAATACTTACGAACCAGCCTTTGCTAGTTGCCGCAGATGAAGGTGATGAGAAGATTCGGTGCACAATTTGAGCATACGAAACGAGCGGAACGACTGAGCAATGAACCCATCAATAAAGAACTGAAATTACCAGCATGGAATATGTAGGATAATGCCGGACCCTGGAGAGTGGATCTCCGAGTAGATCTTGTAGCAGCGTCATGTCACCACCATTCTCTCCTGCCTCACACCTTTGCTCAAGGGCTATCACTTTCTCCACGTCTGTCGACTTGTCGTAAAATCTAATGTGAACCTCCCCTGCTCCCTGCGGTGTAGGGACTACCGTCCCCATGGAACTTCCTGCTTCGTTCTCTCAGTGTAGAGCAGCTAAAGTTCCGCGCCAGTGAATGCGTGGCAGATGATTTGCACCGATACTTTCTGTGTTGAGGGTATTCTCAGGCAAGCGGCGATCCTTGCTCTCCGTGCTCAGTGAGCGACACAATTGGCTTGTGGTAGATCCACACTAGATAAGCGACGACACATCAGGTTCCGTACCATACAGCAGCACAGCACAGCAGAAACAAGTATATGCGTCAAGCAAGGCACGGAGGTTTAAGCGCGTTCTGAAACCAAACGAAAGATGGGCAGGACACCGCAGGACAATCCAATGGAAGGGGTGAGGCCGGAGATTGGAAGACTCCCAGTCTGTCCTTTACCTTCCACAGGTCTTCCCGATACCATAGAGAGTTCAATGTGAAGAGAGGTGACCAGAATGGTTGTCAACTCTGCGTTCCAAGATTCAAAATCCACACATCATATACTCAACTGATGCTGCGTTAGGGGTAAATAACAAGTGAGCAACATCAGCAGCTAAGCTGCTGCAGCGAGGGCCTAGACTTCTACTACTACTACTACACCCATAACTGCAGGGCCTCTCTCTTTCTTCGCTCATTCAATCTCACATACCCTCTGCTCTTGCCGGCGATTTCAAGCGTGCTGTTCTGATTGTTCCTGCCCCCATTTCTCTCTCTAACTGGCTTGGCCAACTTCTCTTCTCTTCTCTTCTCTTCTATTCTCTCCTTTCTCTTTCCACCATTACTGCCCCCACGCTTCTCCTTCTTTGTAGAGCTGCCTGCCTGCTGCCACTGTTGGCCATAGCTACAAAGAAAGAAAACAAGCCCTCCTTTCCCCTACGATGACATACTCAAACAGTACAGCAGCAAGACTTAGATCACTACTCTATCACAGCAGCAGCTCAGATCCCATTTCCCTCCCATCTGCCTTCTCCATCTTCTTCCTCTGCACGGCCGCCGGATGCAACCTTGACTAACCTGCTTCTCCATTCCCATTTCTCCTCTAATTCTTCCATTCCAGGCGCCCGATTCTACTCTGCGTCTCACGACTTACCAGGGGATCTATGAGCAAATTCACGTGGCCAAAAGCAACCAGCGAAAATAGCAAACACAAAATATTTTCGACCCGCCCTTCTTCTACCTCGTCTCATTGACTACCGGCCAAAAGCCCCGGTAAAAGACACTCCCCGGCTTGAGGGCAACCCTCTCTTAGGACGCGCCACGCGGCTCCTGCTGAAGTCACTTGCTGCCTTCTTCTGCCATGTAAGCACCGCCTTAAGTTATCAATACGGTTAAAGGGACCCGCGGGCAGCGCGGTTGGCAGTAGCACATACAGTAGAACAACCATATGGATACTTGAACGATCGTGTGCAGCCGATACCGCGCGTATTGAACCATGCAAACCAGAGTTTATTTTCAGGGTTCGGATTGGTTCTCTGTCGAATCGATTTTATGAAGTTCTTGATCGTGCGGCTCTCTAGCAACAATTAGCTGCTTCTAACCGGGGAATTAATCCTGGTGCGCGCGGAATCCTCTTCGGCGGGTTCAGCTACATGGATACAAAAACGCCTTCGTACAGTAGTGTAACGTTCTGTACTATCACCATGGCCCAACTCCCTTTAACTTCCTTCCTCCATCGGTGTCCAGCCCCGATCAATACAAGAGCAGCTGTTCTCTCTCTGAGACGTTGGTTACTAGAACCTTACCTTACTGCCTTAACTCACTTATCATTTATAGATGGATCAGGTTTCCATGCGTGGTTGCCAAATTTAAGGACTTCGAGTCGCCGCCGGTGTCCCATGGACCCCCTTCCAGCCTGACTAAACTTAACAGTTTCCTGCATGAGTCTCTCTCTATCTTCATTCGTGTAACATTATGACAAATCCCTCGCTTCCCAAACAACCTCAACCTTCCTACTGAACTCTCCTATTGCATCGCTTCACCTGCTACTGTACCTGTACTCCTGTAGGGAAGCCAGGTCTCTTCGATAGGTAATGAAAGAAGAAAGACTTTCTTCATAATATGCTCACCACCTTCAGAGAATGATGTAGAACAGTGTCGTGTGTTTGAACTTGAGATGTGGGCCAAAAGCTTTCTTGCTTTCTATGGAGTTGGATGTTGTAACAATGCAAGGAGAGCTGGTAGAAGAGAAGACTGTTTCTGCCCATCAAATGGTCATTGAATTACTGTGTAAAGGAAGTGAACGGCAGTAAGCATAATTTCAGAAATTCCGTTAAGCATAGTGTACAATGACACTATGCTTAACCTTAACTACACTACGTTTTACGTTGTGATCGTAATGATGCAAAGACTTCCGCGCTCGGCTTGTTGTTGCTGCTGCTGCTTCAGATAAAGCTACAGTCGGCTTTGGAAGGGTCACCTTCTGCCAAGACAACAATTGCGGATTGGTATTTTCTCTTCTTTCTTTCTTTCTTACTTGGAGGATCTCTCTGGACTCAGGTAACTGATAAAAAAACAACATAAGAAGAGGCATGACCCAAGTTTCAGCATAGTACACAACATGGGGGCTTAGCCCCATGTTACCTTTTTTGTCTCTCCCTTGTACGGCTTGATGGGGTCTTCCCATCCTTCATTTTTCCTACGCGGTCGCCTTTTTTCTTTTTTTGTTGCTGTTGCGGCAGTGCTATTTAAAGTAGGCTTAATGTCATGGGATCTACTTGCTATTAGAACTGGCCCTCAACTGTATTTGTTGATGTCAACTGTTAGCTCATGAATGCGCTATCTCATGCTTATTAAAAAGTTATTCCTTCGTATTAGAACAATATTAACCGCATGGTAATTGATCAGAGGATGGCCCCTGTGGTGTGTCATGGTTCGACAAAATAACACTAACGCACATACCCATTTGACTCTAAATGAACATTTATATTTTAAGTGTGATCCAAGGAATGAAAAGGCGACCACATAGAACACATGAAGGATGGGAAGACCCCATCAAGCCGTACAAGGGAGAGACAAAAGAGGTAAAATGGGGCTAGGCCCCAATAGTATCGATAAGGTGGTATGGAGAACATGTCACGCAGGTAATATCGACAAAGCTGTGAAGCAGGAGATTCCATCACCAAAGATTCCAAGGCAAGCACCGATGAACAGCTAGAGGGTGAGTGGATAATATCTAGTGTCTATATGGAGAAGAAACTTTGTTGATGTGAAGTAGAAATCAACCGAATGGTGAAACCCGAAGATGCAAACATTGAGGGGGGCCCTTTCCCTTTTCTTTTAGGAGTGGGTCAAAATCAAGATCAAGGGGGCATTTGTAATAGTGAGATGGGCCAACAGAGAATTAAAAGTATCGTGGTCCCTATGCGAGGAGAGGTTAAAGAATGTTTGCAATTGGGGTCTCCATACTGACTCCCAGCACCAAAATTTGGCGGTCCGTTCATCAGTTAGATGACCTCCCCCGCCCCGCGCACCCCCACTTGTGGAGCTGAAGTACATGGTTCGATCAAGATAATGATGATATTTGCAACTTTGCAACTTTCTGACTTTGCAGAGAATATACTCAATATATGTCCATGATGTATCATACTTCATGCCCGCTCCCTCTCCTTTCATGCTGGGTCCTACTCTCACATGACAGATGCTGCAGCACTCGGACTCGACACGAGAAGAGGATTTTCTTAGATGTACTGGTATAGTTAATGGTTTTCTTCTCGAATCGCTTACTTCTCCATTCGTCCCTCGGATTTACCAACCAGAGAGAAAGAAAGATTCTGAGCTGCATGGGAACGAGGGAAGCAATATCTCACGAATCATAAAATACTAAATCTCCCAGCTTCAGGTAACCCCATGAGAAAAAAGAGAGAAAGTGCATTGGAACCAGCAGCAGTTCCTACATTGTGTAACTCAAATGCTTCCGCTAAGAGTTTTTCGAACACTCACGTCCCATTTGTGCAATCTACTGAATACTTGACTGCATTGCATGTCAATGGCGAGTCCCTTTGATGTGCTGAAGATCACTTCTATTGGCTCCGTAACATGCTCCACCAGCGCGAGAACTGGCCTAGACTAAGCTTTCAATGCTTCAGTGGAACGTAAATATTATGTGATCGTAGAAGTAAAGCCGAAAAGAAACTGAAGAAAGTGAACAAGACGACTTCTTGTTGCCACGAGAGGACGATCGCACATGAGATGCACGGTCATTCGTAGAATGACACTTGCTCCAGGAGTCTTAACCATGTCTGTCAGTATATACAGTTCCTCTCCTGCGACGAGTGGGCGACGACCGCTTCGTTTAAGAACGAAGCAAGCAGAAAGGGACTCGATACGAGACCAGATTCTCCAATTCCCAATGGAGGTTCTAATAACGAGGGAGTTAGCCGGCGGCATGGAAACATTTAGGGTAATTACGTTGACCGATAAATAAGTCGAGGCCAGCCCTCTCTCAATACCGTTAGCCACAGAGGAGAGAGGCAGCAGACGCACGTCGAGGACGCCTTTCCCGGTATCCAGTACTGCCTTCGCACTTGCCGGCTCGTGTCGGGGATCTCCACAATGTCTAATGTTCTTGCTGACTTGGCCGCCCCCATTTCCGCACACGTCAACCTCGGGCACTCTCTCCACTCCACTCCGTCTGAGCTAATTCCAGGCCACCGCACCGCCAGTACGCGGCGGGTGCTTCCATTCCACCCGTCGGGAAACGGGCCCCTCTTCTCGTCTTTCCCATTCAATCCCGTCTTCCTGTCTTTTCTTTCTGTCGGTATGCTCGTCCTCGGAGCAGTTGCCTAGCCCGTAGACTCGTTGCTCCATAAGTTCTGCGGCTATCTATGGCAACTTCCGTCATCCTTACCACGTCACCATGTGGTGACGTGGTGACGGAGACTAGCTCTCATTGGTTCAGAAACTAGGGCCCACTCAATGTCGCAACTTCCAGTGACGACGGCACCGAAAGAAGACTGGCTCCCGCGCCAACCATAGCATACAGTTCAAAACTATAGCTCTCGTTATTACCCTACAGCAATAATCTGGTTCTCGCAACTTCCCTTCAACCCTCATCACTTATCCTCAAGTAAGAAAGTACTGTCCGCCCACCATTTTCTCTCCACAGGAACAGAAGGTTTGTCCGATACATTCTGGACCCAGAGGATCGGATCCAGGCTATGACCAGTCACCACAGACTTTGGACATGGACTCTGCGTTGAGTTGTTTAAGAGAGAGATTAATCAGTAACAAACTACGGTACCGAATGAACCGAGGTGGGCACTACGGCAGTTAACCCACAGCCGCTCGCCTTCTCCTACGTTCGTTCCACCTTTTCAGTCATAACAGTTACAGATCTTCAATCTCCTCAAATTTGGGGGATTAGAGAAGGAACGGAAACACTAGCCGCCATAACCTGATTAATGCAGCTTAACGTCCTTCACGCCCAAACCTGGAAGAAAAGACAAAATCCCCAGTTAATACTTGCCGTGAGGATGATGACTATTGGAATTACTCGAACTAACAGAATTGCAGTGGATATGATAATGGAGCTACTGTAATTAAGCTCGACAACATGGTAGTAAACGCAGTTCCTAATCCTGATCTATCTTGGGATCAATCAAGGTTAACTGATTTCAGTTTAGATCCGTGCTTCTCACCAAGACTCAACTTCAACAGTTAGTGAACCCATGCAGCTAGATCGACGACAGTAGGTAGCGAACACCCGGAGCTGCTTTCAAGTTAGATTATCAACCATCGATTTATCACTGATTCCAAATGGCAGCCAAACTGGGGGGCCCGCCACCCACCACCTTTAGCACACACCAGAGTAATTGCTAGCTACGGCGCGCGCATAACCTACACACAGAGAGAAAGGATAAACGAGTAGCGCCGCCACTCTATCATGCAAATAGACAAGTTTAGTAATTGCTGCCCCCAAATCCACTCCACACCCTGCCAAATTTAGAGAAATCATTGAGGCTGTTACATAATATTCTTCACTAATGTTTAGCTTTTGAATACTTAACTCATATCAAACCTTATCTCTTGCCTTGTTTTAACCTACGATTCATCTTCTAGTTGTATGTGTATTGTATTGTGTCCACCACGATTATATGGATGGACTTAGCCATACGCATGACATGACGTACTCAAGCATTGTTATATTTTCAGTTCATATTATAAAGGGTAGAAGATTGTGAGAATCCAATTGTGTAGTTATAATGATTCGTTGGATTTAAGTGGAAGGGCAACCTCGTAGAAAACATTTCCCATCCATTTCCCATCCTTAGTGTAGAATATAGGACGGATGGGAAGACCCCATCAAACCGAGCAAGGGTGAGACCAAATAGGTAAAATGGTACTAAGCCCCAATAGAGTTTGATATGAGAAATCTGCCCTATTGCACCTAAGATATCCAAGCTATCAAGTTTAACAAGGGTGGGACAAAATAGGTACAATGGTACTAAACCCAATAGAGTTTGATATGAGAAATCTGCCCTACTGCATCTAAGATATCCAAGCTATGCAAGTTGCCCGGTCTACAAACAACTAGAGCATCCGAAGAAGCGTCACCTAGTGTGATTGTTCTCCTATGGATTGCACCAGCTCTCTATAAAGCAATGGACACACACTATCTAAAATATGTTTCAAAGTATGAGAATGAGAGTGGAACCCCCTGGTGCCTAACATAATAAGCTCTCTCGCATTCCCTAAAAAATATGTCAAACTTTGTGTCCATCACTCCATATAACTCCAAGGCTAAAGGAACAAAGAGGTGACCTCACTACATACCCCTATACTTGGAGACCTTACGAGTTGTTGCTGCATTCACCGCCCATCCAAGAGGATGGGTAATCACTCCCTCCAAAACTATATCACGTGTAGGGTCCATAACCACGACATCCACTATGGTCATCTGATCATCTTGGACCAAGTATAAGTCTACCCTATTGTCATCTACAAAGCATAAGAACGCTCCCTCCAAGCCAAGTATCCACTCTCTCGTGCCATAGCAAACATTATGTCCCTAATAGCATCATGGGTAGCTATCTTGTGTCCTCCAAAAAGAAACCGTGTCAATGGACTGCAGCTTTATCTAGTGTAGAACCACACTCACAAGTGAGAAATGAAGATGTAGATGGGTGGACCAAACCTAGTGAAACTTCATTATTGTAGAGAAAGTAGTTGGTGCAAGTCAGAATACCCTAATGCATGGTTGAGCTAGGATCCAAGAGCCTGCACCCTTGCCAAAGCAAGAGCAAAGATTTGCTCTAGTAGCCTGAGGAATGGACAGGTCAACTAAGATAGAATGTATCATATGCTGATATTGTCGCTCCATCAAGGAAGATTTTAAACCTTTAGTCCAATCTGTCGATAGTGAAGCAAAAGATGGAAGATCCTTGCATGCCCGTGGGGATAGACTATCTCTCATTTGCCACAATAACACTTGCAAAAAGGATCTCTCTTCTACCTCTATCACATAAGTCTCCAAAACTAGCCTATCAACAACCACAAAATGAGAGGAAAGTAGAGATGCCGAGAGAGCCCAACTACCCCAAAATACTATAAGTGTCATCTCCTCCATAGATAGCAAACCAACCCTTCTACATGAGATCATTGAAGATGTCTGCCTATGTGCCAAATCCCCTGTCACACACTCAAATGTCCTTGGTCCAATAATATCACCAAAAACTCCCATGATCCTTCTATCAAAAGCTCTCAAACATGATAGGAAGTTCAAGGAGGGAGGAATTGTGTTGAGGAGATAAGTCGGTCGACAAGCAATACTAGAGGAGAGTATACCGAATGCCACTTGCGGATTTCCTAGAAAAGGAAGGTCATCCACATGAGAATCTCCTCTACAAAGGTAGTATTTAAGAAGCATGTGACAAAATTCTTGGATCCTACTAGCACTCCAAGAACATGTAGTCCATATGTAGATGTGATACACCTCTTTGGAAGCTCAAGGTGGGGAGGGATACCTAAAGGGAACCATGCCCTGCACTTTGACACCTTGACTTTCAAGTCTACTAGACATAGCTTGGTAGTCAAGTGGTCAGCTTGCCTAATCTGATTTATAGGGCCCATGATGTGTGTATCATCTTCCAAGGAGGGAAATACACAACCTGGCATGGCTAAAGTAGTAGATAAGAGGGCTCTAAAGTAAGCCATGGCAAATAAGGGTCCCCCTAGAGGATCTATCTGATGTGTGTCAACAATTGACTCCAAGACGGTGACTCCTTCTTATGAACAATCGTGTTGGTAGTAAAGGGAAGCAAGAGAGCCATAAAAAGACCGCACAAAAGGAATAAGACTCACCAATGATCCACTAGCCTCCCTAAGCTCTCTAAAGATGGATGCTTGTAAGATGCTATTAAAAGCATTCTCAACATCCACTTGTAGGACAACCCACTCCGGACGGATATGTAGGAGTGCCCTAATGCCTAGAGATATAGCCTCACATCCTCAAAGTATAACTACTCCAAACTGATGTGGATTGAGGTATTGTCAAAAGTGAGAATAATGTTGAAGAAAATGGTGCAATTGACTAAATGCAAAAAGATCTCTCCAATAACAATTGGTCTAATGCCCCCATGTCCTTCTCCATGGTAAGAAGTCAACTGATGCTTAACACCCGACTAACAAACATAGGAATGTCTCCTCTCACTACTAGTACAACCACCTAAAACAACTTAATAAAACCACTAGAAGGATCATTTGCCTTAAAGCAATCTCTAAGATGCTCATATATCATCCTTGATAAGCCTCTTGAGGAAATGTGAGGGGCAATGCACAATGCTTGTGCAAAAAGTGACATATCAAGACATAAAGGCTGCTCAAGCTAATAATATAAGACCTCTAGTGGTAATCACTCTCCTGCCATAGGATGTAATGAGCATAGGGAAAAGATAGTCTCATCAATAGGACTAGCCATAAACAAAGGATGTAGCGCTCATGCTACTCTGCTAAACTCTCCTTCATGACCCAATGTCCTACACCATCATAATCGAGTAGACTCTATGGTATCCTATGGCAAAACTTGTCTCCTAAAACATGCAATCCTAACAGACTCCTCCTGTAGGGCCGCCCAATCTTCCACTCAAAACAAACAAAATCTAATAGCCACCTCTTTATGCCCTACACATCCTCCTCTAGCATAACAAAGACACCATTGAAGGAGTAAGAAGAATAGGAACCATGCTAACTTGTCCAAGGGATCACGTGCCAAACAACCAAGTGGTAGGCAAAATGCCTATGTAGCCTCATCATGGAGTGTATGGAGCAGCCTATGGAATAGACATGGATATGGCAAACTAGTCTCAAATAACCCCAAAATGCAACCCACCTGAGAAGCTAACCACTCCCACAACTCAATCAGAATCCTTGGAATGGTCAACAAAAGGATCAAGGAAGCATGCATAATCCCGAGTGTCACTGTTATTGATGTGGTTGCTTGTCTCACGTGAGCATCCTAAATGGTCCAATCATAGTCCACATGGGTCTTTACCCTTGTGAGGTAAAGTGTCGATGATGCACCAAGCATGGTGTATCTAGAGCTGCTCTAAGCGGCCCCACATGGAAAAGTGTAGCCATGGCTAGCACAAGAATAATGATAATAACATATAATGCTCTTCTCCATCTCTTCCCATACCTACAAAACCATAACCCCTTACATCCCAACTCACATGAGTAAATACTATCTCTCCAAGCTGTAAACTAAAACTATAAACTCTCGTACTTTTCAATTCCCATCTCTAAAATTTTAAAACTAAGTTCTCATGGAACTGGAGCATGAATACCAAGACATTAAAATTGAAAATGCTTGAACCATTACTCTCAATGTGTAATAATCATTCTTAACCCTAAAAAACCTAAAAATCCCCATAACTTTCTACTCAATTCTCCATAGTTTTCAATCTAGGTACCAACGGAACAAAAATTGAAAAACAAACAAAATCAACTATTCACTTAAGTGCTATGTGCTAGAGAGCACTCAGAAAATGTATATCTTTCCTCTCTTGTCTCTCCCTCTCCTCTCTCATCTCCACACTCTCTTGAACGCCCCATCATAATCCTGTGCTCCATGTTTGTCCATAGTATAGTATGAGTTTCTTTGGATTTAAGTGAGATCTTGAAAATGAGTGAAGCTTTTTAATCTCTATATGTGCTTAAAGTACAGAAACTTCTTCCAATCAATCTTGGTAAATATCATACCATAAATTATAATTTAAAATTAATATATAGCATGAGGTTACAAAAAAATTTAATATAAGAGAATTAAACTTAACTACAACTTATATGAGGGTTTGTTACGTTTTTCCTTACTATATTTTTATTTTTAATAATATTTTCCTTAATTATTAAAAAATCTAACAAGTATGTATGATATATAAGATTTTAGGTAAAATAATGAATAAATTTTTAACTAATTTCTTTTAAAAAATGCATGCATTTATTTTGAAAAATATTATATTAATTTAATGTATTATTCAAGGATGTCAAAAAATAATAATATAGATATATAAAATATTTTTATTCATCTCACTTATAATACTATATTAAAATAATTCTCACTGAAAATACAAATGGTATAAAATAATAAAGATATAAACTGTTTATCTAAAGTATAAGAGGTGTAGACTAAGTTTGATAGTGTTCACTAATTATCATATCAAGTGATATTTCTAAATACTTTGTAATAACCATTATACTCCACATAGTTTGGATGTTTAATTACTTATTGAAAAATAATAATCAAAGAGGCTCAGCTAATAGTACTTTATTTATCACAGATTTGCTAGCAACTCTTAACAATGGTTCTTTATCTTTTATGCATTAACTAATATATCTAAAAATGAGAAATGTTTACATTTAAAACCAAATAGATACTGGTTTATACAAGAATGATATATCTAAAGCTCATAATCATCAAAAAAAGGCAACCATGCAATCATCATACTGTAACAATATGGAGTTTAACGACAAAATTAGTAGGGTTAATGAAGTAGCAAATAAGACAAATTAACCTAAAATATTCCATAAGTATCTAAGAAGCTTCTTGGGAAGCTTCTCGGCTAGCTTAGTTTGCACCCCAAGTAGATAGCTTCTAGAAGCTTCCCACTAGCTTAGTTTGCACGTCAAGTAAACGGCTTCTATAAGGAAGCTTCTTGAGAAGCTTCTCAATTAACTTGGCTTGCACTCCAAGAAAGCGGCTCAAGGAAGCTTCTTGACAAGCTTCTCAAGAGCCTTGTAAGATCACTATAAATACAAGAGCCAAAACTCATGCTTGGCATGGAGTCTACCCACATTGAAGTGTCCCAATGTGATCTTTTATTCTCCTATTTCTCTCCTCAATCTTGGACATTTACAAAATTGATATAGAGAGTTAAAATATTTATTATATATTAGAATATTACTCAATAAAAAGTTTTCATTACTAATTATATATAGCAAGTAGATTTTGGACTATTTACAAAAAAATAAAAATATTTGTTGGAAGTGGACCAACAACCTGGTTCATTTAAAAATTTACAATATCTATAACTTGAACAATGACATAATGAGGTTAAATATACTTAAAGAGAGATAACCTAGAGCTATGTTACCTTTTGCAACGCTAGTTAAAGTCAAGTTTATGTTATATTATTACTATCTGAATGGTATTAAGTGAATCAAATATTTTATAAATATTCATATATATTGGTGTGTGTGTGTGTGAGGAGTTTAGGAGCATGTGAAGACGAGAGAGGAAAGGGAGAGATATGAGAGGAAAGATATACTTTTCTTGAGTGCTCTCTAGCATGTAGCACTTGAGAGTGAATAGTAGATTCTGTTTATTTTTCACATTTGGTTTGATTGGTGCCTAGATTGAAGACTATGCAGAATTGAGCAGAAAGTTACGGGGATTTTTAGATTTTTTAGGTTTAGAGTGATCATTACACATTGAGAGTGATGGGTCGGGCATTTTCATTTTTAATCTCTTGGTTTTCATGATTGAGTTCCATGGGAACTTAGTTTGAAATTTTTTGAGATGGAAATTAAAAGTTATGAGAGTTTATAGTTTTCAAGGTCCGGAGAGATTGTATTTTCTCATGTGAGTCAAGATGTGAGGTGTTGTGGTTTTGCAAGTATGGGAGATATGCCATGAGCATTAGTGTGGTACTATTGTTATTCTTGTGCTAGCCATGGCTACACCTTCCTATGGTAGGCCGCCTAGAGCGGCTCAAGATACACCATGCCCTATATGTCATCAACGCTTTACCTTGCAAGGAGTAAAGATCCAAGTGGGAAGGATGCACAAGGACTATGATTGGACTACTTAGGATGCTTACGTGAGGTGAGCAACCACATCAATAGCAATGACACTCAAAATTATGCACATTTCTTCTATCCCTTTGTTGACCGTTCCAAGGATACAAATCAAGTCATGGGAGTAGTTAGCTTCTTAGGCGGGTTGCATTTTGGAGTTATTTGAGACTAGTTTTCCATATCCACATCTATTCTATAGGCTACCTTGTACACTCTATGATGAGGCTAGATATGCTTTTTGCCTACCACTTGATCATTTGGCATGCGATCCATTGGACAAGTTAGCATGGTTCTTATTCCTCTTACTTCCTTGATGGTGTCTTCATTATGCTAGAAGAGGACATGCGGGGCATAGAGAGATAACTACTTCATTTTGTCAATTCCAATCGGTGGACTAGGTGGCCCTATAAGAGTATGTTAGGACTGCACATTTTAGGAGACAATTTTTTCCACAAGATACCACAAAGTCCACTTGATTATGATGGTGTAGGACATTGGGTCAAGCAAAAGAGTTCAGTAGAGCAGCACCAAGCGCTGCACTCTTTGTCTATGGCTAGTCCTATTGATGACACTATCTTTTCCCTACGCTCACTACATCTTATGGCAAGAGAGGTGTTATTGCTAGAGATCTTATATTATTAGCCTGAGCAGCCTGTATGTTTTGATAAGTCACTTTTTGCACAAACATTGTGCCTCTCTTGCCTCTCTCCTTTCCTATGGAGGCTTGTCAAGGATGGTCTATAAGCATCTTAGAGATTTTTTTCAGGCAGATGATCCTTCTAGTGCTTTCATTGAGTTATTACAGGTGGTTGCAATAGTAGCAAGAGGAGACATTCCTATGTCTATTAGTCAGGTGTTAGGTGCTAGTCTAATTCTCACAATGGAGAAGGACATGTGGGAAGTTACACCAATTGCTATTGGAGAGATCTTTTTGCATTTAATCAATTGTACCATTGTCCTTAAGCATTGTTCTCACTTTTGACAACACCTCAATCCATATCAATTTGGAGTAGCTACACTTGGAGGATGTGAGGCTATATCTCTAGGCATTAGTGCACTCCTAGATATCCATCCAAAGTTGGTCGTCCTACAAATAGATGTTGAGAATCCTTTTAATAGCATCTCATGAGCATCCATCTTTAGAGAGCTTAGGGAGGCTGGTGGATCCTTGGTGAGTCTTATTCCGTTTGTGCGGTCTCTTTATGGCTCTCTTGCTTCTCTTTACTACCAGCACAATTGTTCATAGGAGGGAGTCACCGTCTTGGAGTCAGCTATTGGTACACATCAAGGAGATCCTTTTGGGAGGACCCTTATTTTCCATGGCTCACTTTAGAGCCCTCTTATCTACTACTTTGGCCATGCTAAGTTGTCTATTTCTCTCCTTGGCAAATAATACACACAGTGTGGGCCCTATAGATCAAATTAAGCAGGCCTTTGACCACTTGACTACTTAGCTACATCTAGTAGGCTTGAGAGTCAAGGTCTCAAAGTATAAGGCATGGTCCCTTTTAGGTATCCCTCCCCACCTCAAGCTTCCAAAGAGGTGTATCACATTTATAGATAGACTACGTGTTCTTGGAGTGCCAATATGATCCGAGGTTATTGTCACATGCTTCTTAGATGATGCTTTTTCAAAGGATGTTCTCCATGTGGATGACCTTCTATTACTAGAAGATCCGCATGTTGCATTTGGTATACTCTTCTCTAGTATTGCTTGTTGAGCGACTCACCTCTTCTGCACAAATCCCCCTTCCTTGACCTTCTTATCAAATTTGAGAGCCTTTGATAGGAGGATTATGGGAGTCATTGGTGATATTATTGGACCAGGGACATTTGAGTGTGTGACAAGGGATTTGGCATGTAGACAAACATCTACACCAATCTTGTGTGGAGGGGTTGGCTTGTTATCTATGGAGGAGACTGCACCTATAGTGATTTTGGGTAGTTAGGCTCTCTTGGCATCCCTACTTTCTTCTAATTTTGTGGTTGTTGATAGGTTGTATTTGGAAGACTTATGCGACAAAGGTGGAAGAGGGATCTTTTTCTCTCCATATGTTATTGCGGCAAACAAGAGATAGTCCATCCTCACATGCACACACGGACCTTTCATCTTTTGCTTCACTATTGTTAGATTGGACTAGAGGTTTATAATCATCCTTGATGGAGCGAGAATGTCAATATACACTATATTCTCTCTTAGTTGACTTTTCCATTCCTCAAGCTACTAGAGCACATCTTTGCTCTTGCTCCAGCAAGAAATGTAGGCTCTTGGATCTTAACTCGACTGTGCAGTAGGGCATTAAGGACTAATTTATTTATAATGATGAGGTTTTGCTTAGGTTTGGTCCACCCATCTGCATCTTCATTACTCACTTCTGAGTGTGGTTCTACACTTGATGTTGCAGCGGTCCATATGACACAGTGTCCTTTTAGAGAACAAAGATAGCTACCCATGATGCTATTAGGGACATAGTGTTTGCTATGGCACAAGAGAATTGATACTTGGCTTGGAGGGAGCATTTGTATGCTTTGCAGCTGACATGTGTCAGGGTAGACTTATACTTGGTCCAAGATGATCAGGTGATAGTAGCAAATGTCAAGGTTACATATCTTATGCGTGCTGCAATTTTGGAGGGAGTAATTACCCATCCCTCTGGATGGGCAGCAAGTGCAGCAGCAGCTTGCAAGGTCTCCAAGTATAGGGTTATGCAACAAGGTCACATCTTTGTTCCTTTAGCCTTGGAGTTATATGGAGCAATAGACATTGCATTTGACATATTTATGAAGAAGTAAAGAAGAAGTAGGCACTAGGGGCTACCACTTTCACTCTCATACTTTGTAGTATATTTTAGACCATGTGTGTCCATTGCTCTACAAAGGGCCGTGGTTGGTGCAATCCATAAGAGAGCAATCACATTAGGTGATGCTTCTTTGGATGCTCAAGTTATTTGTAGACCATATGACTTGCATAGCTTGGATATCTTAGTTGCAATAGGGCAAACTTCTCATATAGACTCTATTGGGATTTAGCCCCCTTCTGCCTATTTTGTCTCACCCTTCTATGGCTTGATAGGGCCTCCCATCCTTCGTGTTTCTTACGAAGTTGCCCTTTACTTGACATACAACTTAAAGTTAGATATGTTTAGATACTAAAGGGGGCAACGGTGTAGAAAACAATCAGGATGAGAAGATCCAATCAATGTACTTTTCACACATGTTTTGATAGTACTTTTCACACTTTCACTAAGATTAATGCAAATGGAGTTTTAATTTTATTCTGCTGATGTAAGCCTTATATTCAAGTACCTTACCTTTAATAACTGCCGCTACTTGATAACTATATTTGTCAAATATTTTATATATTTAAAAAGTAGCAGAAGAAAGTCACTGAAATTACAATTATTAAAATAAGAGTTCATACCATGCTTGATCAGCTTTTCATATAAGATATAAAATAAAACCTTATCTTCTGCACCAAACTTGTTAGAAAACTGATCAAAAAATCATATTGAGATGTATTCCTCAAAATTTTTTAAAATTATAATAAAGATATAGATATATTTCTTTGATAATATTTATATCTTACAATGGAAATAAATATGGAACACAACCAAGATGAAAGGAAAACTATAAAATGCTGAAAATTATTATTAGAATATAATTTTAAAACTAATATTAAATTAATATTACTCATTATTATTATTATTATTATTATTATATAAATTTTTGTTCAAAATTATTATTTTAATATAATGTAAAAACTAATATCGTTCTAGAATTTGCAATTGATCTAGAACTAATATCGTTCTAGAATTTGCAATTGATCTAGAAATTCAATTGAAAATAAATTTCCCAATAAAACAATCAAAAATCAAATTTACTACAAAGATTTATAAACTAGTCTATCTTTGTTTTAGTTCCTAAGATTATTGAAATTTAAGAACTGATTTCTAGTTACTTGGTATATAGTTGAATGAAAGTCTAATTAGAAATAAGTTAGCATTTTCAAAATAAGTGACTATAATATTTTCTATACTAAAAATTATATTATTTAGCTTCAATTTATCCTTAGATTATAGTAATGTTTTCATTTGATATTAGTCATCAAGATTTAATTCTTAGACAATATAGATAAATATTTAGATCCCATCAAATAAACTTATATGTTATAAGTAGGAATCTGCTTTTTTTTAAATAATCATAATTTTTTATTTATGTTCAAATAAGTTAAGTAAATATCAAATGATTAACTTTTTCATAACTTCCATAGAGAGAACTAATCCTAATATGTATGAAACATAAGGTTGACTAACATAACATTTATTTCTAGAAATGCTATGATCGAGTATCCACTAAAAAATATAAATATATGAAATATTCATAATATATTTCATTAAATTTTTTATTATAAGCTTCAGTCTCGCTAGATAACTCATCTAGATGTATGGAAGACATATATTTCCAGTTAGACTCTTTGAACTATATAGATATTTTTTTGATCTGAATTTTACATATATAGTGATCATTTGGTTAGGTAAAACATCCTTAGTAATCTTTTTGTTAGTTGAGAGATGGCTAGATTATAAAGGTATGGAGTAAAAACATTTAATATTAAATACTATATACATTTTATCTAAGCACTTTATATCTTTAGAGATTACTAAATTTTTAGCATATTGTTCACAAAATATAATAATTATTTGTTTTAAAAGTAGAGAAATGATATTTCCACAACCAGTTTTTCGTATTTTCAGAGTTTCTACCAAATTTTGGGAGTTTTAGATTAACAAAAATTAAACTATAGTTTTTATATTTCCACACTCCTGAATGCAGCTGCAACTCGTACCCTGCAACAAGAGCAATGAGTTACAGCTAAGGTGTGCTTACTAAT
Organism: Lunularia cruciata; assembly: GCA_948567375.1. Taxonomy (NCBI): domain Eukaryota; kingdom Viridiplantae; phylum Streptophyta; class Marchantiopsida; order Lunulariales; family Lunulariaceae; genus Lunularia; species Lunularia cruciata. Next base: position 31,152,684 of record OX419758.1, read on the forward strand.
TTAAGATTCCCCAACTTCGTGGGAGTTTTTGATATTTCCACACCCCCAAACGTAGCTGCAGCTCATACTTGGGTTTAGATATAAATTACATACATCCTCTATAAATGATTATATATATAAATTAGTAATGAAAATTATGAAATTAATGTTAATGTATGGTAATAAATAATATTAAAATAAATAATATAGGTTTTATATAAATGAAATTTCCCGAGTTTAGCTAATAAATAATAAAATAATTTTGTTTCTATTAAAATTTAAATGCAGCTATTTTTCTCAAAATTTCTTTTCCTGAAATATGATATGCTTTTATTTCAGATAATTACTATCAAGAAGGGCTAGCATGTCTTCAAGAGCTAAAGAAGGATCAATGAAGCCATTAAAGAATAATTTTGTACATTTTATATAACCAGTGGTTTGTTAACTAAATCTTAAAAAAATTCCTGAATATCTAAATATAAAGAATTTATTATTACCATTTAAAGCTAATACTGAATCGCTTAATTAAATTAAAAAAATTCAGTTGCAATAATAAGTCTTGTGGAGAAAGAGATTCATCCTCCACTTAGATCATAAATATCTTAAGTAAAAGCTTATCAGTAATCACAAAGCAAGAGAAGATCACCGAGCACACATCTACTAAGATAGTTGTAGGTGCCAATTTCCTCCATGCATAGTCAATGTATCTTTCGACAAAAACTTGCAATAATGACTATTTATGTATCAAGGAACTCCATCCCGCACTCAAGGAACTTTATCATCCAAAGCCCATATAATATTATCCAAGACTCCTATCATCTTCTTATTAAAATATATTTAAGAGATATAATATAAAAACCAAAAAGCGATATAGTACGTAAGAAAAATTGTAAAAATCATAATTTTATTTTAACATAATTTTAGCAATATTACTCTATACTATAAACCACATGTGGATTCTCTCTCTTTATATATATATATATATATATCCAAGCTGATGCCCTTGCTCAATTAAGAGAAAAAGGGGTCGAGATCCCGTTCATGCTATATTGTTATTGTGACAAAAGACAGTTCTTATGGGCAGGTACGAGAGTTAGCTGGCAGGTTAGAGGGACTTGAAAGATCCATTCATACTGCAATGCTTTTGTGAAGGGACATACGGTTCTCATGGGCATGTACCAAGGTTAACTAACAATGTACAGGAATGTGACAGTTCCGCTCATACTGCGTTGTTCTTGTGGAAGGAGACACGGTTCTTATAGTTATGTACTAGGGTGAAAGGAGATACGGTTCTTATGGCCATGGACCAGGGTTAACCAGCCGAATATAGAGTTTGTAATTCGTTAAGCAGATTGGATGAGAGTGGGAATGTTTGCGGCTGCCTAGGGAAGCACCACAGTGATTGGTGCTTCACCGTGGAGGAGGAGGTAACGCGATTGTAGTTCTCACCCCTCGCATATTTCCCTCACAATGAATACAGTTGCAGATCTAAGTCATCTGATCCGTCACATTCTCTACAGTCGTCTCTCATGTGCTGCTGAACAAGTACAGTAGCAGTAGTTGTTGGACTAGTCTACAATCAATACATAGACTTGAGGGATGGAAGGGGGAGTGAACGGATGCTATATGGCTCGTAGCACTACTGTACTGAGTAGACTAGACCAGACTTTGATGGAGTTTGTGAAGTCCTCGTCCTTATCAATGAATCGGATGGGACTTGGGACGCACTTGAACGATTCCAGATAGAGAGGAAAAGCTTCGTATGTGAGCGGAATGGAATTTAGTGAAAGGAATGGAATGCATGGGTACTGGAGTACACACTACTCGCACTCTAAGAGCTCATAGTCAAAAGATAGACAGCACACGACGGATCAAATCCGATAAGGTGTTGATAAGTTATCAATCTCACGCTCTGGACAGCTGCCGCACCATGTGAGTTGGTCGGTGTGTGTTGTACAATACTGTATGTAGCCGCCACATATATATATATATATATATATATATTTCTCTGTCGACCTGCTGAATATTAAGCAGTCCTGCTTTTCATCTCCCATTGGATTGGACCCGATTCTCAAATTCATTCATGGTGGAACGTCATCATCATCTGGTTCGTCATGGTTATAATGTGAATTCGAGTCTTCATGTCACGAAGTAAGAGCTAAAGGGTGTGTATACGTTATGCTTATTTGATTTCTCTCTGAGTGGGCCGCCAGCCACATAGCCAAGATGGAGAATTAATTGTTTCTCTACAGCGTCTGAGATTCTACAACGAACTTCAAGTGAAATGAACCCGCCATATTAAGCACGGGAAGAAAGAAGAGGTGAGAATCACCATGCCATGAGCGTGACCATGTAGGTACAAGTGACCACTCGTTATTGTGCTTGTGATTGTGAAATTGAATAACTCTAAGAGTTTTGGTGCTATTGGGATTCAAAAACTGAACCTCTCAGAGAATTGTGGTCCTACTAAGAAAGATAAATAGAGACGGTTGGTTATACAATGTACGGGAGAGAACAGATATGGCTGCGGGACAGACGAGAAGAAACACGGGAGAGCGTGAGAAAAATGTGGTGGGCCGACATGGCTTTCACGAAGGCGGGTCTGGATTTGATTGTCTCGAGCACTCACGAGGAAACTTTTGGAGACCAGAAGACATCAGCCAGCCAACAGTTCCCTTCAGCAGGTTGGGTGGTGATGGTAATACCTCACACCACCCCAACCTCCACCGAAGCAACGTCGTCCTGAGCTATGCATGAGTAGCATGGCATAGCTCATTTGTAGGGCAATGGCTTAACTTAGCTTGGTATCAAGGATCGTGATTCATAAAAAAAATGTATGCAGGTTTAAGAAGATTCGTGTTCTCCAAGAGATTAGGATATCACTTTCAGTATATCGTTTTCTAGATAGCGATACTGCTAAAATGGTTTGTACTTAGAGAAGGAGCAGAGTAGGTGTTAAGGTATATGTTTGAACAAAGAATCCGACGGAAATGCCGTGGAGAATCGGTATAGCAGGCATGACTCCAACTCGTGGGTGGTGTATTGTCATTACATGTGCCAGGCTGAAAAAGCCTTGTCATTTGCTGGGCTGGGCTAGGTCTAGCTGGCTCAGACCATTGGAAGAGTGTAGCTCGTCACGCTACAGTAAACTGCAGTATATTGTACCATAGTTAACTCAGTATCAAGCTCCTCTCAATCTCTTTCATTGTCTTGGAATGTTACGATTACACCTACCCAGTTGATGACAAAAATTCCCTCATACAGCAAGCAGCAGATTTGTGAGTTACATGGCCCTTCACGCTTACTGCATGTTAACTCGGTACAACTGAAGAAGAAATGCAGTGGTGGACCACAAAAAATAGAATAGAATGAAATTGAACATTCTTTCCTTTCCGTCCGTGATCGCTTGCTCACTAAATTTTAGATAGTGGTATGATAGGCCTGGGAAGATCAATCCCCTTTTCCCCTCAGCTTTGACCTCGACCCATAGCTGTCCTCCTGCGCAGCGAACCAGCTTCTCAGCAGGGTGTTTGAGAGGGAGAGAGAGAGAGAGAGAGAGAGAGAGGCGGGCGGGGCAAGGGACAGAGCGCACACGACAGGTTCTGACAATCTGCCTGCAGGGATTGAAGATGGAGAGGAAGAAAGCAGCAGAATCCCATGAGTCACGAACGCCACAAGAGGTTGCTGCTGCTGGTGCTTGCTTGGTCTCTGCAGTCATAGCATTACACTGTGGATCGCCGAGAAATAATTTTCTAAGACTTGCCTGTGCAGAATGGGCACCTACTCATGATGAACTACTCGACAGGACTCACTCCCCATGTAGTTACACCTTTCTATTTTCTTCCCGCAACATGTGAAATAGTGTACGAGAAGAACCAAATCATCTCAGATGGATCGTGCTCGACAACTTTGCTTAGCCCGGCACACAGTAGCAACATCATCAACCACAACAATGCATGCAGCGGCTGCCGAGCTCCACTCCCCGCCAGCGACCACCCCATGCCTGCCAGCCAGCCAGCCCAGCCAGCCAGTAAGAGTAGCCGCGCGCGCTGCGTACTGTTGGCGTACTGTCCTTGACATCACTGCACAAAGTTTCTTTTCGTTTGATCCCCTATAATTCCTACTATTCCTTCACCTTTTGCATCATATCCTCTGCTGCCCCTCCCTCTCTATGTCTGTCTCCTCCTTAACAGCCCTTCTTCTCTCTCTCGTCCATCGCTTTGCGTTTTGGTTTCACACTGGAGTTCTACAGCCAGTGAGGTGAGGGAGAGGGTAATTAAAGAAGCCAGGAGAGGAGAGAAGAGAGCTTGCTTGGAAAAGCGATGCCTATACTCTTTCAATCTCTGACCTCTTGGGGATATAAGTGGACCGAAGAAAAGAGGTCAAACGCTGACGTACATGGCACACACAGGGGGGACGAATTCAATAACTAACTTTGGATCCATTCCATATTCTGGATAGTCCGCTTGATGCGATAATGCACGGTTCAAATGGTGGTTGAATTGGTGGACTACGAAGAGGATAACAGGAAAAGCCTGTGAGATGAGTCTTTGTAGCTTGAAACGTGACGGACACCAATTGGTATTGGTACCACCAAGACATTCCCCAATGCAAGAGTACGAGCAATCATGACAGACTGCTACCGAGATTGCGATCGTAAAAAGAAGATTTGGATTCACGATGTCGATCCCTCTAAAAGCCCCCCGAGAATCGTCTAAGTATATGGATATATTCGCTGTACATTAACTTCTCTTTCATGGTGTACAACTCAATGGACCCAACTATCCCAAGTAAGTTCACATTCGTTCGATTGGCTTGTTGCTGCTGTGAAAAATTTGCAGCTGAGATTGACTGATTGATAAATAGATAGCTGCATGCTAGAGATCACGTCTGAAATAAGTCAGTGAACGTGTTTCAAGTTCTAGCATCACGATTGTTCCAGAAACGGTGGACATTGCAGACTATCTTAATGTCGACCTCGGGATTGAAGCTAAGTGATAACAGTGAGCGAATGAGACAATTGGTCCCGCAGTCGAATCTAATCTCCTGCAGAAATATCTCTGAATAAATGTTCTTAACTCCATGAATTCGACCTCCCCATAAATGAATACTACACCTCCCTCAGTTGTAGGTGCCTTTCTACTAGACTTTGATTGGCCGAGGCACTGAATGGCTGAAGAACTTTTTGGACCCTTTTGTATTGCGGATGTCTATAAGTCGAGATATGGGAAGTGCATTGTCTGGCTTCTTGTTCTCCTTCAGGCTCCGACATTCATTAGTCGTCACTCGGGATTGAATCAATTTTCCTTTCCGTCGATCACGAGTGCTTCACGGTGCTTCCCATCAGGTCACACTAATATCATGTTCATCACTAGAACCGAGGACCACGACATCTGGGAATTTGAGAATTCATTCAGTCGCGAAAGCAAATATTCGTGCACTGACTTGGATTGTATTGAGTGAGTTCATTCGCTCCAGGCCGTTCGCTCGGAAGGTGAAATGGCAGGACAAAACATCGGGGCTTTTATAGTAGATCTGATTGAGCCTAGTGAGGAACGGTATAGCAGCAGGTAATTTTGACTGACAGGCATTTCACTAGTGCTTACGTGACATGAGTCACCCGGCGGAGAAAGAGATTGTGAAGGAGATCCCAGCGGGAGAGAGATCTGGCAAGAAAGAGTACTCGTGAAGATGGAAAGGCACCACCGCCTGCCTGCCTGCCTGCCTGCCTACCTTTCTGCTCCTGCTCCAGAGTAACGTTACACAAGCAAGCAAGCGAGAAACATTTGCATATCGTTCGTGGTGGGTCCACCGGGGTTTAGGTTCCATGCATTGTGGGTCCTCCTTCTCCATGGTTTGCTCTCGTTGGGTCCGGGTGCCAATCTTTCTTTTTGGTGGTATGGAAAGTCCAAATGGAAAAAGACTTGCTGGTGCTGCTTCGTGTCGAGCTATTTCTGCTTCTGCTCCTCCTCTCCCAAACCAAATTAGCCAGTCTTCTTCTCCCTCCTGACTCACACCCTGCGATCACGGCAAGCTCCCTCCCTCATGGATTTTAGTGTTGGGTACTACGGTACACTCTGCCTGCATCTGCGAGGAAACCGCTGCCAGAAGGAAAAGGATGTCTGATACAGAAGAGTCCTATTGCAGATTGTCGCAGGTGAAGCTCAGCTCGCTTTGCTCTTAGCTCTCCTTTTCATTCCAAGGGTGAATAGTAAGTTAGCAGTTAGTACATTAGTAAATCTGTACAAGTAAGTACATTGAAGAAGACAAGACCAGCTGCTGCAATCCTATTCTTCCTTCCTTCCACGACTGTACATTGTACTCAGTCAGTCACCCCACTAGGTACCACTGGTACAACTACACAGTTCTCTCTGAGTCACCCGTCTGTTCTGCTGCACCCTCGCTGTTCACACACCCCCTCGATGTCTCACGAGATTCGCTCGCTGCTGCTTTTTCGAGCTCTTCTTCGGTGCTGATTCCAAATCTTTGTTTGATCGTGACTGATTTTAAAAGAGAAAGAACTAGGCCTGAGGACAGATCTCCATAGACATGACGATGAACGAAGGGAAGAGAAAGCTGTGAACAAGGAGCGGTGAGATGAGGTTGCAATGAATATACAATTCAACGAACTCTTCCAAGAATCCGAAGAATCGTATCTGGGCTGATCTGTGTGATCTCTGGTTGAATGCATGAATTGTGGGGATCGTACCTACCTGCATTGCATTCCCACCCATGTTCTAATAACTAGCGCGAGAACCTGGAATACGCAGACGATGCCTACATTGTAACGAGTTTCTAGAACTTCCGGTCATTGTAACACTGCCTTTCGCCTTCATTTATATTCTTCTCGAAAGAACCAAAGCTATCGCATGGTCAGTTTGACCACATAAGACAACTTTGACCGTGAGACACATCTCCCCCGTTCAAACCTCAAGCACCATCCGGATAAGAGCATAGTGTTCTTGTGGTTGATTGATTGATTCCCTTTTCTAATATGAGTCCGTCAGAAGAAGGAAGGAGGGAGGCTGAGCTAAAAGGTGCAACCTCTCCCCAACTTCGTGGATCCTTACCTAAACTGCAACCACGGCTGTCAAGCTAAATTTTGTAGCAGCAGCGGCTGGTGACCCTAAACTTCGAGCACATTGAGCCCGGGCCCTAGCGCATCACGCAAATGTCCGTGCCGTCCAGTGGAGAATGATGGGGAAGGCGATATTTCGAGTTCTTTAACTGGAGAAGAGCGATCATGGATCCATAATCAAGTATGTGGATGTCTTAAAATCGAGGCTGTCGTTTGGGAAGGTCTTTTGGGAGACTTACTTCCGTTTCCTTTTGTACTTCTCAAATTGACGTATACCGGAGCACTTGTTGCTGATATGCTTGTCTTGAGCACCTAAACCCTTTTCTTACTTCTTTAACTGCCTCTTCTTATTGTCTTTAGTAATATTTTTTGCCAATAAGTATATCATTAGTTGGATGGCCTAGCCAGCCGATGCATTAGTTATTCGCCATCCATTACATTACAATCTTTAATTTCTCAAGATTCAGTTGATATGGACATTATACTCGATTCAAGCTATGGCTAGCCCAAACCAGCACGGATAAGTAAAGGCAAGTAGAGATAAGCAGTCTACTGCTGTAGGTATGTTGTGAATCGATTATTTCTACACATGCTTAAACGACGAAGACGCAGCGTAAGTCCAGCAAGTTTTTGAGAAATGAAGCACACTAGCCTTTCGGTTTCACCGGCTCGTGACCCTTATTTGGTGAAGTCCCCGTGTTTCCCTCGGTAGCTGCTTTTGAGCGCTAATTCATTGCTTCTTGGATTCTTTGTCATAAGAGAAGAAGAAATGAAGCACACTAGGCCAGACCACACTTATCACTGCATGTCACTCACCTTAAGCAACAAACGAAACAAGTTATATATTCGCCTTCTTCATTTGTGACAATTCCGACCGAAGGCTGGATCCATAGAAGATCTTCTCATTAGAAACTCCTTTAGCAAAAGAAGGCAATCATGATTGGTTTCTTGTTTGTACGCTGTGTGCTGTTCTTGATTTCAGGCGGATAGATATACAGGACCCAGTCAATCTAGTCCATATTCCTCCAAATTATTTCGGACCCGGAACGGTATCATGAGCGACTGAGTGGGTGCGTTGTCTCTATCTCGACGCTCACTTCTAAGATACCACAAAACAAAGTTGTTTAAGCTTCTTTTCCCATCACGGTAGATCTTTCGGCGCAGAAGATCCACAACAACTCCAATTATCAATCTTGTGGGAAAAGATGGCAATCATTCCTCTTGTTTGTATGCTGTATGTGCTTGAGTTATGCACACAAAGGAGTCTCTATTCCTTTTTGTTTCTTCGAATGATTTGCAAATAGATCCTAGCGGCCTCATCATCATGAGATTGTGATAAGGATTCCTTCATCAAATTCTCTGGATAGGACTTGAAAGTCAATCGTAGGTCGACATTCAGACCAGGAGTCTTGCGGGAATTTCTTTGACTTCTTACATGATGTCGTCATAGGGTGGAAGACATACCTCTTTGCATTCTCATGGGAAGTGGAGTATGATCCCCAATTCCACCAAGATTGCAACCGAAACCTCTTTTAAAGGGAACCTGGTCTCCTACTCCTCCCGAGACTCCTTTCTACGAGAACTATATAGTACGGACTCATATCCGGATTTCAACTGCATCGCGAAAAAAGGCCCGAATATGAGAATTTGAAAGAAGCCATAGGTTGGAAAGTGGAGCACTGCAATTTCCTGCTACTTCCTAATCAATATCATTCTACTGATCGGGGTTTCTCGACATACGCTCCCGTCCACTTGATATTTAAGAGATGGATTCCAAATCTGACAAACGAAAAATATCGTGGCACTACCGTATGGAAGAGTGGGCTTTAGACAGAAGTGAGCCTTTAAGTGTTTTTGAAACATATTGAGATCTTGTCCTGATGCCATACGAGGTTGACTAAAAGGTACTGTAGGTCCCAAATTGGAGAACACAAGTTTTACATGCACATGTGAGTGTCTTAAACATGACAGAAAAGACATTATGGAATCTGCTACCATGTAGCTAGTACTGTCTTCAGAACCTGGAGTTGCATGGATAAGTTGGGGTTATCAAATGGGGTTTAGATTGAGGTGATGGGGAAAGCTTCCCAGTACGATCCTCGCTCTCCGGAAAGTTGAACCCCCAAAGTTACTGTTGTAATCATAGATCATGTGTGCACCTTGTTGTAAAGTTGCAACTCAGAGCTCCAGAGTCACTGTGTGTGAAATCAAATCTTGCAGAGCCAAGATTTTGACATGGATCCCAAAAAAAAGTGAGATTCTCCTTCATTGGCTACTGCTACCACCTAATTTGATGTGTTCTTGTCCGTGGCCCATTTTGTAAGTCAAACCAGATATTCTTCTTATAGAGCTGCGTCTCATCTTTTGGCAAGCCCCCAACACTAAGACGACCGGCCAGTGGAGGAGAAAGTCTCCATTGAGGAATTTTTGTTGCCTGCATGCATTCATTCATTTATTAGACCTGCAACTTCTTGACAAAGTTTTAACGCCAATCTACGGTCGATCCACGCTACACCACAGGGGCGAAAAAGTTTGCGAGAACTTAGCACCTTAGATGCAGCATCTTCCACATTAATGGAACACAAGGGCGACCGCGTAGAAAAAACGAAGGATGGGAAGACCCCATCAAGCCGTACAAGGGAGAGACGAGAAAGGTAGAATGAGGCTATGCCCCAATAGAGTCTATATGAGAGTTATGTTAATTAGTAATGATCAACCAAAAGTTTCATCGTTGTAGATGTCGATCCTCTCCACACACTCACATAGCGATAGAGTTTGCACCTGGCCTCCACCCTCCAGTTCATTGCATGGTGTGTCGGCATTTTAGGCCTTCCATGATCAGGATCTTTGGATTAAGAGCTAGCCCACAGTCGTCGTGGGTATACCACGGTGGCCATAGTCAGCTTCATAAGCCCTTTCCTTCATTCGCGGTGGTTCAAGGTCACTCGTCCCACTTGCCATAGAGCAGATAAGAAGAATAGCAGGAGGTAAAGTTGATCCATCTCCCTGACATTTGAACTTCAGAAAGGGTAGAGAGCTCTCTGCGCTGATTTCGCATTTTGTTTCCAACCCGATAATGGATGATGTCTTTTCAGAGGGAACATAAGGAAAAGCCAGGATAGTTTTCACTTCTCTGATCAGATCAAAGAGATAAAACCCCTTCACCTTCGCCTGAAATCTGGCCTTTCTTCCTGCTCTGCAGAATGAGGTTTGAATGAGTTCAAGGAAGATCGCTCCAGGACCACTTTCCCTGTGGATCCTGACATGGTTGAATATGTCATATATGCTCTCAGTCCATCCAGTTATCTGTCCATGTGTGGACTTCTGCAAACATACTTAGTGCATGTTTGTGCCTTTATTTGATTTTTGTTTCATTATGTAGAACCCACAAGGTTGAGTGTCTTCTAAAGCTCCCCTCCTGACATGGAAGAACATGTCAAATATGCTTTCCCCTCGCTACTACTATCCCTAACTCTAGCCCCCAAGGCCTAAATAGCCTCCCAAGATTACGTTTGTGGTGGTGGGGACTTTCTTGGCTCGCTAGCATGACATTTACAATTACTAGGTTGTTATGCATGTTCGATCGGTGGCATCATTGTATCCAGGTAAAAGCACTACGGTCTCTCCTAGTAATCAAAATTTGGCGAATTGTGGATCAAGGAGGCTGCCAACAGCCTTTCCTCCAACTGTAGATCACCTATATATTAAGAAATTAGGGCCCAGTACAAAGATTTTGGTACATCCAAGGAACCACATACCTACTCCTGCGTACACGACGAGAATGATTATCCATCCAATAGCGGTCTGACGAAAGTAGTGGAAAGATCTACGCACGTAGAAGGTGTAGTTCTATATTTTATGAGTATCGCAATCCAGCCAGTCTGCACACTGTTATCAACAAAGTTGTCGATGGACCCACATAGTCAACAACCTAAAGCGTTTTCAATGCACCTACATGCTGTATGGGTCCCTTCAGTACCCACATATGAGGCCGATAAGCATCTCGATCGCTTTAATTTTGTTTTGGTCATAGGCCGTAAAAGGTGGTCTAATCTCTCTTATATAATACTGGACCAGTTTCATTTCTCCTCTCTCTCTCTCATCAACTTGCTCTAAACATTCCAACGGCGCATGCAAGAAGAATTCGAAGAACCCGGCTAGCTACCCAGTCAGCCAATATCCAACAAGATCATACGGATGACCAAATAAAGAATTGAGTTTATTTCTATATATATTGAGACGCCGACACCTAAAAGTGCCAATAATTGGCTCTTGCACGTATCAAGTGCCACCTCGAAGAAGAACTGGGGAAAGCAATCTTCATACTTTTGAAATTGGTTTCTTGTGGCGATTGTCGATTGCGAACATGGCGGCCCAGCATGGTGAGTGAGGAGAGTGGGAAGAGAGTGGTATGTTGCCTAAGTGTGCAGGAATTAGGAGTGAAATTCGCTGGCGTTAGTTAGTATGTATGAAACTTTAGGAATGGTGAAACCGATGAAAGAGAGGGTACAGTTTGATATAACTTTTCGAGCGGTCGGCTAAATTTGATTACAATGCAGAGAATAGAAGTCTATGATTAAGTTCGTTTGAGAACAATTAGCCTGGCCGATTTTGATTAGAAGAGTCTCCAAGCTCTCGTACGGGGAGAGTCAAATTCTGATTTTGGTAAATTTGACTGCAAAGCTCTTGGGTGCCCAGGTGAACTTATTTGATGCCAATCAATATCTTTGGTACCATTATGGTGAAATAACCTATAGGGCTAAGCTTTGGTCTTGCAGAATTGATTCCTCAATTGCAAATTTGTACATCAAATTACAAGGCTTGTTTGTTGAACCATATATGCATATAAGCTAAGTTGATATTTAGAGTTACAAATTGAGTGAAAATAGCTCTATTGTACATTCTGACCACAAGAATGGAAGATGGAAGGTGCATGACGATCTATTGAGAGCTAGTATGATGATGTCCTGAGAGCTATGGAGTACTACAAGAAGAGAATTTGGTGCAATTAGAGATTTAGGAGATTCTACTGCATATATTCAATGAGTTAGAAATTTTAGAAATTTAAAGATTAAGAAATCAGATGAATAGATCTGGATCTACATTGGTATATTAAGAGATTCAAGGAGTAAGAGAAAAATTAAGATGGAAAGATCGGTTTTGTCTTTGAATCAAAATGAGAATATAGACCGGAGTTGAGATATAAAAAGCCCAGTGATGCTTTGATTGAAAGTTGTAATTAGAACAATAATCAGTTTAATTTAGGATGATTTTGGCTCTAATCTTTTCTAATGTTCTTTTCTCATGTGACTAGAGCAATGATTAGTTTGATTTACATTTATTTTGTCTCTAATATTTTCAAATTTTCTTTTCTCTTGTGAAAGATGATTTAGACAATCTCTCTCCTTATTTCTTATTTTCTAATTATAGATTTATTTTCTAATTTTTTTTATATTGTCTCCTTAAAATTCACTTCACTTTTTATAGTATTCTTCATTTATTCTCTAGATGTTGTTTTTAATTGGAAGCTTTTATGATAATATTCACTTTTTAGAATTTCTCTTAGGTGCTCTTTAGCACATGAGTTTAAGAGGACTACTAGATGTCATATTCACTAAGATGCCTCTTATCTACAATTTTTATCCATCGAATAACTCTTCCAATCCACATGTATTATTGATTGCTTAATTCCATCTTCATCTTCATGGACTCTTTTATATTATCTTCATGCCTCTTATTTGTACACATGTAAGAACATTTATTTATTAATGTTTCCATATAAGGATATTGTGATAACACAATGTCACAAAAATTACCACAAATTACCATGTAATAGCAAAAATTGGTTGTTCTCATGATAACACAATTTGGAAGTTGACTAGATTTGATGAAAAGTGTCACTATTGTAATTCATTACTATTACCTATTTGACTTCTTGTGCAAGAGCCATTCCTAAAAGAGGATATTGTCACCAAATATGGCCTAATACTTAAATAAAATAAATAAATAAAACTCCAATAAATAAACTCCAATATAAATAAAACTCCAAAATCACTTTCACGTAAGCAAAGTTCCAATTATTTCCTGCAGATGATGATCCAATCAATTATGAAGAAGCTCTTTCTACTTCATAGACTCATACTCGGAAGACAACATTCCGTCCTTCCCAAAAGGCACAAATCTATTTGAAGTATCTTTGCATTAGTTTCTATTCTTTGTTTTTTGATTTTGTGGTACTTCTCAACACTACAATTCGCTTGGGATCTATCAAGACATTGGTTTGCTCCTTTAGACCTAACTATTTGCATATGGATCACACACCCTATTCATAAGTACTAGTGATCACACATACTCAATCACTTGGATTCCTACTATGAAGTTTCCTCACCTCTACTCCAGAAAGACAAACAACCAATACTCAAAATTTAGCAAAGCAACAAAGAATGTTATGTTCCTTCACTTTACACAATTTCAATTGACTGAATAAATTTTTTATAGGATGGAAGCTTTAAATAGTACTTCCTACTTTGATAAAAAAGAATCTAATTGCAGAGGATATGTAAGAACCTATCAAGATCAAATCTTCCTTCATCTACATTGAATTATTATTTCATTATTTTGTCTTATCCTATCTTGCTGGCATATACACTATTAATTACTATCCATGTGCTCAAGGAAAGTATCTATTTTTCTCCTAAAGATATCTTTCCTTTGTAATCTTTGGACTTCTTCCTCCTCCAAAGATTATAATTGCAGAGATCTACAACTAAGATCTTATTGCAACAAAGAGTTCCTTCGATGAAGGATCTTTGGCACTAACTAGTGCAAAGAGGTTCATTTACCTCTACTTTCCCTAAGGAGAAGTTCTATTCTCTCCTTGTGTAATGTTTCAAGGACATGAGAACCCCGAAGAGAAACAAAAGCAAAGAAACACATGACTTCAGCCCTCAATACTTTGATGCTCCAGAGGAACACCTTGTCTTTATTATATAGCAAAGAGGATCCATTCAAAAGGAGCTCCACTCTTGGATCAGATACATGGATTGGTGACATGTCAGCAAGCTTCACCATTAGATTAGTTGCATGGATGGGTGACATGTGGATCCTTGTCCTATTTGGTTGGTCAAGCAAGTTTGATTGGAGAGAATATTTACAGAATATTTATGTAGAAAACTCAAAATAGCATGGATGAGGTACCACTGGAAAGATCTCAACAAGAAAAGCATGGAAGGGAGAAGACAACACCTTGTCATCCAAATTGGAGGTTAAGCTTTCAATTTTTGAGGCCTAATTCATCCACTTAGGCCTTTGAAATTAGCTCTAAAGTTTTCAAGGTGTTTTTGGCCTCTACCCTATTAGTGGAAGTACTCTTTTTTTGGGAAAACCTCTATCTGATCTACTTAGACCATCATATATAACATCCTTTCAATTATTGCCAAGCCAATTTCCGCCTCTAGATAATATTTCTAGCTAATGGAATTACATCTTGTTGTCTATTATTTTTAATACTAAGTGTCACAAGACTTTGTGAACTTCCTACATGTTCTTTAAACTTAATTGCTAATATGTCCAACTTTGTGTGTTCATATGTTTTCCCTTCTAGCATCCAAACTTGCAGCTTGAGTTTGTGTAGTTTGGTCTTTTTCATTCTACCTCATACTACTTCTTTTTTAATTGCCACTAGTTGGTTCCAAAGATCTTCTAGTACTTGAAGTCTCTACTTCAACTTCCTTTGGAGTAGCATACAACAAGTAGCATCCAAAGTTCAGCAAGCACTTCCTTCATGCTTTTTGGTTGTTTTTCAACTTGATCTACCTTTTCCTTTTCCAATTCCACTTCCATGGATTCTGACTAAAGGTAGGTCTCTTTCTTGTATTCCTCCAACATATTCTATTGGGTGATACTTCTTGCTTGTTCTCCCTACAAGTTAGGCTATAGCTTTGTCAATGTGAGTGACATTGGCATGCATATCAACCTCACACTATTTTTGCCTATGTTTTCTCTTTTCTTAAAGTGCTCTTAATTTGTCTTGAAGTCTTTAGATATTGGCTTCATGGTCCTTCTTTACATTGCAAGTACACTAGATCTTGCAAGAGCATGCCTCCTTTCCTACATTCTTCCTTATACAAGACTTGGTACTTCTTTGCCTCACCTTAAAAATGATCACTCTTTGCCTTCATCACATAGTGATTGCTATGAAGTCTCTTTGCCAACAAAGTGTAATCTTTCACCTTAGGCCAATCTTCTTGGTATTGTGGTATAATCATTTGCAAGTAGGTAAGCAAAGATCCTGCCAAATTTTCAAGAAAGTATCACTATTAAAAAATGTGATTGGTCTTGATTAAGGTATTGCTTTTTCTACATGAATTACTCCTCCAAGGACATCCTTGCCTTGGATGTCAACTTCTTCTTCCTCAGTTTCTCCTTCTTTGGTTTAAGTTACCTCCACCTCCAAAGGTGATTATGGTGGCACAAGAGTTGATGGTTCTTCTTCATTCCAAAGATCTTCTTGATCTTTATATAAGTGACTTGCCTCCATCTCCAAAGGAGAAAATTGTCTTTATCTTCTCTTTTGGTCTCTATCTAAGACCCTTGGAGGTCAACTCATCATCCTTGTCTTCATCTGCTTCATCTCTAGCTTCATCTTCCTCCAAAGAAACATTAATCACTTGTAAATTTCTTCTTACTCTCTTTGCAAGTTGCTTTGATCTTGATGAAGGAGTGCTACTCTTCTTCTCAAGAATTATGTCATCCTTTGCCTCCACAAACTTGATGTAATACCAATAGCTAGACATATAATCTAGAGTTGAAAATTGGCTTGGTAACATCTAGAAGGATGTTATGTATGATGGTCTAGGTAGATCAGATAGAGGTGTTACTAAAAGAGTACTTCTACTAATAGGGCAAGAGTAAAAAATATCTTGAATTTGTAATACCAAAAGCTAGACGTGTTATCTAGAGATGGAAATTAGCTTGGTAACATTTGGAAGAATGTTATGCATGATGTGCTAGGAAGCTCAGATAGAGGTGTCACCAAAAAGAGGACTTCTACTAATGGGGTAGGAGCAAAAAATAGCCTAGAAACTTCAGAGTCCATTTTGGAGACCTAAATGGATGAATTAGGCCTCAAAATCAAGTGGACCCCCCCCCAAAAGGAAATATTGGCCTTTCACTCCCCCTAGGTTTGTCTCCTCAAGAGCTTTCCAATGGTACCTCACTCACGTGATTTGGAGATTCCTATAAGAAGATGATCTAAAGATTCCCTTTGGTCAAAGATGGTTTCACCAACTAGATAGGATTACAACCGACATGTCACCTATGCATGCAACCAAACTAAGGGCAGGGCTTGCTTACAGGTCACCAATCCATGTATCTGATCAAAGGGTAGAGCTTCTTTTGGAAGAGTCCACTTTTCTATATAATGCAGGCAAGGTGCTTCTTTGAGGCATCGAAGGTTGAGTGTGAAATTGTGTGTTTCTTCTTTTGTGTTTCTCTTTAGGTCTCTTATCTTTGGAAGATTACACTTGCCCATGGAAGTAAATTCCCATTTTCCCCCTGGATCTTTCTGATTGTCCCTCTTCCTTCAAATTGCAAGAAGTAATCTTTGGGATGGAAATGAGTTATGAACTTCTTCCTCTTCTTCTTGGTCAGAAAGTCAACATCCATGTAGAAATGAGTGGAAAAGGATGCCAAATTAGTAGCTCCTCTATCTCTTGGAGCTCTTGGATAATAGATTGGGTGTGATGGCAAAACATGTAAACTCAATTTGCTATGGCTCCTTCATATATCTAATCAAAGAAGACTGCATAATTGATGGTGAGATAGGTTGTACATTTTGGTCTTAAGATCATCAATGAAGAGACTATTTCTCTATTTGGACTATTTGAATGTTGGATTGGGTCTTTATAATTTGATGCCTACCAAATTTTGCTAGGGTTCTTGGCTCATCAAATGAGTTGATTATTTGGGAGTTGACATTATCTCCCATATCCTCAAACTTTGCATCTAATGTGAGACTATTTGAAGGTCTTGACTCTAACCCAAATACCATCTTCCAATATTCCTCACTCCACTCTCTCAAATTTCTCCTCAAATTCCCATTCTCATGATTTCTAATTTTCATTCTTGGATCATGGATAGAGAGCTCAAATCCCAATTCTAGAGCAAGAGGATCAAACACTTGATCCTCATGAATTTTCACTAATGAATATCTCCCATTTGTCTACTATTGGGTAGCAAAGTATCATAATCAAGAGCTCTCCTTAGATGATCCAAAAAATGAGAAGTAGAAAATTGGAATTTTAGGTGAAATCTAAGATAGTGAAATGAGGAGTATTGGAGGATGGTCCTTGGGATGGAATCATTAATTCATATGGTCACATATTAGATATAAAGTTTAGAGATGTGGGAGATAAAGTCAACTCCCTAATAATCCACTCATTTGATGAGCCAAGAAACCTTAGTAATGGTTGGTAGTTATAAAGACCCAACCCAAAGAGTGATAGTCTCTTTGTTGATGAAGATATTTAAACCAAATAGTACAATCTACCTCAAGAATTTATGTCAAGGACTCTTCTCATCACTTTTTATCTACACCATATTGTTTTTCAAAGAAATCACTAACACAAAAGATTGGTAGCCCCAAAGATTGCTAAGGCTCTACCATCTCTTTGAGTTATATTCTCAAGAATGTTCCTTGCCAAAGACTGACTAGCTTGTAGGAAAATTCTTGTATAAGAAATAATTACTCATGCCTACTCTTGATTTTATAGTCAAGGATGTTTAGACAATGGTCCTTAGTAGGTGTGTAGTCCTTATCCACACATAAGAACTCCTTAATGACTATCAATGATTCTTGGTAGTGGTTTTTAATTGTGTGTGGTAGGAGAGTTTGAACTTGTAGTACGGTCTTTGGTTCCAAATCTCCTTGGCAAAGAGTCTTTGTACTTTCTTCTTTGGTTCAACTTCTTCTTTGTACTTGTTTTGCTCTATGTACCTTCCTTCCTTCCTTGTACACTTGCCATGTAAGGTGATGGATGTGAAGAATTTCCCAAACACAAAGAGTTTTTCTCCCAGATAGGAAGGGAATACCTCTCATCTTTATAAAAAGAACACCAAAAATAACAAAATTTGAAAAATTCAAAACAAGGATACATTATATATCTTATACTTCTTGATAACTGAATTTTCTTGGCCTAACTACTCCCAATAAGTTAAAATCTCCTTAAGACCACACTCTACTATCCTTGTCCTTACAATTTATTTATATATCTTGCCCAATCACCTATACACAATCAGTTATATACATAATCTTGTTTGTATAGTCCTTGGATGAGAGTAAGATCAACATAACATAAAAAAGATCTAGATACTTCTGGATGAGAGAAAATGCTACATCTTCTCCAACTTCCCTAGATCCTTAACATAGGCTAGTCCATTTTATACAAACTCTACCAAATTTTTACTCATTGTTAAATTCTCTTGATGTTATTCAAGCTTCTCTTCCAAGCTTATGTGCACTACAAGATTTCCATGCCCTTATGCCACTAAGTAAGCTCTATTCTCTCAATTACAAGTTCTTCTTTTTGATGATAGTGGTAGAAATATTTTTTCTTAGACATTATTGATTCTCTTTTACAAATAGACCTCATTCCTAACTTATGGAAGTAAATCAAGATATCAAGAAATCATCTCTAAAATTCATAGGTTTCTAGTATGGATTTTTCTTTCACAAGATGAATATACATATGGAGCAAAGCAAGGACACTCTATAATCTCATAGCTTATCTCTTGATCATTGCTGGCTCCATTTTTCTTTATGTTAGGACACACAAGAGAGCATAAAAATGTAGCTCAAGTACTCTCATCCTTTAGACTCTTTCATCTTACTAAATCTTCTACATTACGGTTTCCTCTTTTTTTTTGCTTCATCATAGCATATGATGAAGCAAATGATGATTAAAGTCTAATTGCATCCAAAGATTCATATTTTTTTGGTGCTTCTTGATTTCTTATCCTCTCAAAGGTGAATTTTGGAATCTCATTACTATTGAAGAAGTCTTACTATATATTATGATGTATTATCCTTTTATAGTTTTGGCAACCTTTCTTACAATATCTATCCATATTAGCTTGCAATGGCTACTTATAAATAAGGTGTATAATAAGACTTCTCCAAATGAATCCAAACATAAGATGTTCCTAAGGATCAATGTCCTTTTTTATGTATAATCTCAAAAGTTATCACAAAGGCTTATCATCATTCCTCATATGGAATTGATGATGTAGCATATAAGACAAATATGATAGTCCAATATCAACCAAAAAGTGATACAATGGTAAGTAATAGGGTTGTTCCTTGAGGATATGGGTAAAAAATAACTAGAATTGAAGAGAAGTGTTAGTATCTTGCAGATCATGGATTAGTTTTCATTTAACCTCTTGGGCAAGAACTAATCCTAGAAGAGTGGTCAACTTGGCATACAATTTAATAGATCATTGGAAAGTTCCTGTAAGCTTCTCACCAAAAAATTTCTTGGATACTTTGAGAATATTATTATTTAATTCCTAGCTATTTGCTAATTCTACCACCCATTAGCTATATTTAGATTCTATTAACTCCATACTATAATATTAACCTAATAACATGCAAGTTAATTAGGCATCTTCCATGTGTCAAGGAAGGTGTTAGAGCTTCCTCAAAAACAACTTGCAATTTTCACTTCTTCAGACTGTAATACCAAGAGCTAGCCATATGATCTAGATGTGAAATTCGGTTTGGTAACATCTAGAATGATGTTATACATGATGGTCAAAATAGATCAGATAGAAGTATCACCAAAAGAGTACTTCTACTAATAGTGCAGAAACCAAAATAGACTTGAGAACCTTAGAACCAATAGCTAGACATATGATTTAAAGGTGAGAATTGGTTTGGTAACATCTAGAAGGATGTTACACATGATGGAATAAACAGATTAGAAAGAGGTATCACAAAGAGGGGACTTCTACTAATAGAGTAGGAACCAAAATATGCCTGAAATCTTTGAAGGCAATTTCGGAGGCCTAAACGGATGAATTAGGCCTCGAAAATGTGCAAATTTCCCCCCCAACATAACAAAGGCTGGCCTTTCCTCCTCTCTGATTTGTCTCGTCAAGAGCTTTCCAATGGTACCTTACTCACGTGATTCTGAGATTCCTACAGGAAGATTCCCTAAAAGATTCCCTCCGGTCAAAGCTTGTTTGACCAACCAGATAGGACCTAGACCAGACATGTCACCCATCCAAGTAAGTAATCCAAGGGTGGAGCTTGCTGACATGTCACCTATCTGTGTCCCTAATCCTATGGTGGAGCTTCCTTGGCGGAGATCCTCTTTGTCTATATAATAAAGAGAAGATGCTCCCTTGGGGCATCGATTGTTTGAGTGTGCAATCTGTGTTTTCTCTCTTCTCTTGTCCTCGGAGTATTACACAGACTTACAACCTCTAGAGTGATAACTACAAAGGCCTATATAACTCCAAAAGACTTCCTCCTCAAAGGTATTTACAACTACAAAGGTCTTCTACTCGAAGATCTTTGACTTCAAAAATCTTTGCAAAGAACTACCTTTGCTTCTACAACCCCTAATGAAACTAAATAAATAAAAATAAAGTTTTTTATCTTTTCTTTTTGTCTGCAATTTTCTAAGAGAAGTGAGTCCAGGGTTTCTATAAGCTTCCTATTGATATGTTCCCTAAGGCAAATGGCTAACTAATCTTACTCCTATTTGGAGTAGACCTTCCTTTCCAATGTCTATAACTGCAACTTGAGTTAGTGTAGCTTCATCCGATTAAATTTTGCTTGTGCTTCTTCTTTGACAATCCCTACTATCTTATCTTAGTCATCTTCCATCTGTTTGTGGATATTTGCCTTCTCCTCCTCTAAGCCAATGCAGATTGCTTGGGCTTTGGCTATCAACTCTTCCTTCATTCAAAGGTGATCTACTTCCTTCTCCTCCTTCTCCTTTCTTGCTATGGATACCAACTTATCAAATTGAAGACCCACCCCCTTTGGTATTTAGCCAAATTTATTTCCAAGCTCACCTATACTTACCTTGGTATTTTCCATCTCTCCATGAATGTTGACAGTTTCTTTGTCTTGGGCTTTCAATTGTTCTTTGTACCCTCATTGGTTTTGATGATGTTTAAGTCAAAATGCTCTTATATCTCTTTGCAAGTTTCAGATCTCTTCTTTGCACTTGATCTGAGTTATTGCACTTTGCTCCTTCACTTCAAAATTTTCTTGCACCAAGTCATTCATTCTTGGGCTTCTTTCTTGTATAGATCCTTCATCTTCACTATATCTTCTTTTGCCTTCATCAAGTAAGAGTTCTTGTAGAGTTGCTTCACCAAGGAGGCATAATGGTGATGCCCTCAAATGAGTCTTGGTATTGGGGCATTTTCTTCTTCTAAGGCCAATCCTATTGTGTGGATCAAGAATTTTGAATTTTTGTATACATACAATTGGTGTGGTTGAAAAATGCTCTTACTTATAATCACATGCAAGGGCTCCAAAGGTACTTCTCCTTTGTTTTTGGTGTCCACTTCTTCCTACTTCTCTCCAATTTTCTTAGGCTTGTCTTCTTTGCCCTCTTTTCCTCCTTTGGTCTTGTGCTCACTTGTAATAATATGAAGTTAGGCAAAGCTAAATATATTTAATAGATGGGAGAATTATTAAATAGGTTGGAAAACTTAAAAAATGTTCTAGAAGCATCCAAGAAGCTTCTTTATGAGAAACTTTTAAGAATGTTCCAAGAGTTGAGTAATTTGTACACCAAATTGACAACTAGCTTAACTTTTATACCAAGTAAACAAAAAGCTTAGCTTGCACTCAAAGTAAGGCAACTTCTAGAATGAACCTTCCTTGGAATCTTCTTGGGAGTCTTGTACTCAAGTTGCCTCTATAAATACCAAAGCTCACTCTCAGGCTAGGTGTTTTGAGTTTCACTCACTTGAGAGTTCCAATGTGATTTTTCACTCTTATCTTCCATTCTCTTATTTCTCTCCTTGGTCTTTTATATTGGTACTTGAACAAGAATGGGATGTATAGAATTTATGGACCACTAAATATATTTCTCTCAAACCATGGGGATTTTTGTCTCTATATTACCAAAGTATTATTTTACCCATTCATCAATTCATGCTTTGGTAAGAATTTTATGAATATGATCACCTTGTTTGATGAACCATTGATACTTCAATCTATAACTTATGGAGAGAGATGTTTTTACATGTATGTGTTAACTTAGGTAGTTATAAGAAGATAGTTTAATTGAGTAATAATCATGGTGGAAATACCCAAAATTAACATTGCTATGTAAAAATAAATTAAGCATCTTACTTGATTGTTGGACAAGAGAGATAGTGATGGTTAATGATGGTAGAAAATAGAGAAAGATACCTTCAAGAACAAGAAAAAGGAATGGGGTTTCTTGGATTGGTTAAGGGTGAGGCTTAAAATTGCACACAAAATTGGAAGTAATCATATATGAACCCAAGCATCTAGAAGGAGTATTGCATTTGGCTAAGCCCTTTGAGTCTTTGGTTGTCACAACTCTTTTGTGACCTAGACCTCCACAAAACATACAGGCATACCAATCATGGGTGGAAGAACCTTCACCAATAGAAATTAATGCCATCTAATAGAGACTACTTGGTGTAGTAAATTGTAATCTTCCAAGAACAAGAGAACCCCCCAAGAGAAACACAAAAAAAGAAACACAAAGCTTCACACACAAAAATTTGATGCCCCAAAGGAGCACCTTGTCTTTATTTTATTGCAAAGAGTATTCCCTCAAAGGAAGCTCCACCCTTGGATCAAATACATGGATTGATGATATGCCAGTGATCTCTACCCTTAGATTAGTTACATGCATGAGTAACATGTTAGTTTTGGTCCTATTTGGTTGGTCAAACAAGCTTTAACTAGAGGGAATCTCATTATAGGAATCTCAAAATTTCATGGGTGAAGTATTGTTGGAAAGCTCTCAACAAGATAAATAATGGAAGGAAAGGCCAACATATTCTTCCCTAAGGTAAAAAATTTCACATTATTGAGGTCTAATTCATCCATTTAGGCCTCTAAAATTGGCTCTAAAATTTTTACACTATTTTTGGCTCATGCCCTATTTGTAGAAGTACTCTTTTGGTGATATCTCTATCTAATCTATTTAGTCCATCATATATAATATCCTTCTAGATGTTACCAAGCCAATTTTCACCTCTAGATAAAATGTCTAGCTATTGGTATTACAAACCTCCCCTGTTAAGACGCAACGCCTTGTTGCAAAGTTGTTGCTCAAAAGATTTCACTAACATCATTGCATGGGTCAAGTTGGCTATTGGCTCCCATGTTGCCTCGTATAGTGAATACATTTTCCGGTATACAAAACATTCCATATGTAGATGGTGAGTACTATAAATGCATTTTGTTTGACTTCATATTCCTTCGTGCCATCAATGAGTGTTAGACAAGGTCAAATGTCTTGTATGGAAGGAAAGTTTGGTAGTTGGGAGGCATATCTGCATAGTAAGGAAACATGGAATATTGGATGGATCTTCATGTATGATAGTAGCTCAAGGTGATAAGCAACTACACCAATTTGATAAAGAATGGGAAAGGCCCAATAAAATGAGGTTTGAGCTTACAAGGGCCAACTAATATGAGGTTGGTTGTTGATGACCAGACTTGATTCCCAACATTATACACCATGTGCCGGCAATGTGCATCTACATATTGCTTCTATCAATTTTTGGCAATTTGCAACTTGTGCTTGGCTTTCTCCACACCCTATTGGATTCTAGAAACAAGTGTGTTGATAGTGTCAACCTTGGTAGCCATCAGAATGTGAGCCAGCTTGTCTCTAACTCAGGATGAACCTCTGATGGCTACTATGGTAGCACACCATGGACTAAGAAGGCAAAGAACCTCAACTTCATCATACTCCTCCAAGGCTAACACTACAAGACTCAAACCATTGCTCATTAGAGAACTCAAGGAGAGAAAGATAGTTGCAAATGAAAGGATGATGAGTACCTACTCACCCCTATTTTATATACTCATGAAATAGTTATGCACCAAAGTTACTAATTACTAGAGTAACTTAAGTTACTAGGTTAAAATTCAAATAAAGTAAAAAACTAAAGGAATGTCCATACTCATGGGAATATTCTCCTAAGCATGTGGTCTTATCTTGACCCAACCACTAAGTCAAGGATTCCTTCACATGGGCTATCCTTGGACTATAGAAGAATCCAAAAAGAAGGCTTGTGGGTCCAAGAGTTCTCAAGTCTTTCCTCAAAGCCAAACACCTAGGAATAATACCAAGTCAATACACTAGAATGCAAAATAGTGATGCTTATTTTTTTCACTTCCTCTAAAGTAAGGTCTCCTCTATCTTAGCTATGACTAAATTTAGCTACTTATGATTAAAGTAGACCATCCTTTATCTCTATATAAATAATATATTCAACTACTTATAATACCAAACTAAATATCAAAATAACACTTACACGCACAAATGGGTATTACACTTATCCGCGGACTAAGATTTCACTTTGTCCTCAAAGTGAAGTTCTCTCTACTTTCTATGATACATCTTCAACTTATCATGGTTAATCCTATCAAACTGTCTTCCTCCCAACTCCTTGAGATCATAGGTGTAATTGCCCTACACCTTCTCCACTATGAAAGGTCCAAAGTACTTAGGAAAAACTTCTTTTGCACTCTCTTGAATCAAATGGAACATTACCCAATCACCTTACCTGATCACCTTACCCAATCACCTTACTTGATCAAACAACATTACCCAATCACCTTCTTTGAAAGGCTCCACCTTCTTCTTGCTTTGCCTCTTGTCATAGCTCTTCTTTTGTTTCCTTTGGGCTTACTCCACTTGAATCATAGCAACTACTCTTTCCTCCTCCAATTCCATGAGTTGATCCTTCCTTGACTTCTCTGCATCACCTCCTTGTGGTTTCTTGAATCTCTTATAATGCTTTAGAAGGTAGGAAGGTCAAAGTGAATGGATGAGGTAGACTCAATACCATATACCAATTGAAATGGAGAATATCTAGTGGAAGTCTTCATGGTTGTCCTATACCCTCAAAAACCTGCATGAATCCTCTTGTCCCAATGATGTTTAGCTCCCTCCATTTCTACATCTTTGGCCAACATCATGCACAAGGTCTGATTGGTTTCTTTGCCAAGCCATTGGAATTTGACTTATAGGATGTTGTTACTCTATATGTGATAGAGAAATGTTGTAGCATGGCTGTAGTAATGCTTCTTGTAAACTCTACCTCTCTATCAAAGACCAATTCCAAAGTGCACCCAAACCTAATGATAATGCATTCATAAAAAATCCTCTCAACTTCATCTTCATTCTTGTCTCTCAATGGTCTAGTCTCAACCCACTTGGTAAGATAATCAATTACTATTGTAATATATTGATTGTTCCTCGG
Source organism: Lunularia cruciata (assembly GCA_948567375.1). NCBI lineage: Eukaryota > Viridiplantae > Streptophyta > Marchantiopsida > Lunulariales > Lunulariaceae > Lunularia > Lunularia cruciata. Next base: position 31,178,242 of record OX419758.1, read on the forward strand.
GGTTCTATTGAAAGGACCTACAAAATCAATTCCCCATTTCTCAAAGGGTCCTAGCAATAGAATTGATCTAAGTAGTGGAGTGGAAGTAGACTTTCTAACAAAAGCTTGACAAATGCGACAAGTTTTTGTAATAATAAAGACAATCCTTAAAAATCCCCCTCCAATGGTAACTTGCATCTAGAATCTTGAAAGCAATCATCTTTCTTGCAAATTGTCTTCCACATACTCAACCTTCATGAAACTCCTATATGAGTAAGATAGACCATATGTTTCCTTACCCACTGGTCTTTGAAGTAGACCATATGCTCCTTGGTGAAAAAGAATATCCTCCACAACTGTGTAAGGTCTAGATCTTGCTACAAGGGCCTTCCTCTCCCTAGCATGCATCTCTTTTGGATAGTTACCTCTTGTAACAAAGTCCACAATCTCCTTGTATTCCATTGGAACCTCTTGAGTGATTGAGATTGCCATGAGCTCCTCATCCAGGAAGAAATCATCCACTTGCTCATCTCCATCATGATCATAGGCCTTAGATAACAAATCATCATTTTCATGTTTCTTCCCTAGCCTATCTTCAATGGTGTAGTCATACTTAGACAAGAGTATCATCCACCTTGCTAGTCTCCCTTCCACATTAGGCTTGTTGAAGATGTACTTCAAAGCCTTATGATCCGTGACAATGGTGGCTTTTCCTCCAATCAAATAGTGTCTAAACTTCTTGAGACCAAAGATTACTACCAACCCTTCTCTCTCCATGACAAAGTATTTCTTTTCTGCTGAAACTATATGCCTACTAGCATAAGCTACTAGGTGATCATGCCCATCTTGGTCTAATTAACTAAGAGTGCATCTTATAGCTACATTAGAAGTATTAGTGTAGAGGATGAAAGAATTAGTCCAATCAGGTTTAGCCAGAATTAGAGTTATAGCAAGGGCTTGCTTGAACTCCTCAAAAGCTTTGAGAGCCTCCTTTTCCTCTATAAACAACATGTATTCTGCACCCTTCTTCATGTCTATGATCAATGCATAAGCCTTGTTGGAAAATGAGAAGATGAACCTTTTATAGTACCTAACCATCCCCAAGAATTGGCATAATTTTGTCAAGGTTGAAGGGAATGGAAGGTCTAAGATTTTCTTCACTTTCTTAGGGTCAATTGCTATTCCATCCTTGGAGATGAGGTGCCCTAAAATTAGACCTTCTTAATAACCAAAAATGCACTTTTTTGGGTTAAGTGATACATTTGCTTCATCCAAGCATTGCAAGATCTTGATCAGGTGCTCAAAGTGCTTCTCCTTGCTCCCATAGACAAATTTTTTATCAATAAAGTCTCTCACAAATTTCTGAATGTTTGAACAAGGTTCAAACACCTTGTTCATAAATCATTGGGATGTGGCTAGAGCATTGCAAAGCCCAAAAGGCATGACCTAGAAAGCATAAGTACTCCAATGTGTGATGACTATGGTAAGTTTTTGAAGCTCTGGTGCAATCTTGATTTGGTTACACCCATTATTACCATCTACAAAACTATACTTCTCATGACCTAAAACCTCCTCCAAGATCTCATCAATGAATGGCAAAAGAGAATAGTCCTTCTTAGTAATAGCATTGAGCTTCTTGTAACCCATACATACCCAAAGCTTACCATTCTTTTTCTTCACGATCACAATTGGAGACACCCATTCTGAATTCTCCACCTCAAAGATAAATCCGGTCTCCTTGAGCTTATCAATCTCCTCCTTCAAAGCCAAAGATATTGGTTGACTTATGCAATGTTGCTTTTGGTGGACTGGTCTTGCATGTGACTCCACCTCAATCTTGTGCTCCTCCAAGGTGATTTCCTTTAGATCCTTGTTACTAAAAGCAAACACATGGATGAACTTATAGAAAATCTCCCTAAATCTTACCTTCTCCTCCTTGGTAACATTGGGACCATACTTGAGGGTAGATAACCTCCTCTCTATCTCCTCAAGTGTTAATGGTGATTTGTTTTGGTCCTTCAAAACCTCTAGCTTACGTGAAAAATCCGTAGCACACAAGGGATACATACTTGAATAAGATTCTGATTCATCCTCTTGAATAAGATTCTAATTCATCCTCCTCTGTGGAAGTCTCTTCTTGCATGCTTGTGTCCACATCTAAAGCTCTTTCTTCCAAATTTGATTCCCAATAATCAGAAGATAGTGTATCTAAATGTGAAGTGTTGGTGGTGTTAGTCATAAGAATTGTGACTCTATGGTTTGATGGCCCAATCCTCAAGTACCCTTTGTACCATCAATCAGTTGTGCATGCTGCTCTTAACCATGGCCTCCAAAGAAGCTAATCATAATCTTGAATCCTTCAAGACTTAGAAAGTCATGAGATTTTGAACTCCCATAAACTACTACCTTATCCATCATCCCTATTGGTCAAACTTGTTGCTTGTTTGCTATGCTCACTACAAATGTTGAAGGTCTAGAAGGTATCATACCCAACTTCTTCATCAACCTTTCTAACATGGCATTCATTGTTGATCCTCCATCAACAAGTGCATCCTTGATATTGTGACCATTTACTCTCACATCAATCTTGGAGGCATATTCACAAGTCTTCTATGGTGCTGGTTTGGCATCCAACACCCACATTGATACTAGAGCTTTTGCCTTCTTTTCACTCTTACTCCTTGTAGAACTCAAACCACCTTTAAGCTCCTTTCTCAAGGTAGGATTAAAATCAATCAGTTGACCCATTGTGATGTTAGCCTTGTGACTACCAACATCTTCCAACACAATGTAGTTCCATTGTTGCTTTGAGATCAAGAAGTCCTCCATCCTCAACTTTTTCCTTGGAGTCTTTTTTGTTGATAGTGTTGAGGTCTAAATGCTCATAGTAGATAGAAGAGTATCCTTACTAGGAGTAAATACTTGAGAAGAGTGTACATCCTCTACAAAACGAGCTCTCTTATTCTCTTGCACCAAAAGGTCCTAATTAAGACCCTTGGAGTTTGAGCACTCCCTCTTCTCAAACTTGCTCTCAACCACATCTATGGATGCTATCTCCTTACCTTTTTTTGGATTAGGAGCCACTTGGGTCGCACTATGTAATACTCCAAGGATAGAAGACCTGAAGAGAAACACACCCTGAGAACATACCCTTTCACACTCAAACTCCCATGCCCCAAAGGAGCACCTTCTCTTTATTATATAGGCAAAACGGATCTCCTCCAATGAAGCTCCACCATAGGATTAGGTACATAGATAGGTGACATGTCAGCAAGCTCCACCCTTGGATTACTTACTTGGATGGGTGACATGTCGGTCCTGGTCCTATCTGGTTGGTCAAACAAGCTTTGACCGGAGGGAATCTTTTAGGGAATCTTCCTGTAGGGATCTTAGAATCACGTGGGTGAGGTACCGTTGGAAATCTCTTGATGAGGAAAAGTAGGGAGGAGGAAGGCCAGCCTTCACTCCACTTTGGAGGGGGGGGGGGGTTGCACATTTTCAAGGCCTAATTCATCCGTTTAGGCCTCCAAAATTGCCTTCAAAGATTTCAGGTATATTTTGGTTCCAACTCTATTAGTAGAAGTCCCTTTTGGTGATACCTCTTTCTGATCTATTCAGTCCATCTTGTGTAACATCATTCCAGATGTTACCAACCCAATTCCCACCTTCAGATCATATGTCTAGCTCTTGGTTCTAAGGTTTTCAAATCTATTTCGGTTTTCTGCCCTATTGGTAGAAGTACCCTTTTGGTGATACTTCTATCTGATATATTTTTACCATCATGTATAAAATCATTCCAGATGTTACCAAACCAAATTTCTCATCTAGATTATATGGCTAGCTCTTGGTATTACAAACCTCCCTCCTTTTAAGACACAATGTCCTTGTTGTGCAATTGTTGCTCAAATGCTTGCACCAAATTGGTGCATGTGTCAAATTGACAATGGGTTCCTAGGTTGCTTCATAGAGGGGGTAACCTTTCCACTGGACAAGATAATCCACCCGTGGATGACAAGTACCACGCATACATTTTTGGAGAATACGCTCCACTTCATATTCCTTGTTGCCATCAATGAGTGTCGGACAAGGTCAAATGTCTTGTGTGGAATGACCCAAGCCTGATTGGGGAGCATATCTGCGTAGTAGGGAAACATGGAACACTAGATGGATCTTCATGTGTGTTGGTAGCTCAAGGTGATAGGCCACAGCGCCAACTTGACAAAGAATTGAGAAAGGCCCAATAAAACAAGGTCTGAGCTTACGAGGTCTCACTAATGTGAGGTTAGTTGTCGATAGCCACACCTGATCCTCAACATTTAACTCCATGTGCCTATGGTGTGCACCAGCATACTGCTTCTGGTGATTTTGTGCAATCTGTAATTTGTGCTTAGCGTTCTCTACCCCTTGTTGGATTCAAGAATCAAATGTGTTGACTGCATTGACCTTAGTAGCCACCGGATGGATCTTCATCAAGCCGGAAGGTGTGAAGGGATGCTCACCATACATGAGGAAGAACGGAGTGACCTGGGTGGATGTATTTACTAAATTGTTGTATGCAAATTCCACCAACGGGAGTAGGGTGTCCCACCTCTCTTGCTCTTCTAAGGTGAAGCTGTGTAACATGTCTTCAATAGTGCGATTAGCCTGCTCAATTTGTCCATCGGTTTGTGGGTGGTAAGTTGTGGACATGGCCAACTTGGTGTTGAACGAACAAAAGAGGGTGCGCCAAAATAAACTAGTGAATTGAGTACCCCTATCAATGATGAGTACTTAAGACAAGCCATGGTGAGAGAAGACTGCATCTAAGTATAATTGAGCAAGTTGTGGAGCGGTCACCTCCTTGGTAGTAGGGCATACATGAGTCATTTTGCTGAGCTGGTCCACAAAGACCACAATGGAGTTGAATCCTGATGTGGTCTTGGGTAATTCACAAACAAGATCCATACACACCTGTTCCCAATGTTGTGTAGGAGTGAGGAGAGGTTGCAAGAGCCTTGCAGGAGCTTGATTATAAGCTTTGTTCTATTGACAAAGTAAGCAATTGCGCACGTAGTCCATCACATCATTGCTCATCTTGGGCCAATAGTAATGGCGCTGGACTACATCCAAGGTCTTGTCCACTCCAACATGACCTGCAATGGCCGAATCATGACATTCCACTAGAATGGTGGTGCGCAATTCTGGGACATTTGGAATCCATAATCTGCCATCACAAAAGGTGAGTCCTTGGGTGTTGGTGACGCCTTTGGATGATTGCCCTTCTACAATCTATGGATCAGTTTTTGTACCTGCCAGAATCTCTAGCCATAATTTAGGGTTAATCTGAACCTCTGCCACCAAATTGTTTGCCATTGGCATGCGGGTGAATGCATCTACAAGTTGCTTCTTACCTTCAACGTAGATGATTGTCATGTTGAAGCATTGTTGCCACTTTGCCCATCAAATCTGGTGATGAGATAGATCTTTATGCGTCTCGAGGTAGACTAGAGCTTTGTGGTCTGTCTCTACCACAAATGCCTTCTCGCTCAGATAGTGCTTCCAATGCTTGGTTGCTAGGACGATGGCCAACTCTTCTTGTTCTGTGGTGTGGTAGTTGCACTCTGCCAGTAACAACTTTTGAGAGAAATATGCAATGGGATGCCATCCGTCATGCCACTCTTGTTGTAGGACTACTCCGATTGCTACGCCTAATGCATCTATAGCCAACTTGATTGGACGTTTTGGGTCATACCACTTCAAGATTGGTGCATGTAGCAAGGCGACTTTCAATTCTTGGAAGGCCAACGCTTGTGCAATTCCCCATGTCCACTTCTTCTCCTTGCCAAGTAGTGCTATTAAAGGCTGTGCAACCTTGGAGAAGTCCTTGACAAATCAATGATAGAATCCCGTCAAACCCAAGAAGCTCTTGAGTTGAGTCTGATCTTCTAGGGTACTCCACTTTTGAATGACCTCTATTTTATCTGTCAATACTTGAATACCCTCTGCACTTACTCTATGCCCCACGTAGTTTACTTTTGACTTGCAAAACTCACACTTTGAGATTTTGGCATACAATCGATTTTGTCTTAGAATCTGGAGGACTTCTCATAGATGCTATTTGTGTTTTGTCATTGTGCTACTGTATACTAAGATGTCATCCAAGAATACAATGACAAACTTATCCAAATATGGACAAAATATGTCATTCATTAGACTCATGAAAGTGGCAGGTGTGTTGGTGAGACCAAAAGGCATCACGAGATACTCAAAGTGGCCATACTTGGTTCGAAAGGCAATCTTGTACACATCCTCCTTTGTAATTTGGATTTGATTATAACCGCTCTGCAAATCTAGTTTGGTGAAGTGTCTTTCTCCATTGAGTTGATTGAATAGATCATCCATGCGAGGTAAGGGGTATTTGTTCTTCATTGTTTGTTGATTGAGACCCCGATAGTCAATGCACATGCACATTGTACCGTCTTTCTTCTTCACAAACAAGACCGGAGCCCCATATGATGATACGCTAGGTTGGATGAACCCTTTTTGCATCATATCCTCAATTTGATTCCTGCACTCCTCTAACTCATGAGGTGATAGGCGATATGGGGCCTTACAGTGCGGTGTCTTCCCCGGGAGTGTCTCAATTTTATGATCTACTCTCCTTTTTGGTGGTAATCCTGAGGGTAGATCATCAAGAAAGACATCTTGAAACTCATTTACAACATCCTTCAATTTCTCAAGAATTTGTCCCTCAAGTTGTGCACTCTAGACTTCTCTTATTAGACCCATGAAACACCTATCAGTCTTACAGATAGCTGTTGTCCCTATGACATAGAGAGGCAATTCTTGCTATGTGATTTTTCTTTAACCCCAATGATCAAGCATTGGTGGGTTCTCACTACTTTCTTCCTCCAATCTACCATAGGGTTGTAATGCTCCATCCATGGCATACCTAAGATTGCATCATAACGAGCTAATTGTATCACTCGCCACTCAATTGCTTCTTGATATTTTCCTACAAAGAGTGTCACCCACATGGGTGATGATTCAATCCTCTCTGTTTGTCCATTAGGTAACTCTACTTCTTCACTCTCATCTCTCTCTAGATCCATTCCCAATCTTATTGCAAAAGAGCAAGACAAGAAATTCTCTGTGGCTCTTGGATCTATTAACACTCTCATTGGATTGCCTTGTAGGACCCCATTTACTACAATCAATTGTGAGGTTGCCTTTTGGTACCTTTGTGTGCTTGTCTTCTTCCTTCCCTCACTTTTCTGCTTCCTTATTGAGCCAATAAGGTAGCAAGGTACATTTACTGGCAATCTTCATTTTCCAAAGTGATTTCCACCTCCTCCTCTTCAATGCGTCTCTCCATGTTGTTCAAAGATCACATGTATGAAGGTCAAGGGCCTCTGGGAAGTCAAGCACGGCAGTTGGTAGATTATGCTCAATACGACCACAATTGTAACAACGGCGTTGTTCTCCTCGAGGTTCTTCTCCTTGTGGGAATCCATCTCTCCGTTCTTCTACCCGTCCCTGTTCTCCTTGAAACGGTCGTGCTCCAAGGTCTCAAAACCAAAGGTTGCCCAGTGCCATCGGTACTGGTCTGTGAGCCAGGCCAGCTTACAGACCAGTACCGATGAAGACCAGTACCGATGTCTCTCACTCAAGATGAACCTCTGATGGCTATTATGGTAGTGGACCATGGACTAAGAAGGCAAGGAACCCCAACTCCATCATACTCCTCCAAGGCTAACACTCCAAGACTCAAGACATTGCTCACTAGAGAACTCAATGAGAGAGAGATAGTTGCAAATGAAAGGATGATGAGTACCTCCTCATCCCTTGTTTATATACTTGTGAAATAGTTATGTACAAAAGTTACTAATTACCGTAGTAACTCAAGTTACTAGACTAAAAGTCAAGTAAAGTCAAAAAGTAGAAAAGAATATCCATTCACATGGGCATATTCCTCTAAGCATCTGGTCTTATCTTGACCCAACCACTAAGTCAAGGATTCCTTCACATAGGCTATCCTTGGACTAAAGAAGAACCCAAAACAAAAAGGCTTGCGGGCCCAAGAGTTCTCACTCTTTCCTCAAAGCTAAACACCTAGGAATAATACCAAGTCAACACACTAAAATCTAAAATAGTTGTGCTCATCTTTTCTGCTTCCTCTAAAGTAAGGTCCCCTCTATCTTAGCTATGACTAAATTTAGCTAACCATGACTAATATAGAACCATCCTTTATCTCTATATAAATAATATCTCTTAAGTACTTGTAATACCAAGCTAAATATCACAATACCACACACATGCACAAATGGGTGTTATAGGTCCACCCATGGGTGAAATTTCTGCCCGATAATGTTGAGGTGGAACTACTCCTTCACCTCCACCTAATGCTCCTGCTATTCTTTGAGCACAAGCAATGGCTTCAAATACCGTGCAAGGATTTTGTACCATGACTTCTTGGCAAATCCACTCCTTCAACCCTCATTTGAAATTGTCGAGAGCCTCTGCTGGACTCATGTCAGTTATTGCAACTTGTAGATCCAGAAATGCCTCCACATACTCTTGTATGCTGTTCTTTTGTTTCAATCTCCATAGTCGGATTTGGGCCATCTGCACATAATCCACCGATTGGAAATTCTTCAGCAATCCTTCTTGCATTGCTGTCCATGTGACCTCCCTTCTCTTGGCCAACATGGATCATTCCCAAGCGTCGTACCATGTGAGGGCTTTATCAATCAAGTACCCACATGCAAACACGCTTGCAACATGCTCGGTGATCTCTGTTGAGATGAACCAAGAATATTGATTCATTCTCAAGTTCCAGTTCTCCACTACTCCCATTGTACACTGCCCCTTGTAAGGCTCGATGTTGCAGGTCTTCTTCATCCGGAGTAGTAATGTGGCTTCATCATTGATAGGGTTTGTAGGCACGGGTACCTCTCCAAGTACTTCAGTCGTAAGTATTGGATTTTGAGACGGCTCTTCTTCTTGCATTGCTTGATCATTCTTGAGGGTCTGCACTTGAATTTGTAATGCCTCCATGGTCATCTTAATCTCTCAAAATTTGTTCAACATCCCCTGCATTCCTTGCACCAACTTCTGCAACTGCAGATCCATGGTTCCTGTAACACTTGATTGCTATACCCTAAACTTCAATAGAGAGTTAATATGATCACTCTAGAGGGCGCACAAACTATTGGAACTACCATTGGGACCTAAGAAGCTACCACTCGTTGGTAATATTCCTCACCAAAATTCCTGACCACAAAATCCCTAAACATCACTTTTGGTCTCACTATATAATGAATTTCTACTTGAGTGTTAAAAGAGAAAGGATTTACAACATTCAAATCCATCACAACAAAATGTAAATTGTCAAATCCCACTCTCTATAGTAAATCACTACAGGAAAAATCACTGGTTTGGCAAATTCATTACTGTATCCATGAACTCTGCTCCGAAGTGAAAAACCAAATACACTCTCTTTTGCTCGCACTAAATGTACATTATCTTGATGTTGAATAGATTCAAGAATGGAAAGCAAGGCACTGGATATTGTCCTCCCGGAGCATCCATTCTATCCTCTTAATCTACCAATTACACCAGAATGTCTCTCCTCAAATTACTCAGTCTCAGTAGCCCATGTTCTTCCAAGAAGGGTGATCCACTCTCTTGGACAACACCTGCTCTGATACCATTGTAATACTCCAAGGATAGGAGACCTGAAGAGAAACACACCCTGAGAACACACCCTTTCACACTCAAACTCCCATGCCCCAAAGGAGCACCTTCTCTTTATTATATAGGCAAAACGGATCTCCTCCAATGAAGCTCCACCATAGGATTAGGTACATAGATAGGTGACATGTCAGCAAGCTCCACCCTTGGATTACTTACTTGGATGGGTGACATGTCGGTCCTGGTCCTATCTGGTTGGTCAAACAAGTTTTGACCGGAGGGAATCTTTTAGGGAATCTTCCTATAGGAATCTTAGAATCACGTGGGTGAGGTACCGTTGGAAAGCTCTTGATGAGGAAAAGTAGGGAGAGGAAGGCCAGCCTTTACTCCACTTTGGAGGGGGGGGGGGAGTCTGCACATTTTTGAGGCCTAATATATCCGTTTAGGACTCCAAAATTGCCTTCAAAGATTTCAGGTATATTTCGGTTCCAACTCTATTAGTAGAAGTCCCCTTTTGGTGATACCTCTTTCTGATCTATTCAGTCCATCTTGTGTAACATCATTCTAGATGTTACCAACCCAATTCTCACCTTCAGATCATATGTCTAGCTCTTGGTCCTAAGGTTTTCAAATCTATTTCGGTTTTCTGCCCTATTGGTAGAAGTACCCTTTTGGTGATACTTCTATCTGATATATTTTTACCATCATGTATAAAATCATTCCAGATGTTACCAAACCAAATTTCACATCTAGATCATATGGCTAGCTCTTGGTATTACACACTACCTCCTTTCCCTCTATTGGCACTTCCATGGTAAGTTGAATTTGGGCAATTCCTTTGGATATGGCCTCTTCTTCCATAACCAAAACAATTTCTACCATTGAAATTGTTGGTTGGTTGGCCTCCTGTATATAGATAGTTTCCATAGTTCCTAGGCCCTCTCCCTACATTATGATCCACCTCTCTTCTCCCAAAATTGCACCACATTGATCTTTAGATCTGCAAGTTATTTGTGATGGTTTGAAGTGGATCTTTTGGCGGAGGTGCAAGAATTGGAGCGACTATTACTTGTGGTGCAACCCTTGCTACCAAAGTATCAAAAGTACTACCATACTTGTAGCATTGAGGAGGATGCACAACCTCCTTCACTACCAAATCACTCTCATCCTCTTCCAAACTCTCCTCCATATGAATTGCAATCTTGATAACTTCAACCTTGGAAGAAAGTTTCTTATATCTCACCTTACTTCTAATATGTGGTCTCAAACCTCCCACAAAATTCTTGGTGAGCATGGCCCCTATGCCAATCATAGTAGTCTCCACGTCATCCCCTCACTTCCTCAAGATTATGTCAAATCTAGACTCCAACTTCTCCACTTTTTCTAGACTTTCACTTTCTCTCCATCTCCTTGTTTGAGAAAGGTAACCTCACTTATCAATCTCTCATAACTCTCATTTGGAAGAAAGTTCTCAATGAATACTAAAGTCAAACTCTCCCAACTCTATTCTTGCCCATCTCTCTTCTCTCTCTTTTGGTATTCTAACTCATACCAAGTTAATGTTGCATCCTCAAAGAAATCCGGTAATAATGAGACCCACCCATTCTTTTTCCTCTCATTTTTTCCTATGCAAAATCTCGTGAAGTCTCTCACAAAGGCCACCACATTTTCTCCATCCTTGCCTAAGAAAACCAGAAGTTTTTCCATCTTATCCTCTAACTATCTTTCTCTTTTCTTCCAATCTTTTTTCTTTTCTTTTCTCTCACTCTATAACTAATAGAGTATGTTCATGACTAACACTATTTGAGAGTAATCCGCCCTAAGGAATAGAAAAGTTTGAGGTCACTCTAAGATTTCTAAAGCAACATCAAATCCTAGAGTGCATATTAATCAAACCCTCATGGAAAGTTTACCCATAAGTTGAAAGATTATCTCCATCACAAATGTTGAGAACTAGTTGATGAAGGAGGGAGTATTTTTGAAATTGTACTAAGACTCTCTCCAAGATCCTTCACTAAAGTCTCCAAAAGAGCTTTTACTCCACTACACTCATGTCCTTTTGGAAGTTCTTCCACTCCACAAACCTCACACAACTCCTTGGTCTTAGATCTTCTCCCTCCTAATCTTGGTGAATAAGGTCCAACATGCAAACCCAAGTCAAGTAAGCCTCTCCTTTCCCTCAATCTCTTGCTCTCAAAAGTCAATGGACATGAACTTGCTTTATGTCCCTTCTCTCTATATAAAAAGTACTTAGACTCACTGTTTCCTCCAAGTGGTGTTGGTTTTTGGATCCTCTCAACACTCTCTTCAATTTCTATTCTAAACTCTTTTTTCCTCAAATCCACCCCTACAATCACCTCAAACCATTGGGGAACCTTTCATAGTCTCAATTTTCACTCTTTGTGACCCTTCATGTTCTCAAGATGAGTCTAAACACTCAAACATGTTTTTTGTTGCTCTTACACTCCTCATGCATGAGATCTCAACTTTGTAGAATTGACCTCTCTTTACAATGTCAATAAATTCTCTCAACTGATATGTCATGGTCCTCTGAATTTTTTTACAATTGATCACAACCCCAAGGTGTAATTCCTTGAAAAATTACAGATTTTTTTATTTAGCCATTTGGCCTAGGCACCTTTCTATTCAACACATATATTTCAGATTTGGTCTCAAAACCACCCCCTAACTTTAAAAACTCATAACTCGCTGTGATAGATTGATCTCTCTCTAATTCTTTGACCAAAAGGTAGGATATATACACTCATTTTTCTTGGAAAGTTTTAGAACCATCCATTGAAAATTGAGGAAATGCCAGACTCTGTACAAATTTCTGTAGAGCATGCAATTTCAAGAGCAACTTACCCTACAGACTTTCAAAAATTCTAGCTCAATGCGTGTACTAGATCTTACTATAATTCTAAGTGTGCTAATTGAAAGATAACCCAAGCCATCATGTGTAGAAATTTCAAGTCCAGATCTTAAATTGGAGATTTTGCCAAAATCACTATAATCCCCAAAATCTGCAATCCATCGCACACAATCTCTTCAAATCCTCACATGTGTACAAGATGTACGATATCACCTTATAGGCATCATAATGGACTACAAGGTATAAAAAAGAGTATTGGTTCTCTAGTATAAGTTCAACTCTCTCCTCTCCTAATGTTCTTTCCAAGTGAGCTCTCATAAATTTCTTCTGTTTAATATAGAATTTTATGCGGAACATTATCTTGCTTGCTAGAGAGATCTCGACAACAAAACCAATAATGTGAGCTGGCCTGTCTTCAACTCATGATGAAACCCTGATTGCTATTATGGTAGTGCACCATGGACTAAGAAGATAAAGAATCTCAACTCTATCATACTCCTCCAAGGCTAACACTCCAAGCCTCAAACCATTGCTCATTAGAGAACTCAAGGAGAGAGAGATAATTGCAAATGAAAGGATGATGAGTACCTCATCACCCCTATTTTATATACTTATGAAATGATTATGCACCAAAGTTATTAATTACTAGACAAACTCAAGTTACTAGGCTACAAGTCAAAAAACTAAAGGAATATCTATACTCATAGGAATATTCTCCTAAGCATGTGATCTTATCTTGAACCCAACCGTTAAGTCAAGGATTCCTTCACATGGGCTATCCTTGGACTATAGAAGAATCCAAAACAAAAAGGCTTGTGAGTCCAAGAGTTCTCAATTCTTTCCTCAAAGCCAAACACCTAAGAATAATACCAAGTCAATACACTAGAATGCAAAATAGTGATGTTTATTTTTTCACTTCCTCTAAAGTGAGGTCCCCTCTATCTTAGCTATGACTAAATTTAGCTAAGTATGATTAATGTGGAACCATCCTTTATCTCTATATAAATAATATCTTTCAATTAATTATAATACCAAACTAAATATCACAATAGCACATACATGCACAAATGGGTGTTACATGATGGATCTTCATCAAGCTTAAAGGTGCAAAAGGATGCTTTCCATACATGAAGAAGAATGGTGTGTGACTTGTGTGGATGCATTCATTGAATTGCTGTAAGAAAATTCTACTAGTGGAAGTAAGGTGTCCCACCTCTATTGCTCATCTAAAATGAAACCCAAGAGCATGTATTTAATAGTGCAATTAGCCCACTCTATTTTTCTGTTGGTTTATAGATGGTAAGCTATGGACATGGCCAATTTGTTTTTGAAGAAACCAAAGTGTGTTCTCCAAAATAAACAAGTGAATTCAGTAGGTCTATCGATGATGAACACTTGAGACAAGCCATGTGAGAAAAGAATACATCTAAGTACATGAGCAGTCATGTCCTTGGTGATAGGACACACATGAATCATTTTGCTAAGTTGGTCAACAAAGAGTACTATGGAGTCAAACCTTAAGTTGATCTTGGGCAAATCACAAACCAGATCCATGCTTTCTTGTTCCCAATGTTGTATATGAGTGGGGAGGAGTTGAAGGAGTCTTGCAAGAGCTTGATTAGAAACTTTATTTTGTTGACAAAGTAGGCAACTCTAAACATATTCCATCATATTTTTGCTCTCTTGGGCCAATAGTAATGTCCACTCCAATGTGGCCTACAATGGTGGAATCATGATGTTTTTCTAGGATGGTGGTTCCCATGTCCGTGACATCTGAGATCTATAACCTACCATCACAAAAGGTGAGTCCTTGGGTGCTAATGATGCCTTTGGATGTTTGAGCTCTTGTAATATGTGGATCAATTTTTGTAGCAATAAGCATCCTTGGCCAAAATTCAAGGATCATCTTGACCTCTACCACCAGATTGTTTGCCATCAACATTTAAGTGAATGCGTCTACAAATTTCTTCTTGCTTTTTACATATATGATTGTCATTTGAACCATTGTCTCCACTCCGCCCACTAAATTTGTTGATGAGATAAATCTTTTTGTATCTTGAGGTAGACTAGAAGTTTGTGGTCTATCTCCATTACAAATGCCTTATCACCAAGATATTGCTTCCAATGGTTGGTTGCAAGGACAATGGCTAGCTCTTCTTGTTTGGTGGTGTGATAGTTGCATTCTACCAATAATAGCTTTCAAGAGAAATATGCAAGTGGATGCCATTTGTCATGCCACTCTCGTTGTAGGATTATTCTTATTGCTATACTTGATGCATCTATAGCCAACTTGATTGGACATTTTGGGTCATATCATTTCAAGATTGATGCATGTAGTAATGCATCTTTCAATTCATGAAAGACCAATTCTGTATGGTTCCTCACATCCACTTCTTCCTCTTGCTCAATAATGCTATTAGAGGTTGTGAAACCTTAGAGAAGTCCTTGAAAAATTGAGGATAGAACCCCATCAATCCCAAGAAGCTCTTGAATTGAGTCTGATCTTTTAAAGCACTCTATTAACACTTGGATACCTTTTGCACTTACTCTATGCACAAAGTAATCTATTTATGACTTGCAAAATTTTCACTTTGAGATTTTGGCATAAAATTGATTCTATTGTAGAATTTGGAGGACTTCTCATAGATATTGCTTGTGTTCCATCATAGTCATATTGTAGACTAAGATGTTGTCTAGTAAGATGATAATAGATTTATCTACGTATGAATAAAATATGTTATTCATCAAATTCATGAAAGTAGTTGGTGCATTTGTGAGGCCAAATGGCATCACTAGGCACTGAAAGTGGCCATACCTTGTTCAAAAAGCAATTTTGTGTCCGTCTTTCTATGCAATCCAGATTTGGTTGTAACAACTCCATAGATCAAGTTTAGTGAAGTGTTTTACTCCATTGAGTTGATCAAATAGGTCATCCATGTGGGGTAAAGTGTATTTTTTCTCCACTATTTGTTGATCTAGGCCCTAATAATCAATGCACATGTGTAATGTACTATCCTTCTTCTTCACAAACAAGAGAAGAGCTCCATATGGTGATACGCTAGGTTGGCTAGGTTGGTTTTTGTAGCATATCCTGAATTTGAGCCTAACACTCCTCTACCTCATGAAGTGATAGACGATATGCGCCTTACAAGGAGGTGTCTTCCTCACAAATATCTCAATTTTATGATTTATTCTCCTTTTTGGTGGTAATCTTGAGAGTAGATGTAATACAAACAGCTAGATATATTATTTGGAGGTAAAAATTGGCTTAATAACATCTAGAAGGATGTTATGTACAATGGACTAGGAAGATCAGACAGAGGTGTCACCAAAAGAGTAATTCTACTAATGAAGTAGAAGCTAAAAATAGCTTAAAAATTTTAGAGTTAATTTTGGAAGCCTAAACGGATGAATTAGGTCTCAAAAATGGAAAATCTTGTAATGCATGGAGAATTGGCTTGCCTATCTTCCTTATGATTTATCTCATTGAGAGTTTTCCAATGGTATCTCACCCATGCAATTTTGATCTCCTTATAGAAAGATTCCCTAAAGATTCACTTTGGTCAAACCCATTTGACCAACTAGATAGGACAAGGATTGACATGTTACCCATCCAAACAACTAACCCAAGGGTGGAGCTTTTTGATAGATCACTAATCCATGTATCTTATCTAAGGGTGGAGCTTCCTTTGAGGAGATCCTCTTTGCTATATAACAAAGAGAATGTGCTCCATTAGGCATCAGAGTATTGAGTGTGAAACTTGTGTTTTCTCTTTTGTATCTCTCTTGGAGAGTGCTCTTGTCCTTGGAATATTACAATGGTATCATAGCAAGAGTTTTAATCCAAGAGAATGGATTGCCCCTCTTGGAAGAACATGAACTATTGAAACAAAGTAATTTGAGGGGAGAAAACATAATGCAATTACTAGACTTGGGAAGTGTTTTAGAGAGCGGATGGGATGGAGGCAACCAAAGGACAATTTCCTACACCTAGCTTCCTCTTTTTGAATCTGCTCCACATCAAGATTATGTACATCTAATGTGAGTAATGAGAGTATCTCTTGCTTATCACTTTAAAGCAGAATTCATGGACAGAGTGATGAATTCACCAAACTCAATGATTCTACCCATGGTGGTATACAATAGAGAGTGGGATTTGACAATCTACATTCTATTATGATTTTATGGATCTCAATGTACCAAATCCGCACCCTTTCAACATGCAAGTAGAAATTTGTTATGTAGTTAGACCAAAAGTGATGTTTAGGGATTTTGTAGTCTGCAATTTTGGTGAGGAATATTATCAACAAGTGATAGCTTTTGAGGTCCCAATGGTAGTCCCCTATAGTTTGTGCTTCTTCTTAAGTGATAATTCTAACACTCTTTTGAAGTAGGAGGTAGCAATTGAACATTTGCAATGTGTAGGAATCTTGGATCCGCAATTGCAAAAATTCATGCAAGGAATGCAAGGGATGTTGAACGAGTTTTGGAAAATCAAGATGACCATGGAGGAATTGAAAAATCAAATACATACTATCAAGAACAATCAAGTGATGCAAGAAGGGAAGTTGTCTCAACAACCAACACTAGCGATTGAAGTACTTGGGGAGTTATGCATGCCAATGACACCAACTCCAATCAACAACAAAGCCTCATTGTTATTACAAATGAAAAAGACATGCAACATTGAGCCTTACAAGGGACAACATTCCATGGGAGTAGTGGAAAATTGGATTTCAAGAATGAATTAATACCTTTGATTGTTCACAATGGAGATCACTGATCATTTTGCATGAGTTCTTGCATGTGGGTACTTGATCGATAAAGCTCTCACATGGTATAATGTTGGAGAACAATTATTGTTGGTAGAAGGAAGAGAGGTCACTTTGACAGCTATGCAAGAAGGGATGCTCAAGAATTTCTAGTCTATGGATTCCGTGCAAATGGTCCAAACTAGACTCTAGGGGTTGAAGCAGAAGAACAGCATACAAGAGTACATGGAGGCATTTCTAGTTATACAAGTTGCGATAACCAATATGAGTCTAGCCAAAGCTCTTGAAAATTTTAAGAGAGGATTAAAAGAGTGGATTTGCCAAGAGGTAATGGTGCAAAATCCTTGTACTATTTTTGAAGCCATTGCGTGCGCTCAAAGAATAGCAGGGGCACTTGGAGGAGGTGAAGCAATAACACTTATGAAAATCTATTGGGCCAAGACACCCCATTGGGCCAAGACACCCCAGGACTGGTTCCTATGGAATTGAGCAACATTTGGTTCCAAGACTGAGGAGCAAGACCTCTCCAAGGAGAATGAAGAGGGGTCAAAGAAAGGAAAGAAGGAGTCCCATAAGGAGAAGAGGCTTGAGTGGAACAACGATGGTGTTACAAGATAATTCTTTTGATTGCAAGAGATTGCATGATGCCAATGAACGGTGAGAAGAAGAGTCCCTCACTCTCAATGAGAAATCCTATGATTTGGAAGTTACATATGATAGCAAGGATTGAAGTTTTGAGTAGACTTTGGATCACTTTTTTTGGCTTGGAACTAAAACTTGAGTTTTCAAAGGTTCATGGCAAAAGAAGCTGCAAGTGATTGTGAGGAAGGGCCCAAGGAAGAAGGGAAGAGAGGCAATCCAGCTTGATGGACAAAGTCAAATTAGAGATTGGTTTTGGGGAGAGAGCATGGTGAGGAAACTGGGGCAACATTCCTCAAGAAGGAAGAGCCTGCAAAGGAGACTGCAGAAATCTACAATTTCTTCACTGCACTACATATGAAGAATGGATAAAAGGTTGATACCTATTGAGACCCAGTAAGATGAAGTATTGTTGGAGCAATGATGGTGCTCCTCAAGCCAGATCAAACCACATATGTGATGAAGTACCAAACAATATTTTTGCAAGAGCACCGGTGAATTGGGCAAAGCATTATCATCAACAAACATGGTAGATGGTGTGGAGTTGGAGAGATTGTGCAGCTCCACACTATTTGGTGCCATTCATTGCACAATTCTACTTTGGGTTGAATCTGATGAAGGAGGTGGAGTGGAGGAAGATGGTGTCTCACTTTCATCCAGATTTTAGAAAAGAAGTGGATGAGGAGGAGCAGCAGTACATCCAACATATCCAAAGTAGTGATGAGCATTATGCAAGAATGGGCCAACATATGAAGGTAGAAGTGACTATTCTGAAGATAAAGAAGAGAAGTCATTCCAAGGAGATTGCATCACCAGTTTAGCCTAGAAAGACAAGGAAGGTGAACCCAAAGCATAGCATTGTAGTGATTGATGAGTCATTGGAGGTAGAAGAATTAGGAGGAGCCAAGTATAAGTCAAAAGACTCAAAGTGGAAGAACCAGAGCTCATGCTACAAAGTGAAGAGTCAAGAAGTGGAAGTGAGGATGAACCTAAAGTTCAACAACTAGGAGAGAATAATGCTGAGGAAGAAGAGCAAGAATTCTATGCCACGATTGACTACATGGAAGGAGGAGATATTCCTTGTCTAGAATTGCCACAAATAGAGATTGAAGAAACCCAAGAAGTTGAACCAAAGTTGGGTTTCAAAAACGGATGAGATCAAGGAGAAATGCATAGATTGTAGTTGAAAAATTGAGTAAAGCAAGTCCAGTAGATGAAGAAGGAGAAAGCTTGGATGAAATGCCTCTAAGGGTAAGAAGATCAAAACTTTAGATTAAAGCTCAAGTAGAAGTAGTGAAGGATGCAGAGCCCAAAGATCAAGAAATTGTAGAAGACTTTGATGGGGTGGAATACTTGTCAAAGATTGTTTGTCCACTGTTATTGCAATTCAAGAAGAAGAGAGAAAAGTTGATGGGAAGTCATTTAGAGTTGAAGGATGAATTGAGAGTAGTACAATATATGAGTGAAGAAAGTTTAAAGTTGAGAAGGAAGTTAATCCGAGGAGAAAAGGAAGTCAAAGAACTTCAGGCTGAGGCAAAAATTAGGAGGAAGGAATTTGAGAGCCTTACAAAAGTTTGTGCATAGAGGCAAAGCAATGGCAAAGCAAGATGGAGATTGAAGGGAGCAGATGGCAAAGATTGAAACATTAAGGGCGGAACTGCACGACACATGAGTAGAAGTTATTGATTTGAAAGCTATGGCAACAATGATGGGACAAGAGTTGGATAGCTTGAAAATGAGTGTTGCAGGGAAAAATCAAGCCTGGAAAAGAGAATTGACTGCATGAAGTCAAGAGGAGGAAATATTGCAAGGTTTAATCAGAGGAATGGAAGAGCAACTTAGACAAAATGCAAAGGAGAAGGAAGCATTGAAAGCTGAGTGGGAAGACAAGGTGAAGATGTATAAGGAGAAGTTGCATGTGGAAAGAGGAAAATTGAAGATACCTAGGCCAGAGAAAGTTGATGAAGTAGTAGTGAGAGTGAAGATGATGCTCAATATAATATCTAAAGTTCAGTTGGAGGAAGCAAGACTGCACAAATTGAAATTTTTAGTGTAGGAGACGAGGAAGAAAAAAGCAAAGGATGTAAATTTGAATAGGCTATTGATTAGTTTAAGGGAGAGAGCAGATAGGAAGATGTTAGAAGCAGGAGAGAATGTTTGTCTTAGATTAGATTTAGCAAGAAAGGAGTTAGATGAACTTTGGAGTAAGACAAAGAAGAATATCCGATCCAAAGTAAGAGAGGTAGGAGTGCAAGTGTCTTTGGGTGAGTTACTTGAGACATTAGAGAAGAGTGGATCAAATGATAAAGAGGTAGATAGATTACCTATGATCTCAATTGCAGTTCATAGTGAAGAAGTAGAAGAAATTGTAGAAGATTTAGTAGTATTAGATAGATCCAAAGAAGGGGGAAATTTGTGAAGTAGAATCAGGTTTGGAAGTTGAAGTTGAGGTTGACATCAGATTGGAGAAGGATCAGGTTTGAGATTTGAAGAGGTAGATATGTAGAGGTGCATTGTCATTTTGGATTTGCAGGTTGGTAAAGTTGTTATAGAATGGTATTTTAGTTCAACAACTGTCAAAGTGCTTAGCCTATTTAAAGGAAGCATTTGCAATGTTGTCTTGTTCAGTATTTATATTTTCAAAGTTGATAAAGTGAAGTGCTGTAACTTAGTGCTCATCATTTCAACTTAATTTTGAGCATCAATCTTGTGTGTGTATTTGTGAGTGTTTGGAGAATTTCAAAGTGCAAGTTAGTGTGCTTGTTGGATGTTGGATTCCACAGTGCTGATCTACATTTTGTGTGTTTGATCCTGAGTGAAGTGTAATCAAAGCAATGCCTTGATAGATTTGAGAAGGATTGTAGTGTTGAAAGTATTCTACATTGGTGAGTGCAATGCAAGATTGATGCAAAGTGATTTTGATTGAGGAAGTTTTGTCTTCAATGGAGGGGTGGAATGCAATTCTAAGGCAAGATCATTTTGTAGTGAAGTAGACTTCTTTGAGAAAATCTGAATCATCACAATCAAAGGTTGTTTGGAAAGTTTTGATGGAGTGTTAATTTGTGACAAGACTATGATCAGTGCTTGTATTCTCTTTTGGATGTCATTTCTACCTAAGAGACTAAAGTTGCCACCAAGAAGAACTAAGTATTAATTTTTTAGTTCATATTTGACCATTTCTGCCTTGCATCTTTGTGGGACCAAAATTTACTTATTTCTTACCGCAAAAGTGATACTTGTTGGGTTGTCACAACCTCCATACAAGCAACCTCTGAGACACATGGAGAGACAAATGAAGAGGACAATATAGAAACCACATCAAAAAACAAAAATCACTAATAAATGTACCTTGTGGCCTTACTAGCTTGGTGGAGAAGAGTAAAAGCAAAGGAAGGAAGAGGACAAGTGTGCAAAGATAGAAGAAGATAAATGCAGAATTAATTATTATAAATGGAGTGTTAGAAGGCAATCCAATGAGAGTGTTGATAGACCTTGGGGCAACAAAAAAATTTCTTGTTTTTCTCTGTTGCAATAAGGTTGGAGATACAACTAGAGAAGGATGAGAAGGATGAATTAGAGTTACCTAATGGTCAGACAAAGAGGATTGAGTCATTACCTAAAAAAGTAATACTTTTTGTCAGAGGGTATCAAGAAGCAATCAAGTGGTGAGTGATACAACTAGCTCGTTATGATGCAATCTTAGGTATGACATGTGTGGTATCCACATTTTTAGTTTTTTAGTTTTGTTTTATTTTGAAGAAGAAGTGCATAGATGAAGTTGTATTGAACCCAAATGGCATTGGACGGAGAAGAATTGTGTCTTTGGTTGGTAACCCAAAGAAAAGTGCCTTTGCATCAAACACAAAGTACTCGGATTGGATTTTTCAACCTTCAACCTAAAGTAAGGAGACTTCACCTCGGAGTGATCAACCCAATGCAAAGATAGAGCAACAGATTTCCTTTGGGTTGGAAATTCAAGAAAGGTACCACATAAAAAAATGGCTAAGGCACAAGCAGAAGAAATTGACAATCACAAGAGAGGTGCATGCAGAAGGTGTGACTTCTTGGTAGACAATCCTTTGAAGAATGACTGAAAGACATCGGACTATAAAGTCAAGTTTTGAAGCAAGAACAAGATGAATGACAAGTGAATTTCCTTTGCCTTTGCGGAGTTGTCCTGAGGGAGACTAGGGAAGAGGAGTGGTAGTGAGTGAAGTTTTGAAGAATTTGGAAGGATTGAGAGTTGCACGTCTAGGAGTCAGGAGAATTTTCTTGCAGAAGCACATCACGCAAGAGAATAGAAAGATGGGAATCAAGAAGTGCTTGACATTAGCATCAAGAAATCCAGTAACTAGGAGGCTAAACGTGGTGGCTTGTATAGAAATTCTCAGTAGACCTTGCATCACTTTTCTTGAATGGAATTAGAACTAGATTTTTCCAATTTCATGGTAGAGATCATGGCCAATAAATGTGTAGATGGGCTGGTGACAGTGGGGAAGAGAAGTAATCCGGCTCGATAGACAAAGTTGGATTGGCGGTTGGTGTGAGGAAGAGAGAGTGGAGAAGAGCATGGTGCCACGTTCTTGGGGAAGGGAGAGGTCGCAAGAGAAACCCAAGAAATCAAGGAGTTGTTTACCTCAAAGTGCACAAAGAATGGATACAAGGTGGAGATATATTGAGACCTAGTGAGAAGAAGCATTGTAGGTGCAATGATGGCGCTATTCAAATCTGAGAGCACCACTGACGTGATGAAGCAACATGCAATGTTCTTCCACAAGATGTTTGCAAGAGAGCCAATAAATTGGGCAAAGTGTTATTGTCAATGGACAAGGCATATGGTGCTGAATTGGAGGACGTTGATACCACCATATTACTTTGTGCCTTTCACAACACACTTCTACCTTGGGTTGAATTTGTTAAGGAGTGATGAGAGGAAGAAGATTGTTTTGCATTTCCATCTCAATCTACGTCAAGAAGCCGACGATGAAGAATGACAATACATTTGGCAATTGAGGAGCAATGACGATCATTATGCAAGAATAGGATAGGATTGGAAGATGGTTGTGCCCCTGCCAAGCAAGAAGAAGAGAAGTCAACCCAAGGTGGAGAGCTTGCCAGTGCAGCCCCAAAAATTACAAAGAATTGGGTAGAGAGAAGGGAAGCAAGTCCAGAGGATTGCACCTACAGTTGAAGAAGAATCAAAAGAAGAAGCTAAGTCTGCATCGAAAGGATCGGAGGAAGAAGAGGTGGAATTAGCCTTGCTGAGTGAAGAGTTTAGTGAGAAGAATGACGGTGAACCCAAACACAAGAGAAGGAGCTGTCTCGGCAAGAAGAAATTGAATGGCAGGATGTAGAAGAAGAAATTATGGACTTAGCAATTGAGGCAGAAGAAACATTGGCACTGGAGGCAAGGTAGTACACGCCAGAAGGAGAAGGTTCAAGAGCAGCCCAGCAGATCATCAATCTTGATGATAAGGAAAGTTTGAAGGACGAGATATCATTGACAATATAAAGATCTTGACTTCATAGTAAGGCATCGGTCTCAGAAGGAAAGATCAAATTGCTGAAGTTCCTAAAGAGAAGGTAGAAGAAAAAGTAGGATGCAAGGAAGTAGAATACCTTTGGGATGTTGTTTGTCCATTGCTATTGCAGATGGAGAAGAAGAAAAAGGAGATGCAAAGCAAACATCCCAATGTACAGACGGTGTTGTAGGTGCTAGAAAGGTTGGAGTCTGAGAATCATAAGTTACAGGAAAGCCTGAGCAGAGGAGAAGAAGAAAGAGAAATCTTGCAAGTAGATGTAGCATTGCAGAGGAACACCAACAAGAATCTGCAAGAAAAGTTTGAGAAGTAGGGGAGAGAGTTGGCAATAAAAGTAAAGGAGGTTACGCAAGAAAGACTTTGGGTGGAGAAGCTGCAAGCCAAGGTAAAGGTGGAGCAAGAAAGAGAAAGTAGAGGATGCTAAGGAGGAAGAGCTCAATGCATTCTGGTGGAAGTTAGAGGAGAAGACAACAGCTTGGCAGCGGGAATTGGCCAAGCACTATCAAGAAGAAGTGCTAAGAGATCTAATGCAGATGTTAGAGGCAAAGATTGACCAGTATGTGAAGGAGTTGGAGGATCGCACAATGGGAAGCTTCCTCCATCACAGCTTTGAAAAGCTGATGGAAGCAAAGTGATGGAGGAAGAAAAGTAGAGGAAGAAATCAAAGGGATCACTTGAGGAAGTGATCGTGGAACTAAAGGCAAGGGTAATCACAAAAGCCAAAGTAAGAATGGAGGAATTGCATTTACACGAGTTACGATTGCTGGCGCAGGAGACACAAAGTAAGAATACAAAGAACAAGGACTTGAATGCCTTGTTGATCAGTCTTAGGGCTCAGATTGATAGAAAGATGTTTGATGTGGAGGATAACATTTCCATCAGACTCAAGTTGTTAAGTTAGAGTTAGAAAGTCTTTGGACTACTGTACATATCCAACCCGAAGTAATGGAGAGAGGAGTGCAAGTGTCTTCAGATTTGATACTTGACACTTTAGAGAAGAGTGGTATAGTGAGGAAGAAAGATTACCTGTAAGGTTAATTGTAGATCAGAGTGAAGACAGGTTAGAATTAGTAGAAGAGTTGGATCTAGTAGAATCCAAAGTATAGGAGGTGATGGGACTTTCCTCGGGTTTGGAAGCCAAAGTGGAGGTAGACATTGGATTGGATTAGTAACAATTTTGATTTTTGAAGAGGTAGATATGAAGAGGTGGTCTGTAATTTTGGATCTGTAGGTTGGTAAACTAGGTAGGAAAGCAGTTTAGGAAGTTAGATAATTGTCAAGTGCTCAACCTATTTAAAGGAGGTATTTTCAGTTTGATGTTGTTCAATACACATTTTCTTGAGAATAGATAAAGTGAAGTGCTATAAAGATGTGCTCGTCGCTTGAGCTTAATTCCTAGTATCAATTCTATATTTTTGTTTGTGAGTGTTGAGAGAATTCAAAGTGCAAGTCAATGTGTTTGTTAGATGGTGGATTCCATAGCAATGATCTTCATTCTGTGTGTTTGATCTTGAGTGAAGGGCAATCGAAGCAATGCCTTGATAGATCTGAGAGGAATTGTAGTGTTGGTAGTATTTTGAATTTGTGAGTGTTGTGTTGAATTGACATGAAGCAATTTTGATCAAGGAATTTGTTCCTTCAGTGGAGGGGTGGAATATAATTTAATATAATATAGAGGCAAGGTCGTTTTGCAATGAAGTAGTTTTTTTTGAGAGAGACTAAATCATCACAATCGAGATTGTTTGGAAAGATTTGATGGATTTGTGATTAGGAGTGTTAATTTGTAATGAGACTTCAAGTCAATGCTTGCTACTCTCTTTTGGGTGTGGTTTTTACCCAAGAGGTGAAAGAAGAATTCAAGACAAACCATGTTTGTTACTGTTTGACTTCATATTTGGAAATTTCTGACTCTGTGTGAATAAAATTTACTTACCTGATTACTGCAAAAGTAATATTTATCGGGTTGTGACATTATGAGTAGAGCACTACAACCCCACGGTGGATTGGAGAAAGAAAGTAGTGAAAACTAGTTAAGGAAAGATTCTTGGGATTAAAGGAAGATCACAAAGGCAAGAGTTGCCTCTGTATGTCATTAGGACAACATCTATTGTTAAGATAGATAGATAGTTCATGGGTTTAATAAGAACAATCCAGAGTGCCTAGCACAATGGACAAATT
Organism: Lunularia cruciata; assembly: GCA_948567375.1. Taxonomy (NCBI): domain Eukaryota; kingdom Viridiplantae; phylum Streptophyta; class Marchantiopsida; order Lunulariales; family Lunulariaceae; genus Lunularia; species Lunularia cruciata. The sequence continues at coordinate 31,203,894 of OX419758.1, forward strand.
CTTGAGAATAAAAGATGTGGTCAATGAGTTCCAAAATGTCTTTCTGGATGAATTACCCATAAGTTTACCACCAAAAAGAAAATTAGATCATAAAATTGAGATACTTCCTAGAAATACATCCCTTGTAAGGCCTCATATTAACTATCACCTCATGAGTTGGAGGAGTGTAAGGCTAAAATCAAAGTTATGTTGCAAAAGAGGTTTATTCAACCCAATGTATCACCATATGGGGCTCTTGTATTGTTTTTGAAGGACGGAACAATGCATGTGGGCATCGACAATCTTAGGGCCTGAATCAAAAAATGGTGAAGAACATATATTCATTATCTTGCATGGATGACTTGTTTGATCAACTCAATGGAGCAAGGCAAGTCACCAAACTTGATTTGTGGAGCAGATACAACCAAATCAGAATTTAGGAAGAAGACATACAAAAAATGACCTTTTGAACAAGGTATGGTCACTTTGAGTACTTGGTGATGCTATTTGGCTTCACGAATGCTCCAACCACTTTCATGAGTTTGATGAATGACATATTTTATCCGTACTTGGATAAATTTGTTATCATTTTTCTTGATGACATCTTAGTCTACAATAGGATGCTCATAGAGCACAAGCAACATTTGTGAGAAGTCCTCTAGATTTTGTGATAGAATCAATTGTTTACCAAAATCTCAAAGTGTGAGTTTGGAAAATCTGAAGTAGACTCTGGGGGCATAGAGTGAGTGCACAAGGTATCCAAGTGTCAACAAATAAAATAGAAGTAATTCAAAAATGGAGTGCTCTAGAAGTTCAGATTCAACTCAAGAGTTTCTTGGGATTGATTGGGTTTTATAGTCAATTTATCAATGACTTCTCCAAGATTGCATAGCCTCTAACAACACTATTAGGCAAGGGGAAGAAGTCAATAAATGGAACCACACAAGAATTATCCTTTTAGGAGTTGAAAGACGCATTACTACTTGCACCAATCTTGAAATAGTATCACCCAAAATGTCCAATCAAGATAGCTATAGATGCATCAAGTGTAGCAATAGGAGTATTCTTACAACAAGAATGGCAAGATGGATGGTACACAATTGCACATTTTTCTTGTAAGTTGTTACTAGTAGAATGCAACTATCACATTACCAAACAAGAAGAGTCCTTGCAACCAAGCATTAGAAGCACTATTTGAGTGAGAAGGCATTTGTGGTAGAGACAAACCACAAACCTCTTGTCTACCTCAAGACACAAAAAGACTTTTCTTGTTGACAGATTTGGTAGGCAGAGTAGAGACAAAAATTCAACATGACAATCAAATATGTGGAAGGCAAGAAGCTAATGTAGATGCATTCACAAAAATGCCAATGGCAAATAGTTTGGTGGTGGAAGTCAAGATGAACCCTAAATTCTGGCCCAAGATTCTTGTTATTAAAAAATTGATCCACAGATTGTAGGTGCTCAATCATCCAAAGGCATCACCATCACCCAAGGACTCACCTTTCGTGATGGCAAGTTATGGATCCAAAATGACACGGATCTAAGAACCACCATCCTAGCAAAATATCATGATTCTACCATTGCAAGTCATGTTGGAGTGGACAAGACCTTGGATGTGGTCAAATGTCATTACTATTGGCCCAAGATGAGCAACGATATGATGGAATATGTTTGGGGCTGCCTACTTTTTCAACAAAATAAGGCTTCTAATCAAGCTCCCACAAGACTCCTCCAACCTCTCCTCACTCCTACTCAACGTTGGGAACAAGTAAACATGGATCTAGTTTTGAATTGCCCAAGACAACCTCTGGGTTTGACTCCATCATAGTCTTTGTTGACCAACTCAGCAAAATGATTCATGTGCATCCTACCACCAAGGATGTGACTACCCTGTAACTAATTCAATTGTACTTAGATGTAGTATTTTCCCATCATGGCTTGTCTTGAGCGCTCATCATAGATAGAGGTACTCAATTCACTAGTTTGTTTTGGAGAACACTCTTAAGGTTCTTCAAAACCAAATTGGCCATGTCCACAACTTACCATCCATAGACCAATGGAAAAATAGAGAGGAGAGATTGCACTATTGAGGACATGCTTTAGGGCTTTACTTTGGATGAGCAAGAGAGTTGGGACACCTTTACTCCCATTGGTGGAATTTGCTTATAAAAATTTAGTGAATGCCTCTACATAAGTCACACCATTCTTCTTCATGTATAGAGAGCATCCTTTCACACCTTAGGCCCGATGAAGGTCCATTTGATGGCTATCAAGGTTGATGTTGTCAACACTTTTGTTTCTGGAATCCAACAAGGTGTAGAGAATGCCAAGCACAAGTCGTAGATCCAAAATTGGTAGAAGTAGTATGCAAATGCACACCGCCAACACATGGAGTTCAATGTGGGAGATAAAGTCTGGCTATCAACCACCAACCTCAAGTTAGTTGGTCCTCATGAGCTTAGACCTTGTTTTATTGGACCTATCTCTATCCTTCATCGCATCTGCACCGTGGCCTATCACCTCAAGCTCCCACCACATATGAAGATCCACCCAGTGTTTCATGTTTCCTTAATATGCACATATGCTCTCTGGCTGCCCCACTTCTATTCCATCCAAGAAAGTTGACCTTGTCCAACACTTGTTGATGAAGTGGAGGAGTATGAGGTCAAACGCATTCTCCAAAAATGCATCTGTGGTACTCGCCATCCACATGTGGAATATATGGTTGATTGGAAAGGGTACCCACTACATGAGGCAACATGGGAGCCAATAGCCAACTTGACCAACACACCAATGTTAGTTCAATCTTTTGAGCAACAAATTTGCAATGAGGATGTTGTGTCATAAAAGGGGGGAGGTCTGTAATACAAGCAACTAGATATATTATCTGGATGTGAAAATTGGCTTGGTAACATCTAGAAGGATATTTTTTATAATGGCTAGGAAGATTAGACAAAGGTATCACCAAAAGAGTAATTCTACAAATAGGGCAAAAGCCAAAAATAGCTTGAAAACTTTAAAGCCAATTTCAGAGGCCTAAACAGATGAATTAGGTATAAAAATAGAACAAATTTTCCTTCCATGGAAAATAGGCTTACCTTCTCCTCCTATGAATCATTTCATTCTGAGCTTTCCAATGGTACCTCACCCATGCAATTTTGAGCTCCTTACAAGAAGATTCCATAAAGATTCTTTTTAGTCAAACCCATTTGACCAACTAGATAGGATAAGGGTTGACATGTCACCCATCTAAACAACTAGTCCAAGGGTGGAGCTTGCTGACAGGTCACCAATCCTTGTATCTGATCCAAGGGTGGAGCTTCTTTTGAAGGGATCCTCTTTGCTATATACTAAAGAGAAGGTGCTCTTATGCGGCATCGGAGTATTGAGTGTGAAACTTGTGTTTTTCTCTCGTGTATCTCTCTTGGAGAATTCTCTTGTCCTTGGAGTATTACAATAGATCACCCAAGAAGACATCTTGAACTCTTTGACCACATCTTGCAATTTCTTTGGAATTTGTCCATCAAGTTATGCACTCTAGACTTCTCTTATTAGACCATTGAAACATCTATATGTCTAACAAATAGCTATTGTCCCTATGACATAGAGAGGAAATTCTTGCTTATGAGGGCTTTCTTTAACCCTAATGATATTCCAATGGCAAGTTCTCACTATTTTCTTCTTCTAATTGACCATAAGGTTGTAATGCTCCATCCATGACAAGCCTAAGATTGCATCATAACAATCTAATCATATCACTTATCACTCAATTGCTTCTTGATACTCTCATATAGAGAGTGTTACTATTCTAGGTAATAACCCAAACCTCTATGTTTGCCCATAAGGTAACTCTACTTCTTCTCATCCTTCTCTAGATCCATCCTTAATCTTATTGCAACAGAGCAAGACAAGAATTTCTATGTTACTTCAAGGTTATCAATACTCTTGCTTGATTGCTTTTAGGACTCCATGACAATCAATTGTGAGTTTGTCTCCCTTGATCTTTGCACACTAGTCCTCTTCCTCCTCTTGCTTTTTTTCTTCTGCATTAAGCTAATAAGGCTACAAGGTACATTTATTGGTGATCTTTATTTTTTGATGTGATTTTTGCATCCTCCTCTTCAATTCATCTCTCCATGTTCTTGTGTAGCATCCATTTGTGCATGTATGTGCTATTGTGATATTTATTTTGATATTATAAATACTTAAGAGATATTATTTATATAGAGATAAAGGATGGTTTTGCATTAGTTATGATTAGTTAAATTTAATCATAACTAAGATAAAGTGGACCTTATTTTAGAGGAGGTAGAAAAGATGAGCACCACTCTTTTGGATTCTAGTGTACTGACTTGGTATTATTGTTAGTTGTTTGGCTTTGAAGAAAAAGTTAAGAACTCTTAGACCTACAAGCCTTTTTGCTTTGGACTCTTCTATAGTCTAAGGATAGCCCATGTGAAGGAATCCTTGATTTAGTGGTTGTGTCAAGATAAGACCACATGCTTAGGAGAATATTCCCATAAGTATGGATATTCTTTTACACTTTTGACTTTATTCTAACTTTTAGTCTAGTAACTTGAGTTACTCTAGTAATTAATAACTTTGGTGCGTAATTATTTCACAAGTATATAAACTAGGGGTGAGGAAGTACTCATAATCCTTTGATTTGCAACCATCTCTATCTCATTGAATTGTCTAGTAGGCAATGGTTGAGTCTTGGAGTGTTAGCATTGGAGCAATATGATGGAGTTGGAGCTCCTTGCCTTCTTAGCCAATGGTGCACTACCATAATAGCCATCATAGGTTCATCTTGAGGGAGAGACATGTTGGGTCATACTTTTGGTTCTATTGCCAAGAACTTTCTAGAAGGCAAGATAATGTTATGTGTATAATTTATATTAGAGAGGAGTAGGCTATAAGAGTTCACTTGGAGAGAACATTAGGGGAGGACAAGGCCAAACTTATATTAGAGAAATTGGACCCATTTGTATACCTTGTAGATTATTATGATGTTTTTGAGATGATATCGTACATATTATACCTGAGAGAATTTGGAAAGATTGTGTGAAGCGGATTGCAAATTTTGAGGATTATGGTGATTTTGGGCAAAACCTTTAGTTTGAGATCTGGACTTGAAATTTTCACAAAGGATAGCTTGGATTATATGTTATGTAGGACACTTGAAATTATTGTAAGAGTTGCTACATCCATTGAGCTAGATTTTTGGAAGGTGGTAGGGTAGACTGTTCTTGCAAACTACACACTCTTTGGAAGTTTATACAGAGTTTGCCATTTCTTCATTTTTCATTAGATGATTCAAACACTTCTCAAAAACTTTGAGTACATAGTGTTTTACCTTTTGGCCAAAGAATTAAAGAGAGATTGTTCTTGCATTGGAAGTTATGAGTTTTTAAAGTAATGGGGTGGTTTTCAGATCAAATATGAAATATAGGTGTTGAATAGAAAGGTGCTTAGGCTAAATGACTCAATGAAAAGATCTCAAATTTTCCAAGAGATGATGCCTTGGAATCTTGACCAAGTGTGCAAAATTTTGTAGTATTGTGACATACTAATTGAGAGAATTTAGTGAGATTGTAAAAAGGTATCAATTTTGGAGAGTTGAGATCTCATGCATGAGGAGTGTGAGAGTAACCAAGGCATGTTTGAAGATTTAGATTCATCTTGGGAAAGTGGAGGGTCATGAAGAGTGGAAGTTGAGGCTATGCAATGTTCCCTAAGGTGATTATAAGGGTTGATTTGAAAAAAAAAGAGTTTAGAATAGAATTTTATGAGAATATTAAGAGGATCCCAAAACATACACTTATTGGAAGAAAGAGTGATTCTAAGTGCTTTTTTATGGAAAGAAGGGACATAAGGCAAGCTCATGTTCTTTGACCGTTGAGAGCAAGAGATTGAGGGAAAGAAGAGGTTTACTTGACTTGGGATTGCATGTTGGACCTTCTTCACCAAGATTTGAAGGAAGAAGATCTAAGACCAAGGAGTTGTGGAGGTTTGTGGAGTGGAAGGACTATTAGAAGAACATGAGTGTAGTGGAGTGACATCATTTTTAGAGACTTTGGTGAAAGATCTTGGAGAGAGTCATAGTATAATTATAGAGAAACTATCACCTTTATCAACTAGTTCACAAGGTTAGTGATGGAGATAATCTTTCAACTTATGGATAAACTATCCATGAGAGTTTGATAAAATATGCACTCTAGGTTTTGATCTTGCTATAGAAATCTTGGAGAAACTTGAACCTTTTGTGTTTCCTAGAGTGGATTACTCTCAAATGGTGTTAGTTATGTCTATACTCTATTAGTGATAGAGAGAGAGAAAGAAAAGAAAAAAAATTTGAGAGAAAAGGGAAAATAGTGAGGAGCTAAGATGGGAAAACTTTTGGTTTTCTTTGGCAAGAATGGAAAACATATAGAAGATTTTGTGAGAGACTTCAAGAGAGCTTGTGTAGGAAACAATGAGGGGAGGAAGAATGAGTGGGCCTCATATGGTACCCACATTTTTTGTTATGATGATTTTTGAAGAAGTGTATTGAGATTGTACAAAGAAAAGAATGGACTTATGTATCTTTGGAGTAAATCCAAAGAAGTTGACTTTGGGTAAGGAAAAGGAAGTACTCGGGTTGGGCTTACAAAGAGACAAACCCAAAGAAGAGTGTCTTTGGAACAGGAAGTTCAGGCTAATACAAAAAAGATGTAACAACCTTTTTGCGGGTCAGGCAAGTCAAGAAAGTACACTTAAAGAAATGGCGGAGGTAGGAGAAGAATAATTTGAGAGTGACAAGAAACAAACATGCAGAAGAAGTGGGAGTTGATTTCAAAATTGACCAAAGAATGACTGCACCTCAAAGTATTATAAAATTGAGATTGCATAGGAGGGAATCAAACATGTCAAGTAGATACCCTATCTCTCTGAGTAGTTTTCCTATAGTAATGTGTGTCAATAAGCCAATTGAGAGTGAAATTTTAGAAGACCAGAAGGGGTTCATGAGAGGGTATAATCTTCCAATTCTGAAGAACTCATGAGTGAATCATGGAAAAGAAGAGTAAGAATGCACTTGCAATGAGGAGTTTTGCAATTTGGGAATTAGATGTAGTAGCTAGAATCAAAGTCCTGAGCAGACTTTGTATTACATTTTTGGCCTACAATTAGAATGTTAATTTTCTAGGTTTCATGGCAAAGATAGCTGCCAGGAATTGCGAGGAAGTCCCCAAAGTAATGCAGAAGAGAGGAATTCCGTCTTGATATACTAAGTCGGATTGGAAGCTAGTACTAGGGAAAGAAGCGGGAGATGCAACTAGAGTCACCTTCTGTAGGAAGTGTGAAGCTGTAGAAGACGAAGACCAAGAACAAGAACAAGAACAAGAACAAGAACAAGAACAAGAACAAGAAGAAAAATTTGAGGAGGTGGAGTACTTGTCACAAATTGTGGGTCCATTGTTGTTGCAATTGAACAAGAAGAAGAAGGAGATACAAAAAATCATCTTGAGGTGAAGAATGAGTTGCAGGTGATGAAGTATTTGATTGAAGAAGCAAGAGAATTGAAGGGAAGAAGAAGTTGAAGAACTTTGGATGGATGTAGTCTTAAGGAAGAAGACTATGGAGAATTGGAAAGAGCATTTTGATCAGCAAGGAAGAGAGATGAACTTTCAAGCCAAAGACTTGAAGGAGCAAAAAGCATTGATTGAGAAGATGAAAGATGAGGTAAGCAAAGCTTGTATTGAAATCATACATGCAAAGGCAATGGCAGCTATGATGGAGCAAGAGTTAGAGAACCTGAAGAAGAGTGCAACAGAGAAAGATCAAGCCTAGAAGAGGGAGTTAGCGGTCAGACACCAAGAGGAAGAAAGATTGAGAAGTCTGGTAAGAAGTGCTGATAGGCAGATTACTTAGTATATGGAGGAGAAGAAGATGTTTGCAGCCAAGTACAAAGATGAGTTAAAGATGTATAGAGAAGAGTTGAAGGCAGAATGATATCAGGAGTTAGTAGGAGAAGTTGTTGGGAGAATGAGAGTGATGTTGAGCACAAAATCTGAAGGGAAGCTGGAGGAAGCGAGACTACATGAATTGAAGTTGCTTGTGTGGGAAACTCAGAAGAGGAGAGCAAAGGATGTAGATATGAACAATCATTTGATTTGCTTGAAAGAAATAGTAGATAGGAAGATGTTAGAGGTAGGAGACAATATGTGTCTCAAATTAGATTTAGTAAATTTGGATTTAGAGAGACTTTGGAGTAGTATGAAAGAAGATAAGAAGTCCAAAGTTGTAGAAGTAGGAGTGTAGGTGTCTTTGGATCAGTTATTTGAGACATTAGAGAAGATTGGGTCAAAAGATAAAGAGATAGAAAGGTTACCCATCAGTGAAATTGTAGTTTAGAGTAAAGAAGTAGTAGAAATAGAAGGCATTAGTAAAAGAAGAGAGATCCAAAGAAGGAGAAGTGATATGAGGATCATCAGATTTGGAAGCCAAAGTTGAGGTTGACATCGGATCGGATTAGTAACAAATTTGAGATTTGAAGAGGCAGATATGAAGAGGTGCATTGTCATTTTGGATCTACATGTTGGAAGAGTTGTTGTAGAACGGTGTAGTTGTTAGTTAACTATTAGTGCTTTGCTTATTTAAAGGAGGCATTCATAATAAAATGTTGTTCAATATTCATAATTTCTGAAGATAGATAAAGCAAAGTATTGATTCTCATTGCTTGTCACTTGAGCTTAATTCCAAGTATCAAGTTTGTGTTTGTGTTTGTGAGTGTTTGGAGAATTTCAAAGTGCAAGTCAATGTGCTTGTTGGATTTTGTAGACTTGATCTTCATTCTGTGTGTTTGATCTTGAGTGAAGTGCAATCGGAGTAATGCCTTGATAGATTTGAGAGGAATTGTAGTGTTGGTAGTATTTTGCACTCATGAGTGTAGCAATGTTGTGTTGTGGTTTGCATAGCCCGTAAAAAAGTGAATTATCAATTTTATCTCCACATTAGTGTAGTAGGTTTTTTGCTAGATCCAATGGATAAGATGCTGCCATGTGAGCAATCTATGTACATGTATGTGATTGGACACGTGGGTTACAATCTTATCATGTTTGAGAGCTCTAATGAAAATAGATGAGGGCGAGAGGAGAGAGAGGTGTGTGTTTAGTCAAGGAGTCTCGAGGGAGAGGAGGACATTGGGAGTGAGAGTTGTAGTAGTGCGCAAGTGGTAGAACATTAGAGGAAGAATTTGAGCATGAGATGTCTCATGCTCCCAATCTGCCAGTCTCAAATCCTTTTCTCATCAAGCTTTAGATTTTGCATTGTGATGGCTTACGGGACTGGTTGGTGGTACGTTTTGGGGTGATCTTCATGGAGTTGGTGATGGGAAACCCGGATCCTTTCATCCTTCTGGTGCTTACTTATGAGCATATCTGGGACTTGGAAAATATATGTGGTTCTATAGTTGAGGAATGCCTAAATTTTTGCTCATAAGCTTCAAGGTGGAGTTTTGGGGTCCATTTGTCAAAAAAGAAAAAGACTGAAGGACAAATGTGCAAGAGATTGGGTTACAAGAGAGAAGTCTAGAGTTTTTTGACCATCAAAGGAGTTCAAGGAGGCCATTTGGAGAACAAAGGACATGGTTGGAAAGACAAGTTTGTAGGGTACAATTTGAAGACATAAATCACACAATTTAAGCTGATTTTAAGAAGGATATGATTGATTGAATCAAGGGGGGTAAAATTCATACCCTAGAGCACAAAGTAGACAATTGAGAGAGCTTCTTTAGATGTTTTCACTATGTGTTAGTGAAATTGGAGATAAGAAAAAGTACTAACAATATTGAGCACAAGAAATTTCAGTCTTGGATCAATTTCAAATCAGATCTGGTTGATTGAAGTTGAAGCTCTTGAGGTGTAAGGTGATGGAGAAGAGCTAGTGATCAGGTTTGGAGTTTTGGTCACTCCCAAAGTTGTGGTTTGAGATACCTTATGAAAATTTCCAGTCTTGTTATTGATTAAGTTGTGCACTTTTTTGTGAATTTTTCATGTGAATTCTTTAAATAGAGTATTCAGGGTCTTGGATTAAGTATACTTGGGTCTGCAAAGCACACAAGTTAGCATAGCTCAAGAATTAATTCATATCTAGGGATTGGGGTTGGACTAGGCCATCAAACTTTTCAGAGTGTTAATCAAGAGCGGAACAAACTACTGTGGAAAATTCAGTCGGCTTTGGACTTATAGAGAGTGAGATCTGATGCAACAAGTTTTACTGAAAAGACTATTATAAGATTGGAGCAATAATTCTTTCTTCAATCTCTTTGAATGTCAATTCTCTCACTATTGTGACTATAATTGAGAGTTCAGATTTCCAAAGTGTTTTTTGAGGATCAAGTGTACATCTGATTTGGAAATCAAGGGAAATTTGGCAAGAACCATGGGCAAAACCCTAAAAAGGGGATTTCAAAATTAGGGTGAGAGTTGCAAAAACTTGGCAAACTTTGAGAGCTTGCCAGGGGAGTTGTAGTGATCTAATTGAGGTCTATTTTATATCATTGAAAACATTATCTCATATGATTTCCATTGAATCCTAGAACACTTAAATCAAAGATATATAGAAAGAGTTATGTTCATATGAGCTGCACAAAGTTTTCCCTATCAAGAAGAAATAGGAAATCCCCACATGGAGTAGGAATTTTTTGAGATCTGAAGTACAGCTTGGAGGAGACTTGGAGAACAGATTGAAATTAGCTTGATGATAGAGCACAAAGGCTTTGAAGCTCTTTTCCAACAAAAAGCACAAAGAGTTGTTGCCGTATTCCTATGATTGGATCCTCTTTATGCTTGCATGCTTGTTTGTATGCCCAATTGGTTTGGATTGGTGTGCGTGCGTTGTGTATAGGTTCTTTCCTTCTAGGAGTGCTATGTGTTTCTCCTTGGTAATGTTGGAAGTGATGACCAATAGACCAAGAGTGCATGTTGTGATGATAGGTTAGGTTGCCCGTCACTACCCTACCCGATAGCAAGAATACTAATTATGAGAGTGGAGGGTTTTGACTGTTAGGTAACACGCATGTTCAGATGAGTAGTTATAGGTTTACCTATAGCCTCTAATATAAAATCTCCACAGCTAGGCACCTTGTGTATTCCCAGAGAGAGAAAAGAAAAGTACAACAACCTGAGTTTGATGTGAAACAATTTTGATTGAGGAAGTAGTGCCTTCAGTGGAGGGGTGGAACCCAATTTTGAGACAAGATTGTTTTGCAGTGAAGTAGCTATCTTTGGGAGAATCTAAATCATCATAACCAAAGTTGGTTTGGAAAGATTGGATAGTATTGTGATTATGGAGTATTAATTTGTGGTGAGACTATGATTAGTGCTTGTTATTCTCTTTTGGGTGTGGTTTCTACTTGAGAGATTAAAGATGCAACCAAGAAGAACTGAAATTGTTACATCTTACTTCATATTTGACCATTTTTGACTTGTATCTTTGTGGGAACAAACTTTATTTACCTGATTATTGTGGTACCCATATTTAAAAAAAAAAGTTTTCATCTTATTTTTGAAGAAGAAGTGTACAGACAAAGTCATATTGTACCCGTATGGCATCAAAAGGCAAAGAATGGTATCCTTGGGTTGTAACCCACAGTAAAGTGACTTTGTGAAAAAAAAACAAAGAACTTGGATTGGTCTTGTCAACATTCAACCTGAAGTAAGGAAACATTGTATCGGGGTGCTTAACCTGAGGCAAGGACAATGTAACAACTTTCCTTTGGGGTTGGATATTCAAGAAGTACCACACACAAAAATGGCTGGCCTATGAGCGGGGGAAAATTGACAAGAGCATGCAAAAGGTGTGATTTCTTGGTAGAAGCTTGAAGTGAAGAAAGATTGAGGAGACGTGCCACTATAAGATTTGGGATTGAGACAAAGAGATGACAAGTAACTTCCTATCGCCATTAAGGAGTCGTCCTGATGGAGATCAAGGAAAAAGGATTATAGTAAGTGACACATTTGTGCATTGAGAGGAAGTCAAGATTGTTAGTCCGAGAATCAGGCAAAAGAGTTGTCACCAACCTAGAGTGGAGGAGAGTAATATGGGAGGTGGAAAGAAGAACTTTGAATTTTTAGTGAGAAATCATGCAATTTGGAGGTTAGATGTGATTGCCAAAATTAGAGTCTTGAGTAGTCTTTGGATCACATTTTTGGCATGGAATTAGAACCTTAGCTTTCCAAGTTTCATGACCAAGATAATAAAGAGTAAGCGGCTTGATGGACCCAAGGCAAATGGTAAGAGAGGAAATCCGGCTCAATGGACAGAGTTGGATTGGAGGTTAGTAGTTGGAAGAGAAGCGAGTGAGGAGCAGGGAGCCACATTCTTGGAGAGAGGAGAGGTAGCTGAAGAAACCCAAGAAGTAAGAGACATCTTTTCTTCAAAACGCATGAAGAATGGATATAAGGTTGAGAGTTATAAGGACCCTATGAGGAGAGGCATTGTAGGAGCAATGATGGCCATCTTCAAGCCGTAGCAAATGACTTATGTGATGAAACACCAAGTGGTGTTTTTCCATAAGATGTTTGCAAGGGAACTCATTAATTGGGCAAAGTGCTTTCATCAAAGTATGAGACAGATGGTGTGGAATTTATGGGATAAGACACCTCCACACTACATTGTGCCATTTGCAGCCCATTTTTACTTGGGATTGAATCTATTGAATGAGGTGGAACAACACAAGATGGTGTCACACTTTCATCCCAACTTGAGGAGAGATGCTGATGTGGATGAGCAATAGTACATTCTTTAGATGAGAAGCCATGATGAGTACTACACACAGACAGGGTAGAGTGTGAGATTAGCGATGACTGCTCCAAAGTCAAAGAATAGGCGTTGACCTAACAAAGAAGTAGCTATGAGACCACAAAAGACCAAGAAAGTGAACCAAAAGAAGGACATGGTGGTAATAGCATTGTTGGAGAAAGAATTAGAATATGAGGTTGAGTACAAGATAGAAGACTCAAAGAGAGAAGAGGAACCCAAACTCACATTGCAAAGTGGTGAAGCAAGTAGCAAGAGTGAGGACAAAGTGGAGATGCAGCCAATACTAGAGGGAGAAGAGGGAAAGCTAGAGATGGCAAACAAAGATAACCAAAAAGAAGAAGAGGAAGTTCCAGAGAAATTGGAGAAGAAGGTTATCATTCAAAGAGGTATCCAATCAATGAGAAGCGCGATGCATGAGGCAAGGCCAAGTTGAAGAACAGAAATGGAAAGTGCGAGTTTGGAGAGCAAGAAATCAATTCCAATCAGGCAACTCCGACTGAGGAGAAGAGTGTTGGGCAAAGAGGCAAAGAAGGAGAAAAGCCCGCAAGCAAAAGGGAACTAGACTAGAGGGTTAGAGTATCTATGGGAGATTGTCTACCCGTTGCTGATGAAGTTGGAGGAGAAGAGGAAAGAAATGCAATCAGAGTATCCTAAAGTAAAAATTGTGTTGCAAGTGTTGGCGCGGTTAGAAGAAGAAAACTTGGAGTTGAAGGATAGTATAACGTGAGGAGAGGAGCAAAGGGAGATACTACAAGTAGATGCAGTAGTACAGAATCAGTTGATTGAAAATTTTAAGAGAGAAGAAGGGAGTAAAGATAGAATAATAGAGCATAATGTCATAGCCTGGGAAAGATTGTAACACCCATTTGTGCATGTGTGTGGTATTGTGATAATTAGCTTGGTATTACAAGTACTTAAGAGATATTATTTATATAGAGATAAATAATGGTTCTATATTAGTCATGGTTAGCTAAAGTTAGTCATAGCTAAGATTTTCGGGGACCTTACTTCAGAGGAAGTAGAAAAGATGAGCACAACTACTTTGGATTTTAGTGTGTTGACTTGGTATTATTCCTAGGTGTTTGGCTTTGAGGAAGGAGTTGAGAACTCTTGGGCCCGCAAGCCTTTTTGTTTTGGATTCTTCTATAGTCCAAGGATAGCCTATGTGAAGGAATCCTTGACTTAGTGGTTGGGTCAAGATAAGATCACATGCTAGTGGAATATGCCCATGTGAATGGATATTCCTTTCTACTTTTTGACTTTACTTGACTTTTAGCCTAATAACTTGAGTTACTCTAGTAATTAGTAACTTTGGTGTGTAACTATTTCACAAGTATATAGGGGTGAGGAAGTACTCAACATCCTTTCATTTGCAGCTATCTCTCTCTCAATGAGTTCTCTGGTAAGCAATGTCTTGAGTCTTGGAGTGTTAGCCTTGGAGGAGTGTGATGGAGTTGGGGTTCTTTGCCTTCTTAGTCCATGCTACGCTACTATAATAGCCATCAGAGGTTCATCCTGAGTGAGAGACAGGCCGGCTCACAAGACAAATAGCTATATATGAAATCTTGAGGCAACAATTTGCTGATTCTTGATTAGAAATCATCTATGCTATGGCAAGGGTAGTAGCAAAAGAGCAAGAACTTGATAGAGTGATGCAGAGTGTAGAAGAAAAGAAGCAACTCTGGCAAAGAAAGTTAAGAGTGCGGTATAGAGAAGAAGAAAGATTCAGAAGCTACTTTGTAATTTGGAAAGGAAGATAATGCAGAAAGAGAAGGAGAAGGAGAATGTGAAGGCCAAATTTGAGGCAGAACTAGCAATGTACCGGGAAGACTGGCAAGTGGATCAGGATCAAAGAAGGATGAGGCTCAAGCCATTGAAGGAGATAGTGGTGAAGATGAATGCAATGCTTAGTAGTGAAGCAAGTATAAGAATTGAAGAAACAAGGTTGCACAAGTTAAGACTGTTAGTGCAAGAGACGAGGCAAAGAAATGCAAAGGATAAGGATTTGAATGCTTTACTTATTAGTCTCAGAACTCGTGTAGATAGGAAGATATTTGAAGTGGAAGACAACATCACAATTTGATTAGATTTAGTTAAGTTAGAAGTAGATAAACTTTAGAAGGATGTAAGAGTGAAATCCAAAGTAGAGGAAGTAGGAGTACAAATGTCTTCGGAGTTGACATTGGAGATATTAGAGAAAGATGGGTTGCAAGAAGGACATATAGGTAGATTGCCCATGATAGGAATTGCATATCAAAGTGAAGAGGTGTTAAAATTGGTAGAAGAATTGGTAATTGGTAAACTCAAGGATAGAGTAGTATGTGAGGTTACTTTGGTTTTAGTAGCCAATGAAGAAGTAGACATTGGATTGGAGTAGTAAGAGATTCAAGATTTTGAACGGTAGATATGAAGGTGTAACAATATGGAGTTTAGCAACATAGTTAGTAGAGCTAATGAAGTAGCAAATAAGACAAATTAGCCTAGAATATTCTTGAAGTATCGAGGAAGCTTCTTGGGAAGCTTCCCAGTTAGCTTAGCTTGCATGCCAAGTAGGTGGCTTCTAGAAGGAAGCTTCTTGGTTAACTTGGCTTGCACTCTAAGAAAGCGACTTGAGAAAGCTTCTTGAGAAGCTTCTCAAGGGCCTTGTATGCTACCTAGAAATACCAAAGCCAAAGCTCATGCTAGGCATTTTGAGTTTTCCCTCATTCAAGCATCCCAATATGAGCTTCTATTCTCTTATTTCTCTCCTTGGTCTTGGTCTTTCACATTGGTATCAAAGCAGGAATGAGATGGTTGGAATTTATAGACCACCAAATCCACTTCCACCAAACCATTGGGATTTTCATGTCTAGATATTACCCAAGCATTATTTCACACAATTCATCACCTTGCGCTTTGGGTAGGATTTTCAGCATATGATTACCGTATCTAAGGAACACTTGATACTTCCAGTTGTAACTTATGGAGAACGGTGGACATGCTATATTTATGTGTTAATCAATTAGATAAACTGAGAGTAGTGGAATAGAGTAGTAGCTATGGCGGTAATACCAAATGTTATCCTTGCAATGCAACAACTAAATTGAGCATCTTACTTGATTGTTGGATGAACGAGACCAGCAACGACGAGAACATATAGAGAGAGCGTCAGTTCAAGATGGAGAAGATTGCATTTGATTTCTAAAACCCAAGGTGTTTGAAGGCAAGAATCTTCCGGGCACGGTGGAGAATTTTTTGTTTGATTGCAAATGTTACTTTGAAGCCACCAATCTTCAAGACGAGCAAAAACAAATTCTCTTGGCTCCTAGCATTTGGATGGTGTGGCAAAACTTTGGTGACAATTCCAAGTGGAGCAAGCTGAACAATAAATTGTTGCACTAATTTTGATGTAGGCAGAATTCAAGGATGCAATACATGGTCAATTTCAAACTATAAATGCCATCCGAGCCGCACAAGATAAATTTGCAAAGTTGAAGCAAATTGGCTCAATAAGGAGCTACATCATACAATTTGAGAACATCATCATACAAATTCTAGATAT
Organism: Lunularia cruciata; assembly: GCA_948567375.1. Taxonomy (NCBI): domain Eukaryota; kingdom Viridiplantae; phylum Streptophyta; class Marchantiopsida; order Lunulariales; family Lunulariaceae; genus Lunularia; species Lunularia cruciata. The sequence continues at coordinate 31,220,221 of OX419758.1, forward strand.
CCAAGAAGATGAAGTTTTGGATTAATTTGTGCAATGATTGAAGTCACTAACCAAATTGGAGGTGACCATGCGGGAGCCACAAAACATAGAAGAAGCCATGCAATTGGCTTAGCGTTTTGATTCCTTGGTTACAGCAACTTGGTCTTGACCTTGACCTACAAGAAATCTACTAGTACACTACACATGAGTGGAAGAACCAATACCAATGGAAATTGATGTTATTTAACGGAGACCACTTGGTTCAATGGATAGAGAAAGATTGCAACAAAATAGAGGTTTCTTTTATTGTTGCCAAGTTGGACATCGCACTGTTGAATGTCCACTTAGGAATGAGTGACCTCGACAAGTTGCCCGGATGGAGTTTGTGGAATAGAACGATCTAGGAAATGAAGAATCCCAATAGGAGATTTTGAGTCACCTATTAGGAGCTTGATTTGTTCTAATGGGATTGAAGGCTTGACCTATGCAAGTTTGCTTCACTTCCAAGGTACGATATCTACTCAGGGTTGTAAGATTTTGGTTGACTCTAGAAGTTTGGAGAATTGCATGTTTATGCAAATAGTAAAGGAATTGGGTATTCCTATCAAGCTAGTGATTGGAAGTAGATTGATGATGGCGGATGGTAGACAGGGTTCTACATTTTGTATCTCACATCCTGTTACCTTCAAGATTGGGAAAGAGTATTTGGAGTGTATGAGGTTTGTAGTAGCACCTCTACACTATGATATCATTCTCAATCTACCTTGGCTTGAACATCATAAAGTTCAATTTGATTGGACCCAACAATAAATTCAAGTACAACACCAAGGTAGGAATTTCCAACTAGGTTGTCTGGCACCTTTGAGTAAGACACCTAAAAATAGTTAGTCCCAAGATAGGAAGTTTGTCGAGAAGGTAGCCGTAGAGCAAACCTTGAAGAGAGATGAGTCCCAAGAGGGGAATTTTTCCACGAAGGCAACCATGGAGCAAGCTTGGAAGAGAGATGAGTTCCTAGAAGAGAAGTTGATTAGTAAAGCAGCCATAGAGCAAGCTTTGGAAGAAGATAAGTCTGTATTCACTGATGTGGATCAAGCCGATTGCACAAGAACAATCTAAGGAGGGCCAAGAGCCTCATCAAGCAATGGTTGATTGGATAGTTCAGGAGTTTGCAAATGTGTTTCTGGATGATCTGCCAAAGGGATTACCCTCCGATTGAGGTATGCCCTAGAAGATGAAGTTACTGCCAAGGAGTACTCCAATGAGTAGACCGATCTATCAGCTCTCAGCAAAGGAGTTGGAGGAGTTGTGAACAACACTTATAGAGTTGTTGGAGAAGGACTTCATACAACATAGTACCTCTCCTTGGGGAGCACCGGTACTATTTGTTCCAAAGAAGGATAGAGGACTTCATTTTTGTATTGATTACCGTGGGCTCAATAAGCAAACCATGAAGAATGCATATCCCTTGCCTAAGATTGATGACTTGCTTGATCAACTAAGTGGAGCACGCTACTTTTCCAAGTTGGATCTTTGCAGTGGCTATTGGAAAATTCCTATTGATAAAGAGGATGTGCAAAAGATTGCCTTTTGCACAAGGTATGGGCATTTTGAGTGGAGAGTTCTACCTTTCAGACTCACTAATGCTCCAACGGTTTTCATGGATCAGATGCATTGGGTGTTGGATGGACTATTGGATTGGTCTGTGGTGGCATTCTTGGATGATAGCTTAATCTATAATAAGACAGAGGTAGAACACGTGAATCATGTGCAAGAAGTCCTAAGACGACTACGACAATGGAAATTTTACTGCAAGAAGCTGAAGTGAGCCTTTTGGTAGAAGAGGTTACCTTCTTGGGTCATAAGATCTCATCAGAAGGAATCAAGATGTAAGAAGAGAAAATCAAGGCCATAACTAATTGGCCTACCCCAAAGGATGCTACAAAAGTACAAGCATTCAATGGATTTGTCAATTTTTACTAACGGTTCATCCACTATTATTGTCATGTGGCTGCACCATTGACTGACCTCTTGGGAAAGAACTTGAGCTTCTAGTGGACCACCAAGCATGAAGAAGCATCCTAGAAGTTAAAGCATATGGTGTCTTCAAGACCCATTCTTCAACCATATGATCCTCAATTACCTTGTGTGGTTGATTTTGATGCTTCTAACTTTGCAATTGGAGGTGTGTTGCAACAAGAATTCCTTGATGGACTACATTCCATTGCCTTTGTGTCTCGCCAACTAAATACAACTAAAAGAAATTACTCTGCTCAAGATCATGAACAACTTGCAATGGTATATGCCACCAAGGTATGGAGGCATTATCTCTTGGGGAAACAAGTGATCATGCAAACTAATCACAAGCAATTGTTGCAGACCTTACACTTGGAACACATGAAGAGCCGACATCATTGATAGAAAGAGCAACTCCAATTTTTTGACATCAAACTTGAGTACAAACCAGGTTGGTTCCATGTCATCCCTGATGCTCTATCATGACGACCTGATTTGAAGTCTCTTCCTCTCATCACAATGGTAATTACAACGGTGTCAATTGACCCCAAGGTCCACAATGAGTTTTGGTCAGTTCTACAACAAGATCCCTTCTTCCAAATGGTACATGGTTGTCTAACAGCAGGCAACAAGGAGTGCAACACCTTCTCCTTCAAGGAAGGCCTTCTATTCCATGCAGACCGGATCTATGTTCCAGCCAAAGGTGATCTCCAACTTGTGCGCCTTTAGGAAGCCCATGATCTACCAATATCTGGTCACATGGGGGTGGACAAGACCTTGGGTACCCTCCAACGCCAATGGTGGTGGCCCAACATGACACAAGATGTTTGGGAGTTTTTTTGATCGTGTGAGAGTTGTCAACGCAACAAGATCAGTAACCAAAAGCCGAGTGGACTCCTTCAACCACTTCTCATTCCAACTACTCGTTGGGAACATATGAGCTTAGATCTTATCACCTCCTTGCCCAAGACACAACAAGGTCACACAACAATTGTGATGTTTGTGGATAAGCTTAGTAAACAAATCCATTTGGCACTAATGGTCTATACTACGGATGCTCCAACCTTGGTGCAACTCTACTTCAATAATGTATTCAAGCATCATGGGATGCCATGTGTACTCATCTCCGACCGTGATCCTCGCTTCACCGGATAGTTTTGGCAAGCTCTCTTCTAGATACTTGGCACCAAACTTTCTTTGTCCATAGCTTATCATCCTCAAACTGATGGACAAACTGAATGTGCAAATTGCACCTTGGAAGATTTGCTTCATGCCTTCGTCAACATTCACCATACCAATTGGGATGAATGTCTTGCAGCTGCGGAGTTTGCATACAACAATTCTAAATAGGCAAGCACCAGATTCTCTCCTTTCTTTCTCAATTTTGGCCAAGATCCACTTTTCCTAGATTCTCTTCTTACTCCTCCACCGTCTCAGGCTCCTCATACTTCAACCTTCTTGACAACCATATCCAAATCTCTCCAACAAGCCAAATCTCACTTCCTTGTTGCTCAAAATTGTCAAAATCAATATGCAGACCACCATTGTCGGGATCTCACCTTTGAAGTTGGTGATAAAGTTATGCTATCCTCTAGTAATCTACCCCTCCCACTTGATATCCAAGTTTGTAAACTTACCCCTAATTGGATAGGACCTTTTGATGTCACCCATTATCTCTTTTGTTGCTTATCGACTTGCATTGCCTTCTCATATGTACATCTATCTTGTCTTTCATGTTTTCAAGTTGAAACCCTTTGTGCCTAACCCCTCTTATTTTTCCTCTTGAGTCCAACCTCCTCCTCCCCTTATCTCTATCAATGATCATGAGGAATATGAAGTTGATCATATCCTTGTACTTCGCCTCATCCAACAAGGACGCCAACAACATACAGAGTACAAGGTCCTTTGGAAAGGGTATCCTCTTCATGATGCCACATGAGAACCTCTTTCTCACCTCTAGAATGCACAAACCACTATCTAGGAGTTTGAAGCTTCAATGGCGACAAGGACGTCACCAACTAGCGGTGGGGGAATATGTAACAATATGGAGTTTAGCGATATAGTTTGTAGGGCTAACAAAGTAGCAAATAAGACAAATTAGCCTAGAATATTCTGGAAGTATCAAAAAATCTTCTTGGGAAGCTTCCTTGCTAGCTTAGCTTGCACCTCAAGTAAGTAGCATCTAGAAGGAAGCTTCTAGAAGCTTCCAACTAGCTTAGCTTGCACGCCAAGTAGGTAGCTTCTAGAAGGAAGTTTCTTGGAAAGCTTCTTGGTTAACTTGGCTTGCACTATAAGAAAGCGGCTTGAGTAAGCTTCTTGAGAAGCTTCTCAAGGGCCTTGTATGCTACCTATAAATACCAAAGCCAAAGCTCATGCTAGGCATTCAGAGTTTTCCCTCATTCAAGCATCCCAATGTGAACGACCATTCTCCTATTTCTCTCCTTGGTCTTTGTCTTTTATAGAAGAGGTGAATTGTCATTTTGGATCTGCAAGTTGTTAGAGGTATTTAGGAAAAGGTATATTAGTTAGATAATTGTCAAGTGATTTTCCTATTTAAAGGAGGCATTTTCAGTATGTTGTTGTTCAGTGCTCATAATTGTGAGGATAGATAAAGCAAAGTGCTGATTTTAGTGCTTGTCGCTTGAGCTTAATTCCAAGTATCAACTTTGTTTGTGAGTGTTTGGAGAATTCTGAAGTGCAAGTCAATATATTTGTTGGATATGGGATTCCGCAACCTTGATCTTCATTCTATGTGTTTGATCTTGAGTGAAGTGCAATCAGAGCAATGCCTTGACATATCTGAGAGGAATTGTAGTGTTGGTAGTATTCTACAATTGTGAGTGCAGCGTAGTGTTGATGTGAAACAATCTTGATCAAGGACGTTGTGCCTTTAGTGGAGGGGTGGAACACAATTATGAGGCAAAGTTGTTTTACAATGAAGTAGCAGTTTTTGAGAGAGACTGAATTGTCACAATCAAGATTGTTGGAAAGAATTGCTATATTGTGATTATGAGTGTGTGGATTAGTGAAAAGTTGTCAAGATTGAGCACCTCTTACTCTCTTCTAGGTGTAGTTTCTACCCAAGAGTCTAAAGAAGAAATTAAGAAGAATCACATTTGTGACATTTGACTTTGTGTTTGACCAATTCTGACCAATATCTCTATGGGAACAAACTTTACTTACCTGATTATAGCAAAAGTGATATTTGCTAGGTTGTCACAATTACCACAAAATTGATACTTTTTGGGTTCTCACACCTCATGTTTATTGGATTTAGTTGAGGATACAACATTTACATGGTATGAGTCACAATACCAAGATAGAGAGAGGAGAGATTGGCAAGAAGAGTTTTGGGAGAGTTTGACTTTAGCACTCATTGAGAACTTTCTTCTAGATCAGTGTGATGAGAGATTGATGAGTGAGGTTAACTTCCTCAAACAAGATGGAGAGAAAATGAAAGTCTATGTAGAAAGAGTAGAGAAGTTAGAGTCTAGATTTCATATAGTGTTGAGGAAGGGTGGAGATGATGTGGAGACTACTATGATTGGCATAAGAGCCATGCTCACCAAGAATTTTGTGGGAGAGTTGAGACTACAAATTTGAAGCAAGGTGAGATATGAGAAACCTTTTTCCAAGGTTGAAGCTATCAAGATTGCAATTTGTACGGAAGAGAGTTTGGAAGATGATGAGAGTGATTTGGTGGTGAGGTTGTGCATCCTCCTCAAGGTTACAAATATGGTGGAATTTTTGATAATTTAGTAGCAAGGGTTGCATCATAAGTAAGTTTCTTTGGTTCTTGCACCTCTACCAAAAGATCCACTTCAAACCATCATAGGACAACTTGCAAATCTCAAGATCAATGTAGTGCAACTATGGGAGAAGAGAGAGATGGATAGAATGTGAGGAGATGGCCTAGGAGGTATGAAATCTATCCATATAGAGGAGACCAACCAACCAACCAAAATTTCCAATGTAGAAATTGTCTAGGTTGTGGAAAAAGAGGTCATATCCAAAAGAATTGCCCAAATTCCACTTACCATGGAGGAAGGGGTTATGAAGGAGCCAATAGAAGGAAAGTGGAAGGTAGTGAAACCCTAGTGGCTCCTAATACAAAAAAGGTAAGAAGATAGCATCCATAGATGTGTTTGAGAGCAAGTATAAGAAGGAGTAGTGCTCAAACTCCAAGGGTCTTAATTTGGATCTTTTGGCACAAGAGAAGAAGAGATCTCATTTTGTAGAGGATGTACACTCTTCTCAAAGATTTACTCCTAGCAAGGATAATCTTATGCATACTAGGAGTACTCACCCTAGCACCTCAACACCATCATCAATAAAGACCCCAAGGAAGAAGTTGGGATGTAGGATGTCTTGATCTCAAAGCAACAATGGAACTATAATGTGTTGTAGAATATTGGTAATCACAAAAAATAACATCATAGTGGGCCAACTGATTGCTTTGAATCCTACCTTGAGAAAGGAGCAAGAGGAAAAAGAAAGAAAAAGCTCCAATATCAATGGGAGTGATGGATGCCAAACCAACACCATGAGAGGCTTATGAATATACCTCCAAGGTTGATATGAGAGTGAATGATCATAACATCAAGGATACACTAGTTGATGGAGGATCTGCAATGAATGCCATGTCAAAGAAGTTGGGTATGATATCTTCTAGACCTTCAACATTTGTGGTGAGCATAGCAAACAAACAACAAGTTCGACCAATAGGGGTGATAGATAAGGTAGCAGTTTCAATAAAGGGAGTTCAAAATCTTATGACTTTCCAAGTCTTGAAGGATTTAAGCTATGATTTACTTCTTGGGAGGCCATGGTTAAGAGCAATGGCCATCAATGGCACAACGGGTGCTTAATGATTGGGTCATCAAACCATCAAGTTATAGGTCCTATGACTGACACGACCAACACGACCAACACTTCACATTCAAATACACCATCTTATGATTCTTGGGAATCAGATTCAAAAGAAAGAGCTTCAGGTTTTGACACAAGCATGGAAGAAGAGACTTCCACAAAAGAGATTGAATTTGAATCTGATTTTCATTCAAAGTGTATCCCTTGTGTGTTATGGATTTTGCACCTAAGCTAGAGATTTTGAATTACCTAGATAAACCCCCTTGACACTTGAGCAGATAGAGAGGAGGTTATCCACCCTCAAGTATGGTCTAAATGTTATCAAGGAGGAGAATGTGAGATTTGAGGAATTTTTTTGCAAGTTCATCCATGTGTTTGCTTGTAGTTACAAGGATCTAAAAGAAGTCACATTGGAGGAGCACAAGATAAAGGTGGAGTCACATGCAAGACCAGTCCACCAAAAGCAACATCAAATTAGCTCACCAATAGCTTTGGTTCTGAAGGAAGAGATTGATAAGCTCAAGGAAGCCAAATTTATCTTTGAGGTGGAGAATTCAAAATAGGTGTCTCTAATTATGATTGTGAAGAAAAAGAATGGCAAGCTTTGGGTATGTGTGGATTACAAGAAACTCAACATTGTTTCTAAGAAGGACTATTACTCTTTGCCATACATTGATAAGACCTTTGAGGAGGTTGCAAGTCATGAGAGGTGCATTTTGGAGATAGTTACAGTAGGTATAACAAATCAAGATTGCACCATAGCATTGTGTGGTACCCACATTTTTGTTTCTTTTTGCAATTTGGAAGAAGAAGTGTACAGAGAAGTCGAATTGCTCATGTATGGCTGAAGAAGGCAAAGGGTAGCTCCAAACTCAAGGTAAACTGACTTTGGGTCATAGGGTGAGGTACTCAGAATTGCCTTGTCAGCATACAACCCAAAGTAATGAGTCTTCGTATTGGGGGTGCTCAACTTGAGGCAAGGATAGTGTAACAACTTTCCTTTGGAGCGAGACATTCAAGAAGAGACCGTTCAAAAATGGTAGTCATATGCGTGAAGGACACTTGACAGTGATAGGAGCATGCAGGAGGTGTGATTTCTTGGTAGAAACTTGAATTGAAGAAAGACAAAGAAGGCAAGACTCTATAAAAATTGGGCTAAGGACAAAGCAATGACAAGCAATTTTCCATTGCCATTAAGAAGTTGTCCTGCATGAGATCATGGGAAAGGAAGTAGAGTTGAAGACGTGCTGGTGTGTCGAGAGGAAATTGAGAGAGTTAATCCAAGAATCAGTAGGAAGAATAGTCCCCAGCCTAGAGTAGAAGAGAGAAAGATGGGAGGAGGGAAGAAGAACTCCAAATTCATAGTGAGAAATCATGTGATTCGGAGGTTAGATGTGATTGCAAGAATTGAGGTCTTGAGAAGGCTTTGGATCACATTCTTGGCATGGAACTAGAATGCTAGCTTTCCAAGGTTCATGATTGAGATCATCAAGAGTAAGTGTCTTGATGGCCCTGAGGAAGAAGAGAAGAGAGGTAATCCGGCTCACTGGACAGAGTCGGATTGGAGGTTAGTACTTGAGAGAGAATCAGGCGTGGAGCATAGTGCCACATTCTTGGGGAAGGGGGAAGTAGCCAAAGAAACCCAAGAAGTGAGAGATGCCTTCTCTTCAAAGTGCACAAAGAATGGTTATAAAGTAGAGAGCTACAAGGATCCTATCAAGAGAGGGATCATGAGTGCTCTAATGGTGATCTTGAAGCCAGAGAGAAAGACTTATGTCATGAAGCACTAAGCGGTGTTCTTCCATAAGATGTTTGCAAGAGAGTCAATTAACTAGGAAAAGTGTCTTCATGGGAGGATGAGACAGATGGTGTGGAATTTGCGGGACAAGTCACCTCCACATTACATTGTGCCATTTGCAGCCCATTTCTATCTAGGGCTGAACTTGCTCAATGCGGCGGAGCATAACAAGATGGTGTTGCATTTCCATCCCGACTTAAGAAGAGATATCAACGTGGAGGAGCAACAATACATTCTTCAGATCATGAGCAGTGATGAGTACTACGCGTAGACGGGGAAGAGTGTGCAGTTGGAAGTGAGTACTCCGAAGTCAAAGAAAAGGAGTCAACAAGGAGAAGAAGAAGTAGAGAAAGCAAGACCTTGGAAGGCTAGAAGGGTAAACCCAAGGAAAGGAATGGTGGTAATTGTGTCATTGAAGAAGAATCGGAAGGCGAAGCCGAGTGCAAGTCCAAAGATTCGGAGAGAGAGGAAGAACCCGAACTCACACTGCAGAGTGCAGACACAAGTAGTGATAGCGACGATGGAGGGGAGATGACATTGGTACCCAAGGAAGAGGAAGCCAAGATGGAGATGGAGGAGAAACGTAACTCAAAATTGGAAGATGAAGTTCCAGAGCAAGAGGAGAAGAGAGTTACTATTCAAAGAGGAGTTTGTTCCAAACGGAAGATGAAGTGTAGAGTGGGGCCAAGTAAGGTAAGAGAAGAGGAGGATGGAAGTTTGGGGAGCAAAGAATCCATTCCTATAAGGCGATTGCAGCTTAAAAGGCGAGTGTTAAGTGAGGAAGCGGTAAAGGAGATAAGTCCGCAAGTTGAGGTAACTTTGAGTGAAGGAGTAGAGTGCTTGTGAGAGGTTGTGTGCCCGTTGTTAGTAAAGTTAGAGCACAAGAAGAAGGAGATGCAATTGAAGTGTCCGGAGGTGAAGACTGTGTTGCAAGTGTTAGCTTGATTAGAAGAAGAGAACTCAAAAGTAAAGAAGAGTATAATCTGAGGTGAGGAGGAAAGGGAAGTACTACGAGTAGATGCATTAGTACAGAATCAAGTGATTGAGAACTTGAGGAGAGAAGCAAGGAATAGGGAGGAACTAATAGTGCAGAATGTCATAGCAAGGAAAAGACAAGTAGCTGAGTATGAAATCTTGAAGCAGCAGTTTGCTGATTCGAGATTAGAAATTATCCATGCTATGGCAAGAGTTGCAAAAAAAGAGCAAGAGCTCAATAGGTTGATAGAGAGTGTAGAGGAGAAGAAGCAATTGTGGCAAAGAGAGTTGACAGTGATATATAGAGAGGAAGAAAGGTTGAGAGGGTAACTTCGCAATCAGGAGGAAAAGATTGTGCAGAAGGAGAAAGAGAAGGAAGCTCTGAAAGTTGAGTTCAAAGCGGAATTGGGAATGTATAGAGAAGATTGGCTTGCAGATCAAGAACAGGAGAGGAAGATGAGATTGGAGCTATTGAAGGAGATTGTGATCAAGATGAATGTGATGCTAAGTACAAAGGCCAGCATACGCATTGAAGAAATGAGACTGCACAAGTTGAAGTTGTTGGTGCAAGAGATGAGGAGGAGAAATGCGAAGGACAAAGAATTGAATGCCTTACTCGTCAGTCTAAGAACTCATGTAGATAGAAAGATATTGGAGGTAGAAGACAATATCACAATTAGATTAGACTTAGTAAAATTAGAGATAGATAAACTTTGGAAGGATGTTAGAGAAAAACCCAAAGTAGATAACATAGGAGTGCAGATGTCTTTGGAGTTACCATTGGAGAAGAGTAGGGAGATAGGGAGTTAGATAGATTACCCACTACTGAAAATCCAGATCAAGAAAAAAACTATAAGAATTGGTAGAGGAAATAAGAGTTCTGAAACCCAAGGATAGAGTAGTAGTGAGTGAAGTTACTTCGGGATCGGGATTGAAAGCCGAGGAAGAAGTAGACATCGGATTGGAGTAGTTATAGTTTTGAGATCTGAAGAGGTAGATATGAAGAGTTGCATTGTAATTTTGGATCTGCAGGTTAGAAGAGTTGTTAGGAAACGATATAGTTGTTAGAAATTTTGTTTGCTTCACTATTTAAGAGTGGCATTTGTAGTCTTATGTTGTTTAGTGCTCATAATTTCTGAGAATAGATAAAGCAAAGTGCTGTGAAGTAGTGCTTGTTGTTTGAGCTTGATTTTGAGTATCAATTTTGTGCTTGTGTTTGTGAGTGTGTGGAGAATTTCAAAGTGCAAATTAGTTTGCTTGTTGGATGTTGGATTCCGTAGCCTTGATCTTCATTTTGTGTGTTTTGATCCTGAGTGAAGTGCAATTGGAGCAATGCCTTGATAGATCTGAGAGGAATTGTAATGTTGGTAGTATTTTGCATTTGTGAGTGCAACGCAAAGTCGATGTGAAGCAATTTCAATCAAGGAAGTTGTGCCTTCAGTGGAGGGGTAGAACATAATTCTAAGGTGAATTTGTTTTGCAATGAAGTGCCATTTTTGGGAGAGCTTGAATATTACAATCAAGATTGTTTGGAAAGATTTGATGGAGTTGTGATTAAGAAGTATTAATTTGTGATGAGACTATGAGTCAGTGCTTGTTACTCCCTTTTGGGTGTGGTTTCTACCTGCGAGATTAAAGAGGCAACCAAGAAGAACTACATTGTGACATTTGACTTTGTATTTGGACATTTCTGACCTGTATCCCTGCGGGAACAAACTTTACTTACCCGATTACCGCAAAAGTGATATTTACCAAGTTGTCACACATTGACAACTCACCACATTGACCACACCTTGGAGGACTTATGCTTTCAAGTTTATGCCTTTTAGGCTTGGCAATGCTCCAACCACATTCTAATTGTTCATGAACAAGGTATTTGAACCTTTCATTGGGAGATTTGTGAGAGACTTCATTGATGAATATTGTGTTTATGGAAGCAAGGAGGAGCACTTTAAGCACATGATCAATGTCTTGCAATGATTGGATGAAGCAAATGCATCACTAAACCCAAATAAGTGCATTTTTAGTTGTGAAGAAGGTCTACTTTTGGAGCACATCATTTCCAAGGATGGAATAGCAATTGATCCTAAGAAGATGAGGAAAACCTCAAACTTTCCATTGCTTTCAAGCTTGACAAAGTTAGGCAAATTTTTGGGGATGGTTTGGTACTATAGGAGGTTTATCTTTTCAGTTTCCAACAAGGCTTATGCATTGACCATCTACATGAAGTTGTGTTTAGAATACATGGTGATTTTGGAGGACAAGAAGGCTCTCAAAGCTTTTGAGGAGCTCAAGCAATCCTTTGTTGTAGCTCCAATTCTTGCTAAACTTGATTAGAGTATGCCTTTCATCCTCTACACTAGTGCTTCAAATGTAGCTATAGGATGCCTTCTTAGTCAATTAGACCACAATGGCCATGATGATCCAAGAGCTTATGCTAGTAAATAGATAGTTTCAGCATGAAAGAACTACTCAATCATGGAGAGAGAAGGGTTGGCAGTGATCTTTAGTCTTAAGAAGTTTAGACACTACTTGATTGGAGTGAAAGCCACCATTATCATAGATCAAAAGGCTTTGAAGTACATCTTTAATAACCCTAATGTAGAAGGGAGGCTAGCAAGGTGGATGCTACTCTTGTCTAAGTATGACTAAACCATTGATGATAGGCCAAGAAAGAAATTGCAAATGTTGATTTCTTATCTAGAGCCTATGATCATGATGGAGTTGAACCAATTAATGATTCCTTTGTGGATGAGGAGCTCATGACAATCTCAATCACTCAAGAGGTTCCAATGGAGTACAAGGAGATTGTGGACTTTGTTACAAGAGATAACTATCCAAAAGGGATGCATGCTAGGGAAAGGAAGGCCCTTGTAGAAGATCTAGACCTTACACAATGTTGGAGGATATTCCTTTTCACCAATGAGCAGATGGTCTACTTTGAAGAGCGGTGGGTAAGGAAGAATCTATCCTACTCATAAAGGAGTTCATGAAGGTTTAGTGTGTGAAAGACACTTTGCAGAAAATATGGCTGCTTTCAAGATTCTAGATGCAAGTTACTATTGGAGTGGGATTTTCAAGGATCATCTTGATTATTGCAAAACTTATCATGTTTGTCAAGATTTTGCTAGAAAATCTACTTCCACTCCCCTCTTAGATCAATTCCATTGCTAAGACCTTTTGAGAAGTGGAGAATTGACTTTACAGGTCCTCTCAATAGAAACCCAAGGAATAATCAGTACATTGTGGTAGCTATTGATTACCTTATCAAGTAGGTTGAGACTAGACATTGAGGGATAAGAATAAAAATCAAGTTAATAGATTTCCTTATGAACTCATTATTACTAGGTTTGGGTGCCCTTTGGAGTTGGTTTTTGATAGAGGAGGAGAGTTTATAGGGAGTATCCTTATAGTTATGCTACAATATTTCTCTATCACACATAGAGTAACTACATCCTATAAGCCAAATTCCAATGCCTTGGCAAAGAGAACCAATCAGATCTTGTGCATGATGTTGGTCAAAGATGCACAAATGGAGGGAGGTAAGCATCATTGGGGCAAGAAGATTCATGCAATTTTGTGGGAATATAGGATAACCATGAAGACTTCCACCAGATATTACCCATTTCAATTGGTATATGGTATTGAGTCTACCTTACCTATTCACTTTGATCTTCCTACCTTCCAAAGCATGCATGGGACATTGAAGAAAGCACAAAGAGGTGATACAAAGAAGTCAAGGAAGGATCAACTCATGGAATTGGAGGAGGCAAGAGCATTTTTTATGGTTTGAGTGGAGCAACCCCAAAGGAAACAAAAGGAGAGCCATGACAAAAGGCAAGGCAAGGAGAAGGTGGCGCCATTCAAAGAAGGTGATTGGGTAATGTTGTTTGATTCCATTTGATTCAAGAGAGTGCAAAAGAAGTTTTTGCCTAAGTACTTTGGACCTTTTATAGTAGAGAAGGTGTAGGGCAATTAAACCTATGATCTCAAGGAGTTGGGAGGAAGACACTTTGATAAGATAATCATGAGTTGAAGATCATATCATAAAAGGTAGAGAGACCTTCACTCCAAGGACAAAATCAAATCTTAGTCCGGGGGTAAATGTAACACCCTTTTGTGCATGTATGTGTTATTGTGATATTTATTTTGATATTAAATTTTTTTGAGAGAGATTATTTATATAGAGATAAAGGATGTTCTACATTAGTCATGACTAGCTAAATTTAGTCATAACTAAGATAGAGGAGACCTTACTCTAAGGAGTTGGAAAAGATGAGCACCACTATTTAGGATTCTAGTGTATCAACTTGGTATTATTCTTAAGTGTTTGGTTTTGAGGAAAGAGTTGAGAATACAAGCTTTTTTGTTTTGGACTCTTCTATAGTCTAAGGATAGGCCATGTAAAGAAATCCTTGACTTAATAGTTGGGTCAAGATAAGACCACATGCTTAGGAGAATATTCCTATGAGTATAGATATTCCTTTAGACTTTAAACTTTATTTTAAATTTTAGCTTGGTAACTTAATTTAATTCAATAATTCTTTCACAAGTATGTAAACTAAGGGTGAGGAGGTACTTATCATCCTTTCATTTGCAACTATCTCTATCTTGTTGAGTTCTCTAATGAGCAATGGTTTGAGTCTTGGAGTGTTAGCCTTAGAGGTGTATGATAGATTTGGGGTTCCTTGCCTTCTTAGTCCATGGTGCACTACCATAAAAGCCATCAGAGGTTTATCCTAAGTGAGAGACAAATTGGCTCATAGGCCATAAGGCTTCAATGAAGATCTTCATCAAGATGAAATAGTAGAAATTCAAGGCCATTAAATATTGGCCTACGTCTAAGGATGTCATGGAAGTTCATGGTGGACCATGAACTTCCATTTTTAATGGATTGACAAATTTTAATGGATGCTTCATCCACTACTATGCTAATTTAGCCGCATCATTGATTGATCTCTTGAAGAAGAAAACAAGGTTCAAATGGACCACCAAGCAAGAAGAAGCATTCAAAAAGCGTGAGGACATAGTGTCTTCATGATCCATCCTCCAACCATTGTCATTCACTTACCTTGTGTGGTTGATTTTGATGCTTCTAACTTGGCAATTTACAATTGTGGTGCAATAAGAATTTCCAAATAGATTGCATCCATTAATTTTGTATCTTGAGAACTAAACAAGGAGTTAACCACTTGAGATCTAGAACAACTTGCAATGGGATATGCAATAAAGTTATGGAGACATTACCTCTTGGAAAAACAAGTGATAATGCAAATAGATCACAAATTTGTGTTGCAAGCCTTATATTTGGAGCACATGAAGAGTTTACATCATCAACATGAAGAACAACTACAATCATTCAGTATCAAGCTTGATTACAAAAAGTTCCATGTCATTCATAATGTAATTTCATGATGACTTGATTTGAAGATTCTTATTGTATCTCCCATAATAACCAAACCAAACCAAACCAAATCTATATTCCAACTATAGGAGATATATGATTTGGGAAACTTCAAGAGACACACGACTTACCAATCATTGGTAACATGGGTACTGATAAGACCTCGAGTATTCTATAGTGTTAATTGTGGTGGCCAAACATGGCACAAGAGGTTCAAGAGTCTTTCTTATTTTGTAAGAGCTACCAATGCAATAAGGCCAGCAACCTGAAACCAAGTGGACTACTCCAGCCACTTCCAATTTCATTTACATGATAGGAACATTCAAGTCTAGATCTCATCACATCCTTGCCAAAGATGGATCAAGGCTATACAACAATTGTGGTATTTGTCATTAAGTTTAGCAATTATATTCACTTGGCACCCATTGTGGATACCATAGATGCTCCAACTCTGCAAAGATCTACTTTAATATGATCTTTAAATACCATGGGATGCAAAGAATTCTCATCTTTGATCATGATATGCAATTTACTAGTAAATTTTGGCAAGTGCTTTTCAAACTTCTTAGCACCAAGCTTGTCTTGTTTATAATCTATCATCCTCAAATTGATAGGCAAAAAAAATGAACAAATTGCATTTTAGAAGATATATTACATGCTTTTGTCAATGTTCACCACATTGATTAAGATACTTATCTTGCAATTGTTGAGTTTATGTGACACCTTTAGCTAGAAAGATTATCTAGAGGTGGAAATTGGCTTAGTAATATCTTCAGAGATGTTACATATGATGGTCTAAGTAGATCTCATAGAGGTGTCAACAAAAGAGTACTTCCACTAATATGGCAAAGGCCGAGAACACCTTCAATACTTCAAAGCTAATTTTGGAGGCCTAAATGAATGAATTAGGCCTCGAAAATATAGACACCTCCCCAAGAAAAGAAAAAGTGTTGCTTTTATCCCCTTTATTTATCTCATCAAGAGTTCTCCAACAATACCTTACCCATGGAATTCTAAGCTTCTTATAAAAAGATTCTCTAATCAACTTAGATCATCATATCACCAACACGGATTGGTAAGATGTTGATCTCCAAATTCCTTTTTTGCTCCATCATCATCTCATGCACATCATATTTCCACCTTTTTGTCTTAGGCTATCTACATCCTTACACCAAGCTAAGTCTCATCTTCATGTTGCTCAAAATTTGCAAATAAATATATTGATAGCCATTATTATGATCTTACTTTTTAAATTGGTGATAAGGTTATGATTTTCTCTAATTACTTTCCTCTCCCTCCCTCTTGATACTCAATTTCATAAACTTACTCCCAATTGAGTAGGATCCTTTGATATTATTTAGATCATTTCTCTTCTACTGACAAACTCACCTTTCTTAATCACATGAACATTCATCTTGTCTTCCATATTTCCTAGTTAAAACCCTTTGTTTCTAACCCATATTCCTTTTCTATTCATCTCCAATCTCCTCCTCTTTCTCCTCTAATCCTTTATAACAATTATAAAAATACAATTTTGATTGTATACTTGCATATCATGACATCCAACATGACCACTAATGATATATTGAATATAAAATCTTTTGTAGTATCCTCTTCACAATGCCACATTGGAGCCTCCTTCTCATCTCCAAAATACACAAACAACAATACAAGAGTTCAAAGATTCCATTGCAATGAGGATATCACCAACTAGTGATGGGAGATATATTATAATATGGAGCTTGCAGCTAAATATATTAACAAATGGTTGGATTAGCATATAGTTAGGAAAATCTAATAATGTTTTAGAAGCATCCAGGAAGTTTTTGGGAACTTTCCAAGTTGACACTAGCTTAACTTATGTGCCAAGTACATGGGTAGCTAATGTGCACTCCAAGTAAGGTAGCTTCTAAAAGGAACCTTCCTTAGAAGCTTCTTGAGAGCTTTGTAAACTAGTTTCTTATAAATATCAAAGCCAAGCTTAGGCTAGGCATTGAGAGTTCACCTCAAGCAAGAGTTTTCAGTATGATCTTTCATTCTCCTATTTCTCTTCTATCTTTTACAAGTTACATCCCATTGTCTTTATATCTCAATGATTAAACTCAAAAAATCAATTATTTTTGTTTGAGATCTCAAACAACTTGCAATGGTATATGTAACAAAAGTGTAGAGACATTATCTCTCAGAGAAACAAGTGATAATGTGTACAAATCACAAATTCTTATTGTAGACCTTACATCTAGAGCACATGAAGAGTCAACATAATTGGTAGGAAGAGCAACTAAAATGGTATAATATCAAGCTTGAGTACAAACAAAGAAATTTTTATGTCAATCTTGATGCTTTGTCATAACAATTTGATTTGAAAATTCTTCCTAAATCTCTCATAAAAATAGTAATTACCACAATGTTGATTGATATGAAGGTCTAGACAAAGTTCACTACTTCATAAATCACAACAACAAGATCATACAAGATTCCTTCGTCACTATATGAAAAATATTCTTACCTTGCAACCCATGACAAGGAGTACAAATCATTTTCCTTCAAGAATGACCTTTATCTTGTGAGAACCAAACTATTTTTGAACTATGGCAGACTTATGACCTATTAGACTTAAAAGGAGCATGAATCACCAATCCCTAGTCACATAGGGTAGAAAATACATTGAGTGCTCTACAACATTGATGTTGGTGGCTAAATATGGCATGAGAGGTTTGACAGTGTGGTGCACACCTTTTTGCAAAAGCTGTAATTTTGTTTTATTTCACTTCTCTTCTATGGAAGAAGTGCAAGTTAATTTCATATTTAGGGGAAGAAACCTCTTTAGACTTTATCTGTGTACCTATTTGGATGCAAAGAAGGCATCACCAAAGATTTATCCAAGTACAACAAAGTCAGGTCTAAATAAGAGTCAGGTACAAAGAGTATTTGGAGCCAAAGATCTTTTGAATCGAGGGCCATACACTGATTTGGATGATGCCACCAGTAGGATAAAGAATTGCCACCAAGGATTGAGGTACCATTTGGCAAGTTCTCATGTGTGGAAAGTGATAGCTTGCCCATTGAGGACCATTAACAAAGAATCCTCTATTATAAAACCAAGTGCCAATTGAATAGTTTTCACTTGTGCTACAATCTTTTAATATTTACTTTTCCAAAGGGCACTTGAATAGCCATTCTCTCTGCAATTATTACTCTCTTGTAGTTAAAGTGCCCTTGATAGCACTATGGCCAGAGCAAAGAAAACAATGAAGAAGATCCTTGAGGTGATTCTTTGATCTCCAGAAATGGACAAATAGGCCTTAGGAGAGATGAGCAAATGAGGGCTAGGAATGATCTACTCCCAAGAAAGCACATACTATCTCTGCTCTAGAATTGGGAATTGGGTTCACCTGCAATCATTCAAGAGATGCAAAGGAGAGGTGAGGGAAATTGAGGATCTTCAAGGAAATCCTTACAATTGGACTGAAGATATTGGAGAATAGTGCTAGTTAGAGATTAAGGACCCCCAAGAGCAATGACCATGGATACAAAGTTTAGAAATATGGAGTAGAGTAGAATGTAGCCATCAAGAAATCCTTTGCAAATACAAAGTTTAAGATTAATGGTTGGGAGGTTCATCCTTACAAGGACCATGCTTGTAGATATATTGTTCAATCTATTATGAGGCTTTTTTCCCAAATTAAACTATCTATTTAACTATCAACCAGACAATATTTTTCAAGTAATTATATAGAGGAGAATATATCAATTGGGCCTACATGTTCCATTTTCAAGCCTGCTTCATGACTAAGGAAGTCAAGGAGGAAGGAGGAGCTACCTATCTTGCTCCATTTGTAATTCACTTCTATATGGGGTTGAATGTATCGATTGAAGATGAGAGGTAGCAATTTGGTTCACAATTTATGTTAGAGAACTACTTCTTAGCCCAACCTAAAGGACCTTCCACAACCAAGAAATAGATGCTAAATTTGCTGGTTTAGGAGAATTTGTGGAAGTGAGAGAAGTTGTAGTGATATTCATTCAAAAGAAGAAAAATCAACCTTCTACAAGAAAATTTCTAATGAAGGTACTAAAGAGAGCAAGGAAAAATCCTCAAGTTGTTGAGATTTCTTTGGATATAGATGAAGGAGCATATGAAGAAGCCAAAGATGATAATGACAAAGAAGTAGCAAAAGAAGAGCTTACTCTATAGGAGACCAAGTCAAATTTGGATGAGGAAGAAGATGATGGAGTCAGCCATGTGGAGTCAGCCTCTCAAGAACAAGTTCAATTGGAAGGAGAGAAAGTTGTTGAAGAATACAAAGATCAAGAAAATCTTTGGCGCAAAGAACCTATAAGTCCAACCCAACTAGAATAAAGTAATGAAGTCCATGACAAAAACAAGGTGTATATTGTGGGTGAGGCAAGAGAGAATTCACTTGTACCACACCAACAAGAAAAGGCAAGACTGAGCTTCTTCACTGAAGTAGTTTTGTCGTTGCATATAGTGGATGGAGCAAACTTCATATTGAATTTAGTGAGACCAACTCTTAGGTTCTTGCACATGATTCTTCCTTAGTATAGAGAGGAATGGCACAAGGTAGTGGACTATAAATTTGCTAGTGAAGCACCTACACACAAGAAAAATGCAGCAAAGGCAAGGAAGAAATGGAAAAGGTAAGAGGCATGTACAAAGACAAGTGCAAGAAGGTGAATGCTTTAGTGTAGGAGAATCATGAAGTTAAGAAGTAGAATACCTCATTGGTGGTAGAGAAAAGGGCCTATGAATAAGATTTACAAAGACTATAGAGAGAGTTGAGAGCTGTTTGTATAGAAAGGAAGCATAAGTAGGAAGAATAGCAAAAAACAATTGCATAAGAAAGAAGACGTAAACATAGTCCTCCAAGGTCAGCTTGCATTATTACTCTAGAATTGCAGATTTTGAGATCAAAAGTAAATAGTGATACAAATAAAGGGTATGTAGGAAGAACCTAAAAAGGGAAAAGATGATCGAGTTGTTGTTAGAGCCAAAATGATGGATGAGATTACAAGAGAAATAAGTGGAGCTTATTATTAATGGTTAAGATTACTAAGGAATTAAAGATCAGATGAGATCAGATGCTAGAGCTCCAAAATGAAGCTTCAATAGGTAAGCTAACTACATCAAATATTTATGAGTTCAAAATCTCATTGAGCATGTATATGAAGATCCAAAGCTAGAAATGATATCATTGAAGTTAAGGAAGCATATAAATAGGAATCTTGAAGAAATCTATGACACAATAGTACTAGAAATCACTTACTATAAGGAGAAAACTAAGAGTCTCCTTAGGAAGGGTAGAGGTGAAGATAGTTCTTTGCAATAGATTATTAAGGAGAATCTTTCACTAAACCAAGGTCCTTCAAAGTTGTATCTATCTTTGTAATTGTAAGAGTTTTTTGGAGTAAGAGTCTAAAGAGTAAAAAATAGAGTTTCTTTAGAAAGAAATAAAATACTTTCCCAAGATATGTGTTAGTGATTAAGTAGTGTACAGATCAGTAGATTACAATAAGATAAGATAATAGAATCCAGATAGTACAATCTAGATGCAAGGAAGTGCAATTTTGATAGATCTTTGCACTTCCATAGCCATCAGATTTCTTTGGTTAGGAGTAGGAGAAGATACTTAAGGCTTTAGAAACTATAAATATTAATAAAGTCCATGTAAGAGAATAAAGTGAAAGAGCCAAAAACTCTTTGTCAATTATGATAAATTCTGGGTATTGGTAGTGAGTCTTTAGTGAGTTGTGGTGAGGAACTTTGAAGTAGGAACCCAAGTAGTTGAATGTTTTTGATCACTAGTGCTTGTGGCTAGGATCTTGGATCCTTGGTAGTTTTGGAGGAACAAAGCAATGCCTTGATAGGTCTGAAGTGAGTTGTAGTGTTGAAAGTGTCAGGGGATCAAAAAGTAAATATTTAACCGAATGCAAAGAACCTTCATAGTTGTGCCTCTTGGGAAGAGTAGAACACATTTTTTGGAGATTTATTCTTAGTAGTTGAAGTAGCCACTTTTGAGTGACTAAATCATCACCTTCAAGGAATAGCTAGAACTTAGCTTAGGTGAAAGTGATTTTGGGTGTTTTGTTTTTGCTATAACATGCCATAGTTGGTGATATTGCATTCTTTTAGGAGTGATTCTTACCCAAAAGACTAAACAAGAAATAATAAAGAACTAAAATAGTGATAATTCTCTTCTATTATATATATTTTTTACCCTTATCTTTATGTGAACTACTTGTTTCTTGTTGATATACTGCAAAGTGTATGATATTGGGTTATCATAAAAAGTTTGTCCAATCTTGTGAGATCTACCAAATACAACAAGATAGTCAACCAAAATCAAGTTGATTGCTTCAACCACTATAAATTCCATATGCCCAATGGGAATATGTGAGATTACACCTCATTCAATCCTTACCAAAGATGTATCAAGGCCAAACAATAATTTTGGTGTTTGTTGATTGACTCAACAAGTAGATATAGTGGATGCTCCTATATGAGCCCATATTTACTTCAATATTGCATGCAAACACCATGGAATGCTATGGGTTCTTAGCTTTGAATGTGATCCTTGATTTATAGGTAAAATTTGGCAAACACTTTTTAAGATAGTTGGTGCTAAGATTATATTATCTAGATCTTATCACCCTCAAACTGATGGGCAAAAGAAATGAGCTAATTTCACCTTGGAAGATATGTTATTTGCCTTTTTCAACATTTAAAAAACCAATTATGATACTTGTCTTGTAGTTGTCAAATTTGACTATCATATATCCAAGTAGGCAAGTACAAAATCTTGAACAAGTGGATCATAGGCAAGATCTACTTGTTCAAGATTCTCTTCTTACTACACCATCATCTCATGTTTCTTATGTTCCACATTCTTGTTTATATTATGTGTGTCTTTACACCAATCCAAATCTCATCTTCTTGTCGCTCAAAATTGACAAAATCAATACGCTAATAGATATTGTTGTAATATCACCTTTCAAGAGGGTGGTAAGGTCATGTTTTCCTCTAGTAATGTGGTTCTCCCTCTTGATACCCAAGTTTGTAAACTTGGTCAAATTTGGATATATCCTTTTGATATTATTTAGATCATATCTTTTATGCTTGTAAACTTGCACTTTTTAGTCATATGAAGATCTATCTTGTCTATCATGTCTCAAAGTTAAAACCTTTTGTTTTAACGCGTCTTCTTTTGCTAATTGTACACAACTTCCTTTTCTTCTCCCAATCTGTATCAATGACCATGAAGAATAAGAAGTCAACTATATTCTTATCCAAAGAGATATACAAGGCAACCGCCAAAAACTAATAAATTAAATATAAGGCACTCTAGAAAGGATGTCTCTTTCACAATGCTACATGGGAACCTCTTTCCATTTCCAAAATGCTCAAGAAACCATACAAGAGTTCAAAGACACCATGGTGACAAAGATATCAACAACTAGCAATGGGAGAATGTATAATAATACCAAGTTAGCAAAACTAAGTATAACTACAAGAAAGTAGAACCAACATACATCTAATAATTTTTAGAATGTTTTAGAAGCATCCAAGAAGCTTCTTGGTGAGAAGTTAATAGAAATTTCCAAATTATTAAGTAGCTTGTATGCCAAGTAAACAACTAGCTTAGCTTTTATGCCAAATAAGGTGACTTCTAGAAACAAATCTTGAGAAGCTTCATGGGGAATCTTGTATAGAGCTTATCTTATAAACACCAAAACCAAAGCTCAACTCAAGCATTTGGAGTTTCACCCAATTTAGAGTTCTCAATTTGATCTTGTATTCACCTAGGCCTATTGCAACAATCACTTGTCCCCATCATTATTATCACCATTTATACCACTATGCAGAACGAATCTTGACTTTGTTGATACCATTCATTATTGGGATATAGGTCAAGGTAATTGTAAGTTTCTTTCTCCTTTTCAGATTACTCCTTGTCTCCCAAGTAATGTTATTGATATTTGATAGCCAATACAATGGCCAACTCTTCCCTCTTGATCAAAGGGTAATTTTTCTCCATTGATAGCAACTTTTGAGAGAAGAAAGAAATTAGGTATCATCCATCCTTCCACTTTTGTTGGAAAACCCAACCAATTTCAATCTAGATTCATCTAAAGCAAGGATTAGCCTATTTGGATCATATCACTTAAGGATAGGTGAATTTAATAATGCATCTTTCAAAGCTTGGAGAGTAAGCTCTTGTGACATACTCGTTTCTAATGATGGGCTTTTCTTAAGAGTGATATTAAGCTTGTGTAAGCCTAGCAAAGAATTCAATAAATCTCCAATAGAATCTGATGAAGCCTAAACAACTCTTGAATTGTGTTTTATCTTCAAGTGCAATTTACTTATCACTTCTATCTTTTCATACAATATTTTAATGCTTTCTACACTAACTTATAACCTAAGTAGTTGACCAAACATTTAGAAAACTCACATTTTGAAGCCTTTGCTTATTACTCTTTGTTTGTTAGAATCTGAAGAACTTGTGAAAGATGAGTTTTAAGATCTTTTAAGTTTTGACTATAGACCAAAATAATCTAGTAATATATTGAGAGTTTTTTCCAATTAGTATTATCTATTGGTGTGATGAATATAGTAAGTGTATATTAAGAATAATGACATCACCATGGACTCAAGAGAGCTGGACATTATATGGAAAGTAGAATTTGGATATCTTCATCTACCATCCAAAATTGATTGTATTTAACTTTGTGAAGTAGTTACCTTCTCAAAATTGAGCAAACAAGTCATCTATCCTAGATATCATGACATTTGTAGCACCAAAGCTAGTTTGATCAAACATTGGAGTGGTAATATTGGCAATCATAGTTATTTTGGTAGTTGCTCATGGACTACTTGATGGCGGTCAAACTTCATATAAGCGCTACTGATCACATGGTGTGATCCACCGTCACTTGCACCATTTGCAGAGGAGTGTCATAATTAAACCATGTGCCCTAATTAAACTTGGTGGATTTTAGAACCTATCTCTTCAAATTAGGGACTTAGAGATCCTTATCCTCTCAATTTGGCATGAGCGGATAATTAGCAAAGGATTTGGTTGTCAACTAACTAGAGAGAAGGTATGTCAGATTGGCAAAGGTTTTCTAGACTTTCAGGTCAAGTTGAAATAGGCCGTCCAGAATTGGAGGTTGCTTGAGTTGGGTCAAATTTGGCAGAAGTTGCCTTAGCTAGTCCTTGAGTTGGTGAAGGTTGATCCCGTGTCTCAGATTGCTAAAGGTTGTCTAGATTTGAAGATGAAGTTGGTAGATGCCGTCTAGAGTTGGAGGTTACCCAAGTTGGGTCAAATTTGGTGGAAGTTGCCCTAGTTAGTCCTTGAGTTGGTAGAGGTTAACCCAATTTGGAGACGGTCTGAATTGGTTGAATTTTGGCATTTAGAGGCTTTGAGGCATAGGGTTGTGAGCTAGAGAGGCTATGGAAGGCCAACTTGCCAACTTGTTGATGTGAGGCTAGCTACTTTAGATGAATTTTTGGTAATTATTTGGTAAAATCTGCTCACTCTTCTAGATTATGTACAATAAGATTTGGTTCCTAGATCTTTGGCTTCTAGATTTGTGCCCTTGCCAATTGTTCCACCCTCAGTTGTTGTCTTGGTGATTGGTTGATTGATACATATAATCATGTAGCTTTGGTTAGGAGAGGCAATTTGATCCCATCCTTAGTGATCTTGGTAGCTTAGGAGCAGATAAACACTCCTAATATGTGAAATGCCAAATGGTGATAGAGTCAATTTGGTGTTGATTTATGAGATGGAGGTTTTCGTTACATTTTTTTATTGGATCCCCTTTATTCTCTACTTCCTATTTTTACACCATATTTGTATGAGGTGCCTTAAGTTTAGAGCATTGGTGCTTTGGTGTGCTTCTGGTAGTGAAGCTAGAGTGATGACCAATCAAACTACCTATGTTTCTTTTTGGTGAGACAAAAAACTACAAACTGTGAGAGTATGTGTTGTGATGGCAGGTTATAAGTTGCCCTATCTCCTTGTATAGTTGTCATAGTTAGAGCGACATTAGTGAGTGATGTTCAGTTGTGGTGGCACTTGGTGGGTATCCTTGGTGGTGTACTTGTGGTGGTTATAGTTACAATTTGAGTTAATATTATCACAATCGGGTTCTTTGGGGATTCTAGAAGAGTTATTTTTGTAGTACATAATAGGTTTATATAGATTGGCATTCAATTTTAGCCTATATCTCAAGTCCTAGTGAGGGAGGAGATTGACTTTAAATTGGAGTTTGATACAAAAGCTTATTCAATTGAGCATGCACTTGGTGTGTCTGCATTATTATTCTAAGATATGGATAAGATTTATGTGGTCTCTAAAAGCCCCAAGTGCTACTTTGGTACACTAAGTTGGATGATTTCATCTAAGCATTTGATAGTTAGTGTGATTTGTAGCAAATGTGGAACTCGACTTTGTTCACACCCTATAATACAAGTAGCTAGACATATAATCTGGAGATGAAAATTGGCTTGGTAACATCTAGAAGGATGTTTTGTGCAATGGGCTAGGAAGATCAGATAAGGTGTCACCAAAAGAGTAGTTCTACTAAAAGGTTTAGAAGCAAAAAATAGCTTGAAAGCTTTAGAGCTAATTTTGGGGGCCTAAATAGATGAATTAGGCCTCAAAAATGGAAATATTCTCTCCCAAAGGTTTTTTAGGCTTGCCTTCTCCCCCTATGATTTGTCAATAGCTTGCTAATGGTACCTCACCCACATGATTTTGAGCTCCTTACAAGAATATTCCCTAAATATTCCCTTTGGTCAACTTGGTCAACTAGATAGAACAAGGATTGACATGTCACCCATCCAAACAACTAATCCAAGGATGGAGCTTGTTGAAAATTCACCAATCCATGTAGTTGATCCAAGGGTGGAGCTTCCTTTGAAGGGACCCTCTTTGCTATATAATAAAGAGAAGGTATTCCTTTGGGGCATCATAGTATTGTATGTGAAACTTTCTCTCTTAATTCTCTTGTCCTCGGAGTAGAAAAATGGTATCTAAGTAGGTGTTTTAATACAAGAGAGTGGATCACTTCTCTTGGAAGAACACAAGCTACTGAAACTAAGTAATTTGAGGGGAGAAAACATAATGTAATTGCTAGACTTGGGATGTGTTATAGAGAGCGTTATAAATTCTTGCACCTAGCTTCCTATTCTTGAATCCATTCTTTATCAAGATTATGTACATCCAGCGTAAGCAAATGGGAATATCTCTTTTTTATCACTTTGGAGCAGAATTCATGGACAAAGTGATAAATTCACCAAACCCAATGATTCTACCTATGGTGGTATATGACAGAGAGTGAGATTTGACAATCTACATTCTATCATGAAGTTATGGATCTGAATGTACCAAATCCTCACCCTTTCAACACACAAGTAGAAATTTTTTATGTAGTTAGACCAAAAGTGATGTTTAGGGATTTTGTAGTCCACAATTTTGGTGAGGAATATTATCAACAAGTGATAGCCTCTAAAGTCCCAATGGTAGTCCCCATAGTTTGTGCTCCCTCCCTAGTGATCATTCTAACCCTCTATTGAAATAGAAAGTAGCAATTGAACCTTGATCGTATGTAGGAATCATGGATCCGTAGTTGTAGGAGTTGATGCAAGGAATGCAAAAGATGTTGAACAAGTTTCAGGAAATCATGATGACCATGGATGAATTGCAAAATCAAATACATATTGTCAAGAATGATCAAGTAATGTAAGAAGAGTAGTTGTCTCAACAACCAACACTAGTGATCAAAGTACCTAGAGAGTTATGCATATCAATGATACCAATTTCAATCAACAACCAAGCCACATTGTTACTACAAATGAAAAAGACGTGCAACATCAAGCCTTACAAGGGACAACGTTCCATGGGAGTAGTGGAAAATTGGATTTCAAGAATAAATTGATACCTTCAATTGTTCACAATGGAGATCATTGATCATTTTGCATGTGTGTTTGTGTGTGGGTACTTGACCAATAAAGCCCTCACATGGTATGATGCTTTGGAACGATCATTGCTAGTAGAAGGAAGAGAGGTCACTTGGATAGCCATGCAAGTACTGCTCAAGAATTTGTGGATTTTGTGCAAATGGCCTAAAGTAGACTATGGGGATTGAAGCAGAAGAATAGCCTACAAGAGTACATGGAGGCATTTTTTGATCCGCAAGTTGTGATAACCAATATGAGTCCAGCAAAGCTCTTGACAATTAAATGAGCGGATTTTCCAAGAGGTAATAGTGCAAAAACTTCATACGGTTTTTGAAGCCATTGCTTGCACTCAAAGAATAGCAAGGGTGCTTAGAGGAGGTGAAACAATAACACCGATGCAAAACTATCGAGCTAAGATACACCATTTTGGTGGATGTGTAACACCTATTTGTGCATGTGTGTGGTATTGTGATATTTAGCTTGGTATTACAAGGACTTGAGAGATATTATTTATATAGAGATAAAGGATGGTTCTACATTAGTCATGATTAGCTAAAGTTAGTCATAGCTAAGATAGAGGGGACCTTACTTTAGAGGAAGTGGAAAAGATGAGCACCACTATTTTAGATTCTAGTGTGTTGACTTGGTATTATTCCTAGGTGTTTGGCTTTGAGGAAAGAGTTGAGAACTCTTGGGCCCGCAAGCTTTTTTGTTTTAGATTCTTCTATACTCCAAGGATAGCCCATGTGAAGGAATCCTTGACTTAGTGGTTGGGTCAAGATAAGATCACATGCTAGTGGAATATGCCCATGTGAATGGATATTCCTTTTACTTTTTGACTTTACTTGACTTTTAGTCTAGTAACTTGAGTTACTACAGTAATTAGTAACTCTGGTGCATAACTATTTCACAAGTATATAAACAAGGAGTGAGGAGGTATTCATCATCCTTTTATTTGCAACTATCTCTCTCTCATTGAGTTCTCTAGTGAGCAATGTCTTGAGTCTTGGAGTGTTAGCCTTGGAGGAGTGTGATGGAGTTGGGTTTTTTGCCTTCTTAGTCCATGGTGCGCTACCATAATAGCCATCAGAGGTTCATCTTGAGTGAGAGACAGGCCAGCTCACAAACCAATTCCTATGGGATTGTGCAACATTTGGTTCCAAGACCAAGGAGAACGGGGACAGGTCAAAGAAAGGAGAAAAGGAGTCCCACAAGAAGAAGAGGCTTGAGCAAAACAATGACTATGTTACAATTGTGACCAAATTGGGCACTTAGCTATCAATTGTTGTGCTTGTCATCTTAGAGGCCCTTGACCTCCATATAAGCAACCTTTGAACCCCATGGAGAGAAGAATTAAAGAGGAGGATATGGAAACCACATCAAGAAACAAAGATTGCCAATAAATGTACCTCATGGTCTTACTAGCTTGGTGAAGAAGAGTAAAAGCAAGGGAAAGAAGAAGACAAGTGTGCAAAGATGGAGGAAGATAGATGCAAAATTAATTGTTATAAATAGAATGCTAGAAGGCAATCCAATAAGAGTGTTGATAGACTTTGAGGCAACATAGATTTCTTGTCTTGCTCTATTGCAATAAGGTTGAAAATGGAACTAGAGAAGGATGAGAAGGACAAAGTAGAGTTACTTAATGGTCAGACAAAGAGGATTGATTCATTACCTAAAAAGTTAATACTCTATGCAGGAAGGTATCAGGAGGCAATCAAGTAGTGAGTGATACCACTAACTCGTTATGATACAAACTTAGGTATGCAGTGGATGGAGCACTACAACCCCACGGTGGATTGGAGAAAGAAAGTAGTGAAAACTAGTCAATGGAAGATCTGTGGGGTTAAAGGAAGATCACAAAGGCAAGAGTATGTCATAAGAACCACATCTATTGGTAAGATAGATAGATGTTTCATGGGTTTAATAAGAGAAGTACAAAGTGCTCAACACAATGGACAAATTCCTAAGAATTGAAAGATGTGGTCAATGAGTTCCAAGATGTCTTTTTGGATGAATTACCCGTAGGTTTACCACTAGAAAGGAGAGTAGATCATAACATTGAGATACTTCCTTTGAAGATACCTTCTTGTAAGGCCCCATATCGACTATCACCTCATGAGTTGGAGGAGTGTAAGGCTCAAATTGAGGATATGTTGTAAGTGGTTTATCCAACCTAACATATCACCATATAGGGCTCTTGCATTGTTTGTGAAGAAGAAGGACAAAAAAATGCACATGTGCATTGACTACCAAGGACTAAATCAACAAACAATGAAGAACAAATATCCATTACCTTGCATAGGTGATTTGTTTGATCAACTCAATGAGGCAAGGCAGTTCACCAAACTTGATTTGCAGAGCAGTTACAACCAAATCAGAATTGTGGATGAAGGCATATACAAAATGGCCTTTTGAACAAGGTATGGTCACTTTGAGTACTTGGCGATGCCATTTGGCCTCACCAATGCTCCAACTACTTTCATGAATTTGATGAATGACATATTCTATCCATACTTGGATAAATCTGTTAGCATTTTTCTTGATGACATCTTGGTCTACAATAAGACGCTCATAGAGCACAAGCAACATCTACAAGAAGTCCTCCAGATTCTATGAAAAAATCAAATGTATGCCAAAATCTCAAAGTGCAAGTTGGGCAAATCTAAAGTAGACTACTTAGGGCATAAATTAACTGCAAAAGGTATCCAAGTGTTAACAAATAAAATAGAAGTCACTCAAAAATGGAGTGCTCTCAAAGATTAGACTCAACTCAAGAGTTTCTTGGGATTGATGGGGTTTTATCATCAATTTTTCAAGGACTTCTCCGAGATTGTACAGCCTCTAA
Organism: Lunularia cruciata; assembly: GCA_948567375.1. Lineage (NCBI taxonomy): Eukaryota > Viridiplantae > Streptophyta > Marchantiopsida > Lunulariales > Lunulariaceae > Lunularia > Lunularia cruciata. The sequence goes on from OX419758.1 coordinate 31,250,096, forward strand.
TAGCACTATTGTGCAAGGGGAAGAAGTAGATATGGGGAACCGCACAAGAATTGCCCTTTTAGGAGTTGAAAGACACATTACTAGATGCACCAATTTTGAAATGGTATGACCCAAAACTTCCAATCAAGATGGCTATAGATATATCAGGTGCACCAATAAGAGCAATCTTACAACAAGAGTGGCAGGATGGATGGCACCCAATTGCATATTTCTCTCATAATTTATCATTGGCAGAATGCAATTATCACACCACCAAACAAGAAGAGTTGGCCATTGTCCTTAAAACCAAGCATTGGAAGCACTATTTGGATGAGAAGGCATTTGTGGTAGAGATTGACCATAAACCTCTAGTCTACCTCAAGACATAGAAAGATCTTTCTTGTCAACAGATTTGGTAGGCAAAGTGGAGATAACAATTCAACATGACAATCAGATATGTGGAATGCAAGAAGCAACTTGCAAATGCATTCGCCTAAATGCCTATGGCAAACAATTTGGTGGTGGAAGTCAAGATGAACCCTAAATTTTGGCCCAAGATTCTTGTTGCTACAAAAATTGATCCACAGATTGTAGGTTCTCAATCATCCAAAGGCATCACCAGCACCCAAGGACTCACCTTACGTGATGGTAGGTTATGGATCCCAAATGACACAGATCTAAGAACCACCATCCTAGCAAAATGTCATGATTTTGCCATTACAAGTCACATTGGAGTGGACAAGACCTTAGATGCAGTCAAATGCAATTTCTATTTGCCCAAGATGAGCAATGATGTGATGGAATATGTTCAAAGTTGCCTACTTTGTCATCAAAATAAGGCTTCTAATCAAGCTCCCACAGGACTCCTCCAACCTCTCCTCACTCCTACACATTGGGAACAAGTAAGCATGGATTTAATTTGTGAAATGCCCAAGATTGCCTTTGGGTTTAATTTCATTATAGTCTTTGTCAACTAACTCAACAAAATGATTCATGTGCATCCTACCACCAAGGATGTGCTTGGCCCACAACTAGCACAATTATACTTAGATGCAGTCTTTTCCCATCATGACCTGTCTTGAGTGCTTATCACAGATAGAGGAATTCAATTCACTAGTTTGTTTTGGAGAACACTCTTTGGGTTCTTCAAAAAAATTGGCTATGTCCACAACTTACCATCCACAGACCAATAGACAAACAAAGAGGGTGAATTGCACTATTGAGGACATGCTTCAAGGCTTTCCTTTGGATGAGCAAGAGAGTTGGGACACCTTACTCCCATTGGTGGAATTTTCTTACAACAATTTAGTGAATGCCTTTACAGAAGTCACATTGTTCTTCCTCATGTATAGAGAGCATCCTTTCACATCTTCAATCTTGATGAAGGTCCATCTGGTGGCTACCAATGTTGATGTTGTCAACAATTTTGTTTCTAGAATCCAACATGGTGTGGAGAATGCTAAGCATAGGTTGCAAAGCGCTCAAAATGGGCAAAAGCAATATGCAGATGCACATCGCCAACACATGGAGTTGAATGTGGGAGATCAAGTTTGGCTATCAACCACAAACCTCAAGTTGGTTGGTCCTCATAAGCTTAGACCTTGTTTCATTGGACCTTTCTCCATCCTTTGTTGCATCAACACCATGGCTTATCACCTTGAGCTACCGCCACATATGAAGATCCATCCGGTGTTTCATGTTTCCTTATTATGCTGATATGCTCCCAGCTATCCCACTTCTTTTCCATCCAAGAAATTCAACCTTTTCTAACACTTGTTGATGAGGTAAAGGAGCATGAGGTCAAATTCATTCTCCAAAAATGCATCCATGGTACTCACCATCCACGTGTGGAATATCTGGTCCATTGAAAAGGGTACCTACTATATGAGGCAACATGGAAGCCAATAGCCAACTTGACCAAAACACTAGTGTTAGTCCAATCTTTTGAGCAACAAATTAGAGTTCTTCCATTGTTTGAGGTAGAACTATCAAGAATTGTAGACTAACAAGCTAAGGAGCCTGGAAGAGTTCCAAGGCTAGAGAGCCTATGCAAAGCATAAACTCACATGAGATGGCTAATTAGTTCTACTCAAAGAGTTATTGAGGCCCAAATAGTCTAGTTTTGGTATGGGATCCTAAACAAGGAATTGCAACATGGAGAACATGATATTATGTTGTTACAGGCTACCTCATCTACTTTGGCGATAGTCTTCAGTTTGGCTGAGCGTATTGAGCTCAACATGGTGGAGGAGAGAATTATGACATCTAGATTTGGTAGGGAGACCTCATCCACAATTGTTACTTCTTCTAGAGTAAAAAAAGTGCACCATATTATGTTGGCTTCCAAATGCAAAGTAGATAATCCAGATCTTATGGAGCAAATAGAGTGTCTAGTGCAATTAGACCATTATTTTTTAGTCAATAGCAACCATTGAGTGGTAGTGTAGGTTGTTGGACTTGTAATGGACCTCACCACAAGAGAGAGTGCACTCAAGGTAATAGATATGATACCTTTGGTGCATCATAGCCAACCATAGAGATAGTATGACCGTTGCCATAGATTTGGTCACACTAGTCATTGATACTTTGATCTTCACTTGGAATTACGGAGTCATAGGGCTGGTATGGCAAGTAATAGAGGGGCTCTAGGTCATGGAGAATGAGGTGGTGATAGAGGACCCATACCTTGTAGGGGGCCAATACCTACCCTTACTTATGATACAACTATGCCTACTTGGATTGAGTAGTTGGAGCAAAGATTAGCTAGCATGGCCATAGCTCAAAGGAGACCAGATTTGAGTGCTGAGGCTTTTATGTCTAATGTTGGTGTCTTGTCTTATGTTAGAGATATCTTGGAATTAATGTAGATTTGCGGATTGAATTTGCTCTAATGACTAGGAGCGCAATACATTCTCCAAAGCCAAAAAGGAGCATCAATGGAATTGGACCCATAAAGAGGTAGGTCAAACTTCCCTAATCTTTTACACTCTTTGAGGTACTACAAACAACATCCATGGCTCCTAGATGTACTAATGAAAGAGTGGTAGGTGGTGATGGAGTGCATGTTAGACTAGATACTATTCAACCGCTTGCTATTACACTAGTTAAGTCCAATACAATGTTGGAGGCGGGCTTAGTTGATTATGCACTTCCCTTTGTTCTCAACTAGTGACATGATTACATTGGAAGTTGACCCAACTCTAGTGTTTTGGTTGGCTGCCATAGTTTGTGAGAGTAGACATGATATGGTTCTTGTTTCTAGAGTAGAGGTGGTCGATAGTGGAGTTGACTTGGTTGAGGAGTATGGGATCCGCTCAACAACCAATGGTTTATGGCAAGTAATAGAAATTAGATTGGAGGAGTTAGCAACTAGACTTACCTTTTGAGTAAGCTTGGTTCACACTTGAAGTTATCCTATTGGACAACCAAAGTGGAATTTTCTATTTGGTAGGACTTTCATAGAAGGTCTATACACCAATAAAGGATGTGTAGTGCCTTGTGTTAGGGAAGGTTGTAGTTGTTGGTCTTGAGCTATGGAAGATTGATGTGGAGACGTGTCCATTTCAAATCCAAACATCTCTATAGGGTAGTTTTAAACAAAACATCCTATGTGGGGAGCTCATTGTCTATATTTAGCTTGGTCATTTGATTGATAGCATTGTGGTGAGAACTCAAGCCGTTGTGACAATAGTAGAGTCATAGGATGTGCTAGTTTGTGGAATAATGTTATACTCCATGGTTTCAATATTCAATATTAGGAGGAGATAACTTCCTATTGGCCAAGTTTGCAGTCAAGTGAGTGATCCATATGTTGCATATGGGTGCATTTTAGGAGTGGTAATCTTAGCTCACTAAAGTCAAGGACCATGGTATCAATTTTAGCTTTCAATGGTTTTTTTACTTGGCTTGGTGACTTATTGGAGGAGAATGCCCATGGTAAGAATACCCCAATACTAGAGGAGATCACTTGGATTTGAAGTACAAGTGGGATTGTTCTATTCACCTTGGATGTTCTATTGTTGAGTTTTGAGGAGAAATTGTAGCAACATATAGATCAATTGGTATAATAGGCTTGGAGTGGAAAGAGATGAGATATATACACCAAGAGACCAGTATGAGGATGAACATCTAGAGTCTATTACCTTATCACCTCTGGATACCACAATTATTACTTGGAAATATCTAGTAGAGGGAGTATGCTTATTGGAGTTGTTGTTTGGTGGGATCAACATTAGACTAGTAATGGTACTATAGGTAGGTATACAAGTACATAGGTACTTGTATGTGGAGAGACACAAAACTACTAGTTTAGTCTTTCTACATCATGTAACACACTTGACCTCTTGGTATCTTGAGTTATTATTGATGTTAGTAGTCAAGGGTTACCAAAAGATCCTACCTATAGATATTTTATTGTTGGAGGTGCAAGATCTAGTTAGATATGGTCCCATTCATTTGGTGATTTTTAGATGGCCATATCAGGGTTATACTTGTGTTGGTTGAGTTTAGGGTCTATAGGATACTTGTTTTGGTGTGTTTTGGGAGATGTTACATATACTACAACATCTTGAGGTTCATCAGTCCATTTGTCCAACCTACATTTTAGAGAACGTCCCTTTGATTAGCAATTTTTGTACATGGGTCATGACAAGAACACATCAAGTCCATTCTTGGATGAGACTTGCCATTGTCATGTTGTGGTTTGCATAGCCCATGAAAAAGTAAGTTCCATGCTCCCAGTATGCCACTCTCAAATCCTTTTCTCATCATGCTTCAAATTCTACCGCATGATCAATTTTGAGGTTGGATGCTAGCACACTTTGGGGCAACATTCATGGATTCAATGATAGAGAACCTAGAACCTATCATCCTACTAGTGCTTACTTATGTACAAATTTGGGACTTGATAATCTATGTGCTCTTATAGATGGAGAAGGACTTAATCTCATTCAATAGCTTCAAGTTAGAGTTGTGGAGTCCATTTGGCAAAAAGAAAAACAACTAAATGACAAAAATGCAAATAGTTGAGTCTCAAGAGAAGTCTAGAGTTTTGCACCCATCAAAGGAGTTAGGAAAAGGTATTTAGGGAGTAAAGACCATGGTTGAAGAGAGGAGCTAACATGCTATAATTTGGAGATATAAACCACATGATTTGAGCAGAATTCTCAATTTGATATGATCAATTGAATCAAGGAGGTAGAATTCATACCCAAGTGCACAAATTGGACAATATTGAGAGTTTAGTGACATATTTCATAATTTTTTTATGGTGTTGGAGAGTAAATAGAGTGCTTATTGTGCTTAACACAAGAAATTTCATGTTTGAGTCAATCTCAAATTAAATCTAGTCTATTGAAGTTGGAGCTCTAGAAAATAAGGTGTTGGAGATGAGATGATGATCAAATTTGGAGTTTTGGTCACTCCTTAGGTTATAGTTCAAATAAAATTATGAAAATTATAAGCAATATAAAGCAAATCAAATCAAATCAAATCAAATACACGATTTGATAGCCTAATCCAATTATGGCTTGCTTCATACCATTGGAAAGCTTATCTCACAGGCTTTCTAATGAATTCTAGATCATTCACCCAAAGCAACACAAAAAAGGTATCCTCATCCAAGTTGCATAGAGTTTTTCTTGTCAAAAAGGCATAGAATTTTCACACATACTAGTTTGTACAAACTAGATTAAAAGGTGGAGTATAGATTGGATGAAACTTGGATTATAGATTGAAATCAGCTTTAGGATAGGACAAGAGGCTTTGAAACTAATTTTTACCAAAAGCATAGAGTTGTTGCTAAGTTCTTGTGGTTGGATCCTCTCCGTGCTTGTATGTTTGTTTATATGCCTAGTGGGCTTGGATTGGTATGCAAGCACTATCCTTAGGTTCTTTCCTTTTAAAAATTTTGTGTTTTTCTCCTTGGTAATGATGGAAATGATGACTAGTAGACCAAGAGAGTGTGTTATGATGATAGGTTAGGTTGCCTATTACTCCCCTACCCATAAAAGGAATACTAGAAACAAGAGTAGAAGGATCTGATGGTTGAGTAACACGTTGTTGTGTTGTGGTTTGCATAGCCCTAAAAAATTAAATTATCATGGTTATCTATGCATTAGTATTGTAGGTTGTATGATAGATCCCACAGAATGAGATGTTGCCATGTCAGCAATCTATAAACATGGATGCAATTGGTCATATGGGTTATGATCTTATCTTGTTCAAGGGTTTTGATATATATAGGTGAGGGAGAGTGGAGAGATGGGGGGTGTTTTTAGTTGAGGAGTCTCAAGAGGGAGTAGGACGTTGGGAGTGAGAGTTGAAGCAAAACGTGAATGGTAGAGCATTGGAGGTAAAATTTGAGCTTGAGATGTCCAATGCTCCCATTTTGCCACTATCAAATCCTTTTCTCATCAGGCTTCAAATTTTATATCGTGACGGCTTATGGGATTGGATGGTTGCATGTTTTGGAGTGGCATTCATGGAGTCAATGATGGGAAACCTAGATCCTATTGTCCTTCCTGTGCTTACTTATGATAAAGTCTAGGATTTGACAATCTATGTGCTCCTATAGTTGGGGAATGCCTTAATTTTTGCTCATAAGCTTCAAGGTGGAGTTGTGAAAAAAGTGAAAAGACTAAATGACAAATTTGAAAGAGATTGGGTCTCATGAGGAGAAGTTTGGAGTTTTTGGACCATTGAGGGAGTTTGGAAAGGGAATTTGAGGACTGAAGAGCATGGTTGGAGAGAAAAGCTAATAGGCTACAATCAGGCAATAGAAATCAGACAATTTTAGTATATTCTGAGAAGGATATCATTGATTGAATCAAGGGGTTAGAATTCATACCCAAGAAGACAAAGTAGGCCATTTGGAGAGTTTCATGAGACCTTTTCATCATCTGTGAATGATTTTGGAGAGTACATAAAGTTATTATAGCACTGAGCACAAGAAATTCTAGTTTTGTATCAATCTCAAATCAGATCTGATTGATTGAAGTTGAAGCTTTTGAGATGTAAGGTGTTGGAGAAGAGTTGATGATCAAGTTTGGAGTTTTGGTCACTCCTCAAGTTGTGGTTTGAGTCACCTTATGAAAATTTCCAGTATTTTTGGTGATTAGGTTTCTTTTCTTAAGGTGAAGATTTCATAGAAATTCCTGAAAGAAAAATTCAAGAACTTGGATCAATTATACTTGGGTCTGTAGAGCTCACAAGTTAGCCCAGCTTAAGAATTGATCCATATCTAGAGATTGGGGTTGGATATGCCATCAAACACTCCAAAGATTTAGAAAAAGGTACAATCAACTACTATGGGAAATTTGGTTGGCTTTGGACTTATAGAGAGTGAGATCTATGCAACAAGTTCTACTGGAAAAAACTATCATAAGCTCAATAGAGCATTTTTTGTCTTCAATTATGATTGAATGTCAATTCTCCCATCTTTATGACTATGATTGGAGATTTAAGGTTTATAGAGTGATTTTGAGGATTTTTTGTACCTCTGATCCAGAAATATGGAAAAAGTTACCAAGAATTAGGAGCAAGCACTAAATTTGAGATTTCAAAATTAGGGTAAAAGCTACAAAAACTGGCCAAATTTGAGAGCTTGTCAAGGGAGCTGCAATGATCAAATTGATGCTCATTTCATGTCATTAGAAAGCTGATCTTACAAGCTTTCCATTGAAATCTAGAACACTCAAATCCAAGTCATAAAAAAAAATTTATGTCCATATGAGCTGCACAGACTTTTCCCGTCAAAAAGATAAAGAAGTTCCTCACTTGGACTAGAAGTTGGTTGAAATCTGAAAAAAAAATTGGAGGAACCTTGGAGTATTGGTTAAAATTAGCTTGATGACAGAGTAAGAAGGCTTTAAAGCTCTTTTTCAACAAAAATTACAGAGGGTTATTATCAATTTCTTGTGATCGGATCCTCTTTGTGCTTGCATGCCTGTTTGTATGCCCAGTTGGCTTGCTTCTAGGTGTATTATGTTTTTGTCCTTGGTAATGTTGGAAGTGATGACAAACAGACCAAGAGTGCGTGTTATGATGATAGGTTAGGTTGGCCATTACTTCCTTACTTGGTAGAAGGAATTCTTAGAAACAAGAGTGGAGGGTTCTACTAGTTGGGTACCATGTGCACTCAGATAAGTAGTGACAAGTCAATGCATGGCCTCTAATCTATAAACTCTACAGCTAGGCATCCTATGTGTTCCTAGAGAGAGAAAGGCAAAGTACTTCAATGTGCGCTCAAAATAGTAATGATAGATTACATACAACCTCTGATTTGTAAGCTCCATAGCTAGGTGCCTCATGCATTCCTAGAGAAAGGCAAAGTAAAACACCTTGTTGTTAGATAATAGCTAGAGTGGGATCTCAAGCTCATCATTTTCATCTTTGGTAGACAAACTTCTAACATAGAGAGGTTCTACAACCTACTTATGATGGGATTCAACTACTAGACCACCTTACTATCAATAATGTTTTTGATATTAGGAACCAATCTTAGATGATTGTAGTGGTTGATAGGTCACCTACGGTAGTGGTGAACCTTGTTAGATAGCCTAGAGTTGCTTTACCCGCACTTATGAATTTCCCAAATTCCCATGCTTTTTGATAGGGAGCTCTTGGATTTTTTGGGACTCATAATTACAACAATTGGTGGAGCCTAATGCCAATGAGTGAAGAGTAGACAATTGGTTTTTGCATTTATATTATTGTTGTTATAACAATGTCATGGGCATCTACCCATTAATTTTTAGTCCAAGCTATGGACCTAAATTGTTGATTTGGATTGTAAGCCTTGGCTTGGCAGAGCAACATATGATGTGCTTGATAGGCATCACCATTGGAACACTTGTGAGCTTTGTGCATGTCAAGACAATTCAACACATGCTTGGGGTGATGGACCAAATGGGCATGTTATTCTTGGGACATAGCCAAAGGCTACTTGTGAAAGTGATCTACTAGGGATGCTACTAGAGGACATATGGAACTTGCAACTAGAGTAGAGGGAGTTTTTTATGTTGAGGTTTGTGACTTTAATGGTTGGGGGTATGAAATTTTTTCTCCTAATGGCCCGGTATAGAAGCTATTCAACTTGTCCTCCACTCCTATATCAAGTACATAGGATACTTTGGAGCTAGCTATTGGACCCAAGCTTATAAGAGGGGAAAGATGAAGAGTTTGTGTGCTTTGAAAGGACATGGTATCCTTGATTGAGCTGACCAGTGATATACTATTTTTTTATGTCCCAATAAATATAGTAACATGGAGAGAGTATTGATTCAAAGCAAGAATGGAGACCTTTTTGAGGTTGGTTTGGTGTAGAGTTCACATAAAGAGTATGCTTTAGCTAAATTGATGCCAACTAAGAAAGATATGCATTCCAACTACACAAATAGGTGGATGTGTGGAGATTACCATCCTATCAGCCAATAAACTAAGCTAATCCGTATGATATGCCTACACCTAAAGGAGATCTTTGATGCAATTAGGCATGCAAAGGTCTTTGGTACTTTGGATCTTCAAGCAAGATATCATTAGTTGTCAATCAAGGAAGAGATCAAGTCCAAAACAACATTTTGAGCTATTGATCCTCATAGCAATGATGTATTATATCAATGGAGGTTCTCACCATTTGGGTTGAAGAATGCTCTTGCCAAGTTCTAGAGGATCAAGGATAGGATCCTAATAAGATTAGATTTTTCTCGATGCTATATTGATGACATTTGGTCTATAGCACTATTTTGGAGGAGCATGAGAGAAGTATAGACAAAAGATATCATAAGAAGTGTAGATTCTCTCCATGAGCAAGTTGAGTATTTGGGTCATTTATTCTACCTTCATGGATTTGGTGTTCAACAAACCAAGGTGGAGACTATTGCACATATTCCTTGACTTACGGATGTGAGTAGAGTGCAAGCATTCCTTGGATTGGTAAAAAAAAATTGCTGATATGTGAGAGGTTTTAGTACCATTACCATGGCCTTGACAAAGCTGACCAAGCATACACAATAAGGGTGTTGGGAAGATGATTAAGGAGAGATTGACATTTGATCTTATTCTTAGGAGATAGATTAGAAGATGACCATTCCAAGTTCATATTGATTGGAGTCCATTGGAGCTTGGAGCCTAACAAGATGATGAAGGGAAGGAGTTTGTGGTGGCCTATGCTAGTTGCTCCAACAATTCAGTGGAGACAAAGTATAGTCCATATAAGAGAGAGTGCTTGGCAATAGTGTGGGTAGTAGCACATTTCCAATGTTACATATTTTCTAACCTCTTCACTCTCATCATTGATCATCAACCACTAAAGTGGTTGATGGAGTTTGATAAGCTTTCAAGGAAGCTTGCACAATGAGTTCTAATTTTATAGAAGTGTGAGTTCATGGTTATTCAAGAATGTAAAGTGGTGAACCATGATGCACATAGGTTGAGTAGAACCCATGTCCTAGCCGGTAGGATCATATTGGAGCACTTTTGCATGGTGAGATAGATGAAGAGATGGTGTCGGGTTGGCATGCATCTACCTTTCTATGTATATTTTTTGAGGCTTTGATGGTATTTCTCTTAACACATACAAGAGGAGTTGTTGAGGTTATAGATCAAGAGGGTGGAGATATTAGTACATGTCAACTAGACATTCATGATGATGTCTTAGTGATGGATTATCTTTACATTGGTGTTGTGGGTAGCACATTTAGTGCTTAGGAAAGCGACTGTGTTCTTCAACAAGCTAATTTAGATTGGAGGGCAGAGACCTTCTTCATGTATAGGAGGATGGTAGAGTGCAAGTAGTATCACTTCCATCTTAGAGAACATATTTGGTATATCATGCTCATGAAGAGCTTGATATTTTGGAGTAAAGCTTGCATATAGCTTACTCTATAGTCTTTATTGATGGCATGGTATGCAGACCAATGTACAAAAATGTTTTGCTAGGTGTTTAGTTTGTGACCAAGTTAGAGCATCATTTAATGCTCTTATGTCATAGTTAAAAATATTATTTATCATGGGATTGGATCACAATTGGAGTTTGGACTTTTTTGTACCTTTACCGTTGACCATGAGAGATCATTGATATGTTTTGGTTATGGTGGAGCTTTTCCCCAAGTGCATTAAGTTGGTGGCACTTCCTGACAAGTCCAATGAAGGGACAACATACTCATTCCTAGATTGGGTTCTTAGGCATTTTGTTGCACTAGTTGAGGGTTTGACTGATCAAGGTACAAAGTTCTTAGGAGAGTTTTAAGTCTTGTGTGACAAGGCCTTGATTAATCATCATACTACCTCTTGAGATTACCTTGAGGTTGATGGCTTAGCAAATAGAGTGGTTTAGATAGTGAAGAGAAGATTGCATGAGAATGGTTTATAGAGAGATCAATTGGGAGATTGGGATCTCAATTTCATCAAGGTAACAATGTATATCTACAGCAGATTGCACCAACAACACTTGATGTTAGTATAAGACACACCATCCTGAGACTGCACAAGGTTTTTCCTTCTAGAGTCCTCATGTCAAAAGGACATGAATGTTTTTTTTGGAAGAATCTTGCGTGCAATTGTGAACCATGCCACCTCCCAAACATTGATGGCACTATGAGTCCAAACTTGGCACTTGTACATGCAGGCTTGCCATGTATGTTATATTGGCTATTGATCACATGGTGTGACCTATCATCCTTTGCACTATTTACACTATTTGATGTGCGGTCAATGGCACTATTAGGGCTAGACACCTAAGTTGAGCATATGGGTATACTTTCAAAGTGCAGCTCCAAAGAGCTCACTTCTCTAATGTTGAGCCTTCAAGATCTTGGCTATGGTAGACAAAGGCTGGTGAACATCATTTAGATTCTCTTAGCTAGAATGGGTGTGCTTTGTTGTAATCAATGCCCAATTTTTGAGTGGATGATCAAGTTTAGATCTGATTTGAGTATGATTCACATGGCAAAGTGAATTGATTATTATGGCACTTTAGAGTTCAATGTATGACTTATGTGTGAGTTGTGCTTCTATAGTGTATGATGCCTAAAAAACCTCCCAATGAGCCCAAAGAGTGAAAGGTATAAGTGGAGGAATGGTTGGAAAAAGAATTCATTAGAATACAAAAATTGGGCATCCTAAATCTTGTAATCTATCCTTTATTATGGTGATAAATTGACAAGTAGATCATTTAGGAATACAACCTTACCTTCTTGTATCACATCTTTTAATTCTTCAAGGATCTAAATTTTTTATGAGGTGGTAATTACATCTCTTATTAACCCCAAGTAATAAATATCTTTATCACAGATTGTAGTTTTTCCAATCACAAAGAAGTAAGTTTTTAAGACTCCTCCATAGATTATCCATGTACTTGTCTTCATAAATTCCTTTCTTCAATCCATCTTAAGATTATATTGCTCCATCCAAGGTATCACTAAGTTTGCATCATAATAGATAATCTGATCGTCCATTATCAATTGCATCCTATATTTATGTATAGTTAGTCTCACCACTTCTAAGCAAAGTTTAATTTTTTGTAATTAATACATAAGTTTAGTGATTCTACCTCCTGAATGTTATCCTTCTCTATTGCTAATCCTACCTTTATAGCAATTGTGAAAGGAAGTCTTCAGTTGTTCTCAGATTGATTAGTACTCTCATCTTCCTTCCTTCTAAGTCTCTATCCATGACAATAATATAAACTTTCTTCCTCTTCAATCTGTTAGCTTCTGCACATCTTTGTTTTCTCTCTTGCCTCAAACCAATGTAAATTTTGATGCTAGGTTGGTGATCTTTGTTTTACCAATCTTCATTTTCATCTTTGTGTTCTCTCCATCATTATCACCTTTGTAAATTTTAATTTTGTGGCCAAATGTACTATCATGCTATGAAATATCCAAAACTCCCATACTTTTAGAATTTTAGTTTTTATATTGGGTTGGTTCCTTGTACCCTTGTCTTGCTGGTTCATCTTTCTTGAATTCAATAACAAAGATTGAACACAAATTTTTTGAGGTGATGTAATATTATATTACAAAGGAGAAGACTCAAGACAAAGCTTTTTGAAGTGCACATAAAATGATTGGATGAATAGAAGCTATAACTAACACGCAAGGCATAAAAGAAGAATTGAAATACCAAAACCAGTAGCTGCTCCAGACTCTTGGTAAAAATTTAAAAAAATATAAAGCTTACTTATGGGGTAAAAAATTTAAGAATTTCAAGGTCTAGCAGATTTGAGAAAATTTGGTAGCAATTCATAAAGTAGATTGTATGATCCCTTATAAATAAGGTCTACAAAGTTAATTGAATCTAAGTAGGAATGTGCTCATTTGCAATCTCTTATTTATTGATCTTCATTTTACATATTTCCACAATATGGCAATAAGGTCCATTGTTCATAACTTATTCTCCAATTCATTAAGTGTAGTGTTGTTTGACACATCTTGGATAGCTTTCTCACTTATAAACAAAAACCAAATATTCTTTAGGCCATTTTAATAGCCTCATTGACAATCTTTGATTTGCTCATGAGTATCAAGCTTCTTTAATCTACTCTTGAAAAAAATAGTTGCCTTTGCTTTACTCCTATCCACAATTTGGATATGTAGATTATAAAATTATTCAATGGATTTTGTATTATTATTTTTTGAACTAAACCTCACAAATTCATATGAGCCACCTTAATGGAGTTGACAACTATGAAATTTCTAATATAACCTTGTTCCAATAGACTCTAGAAAATCAGTTGATCTTGCAAATCCAAAAAATTTCATAACCTTAGAACCACACAAGAGCACTATCAGGCAAAAATGATCCAATGAACATACCACCATATTCAAAAGTACTAAGATAAGGCAAATGGATATTCAAGCAATAGAGCCATCTTCTTAGTACTTTTTTTATTTGTCTCCTTTGGTAGAGCTCAACGTTATAGTCTTATGTCATCTTTTATAGAATTTCTTGTCAGACGCACTCACTTGCTAGAGCTGCATGTGTGTTCCTTGATCCATCTTTTGACTTTGTTAGGCATTGATAATGAGGTTACTCATTCTATCCTAGAAACTCTAGAGCCTTGATATTCAATAACACGTATGTCAAATGCTCAATGCTAGCTCTACTCTACACTTAAACTAGTTTCATTACCTTTCATTTATTAGAAAACCTTTGTATGGTTGGAATGTCCATCTTCTCCTCGTTTGGTTGAATTTATTAAAAGAATGAAATTTTTTGATTATTGCATCTCCTTGTAAGATCATGAGCACACCAAAGGTAAAAATGAGGTTGAAATCTCATGCTACTTCTCTTCACAAAATTTTTGAAGAAGCCAATTCCTCCGTACTACTTTTAACACATAGAAATAATAAATATAAATTCAAGTGTTGGGAGTTTACAATTGTCTCACTATTTAGACTTGATGCTCATAGAAAAATATATTTCATCAATCTCCATAAGTAATCATCAAAAAAATATCAAGTTAGGAGACTCCCTCACTCAAGCAATGAAGTTTATGCCTAACTTGTACACTTAATGTTGTGTCAAGACCTACCTATCTATAAATTAAATTGAGATATGAAAACTGTTTGGGAATGGGAGTTTGGAACTACATAAAAACCCATATTATCATTCTATCTATTTCATTCCTTTGTATCTAATATTAAATTTTTAACTCAAAAAAATAGAGGTTAAGTTTTCTTAATATGAACTTACTTTGTGATGTACACTTTCCTTGTTGCTCTACGTATAATTCAACAACACTACCAACCTATATTATGAGTGTTCTTACTTTTTCCAATACTCAAGGTATCACTTCTTCACTTTTTCAAGAGAGACAGAAGTGATCCACTATTATGGGGAAAAGAAATCCACTTTGATACTAATATAACTTGGTTGCATATGATAAATCTCCAAAATGAACTCCAAAGCAAAGATACCCCTAAGGATCACTATAGTTTCTTTATATACTAAAATTCTAATAGCAAGGCAATCATCATCTCTCTTATGGATTGATGACATGGCATGTAAGAAAACCCAACTAAACTTCTAGTCAAAGACTTGATCCATAAATCTTGTCCAACTATGCTTAACTTCACTCATAAGTTACTCTTAATTTCACCTAGAAGTCTAAACTTAACTTGATCTATAAGCTTTCACTAACTACTCTACTAGCTAATAATGTTGACTAGATGAAATCTCTAACTTTAGTTTTGACTATCCAAAGAGAATTACACTTGGAAGTTGTTGATTATTATTGTTGGCATTAAATCATCTTTGGACCTTCATCTTTATTTGATGGTTGACCAAATACACATTTCAAATGCCTTTAAAACATTCTTTTGATTTATCTTATCCAATGCTCTTTGCCTTGTAGGAGATACAATCCCTTCCTTGACCTCATTTCTGCATACTTTTTATGGCATATTCTAAATTTTTGTAGCCATCATACTATTGCAAAGAGTTTCACCTAGTTTTCATTTATGAAAAACATCTACAAAGGAGACCCTTTAAGATAACTTTCATTTATCATAGCTCACCATCACAACTTTAAGAAACATATATGGTACTTTTCCATCATATCTCTTCCCTTTATTTTTAGATGATACCTGTATATTATGTCCATTAGATGACAAATTTTGAGCTATTTTGGCTATTTCATTTAGTATAAAAGCTTAGTTATGTAAGTCCAACCTCATTAATATCAAGCTTGATGTCTACAAGGAGTTCTTGTCCTCCCAAGTTTTCCTTAGGCCTTCAATTTTGTATAAGAGTCTTGATGGTTTTGGTTTTCTATCTAGGAACAAATAAATTTTATTGCTCTTTCATTTATGGTACCTTGTTTTAAGCATATCTTAAGCTAATCTACTCTTCCAATTGGAGAATGTACAAATACAAACTTTTGACAAGATGTTACACAACATGTAACTACCTTCCCATGAATTTCCTTTTACCTTATCTATGTATAATGGATAATATCATATGTTATACCTTTCTACTTTGTAGAGCCTTGCTGTGCTTATATAGATCTTAAGTGAATGGTATAGTTTATAGATTGCACTTCTATAATCTTGAGAAGATGTGATCTCACATAACAAGAGTATATTGTACAATAAGCCTTTTTAGATGTGAGGGATTTAATGGCACTCTTGTTTGTTGATATGTTCTTGCAACATGGTTACACTATTCTTCTGCACCCAATACAATAATTGACTATGGGAGATGTGAATTTTGTCATATCTTTGGTTGGCTCAAGATCTATAGCCCATCCCATCTTGTCATTTTTTCTCCTTGAATTCTTGGAAGATTCAAGTGGATCTCAATGAGCACATGCACTATCATACGCATATCAAGATTATCATTGATGTGTCAATCTTGGATAGGATTAAGATTCTATGTTGTGGAGCAAAGGGTTGTAAATTTTATCTCTATATTTTTTGATTGAAGATTTTGGTAGCTTTCTAAGGAGCTTATTATATCACTCCATAATTAAGCTTTCCATACTTAGTGCTTGTGGACTTCCACATGACATGTAAGCTATACATCTTTTTTGCAATATGTGCTTTGGATAAGGAGCATATTAGGGTCCAAGATATGATGCTATTAAAGATATAGTGGCACAAATACATTTTGCAATGTATTTTTTGGATAGAGAACCTATTAGTATGCATGATGTTATTAAAGATACATTGGCACAAACCATACAATATACACATGCTAAACCACATATTGAATAATCATTGGATCAAGCCTGCACACTTCACAACGAAGAGAGAGTAGATATTGTAACTTTCACCGAAGTGAGTTGCACATTGCTTGATATGGTGGTTGTCAACCTTTTACCAAGTAAAGTCTTTGACTGAGGCAACTGCACAAGTGGAGTTTGTGGTGACTATTGCTTCTAAGGGCAAGGTGGACCACTAATTGCTGTGATTAGCCTCAAATTACTTCATACCCTCTGGGAATCTTCACCTACATTTTGATGGTCTTATGCAAGAGGCAAAGCTAGGATTTTTGGAGAAGAGAGAGAGGTTATAGTAATGTAGTAAGCCATATTCACCTTATACTTTAGATAGAGTCTCAATCATTCTATAACACTCACACATATTGGGTTTATATAGACTAGCATTAGCAATGAGAGCTCCCCTTGTCTCTAGGACAGTTCCACTTCCCCTGTCCTATGTAACTTAAGCAAACCTTTATCATATAAGTCCAGAATGAATTATTTAGAACAACCATAAGGTTGGTTTTTTTATAGTGTAAGCGCCTTTGATTTGGTTCAGGGCTTGGCTCCTTTCCTTGAGCGTTATGCTCTTTCTTATGTTATGAACATTTCAGTGCTTTTATTCTTCTTCCTTTTCCTCCGGGGTATACTATTTGGAACAGATTTTCTTCATATTATTAGTGTGATATATATGTGAAAAGTATGTTTATAATGATAATTATCACTACAGCTTGGAATAAGAACTTTTTCCGCACCACACCGCCTCTGTTAGATATGGGGCACATCTGGAAGCCAATCCCCCTTCTGATACACCAACGTGAGGTCCCAGGGAATTTGGATCCACATACACTCACCTTTACTGCAGTAGCCTGAATGGCCGGTGCACCTGTATGGCATAAGGCACATCATCTATGGCGATCGAACACTAGGTATCACCGTCGTCGCCGGCATCCATGACGTTTCTCGTTCCGTCTAGTTGGTGCGATGGTTCCAAGCGCATCACCTCTTGCGAAGATTGATATGGAACATTCACTGTTGCATGCAGAGAGTTGATATCATGTGTATATTCGACCAAAATTCTCATAAAAGTTGCATACAATCGCTTCCCCGTTATGCTGAGTCAAAGTGAAAATTGTGAGTTGTCGATGGAGTACAGAATTGTGGGCTCCGTTCAAGATCATATGATGTATATTTCTTCAAGATGATGTTGGGTTGGAGAAATGGAACTTGTCCTGCTCCTCTGCTCACGGAACAATAGCAATAATTTGAGCTAGTGCCTACCTTGGAAGGAATATCGTAAGGCATTTTGAACAACTTACGGCCAGATGGTAGTGGGACGATTACATCCTTTGTAATACGCAATGTGTGAATGTAGAACTCACGGAGTGGTATCTACCAAGCCATCGAAAGTTGAGAACTTAAGTATTGAGGACATTTGAGCTCGTGACGAGATTCTTCTAAAGTTTCTTCAAATTCCAACTGTTTTGGGATTCGACTATTCTCTAAGTCCTATGCAGTTGAGTTCTTCTTTGTCAGGGCGAGCACATTTGGCAGCAAGTAGGTTTCGACAAGGACAGAACCTGGTACAATAGCATGAAATTAAGTTTGCGCTGTACTTACTCTCTTGAAAAGAGAAGAGGAAAAATGTGGTACACTGACGGCCACCAAAGTACACGGCTGACAGACAGGGGACAACCTTCAACCCATCCATTGGGACAAAAGCACCATTTACCATGAACACCATTGCCCTTAAACACCACGCATTGAGTGGTTTACGTCTTCTCTCACAAGGCGTACTTCTGTACACGGAATCCAACTCCACTAGCACGTCTCTCAGCACATGGAATTCACGAACAAGATCGGATCTGTTGTTGATGATCTTTGTTTTCCCTGCACAGGAGATCTCTGTGCATACCGTAACCGGTGGCTTGAAGCTGGGCCTCCCGTATGTTTGGAAGTATATGTGAACAGAAAATAATCTCGTTGGAATAAGCTGAATCGTATATGTACATTTTCTGCTTTCTCGACTCAAGTGTGTTCTGAAATCAAAATGATTTCAGAATCTCAGACTCATTACGAGTACGATGATTGTGGACTAAGGTTGAGAGTACGACGGTGCACTCAATGACATTCTCTTGAAAGTAGCATCACCTGCCTTAGGCATCCACTGAATTCTGGATACTCTTTAAATGGAGTAGATTCTAAACCTGAGAGATGCCCTCGGAAGCAGCACCTTTTGATCAATCAGAGGGCTTGAAGTTCCCGCATATCATTGACTTCTACCTGTTCTACTACTCGGATGGGATGATTCAAGAGGTAACATCCTCTAAAGCTCGTGTTTGTAGATCTGAGAGTTAGTGAATCTCTATCTGACGGGTCTTATAGCTTATGCCCCCCGAATCAGTTCCTCCTTGTTGAGGATCCTGTGGAACAGAGCACAGAGACGCCAGTTTCCAGCATTCCCTGGCTCTGTTTAAAAGCTGGCAGTGTTCTTGCTGAAGGATAGAAATGGCATTTTATTGCCGTGATTGAATTTGAGTGCACACCTGCCTGTAGGGCATGCAGCAGCAGCAGCTTTCCGGACCATGTATGTATAGAAGGTTCTTCTGGTTGCAGAATTTGCGAGTATGTCCCCGTGCATACTCTGAGTACACTTTTTAGGGCATTATTCTCGTGTACAGAGGCGTCCAGTGCACCTTTGAGTACCTGGCTATGGATTATAAATATGGGGTACTTTTGCAGGCCATATTTCAGCGTTCAAGAGATCAGTGAGTCAGATCTAGTGCTTTGGCACTTGACACCGAAGTACTCTTCAAAGACACGCATTACCTCATCATCAGCAATTTTAAGGTTCTCAGCTATCTTTCTTCCGAATCAAAGTCATTCAAACTATAAAGGCGTGGCCACGTAGTGGTGATCTATGAGTTTCTCTCATATCTATGGAGATTGCAAACATAAAGTCAACAAATTCGAACTATCGAGTACTCCTGATGCTGTGGGCATTTATTCTCTGGCCTTCACAAATTTGTGGTCGGGAATATAACGTAGACTAATCTAAAGCTACTGTCAAGAGAGTATCATGAATTCTTTGCGACCCCGAAGTTTGAGGCTGATGCCAATGTCCCATATTCAAATTCATTTTCCTAAACCCTATAGACAGTTCTCTGGATCAGATATTAATTTTCACTATCAAGTTTGATCTATGTCAGCTATCGATGTCTGTTTGCTAGTACATGTACGGCAGTGCTAGTAGATATCTGTACCTTGTCTCCATATAATAGTCCTTTTGTGTCTGTAATACTTGGAATGAATATCACGTTCTAACATAATTGAGATGAGATGTATTAGCCATATGGGCTCAGCAGTTTCAGCTTTTGAGTATGCTAGGGGTTCACTCTAAGATTTCTTGGTTTCAGGTGATATATATTCTAGAATCGCACCTTCTTGTGTGCTTGGCAATATCTCGCCTTCGATTTTGTTCAGAACATTCACAAAGCGATGCCTCAGTGGAGAAGTGCCTCAGTGCCTGAGATCTTGATGTCTATCACAGAACTGCAAGTTTCTAATACCTGTAAATAGATTTTAAAGGCCAATTCTCGTACAATTTGGTGCTTACTGCAACCAATTAGTACCATCGAGTGTTATCATCCGTTTTCATAGATTGGTACATTCAGTTCTTTCTTCTTCAGGATAAATCGGTGATCACATAGTTCTGTAATTTGAGTCTCCCGCATCATTATGGAAAGCTTCAACACAGATTGTAACAGCAATTTCTTTTAGAGCTGGAACCAATAGCTATGAACCCAAAAATAATATACTGCAATCATGGATCGAACTAACGTGAGAATCATTGGCTGATCTACATGCTACTGGAAAATAACGGAAGTAGTCCTTGCATGTATGGTGGTGACATAGAACACTTTTTAACTCTGTACTCTGGACACGGATTCTAATCTTTACCTTCCTAATTAAGGATATTCTTCTAAGCTGACTTCCTTTCTTTACCAGCTACTTAACCTCGAGGGCCCCTGCCTACACTTTCTGTCGTAATTAAGAACGAGCAAGAGATCTTCGTCATGGACAGAGACTATCTGTACATAAAGTACACATTGACATCAACAGCATCCATTTTCTGCCTGCATAAAGCTTGTAGATTATGAATAAGGTTTAGTCTCAGGGACAAGACCTGCAAAACGCAGATCTTGTCCCTCAGGCTGAGGATCCCTCGCTGGCTGCATGGAAGGTTGCAACTAACTAGCAAATAAGAAGTAGCCATGAAGAGACAGTTTGCACTTAACAATCCCTATTGGTCTGCATGTAGTCTTGCAGCTAACTAACAAATGGGAGACCATCGTCAAGACATTAGCGCAGACTCAGTGACCTTATGACTCGTTCATAGAGTACTTATGAGCAATATCCTCTACATCTCACGGTAATCTCATGCCGATCAGTTCTAAGTCTTTTTGTGAGTCCATCAATCTCGGTTCTCACACGGGTCTGAAGCAACATATCTGACATTTCTTAAGTTGCCAGAAGTACTACTCCTACGGTACTACCGCCTCTCGCTTTTGCAGCTTTAGACTCGTAAACTAGTTGGGCAGAAGGACGTGGAGACCTAGTCGGCGTCCAGGTTCCTGGAATGTTGTACTAAGCCATGAGGACGGTACTATCGGAGTTCGCTTCACCGGTTGACAAGAATAAGTCGGAGTGCTCTGGCTCGTTATCACCTCTTGAAACAGGCATTGATCCTCCCAGTTTTCCTAGGATGTGCCATGAACCAACCGTGTACTGTATGGCACCATGTTTCAAATGACTTGTTTGCATCACGAGGTACTTCAGACTCTATACAGTGCACAACACATTATTATTTATTGCAGCATCCCTCGTAGTAAGTACATGTAATCAACAGTATGAATGTACAGTGGCTGCAGCCGTAATATACTACAAGATAGCTCCAATGATCCTCGGTGGTCGTACTTGTTCTTCGGAATCCGTTGTAGTCTCTGATCGAAGATCAGAATCGCTTGCGAAGACAATTGGATTAGAAGATCAACAAGGCAACAAGGTAGTTGCTTGAGTGACAAAGCAAGCTCTGCGTGAGCACAGTGACCCGCTGCTTGTGATCCGGTCGGTCCCGTGGATGTGACCTTTTATCTTTCTGGAGTAAACTAGAAAAACTAACAGCATTAAGCTCGTTCGGGCTTTTAATATGGTTTCAAGTTGCCAGAGTTGGTCGACACGCCAAACACACTTAAGTAGGCCGCAATTTCTGTTGATTTCGTTATCTCTTCAAATTACTGTACGTCTGCCGAAAGTTTAGTACGTAAAGCCGACATTCGATAATAAGACACTGGACCGACTGGTGTACTGTAATAACGTCCTGATTCTTCTGCTTATAGGAACCAGCTCAAATTTGTCAATGAGAGTCGTACTCTTGAAAGAATCTGCCCAGGTGTACATCACCCAGCGGTTCTTAGCGTTGAATCCTAACAGTTATAATGCAACCTATGATATACATATAAACCACACACACGGTGTCTATGATGGAACCGTCCGGGATCAATACACTGGAAGTGGTTGCAGTTGAGTGGACACAGGAAAGCAGTTGCAATTGAGTCACTGAGAGTAGTTGTCTTCTAGACGTCTCCGCAACTTACTTCTGCCGACTTCCTTTAGTACCCTTTGTACGTTGTAAGGCTCCAGGAGGTTAACAAAAATTTATCCATCCCCAATCAGAACTTGGAGCCGCAACGATAATATCACATCTGTTTCTCGCTAGAGCACGATACTGAATGGAATCAGATGCACCTCAACCACTTTGGTGCCTCCTCTTGCTTGAATCCATCAAACAAGTTTCTTCTGGTACAGCAATGAAAGAATAAAATAGATACGATCGAAAGTACCTATGAAGGCAGATGAATGTTGCTGGACAAAATCTTACTCCACGGAAACGAGTTACAGCAGTTCAATCTAATTGTAAGACATCTAGGAGGATAGCTACTGCTGGTAGGCGCGGACTAGGTGTGCATAAGTAGTAAATAGAGCTTCCTAATTACTTCAAGCACCTCTTGATTCTTTCGAAAGAAACCGTAAAGCTGTATGTTCGCGTGGTTGACTCCCCATTTGGATAACGAAAATTACTAACGGCCATCCAAAAGTACAGAGAAGCCCAAGATCTTTAAGAAGAGAGGCTGGAAAGTACTACGTGAACATCAAGATTTTTGTTGCTTCTGTGGACTTTTCCAGCATAAAGTAGGCCCTCGGTAGTCCACACGGTCTAGCGCACAACTATTGGCTGTCACGCATTAGTGTTCTAGCGCACAACTCGTTGCGTTCGTCTCTTAGAGCGCTGTATTGTAGATTACTAGGTCCACTCCTAAGTGAAGACTAATTAGCAGTGAATTTTTCAAGGTGCTTCACTGAACGAACACCTAGACGAAATCCAAGCGAGTTAAGACATAACCAGCGATAGAATTCACCAGACCTGCAGATTTGGAGGCCCGAGTGATTAAGGACAGGTTATACGTGTAGATGCACCAGTCAGTTTTTGTATGAGTGTAACTCTACGATGAAGAACGTATTAACATGAAAATCAAAGTCGTGAGAGAAGTGTTTGAACGACTTCCGGCTCGTAGTACTCATCTCAATTTGCAGTTTCGTGGTAGTTCCTGGAGTTTAGACTTTACCAGTAGTAGTATTTGCAAGATCTTGTAAAGGTAGAGGCCTGAGTGGAACGTAAGCAGAATTGCACAGGTAGATCCACCTTTTAGTTGCTTGTGTCAATTTAATACTTAATTAAAGGACTTATTGACATTAGCCTCAAAGTCGTGGGAGTTTGAAATGTACAGACATTGCCAACTCATAGTACTCCCCAACTTACACCTTACACTCAATAGTACTCAGTTCAGTGTCTGCAATTTCGTGGTGTTTGAACACTGAAATACTTGTGGTCAATACTTGACACCTCCACGGCTAATATGTTCTGTTACCTACTGCCCCGGAACACTCCTGGGCTCTACTACCATTTCTTTCACTTAACAAGAAAGAGATTGTCAAGAAACACACCGATAGACTATCAAATTGTTGTGCTGGGATAAGGTGTATCAGCAGCGGATAAGGTTCAAACACACCTAAGGACCCGAATTGCAGCAGCAAACCACAACAACATATACAGGTAGAACCATACCATTACAGGATTCACGATAAACAATGCAAACCATGCAGGTAGAAAACGGCATTTAGACCTGTAACGTTCCATCTACAAGTTATCAATGTAATGAAACCATGGTACCGAGGTGCAGTAGCAAGAACTCCCTGCACTGCCCGACGGAACGACGACTGACAGAAAGCAGGAAGTTTATAGTATAATCATGTCCTGCGAGTGAGTACTAAACGTCGCCCAGTGGAGACTACATCCTAGTAACTAGTTCAGAAATTGATAAAAATTTTGCAGTTTATGACTCACTATAACGCAGCAACTTCACTTCGGATATTCTTTGGTCACAGACTTTTTCAGCCAACCGTATCATATGGCTGCAGAGTCTTACTGCAAACCTTATACTTCCAAATGGGCAACAACTCTTTGAATTCCTATAATGAAGATGCGGAAAGATATGTTTCTTACTTTTAAGTTTTCTAACAAGAAAGTGTCGATTATGACAATGGACGCAGTATCATCTCGTGACAAACTTGGTTTGGAAAGACAGCGAACCATTCAACTGTCAAACATCAACTTACAGTCACTCTCACTCCGGACTGCGTAATTGTTATAGTTGTAGAGAGTAATTTCAAGCCATGACTGATCCTCGAAGGCATGCTAGACTCCGTCTGAGAGTTGGAGTTTATTCCCACTTATATTAAGTGGTCAAAGACCTGCATCCCACAAGCTCACAAACATTTCTTGACCAAAATCTGGTTAAGAGCTTCAGATGCAGATCATGTGGGATTCGAATTTATCATATAGCGTCAATACTTTCTGACGACACGATACACAAGTAATTGGTTTCTTTACACAATGTTTTCTACTTAATTACATTTTCTAACTGAGGCCCTCACAACACCACGAGATACTCTCCTTCAAGAACCAACCATAGCAACCAGATACCCAGAAGAACCTGAAACGTTCATTGCAAGCTTCATTAGCCTGACTTGCTACGTAACCAAGTCTTTACTTTCAAAATTGAGAGCGAAAGACATATTTGAGAAATAGAAGCAGAAGTCGTTCGAAGAACGGGGGATCCAGAACCCACTAAGTATGGTACCGAGGACTTGCATATGAAGTGCAGATGAAATGCATGCATGATAAACGCTCACCATAATACCGGGGCGAATATCCCAAAGGGAATTTCTGTATACTCGCTGACCGTATGCATATAGAAATAAATTGGATCTAAGAAAATGGAATGTAAGTGAATCAAACATTACGAAGATAAGCGGAAGTAAGGACGTAATCGATACATTTCATAAGTAGCACCTGCAGAAACTAGTTTACATCATGGAAGAAGAATCAAAGCACAACAGATTAGTCATCTGAAATGGAAAGCCGAGGAGGACCATCAAAGAGAGAAACATCGAGCAAGGAGGAAAAGACAGCTTAGTTGGGGATGGGATGGGTGGAGTGGAGTGAAGTGAAGTGGGAGAGGAGTGGGTAGTGCCAAAGCTGTGTTGGAGCGAAGCGTGTGAGGACTGGATATAGGATATGAGAGCAGAAGCTGTTCGAAGAATGGGAGATCCAGAAATCATTAAATGCATATGAAGTGCAGACGGAATGTGAACATGATATTGAGAAATGAGGACAGAAGCCGTTCGCGGAACGGGAAAGGAGATGAAATGGAAACAACTGATCGAATGTAAGCAGAAGTAAACGCCACCTAGAAACAATTAAAGAGCAACACTTGTATACCAATAGCATGCATCGAATAACCGGTAACAGATAAGCAGCGAATGTAGTGAAAACAAAGCTCAATGGGGAAACGACCTAACGAGCTAGACGAGAAAGATTAAGTTAATCTGAAGTCGGGAATCGAGTAGAAGCCATGAAATTGACAGTCGAGGAAGACAGTTGAGTCAGGCAGACCAAGAGTATGAAATCGCTCAGAGAGCGGGGGAAGTAGGCGAAGCGTTAGAGGACTGGATATGATATATGAGGACAGAAGTCGTTCGAAGAACGGGAATGTGTAAACATGATATGTGCAAATCGAGATGAGTATTAAATCCATAAATGAGATAAAGTGAATCTAACAAATCGAATGTAAACTGAAGTAAAAGCATAACAGCAACACATGTATAGAACTAGTAAGCATCGTCTAATCGGTAAGAGCTAAGTAACGCATGTCGAGAAATATTATACATCGGGTAATCGACCACCTACAAGCAAAACGTGAACAATTAAAGTAATCTGAAATCGGGATTCGGGCAGGAACCTTGAAACCCAAAGTCATGTCGGAACCATGAAACAGGCGAACATCGAGCTAGTAGTAATAGAAAGAGCATTAGTTGAGGATGGGTGGAGTGGAGCAAAGTGGGAGAGGAGTGGATGTTGTCTTGGCTGAGTTTGGAGCAAAGCGTAAGAGGACTGGATAGAGTATATCGCAGCATGTGCTATGAACGCATGAGTCCTAAAATGCTAAACAACTGAAGGAAGCAGAAGGCTGTCACAGTAAACCTCCACGTCAGCACGTATGACTTCATCAGTGCCAAAGTAGCTGAGTGAATGTCAGTACCCCTTGTACTGAGTTTCTGTTCGAAAGCTCATGAGGACGAGGACTGGATATGAGGAGATGAGAGCAGAAGCCATTCGAGGAGAGGGAGATCCAGAACTCTTTAAATATAGATGGAATTGCAATAAGATGAAAGCAAAACGAATGAAAAGTACATTCGAAAAGGAGATGAAATGTAAATCAAAAACCGCATGTAAGACCAAGCACAGACATCATATAATTATCAGAAGATAACAACATGTACAGAAACTGTAAACCGATGTGTAATCTAAAGGTGTAAAGTAACACATGTAAAGAAATAGCAAAGTAAACGCATGTGAATAAATAGAAAACAACTTGTAATCAAAGACTAATACAGAAATGTACAACCCCGTATAGACCCTAACCGCAAAGCAACGCATGTAAGTAGAAGTAGTAAACGAAGACCGATGGGCCGGACATTAACTCCTAAGCAGTTTATGAACGGAAGTCGGGTAGGGAACCAAGAAGTCGGAAACCGGGTATGAATCATGAGGCAGACCACATTAGCATGAGTTTTGGTAGAGGAGAGTTGGAGTGGAGCGCAGTGGAAGAAGAGAGTAAGGTGTTATGGCTGAGTCGGATCGAAACGATAATGAGGACTGGATATGAGGAGATGAGAGCAGAAGCCGTTCCTCGCATGGGGGATCCAGAACTCATTAAATCCAGATGAAATGTGAACATGATATTGGATATAGGTATATGAGAGCAGAAGCCGTTCTGAGAACGGGTGATCCAAAACTCATGAAATGCAAATGATCGGTAACCAAGATGTACTTTATGCATAATGCTAGATTAGTGAAAAATCCATAAAGTAAAACGCATCGAATGTAACCTGAAGCAAAGGCATAATTGCAACAAATTGAGTATAACATATATCTAAAGGACTAGTAAACAACTTGAAATTGATAACTATGCACAAGAATGCGAGAAATATAAAACGTTATGTTATTGACCACCAGTAAGCAGTGCGTGCACAATGAAAATTAAAACGTAGGCTGGAGTCGGGTAGGAAGACTGTAGATACGGGAGGTCGAACCATGAATCAGGCAAAGAGCGAAGGAAAATAATAGGGAGGGAATTCGCTGGGGAACGGAGGACTGGAACAATGCGAGAGCATATAGATGGTGTTGCTGCAGAGACATATCGAAGTGTAACAGGGTAACGAGAGCAACACGAAAGAGGACAGGATATAAAGTATATTGCAACA
Organism: Lunularia cruciata; assembly: GCA_948567375.1. NCBI lineage: Eukaryota > Viridiplantae > Streptophyta > Marchantiopsida > Lunulariales > Lunulariaceae > Lunularia > Lunularia cruciata. The sequence continues at coordinate 31,277,724 of OX419758.1, forward strand.
AGCGCTATGGACACTTGAGTCCTGAGACACTAAACAGCAAAGGGAAGCAGGAGGTGGCCATAATAAACCTCCACGAAAACACATGCAACTTCGTCAGTGCCTCACGCAGTGCCGAAGTAGCTGAGCAAGTGTCAGTACCCCTTGTCCCTGAGTTTCCACTTGAAAACTCATGAGTGCCAAGGCAAAGTCGGTTGCTCCCCCAAAGTGCCGCTCATAAGTAGTGGGAATGTTGAAGGACGGAAGACCAGAAGTGGAAGTGTGGAAAGAAAAAGCAAGCAGAAGTGCAGGCAAATGAGTAATCGCAGGAGTCTCGGCTGCATGATGAGAACCAGGCAAGAAAGAAATGAATCAACATGAGTAAGTGGAGGGAAGAACTCAAGACATACCTGATGGATCCCTGAAATCACAAACATCCATTAGTAGAGATAAAATCCAAGACACAGCAATGAGAAATTGTCAAGCAAAGGTTTGGTACGAGAGGGAAGCAAGAAACATCAGCTATGCATGGGAAGGGGCGAGCCTACTCAAGCAGGAAAAACAAAGGCGAAGTGTAAGAAGGAAAGAACAGAGAAGCAAGGAAAAGCATGACAGGACATAGAGCACCGCAGGAAAGAGCAAAGAAAAGAGGCAAAATCTGCCTCGGATGAAGTGATGGACAAGGTGGGCCTACGTGTCCATAAGCAAACACTCGAAGACCACATGGCAGAAAACCGTATGTCAATTAAAATCGTGGTAGACTGTATATATACAAGTCCAGAAGTCAAGTAGAACTCCCGTACAACTGCATGGTATGCAAGCCTACATGATATTGGATATATGAGGACAGAAGCCGTTTGAGGAACGAGGGATCCACCACTCATTAAATGCATATGAGATGTAGATGAAATGGCAATAAATATGATATGTGCAAAGTATTAAATCCATAAAGGATATTAAGTGAATTTAACAAATCGAATGTGACCTGAAGTAAGCCTAATGATAGCAACATATCGAGAGCAACATAGACTAGCAAAGTTACCCAATGATACATTCTAAACTACTACGGAGAGCAGGGAAAGATCATCGAAGAATAAGAAAGATTATACATATGCAAGTGTCGGTCTGTTGGTGTAAGTACTGGCTGTGGTAGTGTGTATCGCAGCATCCTCTGTGAATGCATGAGTAGTAAAGCATTGAACACTGAAGGAAGCAGACAGGCGGTCATATTAAGCCTTCACGAAAGCACCAACGACTTCATCAGTGCCTAACGCAGTGCCGAAGTAGTTGGGCGAATGCCAGTACCACTCGGACCGAGATTCTGTTTATAGCTCATGAGTGCCAAGGCAAACTCTGTTGCTTCCGAAAGTGCCACTCAGAAATGGTAGCAGTGAGAAGTAAGGAGCGCTGGAACTTATGCAGAAACCAGCAGGCCGTGGAGTAGCATCTATAGAGCAGAAAGTATAAAAAGTTCCCTGGAGGTAAGATGGAAGGAATTGGAACAAAATGGCCATTGAAAATGCAGAATAGGAACGATGCACAAGGAAAGGAGGAAGCATAAGCAAAGAAAGTATTCGAGACGCACCTTGGTAATACCTGAAAGAAAACGTCGATTCGTAAAGAAACAAACAGTGCAGAATTGCAAGACGCGAATGAGAAAAATAGCATGAGCGAGAGAGATAAAAGTAGAGGAAACAGATCATGAAGCATCGGAAGAGATGAGAAATAGTATTAGAGGAGTGCGAGAGAACAAGAGACAGTGTTTGTGCGATGTCATGTGAGGGAGAGGGGCCAAAAAAACGAGTGGGTCCCGTGCACATAAACAGCAAGCATCATACAAAATACAGAATATGTATTACATACAAAAAGATTCCATATTATTCAAGGATTGAGAGTTTCGAGTGCTATAATGAGAAAGACATAATGTTTGCTATAATCCTAACATAAGTGTTCTTATAGTCACCACCGGAGAGACTCCTCTTTTCTTGCAAAGGCATCAGTGATAACATCGATAGCCCAGTCCTTCGCGTCTTCCTGCAATATAGAACGAACTCCTTAGAAATTCCGTTGTAATCTAAGATATTTGACAAATGGGAGCTAATGCGTTCGAAGAAAGGGGGATCCAGAACCCACTAAGTATGGAACCGAGAACGTGCATATGAAGTGCATGCATGACCGTATGCAAATCGGAAGGGACTGAATCTAAGCAAATGGAATGTAGATGAACCTAACATTACGAAGATAAGCGGAAGTAAGGACATAAGTGATACATTTCATAAGTAGCACTGCAGAGAATTAGTATACATCATGGAATCAGAACCAAGACAAACCGTTTTAAGCATCTGAAATGGAAACCAGAGGAGGACCATCAGATAGAGAAACATCGAGCAAGGAGGAAAAGACAGAGCTTTAGCTGAGGAAGGGTGGAGTGGAGCGGAGTGGGAGAGGAGTGGATGGTGTCTTGGCTGTGTCGGAGGGAGCATGCTTTATGACCGCATGAGTCCTATAACACTGAAATCTAAGATATTGTCTGTAGATATTGGTAGATGATATGTGCGCCGCAAGGTGGAGGCACTTTAAGCTATAGGCACACACCATATATGTCATGCTACTCGAATGAATTTTAAGGTGAAAACGTGAAGCGGTTCTAGTACTCAGCAGATTTTGAGGGTCCAGCTTACACATTTCTACCTTCATGTTCACGGTGAAGACTACTTTTTCTTCCAGAAATCAACTATCTACTCCTGACCAAAACAACTTCTAGAAATTATCCAATCTTCATGTTCCGATTCATGAACGCAGCGGACCACTCAACTGGGCAAAACGAGCGACCAGTTGTGTGGGTCTTGCAAGTTTGGATTCCATTTGTCATTATATTTGGCACTCACAATCACTAAAGACTTGTGTAAAAGTTTACATGGTCAAAAACTACCCGCCGTAAACAAACTAGCACTCAGTGTTCATGAGAAAAAATATTGACCCCTAACTTCTAATTTGCAAGGAGCTGAAATCTATGGTTCAGTTGGCATCAAGTCTCTTTGGGAAGGCATAGTTCTGAGAATTTACAGACCTCAGACTGAATCAAATTCTAATTAGCTGATATGAGTATATAGGACAGGCTTATCTAGAATACTGAGGACCCAACCAAATGACAGTTCACCACATACCAGGCTTACAGGATCACCAGTTCGTATACGTGCATTATCACGAGCAATCCTTGATTCAAACGGTGTCCGCGGTGGTAGTTGCTGAAGATGATCCCATAGCTCTTTTGAAACCACCTTTGGCTGGTTAGCCTGCAGTTCGACCATCTCTCTGGCTCTGCGCTCAACACGTTCTTCCTCTTGGGATTCGTCATACTACACAAGAGAATGTTTACAACAGGCTAGTTGAGGTCTCCATACACATACAACTTCAGGAAGGCAGATGTATATGTACCCTGGGTTCATTAAGAATGCGTGTGACAGACACAATCTCAAAACTGGAGCACATTTGCATAACAATGTCATTGCATTCAGTCACAAGTAAGGCATCTAGATAGTTTGAAGTACTGCCCGAGCAGAAGAGAAGTAAGAGCAACCAAGGAGCACTGTAAGACTCACACTAGCTAGAATAACCAGCATATATTGCGTAGTCTTAGTTGTAAAGTCCTTATGACCAGATCTATAGACGTTCTCGCTTCAACACAAGTTCATAGTTCCAGCTAGCAGCTTCGTTATCCAACATCCAAATCCACGGAGCAAGGCATAAGGGCATAATGTCCAGAAGAATTGCCGGTATTCCATGACCGAAGTTTCAAGTGCAGGCATTTGCATCAACTCAACGATGAAAACGAAAACGAAGGACGTTATTATAGGAAAAACCGCGGAACATACCATCATTGTTAGTTTGGCGATTATCGCCACTGCAACCATGCCTACTCCAGCTTTAATTGTGGGTGTGTCATAGAAGTCCTTTGACTCCGGTATCTGCACAGAGAGGTTCCTAGGAACACGAGGCCGTTGAGGTCGTCCACGTGTAGCAGGCCTTCTTTGAGACTGCAGAAAATTTGCCCATTGCAAGCCCACTTTCTGTCCCCGACGTAGATGGCTCGCCATCACGATTCACCCGCTCAATAATATTGAACAAAGTCTTGAAACTTCTTCTGTGTTGAAATTGAGTGACTAATCCGCCTCATTGGCAAGACATACTGCCGACAAAGAAATCAAACCTGATAGTCTAATTAGAGAAGTGTCGCTCCTCTGAGTTGCAACAGAGACTCTACGTTGACTTTCTTCGAAATGTAAGCATGACAGGGAACCTATGGCTTGATATGTTTCAAGGAGTGAGCTCCATAATTCCGTAATATCAGCTGGAATGCGATAGGATGCTGGACGTGTCAGCTTATATTTTGTCGAGAACCCCTAAAACCCTTTCCACTTGACTATTTACTTTGCAGAACTTGATGGCACGTATGAACACAAAACGTGGCAGCAAATAAATCACAACAGATGAGCACTAATTAGCTACACCTTGAAGACTAATCGACAATATTTTACCTGCTCCTGTATCCACAACCAGCGCACTAATTTTGTTTCACAAAGACCGCGATCTGCTGGTATGAGCGTAATCTGGGACTGGTCGAGACTCACAACCAGATAAAGAACTCTAAGATCTCCAGCAGTTCTGTTTAGTAGACAAACCTGTAGCAGATAAGATCGAATCAACAACGGAACCAAAAGGCTAGAACGTGTAAGACGAGCATAGACTTCCGAGAGAACCAAGTGTCTCGATGCTCATAAGAGAACGCGCCATCATTGTCAACCATGCAACAGCGAACTCCCACATATTCCAGTTCTTCTCCGGGACAATTAAATCAGCAGCTACAGCAACAACGAAATCCAAATAGCAGAGGCAAGGGAATACTTTCATTCATTAACTATGTAATGCATGAATCCAGGGGGCAAGTTTGTCTGGATAGCCTAATTCTCGTCAATTATGAAATATCATTTTAGTTCCTGCGACTTCAATCTGCAAAAATCTGCAAGTGCTATTCCGGCTCGAACTAATATGGTATCTCAATCCTACTGGATCCGATTAAAATCAAAGTTTCTCGGTGCCATGATCAACTCTGCAACTGATGAAGACAGAACTCTAAAGCGCCCATCCGGCCAATTCCTAACAACAGCGGAGGAGTTCAAGCAAAAGCAACACACATGGGGAATTTGAGCGCTATCGATCAGATGGACCAACTTCCTTCGAAATCGCTACTTCTCTCAAACAAGAGATAGGAAGTCCCTAGAAATCATCAAATGCAGAAGATTTGCAGCCCCTACCTTCTAACGATCAGTGAGTTCGTCCGACCTGGTTCGCCACACGATTGAAATTCGTCGTCTCCACTATACAGAAATTGATGATTGACGCTGGGAGAGTAAGTTCCCAGCAAGTTTCGGGAGAGAAGTGAGGGGAAAGATATATATTTTCTGATGGCTCCCTATCATATAACCCACGTATAACACTTGAGTGAATAGTCGATTCATTCCTATTGGTACTTAGATTGAAGACTATAGAGAAAGTTATCTGATTTTTTGGTTCGGTTAGTTTTTCTAAAAAAATTCAGATTTTTTTTTTTAAACAACTAGATTGAAGACTATGGAATTATGACACTTGAGTGAATAGTCGATTCATTTCTATTGGTACTTAGATTGAAGACTATAGAGAAAGTTATCTGATTTTTTGGTTCGGGTAGTTTTTCTAAAAAAATTCAGATTTTTTTTTTTAAACAACTAGATTGAAGACTACGGAATTATGGAGATTCAAAGGGGTTAGAGTGATGGAATATGAATTTTTAGTTTTATTTTCTAATTTTTATGATTGAGATCTATGGGAATTTAATTTAAAAAATTTTGAATTAAAAATTAAAAAAAATTATAATTTATAAGGGTTAGAGAAGATTGTATTTTCTTAGCTGAATTGAGATATGTCGGGATATGGTTTTGCAAGTATAGTGAGATATGGAGAAGAGCATCATGTGTTATTAATCATGATTCTTATGTTAGCCATATCTATATCTCTCCATGTTGAGTTGTTTAGAGTGGCATGGGATACACCATGATTGGTGTGTCATTGACGTTTTTCCTCGCAAGGGATAAAGATTCATGTGAGAAGGATGCACAAAGATTATGATTGGACCACTTGGGATGTTCATGTGAAATGAGCGACCACACCGACAACAAATACGCTCGAGATTATGCATGCTTCCTCTATCATTTTGTGGATTGTTCTAGGGATGTCGAGCGAGTCGTGAGAGTGATTAGTTTCTCATATGGGTTGCATTTTGGGGTCATTTGAGACTAGTTCTCCATGTCCATGTCTATTCCATAGTTTACCCCGTACACTCCATGATGTCAGTAGAGAGGCTTTTTGCCTACCACTTGATTGTTTGACACATGATGCCTTGGACGGTGAGCTGGCCTGTCTCTCACTCAAGATGAACCTCTGATGGCTATTATGGTAGCACACCATGGACTAAGAAGGCAAAGAACCCCAACTCCATCATACTCCTCCAAAACTCAAGACATTGCTCATTAGAGAACTCAATGAGAGAGAGATAGTTGCAATGAAAGGATGATGAGTACCTCCTCACTCTTAGTTATGTACTTGTGAGATAGTTAAGTACCAAAGTTATTAATTATTGAAGTAACTCAAGTTACTAGGCTAAAAGTCAAATAAAGTCAAAAGAATATCCATACTCATTAAGAATATTCTCCTAAGCATGTGTTCTTATCTTGACACAACCACTAAGTCAAGAATTCCTTCACATGGGCTTTCATTAGACTATAGAAGAATCCAAAACAAAAAGGTTTCTTTTTGTTTTGGATTCTTTATGTGTCCAAGAGTTCTCAACTCTTTCCTCAAAGCCAAACACCTAAGAATAATACCAAGTCAATATGCTAGAATTCCAAATAATGTTGCTCATTTTTTCCACTTACTCTAAAGTAAAGTCCCCTCTATCTTAGCTATGACTAACTTTAGCTAATCATGATTAATGTATGACCATCCTTTATCTCTATATAAATAATATCTTTTAATTACTTATAATACTACATTATATATCAAATAGCACATATATGCACAAATGGGTGTTATAAGATGAATTAGCATGGTTCCTACTCCTCTTCTTCCCTTGATGGTGTCTTTGTGATGCTAGAGGAAGACGTGCGGGGCATAAAGAGATGGTAGATTTTGTTGATTTTGAGGAGGGGAGGTTGGGCAACCCTTCAAGAGGATTCTATTAGGGATGCACATTCTAGGAGATAGGTTTTGCCACATGATACCACAAAGTCCACTTGATTATGACCTTGTAGGACATTGGATCAAGCAATAGAGTTTAGTAGAGCATCACAAGTGCTACACCCTTTGTCTATAGCTAGTCCTATTGATGAGATTATCTCTTCCCTAAGCTTACTACACCCTATGGCAAGAAAGGGATTACCAATATAGGTCATAGATTATTAGCCTAAGTAGCCTTTATATCTTCATAGGTCACTTTTTGCACAAGCATTGTGCACCACCCCTCGCCTTTCCTTAAGAGGCTTCTTAGTGATGGTATATGAGCACCTTATAGATTGCTTTCAAGCAAATGATCCTTATAGCGGTTTTATCAAGTTGTTTCAAATGGATGCAGTAGTAACAAGAGGAGACATTCTTATGTCTATTAGTCAGGTGTTAGGTGCTAGTCAACTTCTCACAATGGAGAAGGACACAAGGGGCGTTAGACCAATTGCTATTGGAGAGATCTTTTACATTTGGTCAGCCGCACCCTTGTCCTTAAGCATTGTTCTCACTTTTGACAGCACCTTAGTCCACATCGGTTTGGAGTAGCTACACTTAGAGGATGTGAGTTTATAGCTTTAGGCATTAGGGCACTCCTAGATATCCATCCAGAGTGGGTCAACCTACATGTGGATGTTGAGAATGCTTTTAATATAGTCTCATAGGCATCCACCTTTAGAGAGCTTAGGAAGGTTGGTGGATCCTTGGTCAATCTTATTCCTTTTGTGCGGTCTTTTTATGGCTCTCATGCTTCCCTTTACTACCAGCACGGTTGTTCATAGGAAGGAATCATTGTCTTGGAGTCAATTGTTGGTACATGTCGGGGAGATCCTTTAAGGGGACCCTTATTTGCCATGGCTCATTTTAGTTTTCATATCTACTACTTTGGGAAGCCAAGTTATGTATTTTCCTTCCTTGGCAGATGATACATACATCATGGGTCCTATAGATCAAATTAGGTAAGCCTTTGACCACTTGACTACCAAGCTACATTCTAGTAGGGTGAGAGTCAAGGTGTCAAAGTGCAGGGCATGGTCCCTTTTAGGTATCCCTCTCCGCCTTGAGCTTCCAAAGGAGTGTATCACATCTACAGATGTATTATGTATTCTTGGAGTGCCAATAGGATCCAAGGATTTTGTCACACGCTTCTTAAATGCTACCCTTACAATGGTGACCTTTTATTACTAAAAGATCCGTAAGTGGCATTTGGAATACTCTCCTCTAGTATTGCTTGTTGACCGACTTACCTCCTTTGCATAGTTCCTCCTCCTTGTCCTTCCTATCATATCTTAGAGCCTTTGATAGGAGGATTATGGGAGTCTTTGGTGATATTATTGGACCAAGGATGTTTGAGTGTGTGATAGGAGATTTGGCACATAGATAGACGGCTTTGCCAATCTTGTGTGGAGGGTTTGGCTTGTCATCTATAAAAGAGATGGAACCTATAGCATTTTTGGGTAGGTGTGCACTCTTGGTACTCCTACTTTCTTCTCTTTGTGGTTGTTAATAGGTCAATTTTGGAGACTTATGCAACAGAGATGGCGGAGTGCTCCTTTTCTATCCAAATATTATTGTGGCATATGAGAGATAATCTATCCCTACGGGCACACAAGGACTTTCCATCTTTTGCTTCACTATTGTCAGATTGGACTAAATGTTTATAGTCTTCCTTGATGGAGAAATAGTGTGAGCATATGCTACATTCTCTCTTAGTTGACTCGTCCATTCCTTGGGTTACTAGAGCACATCTTTGCTCTTGCTACGGCAAGAGTACAAGCTCTTGGATCCTATCTAGATCGTGCATTAGGGCATTTTGACTCACACCAGCTACTTTCTCTATAGCAATGAGGTTTTGCCTAGGTTTGGTCCATCTATCTACATTTAAGTACTCACTTGTGAGTGAGGTTCTACACTAGATGTAGTAGCGGTCCATATGACACGGTGTCCTTTTGGAGGATAGAGGATAGCTACACATGATGGTATTAGGGACATAACATTTTTTATGGCATGAGAGAGTGGATACTTGGCTTGGAGGGAGTGTTTGTATGCTTTGAAAATGACATTTTTTAGGGCACGCTTATAATTGGTCCGAGATGATCAAGTGATAGTAGCAGATGTTGTGGTTACGGACCCTACGCATGATATAGTTTTGGAGGAAGTGATTACACATCCTCTTGGATGGGTGGCGAGTGTAGCAATATGTTGCAAGGTCTCCAAGTATAGGGGCATGCAGCAAGGCCACCTCTTTGTTCCTCTAGCCTTGGAGTTATATGGAATGATTGACAAGGCATTTGACACATTTGTCAAAGAGTGCATGAGAGCTTATCATGTTAGGCGCCAAGGGTACCACACTCTCTCTCTCATACTTTATAGCATCTCTTAGACAACATGTATCCATTGCTCTATAGTGTGCAATGGCTGGTGCAATCCATAGGAGAGAAATCACACTAGGTGATGCTTCTTTGGATGCTCTAATTGTTTGTAGACCGTATGACTTGCATAGCTTGGATATTTTAGGTGCAATAGAGCAGATTTCTCATATCTACTCTATTAGGGCTTAGCCTCATTTTACCTATTTGTCTTACCTTTGTATGGCTTGATAGGGTCCTCCTATGCTTCGTGTTTTCTATGCAGTTGCCCTTTTCTCACTATATAAAAGCTCTTGTGTTGGAAGGTAAGAGGATGTCCCTAACTTTTTGTTCTTCAGATGATTTTTGGTGATGATTTTGCACATGATTGAACTCCACCAAAACATAGAGTAGAAATTCTTTTACATGGGAACTTGAGTACTGAATTTATATCAACTATCATTCGTAACAATGACTTGCTTATGAAAATACCAATAAAATAGTGACTTGCTTATGAAAATACCAATAAAATAGTGTAGTTCATCTTGGTTCAAGAGAATTAATCTCAATCTAAATGTAAGGAACTATATTCCATTGTAAATTAGGATTGATAATCCAGTTGATTTATATTATTATTATGATGAACATTTTTATCTCAAATGAATATTATAATTTATTTAATGCACTAGTAATATGATTTTATTTTTATTTTTCAATTCCAATTTTTATTATAATTTTTAAATTAAAACTATAATTAGTTATATATGTTATTTGATTATTTTTCATTATTTAAATTCCATCTTTCATTTTCACCCAAGCACATGTCCATTATATATATAGGAAAAACAAGTGACCACATAGACCATATGAAGGATGGGAAGACACCATCAAGCCATTTCAGATAAAATGGGATTAGGTCCCAATAGTTTCAATATGAAAAATCCATACTACCCTATGTATTTAGGTAAATCATGATATACATATGGAGAACATGTGAACAATGGGAAGACCATGTCAACCCATACCCGAGAGAGACAAAAGAGGTAAAATAGGGATAAGTCCTAATAGTGAGATGAAAAATCTACCCTACTTTATCTATTTAGGAAAACAGATGAAGGATGGGAAGACCACATCAACCCATACCACAAAGGGACAAAAGAGATAAATTGGGGTTAAGTTCTAGTATCGAGATGAAAAATCTGCCCTACCCTATGTATTTAGGTAAAACGCAACATACATACAAAGATAAAAAGAAGGATGGAAAAACCCCATCAAGCATTGCATCATTGGTAGTCAAGCATTTTTGTCCATCAATAATATAAATAAACCATATCTTGAGGATAATCACATGATATTAATAGCATATGATGTACACTATATTAGATTGAAAAGAAACTCCTTTCTATATTTATTATGCATACTAGGTTAGATAAGTGATATTATATAAAATTTTGAATATTTTTAAATAAATTAACACTATTATTTGATTAACTCACTCTTGTTGAACATGCATAAGCCTAATTCCAAGCAAGGATTGGATGACAAAATTATGTTCAAAGTAAAAAATTTCAACTTGTCGATAATCTTGATTCATATTTCACTTACATACTTCATTGAATGCTATCACAATTAGTCATTCAAGTTCTATCACATCTTATATTTATCACAAAACACATACTTTTGGAACATGTACTTTTAATGGTCTAATGGGTGATGACTAGTGATGATTGTAAGTCAAATCTACAAATTGGTTGAGAGTCAGATTTAAAGCTCATTTATACGCTTTGACATAAATTGTTGTCAATTTAGTCATTTTCTCTTGCACATTCAACCATAATAGAGAATATTCAGTTCATTTATTAGATCTATATTCCTTGTGCCAATAAATATGAAGGTCCAACACATGTGGTAAGAATTTTTTACAATTTACTTTCAACATAATGATAATACTTTGATTTCTATTTTCATACAACTCTGTGCACTTTCTATTTGTGTGATGTTGTGTCAAGAATACAAGACTACATAATTTAGATATCTGGATTGTCGTGTTAAGAGCAACTATAGTAGAAACACCCAACAATGCTAGATCCTCCTCCATTGGAAGACCTCCTTATGGCAGAGGTCTTCCAATAGTAGACCTTTGCCGTACAATTCAATTGATGGAAGGACAACCGCATAGAAAAAATGAAGGATGAGAAGACCCCATCAAGCCGTACAAGGGAGAGATGAAAAAGGTAAAATGGGGCTAAGCCCCAATAGAGTCTATATGAGAAATCTGCCCCATTGCACTTAAGATATCCGAGATATGCAAGTCATGTGGTCTACAAACAATTGGAGCATCCAAAGAAGCATCACCTAGTGTGATTGCTCTCCTATGGATTGCACCAACCATTGCACTCTGTAGAGCAATAGACACACATTGTCTAAAATATGCCACAAAGTATGAGAGTGAGAGTGGTACTCCTTGGTGCCTAACATGATAAGCTCTTGTGCACTCCTTGACAAATGTGTCAAATGTTGTATCCATCGCTCTTTATAACTCCAAGGCTAGAGGAACAAAGAGGTGACCTTGCTGCACACCCCTATACTTGGACACCTTGCAACCTATTACTACGTTTGCCATTCTTCCGAGGGGATGGGTAATCACTCCCTCCAAAATTGTATCTTGCATAGGGTCTGTAACCACAATATCTGCTATTGTCACTTGATCATCTCAGACCAAGTATAAGTTTTCCCTGACACATGTTGTCTATTAGGCATATGAATGCTCTTTCCAAGCCAAGTATCCACTCTCTTGTACCATAGCAAATACTATGTCCCTAATAGCATCATGGGTAGCTATCCTTTGTCTTCCAAAAGGACACCATGTCATATGGACCATTGTTGCATCGAGTGTAGAACCACACTCACAAGTAAGTAATGAAGATGCAGATGGGTGGACCAAACCTAGGCAAAACCTCATTGCTATAAAGAAAGTAGCAAGTGCGAGTCGTGATGTCGTAATGCACAATCGAGTTAAGATCTAAGAGCTTTCACCCTTGCCGGAGCAAGAGCAAAGATGTGCTCTAGTAGCTTAGGGAATGGAGGAGTCAACTAAAAGAGAATGTAGCATATGCTCACATTGTTGCTCCATCAAGGAAGACTATAAACCTCTAGTCCAATCTAACGATAGAAAGTCTTCTTGTGCTTGTGGAGATAAACTATCACTCGCCTGCCGCAATAACATCTGGAGACAAAAGGATCTCCCCTCCACCTTTGTCACATAAGTCTCCAAGACTGGCCTATCAACAATCACAAAACAAGAGGAAAGTACGGGTGCTGAGAGAGCCTAACTACCCAAAAACACTATAGATGTAGTCTCCTCCATAGATAGCAAGCCAACTCCTCCACACAAGATTGACAGAGCCGTCTATCTACGTGCTAAATCCCTTGTTACACACTCAAATGTCCATGGTCCAATAATATCACCAAAGACTCCCATAATCCTCCTATCAAAGGCTCTCAGATGTGATAAGAAGGACAAGGAGGGAAGAACTATCCGTATGAGGTAGGACGGTCGATGAGCAATACTAGAGGAGAGTATACCAAAGCCACTTGCAAATCTCCAAGTAAAAAAAGGTCATCTACATGGAGAACATCTTCTGTAAGGGCAACATCTAAGAAGCGTGTGACAAAATCTCGGATCCTACTGGGACTCCAAGAACATGTAGTCCATCTATAGATGTGATACACCCCTTTGGAAGCTCAAGGTGGGGAGGAATACCTAAAGGGGACCATGCCCTACACTTTGACAACTTGACACCTTGACTCTCAAGCCTACTAAATGTAGCTCGGTAGTCAAGTGGTCAAAGGCATGCCTAATCTTACCTATAAGGCCCAAAATGTGTGTATCATCTGTCAAGGAGGAAAATACACAACCTGGCGTGGCCAAAATAGTAGATAAGAGAGCTTTAAAGTGAGCCATGGAAAATAAGGGTCCCCTTAAAGGATCTCCCTAACATGTACCCACAACTTAACTCCAAGACGATGACTCTCTCTTGTGAACCATCGTGTTGGTAGTAAAAGGAAGTAAGAGAGCCATAAAAAGACCGCACAAAAGGAATAAGACTCGCCAAGGATCCACCACCCCTAAGCTCTCTAAAGATGGATGCCCATGAGATGGTATTAAAAGTGTTCTCAACATCCACCTGTAGGAGGATCCACTCCGAATGGTTATCTAGAAGTGCCTTAATGCCTAGAGATATAGCCTCACATCCTCCAAGTATAGCTATTCCAAACTGATGTGGATTGAGGTGTTGTCAAAAGTGAGAACGATGCTAAAGGAAAATGGTATGATTGACCAAATGCAAAAAGATCTCTTTAATAGCAATTGGTCTAATACTCCTCGTGTCCTTCTCCATCGCAAGAAATTGATTAGCACCTAACACCCGACTAACAAACATAAGAATGTCCCCTTTAGCTACTATTGTAGCAACCTAAAACAACTCGGTAAAATCACTAAAAGTATCATTTGCCTGAAAATAATCTCTAAGGTGCTCATAAACCATCCCTGACAAGCCTCCTGAGGAAAAGTGAGGAGCAATGCACAATGCTTGAGCAAAAAATGATCTATCAAGACATAAAGGTTGCTCAAGTTAATAATCTAAGACCTTAGTGGTAGTCCCTCTACTGCTATAGGATGTAGTGAGCATAAAGAAAAGAGAGTCTCGTCAATAGGATTTGCAATAGACAAAGAGTGTAGCGCTCGTGCTACTCTACTAAACTCTCCTACCTGACCCAATGTCCTACATTGTCGTAATCGAGTGGACTTTGTGGTATCTTGTTATGAAACCTATCTCCTCAAACGTGTAGCCTTAACAAACTCCTCCTAAAAGGCCGTCCAATCCCGCACTCGAAATTGACAAAATCTAGCAGCCACCTCTCTATGCCATACACATCCCCCTCTAGCATAACGAAGACACATCGAGGGAGTAAGAGGAATAAGAACCATGCTAACTCATCCAACGGATCATGTGCCAAATGATCAAGTGGTAGGCGAAAAGCTTGTCTAGCCTCATCATGGAGTGTGCGGTGTAACCTATGGAATAGACTTGGACATGGGAAACTAGTCTCAAATAACCCCCAAAATGTAACTCACCTGAGAAGCTAACCACTCTCATAACTTGATCTGTATACTTGGAACGGTCAATGATAGAGTAGAAGAAGCATGCATAATCCCGAGTGTCATTGTCGTAGATGTGATCGTTTGCCTCACATGGGCATCCCATGTGGTCCAATCATAGTCCTTGTGCATCCTTCCCACATGGGTCTTTACCCTTTGTGAGGTAAAGCGTTGATGATATATTAGGCATGGTGTATCTCGAGCCGCTCTAAGCAACTTCACATGGAAAAATATAGCTATGATTAACACAAGAATAACGATAGTAACACATGATGCTCCTCTCCATATTTCTCCATACCTACAAAACCACTACACTTCACATAAAAAGATACAATCTCTCCAAACCCTAAGAATTATAAACTCTTATAACTCATAATTTACACCTCCAAAATTTTTTAACTAAATTCTCATGGAATTTAATCATAAAAACCAAAAGATTAGAAATGAAAATTTTAGTCTCATCACTCTCAATGTGTAATGATTACTCTAAACACTAAAAAAATCTAAAAATCTTTATAACTTTCTATTTATTCTCCATAATCTTCAATCTAAATACCAATGAAACCTAAATCATAAAACTAAAATAATAGACTATTCACTCCAAGTGCTATAAGCAAGAGAGCACTCAGAAAGTACAGATCTTTCCTCTCACATCTCTCCTTCTCCTTTCCCATCTGCACACTCTCCCAAACTCTAGTGAACTACTTTGAATTGTAGACTTGAGTTCGCTTCCCTCGTTTTAGCTTCTTTGGTGCTTGGTGTTAGCGTGTATTTTTCTCAAGGGGTGCCTTCGGGCCCTGTTACTGTCTCTTTCCTGGTCACTTAGGACTAATGGGACTGGCGCTCTCTTTTCCTTTCCAGAATTTGTTGTGCCCTGTACTCCCTTCCCCTTAGATAGGGCTGGAGTGGACATGTTGCGAATTTCTCAAAACCAGCGGGGCAGAAATGTGGTTGGAAAAATCCCCGTGCTCTAGAACGGTAATACGTTAATTACGATAGACATGTACAACTTAAAGGAGTTTTGTTTCTGTCTTTTGTGTATACTGTGAGACGGTGGTATATTTAGCGCGCTGTATATGGAAGGATTTTAAAGCCGCCCTGTCCACAGCTTGGACGACATGGCCGACAAATATCAAAACTAGTGCAACTCTCCAACTAAAGATGAAGCTCGGTTTCGAGCGTCAAGGGATCCAACGAAGTTGTTACCGCAAAGATTGGTGAACATTGGCAACAGACGAGACAGTCAAAAATAATTAGACAAGAATCCCGGGTAGTCCGGTAGTTTGCAGAAGCACCGACCAACCTTATTGACAACGTTCGGAAAATCGTTGAACTGCAGTGCTGCAGTTGATGTGGAACAGACAAGTTCCTCGCATGCGCTATGTCACACGTTCTTTACTTCATAACATAGCTGGAAAAGATGGACATGAAGTAATTCTTATGAGGGAGACATATTCTCCCACTTCTCTTTCAGCTCTTTTATTACATGTTGAAATAGAATGTGGCTAGACCACGCTTCCAGTAATGTTTCCGACATAACCTTCCATCATATTGAAGAATGGCTTGTTTATGAACTTCTATTCTGTAAAAGAATGGCCTGCTTGACAAATGGTAGACACTAGCAAACAATAGTCTAGTGCCCAAAACCGATGATACAGAGTAAAAGCATTTGATCTGATATCTAACAGAAACTATCTATTTACGCTCCACATCTTTCAAGATAAAGAATGGTAAGTCTACAATGTTGGTATGAAGTTAAAGGTACAACAATCACATGAAACTCACTGGAACAAGAAGTGTACAAGTCCTAAGGACAGAAGAGTGACTAACGACATAGAGACGGAAGATGCTGCCGATGGAGGTGGTGATAATGCTGACTCAGGCCCAGGGCTAGTAGGAGTGAGTCTCTTTCCGGCCGGGGCTGGGGCTGGGACTGGTGCTTTTGTGGCAGGGGTTGGGCCTCCAGCTTCAGGGACTGGACTGACTCCATTGACTGTCACATCATAACCTGCAGGAACAGGAGAAGATATGATGTTAGAGATTCCGTAACTTTCACACATTATATACAAGGGAGCCTTCCAATTGTCATTCATGACTTATGAGAAATGTGGCACTTGAGACGTTAATCAGTATTAACTCGGCTGGTTTGAAGCTCAGGAATGAATTCTTACACCAACCAACATGCATCCAACCATCAACTTTGCGGTTGTTTACTTACAATCTGCTTCCTCGAATCCCAAAGTCTTTTCCGCCCGGTTAAAAACAAGATTATTACCAGTCATAAAGTTTGCTGCAATCGTCGTCACATTAAACGTGATTAATCCCAGGATGAATTTTCACAGGATATAAGTAAAATTGATGAATCTAATCCGATACTACTATATACCCATGAGTCTTTCAGAGAACCAAAGGAACCTAATACGGCACAAAGAGATAAGAAAGAGGATAGGAGACCAAAAAGATGCTTCCCAAATGGGCTTCTGTGTGCTGTCCACTGCAGAAAGGACTATAGGACTTGATGAGAGTTGCAGGAAACAGTCAGAAAAATGCGAACCTCCGATAATGTTCGCATTCGACTCGAAAAGAGCAAGACAAAACCCTGCCACGGAATTGTTCTGGTATCCAGACACATAGGAAACGAGATAAACCACGAATATCAACTGAACCGCAAGATATTTCCATTGCAACATAGCCAACCACATGGAAAAAGAGCAAAATAGAACTTAACATTTCTATACGATTTTAATACTCATAACGACTTATTGTATTATGCTCGTAAAGCTTGGGCCAACACTTACGCTGTAGATCAAGAGGACGAATGGATGTCGGATGGAGAATTCTTTCCCGCCGGTTAGAACAAAATCGATTGCTGGAACGTCGACTCTATCATCGCTGTAATCAAAAAAGCAGGCCCACAGATTCAGAAATCTATCCGTGTTATCCTTTCCAGTGACATGAATCTTCCTTCAAGTGATGCCCTTACCACCTGTTCCTGTATACTCATGTATACTGACCTTGTGAGATAACAGAGTTCCCATGGCGCAATTGCCTCGCTGCCTACTGGGATACGCTCATACTTCTCAACCTGGCTTGCAAACTGAGACAGCCGGACAGTTTGCGTCAGATAAGAACTTCTGATATCAAGCGTGAACACAACTCCGAGCGAATCAAAATGTCACAGTCTATGCGGAGTCAGTGAGGTCACATCGGGACCTCACCGAAGTTAAAAGCGCCTGGTAATATTTGGAGTTCAAATAGGTGTACGTCGTCCCGGTATCAAAGAGGGCGGGCTCATTGACAGCAAGGCTATCGTTTCCGCAAGATATACTTTCCATACCTACGAAGTATGTTTCGCTACAACAACAACAAGACAGAGTATTAGACAGGCACTGGCTTTCCTACTGCGAGACAATCATCATTGGTCAGAAACCAGAACCGTAGGACTATTCTAACATTGACACAGCACGGATTTAGTTCACTTGATATGTAAGTTGAGATATAAGACAGTAACAAAAACGTACTATTGGCCGAGAGCAGCGGGCTCGAATAGTGTAACCTTCTGAGTGCTAGATCCCTTATCTCCGAAGACTACTCTTCCGGAACCATCTATGTCGAAGCACATAGAAAAAGAATCTTCCACAAGCCCTGACTTGGCCAGTGAAGCGGGTACAGAATAATCTTGAAGGCCCAATCCAATAAGCCCGCCTGGTGCGCCAAATCCGTCTAGGAATGCTCCGGTTTGAATCTGACCGCAACTGTTACGACATAAGGACGGTAGCAATTAGTGAGGTCCACAAGACCATGTTCACCTGTGACCTGTATTACTGAAAGAAAGGAGAACAGTACAATTTGTATTACTTAAACAAAGACAAATTTTAAAAGAAGAAATTGAAACATTACCCCACAATGATCGGTACAGTAGCTGCCTTTTGAGACCCACTGTTTGGAATTAGGTGAATTACATCTTCAACCAACCTCCCACTTGTGGATGTGTTTACAGAAGCATAATTGGCTTTGTACTGGCACTCTGCACCGTTCGTTGGACATTGGTTAATGTACAAATGGCAGTCATCGCTGTTGCAAGATATTGTTTTACTGGTGCTGGAAATGGTGGGATCGTACACGTTTAAAGGGTTGATCTGCGAAGAGGCGAAAGGAACACAGAAACTTAGTACACTTCTCGTCCGAACTGACATCTGACTAAAACCGAACGAATTGATCACTCGATGGAAAGAAAACTGCGGCTAGTTCATGAAAGATACAAGGTACAACAAGAACGTCTAAGATCGCGTGCGAATTCCACCGCGGGAGCACACTGACTGAAGAAAAGCTTCAAGAAGCTGTCCTCTGCGAGCGGCTCACTTCGCCAACATATTGTACAAAACATCAGTGAGTAAACAGAAATCAACCGCAGAATATTCTCTTTCACGTGGCAGTGATTTGGAGGATCTATGCTCTCACAGTCTATTAGACAACAGGCAACATGTTCATGTAAAACCATCTAGCATGAAGAGAAGAATGAGCCAATAGTTTACGACGAATGTAAAACTTAGTATGTATCACGCGAGGAGACAAACCCCAAGGACGAGTGCAAATTAAACGACTAAATTATCCTACAGCCTTGACTTACAATGCCGTAGTCCTGGTAGATTGGACTAGTCTGTGGTGCGCATGATGTGCACTCGCAGGGTAGCCAAAAGAGGTCACTTCCAGTGTCCAGCGCCACAAGGAAAGGCACTGCAGGTGTTCCCACATGAATTGTCGCGTAGAAAAGCCTGTAAGCCCACGCCAAAGTTTTGAAATTTGCAGATTCCTAAACTGCATTGCTTCCCCGTCAGAATAAACCTTGTCTCATGATTAGAATTCCTTCTACACTAGGATGCTCGAGATGCACAAACTCAATGCAGATGGTTGACTTTCAGGCGGGGAAATCCAACACCTTACAGGGCATTGGTATTTGAAGACAGGAGAGGAAGATCAGAAAGGACGAGAATGCTTGACTCTTTAATCAGCACTCGCATTAGGACCGGTAATGTGAGTGCGGGTAAACCAGAAGTCATTTAGCGACCAATAATGAAAGTGCAGATGACCTGTAAATCGCATGACGACCGAAGTTACGGGTGCCAGAAGAACAATGAGGAAAGATATCTCACCCTCCGAAGAGTTGGAGCGTAAAATTGCCTTCGAGGAAAGTGTAACCTTCCTGAGCGGTAGCTAGCATTCTCCCGTGACGTGCAGCATCATGGTGGACAAGAAACTTGTGGTAGTCCAGAGTGTGTTGTTCGGGGAATGGCCAATCTTCCCCTCGTTGTGCAAAACGTTCTTTGGCTTTATCGGAGAACTTGTGAAAAAAAGGAATAGAAAGAGTGGCCTCCGCCGAAACGTTAATTAGAAACCTTGAACAAACTAACAGGAGAACAGAAATCCTGAGTACATTAACATTCTGCATCGCGCGGTGACGACGCAGAGACGCTGGACTGGGATGGAGGAGGAGAAGTTCAGCAGAGTCGAATCTCGCAATGTGTTCAACTCGTCTAAAATTGGAATGAAGTTCCCAAGTGATTGTCCTGTCCCAACCTCGCAACGATCACTCTCGTTGACAATGAAAGAGGTCCAGCTCCTAATATGCAATGGTGGAAATTCTAAGCTAGAAAGTGTGTTCAAAGTACCAGTGCAATGCTTGCAAGTCTCAGTCCAATATACGCTTACCACAGACAGAGACACTTTGTCAATATGACACACCGGGATCCACAATGCGACAGTCTACAGACGACGGAGTCTATGCGATAAACAAGATCTACTGCACGAAGTGCCCCTAGACGCAGACCATCACGGCCCAGCCTCCACCGGCTGCGTGAGCGACTCCGTGCTCAGATAGCAAGCACCAGAGACTGTGGCGCGGGGTAAGGCACGAGTGAAGGATGATGATATGTGCACTGATCGTGTCAGGAATGCCGGAATGTCCACACATAGCCACCACAGCACTCCCCTTGCTTTCGACCAGTGCGTGCCCCACGTAGTCCTTCGTCGCAGCCTCCCTTCTACAGCATTTACACCTCCGCGCTTACTGCAATGCTTGCATCAGCAGGCTCATTGCCTCTTCTTCTGATTCGCAATCCTTTCGCATCATCTCGATCCTTTCCTTTCTCCCCTTTCTCCTGTTTCAGCAGCTGCTGGTGCTCGCCTCCTTCAGCGCGGCTTGTCCTGTTCCAGTCCCAGTGTTGACAAACCAACGGAGCGGAGCAACGGGAGGAGGAGCAGTTCAGTTCGTGCTTCTCCTGTCACGCCGCTCTTTGCTCCACTCTTGTCATTCTCTGACGCTCCACGACACAACCCCCCATCCATCGTCTTCGTTTCTTTTTCATGACCCCACTTCCCCATTACTCGACTACAGTAGACTACCTCGCCGACCGACATCCATCCGGCCGCATGAATCGCAAGTTAACGAACGCGCAACTCTCCTCCTACTTTCACCTTACTTTCCTTAGCTTCCCAGCCGTTAGATTGGACAAGAGGGTTTCTTTGATGGAACGTTTTTAGTTTTCTTCGATGGAACTATCAGTTCCATCGATAGGGAATATTTTACATTCTTTCTTAGTTCTTTCTTAGTACACTAGAGTGCATCCTCACTCTAGTTCTTACGAGAATGCAGGCTCTTGGATCCTAACTCGATCTTGCATTAGTGTATTTCAATTCGGATTAATCACTTTCTTTACATTGATGTGATTTTTTATGGGTTTGGTTCACCCCGCTTGTATCTTTGTGATTCATTTGTAAGTGGGGTTTTACACTAGATGCAATAGCGATCTCTATGACAGAGTGTCCTTATGGAAGATAGAGGAAGATAGGTACTCCTCATGCCATCAGGGATATAGTTTCTAAGGCACAAGAGAGTGAATATCTTGCTTGGAGGGACTGTTCATATTCTTGACCGACAACATGTGTCAGAGCATGTTTATACTTGGTCCAAAATGATGAAGTGACAATGGTGTATGTTATGGTAACAAACCCTAAGCATGATGCAGTTTTGGAAGAAGTGCTTATTCATCCTCCTAGATGGGCGGTGAGTGGTGTAGCAACACGCCACGTCTCCAAGTATAGGGGTATGTAGCAAGGTAAATTCTTTATTCCTCTAGCCTTGGAGTCATATGGAGCAATGGACATGGCATTCGACACATTTGTCAAGGAGTGCACGAGAGCGTTTCATATTAAAGGGTAAGGGTACCACTCTCATTTTAGACAATGTGTGTCATTTGCTCTATAGAGAGCATTGGCCGGAGCAATCCACGGGAATAGGTGACGAGTCTTCAAATGCTCGAGTAGTTTGCAAACCTTATGACTTGCATAGCTAAGATATCTTAGGTATGGTAGAGTACATTCTTCATACAGAGATTATTGGGGCCTAGCACATTCTACATATTTTGTCTCTCCCTTGTTCGGCTTGATGAGGTCTTCCCATCCTTAGTGTGTTCTACGAGGTCTGCTTCTCTCTCCTTCTATGGATAGAAAAAAGCGACCGCATAGGAAAGACGAAGGATGGGAAGACTCCCTCAAGCGGGACAAAGGAGAGAAAAAAAAAGAAAAAAGGTAACATGGGCCTAAGCCCCCATATCTATGGATATAGGTTTCCATTCCATCCCTCCGATCACTTAATTTCTTTAGTTTTTCATTTTTCCTACGCGGTCGCCTTTTTTCTCGATTTCTTTAGTTTCAGGTTTCTTCCCCTTTTTGTATGGTAATAACTCCGGAAAGGATGTTTGGGCACGATAAGGCCGGTACCTGAGATCGGTATATGTGGGGTTGAAACCTACGTCGCCCCTGAGGGTAAGGATAAAGACGGAGATTCAAAGATGTACGGCCTTCGAATCCGGTGTCAGCAGTCATGCTGCCACTTTGGGGATACAAACACTACGGTAAGTTACATTTACGTACAGGAATGTTCATGCACAAAAGACATATGCTTATGGTGGATTTGTAGTTATAGTTTCGCGGTGGTTACTTGTTTCGATGGCGGGTTAGGAAAGATGGTTAGGGCATATCCTGACGTGTATATGTTATGCTAAACGACACTGAGTATCATACCTGCTTTGTTTTTGACTTTTTGATCTTGAAGAGGCGACGATACTTTGACATGAACCCGAAGGCAAGATTCAAACTACGAGGTAAATTTCGAACTTTGATCTTCCCTACCATCGTTTTCTTCCTCAGGGTCTCCTCTTCAGAATGAGGTTGATAAGTTCCCGGTGATAAGCGCATGGATCTCTTCCGTGATAAGCGTGCAACGTTACCTAGCCAGGACTTTACGTTCTATATGGTACAGAGCCTGGGACATACGGTTGGACCAGGCTATACTGCACAAGTAGAGAGGTTTGTGTACAATTAGCATCGTAGATGCAGCGTGTATGCTTTAATAAAGGATACATCATTTTAAATGAAATGAATTGCAATTCGCTATGAGCTAAAAATGTAGTAGTGACATCATTATTCCAATAAATTAAACTTAATCATAAACATATAATCAAAAATGCAAGTATTAAAATTTCTAAAACTAAACATTCACATCTAGGTAACAGACCAAATAAAAAAGGAAGTATTCTTCCCCCCACTCCATGAAGCAGCCACAGAATAGTATAGGAACTGGTTACATACCCCCAGTAAAAGAGTCTTTCAAACCCTTGTTACCTGGTTTAAATGCCTCACTACGTATATACGATTTGACTCTACAAGTTCTCAAATGGTGCAGAAATCAAATCTGCTCCTCTTGGAAGGGTACGTCTCCTTTCTCGATATACCCAAATTCCTGTCTGGGCAACAGCCAACTTGGATTCTTACATATACATAAGGGTGATAGCATACGGTAGTCAAATGAGATCATATGCGATACGTATTTTACCTAAGGGTTATTGTATCAATACGTACAGCAGCTAGTAGACGTTGTGAGATTAACTATTGCTTCTTTCTCATAGCAACTCTTCTAATAGTCCATATCTTTGTTCCTTCTGTTTTTGGTTATATCTTTTTATTTCCAAGAGAACTAAGATCTTCCCCTAATATCCTACAATCTCGCTATCTTGTCGATTTCTTGAGCCTGATACCGCATACCCTGATATAAGTCAACCCAATAGGTATTTGGATAGATAACAGCATTTGGCTCTTCTCACCTTTCAACTAATCCTTTACTCCTTCTGTCCAATGACAAAAATTGGCCACACGTCTATGTGACAAGTATGGTGTATCCATATTATAAGACTTAGTATATGCTCGGATGTCAATCTACAAAATTCATGCCCCTAGATATCAAAGACATTCTCGACAGGTTTATGTCAACGAATCAAAAGCTAGTTAACTAAGAAGAGAATATTTTAATTTTACTTGTCAGTGGATAAAGGGAGGATCATTAAAGCGAGAGGTCATACGAGAATACAAAGACATACTTGAAAAAAAAAAAAGATTTAGAGAAACCTACACCTTTGAGGAAAAATAGACTTGTGGGGAACCCATTCACTTTTTGTGTTGTTAGCCCGAAGTTGATTTTTTTGTCCATAGCTCGGACATTCTTCGTCTAAGGAAGAGTCTGTCTAATGACGAGTAAAAAATTCATTCAGAATGGAAGAGGTATCTAAAACAAATATAAATAATGGCCAAGCAGAAGTTTGTTTTAGGAGTCTGGACAAGCTAATCCTCAACCAATCACTATCAGAGAATGGTTCAATTCTACCTGGCAATCACTGGCGGATAATGAAATTAGCATTTGTGGTGTCGTATCCGTTGAATGTCCAAAAGTAGAATATGAAACTTAAACGAAGAAATTCTTTGATGTTTTCCATGTCTCCTCAGGTTA
The DNA here is from genome assembly GCA_948567375.1 of Lunularia cruciata. Lineage (NCBI taxonomy): Eukaryota > Viridiplantae > Streptophyta > Marchantiopsida > Lunulariales > Lunulariaceae > Lunularia > Lunularia cruciata. Next base: position 31,302,364 of record OX419758.1, read on the forward strand.
TCAGCTGGTGTCAGCTCCCGTATATACAATAAACAATGTACACGATACGTTGTAAGAAAATGAAGCCAGATATATGAACTAACTTTGCTAGTTTGTCCTGTGTGGTCACAAAGAATCTAAGACGAAGGTTTGCATTCCAGCTGATGATGCTAGCTATACACGGTAAAATGCCGGTTTTTCGTGCCGGCATCTTGATCTGCTGATCTTGAACAGACAGTTCCACGTTTCACGGATTCATAATGGTGATAAACTTCGGAGCCAAGTTATGAAATAGTGCTACTGTACCGTCTAGAATCCAATTCAACGCAGGGTTCTGACAGGGGTTGACTTTAGACACTCTGGTTACTGATAAGCACAGTTTGTCCTCTTGTTCCACCGACCTAACCGTGTCTAAATTTAGTGAAGTCAGTTTTTGACAGGAATGTTACCAAGACAACAGTTCTAAAAATGTCACCAAAAAGTTGAAGATATAACTTCTTTTTGTCTTCGATTTCTCTTATCTCATGCATTCTTTCCTACTCATGATCTAGGTATGTTTCTTATATTGAGATTTCTGTATTGATTCTTTATTATTACGATTAGGAATTTATTAAGTATATGTCTTTTTTATTATTTGGGTTTGGGATTTATTGAGTAGAATTTATTTTGTATGATGATTTTTCTTTTCATTCTTTGGCCTGCTAGTTGAGAGCGCTTAATCATCAGTGATACTCCTTATCTAGCACTCCAACTTGGTTTAATTGTTGATTTGATCCCATTGACACATTCAAATTTCCTAATCTACACCTCTAATTCCAGTTATCTGGATGGAGTCTTTTCTGTCCCTTCTTTTATCATTATTATTATTGGAGGACCCTTTACTTGTTGACCTTTCCATGAAGAACTTTGCACTTTTTAATGCTTCCCTACTTTATCTTTATATGTTGGTTATTAGCCAGCTTATCTCTCATGAAGTATTAGCATTTGATTGCTATTAAAGCTATTCACCACATACTAAGAAGACTAGCAATCAAACTCATTTTTTAAAGTTAAAAACTCAAAGACACTCCTAATATTCTAGACATTGTTTATTAGAGAATTCAATGAGAGATATAATTATAAATGAAAGGATTATGAGTACATTCTCATTCCTGGTTTATATACTTATAAATTTATTATATTTAAATTTTATTAATTATTAAAGTAACTATATTTATTTAAAAATTATAATGTAAAGTTAAAAGTTTGAGAAAATATCCAAACTCATGGGAATAATTTCCATAAGCATATGGTTTATCTTGACTCAGCAATTCCTTCATATATACTATCTTTGGAGTATACAAAAATCTAGATCAAATCCCATATTTTATTAATATTTTCCTAAAAGCCAATTATGTATGAAAAATATAAAGCAAAACACCAAATGAGTAGGGCTCTTTCAAACTTCTCTAATTAGTACCACCTTTGTTTGGCTATGACTTCTATAATTAACGTAAGCTATTAACATGAGTTATTATGTGGATTATATCCAAACTAGTAGTGCTTCCTTAATTAAAAACTACCTTTGTTTAAATTTGACTATCTCTAATTAATTATGTTTAAATATTAAACTTTTTTGAACTCTATAGAATAATATCTTTCTAGCAACTCATAATAATAAACTAGGTCTTCCAATAGATCATACATGCAAGAATGGATATTATGGTTCCCTCTCCTCAGTCCTACTTCTATTAAGCTACCACATTCTTAAGATCATATGCTTCTAACATTAATTACCTTTCTAGCAAGTCTATATAATACTTGTCCAATTAGGCTTGTCCAAATTATCCTTTGGTAAGAGTTGGTTTAACATAACTTAGAGGGAGATCTAGATGGTTACAAGTAAGAGTGGATACCATATCTCTTTGCACTTTCCTACACCTTTTATGCATACAAATCTTTTCTATTTAGGCTCCTCTTTACTTGTATTAGTAGTTACATTCTCTTGATCTTATTTAGGCTTTTCTCCTTTGCTAGCTTTGACCAGTATGTATACTAGGACCTCTATGCCTTTATGCCTTTATGCCACTCAATATGCTCCTTGGTCTCCATATTATTACAAACAATCTTTTTATATGATCAAGGAAGTGATGTTTCTTCTTGGACCTTACTAGTCCTCCTTCCATAATGATTATTACTTCTAATAGCCTATGGAGGTAGATTATGAGACCACTTCTAGTATCCATAAGTTTCTATGAAGGGATTGGTCATCCTTATAGGATGAGCATACCATATAGGTCTAGCCAATAGGCTTATTGAGTCTCCAAAGTATCAACATCTCTATCATTCTTTAATCTTAAGCCAAGTAGGAGAGTATAAATGTGTAGTGAAGCATGATTACACTCAAACCAACCTCCTTATCCACTGATCAACTTATTAGATCCCAATCCACCTACCCACCACTTATCTGACCTTCCTTACTTCCTCAATGACTTAAACCTACATGACGAGCTATAGCTTATATAATCCCTCTCTGCTCATGCACTATTCCATTCTTTACTTTTCTCTAAATTTTTTCTATTTGTTTTGATTTGAGCACCTAAGAGATGGTATATCACCAAATATACTAGATTTTGGTTTCTTTCTCTTATTTTTGAATTTATCAACTTTTTTGTCTAGTACCACCAAGAGCTACACTCTTTTTTGGTACCTCCACTCTCCTTGTTTGTTCAAAAGAGACTTTTGGAATTTATTATAGTGCTATTGGGAACATTTTCCTATGTTTAGTCTCTTGTACTATTGTTTGCAGCTTTGATATTCTTTATCATTTTTTCCTTGCATTGAATTTCTGTGTTATACTTTGAGATTGAAAGCCAATTATTGCTAGCACTAGAGATGACATTGATGGCATTTGAGATATTAAGCAAACCTAAGCAACCACCAAATCAAGAACTCCATCTTGATTGCATTATTGCCAAGTAAATATCTCAAATACCTTCAATACCATCTCTTGATTTGCTTTGTTTCATGCTCTTTTTTTAACAAGCAATAAGATCATGTGCATACTTTTTTAAGCTTAGAAATACCTCTCTTGTTTAGTCATCATACTACTACTCCAAGGGATTTTTCTTCACATAATGCAATGTTTCAAGGACAAGAAAACTTCCCAAATAAATCCAAGGTTTCATCCCTCAATACTTCAATGCACCAAAGGAGCACCTTGTCTTTATTATATAACAAAGAGGATCCATTCAAAGGGACTCCATCCTTGGATCAGATACATGGATTGGTGACATGTTAGTGAGCTCCACCCCTAGATTAGTTGCTTGGATTGGTGAGATATGGATCCTTGTCCTATCACCTCTTTCTCCAAAGCACTTCATTCTTTCATTTTTTGAGGCCTAATTCATCCATTTAGACCTCCAAAATTGGCTCTAAATTTTTTAGGGTGTTTTTGGCCTCTACCTTTTTAGTGGTACTCTTTTGGTGACACCTCTATCTGATCTAATTTGAAAATCGCATATAACATCTTACCAAATATTACCAAGCCAATTTTAGTCTCTAGATAATATATAGCTAATGGTATTACAAACCTCCTCCTTTTGGCATGCAAAGTCTTTGTTGTGAAGCTGTTGCTCAAAAGATTGCAATAACATTGGTGTATTGGTCAAGTTAGTTGTTTGCTCCCATGTTACCTCATACAATGGGTACTCTTTCCAATGTACAAGATATTTCACACACAAATGGCGGGTACCATGGATGCATTTATGGAGAATGTGTGCACCTTCATATTCCTCTATGCCATCAATGAGTGTTGGAAAAGGTCTAACTTCTTGTATGGAAGGAAAGTGGGTTGGTCAGTGTGCATATCTACATAGTAAGGAAACATGGAACATTGGATGGATTTTCATGTGTGGTTGTAGCTTGAGGTGATAGGCCCATATGCCAATTTGATGGAGCATGCAGAAAAGCCCAATAAAATGAGGTCCTAACTTATTAATGTGAGGTTGGTTGTGGATAACCAGACTTGATTCCCAGTGCTGAACTCCATGTGCTTAAAATGTGCATCTACATATTGTTTCTATCAATTTTTGGCAATTTGCAACCTATGCTTGGTGTTCTCCATACCCTAGAAATAGAAGTGTTGACAATATCAACTTTTTAGCCATTGGGCAGATCCAAGAAGCCAAGCTTGAAGGTGTGAAAGAGTGCTCACCATACATGAAGAAGAATAATGTGACCTATGTAATAAATTCACTTAATTGTTGTAGGAAATTCCACCAATGGAAGTAAGATATCATACCTTTCTTGCTCCTCTAAGGTGAAGCTATAGTGTGATTAGCCCGCTCTATTTGTCCATCAATTTGTGGATGGTATGCCATGGACATCACTAGTTTGGTTTTGAAGATGCCAAAGAGTGTTCTCCAAAACAAACTAGAGAATTGAGTTCCTTGATAGATAATGAACACTCAAGACATGCCATGGTAAGAAAAGACTATAGCTAAGTACAATTGAGCTAATTATGGAGTAGTCACATCCTTGGTCATAAGATACACATGATCATTTTGTTGAGTAGGTCTATGAAGATTACAATGGAGTCAAAACCTAAAGTGATCTCAGGCAATTCACAAACCAAATCCATGTTGATTTGTTCCTAATATCATGTAGGAGTAGGGAGGGGTTGAAGGAGTCTTATGAGAGCTTGATTAAAGGCTTTATTTTGTTGATAGAGTAGACAACTTCAAACTTACTCCACCACATTGTTACTCATCTTGGGCCAATAGTAATGGCATTTGACTACATCAAAGTCTTGTCCACTCTAACGTGACTTGTAATGGAAAAATCATGACATTCCACTATGATGGTGGTTCTTAGGTCTTGGGCATCCGGGATCCATATCTAACCATTTGTGGTACCCACATTTTTTGTTTTGATAAGTTTTGAAGAAGAATTGCATTGAGAAAACCAAATTGCAGCCAAAGGAAGAAGAAAAGAATGGACTTATGTGTCTTTTGAGTAAACCAAAGGAAGTCAACTTTGGGTTAGAAGAGAACTACTTGGAGTGGACTTACAAAGAGACTAAACTGAACATGGGCATCTTTGGAGTGGGAAGTTCAGCCCAATATGAAGAAGCTATAACAAATTTTTGTCAAGGCAGGCCAGCCAAGAAAGTACACTTAAAGAAACACCTGAGGCAAGAGAAGAATGCTTTGAGATGATAGGAACCAAACACACAAAAGAAGTGAGAGTTGATTCCAAAATTGACTGAAGAATGACTGCGCCTCAAAGTGCTATAAAATTTGGACTACACCAAGGGAAATTGGACATGTCAAGAAGGTATCCATTCCTCTAAATAGTTGTCTTATAGGAATGTGAGTCACAAAGCTGATTGAGAGTGAAATTTTCCAAATTCCAGAAGGGTTAGAGTGTCACGTCCAAGAGAGGAGATATTCTTCTAATGACAAGGAACTTGTGAGAAAATAATAGCAAAGAAGAGTAAGAACATATTTGTAGTGAGGAGTCTTGCAATTTAGCAATTAGATGTAGTAGCACGGATCAAAGTCTTGAATAGACTTTGCATCACATTTCTGGCCTAGAACTAGAATGTGTGTTTTCAAGGTTTCATGGCAAAGATAGTTGCTAGTATTGTGAAGAAGGCCCCACAATAATGGGGAAGAGAGGAAATCCGTCTCAATGGATTGAGTCAAATTGGAAGCTAGTCTTGGGAAAGGAAGCAGGAGATGCAATCGGAGTCACCTTCTACCGAAAGTGTGAAGCTTTGGAAGAGACCACAAAAATTAGGAATTCATTCTTCACTTTGTGAACCATCAATGGCTACAAAGTGGAGTCCTATCGGGACTTGATTAAGCAAACCATTGTGCATGTGCTAATGGCAATGTTCAAGCCAGAGCAAACAATGTATGTGAATATGTAGCAAGCAGTCTTCTTCCACCAAATGTTTGTAAGAGAGAAGGTGAATTGTGCAAAGTCCTTCCATCAAAAAAAAGGTAGATGATTATTAATTGGACGACAAATTTGTTGCCACACTACTTTGTGCCATTTGCAACACATTTCTACCTTGGGTTAAATCTGCTTACAATGGAGGAGAAGCATTGGATGGTTTTGCATTTCTATCCCAATTTTTGACATGAAGTAGATGATGAGGAGCAACAATATATTTTGCAGCTGCGGTCCAGCAATGATCATTTCACCATGATGAGATAGAGGAAGATGGTGGAAGGAAGAAGTCCAGAGACAAAGAAATAGACTAAACCTGAAGGAGTAGCATTACTCTTTCTACCATGAAAGACATGAAGACTAAACCCGTGAGATAAGGAGGCGGTAATGGACCAGTCTTTAGGAACGGAGTTTGAAGGAGAGATAATTTTGAAGAGAGAAGACTAAGAAAAAGATGAACTCATATTGCAGAGCAAGGAGTCTTGCAATGAGAGTGAAGGTGAAGATGAAGTCCAACAGTGAGTTGTGCAGGGATGATAGAAGATGATGGGGAGTTCCGTACAACAATTGATCATATGAAAGGAGGAGATGCTCCTTGTTTGGAGTTACCTAGAGAAGAGCTAGATGAAAAGCCAAAGAAGGTAGTTTATAAAGTGAGTTTGAAGAGATTACTATAGGCTATAGCTGTAGTTCCAAGCTGAGTGAAGGAAGAAGAGGCAAGCTTGGAAGAGATGACATTGAAGGTATGAAGATCAAAACTTTGGGGTAAGGGACCTATTGAAGAAGTGCCAATGGAGGCCAAGTACAAAGACCAGGATGAAGATGAAGACTTTGAAAGAGTGGCGTACTTGTTGACAATTGAATGTTTGTTGTTGCTATAGTTGAATAAGAAGAAGAAGGAGATATAAGAAGATCATTTGGAGGTAAAGGATGAGTTGCAGGTGATGAAGTATTTGATTGAAGAAGCAAGAGAATTGAAGGACAGGTTAACCCAAAGAGAAGAAGAAGCTGAAGAACTTTGGGTGGATGTCGTCTTACAAAAGAAGACTTTAGAGAACTTGCAAGAGAGTTTCAAGAGGTGGAAGAGAGATGGATTGTCAAGCCAAAGAGTGGAAGAATCAGAAGGTGGTGATCAAGAAGATGAAAGGTGAAGTAAGCAAAGCTTGTATTGAAGGCATACATGAAAAAGTGATTGTGGTTGTGATGGAGTAGGAGTTAAAGAGCCTGAAGAAGAGCACCGCAGAGAAAGACCAAGCATGGTAGAGGGAAGTAATGATCATACACCAAGAGGAAGAAAGACTATGAGATCTAGTAAGAAGTGTTGAGGGTCAGATTGCTCAGTATGAAAAAGAGAAGAAGATGTTGGCAATCTAGTACAAAGATGGGTTGATGATGTATAGAGAAGAGTTGAAGGTGGAATGCTCTTGAGGGTATGCATCGGAGTTGGTAGGAGAGGTCATTGGGAATGAGACCAATGCTGAGTAAAGAGGCTGATGAGAAGTTGGAGGAAGCAATACTAGATGAGTTCAAGCTGATTGTGTAGGAAACTCAAAAGAAGAAGGTGAAGGATGTAGATATGAACAATTTGATGATTTGCTTGAGAGATAGAAAGATTGTAGAAGTAGGAGACAATTTTTGTCTAAGATTAGATTTAGTAAGATCTGAATTAGATAAACTTTGGAGTAGTGTGAAGGAGGAGAAGAATTCCAAAGTTGAAGAAGTAGGAGTGTAGGTGTCTTTGTGTTAGTAACTCAAGATATTAGAGAAGAGTGGGTTGCAAGATAACAATGTAGATAGCTTCCATGACTTTAATTGCAATACATAGTGAAGAAGTAGCAGAAATAGTAAAGGAATTAGTAGTAGAAGAGAGACCCAAAGAAGGAGAAGTGATAGAAGGAGCATCAGGTTTGGAAGCCAAAGTCAAGGTTCAAGTTGGATCAAATTAGAAACAAGTTTGAGATATGAAGATGCAGACATGAAGAGGTGTTTTGTCATTTTGGATCTATAGGTTGGTAAAGTTGGTGTAGAATACTATATTAGTTAGGTAACTATCAAAGTGCTTTGCCTATTTAAATGATGAATTTGGAGTGTGTTGTTCAATATTGATATTTTTGAAGTTGATAAAGCAAAGTGTTGTAACTTAGTGCTCGTCATTTTAGCTTAATTCCAAGTATCAGTTTGGAGAATTTTGAAGTGCAAGTCTAAGTGTTGGATGTTGGATTCCACACCTTTGATTTCATTCTATGTGTTTGATCTTGAGTGGGTAGCAATCAAAGCAATGTCTTAATAGATCCATGAGGAATTATAGTGTTGGTAGTGTTGCAAAGCAATTTCAATCAAGGAAGTTGTGCCTTCAATGGAGGGGTGGAACACAATTGTGAGGTGAAGTCATTTTGTAATGAAGTAGCCTTCTTTGAAAGAATGTGAATCATCACAATCAAAGTTTGTTTGGAAAGAATTGGAACTATTGTGATTATGGAGTGACAAGGTTTTGATCGGTGCTTGTTACTCTCTTCTGTGTGTGGTTTCTACCTGAGAGATTAAAGACAAACTCAAGAAGAATTAAATTGTTACTGTTTACTTCATATTTGACCATTTGACTTATATCTCTGTGGGAAAAAACTTTACTTATTGATTACCACAAAAGCGATACTTGCCGAGTTGTCACATGATATTTGGCATTGCTGTCAAGAATAAAAATTTGGGGAGTGGAAGAATATGCAGCCAACTCTGAAATTAGATGTCCATAAAATATTAATGTCTACATCAAGAGAACAATGAAGAGAGAGAGAAAGAGAGAGAGAGTTCATATACAAACTTTGCACTGTGAAGAAGAAGAACACAAAAGAGCCATATCACCTTTGATGAAGCTTAGAAGGAGGCACTGGATTTGCAACTTCTTCACAAAGTTCAAGAAGCCTTCAAAGACCTTGAGCAAAAGAAATGAGAGATTAGGTGGTGAGTCTACTTTGCGTCTCTAAATCCCTAGAAGAAGAAAGATGCAAGTGGACCAACATATTCACTATGACATAGTACACCAACTTCCTCAAGAGTTGTCAAGGGAGCCAGTTTCATAAAAGAATTCATTTGTGAAAAGATAGCACAAATGTTGACAAAAGATGAGTGCCAATATCTTCTTCATGCAATTCCTAAACTTGCTTAAAGGGATCTGAAAGAGCCAACTAAAGATATTAAACCTCTATCTCTGAATCAAGTTGAAGTCAATGTACCAATAGAAGATCCATCTATTGAAAGACCCCACCTTGAACTTGGGGAACCCTTGGGTTGAATTTGATGCACAATCACCAACTAATACCTTAGGTCCATCAAACCCCACTTTACCACAGCCTATTTTTCAGAGTTTTAGATTACTTTGCTACCTATTACCCAAGATGCCTATCAAAAGTACAAGGGGATGGAGCAAGATGAAGACCATGATGAATTCATCAAAGAATTTGAAGTCATCTCCTTTGCTTATAAGGAGCGTGACTTTGCTGATTGACTGTGCATTTTCCCAAGTTTTCTCCAAAAGAAAGCTTGGAGTTGGTATACTCATGTAACCTAGAAGGAGTTTAGACCAGCAGACTGGGTGGACTTGAGAAACAATTTCCTAGAACGATTGTGGGAAGTTCATTGTGATACAAGTGTCTTTGCGGAACTCAATGATTTAGATAGAGGGAAGAAGGAGAAGTTGAGAGAATACTCTGAGCAATTCATGGCTTTATTGAACTGAGTTCTGAAGCAATCTGGTATGGTGGGTTACTCCAATGCTCAAGCCATCACCTGGTTCCTCAAAGGATTGTCACTAGAGATTTGCATCTTTGCCAGGGAGAGGAATGTAACTTCTATGGATAAGATACTCAAACATGTTGCTTGATATGAGGCAACCAACTCTCAATCTTCCAAAAACTGAAGAAGTTAGGAGAAGTAGTGCAAGAAGCCAAGACAAAGAGCTTCTCATAGTACCTCTTCTTCTTCCAAAGAAACCTCCACATCTTCCAATTCTTCTTTGGAATCCAAAGAAGAATATAGCCAAGAAGTATCCAAAGACACGGAGGAAAGAAACCATTGATACCCCCAACAAAAATTGTAAATAAAATTGACAATAAGTTGGAGACTCTTATAAAAGTGTTTGTGGATTCAGGATCCAAATGATTGGGGAAAAGGACCAAAGAAAGCCTCCTTCATTTGGCCAACTAAATGTATGGTGCATTGTGTGTGGCAAATCAGGCTATGCCAACACGGAGTGTTTGATCCATAATGCATTTCCAGTGCAACAAATTGACTGGGTTCCAAGATAGGACCAAAGTGAGGAAGAAGAGGTAGTGCACCAGACCCAAGGAGTACAACCTCAGGCAATCACATTGTATCAAGGTCCAAGATATGAGCCAAGGGAGTACAACAATAATGCTCCCAAACAAAGACCACTGATAGGCAGCCAAAACATGCCTCAAAATGTTGCACTAAGGGCATGCTATAATTGTGGCTCTATGGGCCATTGGTCTCTAAATTGTCCTAAGCTGAGGTGCAAATTAGGTATGTTCTACTTTGTGGAAATTGCAAAGGTTCATGCCATATTAGAAATCAATGCACTCAACCACCTAGTCAAAAGCCTCCAGTAAATTATGTACAAACCCTAGTTAAGCATGTTGGACTTTAGTCAAAAGGAGATACTAATGTGAATTGTATAACACTTGAGGAGGAGAGACCTCAAGGAGGGAGTCCGGCTTCAAAAGGAGAATGACTGGGCCTCAAATTTTGAAGGTTGAGACACGCTTGGGTAAGAAGAAGCGTGATCCCAAAGAAGTGAGTACTACTTCTTCATCTTCACGGAAGGCAAAGAGGATGCATCCAAAAGCAATTCTTTCTATGAAGGAGGAAATTTTTTTACCAAAAGCTAAAGCAAAGGCCTTGTAGAAAGAAATTGAAGAGGCAATACAAAGAAATTAGGATATGAGTTTGGAGAAAAGTCCAAAGACAAAGCGTCTAGAGTTTTTGGCTGATATCATACCCAAAGTCAATTTGATCCAAGCCAAGGTGGTAAATCCAAAGAACCTTGGGTCAAGACCACCGTCACCCTTATGAAGCGCCCCAAAGTCCAATTTGAACAAGGAGAGATTTCAAACCTAAAGACAAAGGCAAAGAAGGTGAAGTTGGGGGGAGTACACCAATATGATATTGTGGCAGATTTCGCATTCACAAATGCAAATGTCACATTTAAGCATATGTGAGAGGACAACAAGTTGTACAAGAAGCAGCTGAGTTTGGCCCTCAAGAAAGTAAGGGAAATGACCAAGAAAGACTTGCCGGCCATCTACCATATTGAATAAGAAGATTTGGGATCTCCCAAAGTTGATGCGGAGATGGGTTGCATGATCAAATTGATACCCATTGATTTGGGTTTTGGTGTAGATGTCATGATTAAGGACACCACAAGTTAGCTGGAGTACCATACTTTTAATCCAACACCCCAAATTTTGAAGTTTGCGGACCAGACCAAGAGACTGCCTTTAAGCATGCTATCAAACATAACTAAATCATCAAAGGAGTGCCCTTCAAGTTGATTTACATTATGTTGAGACCAGTAACCAAGACTAGTTACCCACTATTGATCAAAAGACCTTGGTTGTACAATGCCCAAGTTGTTGTGGATTGGCACCAACAAAAATTCAGTTTAAGGATATCTCATCCAAAGACTAGAAGCTGGTCACTATGAGTTGGATGAAGGTTCCCCATATTGGGGAAACAACTTTGTCAAAAGATAAAGATGAATCCAAAGATTCATCATCTTTGTCTTCTAAAGACTTCAAAGACAAAGTCCAAGTTAATTACTTGGAGTGCTATGAGGCAAAGGTCAAGGACAAAGACCCATACGAATCACCTTGGGTGAGAATGATTTGGAGGAAGGGAAGTTGACTATGGTTTGACAAAGTTTGAGCCAACTCAATCATGTTGAAGGAGTCATCAACCCCAATGACTATCAAGATGTTGTTTGGGCCAAAGGAATTTTTTTTAAAATCTCAAAGACAATCACTTTAGAGGAGTTGGTAGGATACATTGCCTTGTTTATAGAGTTTCATGATCTATTTTCCTGGTCAATTGATCAAAAACTGGATGTTCCATGACAATTTGGAGAACATTGGATTGATCTTGTTGAAGGTGTAGTTCTAGTGCGTCAACAACAATATAAACTGAACTTGAAGTACTCACTCTTAGTAAAAGATGCAATCAACAAGTACTTAATTTTTCCTATTTTGAGCAGTGAGTGGATTTCCCCCATTGTCATTGTTCAGAAGAAGAAGACTGGGCAGATATGTGCGTGCCAAGATTTCCAAAATTGAATGCAATCACAAGGAAGGATCCTCATCCCTTGCCTTTTATCAATATAAGTTTGGACCAAGTAGCTAGTCATCCTTGCTATAGTTTTGTCAATGGCTATAATCAAGTATCCATTTGAGAAGAAGACAAGGATAAAACCACATTCACCACCAATTGAGGAATTTTGCTTACAATCAAATGCCCTTTGGGTTGTGTAATGCTCCCACTACTTTCCAATAGATGATGAATGCAATCTTCAAAGATTTTTTGTGCAAATTTGTGCAAGTTTTCATTGATGATTTTTGTGTGTTTAGGCAAAGAGAAGTACATTTGGACTACCTTTGCCAAAATTTTGAAAGGTGTCAACTTGCCGGCTTGTCATTACACTTGGAAAAATGCTTCTTTGCAATGAAGGAAGGTATTCTTTTGGGGCATTGGGTCTCAAGCCAAGGTATTGAAGTTGATATCAAGAAGGTGAAAGTCATCTCAGCTTTGGGATCCCCTAAAAATATTTGGGAGCTGAGGGCCTTCTTGGGACATGTTGAATACTACAGATGCTTCATATCAACTATGCGGTGCTTGCTGCACCCTTAACAAAGCTTCTAAGAAGTCCAAAGACTACTTGTGGGAAGCAAAACAAGAAGAAGCTTTCCAGGTGTTGAAGAAGAAATTGGTTGAAGCACCAATTATGAGGGCCTTGAATTGCAATGCCCCTTTTCATGTGTATGTAGACACTTCATCCATGTCAATAGGAGTCATTTTAAGTCAAAAGGATGATAAGAAGAAAGACTACCCGATTTACTATACCAATTGATAATTGACAAAAAAGAACTATTTGATGACTAAAAGAGAAGAACTTGGAATGATGTATGCTTGCAAGAATTTTTTTCACTATTTATTAGGATATGACTTTGTCTTCTATGTGGACCTTATGCTCTACAACATTTGGTAAAGAAGGCAGATTTATCTAGGTGAATTGCAAGATGGATCTTGTTGTTACAAGAATTCACATACACTATACAAGTAAGGAGGGAGCTTTGCATTCAAATGAGGACTTCCTATCTAGGTTGGAAACTCAAGAACAAGACTTTGAAGTCAATGATTGGTTTCTTGATGAAGAGTTATATCATTTAATGGCAATACAAAGTACAATGTATGTGGCTGAATATCACTTTGTGCATACTTGCCATTGTCTTGAGGGACTAGACCCAGAGCAAAGGGCAGTCTTCTTCAAGAATATGGGACCATACCAACTCAAACACAACATCCTATTTAAAATAGGCAAAGAAAAAATGCTTTGGAGATGCTTGGAAGCATACAAAGTCAAAGGAGTAATTGAGTCCTTACACTCAAAAGCATCAGGAGGACATTATACCCTAAAGAATATTGTAAAGAAGATTGTTTCATTGTGGTGGCCTATGATGTATAAGGATACTCATGCCCATATCCAAAGTTGTGATGCCTATCAAAGAACAAGAAAGCATACGGCTACTTCTTAGTGGCCTTTGAGACCAATTTTGCCATTGGCCCCATTTGAGAAATAAGGAATTGATTTTGTGAGTCTGATTCAATTGGTGACCCTATTCACCAGGAATAGGTATATCTTGGTGTGCACCAATTATGCTACCAAGATGGTTGAAGCCAAGGCAACTCAGAGAGATGTTGCAGAAATAGTTGTAGAATTTTTCTTCCAAAACATCATTTCACATTATGGATGTCCTCTAGAATTGGTCAGTGATTGGGAGACTCATTTTTTGAACTCCATGGTGGAACATTCCAAATTAAACATCAAAAGACAACTTTTTATGATCAAAAGGAAAATAGACTAACGGAGAAGGCTAATAGATTGTTGTGAAAAAATTTGAATAAGGTGATGGTCAATTATGCTTACAATTTGGACACAAATTTACATGCAACTTTGTGAGCATATAGAACAATTAAAAAGATTTCAATCAAACAAACTCCCTATTTCTTGACATCTGGCTTGCATCCCATACTACCAATTCAATTTGAAGTGCTGATATATCGGATCCTTTGTAAGGAAAGTTTGTCAAAGGAAGAAAGTCAAGATCTTTGGATCCATCAATCAATGTGGTTAGAAGAGAAAAGAGACAATGCAATGCAAACCACAAAGGATGTACAAGAGCAGCAAAAATTCAGGTACAATAAGCAAATTAAGCTTGTTGCTGTTCAGGAGGGTGATTTGGTGTTATTATATGACAATCGCTGAATATTTTTTCTAGACAAGTTGCACTTAAGGTGGATGGGACCATACCATGCAATACACATCTATGACAATGGCTCTATACAACTTGCAGACATGGAGGGAAATCCCTTTGCCACTCAAGTGAACGGGTGGCAAGTCTAAAATTATTGGATAGTGGACCCAACCTTGTATAAAGAAGCCGTATTTGGTATTTGCAAGAACGCTCATATTTGAGAGAAGAGGTATGTGGTACCCACATTTTTTTTATGAGTTTTGAAGAAGAAGTGCATTGAGAAAACCAAATTGTAGCCAAGGAAGAAGATAAGAATGGACTTATGTGTCTTCGGAGTAAACCCAAAGAAGTCAATTTTAGAAGAGGAAGTACTTGGAGGGGATTACAAAGAGACTAAACCAAAGAAGGGCATCTTCAGAGTGGGAAATTCAGACCAATACAAAGAAGCTATAAAAATTTTTTGTCAAGGCAGGCCAGCCAAGAAAGTACACTCAAAGGAATTTTTGAGTCAAGAGAAGAATGCTTTCACAAGTGAAAGGAACCAAATGCACAAAAGAAGTGAGAGTTGATTCCAAAATTGACTAAAGAATGATTGCACCTCAAAGCACTATAAAATTAAGATTGCATTGGGGAAATTGGACATGTCAAGAAGGTATCATGTTCCTCTATATAGTTGTCCTATAGGAATGTGAGTCACAAAGCTGATTGAGAGTGAAATTTTCCAAAGTCCAAAAGGGTCTAGAGTGTTGCATCCAAGAGAGGGAATATTCTTCTAGCAACAAAAAAATCATGAGCAGATAATGGTGAAGAAGAGTAAGAGCGCACTTGTAGTGAGGAGTCTCACAATTTGGCAATTAGATGTAGTAGCATGGATCAAAGTCTTGAGTAAACTTTGCATCATATTTCTGGCCTGGAACTAGAATGTGAGCTTTGTAGGTTTTATGGCAAAGATAGCTGCTAGTAATTGTGAGGAAGGTAATTGTAAGGACACCTAAGGTGTAAGGTGTCCCAATTGCTAGAGAGTTTTAAGAGGCATGGAAGAGAGATGGACTATCAAGCCAAAGAGTGGAATAACCTGAAGGTGGTGATTGAGAAGATGAAAGGTGAAGTAAGCAAAGCTCATATTGAAGATATACACACAAAGGCAATGGTGACTATGATGGAGTAGGAATAGAGAGCCTGAAGAAGAGAAAAATAGAGAAAGACCAAGCATGGCAGAGGGAATTAATGATTAGACACCAAGAGGAAGAAAGACTATGAGGTCTAGTAAGAAGTGCTGAGGGTTAGATTGCTTAGTATGCAGAAGAGAAGAAGATGTTGGCAGTTGAGTATGAAGATGAGTTGAAGATGTATAGAGAAGAGTTGAAGGGAGAATGCTCTCAAGGGTATGCATCAGAGTTGGTAGGAGGGTCAAGAGAATGAGAATGATGCTAAGTACAGAGGTTGAAAGAAAGTTGGAAGAAGTGAGATTACATGAGTTGAAGTTGATTGTGCAGGAAACTTGAAAGAGGAAAGCAAAGGATGTAGATATGAATAGTTTGATGATTCACTTGAGAGATCAAGTAGATAGAAAGATGGAAGAAGTAAGAGACAATGTTTGTCTTAGATTAGATTTAGTAAGATCTGAATTAGATAAACTTTGGAGTAGTTTGGAGGAGAAGAATTCCAAAGTTGTAGAAGTTGGAGTGTAGATGTCTTTGTGTTAGTTATTCAAGACATTAGAGAAGAGTGGGTTGTAGGATAAAAATGTAGATAGCTTACCCATGACTTTAATTGCAATACATAGTGGAGAAGTAGTAGAAATAGTAAAGGAATTAGTAGCAAAAGAGAGACTTAACAAAGGAGAAGTGATTGAAGGAGCATCAGGTTTGGAAGCTAAAGTTGAGGTTGACATCGGATTGGATTAGAAACAGGTTTGAGATATGAAGAGGTGTTTTGTCATTTAGGATCTATAGGTTGGTAAAGTTGTTGTAGAATGGTATATTAGTTAGATAACTATTGAAGTGCTTTGCCTATTTAAAAGGTGCATTCATAGTGTGTTGTTGATCAGTATTTATATTTTTGAAGTTGATAAAACAAAGTGTTGTAACTCAATGCTTGTTGTTTCACCTTAATTTTGAGTATCAGTCTTGTGTGAGTGTTTGGAGAATTTTGAAGTGCAAGTCTAAGTGTTGGATGTTGGATTCCACAACTCTGATTTCATTCTGTGTGTTTGAACCTGAGTGGGTAGCAATCAAAGCAATGCCTTGATAGATTCGTGAGGAATTGTAGTGTTGGTAGTATTTTGCATTGGTGAGTGCAATACAAGGTTGATGCAAATGAATTTTAATTGAGGAAGTTGTGCATTCAATAGAGGGGTGGAACAAAATTCTAAGGTGAAGTTGTTTTGTAGTGAAGTAAAATTCTTCAGAAGAATCTAAGTCATCACAATCAAAGTTTGTTTGGAAAGAATTGGAAGTATTGTGATTATGGAGTGTTAATTTATGATGAAGTTATGATAAGTGCTTGTTACTCTCTTATGTATGTAGTTTCTACCTGAGAGATTAAAGATAAACTCAAGAAGAATTGAATTGTTACTATTTACTTCTTATTTGACCATTTCTAACTTGTATCTCTATGTGAACAAAATTTACTTATTGATTACCACAAAAGTGAAACTTGCTGTGTTGCCACACCATCACAAAAGGTGAGTCCTTGGGTATTGGTTACACCTTTGGATGATTGAGCTCCTACAATTTGTGGATCAGTCTTTGCAGTAGTAAGGATCCTTGGCCAAAATTCCAGATTTATCTTGACCTCTACCACCAGATTGACCGCCATAAGCATTTGGATGAATGGATTTGCAAGTTGCTTCTTGCCTTCCACATATGTGATCTTCATGTTGAACCATTGTCTCCACACTATTTGTTGATGAGATAGATCACTCTATGTCTTGAGGTAGACTAGAGGTTTATGGTCTGTCTCAAATACAAATGCTTTCTTGCCAAGATAGTACTTCCAATGCTTGGTTGCAAGGACAATGGCCAACTCTTCTTGTTTGGTGGTATGATAGTTGTGTTCTACCAATAAAAGCTTTTGAGAGAAATATGAAATTGGGTGCCATTGCATTCATGTTGTAGAACTACTTCTCTTACAACACTTGATGCATTTGTAGTCAACTTGATTGGACATTTTGGGTCATATCATTTCAAGATTGGTGCATATAATAATGCATCTTTCAATTCTTAAAATTCTTGTGCTATTCTTCATATCTACTTCTTTCCCTTGCCAAGTAGTGTTGTTGGAAGTTGTGTGACCTTGGAGAAGTCCTTGACAAATCAAAAATAGAACTCTTGTCAATCCCAAGAAACTCTTGAGTTAAGTCTGATCTTCTAAAGCATCTCATTTCTAAATGACCTTAATTTTATATATTAAGACTTGGATACCTTTTTTACTTACTTTATGCCCCAAGTAGTTCACTTCAAACTTGCCAAACTTGCACTTTGAGATTTTTCATACAATTGATTATGTAGTAGAATATGGAGGATTTCTCACATATACTGCTTGTGCTCCATTATCTCCTCCTATAGACTAAGATGTCATCAAGGAAAATGAAAAAAATTTATCCAAGTTCAGACCAAATATATCATTCATTAAACTCATGAAAGTAGTTAGTGCGTGGGTGATGCCAAATGGCATCACCAGGTACTCAAAGTGAACATACCTTGTTTGAAAGGTAGTTTTGTGTATGTCTTCCTTTGCAATCTTGATTTTGTTGTAATCACTCCATAGGTCAAGCTTGGTGAAGAGTTTGCTCCATTGAGATGATCAACCAGGTCATCCATGCAAGGTAATGGGTATTTATTCTTCATTATTTGTTGGGTTAGGCCCCAATAGTCAATGCACATGCGCATTGTATCATCCTTCTTCAAAAACAAGACAAGAGTCTCATATAGTGATATGTTGGGTTGGATAAACCTTTTTGCAGCATATCCTTGATTTGAGCCTTACACTCCTCCAACTCATGAGGTGTTAATAGATATGGGGCCTTACAAGGAGGTGTCTTCCCAAGAACTTTCTAGATTTTATGATCTGCTCTCCTTTTTGGTGGTAATCTTGAGGGTAAATCATTCTAAAAAGCCACCTTGAAACTCATTGACAACATCTTTCAAATTCTCAAGAATTTATCCATTGAGTTTTGCACTCTGGACTTCTCTTATTAGACCCATGAAAGATCTATCTGTCTTACCAATAGTTGTTGTCTCTATGATATAGAGAGGTAGTTCTTGCTTTTATGCTCTTTCTCTATCCCCAATGATCTTTTATTAGCTAGTTCCCACTACTTCTTTCTCCAATCACCTATGGGGTTGTAGTGCTCCATGGCATGCCTAAGATCACACCAAAACAAGCTAATTATATCAATTGCCATTCAATTTCTTCTTGATACTCGCTTACAAAGAGTGTTACCTTTCTAGGTAATGATTCAATCCTCTCTATCTAAACATTTAGTAACTCTAGTTCTTCATTCTCATCCCTCTCTAGTCTATCTCCAACCTTATTACAATAGAGTGAGACAAGAAATTCTTTGTTACTCCAAGGTCTATCATTACTCTCACTTGATCATTTTTTAGGACTCCATTTACAACAATTAGTTATATGTTTGTCTTCCTCAACCTTTGTGCACTTGTCCTTTTCCTCCCTCCCCCTCTCTTTTATACTTCTCCACAGATCTAGTAAGGTCATGAGGTACATTTATTGGTGATCTTCATTTTCCAATGTGATTTCAACATCTTCTTCTTCAATTTGTCTCTCCATGTTGTTCAAAGGTCACTTGTATGGAGGCCAAGGGCCTCTAGGAAGATGAGCACAACAATTGATAGCTATGTGCCCAACTTGGCCACAATTGGAACAACATCATTGTTCTACTTGAGCCCCTTCTCTTCGTGGGACTTCATTTCTTGTTTCTTTGATCCGTCCCTATTCTCCTTGGGCCAATTGTGCTCCTTGGTCTTGGAACCAAATTTTTCCTAATTCCATATGAATTGGTCCACCAAAGTGCAGTGTTTCAGCCCAGCAATATTTAGTCAAGAGTACATCTTCACCTCCTCTAAGTGCCCCTACTTTTCTCTAAGCACATGCAATAGCTTCAAAAGCAATGTTAGGATTTTGTACCATTACTTCCTGGAAAATTTGCTCTTTTAACCCATTTTTGAAATTATCAAGAGTTTATGTTAGACTCATATTGATTATCACAACCTATAGATCCAAAAATGCCTCAACATAATTTTGTATGTTGTTCTTTTGATTCAAGCTCCATAGTCAAGTTTGAGCTATCTGCACAAAATCCATAGATTAAAAATTCTTTAGTAGCGCTTCTTACATTGCCGTCCAAATGATCTCTCTTCCTACTACCAACACTGATTGTTCCCAAGCATTGTACCATGTGAAGGCTTTATTGGTCAAGTATCCACATGCAAACACACTTGTGGAATGATTGGTGATCTTAATTCTGACTAATCAAAAGTATCAATTCATTCTCAAAATCCAATTTTTCACTACTCCTATGTAATATTATCTCTTTTAAGGCTTGATATTGCATGTCTTCTTCATTTGTAGCAACAATATGACTTCACTGTTTATTAGATTGGTGTCATTGGCATAAGTGACTCTCTAGGTACTTTGGCTATTGGCATTAGGTTTTGAGATGATTCCCCATTACTTGATTGTTCCTAAAGGTACATACTTGATTTTGCAATGCCTCTATTGTTAGCTTGATTTCCCAAAACTCATTCAACATCCCTTGAATTCCTTACATCAAATCCTATAATTGCGACTCCATGATTTGTACACATAACAAATGCTCAATCACTACTTCCTACTTCAATAAAGTATTAATATGATCACTCAAGAAGAGGTATAGACAAATTGGAACTACCATTGGGACCTCAAAGCTTATCACCTATTGATAATGTTCTTCATCAAAATTGTAGACTATGAAATTCCTAAACATCATTGTTGGTCTAATTACATAACAAATTTCTATTTGAGTGTTGAAAAGGAGAAGGCTTGGTATATTAAGATACATTATATCATAATAGAATGTAGATTATCAAATCATACTCTTTGTCATATATCACCATAGGTAGAATCATTGGCTTTGACAATGGCAAATTCATCACTATGTGCATGAACTCTACTCTAAAATGGTAAAAAAGATATACTCTCACTTGCTCAAGCTGGATGTGTATAATCTTGATAAGGAATGGATTCAAGAACTGAAAGTGGGATACAAGAAATTGTCATCCAAGAGCGGCCATCTAAAATCCTCTCTAAAACACCCCCAATCTATTGATTGCACTAAGTTTTCTCCCTTTGACATTACTCAATCTCAATAACCCATGTTTCTCCAAGAGTGATGATCCACTCTCTTGGATTAAAACACTTACTTTGATACCATTGTAATATTTCAAGGATAGGAGAACCCTCAAGAGAAACATAAGAGAAAACCAAGGCTTCATCCCTCAATACTCTAATGCTCCAAGGGAGCACCTTGTCTTTATTATATAGCAAAGAGTATCACTCAAAGTGAGCTCCACCCTTGGATTAGATACATAGATTGGTGACATGTCAACAAGTTCTACCCTTAGATTAGTTGCATGGATTGGTGAGATGTCTATCCTTGTCCTTTTTTTTGTTCAAATAAGTTTGACCAGATAGAATTTTTGATGAATCTTCATATATGAAGCTCAGAACATCATGTGTGAGGTACCACTAGAAAGCTATTGATGAGAAAAATTAAGATGAGAGGGTACTACCTTTTCTTCCAAGTAGGAATAACTTTTCAATCTTTGAGATGTAATTCATCCATTTAGGCCTCCAAAATTACCTCCAAAATTTTGAGTGTGTTTTCAGCCTCTACCATATTAATAAAAGTACTCTTTTGGTGACACCTTTATCTAATCTACTTAGACCATCATATATAATATTTTTCAAATATAACCAAACCAATCTCCACCTCTAGATAATATATCTAACTAATGGTATTACACATAATTTGCATTTACTAAGAGCACATACTATGGAGATCATTTGGGTGGCCTTTATTTACGAAAGCGTGCTTTTTGGCTTTGAGATAGGAAGCAATTGATTTTATCTGATACTTCTTCCCTTTAACTTTAGATAATACTCACATTTTGAGTCTTTTGGATGATGTAGTTAGAACTTGGTTTGCTTTTACACTTTGCTTAAAAACCATAGGTTTCCAAGTCT
The DNA here is from genome assembly GCA_948567375.1 of Lunularia cruciata. NCBI lineage: Eukaryota > Viridiplantae > Streptophyta > Marchantiopsida > Lunulariales > Lunulariaceae > Lunularia > Lunularia cruciata. The sequence continues at coordinate 31,324,065 of OX419758.1, forward strand.
TGACTTGTGTAATACCAATCTAGAGGTGAAATTGGCTTGGTAAAATCAGGAAGGATGTTATATATGATACACTAGGTAGATTAGATATGGGTATCACCAAAAGAGTACTTCTACTAATAGGGAAAAAGTCAAAAATAGCCTAAAAACTTCAAAGTCAATTTTGGAGACCTAAACAGATGAATTAGGCTTCAAAAATATGCAAATTTTTCCATTGAGGAATCAGAAGGTGTGCCTTCCCTTCTCCCTATTTGTATCTCACCCATGCAATTTTGAGATCCCTATAGGAAGATTCCCTAAAGATTCTCTTTAGTCAAAGCTTGTTTGGCCAACAGATAGGACCAGAGCCAACATGTCATGCATGCATGCAACTAATCTAAGTATAGATCTCTTTGACATATCACCAATCCAAGTATCTAATCCAAGAGTGGAACTTCCTATGAGCAAATCCTCTTGCTATATAAAAGAGATACGATGCTCTTTTGGAGCATCAGAGTTTTGAGTGTCGAGCTTTTTGTTTCTTCTTTTGAGCTTTCTCTTGGAGGTTCTCATGTTGTTGGAAAATTACAATTTGTAGATGATAGGTTTGGATTCCCTAATCAATCTTTACATCCAAAGTTTCTAATGGTATTCCAATTTCAAATTGGAGGCTTGAGTGCTCCCTTCTAAAAGGAGATAATTTATATAACTCTCTCATCTTTGACATTTTGGCCCAAGCCATGCTCATTTACTACCTCACTTGAGAAATATATAAATAGCTTATTCTATTTTTACAAGGTCTTATGTTCATGGAGCCTCTTAGATGGTACACACTTATTCTTAGATAGATTAACTCTTACCTTGTTTACATACATCTAATAATGCCAAACATCATACTTTATCTACTTTGTTAGGGCTATATATGCTCATTTAGCTCTCAAAAAAGAGGTGTAGGTTACAAGACAGTACCCTTATAATTTAGGAGGATATAGTTTACACAACAATAGTGTAAAAGACCAATGGGCAAAATATGATAATGAAATATTGGAATGGATAATCATATTAGAAATGCTCAAGTCAGGGAAAAATTTGACACCTTGGGCTTGAGCTTGGGCTTTGGTATTTATAGCAGAGAAACACAATGCTCTTGAGAAGCTTCCTTCTCAAAGCTATCTTCTTAGAGTGCAAGCTAAGTTACCCAATAAACTACCAAGGAAGCTTCCTTCTAGAAGCCACCTACCTAATTTATAAGCTAAGCTAGCAGTTAACTTCATGTGCAAGTTACCTAATCTTTGGAAGGTAACTAAGAAGCTTCCAAAATGCTTCTAGAACATCCATATAAACTATATTTAATTTACTTCACTAACTTATTAGCTTATGCTCACTTGTGTGTTAACTCCATATTATTACATATTCTCCCATTGCTAATTATTGACATCCTTGTCACCATGGAATTTTTGAGCTCTTTGATGTCCATTTGTGCATTGTAGAGATGACAAAAGGGGCTCCTATATGGCATCATGAAGAGTACACCCTTTTGAAAGGACCTCATATTCCATGTGTCATTTGCAACTACATTGGATGTCATGACATGTAAGCATACAATCAACTTCATATTCCTCATGGTCGTTGAAAGTGATGGGAAGAGGAGGGGTTTGGATACAAGTGGAAAAGGAAGATGGATTAGAAATAAAAGGTTTTAACTTTGAAACATGAAAGACAAGATGGATCTGCACATGACTAGGCAAGGTAAGTTGATATGCAACTATTTGAGTAACATCAAATAGACCTATCTAATTAGGAGCAAGTTTAAGAACTTGGGTTTCAAGTGAGAAAAGAATGCTATTGGAAGAAATCATGACCTTATCACCTACTTGAAAAGTGAAATCACGACAATGTTGATAAGCATAATTGTTTTTGCTAATTTTAAGCAACGAGAAGATGAGACTTAGCTTGGTATAACACTTTAGATTATATGGACAAGAAAGTGGAAGTATAAGGAACATGAGATTGTGAGGAAGAAAGAAGGGAATATAGCATACATGAGACTTGCCCAAAATTAAGGAAGAAGGAAGATAACCCAATACTTGAATGCTTGGAGTTATTGTAGGTGAACTCAATAACTATAATTATTGAAAAACATTGAAAAATTATAGTAATTGGTATAGTAAACATTGAAAAAGGCACAAACTATATCTTGTAAGGTGCAATTAGTGCATTTGGTTGCCTAATAATATGAGGTTGATAGGCTGTAGACAAGCAAGATTGATGCCAAGTAGTTTGAAGAGTGCTTACCAAAATTTACCAATGAATCAAGGATCAAAATCAAAGATGAGACTATTGGCATCCCATGGTGCTTGAAGACAATGTCAAAATAATCTTGGCTAGCATTAGAGGATCCATTCCAAGTGAATTTGCTTGCTAAGTTTATCAACAAATACCACAATGGCGGTATAGCTCTAATCCATTTTAGATAAGGATGTGATGAAGTTGAGATTGACACATTCCCATTGGGTAGTTAGAATGGGAAGTGGTTGAAGTAGTCCACTCAATCTTTTTTTGTTGATCTTGTTATGTTTGCAACCCTCACAAGATCAAACAAACTCTTGAACTTCTTGTGCTATGTTTGGCCAACACCATTGACATTGAAGGGTATTCAAGGTTTTGTTCACATTCAAATGACTAGTGATTGGTAAGCCATGGAATTCTTGAAGCCACATAGGTTGGAGATCACCCATAGTTGGCACATAGATCCAATCCTCCCAAAATGGAAGGCCCTCCTTGAAGCAAAAAGTGTTGTACTCCTTATTGTGCACTGCAAATTTGGACCAATTGAAAGAAGGGATCATGTTGTAAAGCAGTCTTCTTGAACTCTATGTGTATCTTTAAGTTGGTTGACATTATGGTGATTATTGCTATCATGGAAGATTTAAGAAGAACATTCAAATCATGAAGTTGTGATAAGGCATCAAGAATGATATAGAACTTGTTGAGTTTGTACTCAAATTTGATGGTGAATAACTATAGTTGTTCCCCCTATTGATGATATTGACTCTTCATGGATTCTAACGGTAAGGTCTGCAACAAAGTTTTGCGATTAGTTTGCATGATCACTTGTTTTCCTAAGAGATAATGTCTCCATACCTTTGTGCCATATACCATTGCAATTTTTTTTCAATCTTGGACAAAATAATTTCTTTCTATTATATTTAGTAGGCAAGACATTAGGCCATGGGATGTAAACCATCTAGAAATTCCTATTGCAACACCTTTCCCATGGCAAAGTTAGAAATATCAAAATCAACCACACAAGGTAGTTGAGGATTGTATGGTTGGAGGATGGATTGTAAGGACATCATGTGCTTCAATTTCTTGAATGCTTCTTTGTGCTTAGTGGTCCACATAAAGCTTGATATCTTCCCAAAGAGATTGTTCAATGGTGTGGCCACATGAGCATAATAATGGATGAACCGTTGGTAAAAACTTGCCAATCCATTAAATTCCTAAACTTTCGTGGCATCGTTTGGAGTAAGTCAATCAGTAATAGCTTTGCTTTTCTTATCTTCCATCTTGATCCTCTTTGTTGAGTTTTATGACCAAAGAAAATAACCTCTTTTTGCCAAAAAGCACACTTTGACTTCTTGTAGAAAAATTTCCACTAATGAAGTTGTTATAAGACTTCTCATACATGATTCCTCTGTCATACCTTTATCTTATTGTAAATTAAAATATCATGAAAGAATACCACCATATATTGATTCAAAGGCCACTCCAACACCCAATGCATTTGACCATGAAAATTGCCAAATCCATGAAATAGCCACTTTGTGATCCAACTTTGAGAAATATTATGCTCTACTTAATTGATTCAAAAAGTCATCAAATCAAGGCAAGGGATTCATATTCTTCATGGTTTTTTATTAAGGTTATGATAGTCAATACATAGTCTAAGACCTCCATCCTTTTTTGGTACAAAGAGTATTGATGCTCCTCATGGAGATGTACTATGTCATGTGAAATCCTTCTCCAAGAACCCCATCAATGTTGTTTGAAGTTCCTCTAACTCTTTTGTGAAAGCTAATAAATTTCTCTGTCCATGGGAGCACTACTTGGCAATAGCTCAATCTTGAAAGGTATACTTCAATCAAAGAGTAATCTCTTTGAAAGATCATCCACAAACACATCTACAAAATCTTAAACTATCATATCAACCATTGTTTTTTGATCCTCATTAGAGTCTCCTTGTACAATAGGTTCAATCCACACCAAAAGAATAGGAATATCTTCCTCCAAAGCTTGTTTTATAGCTACTATACTTATAGACTTCCCATCTTAGGATTGACTATTTCTTAGATGTCTTACTCAAAGGTACCAAATAACCTAATTGGTAATTTTTACCTTTGTAATGTACTAAAATTTTTCATTGGGCCCAATCAAATTGAATCTTATGACATTCAAACCAAGGAATATCTAGAATGATATTGTAACATCAAAGAGTGATCACAAATCTTATGTACTCAAAATACTCAATCCTAATCTTAAATGCAATAGGTTGTGAGGTTTAGACGGCAAAGCCTTTTCTCCAATTTGCCATTATCAAGTTGCTACCTAATATTGTTGTTATATGAATGTCTAATTCCTTTGCTAATTGCATCAACATGCAATTTGTAGAATTTCCAAAATCAATCAAGATTCTACAACCACAATTGGATATCATACCTTGCAAGTGAATCAAACTTGCATAGATTGAGCTTTCAATCCTGTTAGAAATAATCAATTTTCTAGTAAATGGCTCAATATATACTATTGTGATTATTTTTTTCCTTGATCATTGTGTTTCATGAAATCCCTTTGGGTAATTGGTTAGGGTTGGAGTGGATATTTTGCAATGTGATGTCTAATTTGGCAACAATAGAAGCAACCACCATTTTTTCACAACCACTCTTGGTCTATCATGCTAAGTGGTCTTTGTTGGATGCCATCAATCTCCATAGGTGTTGTGTAATCTTCTAAGGATAAGAGACCTTAAGAGAGACACAAGAGAAAACATAAAGCTTTGCACTCAATCTTTGATGCCCCAAAGGAGAACCTTGATTGTTTTATATAGTTGTAATCTTTTGAGGATACGAGACCTTAAGAGAAACATAGGAGAAAACACAAAGCTTTGCACTCAATCTTCGATGCTCCAAGGGAGCACCTTGATTATATTATATAGCAAATGGGACTTCTTCAAAGGAAGCTCCACCCTTGGATCAGATCCAAGGATAGTGACATGTCTGCAAGTTCTACCCTTAAATTGGTTGCATGCATGGGTGACATGTTGGTTTTGATCCTATTTGGTTGGTCAAACCATCTTGGACTAGAGGGAATCTTTCTATAAGAATCTCCAAATTGTGTGGGTGAGGTACCATTGGAAAGCTTTTGATGAGACAAGCCTAGGGGAGGGAAGGCCATCCTTTAATGTGTTTTAGGGGGTTGGCATATTTTTGAGGCCTAATTCATATGTTTGGGCCTCCAAAACTGGTTTTGAAGTTTTCAAGCTATTTTTGGTTCCTACCCTATTAGTAAAATTCCTCTTTTGGTGACACCCATATCTGATCTACCTAGCCCATCATACATAATATCCTTCCATATGTAACACCAAGCCAATTTTCACCTCCAAATAATATGTCTAGCTTTTGGTATTATAAATTCAACCTATTTTTGCCTCTTGCACTATTAGTAGAAGTACTCTTTTGGTGATAACTCTATCTAATATACCTAGTCCATCATACATAAGATACTTCTAGATATTAACAAGCCAACTTTCACCTCTGGATGATATATCCGGTTATTGATATTACATGTTGGCTTGTCCACTTGTGCTTGGTGTGTTTGCATGTTTTGTAGAGGTCTAGGTCAAGCCCAATTTGTGGTAACCAAGGATTCAAAGCCCTCAACCATCTGCATGGATTCTTCTAGATGCTTGGGTTCACAAATGGTTACTTCCAAGTTGGTGTGTGATTCCAAACCTATCACAAAGCAATCCAATGCTTCATATTCTTGTATGTCTAGAATCAATATCATGGTGTTTTGGAATTGATAAGTGTAACTTCTCATTGAACCAAATTGCCTCAATCCTTCCAGTCAATCTCATGCAACTTGTGTAACATTCACAACTTTGAATTCCCTAATGACTGCATTCTTGAAGTCTTCTTATGTTGAAATTGGAGCAACAAATTACCATTGAGTTTCCTCCACTCAAAATTGTCACCATAGTTTTTCCGTACCATCTAATTGACTTGAAACTAAGAAGATTTACCTTAAATCATCTACAAGATTTGTAGCTTCAAAATAACATTCACAATCAAACAAAAACTTCTCTAATAGATTCTTGCCTTCAAAGACCTTTGATTTCAGAAATTGCACTCAATCTTCTCCTTATCCTTCTCAAAATGTCACTCTCTCTAGTTGTTCCTACTCTTGACTATCATGATAACTTGCTTCCAACAATTAAGTGAGATGCTCTATCCATTGCTACATAGCAATGATAGTTTTGGGCATTGCCACCATGACTACTACTCTATACACTAATGTCTCATGATTCTCTAAGTAAACACGTAGATGTTCTCTATAAGTTACAATTGGAAGGATCAATGGCTTGTCAAAAAAGGTAATTGTATTAAAAAATTCTTGGCCTATGAGCCAGCCTTTCTCTCACTCAGAATGAACCTCTGATGGCTATTATGGTAGCGCACCATGGACTAAGAAGGCAAGGAACCCCAACTCCATCATACTCCTCCAAGGCTAATACTCCAAGACTCAAGACATTGCTCACTAGAGAACTCAATGAAAGAGAGATAGTTGCAAATGAAAAGGATGATGAGTACCTCCTCATCCCTTGTTTATATACTTGTGAAACAGTTACGCACTAAAGTTACTAATTACCATAATAACTCAAGTTACTAGCCTAAAAGTCAAGTAAAGTCAAAAAGTAGAAAGGAATATCCATTTACATGGGCATATTCCACTAGCATGTGATCTTATCTTGACCCAACCACTAAGTCAAGGATTCCTTCACATAAGTTTCCTTGGACTATAGAAGAATCCAAAACAAAAAGGCTTGCGGGCCCAAGAGTTCTCAACTCTTTCCTCAAAGCCAAACACCTAGGAATGATACCAAGTCAACACACTTGAATCCAAAATAGTGGTGCTCATCTTTTCCACTTCCCCTAAAGTAAGGTCCCCTCTATCTTAGCTATGCCTAACTTTAGCGAATCATGACTAATGTAGAACCATCCTTTATCTCTATGTAAATAATATCTCTCAAGTACTTGTAATACCAAGCTAAATATCACAATACTACACACATGCACAAATGGGTGTTACATGCCAAAGCAAGAAGTCATGAATTTTTAGAAATGATATTTTGGCATATACTAAATCCCAATAATTTGGAGGGTGACTGATTTGGTAGTCCATAGATTCCATCCATCACATTCTTGCTCTAATGCCAATGTAAAAGACTAAGGAGAAGAATAGGAGAATAGAAAATTGAAATGGAAAGTCATGTTGGAAACACTCAAGTGAGTGAAACTATAGATGCTTAGCATGAGCATGGGCTTTGGTATTTATAACAAAGCAACATAAGACTCTTGACACGCTTCCCTCTCAAAGTTGCCTCCTTGGAGTGCAAGCTAAGTTACCCAAGAATTTTCCAAGGAAATTTCCTTCTAAATGTCACCTACTTGGTGTACAAGCTAAGCTAGTCATTAAATTCATGTGCAAGTTACCCAATCTTTCAAAGGTACTAAGAAGTTTCTAAGTGATTTTAGAACATTTGATCAAGAATATTCCTAGATGCTTCTAGAACATTCTAGAACCTTAACTATATTTGACTTGTTTTACAAAATTATTAGCATGTGCTCACTCATCTACTAATTCCATATTCTTACAAAGATGCTCTTATATCATCAACTTTTTATGGGAATATTGGCCTTGATGGCACTCCATATTAACGAATAGATTCTTATAACATGGTTTTCCATTTCTTACTATTTTTTGAGTAAGTACTTTTGTTTCTTGTCTAAGGAGTTTCAATAGAACACTCTTATGGTTTGGTTTGTCACACCCTAGACATTTAGGTTTGCCTTATTATTTTAGTCATGCATTTCTATTTAAGACACAAGTTATATACACTTTATGATGTGCTTAGCATAGAGAGCTCACTGGAGTTATGACATTATTCAAGACACAATGAACATAGTTTCTATGGTCCATATGGTCTTAAGTATAGATTGAGTAGTGGTTAGACTTACATAACCACCTCCTTAGTAAATGATGGCAAATATATTGATTTTCACAAATAGATGCCATACTTAAATTGATGTAGGGGTTACCAACCACCTACAAATGAAAAAATTCTTGACATAAGTAGTCATTCAACAAAAGCAAAAGCATCATAGCCATCAAGAGTAAGGAGAACTATCATGCCCCACAATTGGACTCCTATACCTTTTTAGTCTTGGCCTTGGAGATATTTGGGCATCTTCACCACCATCTTGATTGTCTTCGTTGAGAACATAAAGATTGTAAACATAAAGATCTTTGCCAGGAAGAAGAGCTAGTGTTTTTTTGCTTGCTATACTCACTTTGTAATTTAGATAGAGTATCTTTTTTACCTTATGGTGCTCTAAAGCATTGAGCATTCATAGACATGCAATAGCAACAATAACTCTTATCACATCTAGGACACTTCCTCCTTATTTAGTTGATATACTATCAAATGACCTTTCTACAATTTAAAGGTAGGTTATTTTGCTTCTTTGTCTTCATTGGTTAGTCTTAGGGTTGTGATCTAGCATAAGACTTTACACTTCTTCTTTAAGCCTTATGATTTCTTATTGCAAATTTTAACAGTTTGTCTACTCTATTTCCTTTTTGTTATCCTGTTAGGCTTGGTCTTTCTTCTTTCTTCTTATCTACTATTCCATTGTAGTTTGAGGTTTTGGTGCTCAAGAACCATTTCATGTAAAAATGCATCATTAGATTTATATGAAAGATGTAGTTTTTAGGCATTAGGGTTGGTTTCAATGTACACTTGCATCCTACTCTTTAACTTCATGCGTAATGAAAATGAGCACCTTGAAAACTCAATACATAAAAAGAACAAAAAAGAAAGGAAAGAGAATAAGGCTTCAATGAGAGATCAAGCACCAAATATCTTGATGATTGCAAATATTATCATATATTCTTAAGGTTTTCAATACTACACCTTGTACACAATAAAAATTCACACTTAGCAACTGAAGAAGATATTAGCCATTGCAAATATATTAATCTCAAATGCAAGGTTAGAATCAAAACATCTCACATGTAGTACACTTTTGCTTGGTGAAATGTTCATAATTTAGTTACTACAAAGAAAATTTAGTTCTTTGTGTTTTTGACTTATCTTTTTAAAAAAGTATCATTATCTTATAGATAGCTAACAATAGAAAAATCTGATCAAGAGGTAAAATTGTAACAATAATTGCAATTTTAATGCAATTGAAGTAATATATCATAGAGTTTTGCATATGGAAATTTACACTAGAGCAAAAATAAAAAATAAAACATTTGTACTTTCATCATCTTTTTGATTTTGAGGAATATTCCCTTCTAGTTTACATAAGTTCCTTGAATATTCACAATGAGCTCCTTAGACATTCAAGAAAAAATCCTTGAAAATCACAACTACCAAATATTTCCTTGACCTCTAATGTAAAAGACAAACCAAGGAGAGAAATAGGAGAATGGAAGTTCACATTGGGATGCTTGAATGAGGGGAAACTCCGAATGCCTACCATGAGCTTCGGCTTTGGCATTTATAGGTAGCATACAAGGCCCTTGAGAAGCTTCTCAAGAAGCTTCCTTGAGTCTCTTTCTTAGAGTGCAAGCCAAGTTAACTAGGAACCTTCTCAAGAAACTTCCTTCTAGAAGTTGTTTACTTCATGTGGAAGCTAAGCTTGTTAGAAGCTTCCAGAAGCTTCCTTCTAGAAGCTACTTGCTTGGAGTGCAAGTTAACTAGTTGGGAAGCTTCCCAAAAAGCTTCCCAAGAAGCTTCCTAGATGCTTTTGGAATATAATAGGCTAATTTGGCTTATTCTCTACTTTGATAGCCTTACTAACTATGTAGCTATCATTATTAAAGTAGAGTTGCGCCAAGGTTGGAGCATCCACAATATCAACCATTGGTGCCAAATGGATTTACTTACTAAGCTTATCCACAAACACCACAATTGCTGTGTGACCTTTTGTGTCTTGGGCAAGGAGGTGATGAGATCTAAGCTCACATGTTCCCAACAAGTAATTGGAATGGGAAGTGGTTGAAGGAGTCCACTCGGCTTCTGGTTACTGGCCTTGTTGTGTTTACAACTCTCACACAATCAGACAAACTCCCAAACATCTTGTGTCATGTTGGGCCACCACCATTGGCGTTGGAGGGTACCCAAGGTCTTGTCCACCCCCATGTGACCAGCTATTGGTAAATCATGGGCTTCTTGAAGGCGCACAAGTTGGAGATCACCTTTGGCTGGAACATAGATCCAGTCCGTATAGAATAGAAGGGCTTCCTTGAAGGAGATTGTTGTCAAATGACCATGTACCATTTGGAAGAAGGGATCTTTTTGTAGAGCTGACCAAAACTCATTGTGGACCTTGGGGTCAATTGACACCGTCATAATTGCCACAATGATGAGAAGAAGAGAATTCAAATCAGGTCATCATGATAGAGCATCAAGGATGACATGGAACCAACTTGGTTTGTACTCAAGTTTGATGTCAAAAAATTGGAGTTTCTCTTCCCATTGATGATGTTGACTCTTCATGAGTTCCAAGTGTAAGGTCTGCAACAATGGCTTGTGATCAGTTTGCATGACCACTTGTTTCCCCAAGAGGTAATGCCTCCATGCCTTGGTGGCATATACCATTGCAAGTTGCTCCTGATCTCAAGCAAAGTATCTGATCCCCATCCCCATCCCGATCCCAATTTCTTTCAATTGTATTTAGTCAGTGAGACACAAAGGCAATGGGATGTAATCCATCTAGGAATTCTATTGTAATAGAGCTCCAATTGCAAAGTTAGAAGCATCAAAATCAACCACACAAGGTAGTTGAGGATCATATGGTTGAAGAATGGGTCCTGAAGACACCATATGCTTTAACTTCTAGAATGCTTCTTCATGCTTGGTGGTCCACTGGAAACTCGAGTTCTTTCTCAAGAGGTCAGTCAATGGTGTAGCCACATGAGCATAATAGTGGATGAAATATCAATAAAAACTGGCCAATCCATTGAATGCCCGTACTTCTATAGTATCCTTTGGAGTAGGCCAATCAGTAATGGCCTTGATCTTCTCTTCTTCAATCTTGATCCCCTTTGATGAAATCTTATGAACCAAGAAGGTAACCTCCTTTTGCAAAAAGGCACACTTCGACTTCTTACAGTAAAATTTCCATTGTCATAGTCGTCTTAGGACTTCTCGCACATGATTTACATGTTCTGCCTTTGTCTTGCTATAGATTAAGATATCATCCAAGAACACCACCACGGACCGATCCAAGAGTCCATCCAACACCCAATGAATCTAATCCATGAAGACTACTGGAGCATTAGTGAGTCCAAAAGGTAGAACTCTCCACTCAAAATACCCATACCTTGTGCAAAAGGAAATCTTTTGCACATCCTCTCCATCAATAGGAATTTGCCAATAGCCGCTGCAAAGATCCAACTTGGAAAAGTAGCGTGCTCCACTTAGTTGATCAAGCAAGTCATCAATCCAAGGCAAGGGATATTCATTCTTCACGGTTTGCTTATTGAGCTCACAATAATCAATATTGAAACAAAGTCCTCCATCCTTCTTTGAAACAATTAGTACCGGTGCTCCCCAAGAAGAGGTACTATGTTGTATGAAGTCCTTCTCCAACAACTCTGTAAGTGTTTTTTGCAAATCCTCCAACTCCTTTGATGAGAGCCAATAGATTGGTCTACTCATTGGAGTACTCCTTGGCAATAACTTGATCTTGAAGAGCATACTTGATAAGAGGGTAATCTCTTTGGTAGATCATCCTGAAACATGTCTGCAACTCCTTAACTATCTGATCAACCATTGCTTGATGAGGCTCTTGGCCATCCTCAGATTGTTCTTGTGCAATAGCCTTGATCCACACTGTGAATATAGACTTATTTTCCTCCAAAGCTTACTCTATGGTTGCTTTACTAACAAACTTCCCTTCTAGGGACTCATCTCTCTTCCAAGCTTGCTCCATGGTTGCCTTCTTGGCAAACTTTACATCTTGGGACTCATCTCCTTTCCAGATTTTCTCTATAGCTACCTTCTCGACAAAGTTCCCATCTTGGGACTGACTATTTTCAAGTGTCTTACTCAAAGGTGTTAGACAACCTAATTGGAAATTCCTACCTTGGTGTTGTACTTGAATTTTTCATCGGGTCCAATAGAATTGAATCTTATGACATTCAAGCCAAGGTAGACCCAGAATGATATCATAGTGTAGAGGTGCCACTACAAACCTCATACACTCCAAATACTCCTTCCCAATCTTGAAGGTAACAGGATGCGAGGTGCAGAATGCAGAACCTTGTCTACCATCCACCATCATCAAACTACTTACAATCATTGGCTTGATAAGAATACCCAATTCCTTTGCTACTTGCATAGACATGCAATTCTCTGAACTTCCAAAATCAACCAAAATCCTACAACCCCAATTAGATACTATACATTGCAAGTGAAGCAAACTTGCATAGGTCGAGCCTTCAATCCCATTGGAACTAATCAAGCTCCCAATAGGCGGCTCAAAATCTCCTATTGGGATTCCTTGTTTCCCTGATCATTCTGCTTCACAACCTCCACATGGGTAACTTGTTGAGGTCATCCATTCTTGAGTGGACATTCAACAATGCGATGTCCCAATTAGTGACAATAAAAACAACCATCATTTTGTCACAGTTTCTCTCTATCTGCCGTGCCAAGTGGTCTTTGTTGAATGACATCAATCTCCATTGGTGTTGGCTCCTCCACTCATGTGTAGTGTATTGGTAGGCTCTATGGAGGTCGAGACCAAGTTGTTGCCACCAAGGAATCAAAATGTTTGGCCAACCGCATGGCTTCCTCCAAGTGTTGTGGCTCTTGCATGGTTACCTCTAATTTGGTTCTTGCCTTCAAGCCCCTCACAAATTGATCTAGAGCTTCACCTTCCAATATATTTGGGATTTGCATAATAGTGTTTTGGAATTGCGTGATGTAACTTCTTATAAAGCCAATTTGTTTCAACTCTACCAACTTATCCCGTGCAGCTCATGTGGCATTTATAGCTTAGAACCGACTAATTATTGCACCCTTGAATTCTGCCCATGTCAAGATTGGTGCAAAATTTTTTCATTCAGCTTGCTCCACTCAGAATCTCCACCATAGCTTTGCTACTCCATCCAATTGGCTAGAAGCCAAGAGAATTTGTTTTTGCTTGTCTTTTAGATTAGTAGCTTCAAAATAACATTCACAGTCAAACACAAAATTCTCCACTGCACCCGGGAGATTCTTGCCTTCAAATACCTTGGGTTTAGGGAATCTGATCTGATCTTCTTCTTCTCAAATTGGTACTCTCTCTACATGCTCTTGTCGTCAAAGATCTTGTTCATCCAACAATCAAGTAAGGTGCTCAATTTGTTGTTGCATAGCAAGGATAACATCAGGGTATCACCACCATGGTTGCTACTCTATCACTCCATCCTAATCTATCTAATTTATTAACACATAGAAACAACACGTTCACCGTTCTCCATAAGTTACGACCGGAAGTATCAAGGGTTCCTTAGATATGGTGATCATATGCAAAAAATCTTGTCCAAAGTGTGAGGTGATGAATTGCATGAATTGATGCTTGGGTAGCACTTGGACATGGAAATCCCAATGGTTTGGTAGAAGTGGATTTGGTGGTCATAAATTCCATCCATCCCATCCCTACTCTAATACCAATGTAAAAGATTGAAATTGAGAAGAGAAATAGGAGAATAGAAGTTCACATTGAGACGCTTGAATGTGGGAAAACTCTGAATGCCTAGCATGAGCTTTGGCTTTGGTATTTATAGGTAGTATACAAGGCCCTTGAGAAGCTTCCTTGAGCCGCTTTCTTAGAATGCAAGCCAAGTTAACTAGGAAGCTTCTCAAGAAACTTCTTTCTAGAAGTTGTTTTCTTGGCGTGGAAGCTAAGCTAGTTAGAAGCTTCTAGAAGCTTCCTTCTAGAAGTTACCTGCTTGGAGCGCAAGTTAACTAGCCGGAAAGCTTCTCAAGAAGCTTCCTAGATGCTTTTTGGAATATTCTAGGCTAATTTGGCTTATTCTCTACTTCGTTAGCCTTACTAACTACGTCGCTATACTCCATATTGTTACATCTAAATTAAATATGATGATTTATATTTAGTTTTCTTCTTTGCATTATAATGAACATTTGTAACATCCTAGTTTAATTGCTAGTAATTTTCAATATAAGACCATTGTAGATTGGAAAATATTAGAAATCATGTTATATATGGAGCCATAAAAATAAACTCCCCAAAAAAATCTTATCAAATAAAATAAAAGAAAGAATATGATGCTTGGGCAAGCTAGTATTTTCCACACACATGTTTAATTGAAGAGAGAAGCAATATAAAGAGGTTTAAAAAATTACTAATATTTCCAAATTAATTTTCTTAAGTTTCAATTTTGTGCTTATAGAGTTGGTAATAAAGAAATTTTGCTAATAAAGTTCTCAAGAATAACATATTTAGTTACAAGACACAAGTTGCTAAATAAGTATGGGTGGAGAACCAAGTAGTTGTACAAAACTAAGACTAGAAAAAGAATTGTAGAACTTCATCAAAAGAGTAAGTTGAAAATAAATAGTTATAAGTTGTATGCTTGGTTCTAATGTCAATTTTTAAATTCATGTCAAAATGGTAGAAATAATCATAAATTAGGATGAAAATTTTGCAGGCATAGAGATTAATGAGATAATCAAATGAGACAAGACAATAAAATAATTTTATATTTTGCTAGTTTATCCTTGTTCAGAATGGCGTCATTTTGAATGAGAAACAACAATTTTCCACCTTGCATAATGCATTGTTCTTTTTCCAACATGTTAATATATATTCTTGTTAAATCATGTAATTTGAAATCATTATTTTGCATAATTTATTGTTACAAGATATCAAGTATAAAATTTATAATATTCTTGTTCCAAATTCATAATTCAATTATTTCCCTTTGTTTAGATAAAAGAATGATACTTGGTATGGTAACAAATTGTTACCAATTTTAATATTAATATGAAAATTAGGAATAAAAAAATGAAATATTTACTTAGTTCATATTTACACTTTTCATGGCAATTTGGTATCCAGGATACTAGAAAATTTTTTGGAACTCTTCTAAGTACAATTTTAATTTGGACCATTTAATCAATGGTTTGAAAAACTAGTTAGTATCTACACTTTTATTTCTTCTTAATTTCACTCTATAATTCAAGAATTTCATTATAGAAGTTGTTAATTTCCTCTAATATTCTTGAATTGCACTATATAACTCAAAAATTTCAACAATCAAAAGTAGTAAATAGTCAATATAAGCTGATTAGAAGTGTTTAAAAAAGGAGTTAATCTATCATACTACACTTTAAAAGTTATTGTCATTGAAAGTTGTAATCACAACTGTAAATTTGTGATGGTATACACTATGGGTTGTGGTGGACACTTAAGAAATAGCTCCTTAACACTTGTTTATTTAGGATTTGTGTAAAAGACCGAGACAAAGGAGAGAAATAGGAGAATGGAAACTCACATTGGGACACTTGAATGTGGGAAAACTCCTAATGCCTAGTATGAGCTTCGGCTTTGGTATTTATAAGTAGCATACAAGGCTTTTGAGAAACTTCTCAAGAAGCTTCCTTGAACCGCTTTCTTAGAGTGCAAGCCAAGTTAATTCAAAAGCTTCTCAAGAAGCTTCCTTCTCGAAGTTGTTTACTTGGCGTGGAAGCTAAGCTAGTTGGAAGCTTATAGAAAATTCCTTCTAGAAACTACCTACTTGGGGTGCAAGTTAAGCTAGTTTTTACTCCTCATGATCATGGATAGGGATGGGAGGAGGAGGAGGTTGGATACAAGAGGAAAAAATTATGGGTTAGGAACAAGGGGTTTCAACTTGGAAATGTGAAAGATAGGGTGGATGCGCATATGACAAGGTAGGGCAAGGCAATAAGCAATAGGAGAGATGATTTGGGTGACATCAAAGGGTCCTATCCAATTAGGGGTGAGTTTACAAACTTGGGTACCAAGTGGGAGGGGTAGGTTACTAGAGGATAACATGACTTTATCACTGACTTCAAAGGTGAGATCATGACGATGGTCGTCCAATATTATTGATAACGATTTTGAGCAACAAGGAGTTGAGATTTGGCTTGTCAGAGAGATCGGGATATGGTGGTCAAGAAGGTTGAAGTATGAGGGACTTGAGATGGAGGAGGAGCAAGAAGAGAATCTGGAACAAGCAGATCTTGGGCAAAATTGAGAAAGAAAGAGAAATTCCGGTGCTTGCATGTTTGGAATTATTATGGGCAAATTTTGCAATTGCAAGACATTCATCCTTATTGGTATGGTGGACATTGATGAAAGCACGCAACATATCTTCCAAGGTATGATTTTCACATTTGGTTTGTCCATCAATTTGAGGATGATAGGCCGTGGACAAAACAAGCTTGCTGCCAAGTATCTAGAAGAGTGCTTGCCAAAACTTCTCGATGAATCAAGGATCATGATTGGAGATGGATACACATGGCATCCCATGATGCTTGAAGACATTGTTGATGTAGATTTGCGCTAAGGTTGGAGCATCCATGGTATCAAAGGTTGATGCCAAGTGGATTTGCTTACTAAGCTTATCCATAAACACCATGATTGTTGTGTGTCCTTGCTTTGTCTTGGGCAAGGATGTGATGAGATCCAAGCTCATGTGTTCCCATTGAGTGGATGGAATGGGGAGTAGTTGAAGGAGTCTACTTGTCTTTGGTGCTGGCATTGTTACGTTGGTAGCTCTCACACAATTGGACAAACTCTTGAACATCTTGTGTCATGTTGGGCCCCCACCATCAGCATTGGAGGGTACCCAAGGTCTTGTCCACACCCATGTGACCAACTATGGGTAAATTATGGGCTTCTTGAAAGCACACAAGTCTGAGATCACCTTTGGTTGAAACATAGATCTAGTTCTCATGGAATAGAATGCCTTTCTTGAAAGAGAAGGTCTTGTACTTCTTGTCTCGTGCTATAAGACAACCATGTACCATTTGGAATAAGGGATCTTGTTGTAGAGTTGACCGAACCTTGTTATGGACCTTGGAGTCAATTGACACTATTGTAATTATTGCCATGATGAGAGGAAGAGACTTCAAATTAGGTTGTTGTGATAGAGCATCAAGGATGACATGAAACCAATCTAGTTTGCACTCAAGTTTGATGTCAAAAAATTAGAGTTGTTCCTCCCATCAATGATGTCAACTCTTCATGTGTTCGAAGTGTAAGGTCTACAACAATGGTTTGTGATCAGTTTGCATGATCACTTGTTTCCCCAAGAGATAATGCTTCCATACCTTGGTGGCATATACCATTGCAAGTTGTTCTTGGTGTCAAGCAAAGTAATTTCTTTCAGCCATATTTAGTCTGTAAGACACAAAGGCAATGGGATGTAGTCCATTTGGGAATTCTTGTTGCAACACGGCTCCAATTGCAAAGTTAGAAGCATCAAAATCAACCACACATGGTTGTTGAGGATCATATGGTTGAAGAATGAGCCTTGAAGACACCATATGTTTCAACTTTCAAAATGCTTCTTCGTGCTTGGTGGTCCACTAGAAGATCAAGTTCTTCCCCAAGAGGTCAATCAATGGTGTAACCATATGGGCATAATAATGGGATGAACCATCAATAAAAACTAGCCAACCCATTAAATGCTCATACTTCTATAGCATCCTTTGGAGTAGGTCAATCAGTAATGGCCTTGATTTTCTCCTCATCCATCTTGATCCCCACCAAAGAGATCTTGTGATCCAAGAAGGTAACTTCTTTTTGCCAAAAGGCACACTTTGACTTCTTACAATAAAATTTCCATTGTTGTAATTGTCTTAGGACTTGTTGCACATGATTCACGTGTTCTGCCTTTGTCTTGCTATAGATTAAGATATCATCCAAGAACACCACCACGTACCAATCCAATAGCCTATCCAACACCCGATGTATCTGATCCATGAAGACTATTGGAGTATTAGTGAGCTCAAAAGGTAGAACTCTCCACTCAAAATGCCCATACCTCATGCAAAAGGCAGTCTTTTGCACATCCTCCCTATCAATGGGGATTTGCCAATAGTCACTACAAAGATCTAACTTGGAAAAGTATTGTGCTCCACTCAATTGATCAAGCAAGTCATCAATCCGAGGCAAGGGATATGCATTCTTCATTGTTTGCTTATTGAGCCCACGGTAATCAATACAGAAACAAAGTCCTCCATCCTTCTTCAGAATGAATAGTATTGGTGCTCCCCAAGGAGAGGTGCTATGTTGTATGAAGTCCTTCTCCAGCAACTACGTAAGTGTTGTTCAGAACTCCTCCAACTCCATTGGTGAGAGCCAATACATTGGTCTACTCATTGGAGTACTCCTTGGTAATAACTCAATCTTGAAGGGCATACCAATATCGGAGGATAATCCCTTCAGCAGATCATCCAGAAACACACCCACAAACTCTTGAACTATCTGATCAACCATTGCTTGATGAGGCTCTTGGCCCTCCTTAGATTATCCTTGTGTAATTGGCTTGATCCACACCGCAAAAACAAACTTTTCTTCCTTTAAAGCTTGCTTTATGGCTGCTTCACTAACAAACTTCCCATTTAGGGATTCATCTTTCTTCAAAGCTTGCTCCATGGCTGCTAACCTAGTATACTTCCCATCTTGGGACTTGTCCCCCTTCAAGACTTGCTCTATCGCTACCTTCTTGACAAAATTCCCATCCTAGGACTGACTATTTTCAAGTGTCTTACTCAAAGGTGCCACACAACCTAATCGGAAATTCCTACCTTGGTGTTGTACTTGAATTTGTCATCAATTCCTATCAAATTGAACCTTATGACATTCAGGCCAAGGTAGTCCTAGAATGAAATCATAGTGTAGAGATGCCACTAGAAACCTCATACACTCCAAATACTCTTTCTCAATCTTGAAGGTAATAGGATGTGAGGTACGGAATGTAGAACCCTTTCTACCATCCGCCATCATCAATCTACTTCCAATTAAAGGCTTGATAGGAATACCCAATTCCTTTGCTATTTTCATAGACATGCAATTCTTTGAACTTCAAGAATCAACTAAAATCCTACAACCCCAATAAGATATCGTACCTTGCAAGTGAAGCAAACTTGCATAGGTTGAGCCAACTTGCAAGCAAGTTGGCTTCACTTATCAAACTCCTAATAGGTGGCTCAAAATCTCCTATTGGGATTCCTTGTTTCTTTGATTTTTTTGCTCCAAAAACTCCATATGGGCAACTTGTTGAGGTTGCCCATTCTTGAGTGGACATTCAATGATATGATGCCCTAATTGGTGACAATAAAAACAACCCCTATTTTGTCATAGTTTCTCTCTATATGCAGTGCCAAGTAGTTTCTGCTGAATGACATTGATCTCCATTGGTGCAGGCTCCTCCACCTGTGTGTAGTATATTGGTAGGTTCTATGGAGGTCAAGGTCAAGACCAAGTTGTTGCAACCAAGGAATCAAAATGTGCGGCTAACCGCATGGCTTCCTCCAAGTGTTGTCGCTCTCACATGGTTACCTCTAATTTGGTTCTTGACTTCAAGGCCCTCAAAAATCAATCTAGAACTTTACCTTCCAATATATCTGGAATTTGCATGATGGTGTTCTAGAATTACGTGATGTAACTTCTTACAGAGCCAATCTGTTTCAACTTTGCCAACTTATCTCGTGCAGCTTGTGTGGCATTTATGGCTAAGAATTGACTAATTATTGCACTCTTGAATTTTTCTCATGTCAAGATTGGTGCAACAATTTTTCATTTAGCTTGCTCCACTCGGAATCTCCACCATAGCTTTACTAGTCCATCCAATTGGCTAGAAGCCAAGAGAATCTATTTTTGCTCATCTTGCAAATTGGTAGCTTCAAAGTAACGTTCACAGTCAAACAAAAAATTCTCCATTACACCCAAGAGATTCTAACCTTCAAATACCTTGGGTTTAGAGAATTTGATTCAATCTTCTCCTTCTCAAACTGGTACTCTCTCTACGTGCTCTTGTCATCAAAACTCTCATTCATCCAACAATCAAGTAAGGTGCTTGATTTATTGCTATATAGCAAGGATAACCTCAAGCATTGCCGCCATGGTTGCTACTCTATCATGCCACCCCTAATCTATCTACTTTATTAACACATTGAAGCAACACATCCACCATTTGCCATAAGTTACGAACGGAAGCACCAAGGGTTCCTTAGATATGGTGATCATATGCATAAAATCTTGTCTAAAGTGTGAGGTGATGAATTGTGTGAAACAATGCTTGGGTAGTACTTGGACAAAAAAATCCCAATGGTTTGGTGGAAGTGGACTTGGTGGTCCATAAATTCCATCTATCCCATTCCTGCTCTGATACCAATGTAAAAGACTAAGACCAAGGAGAGAAATAAGAGAATGGAAACTCAGATTAGGGCACTTGAATGTGGGAAAACTCTGAATGCCTAGCATGAACTTCTGGCTTTGGTATGTATAGGCAACATACAAGGCTCTTGAGAAACTTCTCAAGAAGCTTCCTTGAACCGCTTTCTTAGAGTGCAAACCAAGTTAACCCAAAAGCTTCTCAAGAAGCTTCCTTCTAGAAGCCGCTTACTTGGTGTGCAAGCTAAGCTAGTTGGAAGCCTATAGAAGCTTCTTTCTAGAAACTACCTACTTGGGGTGCAAGTTAAGATAGTTTGGAAGCTTCCCAAGAAGCTTCCTAGATACTTTGAGAATATTCTAGGCTAATTTGGCTTATTCTCTACTTTGTTAGCCTTACTAACTACGTTGCTAAATGCCATATTGTTACAATGTGAGTTTTGTTAACCTTCATGCAATGAAAGTAGAAAGTTGATGAACTAAGACCAATGCAAAGAGAGCCTTGAAATTTGTATAAACATCAATCTTTGTATAATGAGAGCAATTAGTTTACAAACTACAAGCTTAGGAATGAGATGAGTGGAATCCTTTAACAACATCATTATAAGAATGTGAAATCTTAGATAAACAATGAGGCATGGATTTTAGGAGCAAAGTTAGATTTTATGATTGGAGCTAAGTTTGTATTGGTGATTAGAGCCACATGTAAGATGGCAAGAAGAGCTTTGGTTCTAGTGGTGTCTAGAGGTGAGTTAGAGATTGAGAGTAGAGTCTAGGTTATAGATATGATAAGAGCTATGTTTGGATTTATGAATCACTCTAGATTTACGGTTGTGATTGGCCTTGAGAGTGGGGCCAAGTTTAGATTAGAGATGATCTACTTAAATTGAAAATATACCCCATTCATATCATTCTTTTGTTATTTTTTTTTCTATGTTCTTTTAATCCCTTGAGTGATTTCTCTTAACACAAAATGAAGATGTAAATTGTAGTCAAATCTCATTTAATCTACATTTTGGTTTATTAGTTCATGTTTATAGTTTGTTTCACCTTTTCTTTATGTGTTTCTTACACATCCTTGCTTGATACTGTTAATAGTATATCTTAGGATACCTTTCTTTTGTTCTTTGGCCCAAGGACTTGAAGAGAATACCATAGGTGAAACTTGTTATTTATCACCCTATATTCCTTACATGCAATTTTCAAGCATATTCTAGTATGAAATTTTTCAACACATACCTAAAATTGGTCAAATTCACCTAGATGGATTCTTTTTTATCTCTTTATCACATACTTTGCAATTACAAAGGTCACCTAAAATCATCAAGCAAATAGGAGTTTGGATACCTCCTACATACCAAGTCAATCTGACTATATAAAGTCCAAAATGGAGGTATACTCCAATATAATTTAATATATTATTCACTAAAGAGTCTCACTCTTATATGAATTCTCTAAAGAAGTCTCACTCTAAAGAGTTCACACCTCAAAATTCACTATGAGTTTAGTATCCAATAAAAAAAGATTAAATCCCTTATTAGCCAGACTAACTTAGTTAGAGATACATCAAACTTAGTTATAATTAGATTGAACTATTTGTAACTATCTAAAAACTACCAAAATACTCTAGGGTGTTAGAGAGAACACATGCATCCAAGAATAGCAATTATCACAACTATGAACAAAGAGTATCATTATACACCATAACTATCCTCTTATATTTATATACTCTTTAAAATATAAATTTTTGTGGATCGAAGTCATTAATTTGATGGTCGTTTTCAAGAGGTATTATGAGATTTTTGTAGAGGGGAAGAGATATGGCTGTCTTACTAGCACGCTTACTTTATATTGAAAATAAAGAGTTCAATCACTTTACATTACTGTCCTGCATCAAAGATGGGATTGGGTCTTCATAGACATGCGGCTGCAATAAAAGCTCTCAACATGCGTAGGATCTTTCTTCCCCATCTATCAAACATACCATCTTAGGACCTATATCTATATCGCCCGGTTCAACAAGAAATTACTTTAATTGTTTCCCCTTTGATTTGCTTTGCAATGGAGTCATTTGCATGGGGTCTTTGCCCATGGGCTTTATGCTTGCACTTCCGTCTTGCCTTGCTTAGTGTCTTGTATTTCTTTTCCTTTCCCTTTCGGGTATCTATTATTTGGCTCGTTTGTCACATGTGATAACAAAGTATCCAACCACGACCGATTAAATCAGCCCATAGGATCTCTGCTATGCGGAGTCGAAGAAGAGCACCCAAAAGATAGATTTGATATATCGGAGATTGGCTTGTGTATCATCAATAACCTATTCTAGAAACCGCGTTAACCAGATTTACAATGAGGTGGACATCAGGTGTACAGTTTGGACGGCGTTGTAAAACTGTCCAAATCCAAAGCAATCCAGAAAATGCAGCAAGCGGAAGCTGACGAGTAACTTCCCCGAGAGGAGAAGGACATAGCCTATGTTGGAACTCTTTTGTGTAGGGTTCTACTTATGTGCTTAGGAAAGATTGTCGCACATGAAGCCAGCAGATAGACCTTCTTATGGCTTTAAAACCGATAGCGTGGAGCTTTTTGTGATAGAGCAATTATACCTTTTCTTTCAAACGACTTTCCACGGATCCAAATAAGGTCGATCTTCCAATAATCCAGAACTGTTGGGAACACAACCTTTGGCTGGCATCGGAAACATGTCAACTGAACTGACCTGACGTTAAAAAAGGGGAATACAAATCCAACGCTCACAAATTCAACATATTCCACGTCTCTGTATCGATCTTCGTTCGCACTGAACTCGTTCCCAGTCTCCATTTCGTGCACCAAGTGGTACTGGTTCATAGCACTGTACTGTTGATGAGGAGGAACCAAGAGTAATTTCGGCCCACGGCCTCGGTCAGTGTATCACCTGTCACAAAAGTATTCATAACCAGCCACCGAATATGGCATGTTTGTCCCAAAATTTGATGAGATTAATGACCTGACTGCAACAATGGCCTCCTTGATTGACTCGTCAAATTTCAAATAAGTCAATCGACATGCACACCGATTTTAGAAACTCGTGCTCTCACTTGAGGAAGTTGTCAGACGGACCCTGCTAAATTTGATACTATCCATCGTCCAGAAGATATTGACCCAACGTTGTGGTCAGTCGACGATATGACACACCCGAGGGAAAGGAGTGAAACACAAACGTACCTCACAATTAGCTTTCAGCAACTATCCGTTTGACATTCGGATTGCACCATTCCCATAGCTCACGCACTATCTAGCTTTCTCCAACTGTGAAGAACCCTGCTCACAATCCAGAACCATGGTTCCAAACGCAGAAGGTCTTGGATGCACAAGGTCTTCGGTTGAACCTTTAAATTAAAATTTTTTAAGACCTGAAAACCCTCTGTACAGTTAATTAATCATGCAGACGACAAATGTGGCCAAACATAATAGTAGAATCCTGCTTCCAACGTGCTTTAAAATTG
Source organism: Lunularia cruciata (assembly GCA_948567375.1). NCBI lineage: Eukaryota > Viridiplantae > Streptophyta > Marchantiopsida > Lunulariales > Lunulariaceae > Lunularia > Lunularia cruciata. The sequence goes on from OX419758.1 coordinate 31,348,252, forward strand.
CGTTGATAGCTAGATCATCGTCAACTCTGCATTACTAGATTCGACGGAGAACTGTTGCACCAGCCTCTTTTCGACCAGACAGGAAGGCAGTGGATTGTTTGACCAAATCGTTGTTGCTATGATGTTATGAAACACGAGGTCATGTGTGCCGGCACGAGTCAGCTGAGTTGCCGGCCGAATGCTTTGCGCTCGGAGACTGCGTGCTGTACAACTCACGAACACCCGGCCATTCTAAAGCGGAGCCGAAGTTCTTGGTTGTCAAATCCACTTTAATTGATGACAACTGCTTCGCTATTTCCGCGACGAGCTTCAATCGTGGAAGACATGGCATGTCGTCGCCAGCACCACCGGAATCTACGAATGTTTCAGTTGCTCCATCGCTGCATTAGACCGTCCAAATTAAGTTGATCAAAGCATCTTAGATAAGTCCGAGAGGAAAGGCGATGGCGAAGGATAACAAGAGGGATAGCAAGACCCCCAATCTTGTATAACATAAGAAGGAGAGGAAGGCCCCTATCAATCCCTTATAAAACATAAGAGGTAAATTAGGGTTATCACCCAATCGTATTTGAAACTAATATATGTGAATTATGCAAGTAGTAGACCATACTTCCGGAGCATCCTAAGAAACATAATCCAATGTGATTATTATCCTATGGATTTCACATGCAATCGTTTCTTGGCAGAGTATTGGTAAACGACATTGGAAATCTAAAGTATGCTACAAATTAATAAATTGAGAGTGATTATTTACATCTAATATAATATGCTCTAGTGCATTCATTGATAAACGTGTCAAGTGTTATATGCATGACTTTATATAACTCAAGATACATGAACAAAGGATGAATAATTTGGAGTTAAGAAGCTAAATGTAATACTATAGAGTTGGCAGATGCTACAATTAGTATATAATTGAAAAATTCCAAGAATATTTTAGAAGTATCTTGAAACTTTATTATGAGAAGTTTTTAATTTTTTTTCAGGAATTAAATAATTGATATGTAAAGTTGATGGCTACTTTAGTTTATATGCCAAATAAATGACTAGCTTAACTTGTATGCCATGTAAATGGATAATTTACCTTGCACCCAAAATAATAGAGGTTTTAGAAGAGCATCTTTTGGGGAATTTTAAACACAAATTGTCTATAAACCAAAACCCAAGCTCAAGCTAGGCATTCTAATTTCCACTCAAATGAGAATTTCCAATGGGATCTTCAGTTCTCATGTTTATCTCTTTGGGTTTTTACATTAGTATCAAAATAAGATTTGGATGAATGGAATCTATGGAACACAAAATCCATTTCACTCACATCATTGTGATTTTTGTAGCTATGTATTACTAAAAGAATTTTCCGTGCAATTCATCATTTCATGCCTTGGTTAGAATTTTTTGAACTTGATCATTTTTTCCAATGAGCAATTGATCCTTCTTATTATAAGTTATGAAGAATGATGGACATGTTGCATTTATGTATAAACTTAGATATTTTCAAGTGGGTAGTTTGGTAGAGTAGCAACCATGGTGGTGATGCACAAAGTTATCATTACCATGCAACAACAAATTGAGCATCTTACTCAAATGTCAAAAAAGAGATCATAATAATCAATGATAACAATAGGTGGAGAGTGCAACTTTCAAGAAGAAGAAGATAGAGTGCACTTTCCAAAGCCTAAGCCATTTGAAGACAAGAATTTACGGAGTGTAGTGCAGTGGAGGGAGAACTATGTATTTGATTATGAGTAGTAATTTGAAGTTAAAATTCTTCTAGATGAACAAAGATTGATTTGGTTGGCTTTGAGCCAATTAGATGGAGTTGCAAAGTTATTGTGGTAATTTTAGGTACTACAAGCTTAATAGCAATTTGTTGCTCCAAACTAGACATAGGAAGAATTCAAGAGTGCAATAAATAGGAAATTCTAAGTGTTGAATGCTACACCAACCACACGAGTTAGAATGGCAAAATTGAGACAGAATGTTTTTAGGAAAAGCTAATCACTTAATTCAAAACAAATTGGTGTAGATTCTAAAGAGATATGAAGGTAAAGCATTGGATTGATTTTAAGAGGCTTGAAATCACACGCCAATTTGGAAGTATTAATGTGAGCCCAAAGACTTGGAAAAATTGGTCGAGTGCTTTGATTCCTTGGTTGTCACAACTTTGTCTCTACCTAGACCTTCACAAACCTGCAAATGCATTACATGTAAAAGATCCAAGACCAAGGAGAGAAATAGGACAATGGAAGATCACAATGGGACATTCCAATGAGGGAAACTACGAATGCCTAGCATGAGCTTCAACTTTGGTATTTATAGGGAGCATACAAGGCTCTTGAGAAGCTTCTCAAGAAGCCACTTTCTTGGAGTGTAAGCCAAGTTAACAAGGAAGCTTCTCAAGAAGCTTCCTTCTACAAACCATTTACTTGGCGTGCAAGCTAAGCTAGTTGGAAGCTTCTAGAAGTTACCTATTTGGGGTGCAAGCTAAGCTAGTCGAGAAGCTTCCCGAGGAGCTTCCTAAATACTTCTAGAAAATTCTAGGCTAATTTTTCCTATTTTCTACTTTGTTAGCCCTAACTAACTTTGTTGCTAAACTCCCTATTGTTACATATTCCCTCACTGCTAGTTGGTGACATCCTTGTTACCATTGAAGCTTCAAACTCCTACATGGCCATTTGTGCATTTTGGAGATGAGAAAGAGGTTCCCATGTGGCATCATGAAAGGGATACCCTTTCCAAAGGATCTTGTACTTTGTATGTTGTTGATGGCCTCATGGAATGTGGTGATGTGTAAGGATACAATCAACTTTGTACTCCTCATAATCATTGATAGGGACGGGAAGAGGAGGAGGTTGGACACAAGAGGAAAACAAAGATGGGTTAGGAATAAAGGGTTTCAACTTGGAAATATGAAAGATAGGATGGATGTGCATATGACAAGGTAAGACAAGTCGATAAGCAACATGAGAGATGATTTGGGTGACATTAAAGGGTCCTATCCCATTCAAGGTGAATTTACAAACTTGGGTATCAAGTGGGAGGGATAGGTTACTAGAGGAGAGCATGACCTTATCATTGACTTGAAAGGTGAGATCCTGATGGTGGTGGTTTGCATATTGTTTTTGCCAATTCAGAGCAACAAGGAGGTGAGATTTGGCTTGTTGGAAGGATTTTCATATAGTGGTCAAGAAAGTGGAAGTATGAGAGATATGAGATGGAGGAGGAGCAAGAAGGGAATCAAGAACAAGTGGATCTTGGCCAAAATTGAGGAAGAAAAGAGAGAATCCGGTCCTTTCCTATTTTCAGGTGTTGTATGAAAACTTCATAGCCGTAAGATATTCATCCCAATTGGTATGGTAGATGTTGACAAAGGCATGAATCATATCTTCCAAGGTTCAATTTGCATGTTTAGTTTTTCCATCAATTTAAAGATGATAAGCTATGGACAAAGCAAGCTTAGTGCCGAGTATCTGGAAGAGTACTTGCCAAAATTTCATAATGAATCGAGGATCATAGTCAGAGAGGATTACACAATGTTGTACTTTTCTTTTCTCTCTCTAGGAACACATAGGGTGCCTAGCTGTGGAGACTACAGATCAAGGGCTAGAGGTAAACCCGTAACTACTTGACTGAACACATGTGCAAGCCAACCGTCAGAACACTCCTTTCTCATAACTAATATTCTTGTTATCGGGAAGGGTAGTGACGTGCAACCTAAGTTGTCATCACAACACACACTCTTGGTCTGCTGGTCATCACTTCCAGCATTACCAAGGAGGAATACAAAGCCCTCCTAGAAGGAAACAAACTAAGCACAATGCCTGCACACCAATCCAAGCCAATTGGGCGTACAAACAGGCATGCAAGCACAGAGAGGATCCAATCACACGAATTTGGCAAAAACTCTCTATGCTTTAAAAAAAAAAGAAGAAGCTTCAGAGCCTTCTTGCTTTGACATCAAGCTCATTTCAACTTGTACTCCAAGTGTCATCCAATCTGGACTTAAGATTTCAACAAATTTCTATTCCAAGTGGAGTATTCCACTGTCTTCTTGATGGGATAAACTATATGTAGCTTATATGAACATAACTCTTTTTTTATAGCTTGGATTTAAGTGTTCTAAGATTCAATGGAAATCATGTGAGATAAGCTTTCCAATGACATAAAACATGCCTCAATCAGGTCACTATAGCTCCCATGAAAACCTCTCAAATTTGACTAGGTTTTTTGCAACTTTCACCCTAATTTCAAAACCCCTATTTTAGGGTTTGCTCCTAGTTCTTGGAAACTTCTCCCCAGATTTTTGATTAAGAATTACACTTGATGCTTAAAAATACTCTAAAAATCTGAAACCCTCAATCATAGTAACAAGATAGAGGAATTGACATCCAATCAAGATGGAAGATAAAAACTACTCTACCGAGCTTATGACAGTATTTGCAATAGAATGTTTTGCATCAGATCTCACTCTGCATAGATCTAGAGCTAACTAAATTTTTCATAGTATTAAGTTGTGACCTTGTCTAAACTTCAGCAAATTTTTGTAGCCTAATCCAATCCCAATCCCTAGATGTGGATCAATTTCTGAGTTGGGCTAACTTGTGAGCTCTACAGACCCAAGTATACTTAATCCAAGACCTTGAATTCTCTATTTCAAGAATTCACATGAAACCTTTTCACAGAGGTGAAAACCTTAACCAACAACAAGACTGAAAATTTTCATAAGGTTTCCCAACCCAGAACTGGGGGAGTGACCAAAACTCCAAACCTGATCATCAGCTCTTCTACGACACCTTATATCTCAAAAGCTTCAACTTCAATCCATCAGATCTGATTTGAGATTGATCCAAAACTGGAATTTCTTGTAGTCAAAGATATAAGAACTTTGTCTTCTCTCCAACCCCACCTACAGATCATAAAAAAGTGTCAAGAAGCTCTCCCAATTTTCTACTTTGTGCTCCTAGGTATGAATTCTAACCCCCTTGACTCAATTGTTGATATCCCTCTCCAAATCTGCTCAAGTTGTCTGATTTCAGTCTCCAAATTGTAGCCTATCAGATCCTCTCTCCAATTGTGGTCTTCACTCCCCAAATGCCCTTTTCAAACTCCCTCAATGGATGAAAACTCCAGACTCCTTCTCTCGGGATACAATCTCTTGGAAATTTGTCCTTTAGTTTCTTCACTTTTTGACAAATGGACCCCACAACTCTACCTTGAAGCTTATGAGCAGAAATTCAAACATTCCCCAACTATAAAAGCACATAGATTGTCAAGTCCCAGACATGTTTATAAGTATAGGATGATAAGATTTACGTTTCCCATCACCAACTCCATGAATACCACTCCAAAATGTGCCACCATCCAATCCCGTAAGTAAAATACCAAGAGCTAGCCACATGATCTACATGTGAAATTTGGTTTGGTAACATCTGGAATGATGTTATACATGATGGTCAAATAGATCAGATAGAAGTATCACAAAAAGGGTAATTCTACTAACAGAGAAGAAACCAAAATAGACTTAAAAACCTTAGAACCAATAGCTAGACATATGATTTAAAGGTGAAAATTGGTTTGGTAACATCTGGAAGGATGTTATGCATGATGGACTAAATAGATTAGAAGGATGTTATCCATGATATATTAAATAGATTAGAAAGAAGTATCACCAAAAGGGGACTTCTACTAATAGAGTAGGAACTGAAATATACCTAAAATCTTTGAAGGCAATTTTGGAGGCCTAAATGGATGAATTAGGCCTTGAAAATGTGCAATCCCCCCTCCCTTGGCATTGGATGAAGGGCTAGCCTCCCTCCCCCCCCCCCCCATTCTTTGTCTCATCGAGAGCTTTTCAACGTACTTCACCCATGTGATTCTAAGATTCCAACAAGAAGATTCCCTAAAAGATTTCCTCAAGTCAAAGTTTGTTTGACCAACCAGATAGGACCAAGACCGACATGTCACCCATCCAAGTAGGTAATCCAAGGGTGTAGTTTGCTGATATGTCACCTATTAGTGTGTCTAATCCTAGGGTGGAGCTTCCTTGAAGGAGATCTTCTTTGTCTATATAATAAAGAGAAGGTGCTCCTTTGGGGCATCGGAGGTTGAATGCAAAATCATGTGTTTCTCATGGTGTATTTCTTCTCAAGTCTCATATCTTTGGAGCATTACAGTAAGCCATCACGGTGTAAAATCTGAAGTCTGATGAAAAAAGGAGTGGCAAATCTAGAGCATGGGACATCTCATGCTCCAATTTGTCCTTTGATGCTCTAACACTCGTGCTCTACTACAACTCTCACTCCCAACATCCTCCTCCTTTCAAGATTCCTTGACTCAACCCCCCGTCTCTCCACTCTCCCTCCCCTGTATACATTAGAGCTCTCAAATGTGATAAGACTGTAACCCACATGGCCAATCACATATATGTACATAGATTGCTCACATGGCAACGTCTCATTTGTTGGATCTATCATACCACCTACTCCACTAATGTGAGGATAAACTATGATAAGTTAATTTTTTACAGCTTAGTAAACCAGAACACGACAACGGGGCATCCCATGATGCTTGAAGACAATGTCAAAGTAGATCTGTGCCAATGTTGGAGCATCCATGGTATCAAAGGTTGACACCAAATGGATTTGATTACTAAGCTTATCTACAAACACCATGATTGTTGTGTGGCCTTGCTTTGTCTTGGGCAAGGACGTGATGAGATCCAAGCTCATGTGTTCATATTGAGTAGATGGAATGGAGAGTAGTTGAAGGAGTTCACTTTAGTTTTGGTTGCTAGCCTTGTTGCATTGGTAGCTCTCACACGATTGAACAAACTCTTGAACATCTCATGCCATGTTGGGCCACCACCATTGGCATTAGAGGGTACCCAAGGTCTTGTCTACACCCATGTGACAAGCAATTGGTAAGTCATGGGCTTCTTGGAAGCGCACAAGTTGGAGATCACCCTTGGCTAGAACATATATCCAATCCTCATGGAATAGAAGGCCTTCTTGAAGGAGAATGTGTTGTACTCCTTGTTGCATGTTGCAAGACAACCATGTACCATTTGAAAGAAGAGATCTTGTAGAGCTGATCTAAACTCATTTTGGACCTTGGAGTCAATTGACACCATTGTAATGGCGATCGTGATGGGAGGAAAAGACTTCAAATCAGGTCATCATGATAGGGCATCAAGGATGATATAGAACCAACCTGGTTTGTGCTCAAGTTTGATGTGATGTCAAACAATTGGAGTTGATCCTCCCATCAATGATGTCAATTCTTCATGTGTTTTAAATGTAATGTCTGCAACAAGGATTTGTGGTTGATTCGCATGATCACATGTTTCTCCAAGAGATAATGTCTCCATACCTTGGTGGCACATACCATTGCTAGTTGTTCCTAATCTTGTGTAGAGTAATTCCTTTCTATGATGTTTAATCGGTGAGACACAAAGGCAGTGGGATGTAATCCATCTGGGAATTCATGCTACAGCACAACTCCAATGGCAAAGTTAAAATTATCAAAGTCAACCACACAAGATATTTGAGGATCAAATGGTTGAAGAATTGGTCTTGAAGACACCATATGTTTCAACTTCTTGAATGCTTCTTCATGCTTGGTGGTCCATCAAAAGTTTGAGTTTTTCTCCCAGAGGTCGGTCAATAGTGTTACCACATGCGCATAATAGTGGATGAACCATCAATAAAAACTTGCCAATCCATTGAATGCTCACACCTCTATGGTATCCTTTGGAGTAGGCCAATCAATAATGGCCTTGATTTTCTCCTCTTCCTTCTTGATCCCTTTTGATGAGATCTTGTGACCCAAGAAGGTGACTTCCTTCTGCCAAAAGGCACACTTTGACTTCTTGCAATAAAACTTCCATTGATGTAGTTTCCTTAGGACTTCACACACATTTACAAGTGCTACCTCCATCTTGCTATAGATTAACATGTCATCCAAGAACACCACCATGTATTGGTCTAGTAGTCAATCCAAAACCCAATGCATTTGATCCATGAAGATTGCTAGAGCATTAGTGAACCCAAAAGGTAGAAAACTCTATTCAAAATACCCATACCTTGTGCAAAAGGTAGTCTTTTGCACATCCTTCCTATCAATAGGGATTTGCCAATAGCCATTGCAAAGATCCAACTTGGAGAAGTATTGTGATCCACTCAATTGATCAAACAAGTCATCAATTCAAGGCAAGGGATATGCATTCTTCATCATTTTTTTATTAAGCCCATGGTAATTGATATAGAAACAAAGTCCTCCATCTTTATTTGGAATGAATAGTACCGTTGCTTCCCAAGGAGATGTACTATGTTGTATGAAATCTTCTCCAACAACTCCGTAAGTGTTGTTTGCAACTCTTCCAACTCCTTTGGTGAGAGTTGATAGATTGGTCTACTCCCTGGAGTACTCTCTAGCAATAACTCAATCTTGAAAGGCATACCACAATCTGAGGGTAATCCTTTCGGCCGATCATCTAGAAACACAACTGCAAACTCCTAAATTATTTGATCAACCATTGCTTGATGAGGCTCTTGACTCTCCATAGATTCTTCTTGTGCAATTGGATGAGGCTCTTGACCATCCACAGATTCTTCTTGTGCAATCAGCTTGATCCATATAGCAAAAACAGACTCATCTTCCTCCAAAGCTTGCTCTATAGTTCCTTCATCGATAAACTTCCCATCTAGGAACTTATCTTCTTTCAAACCTTGCTCTATGGTTGCTTTCTTGACAAGTTCCCATTCTTGTGATTGAGTATTCTTAGGTGTTTTACTCAAAGGTGCCAAACAACCTAATCAGAATTTACTCCCTTGGTGTCGTACTTGAATTTGTTGTGGTTCCAATCAAATTGAACCTTATGACGTTCAAGCCAAGGTAAACCCAAAATGAAATCATAGTGTGGAGGTGCCACTACAAACCTCATACATTCCAAATACTCCTTCCCAATCTTGAAGGTAACGGGATGCAAGGTATGGAGTGCCAAACTATTTCTACCATTCGCCATCATCAATCTACTTCTGATTATTGGCTTGATAGGAATACTTAATTTCTTTGCTAATTGCATAGACATACAATTCTTTGACCTTGAATTCTTTGACCAAAATCTTACAACCACAATCAAATATTGTACAAATAATCAAATATTGCAAGTGAAGCAAACTTACATAGGTTGAGCTTTCAATCCCATTGGAACTAATCAAGCTCCCAATAGGTGGCTCAAAATCTCCTACTAGGATTCCTCATTTTCCTGATCATTCTACTCTACGATCTCCATTTGGGCAATTTGTCAAGATTGCCTATTCTTGAGTGTGCATTCATTGATGCGATGTCCAATCTTGTGATAATAGAAGCAACCATTATTTTACCACAATCTTTCTTGATCCACTATACCAATTGGTCTCCATTGGATGGAATCAATCTCCATTGGTGCCGGCTCCTCCACACATGTGTAATGTGTTAGTTGGTTTTGTGAAGCTCGAGTTTGAGACCAAGTTGTCACAACCAAGGAATCAAAATGCTCTACTAGTTGCATGGCTTCTTCCAAGTATTTTGGCTCTTGCATAGTTACTCCTAATTTGGTTTGTGACTTCAAGCCCCTCACAAATTGATCCCAAGCTTCATCATCCATTATATCTAGAATTTGCATAATGGTGTTCTAGAATTGTATGATGTAGCTTCTTACAAAACCAACCTGCTTCAACTCTGCCAACTTATTTCATGCAGCTCTTGTAGCATTTATCGCTTGGAATTGCCCAATTATTGCACCCTTGAATTCTTCCCATGTCAGGATTGGTGCAATAAATTTCCTTTCAGCTTGTTCCACTTGGAATTACCACCAAAGCTTTGTTGCTTTGTCCAATTGGCTTGAAGCTAAGAGAATTTGTTTCTATTCATTTTGAAGATTTGTAGCGTCAAAATAACATTCATAATAAAATAAAAAAATCTCTACTACGCCCAAGAGATTCTTGCCATCAAATACCTTGGGTTTTGGAAATAAGATTTGGTCTTTTCCTTCTCAAAATGGTGCTCTCTCTATGTGCTCTTGTTGTTGCTGGTCTTGTTCATCCAACAATCAAGTAAGGTGCTTGATTTGTTACTTCATAGCAATGATAACCTTGTGCATTGCCGCCATGGATACTACTCTATCACCCTACCACCAATTTATCTAATTTACTAATGCATAGATGCAACACATCTATTGTTCTCCATAAGTCACAATTGGAAGTACCAAGGGTTCCTTGTACAAGGTGATTGTATTTAGAATATTTTACCCAAAATGTGAACTGATGACTATGTGAAATGATGCTTAGGTAGTACTTGGACACAAAGATTCTAATAGTTTGGAAAAAATAGATTTGGTGGTCCATAAATTCTATCTATCCTATTCTTGCTCTAATACCAATGTAAAAGCCAAAGACCAAGGAGAAAAATAGGAGAATGGAAGATCATAATGGAACACTCCAATGACAAAAACTCCAAATGCCTAGCATGAGCTTTGGTTTTGGTATTTATAAGGAGCATACAAGGCTCTTGAGAAGCTTCTCAAGAAGCTTCCTTAAGCCACTTTCTTGGAGTGTAAACCAAGTTAATTGGGAAGCTTCTCAAGAAACTTTCTTCTAGAAGCTGCTTACTTGGCATGCAAACTAAGCTAGTTGAAACCTTTTAGAAGTTTCTTTCTAGAAATTACCTATTTGGGGTGCAAGCTAAGCTAACCGGGAAACTTCCCAAGGAGCTTCCTAGATACTTCTAGAATATTCTAGGTTAATTTGTCATATTTCTACTTTGATAGTCTTAACCAACTTCATTGCTAAAATCCATATTGTTACAATATATATGTAAAAATATAGATTTATCATATGAGTTAGTTGAGACTAATGAAGTAACAAATAGACTAAATTATCCAAGAATTATAAGAATATTCTAGAAGCTTCTAGGTACCTTCCAAGTATCAAGTAACATGCATGTCAAGTGGTAACTTCTAGGAAGAAGCTTCTTGGCTAGCTTAGCTTGCAAGCCAAGTAGATGACTTCTAGAAGAAATCTTCTCAAGAAGCTTCATAATTCAATTATCTTACACTCTAAGAAGGTGGTTTTAGGTCAGTTTCTTGAGAAGCTTCTCAAGAGCCTTGTAGGTTCCATATAAAGACCAAAGCCTAAGTTCATGCTAGGATTTGGAGTTTCACTCATTCAAGAGTCTCATTGTGATCTTTCACTTTGATATTATATTATTCTATTTCTCTCCTATATCTTTTTAAATTGGTAATAGAGCATGAATAGGATGGATGGAATTTATAGACCACCAAATCCATTTCCTCTAAAATATTGGGATTTTTGTGTCCATATATTACCCAAACATCATTTCATGTAGTTCTATGAGCTGACTTGTCTCTCACTTAGGATGAACCTTTGATGGCTATTAAGGTAGCGCACCATGACTAAGAAGGCAAGGAACCCTAGCTCCATCATACTCCTCCAAGGCTAACACTCCAAGGCTCAAACTAATGTTCATTAGAGAACTCAATGAGAGAGAAATAGTTGCAAATGAAAGGATATTGAGTACTTCCTCACCCCTAGTTCATATACTTATGAAATAGTTGCACACCAAAGGTACTAATTATTAAAAGTAATTCAAGTTACTAGGCTAAAAGTCAAATGAAGTCAAAATTCTAAAGGAATATCCATACTCATGAGAATATTCTTCTAAGCATATGGTCTTATCTTGACCCAATCACTAAGTCAAGGATTCCGTCACATGAGCTATCCTTGGATTATAGAAGAATCCAAAGCAAAATGGCTTGTGGGTCCAAGAGTTTTCAACTCTTTCCTCAAAACCAAACACCTAGGAATAATACCAAGTCAATACACTAGAGTCAAAAATAATGGTGCTTATCTTTTCTACCTCCTCTAAAGTAAATTTTCCTCTATCTTAACTATAATTAACTTTAGCTAATCATAACTAATGTAGAACTATCCTTTATCTCTATATAAGTAATATCTCTCAAGTACTTATAATATCAAACTAAATAATATAATATCACAATAGAACATGCATGCACAAATGGGTGTTACATTTCATGATCTCAAACTTTGGGCAAAATTTTTTGAATATGATTACCTTGTTTGATGAACCTTTGATATTTCCAATTGTCACTTATGAAGAATAGTGGACATGTTGCATCTATGTGTTAACTTAGATAATTAAAGGTAGTTTGATAGAGTAATAGCCATGGCAAGAATACATAAATTAATCATTTCTATCCAACAACAGATAGAGAACCTTACTCAATTTTTCAAAAAAAGAGATTGTGAATGTTGTTTTAAAACTACAAATCTTCAAAATGAACGAAGATAGATTCTCTTGGCTTTAAGCTAATTGGGTAGAGCGGCAAAACTATGGTGGTGGTTTTGAGTGGAACAAGCTGAATAGAAACTTTTTATGCCAATCTCTACATAGAAAGAATTCAAGAGTGCAATAATTAGGAGATTCCAAGCTATAAATGTTGCACAAGCCCTATGAGATATATTGGCCAAATTGAAGCAGATTGGTTCTATGAGAACTTATATCACTCAATTTTAAAACACCATAATGAAATTTCTAGATATAATAGAAAGTGAATCTCTATATTGATTTGTGAGGGGCTTGAAGTCATGCATAAAGTTAGAATTGACTATTTAGGAGTGCAAACACTTGGATGAAGTCACGTAGTTTGCTAAGCACTTTGATTCCTTGGTTGTGACAACTTTGTCTCAACCTTGACCTTCAAAAAACTTGCCAACACACTACATACAATTGGATGAGCCAACATTGATGGAGATTGATGCTATCCAATGGAGACCACTTGGCATTATAGATAAGGAAAAATTGTCAAAAAATAGTGATTGCTTTTATTGTCACCAATTGGACATTGCATTATTTAATGTCTATTCAAGAATGGATGACCTTGACAAATTGCCCAAATAGAAATCATATAGCATGATGATCAAGGAAATGAAGAATCCTAATAAGAGAGTTTGAGCCACATACTAGGAACTTGATTAGTTCCAATGAGATTGAAGACTTGACTTATGCAAGTTTGTTTCACTTGCAAGGTATGATCTCTAGTTATGGTTGTAGGATTTTTATTTATTTTAGACTTTTAGAGAATTGTATGTCCATGTAATTAATAGAGGAATTAGATATTCCTATTGAGCTAGTAATTGGAAGTAGATTGATGATGGTGAATGGTAAAAAGGGTTTTTCATTTTGTACCTCACATCCTATTACATTCAAAAGTGTGAAGGAGTATTTGGAGTGTACAAGGTTTATAATTGCACCTCTACCTTATGATGTCATTTTAGGTTTACCTTAGCTTGAATGTCATAAGGTTTAATTTGATTGGACCTGATGGCAGATTCAAGTACAACACCAAGGTAAGGATAACCATTTTTTTAGCACCTTTGAGTAAGACACCTAAGAAGTCAATCCCAAGGTGAGAATTTTGTTAGTAAAGCAACCATAGAGCAAGCTTTGGAGGAAGATATTCTTATTTTTACAATGTGAATCAAGCCAATTGCACATGGAGAATCTGATGAAGGATAAAAGCATCATCAAGTAATGATTGATCAATAGTTCAAGATTTTGTAGATATATTTTTGGATGATCTCCCAAAGGGGTTACCCTTTGATCATGGTATGATCTTCAAGATCAAGTTATTGCCAAGAAGTACTCCAATGATTAGACCAATCTATCAACTCTCACCAAAGGAGTTGGAAGAGCTTTGAATAACATTGATAGAGTTGTTGGTTGGAGAAGGATTTCATATGCCATAGTACATCTTCTTGGGAAGTACCAATACTATTTGTCTCAAAGAAGGATGGAGGACTTTGCTTCTATATTGATTACCATGGCCTCAATAAGCAAATAGTGAAGGATGCATATCCTTTGCCTTGAATTGATGATTTGCTAGATCAATCAAGTGGTTCACAATACTTCTCCAAGTTGGATCTTTAAAATCACTATTGGTAAATTTCCAATGATAGAGAAGATGTGCAAAAGCCTATCTTTTGCACAAGGTATGGGCATTTTTCATGGAGAGTTATACCATTTAGGTCACTAATGCTCCAACAATCTTCATGGATCAATATGCATTGGGGTGTTGGATAGGCTATTGGATCAATACATGGTGGTGTTCTTGGATGATCATTTAATCTATAGCAAGATGGAGATAGAACACACAAGTCACATGCAAGAAGTCTTAAGATGACTACGTAAATGGAAGTTTTATTACAAGAAGTCAAAATGTATCTTTTGGTAGAAGGAAATTACCTTCTTGGGTCATAAGGTCTCATTAGAGGGAATCAAGATAAAAGAGAAGAAAATCAAAGATATTATTGATTGGCCTACTCCAAAGGATATCACAAAAGGCAAGCATTAGTGGATTGGCAATTTTTTATTGATGGTTCATCCACTATTATGCTCATGTGGTGGCCACACCATTAACCAATCTCTTATAGAAGACCCCAATCTTTCAATGGACCACAAAGCATGAAGAAAAATTCAAAAAGTTGAAGCATATGTCTTCAAGACCCTTTCTTTAACCATATGATCCTAAACTACCTTTTTGGTTGATATTGATGCTTCTAATTTTTCCATTGGAGCTGTGTTGCAATACTTATTTCTATATGGGCTACATCCTATTGCTTTTGTGCCTCATCTATTAAACACTATAGAAAGGAATAACTCTTATTGAGATCAAGAACAACAAGCAATTGTATATGCCACCAAGGTATGGAGGCATTATCTCTTGGGAAAACAAGTGACCATGCAAATCAATCACAAATCTTTGTTGTAGACATTAAATTTGGAGCACATAAAGAGCCAATATTATTGATGAGAGGAACAACTACAATTTTTTGACATCAAAATTGAGTACAAATCCAATAGGTTCCATGTCATCCCCAACGCCTATCACGACAACCTAATTTGAAGACTCTTTTGAGACCTCTCATCATGGTGGCAATTATGATATTGTCAATAGACTCAAAAGTCCAAGTCAAATTTAGGACCACTTTACAACAAGACTCCTTTCAGATGGTATAAGGTCATCTTGCAACACATGCCAAGGAATAAAATACCTTCTCCTTCAAGGGAGTCCTTCTATTCTATGAAAACCAGATCTATTTTTCAACCAAGGGTGATCTACAACTTGTGCGCCTTTAAGAAGCTCATGACTTAACAATCACTGGTCACATAGGTATGGACAAGACCAAAAGTACCCTACAATGTCAATGGTCGTGGCTCAATATAGCACAAAAGGTTCAAGAGTTTCTTCAATCTTGTGAGAATTGCCAAGGCAACAAGGCTGATAACCAAAATCCAAGTAGACTCCTTCAACCACTTTCCATCCCATATGCTTAATGAGAACATGTGAGCTTAGATCTCATCATATCCTTGCTAAAGACAAAGCAATGTCATACAACAATCATTGTGCTTTTTGATAAGCTTAGTAAGCAAAACCATTTGGCACCAACCTTTAATATAGTGGATGCTTCAACATTGGCCCATATCTAGTTTGAAATGTCTTCAAACATCATGTATACCTTGTGCGCTCATCTCTAACCATGATCCTTAATTCATTGGTAAATTTTGGTAAGCACTCTTCAAGCTACTTGGTACCAAGCTTGCTTTGTCCATGGCCTATCACCCTCAAACTGATGGGCAAACAGAATATGAAAATTGCACCCTAAAGGATATACTTCATGCTTTTGTCAATATTCATCATACCAACTAGGATGAATGCCTTATGGCTACTAAGTTTACCTACAATAATTCCAAGCATGCAAGCATTGGATTCTCTCCCTTCTTCCTAAATTTAGCCAAGACACACTTGTTCTAGATTCCCTTCTTGCTTCTCCTCCATCTCACATTCCTCATACTTCCACCTTTTGATCATAATATCCCACTCCCTACAACAAGCCAAATCTCATCTCCTTGTTGCTCAAAATTGTCAAAAGCAATCCATGGATCAACATTGTCATGATGTCACATTTCAACTTGGTGATAAGGTCATACTTTCTTTAAGTAACCTTCCCCTTCCACTTGGTACCCAAGTTCCTAAACATGCTTCTAATTTGATAGGTCCATTTGATGTCACCCAAATCATTTGCTTGTTGCATTGCTTTGCCTTGTCACATGCAAATCCACCTTGTCTTTCATGTTTCCAAGTTGAAACCTTTTGTTTCTAATCCATCTTCCTTTTCCACTTGTATCCAAACCCCCTCCTCCTCCCATCCTTATAAACAATGATGAGGAATATGAAGTTGATTGTATCCATGCATGTTGCCACATTCAATGTGGCCGCCAACACCATATTGAGTACAAAGTCCTTTGGATAGAGTATCTTCTTCATGATGTTACTTGGGAGCTTCTTTCTCATCTCCATAATGCAAAAACGGCCATCCAAGAGTTTGAAGCTTCCATGGTGACAAAGACATCACCAATTAGTGATGGAATTGACAGACTAGTTAGTCGAGACTAACAAAGTAGCAAATAGGCCAAATTAACCAAGAATTATGAAAATATTCTAGAAGTATCTTTGAAGCTTCTTGGTACTTTCCAAGTATCAAGTAACTTGTATGCCAAGTGGCACTTTCTTGGGAATCTTCTTGGTTAGCTTAGCTTGCATGCCAAGTAGGTGGCTTTTAGAAGGAAAATTTTTGAAAATTTTTCCAACTAGCTTAGCTTGCACACCAAGTAGGCTACTTCTAAAAAAAGCTTCTCAAGAAGCTTCACAATTAACTTTTCTTGCACTCTAAAAGGTAACTGTAGGAAATTTCTTGAGAAGCTTCTCAAGAACTTTGTATATTCCCTTTGTAAATTATCAAATCCTGAGCTCATGTTAGGATTGGAGTTTCCTTCATTCAAGAGTCCCAATGTGATCTTTCACTCCAATCTTTTATTCTCTTATTTCTCTCCTTAGTCTTTTACAAGCCTATTAGCAACCACCAAATGGGAGGAATGTTGTCTTTCTTACATAGATTGCTACACAACATACATCATTGTCAATATCACACACTATAGAAGCACAACTCACACATAAGTCTTATATGGACTCTAAAGTACCAAAGTAATTTGTTTGTTTACACAACTCACATCACTCTCAATCATATCAATACTTGATCTATCAATCAATAATCCAACAACCCAACAATTGGGCACTCATTACAATCAAGCCACACCTACTCTAGCCAAGAGAATCCAGGTGACACTTGCCAGTCTCTGTCTACCATAGCCAGGAACTCGAAGGCTCAACATCAAAGAAGTGAGCTCTCTGGAGCTATACTTCAAAAGTATACCCCCTAAACTTGAGCTAGGTCTCAAACCATAAGGGTCCCATTGACGGCACACTTGATGGTTCAGATGGTGCAAGTGATGGTGGGCCCTACTATATAGTCAGTTCCCCAAACAAAAAATCCATCTGTCAACAAGTAGTCTATGAGTAACTACCAAAATACTCCTGACTACCAACAATACCACTCCAAAGTCTGAGCAATCTAAGTGCAATGCTACAAATGGTGTGATAACTATCGTGTGTATATATATTGCTACACAACACACATTGTTATCAACATCACACACTATAGAAGCATAACTCACACATAAGTCATACATGGACTCTAAAGTACCACAATCATCTCCCTAGTTGGCAGTTAGGTCACTCTTACTCCAAAAAGCCATCTACTCCAAGTATATAGTATATCCTATGGTGGGCAAAAGATCAAGAGGTCGGGTGCTATTGAGCCCCATTGTTACTTGCCTGCCTGCAATTTATACCATAAAAAGGATGAACTAACTATAGGTCAAGTACATCAAGAACATAACCATTGTCCTTAAGGAACTACCATAAGGAGATGAGTCATACATGCCATATGCCATCCTTTTGAACAGCTATCACACAATAACATAGTAATAGCTCCACCATAAGAACTGCATGACATACACCTCAAGCCTGCTTGTACAAGTGCCAAGCTTAGGTCCATAGTACCATCAATGTTTGGGAGGTGGCATGGTGCAAAATTGTGCATATGATCCTTCCAAAAAACACCATCATGTCCTTCCAACACAAGGACTCTAGATGGCAAAACCTCATGCACTCTCAAGATAATGCGGCCGGTAGAAACATCAAGTTTCATTGGTGTTGTCTACTATAGATATACATAGTCACTTGGATGAATCAATAGATTGAGGGTTTGTAACCTCCTCCTCAAATAGTAGCAGAGCATACCCCTATGCTGAAATACTGCCAAGTTCTCAAAGGTCATCGGCATCACTCTCCAAAAGATCTTTGCCCATTGAGAACATGCGCTCATCCATACATCTAGATCATCCAAATCAAAAACTACAATAGCATCTCAAGGAATGGTTGTAGGTAAATTTGGATCTTGTCCATAGAGTAGAAAGAAAGGAGAGAAGGATGCTAAGGAGACTTGCTGGCTGAACCAATAGCCCATGGCCAACCAAGGTAACTAGAGATCCCAATCTCCCAAGTGGCTTCTCTATAAACGATGCTTTTGCAATCCTCTCTTCATTGTTTGAACCACTTTGCTAAGCCATCTGCCTCAAGGTGATCTTGAGAGGTAGTATAATGATCAGTCAAAGCCTTGTCACACAAGACCTGAAACACCTCCAAGAACTTTGTACCTTGATCAGTCAAGACCTCAACTGGTGGACCAAAATGACTAAGAACCCGATCTAGGAACAAGTAAGTTGTCCCTTCATTGAACTTGTCAAGAACTACCACCAACTCAATCCACTTGAAGAAGTGCTCCACCATCACCAAAATGTACCAATGATGTCACAAAGCCAATGATAAAGGTCCAACAAAGTCCTAACTCCAATCGTAACCCAATCCCATAATAGGTAATGGGTGCAATTGTGGTGTATAAGCATTGAATGATGCTCTAACTTGGTCACAAACCACACATCTTGCAACAAATTGCTATACATTGGTCTGCATACCGCAACACTAATAGTGACTTTGGAGTAAGCTATATGTTCATTTTACTCCAAAATGTCCCAAATCCTCTTGAGCATTACGGACCAACTATGGTCTCTGAGATGGAAGTGGTACTACTTGCACTCTACCATCCTCTTATACACAAAGAAGGTGTTTGCTCTCAAATCTGAACCATTTGGCTCGTTGAAGAACATGGTCTCTCTCCTTGGTTCCAACTATGCCACCCACAACACCAATGCAAAGATAGCACATCACTAAGACATCATCAAGAATGTCTCATTAAATTGTACCACTATCTCCAATCTTTGGATCTGTGACCTCAATAATTCCTCCTCTATGTGTTGAGAGAGATACCACCAAAGCCTCAAAAAATATACAAAGAAAAAAATGCATGTCAACCTAGCACCATCTCCTCATTTGTCTCACCATGCCAACGTGCTCCAATCTAATCTTGCTAGCTAGGACATGGGTTTCTACTCAACCCATCTGCATCACCGTTCACCACTCCATGTCTATGAATAATTGCGAATCATACTCTTATAAAATCAGAGCCCATCATGCAAGCTTTCTTGAAAGCTTGTCAGACTTCATCAACCACTTCAATGGTTGATGATCAGTGATGAGAGTAAAAGGGTTACCAAATAGGTACATCAGAAATGTGCTATTGCCCAAATTGTTGCCAAGCACTCTGCCTCATATGAACTATACTTTGCCTCCCTTGAATTGTTGGAGCGACTAGCATAGGCCACCACAAACTCCTTCCTCTCATCATTATGTTGAACAAGCATTGCTCCAAGTCCCAACATACTCCAATCAATGCGAACCTGAAATGGTTGTCCTTTGATCCATCTCCTCAAAATAGGAGCAGATGTCAACCTTTCCTTGAGCTCTACAAAAGCTCTTTCCTCCTCATCTCCCCAACATCACTCCTATGTAAGCTTGGTCAAGTTTTTCAATGCCTTGGCAATGGCACTAAATCCTCTAACACAATGGTCATAGAAGTTTGCCAACCCGAGGAATGCTCACACTCTGCTCACATCAATAAGCCAAGGAATACAAGCAATACCCTCCACCTTGGTCTACTGAACACCAAGTCCTCCATGGTAGATAGTGTGACCCAAATACGCAACCTGCTTGTGGAAGAACCTACACTTCCCAAGATGTAACATGAGATCTCAACCTCTCAAACACCTCCAAAAATTGTCTCTCATGCTCCTCCATAGTAGTGCTATAGACCAAAATGTCATCAATATAGCACCAAGCAAAATCCAATCCAACTAAGAACTTATCCATGACACTCTAAAACTCAACAGAAGTGTTCTTTAACCCAAATAATAAGAACCTCTATTGACATAACACATCCTTGTCATGAGGATCAATAGCCCAAAATGTTGTGTTGGACTTATACTCCTCCTTGATTGGCAACTGATGATATCTTGCTCAAAAATCCAAAGTATTGAAGATCTTTGCATGCCCAATCGTATCAAAATTCTCCTCCCGTGTAGGCATGGCATACTGATCAACCCTAGTCTGTTGGTTGATAGGACGGTAATCTCCACACATCCGCCATGAATATCCTTCTTGGTTGGTATTATTATAGTTGATACATACTCTCCATGGGAAATCTCCACCAAACTAGCCTTAAAAAAGTCACTACTTCAACTTTGAATCAATACCACTCCCTATCATTGTATCTATCGGGATATCAAAAAAATATGTATCGCTAATAAGCTCAATCTAAATACCAAGTCCCTTCAAAGCACCCAAATCCTTCATATTGAAGGAAAAACAACTCATGTAGCTCCTCAAGAACCTCCAAACCCTCTATCTTTCCTCTCTTGTGAGCTTGGGTCCAAGATCTAGCTCCCAAGTATCCTCCGTAACTATCATAGGAGTGGAAGACATACTGATAGGCTGCTATATTGGGAGCAATAGTATCATGCTCCCAACCACTAGAGGTCCCAACCTCAGTGTGAAAAACTCCCTCAGATCTGGCTGCAAGCTCCATACGTCCTCTATCTATATCCCAAGTAGACCAAAGTTGTAATCCAAGTAGCCCACTCTCACCTAGATGGACTCCAAGTAGATCGCTCTCCCAATTAGCCATTGGTTGTGTCCCAAGAATACCATAACCACTCATTCCATTGCTCCCAACATGTGCTTGAATCGACTTGATAGGCACAAAGCTCACAAGTGTTAGAGTAGTGATGCCTATCAAGCACATCCTACATTGCTCTACCAAACCAAGGCTCATAATCTAGGACAAAAAATTTAGGTCCATAGCTTGACCTAACATATGATGCTTGGATGCCTCGGACACTACTAGAACAGTGGTAATACCAGTGCAAAACCCATCACCCACTCTCTTTTATTGGCATTGGGCTCCACCATTTGTTGTAACTATGAGTCCCAAACCAATCCAAGGCCTCCCCCTCAAAAAGCATGGGAGCCTAGGAAACTCATAAGTGTGAGAAACTTGGCTCTCAGCTGTCCAACTAGGTTCACCACTGCCATAGATGACCTATCATCCACTACCACCGTCTAAGACTGACGCCCAACATCCAAGATATCATCAACAATGATGTGGTCTAGTCGTTGTATCCCATCATAAGCGCGCTACAGAACCTCTTTGGGTACGAGGTTCATCCACCAAATACAAAGACAATGAGCCCGTGATCCCACTCTGGTTTCATCTAACAACACAACAAGTCCTATCCAAGAATAGACCTGATGTGTACTCGCCACCACCCGGGTGCAAGAATCACTCATCAAAGGGATGTTCTCCAAAAAGTAAGTTGGAGAAATGGATTGATGAACCTAGAGATGTCATAGTATCCGTAACATCTCCTAAAACACACTAGAACGAGGATCTTGAAGACCCAAACCTCAACCATTACATGTATGTCCTTAACATGGCCATCCAAAAATCACCAATTGAATAGACCCATATCTCTCCAGATCATGCACCCCAGCAAGGAAATATTTGTTGGCAGGACCTTTCGGTAATCCTTGACTGTTGACATTGATAATAATGCAAGATATCAATAGGCCAAGTGTGCCACATGATGGAGAGAGACTCACCTAGTAGTCTCATCTCTCTCCACATACAAGTACCTTTGTACTTGTATACCCGATTATATTGCAGCTAGTCCAGTGTTAATCCCACCAAACAACTCCTATAGACATACTCTCTCTATTGGATACCGCCAAGAAATGAGTGTGGTATCCAAATCTGCATGTTGCAATGCCTCTTCTAAACTCCACAAAGGAACATCCAAGGTGGATGGAATGATCCCACTTGTACAAGTGATCTCCTCTGGTACTGGAGTATCCTAAGCATGGATGTTCCACTCCAATGAATCACCAAGCCAAGTAGCAAAACCACTCAAAGCTGGAACTAAAGCTGCCATGGTTCTAGACCATAGTGAGCCAAGAATGCCACTACAAAACCATACTAGTAGACGACATACTCATCCTTCACAAAACTGCTAACCTGGTCTATAGGAGGCTATCTCCTCCCAATAGTCAATATTGAAACCGATGGGACTGATGGGATATAACATTGCTCTCCCAACTAACATATCATATGACTCGACCATAGTTACAATGGCTTGAGCTCTCACCACATAGCTATCAGTTGGATGACTAGGCTGAATTTGGACAACAAGCTCTCCACATGTGATGTACTGTGTAGAACCATCTCCTAGAGATAGCTAGATTTGAAATGGACACCTCTCCACACTGGTCTTCAATAACTCCAGACCAACAATTGTAGCCTTCCCCAACATAAGAGGTTGTGCATCAAAGTCAAGTAAGACCCTTTGTGGTGTATAGACCTCCCTAAAGATCACACCAACCAAAAAGTCCTCTTCTAAATATCCAACATGACAACTCCATGTGTAAATTGTGCTTGCTCAAAGGCTGGTCTAGTTTGTAACTCCTCCAATCTAACTGCAGCTGCTTGCCATAAACCACAAATCATTGAATGGATCCCATGCTCCTCAACCAAGTCAACTCCAGTGTCAACCACCTCTAATCTAGTAGTAGGAACCACATCATATCTATTGTCACAAAGCATGGCAGCTAATTGAAACAGTGGAGTTGGGTCAATTCCTAATGTACACATGTCATTGGTTGAGAATAATAGAAAGCGCATAATCAGTTGAAGCGCCCTCAACATTGTACTGGACTCAATCTGTGTAGTAACAAGTGGCTGACTAGTAGGTAGTCCATCATGCATCCCATCACCACCTACCACATCTACACTAGGACGTTTAGGAGCCATAGATGTTGTTTGTAGTGCTTTAGAGAGTGTAAAAGACTGGGGAAGTCTGACTTATCTACCAACTTATCCTCTCTATGGATCCAACTCCACTGATGCTCCTCTAGGCTCTAGAGCACTACAACACTCCTAGTCACTATGGCAAATGCATCCACTTGTGCTGCTCCGCACATGAAATCCAAGACATCTCTATCACAAGCATATGAGGTGGAAGCCTCAACACCTGGATTTGATCTCCTCTGAGCTATGGCCATGCTAGCTAATCTCGGCTCCAATTGCTCAATCCGAGTAGCCATGGCTGTATCAAAAGTAAGGGCAGGTACTACACCCTACTAGGTGTGGATCCTCTACCACCACCTTGTCCTCCATGACCTGGAGCTCCTCTACCACCTGCCATAGCAGCCTTACCACTCTATAACTTTGGGTGTAGGTCAAAGCATTGGTCACTAGTGTGACCAAATCTTTGGCAATGCTCACATTATCTCTGTATTGGCTGTGATGCACTAGAGGTATTGGGTCTGCTGCCTTGAGTGCACTCTCTCTGGTGATGAGGTCCACCACAAGTCCAACAAACAACACCACCACTCACTAACTATTGCTGACCCAAAAATAAAGGTAAGGGTTTGGCAACACTAAGCACTCCACTTGCTCCATAAGATCTAGGTTGTCCACCATATCCTCAAAAACCAACATGGCATGGTGCACTTTAGAAGAAGTAACAATTGTGGATGAGGTCTCCCTACCAAACCTAGATGTCACCACTCTCTCTTCCACCATGTTGACCTCAATATGCTCAGCCACACCAAAGACCGTTGCCAAAGTAGGTGAAGTAGCCTATAACAACATAGCATGACGTACTCTACTTTGCAATTCCATGTTCAGTATCCCATACCAAAACTGAACTTCTTGGGCCTTAGTAACTTCTTGAGTAAAATTGATCAGCCGTCTCATGCAAGTGTATGCCTCACATAGACGCTCTCTAGCCTTTTGTTGGAACTCTTACAACCTCATCAACTTGTCAATCCGCACTCCTTGGTAGTTCCTCAAACACTAGAAGAACTCCACCATGGGATTAAACCCGGTACTACACCACTCCCTATAAAAGTACCTCCACTTGTAGTAGCACCATCTCCAAGAGATACACCAATGCTACTAGAGCTAGAACTTGTGAGTACAACCAATCTTTTCCTAGAGATTGAGCCTAAAGTAATAGAGACATAGTTTGGAGACCAATACTATCTCCATAGCTCAATTTTCTCCAAGTGAGCTCTCCTAAACTCATGGAAGTTGACCATCAGCAGACCCTCCAAATGCTGAAACAACCTCTTCCATACCATGAAGAGTGTGAACAAAGTTGAGTTCCACATCTACTATAGATCACACCAACTATCAAACTCCTAGACAAAGTCATCTAACTCAATGGTACCCATTGTACCAGAGTAACACATAGGACCTATAGAGCCCCCATAAACCTCATCTATGTCCCACAATAATTGTGCAAACACACCAAGTGCACTCTCAAGTGGGTCAACTCTTGTGTCAAACTCCAACTCAGAATCACTCTCCTCTCTCACTAGGACCTAAGATATAGGTTGATACCTATTGCCACTCCTAGTAAACCCATTGCATATTGCAATGCTATCTCCTCCAAAATCCCCAAAGAACTCCATCATGACAAAGTAACTAGAAATTGCAACCCGCAACTATAACCTCCGCAAGTACTCCACCAAGTGCAACACCACCAACTAAACATCATCAACTAATGTAGCTCTAACTACAACAACTACACTAAGGGAAAGCACAGCCTATAACCTACCATCATAACATGTACTCTCATGGTCTACAGGTCATCACTTCTTGCTTCATTGGAGATAAAAATAGGTAGTTTGATTGGTCATCACCCTAGCCTCACTATCGAGAGCACACCAAAGCACAAATGCTCTAAAGTCAAGGCACCTCCTACAAACAAGGTGCACAAACATGAAGCATAAAATGGAGGGGATCCAATCATAAGAAATCTAAAAAAAAACCCTCCATCTCATAAATCAACACTATATTGACTTTGCCACCATTTGGCATTTGATATAATATGAGTTCTCTACTTTCTAAACTACCAAGATCACCAAGAATGGGATCAAGCTATCTCTCCTAGCCAAAGCTACAAGTGTATAGATAACAATAAAACAATCACTAAGACAACAAGTGAGGGTGGACCAGTTGGCTAGGGTGCTAGTCTAGGAACCAAAGATCTAGGGGTCAAACCTTGTTGTGCACAATCTAGCAAGATAGGCAAATTTTGCCAAATGTTGACCAAAATCTACTCTAAACTAGCTAGCCTCACATCAGCAAGCAGGCTTGCTGGCCTTTCTAGCTCTTCATAGCCTCTCATAGCCCACAAACCCACAAATATATATCTTGAGGCCTCTAAAAACCAAATGAGGTCTTTCTTCTTGCCACTTTGAACCCTCTCCAAATCTGGCCTTTCTAGCTCTTCATAGCCTCTCATAGCCCACAAATATATATCTTGAGGCCTCTAAAAGCCAAATGAGGCCTTTCTTCTTGCCACTTTGAACCCTCTCCAAATCTGGCAAAACTCTTCCAAATCTTGCTAACGAGAAAAACTCCTCCAAATCTATAAAAATTCTCCAAATTTGGCCAAAATTTGAAGTAAATTCCAGCAAAAATTTGACATAATTCCCTAAAGTTGGCTGACTATCAAATCCTCCACTAACTCTCTACTTGAGCCAAATTGAAATGACGGGTTTCTCCAAATCACAAATTCATGGAGATGGTTCCCAACTCCACCTTCAATTTCACTTTTTGAGCCTAACTTGCACTAGATTGGTCTTGCTTTCACCTCTTGAGCTCAAAATCACAACCACTTCTCAAAAATTAACTCTCTTTGCTCAAAATTTAGCCAATGCTTCCGCACACCATCTGCCTCACTGCGAAATCTGCATCAATCAAACAAGCTTCTGCACACTAGGTAGAACCTAAACTCCAATTGAGCTACCAACAATCAAAAAGTCTTGGAGATACCACTAACACTCTTAGTTCTTACACCTAATTGCCCACTAACTTCACTTCTCTAATGTAATTAGTTTGTTTACACAACTCAAATCACTCTCAATCAAATCAATACGTGATATGTCTCTCAATAATCTATCAAAAACTAGATATTGATTACAATCAAGCCACACCCACTCTAGCTAAGAGAATCCATGGGTATACTTTTGAAGTGAGCTCTCTAGAGCTGCACTCAAAAAGTATAACCCCTAGACTCAAGCTAGGTCTCAACCCTAACGGTCCTACTGACGGCACACCCAACGGTCCAGACGGTGCAAGTGACGGTGGGCACCACCATGTAGTCAATACCCCAAACACAAAATCTGTCTGTCAACAAGTAGTCTATGAGTAACTACCAAAATACTCTTGACTACAAACACTACTACTCCAGAGTCCAAGCAATCTAGGTGCAACTCTACAAATGGCATGACAATGTAGACATGCCAAGAAAGCACACTACACAAAAATGCTATAGGTGCAATTTGCTCCATATATAGTAGGCTTACCCCTCTACAATAGATCTGTAAGAATATCTATCAACATGCAAAATCCCCTATTACATACTCAAATATCCTTGATTGCATAAGATGAAGTTAGATAAGTCCATCATACGGAGACTTGCCAATCTCAATAAAGGTTTTATTTTTTTATGTTGAATGGTTGACTAACCATACATGCTATAAGATCATTCATATATATATATATATATATATATATATATATATATATATATATAAAATATTTATACTACTAAGGTTTTTACAAGAAACTTAAATTATTTATATCACATATGTTTTTGGAAGTTACCTTTCCATTCTTTAAAGTCTTAAACCTTACTAAGGGGACTAACAATATGCTCCAACCTCTAAAATTAATTTTTCATCAGTACTAGAAATTTAAATATTATAGAAAATTATTTTCTCCTATTATTTGATCCTCTAAAGAAAATGAAGTTTGGATTCAAATTTTGGATGCATGAACTAAAATGGAGCACTAAAGTCACCTAATAAATCAAAATCATCATCAAAGATTATAGTAGATGTGATTTTATCACCAAAATATTGAAACACCCTAATATAGTACAGTTTTAGTTTACAAACTATAGGTATTAGAAGCCTTATACAAGATTTTCTATCCAATCAAGTAAAAATAAATTACAAATGAACCTTTTTTATATAACATCTCTTTTGGCCAAAAAGCTATTAAAGCAAAGGAGAGTTTAAAAGAATTAGTGTTAGCATGGCCGAATGAAGCTTAGAAATGTATGAGATAGCTAGTTGATACTTAAGTACCCAATTTAAGTCTTGTTGAAGATAAATTACCTTATTGAAGATAAATTAACTTAGTTGAAGTCAAATTTAGATAAATGTTAAGTGATTAGAGTGCTAATAAGTAGGATCAATATATTATATAAATTCAAATTATTTATACAATATGGACTTACTTGGCACTAAATTTACAAAATTGATACAAATATCAATTAATAGCTCTCAAATTTTACTTTGCCTTAAGTGGATCAACTAGGATCTCCTGATAATGATTTTCTATTTTTGATACTTGTACTTAACATATAATCCCTACTTGACTAAAAGAAGAATTATTTAATTGATAAAGAATTTATATAGGGTATGAGTTTTATAAAATTATAATATATAACCATATTAAAATTAAGTTTATGTATGATTCTTAAGGAAATTTAGAAACATACCAAGGACCATATACCTTAAATTTAACAAGCCATCCAAGATTCTAAATGGTTTTAATGAAACTAAATTTCTGGTGTTGTGTATTGATGAGGTTGAAAAACATAGGAAGTGATGCATTGAAAGCATTCACTTGCACAAAATTGAAAAGAAGAGTAATAAAAGGAGCCAAAATGAGCAACATTAGGCTAAAAAGAAAACAAGAGTAATAATAAAGATGTTAAAGAAATTTTTTCTACTATAAGACTTTTACAAAGAAAAAGAAGAAAAAGAGGAGAATACAAGTATAACACTCAAGGTAAAAGTGGTAAAAGAAGATGCTTAAAGGATACCATATAGCCAAAACATACTCCTCTACAAGTAAATGAACTCATACACGTAGTTATTCAGTTTAATTAGTTGATAATTGATCCTCATATTATTTCAATAGTGAGATTATGTTCTTAATGAGTAGATTTGCAATGTCTTTCATCGTAATCAATGTCTAAATGAATTGAGATTATTCTATTTCCTTTCTAAATGGATTCATTTCTATGAGAAGATTTGCAACAAGTATCATTATCATAAGAGTGTCCATTGAGATTGTATGGAATGGACAAAGGTCTTATATTAAGATTTTAAACTTCTCAATAAGCAAGTAAAGCATTAATCATCCATCATCAAAAGACTTTATTAATTGCTATTGACTGGTTTAATTTAACACAAGCTTATGACACTACTTATAATAGATTGTCTTAATTGCACTTGCATTGTGTAGTTCTTTGTGTAGACATATTTAACATATACAATGTTAATTTTGGTCAAGTTTACTCAAGCATCTAAAATAGTTGTGAAGCTCCAAATAACGCATATATTTTTCTATTCTACCATATTTTTTAGTATAGCTAGAGCAATATCATTCCTCTCATCTCAACATTTACACTTATGGTGTTATTACATTGAATGCTAATATAAAAAGCACTTCTACTATGTGCTCTTCTATGTACCTGATTTTACCAAAGGCACAAGTTGTGCCTTTAGCCTTTTGGGATTTCTATCAAATTGTCAAGTAAAATTTTCACTTCCCAAAATAGTTGGCAACTATTTAAGAGTTGTGTATATGTATTTCTGGGTACTATTGCTATATTTTAATTGAAGAAATGAAATAAGATGACTATGCATAGCTTTTGGAATTATATTTAATGATGTAGAAGCTGAATGTACAAAACAAACAATAGTTATTTCTTCTAATCTAAAATCCATTGTATGATCAGATTTCTTTAACTTTAAATTATTTGGCTTAGTATGGGAAGTCAATTATTCATGTAGTTTTTGTTCTTTGTGTGAAGTATTTATGATCATGTTATAATTGAAGATTAACACTCTAATACCATGTTAGGTTTGTGCTATTTCACAAGAATAATAATAGACAAGATATGCAACTAAGAGATATTTTGATAAATCCAATGAGATGAATGAAGAATAAGAAATAGGGAATCCTTGAGTATATTATACACTATGTCTCTATGACTATGACAAAAAAATATTTAGTACATCTAAGTTAGCATTGGTGGAGAATCCTTTGCTATAATAAGGTACTCTTACAAATAATAATAAATTTGATATGTGGATTTACATGTTAATACAAAATGAAGAGAAATGGGATGTGGAGCATATTGCACAAGGATAATTACATCAAGAAAAAACTAAGAATGAAATAAAAAATTGTTTTTTGAACTTAAATTCTTTTTTTTCATGATTTCAAGTAATTACTTATTTGAGGAGAGAATATGACAAAATATGAAACAAACCCACAAATTATTTTCTGATTGACTTAGCATAATGATGAAGCAATAATTTAATTCTTTTATAAGCCAATAATTAGGTATTTCCTTGTTCATAGAGGATCCTTGTAGAAGATTTCTTACGTATACAGAAGTGCAGATAAGATCAAAGTATTCATAATATGATCAGAAAATATATAGGTTTAATAAATATATGAAAAGTAGTTGATATTATGTAATATAATAGTTGACATTATGTAATTTTCATTCCATTTACAATGGACACACTTGCCATGGCTATTGCGGGACATGTTAAAGGATAGATGTCCATTGATAATGCCGGTATTACTTTTTAATATCTTGATGTATAAATTGAAATTCCGGTATAATTGAAAGCGGAACGGATAAATCTCTTGTAGTATGGTCAATGTCTAAACTGACTCTAATTATAATAAGTATGCCTAAATTTTCTTTTAAATTTTTTTCCTGTACATATGTAACTTCCTAAGAATATAAAGTATTAATTGGATTATTATATGCATCTTATTTAGAATCCCACAATATAATGCAAAGGACCTGTAAAGTTTGAACCTCCATCAAGCAAGCAATAACAGGGTTGACTTCCTATCGAAAAGATTTAAGCAATATTTGCAAGTGAATTATAAATCAGGCATCATTACCCGTTCATACATCACCCATTCTCTTCTAGGGACTTTTAGCGGTTGATACTCTCAACTCATACTGTCGTAAGGTGGGAACTCAATCTTCGATTCTTTCTACTTCTAATTATTATCTATTAGAATGGCTAGAACCAAGCACAGTAAGGACTCTAAACTGTGCCGTCATTGCGTTTCTTTCCCAAAAGTTTGATGATGAATCCGTAGATGGAGAGGAAAACAATCTGCTGTGATTTGACTTCGTTATTCTAACAAGATCAATCGGCAGACCACGTACTGTTTTGATGAATGTCGACAACTGTGAGGCTAATTCCATAATGAGACTTGTTCTACATCGTAAGTCAAGGCCATCATATCTTCTTAGGTGTTTGACAGAAACCGGGGTAGCACATAGGTCGATTTCCGTGGACAAGAAGATCGAATTTCGAACTTTCCCAGGCAATTAGTCAAGCGACAAGGTAGAATGGCAATAAGGATGGAAGACCCCATCATCAAGCTGTACAAGAAGAAAACCTAGTCAATGTAATTGATGTCAAATTAGTCATTGCATCGGATCATGGACGACATGAACTTGTAAAGCAAGCAGGTTGAATCTCAGGACTACGCTCCCAGTCTGAAGCGGGCGGATAAGTAGATCGGATCATGGACGACATGAACTCGTAAAGCAGGTTGAATGTCAAGGCTAAGCTACCAGCTCTGAAGGGAAAAGTGGATGTCAACTTCGTTTCCGTTCTGGATTTCCATTAAACAAACTTGAATCTCGCTCGTCGCATGTCGTCTGATCTTTTCTCCATCGCATGTTGTCAGGCACCTGCCCTTCGACCTGTATAAAGTCAATTCCACACTTCCTCGAGTTTCGGCTACGGTGACGGTTATCGAGGTCAAGATCGAATTCCGGATTGGATGTTTAGACGTTCAAAATATGTCTTCTTCCATCAAGCATTCACTGGAAAAGCATTTCATTCAAAGTCATGCTCTGTGAATGCTTCCAAATCTTGATCCTGACTATTGCACTCGAGACTGATTTGCTCCCATGGATGACTGTCCTTTACTGGCACCCAGGGACATTGAACCGGGAATGTCCATACCAATGCACGTTATATTGACAATATAGAGTGCCATCTTTCATTTGTGATAGATTTACACCTTCCTCACCGGATTTTGCTTTTCAGGCGTTAAAAACTGCCTCTAAGATTTATAGTTCTTTTGCACGAGAGTCAGTTATCTCTATAATAGAAGTACACCGTAATCGCCACTAGGCTCTCCATAGTCCGTACCTTACCTCTAGAGTATCGATGCATCGATCGCTTAAGGCTTCATCGACCATCCTTCGTGTTCTCTACGCGATCGCCTTTTTCTCTTAAGATTTCAATTGGCACTTAAGCACACGTCACCATTATTACACATTATTCGAGATGATAGGTGAGAGTCTCTTGAAAACTGATCTTATCTTAATAAGATGTAGGAAAGCATTGAAGAAAAAGAGCCAATATTCTATTCAAGATCTAATATGGAGTGATGGTATATTCTATAAAGCCTTAATCTTCTTTTGCATTTCGTCTTTGGGAGCAAATTTGCTTCGATATAAGGTAGATGGATTAGTACTGGTGCATATGAACTAGTCTAGTGACACTTAGTTTGGATAGTCTTAGCACTTGAAGTCACATTGACTTCTTGCATATTGCATTATTCGATTAGTATTACGGGAGTATCCCATGATACTAATTGATATAATTATCAGGTTTTGGTAAGGTACGATTCCTATCTTTTCTTTGCACTTGTTTCCAGTTTGCATCTCCAACATTTTTATCTTCGAATTTTTTCATCTTTCCATGTGGATATCTTTTATTCTCTGTATCCTCCTACATCAACACCTCCAAGTCCTACTATTTAACCAAATTCACTTTGACCATTCGGAGGTGCATTTTGAGAAGCAATCAAGTATGCCCTGACATTCATGAACATTCAAATAGAAACTCATACGTACGAGGGGTATTAGCATTCATCCAGCTACTCGCTACCTTGTGGGGCTCTCAAGAAGTAATTGTACTTTTGTGCAGGCTTGTAATGAAAGTTTGATTGCTTCCTCATCAAGTTTGGTGTTATGGGACTCATGAGACTCATAGAGTGCATTTTCTTTGTGTTTTTGTTGTCTATACATTCCACTTTGTATTTACTTCTTACCTTGATTTCCTTTCATTTTACATATGTTGCTCGCTTGCTTTTTCCATACGTATATGTTTAATCTGTTCCTAAGTAGGGGATCCAGAACCCATTGGATTACTTATTTAATGAACATCTTTTACTCCCATTACTCAAATATCAGCTTTCTTACATTGTTGAGCTCGTGTCTAGCCGCCTACCTAGTTTTGCAAAACACAAATGGCCCCTTACAGTAGACGGTAAGACAAGTAAGCAACTGCATATCAGCTTTCAATTTTGCACCCATTTTTGTTTACATCCACTTGCTCATTACATTTTCTTGATCTTTGCATCCACTTACTCATAATTGAATCAACATCCATTTGCTCTTTGCATCTATTGTAAGTTGTTAGGTAGTAGAGCTTCTCATTAGGAGTAGTTTTGGTTCTAGTTAATGATCGTTGATGCATTTACTTGCCTTTTAGATCCACTTGCCTCAGCTAAATACTCTATTGTATGCATCAGTTTTTGCCAACTTTTCTTTATTCTAGCTAATTCTAGTCAACATAAATCTAGTTTCTGGTAGGGAGTGATTTTGGTTAGTACCGGTTAATCGTTTGGACGTCTAGTTTACACTTGCTTCTAATGTTATTCAACTACACTTTCACCTATTGGAGGGTTTCAATTTAAAAAAGATAAGGAATGTTTATGGAAGCGACACTAGGGGTTTAAGAAATAGTTCTATCAAGTTCTGTATATTTTCATATAGATTATTATAAAGCGTTGACTAAATTGGTACATGGTGCGGTGGGAGGAAGAAAGAGTCCCACTACGGAGTTCTTTATTATTAGCAAAATCCATAAGAGGTGGTTCCTAGAAAATAAGGGATATGAAGTTTTCCATTGTCACACCATAATGCATTAATTACATATTAGGGTTAATAAAGTGTTTGGTTTAGGGTGAATATGGTCCATGTCGGTTGCCGCGCGGTGTAATGTGTTAATTTAGGATTAAATGAGATTTTTCTCATTGCTGCTTGTCCTTGCTTGTAGCCGCTCGATGGTGCATGTAGCTGCCATTGCCGCTGGTAGTTGCTCGATAATGTGTTAGTAATGTGTTAATTTAGGATTAAATGGGATTTTGCTCATCGCTGCTCGTTGTTGCTTGTCATTGCTCGTAGCTGCTTGTTGTTGCTCGTAGCCACCCGTAGCCGCTCGATGGTGCCCGAAGCTCGATGGTGCCGGAAGTCGCTCGTTGGTGATCAAAGCCGCTCGTTGCCAGTGGTAGTCACTTGATAGCGCCCATTGATTTTGCATCCAAATGTGTGCATGCATTGCAATCAGGTTTTTGCTAAATCTTTGTTGCCCTTTTGGAGTAAAATTCCTCAACCTCCAATTAATTTCTTGGTTGTAGCAAGACGATGCAAATCATTTTCCATAATTTGCATTATCTCCCTCACCGCACTAATCTATGGAAATGAACCAACACACCAATGCAAAACTACAAAACACACTGGTTTATTTTACTAAAAGGAGCATTTGTACATAGCATTTGCATTTGCAAATAGTGAATTTGAATTTGAATAGTTGAGAGCGGCATTTTTGATCCGCCAAAAAATTCATAAATCTCACTCTAAGAATCACACACCAAAAAATCATGGCAACTCTATCGAGAAATCACATCATCGAGAAGTCACATTTTTTACGATCATTTATTTCACCACGTATATCCTAAACATCCGTAATATAACGCGTGATTTTTACAAATGAATGGAAATTGCATGTAATATACTGTATAACAACTTACGAAGAGTTCATTTATTAGCACCTCATCTCCTTACAGAGTTCATTACAAATAGTGATGAAGTTTATTATTTATCCAGTAGACATCTGTCAAAACTATTTCTGAAACCCCCTACTGTCTATAAAAGTTTAGAGGAGATCCCCTAAAAGTTTTGATGTAACCCCATAAGATATCTTTTGAGGGACCCTTGAAAAAGGGAACTTGAAAGGAGAGGAGTTTGTCACCGGAAGGAGCATTTAGAAGCAGAGGAGGAGAAATTGACAGTTTGGAGGAGGGGAAAAGAGAGTGTGGGCTATACTATTTATTGGACAATCTGCATACTCAACGGTTTTGACTCTTGTCGCGATCGGCATAGTTTTGTAGAATGAAGAATTCACTGATAGGCCTTGGGGCATGTAAATTTCTCTACAACATGAAGCCAAATTTTGAAATAGATAGATATTTGTGAATATTCTGTAAAGATCTCCAAAAGTTGTAGGGATCACATTGAATCCCTTTTGATATCCACACAAGTGTACATGACCCTGAATTTCAATGAGGAATAGCAATCACTGTTTTTAGTCACATTTTCTTTCAATCATATTATGGATTCTTCTCATCATGAGTTCCGCATTCTTTTTGAATATGTGTCGTTGTCTCACGATTCGTTGTTGCACGAAAAACTGGACTCCAATCTGCTATTTGTCAAATTACGACTTGCTTTTATCATCACTTTCATGTGAACAAAAATTTCATGATTAGTTTTGGTCGTTGGTTCTCCAACTGTGTGATCAATTGTCCAATTTACATGGTGAAGTAATCTGATTTCAAGTTGACATTTTCTTTGAGAAATGAATAACTAGGCCTTCGGTATCATGCTAGAAACATGACTATCATGTTCTGTCGCCGACATTTGCAGTAACCAACGTTGTGTACAACAATTGAGTATATTGAGTATAGTTTTCTTTGTTCTGAGCCAGGATTTTCTGATCTCAAATACAGGATTTGTGCAGCGTTTCACTTTCTGAATTTTAAATGTTGTTGGTCAGCTGGTAGCTACATGTTCTTCAAGGTATAGCTTAAATTTTTGTAATTGTTTACTTCCCTCTTTCTTACTATCTTGTGATTCAAGTTACGTGTGTGCATCGGTCACCACCAAGTCTGTTTTGTTCAATTCTGGTGCATGTTCTGCAAGATATAGCTGAAATTTTTGTAATTGTGTGCTTGCCTCTTTCCTACTGTCTTGTGATTCAAGTTCCGTGCGTGCATCGATCACCACCAGGTCTGTTCTGTTCAATCTGGTACTTGTCCTTTGACTCAATTCGTAATCATTGACAAATCAAGTATGGTGCTTGATTCAAAAGTAGGAAAGCACGAAACACTTTAACTTTGGCATTTTGGGGAGATATAGACACTCCTGGGATAGAAGATACCAAAGAAATCGACCAAGATAAATCAAACATGAAGAATGTCCTCACATACATTTTTTCATAAGATAATATCAATGCTATCTGTATCCTGCTCAAGCCAAACAAGACAAGATTGACCACATCTCTCAAGCATTATATCATGGAGTTCTTTTTATAATTGGACAAGGATGCTACTAAGTATAGTGTTCTGCTTTACAAATGCTAGAGGCATGATGTACCGTCCTAGAGCAACCAAAAAACTTCTTGATATGTTACTACATGAGATAAACAGTGAGATGGAAGATACTAGTGTTCTCAAACTAAACAAGGATATTGTTTTGTTAGCAAGTCGATCATATTTCTGCCATGTTGTCAGAATGGAGCTAGTCTCAACGAGGAAGACTCTATAAGGGTAGTTGGAAGCAACAAGCGGAAGAGTCTAGCCGGTTGATTAACCATATTGCATCTCTTCAGCCTCATCCCTTTGAGAAGATCTTGTCACTCAACAGCTTCAAGGATATTGCTATGTTGACGTAAGCACCTCTTGCCACAAATGTCATAAACAATAAAAGAAAACTCCAAGCTCATACAAGAGAGAAAAGTCATGGTTGAACAAAACAGTGCATCTTACGAATAGAGTAAGAAAGTGCTCATGATACCTCGTGTCGCGATAAGAACACCTTATCAATCAAGATCTTGTAAGGGAGAGATATGTCATGATCTCTATTTGTTTGAGACCATGAGAGTTTCAACTATTGACAAAGTGATTGTAAGATGGACATTGCGCATTTACATTAAGAGGGGTATGAAAGAATGTGGTTGCAAGTACAATACTAAAGGCATATCAGAAGGAACAAAGAAAAATATGAGCACCGCTATCAAGAGTTAAATCCAAAAGTAAACAGCTTGACCAAGCAACTACAGCCAATGAAATCTGCAAGGTTGAACTATAGGTTCTCAACGGAAGACTATACCAACTAAGACGTAAGAGTAACCAAACAATCGAATTGATGATTCTAAATGGAATGTGAATGCACCCGGCACGCAGGGAGGAGAGGAAAAATTGATGCAAGAAATTGAGGTAAAGAGTAAAGGAAGAATTCATGCAAGAATTGAATGGCAAATCAAGTCTCACCCACCAAAGAGTTTTGAGTGGGAGAATATACGAACAGAATCGTCTCATATGAGACACATGTACAAATTCACGTTCAAATTATACTTCATGTTATTGATACTTTACGGACGATCCCATTTCAAATTATACTTAATGGTATTAAGACTTTACGGGAGATCCCATAGCCATTAGATCCTCGAGGTGACCCGTAGGATTTGACAATTTACGGGTGAAAACTATAATCAAAATCATACTTCCCCGTCATATCCAGAACCATCCCGTCATCTCCCGGAGCCATTTCCATCAAACGCCATAAAAAAGCATTATGGAGTTTGACACAACAAACCTCATAATATTTTTACCGGACCCTTAAACCGATATTTGAAACCCGCCTTGTTTCCACACCCTCTCACTTTCACGCTTTTGCAATGGACAATTCCTATGCTACTTGTGCAGACAAATTTGAACTTTAACGTCTCTTAACCTTTATGAGACCATCAGTTTCCTTCTAAGCAGAACTCATTAGCAGCTTATTGGCAAACGCTATTCTAAACTTTCATTTCTCCTGAAACCCTCAAAAAACTACCCTCGTCACCTCATTAGAAAAAGCTTTCCTTTATTCTCTAGAAAAATACATACACAGCTATCCCAATCTCAACAGCTATGGAGAGCTTTTGTCCGAGCTCGTGAGTAGAAAATTTATAAACTCATAGCCTTTGCAGTCACACCAATATATATATTTTGCTTCTCTTTCAACTTTGTATAAAGCATTTATTATTTTGTTTCTCGTATTTATGGTTATTTATTATTTATTGTTGTATTATTTATATAAAGAGGTTACGGTTTTTCGCTCAGAGCCCGTCTGTTACTCGCTCCACTCCCTCAAAACGATTTCTTGTACATAACCTCTCCCATTCTCGCGTACTCCTCGTATGCTACTTCTCGATACTTCCTTATCTTCTTGAAATTTTTTTCTCAACTTTTACCTCTTTCAATTGTACTTTTCTTCTCATTCGCACATTGCATTTTTGTTTGTTTGGCTTGTCATTGCAAAGTAATAATTCATACTCCTTCAAAGTTTTACCCTGCGCATCTTTTATCTTTCTTTGCTATGTTTCCTATTTTGCATCTTCTATGATTTTCATCTTTGCATTTTCTTTCATCTTTCTATCAAGACAAATTTCATCCTCTATACTTAATAACTTCTTCTCCAGAGCCTGCTACTCCCTGTACATCTTATTCGGTCACTCCTGAACAGCACTTTGGAAAGAATGGAGTTTGCACACACGGGCACACACGGGCATCCAAAAAAGAAACAAGAGTATTGACACTTGCACAACTGCTTTGGTACTTCATTGGGCGTTGATCAAATCCTGTATGCTTCTGCTTTAGGTTTATATAAAAGTCTCATCATTTCCTTCTAATGTTTAATGTTTCTGGACTCGTGCTCATAGAGCATGATGCGATGTACACTATTAATCAATCTGGCCATATTTTGCTCCGACCCAATATCCCAATATCTCTCCATTGTACGGCATGATGGGGGTCTTCCCATCCTTCGTGTTCTCTACTCGGTCGCCTTTCTCTATATCCCTCCACTTGTATAATGAGTTTCTCTTGTTTTCTCTTGGTTTAGTTTCTGTTCGGTAAACAAATCAACTTTCCTTTTTGCATGAAATATTACTACTGTTCACCATACATGTTACTCAAGGTATGCCCGAAATTTTGTTTTGAACCACTGATCTTATTGATAATCAAAAAATGCAATTAATTGTGTTCTATCTTCTGAAAATTTAGGTTCTTTTATCTCCTTTGTATTTACTTGCGTATTTCATATCATTTCAAGTCTGTATCTATAACAGACCTTCCCATTTGTGCGTGTTCCTTGCTTACATATCACAAATGCATCTCTCTTGCAATTTCCCCTGCTCGCGTATCACATATGCATACAAATTCCCTTCCTTACATCTCACATAAGCATGTGTCCGATTCACTCATTTAAAAGATTCTCCGTCTCCTTCCATGAACGGCTTGTATCCACATTAGTCACGCAATTTGTATCAAAGACAACCCTGTTTTCCAGGAATTTCACTTTCCAGTCCTAGCCGAAATGGGGATTCTACGTTCACAACTACCGCATGCAAAGACACAACGGAGATTTGCAGACCGGCTCCCTTCAGTTCAATGATGGCTTAAACAACCCTCACTTTTAGTGCGGACTGGCATGGCCACACAACCTAGTTTCTTTGCGACACCAGTCTGCAACCTCAATCTGGAGAACCTAATTTTGAATTTGGCGGATTAGTTGGGCAACAAATGCCCACGAACTGTAGTGACGTGTCCGCTCAAAGCAGATTTGCAAGCCACGAGGCAGTAATCAAGCCAAAAGTGTTGGCTGTGAAGTCGGGGAGAAGGGCCGGTTGTATTCGAAAGATTGAAGAAA
The DNA here is from genome assembly GCA_948567375.1 of Lunularia cruciata. Taxonomy (NCBI): domain Eukaryota; kingdom Viridiplantae; phylum Streptophyta; class Marchantiopsida; order Lunulariales; family Lunulariaceae; genus Lunularia; species Lunularia cruciata. The sequence goes on from OX419758.1 coordinate 31,387,645, forward strand.
AGATTGGCGTTGAACACTACGCTTCAAACGATGGACATATGCCGTGTCCAAAAGTTTAGAAGAAAAGACCTGTTGCCAAATTTGTGCCAATGAGCTAAAAAGGATAAAAATCATCGCATACGAGATATGGTTGCCAGTCTAAAGAGAGGCGCATATGATGTCCCGGTGTTTCAGATGCCGCCGACAACGTTAGACCAAAACGACAAGGAGGACTAGGGACTACAGAGTAACGACCTCGTGTTGAAAATATTACCAGACACAACTTACAGAGTACAATTCACATGAGAAACATTGTACTTACTATCACAGATAAGAAAACCATATCTACACTTCACGTAATGAGTTGGGACTATTTCTTAGGCTCCAAAAGAAGTCTCTGAAGCAACAATGACGAAATGTTGAGCGGCACCAGATTGAATGACTTGACTACCTACAGCTTTGTGCTTCTCTTCGTTCGAATCCCTGCTCTCTTAGCCACTGCAGCACATCCAAACTTACTACCCTGCAAGGATCGACTTATTATAAGAAGGCATGGCACTCAATAAACCACACTATGATGTTCGCGGGATGAATCGGTCGCTTAAATAGGTCAAGCCGCTCAATAAATGAGCTTTAATACGCTCAAAGTTGAGCAAAAATGATCAATTTCTTTTATGTCTAATCTTTGGTGCATATCAATAAGTAGAACAACGGACGAAATGGAGTATACTAGCTCTCATCGACATTCACATTAAAATGGCCCTCGTTTCCAGCCTGCATCAAAACAAACAACCGACCACCTAGATCAAAATCGAAGTATATCGAAATTTAAGTGCATGTAGGGCAGGTGGATAGATCTCTAATCCCAAATCAAATAAGAAAGATAGATACTTACTTGAGCCATGCTGCGATTGCGATTCCTCTGCTGAGTCCTGGCCTTGCTGATTACTGAATTTGGAGACATGTACAATCTCTGAAGAACGATGACATTATAACAGGTCACCGAATGACTTCTTTCACAACAAACAGCAGCAAAAAGAGCACGCTCAACAGTTTTAAATGTATAAGTAGACAGGTACAAACAATAATCTACCTCAGACTTTAAACAAAAACTTTGATATACCTTTTCCTTTGTGGAGAGAGTCTGACGCTTTTGCGCACGTGGCACGAAGTCAAAAATCTCATGAAGTAGTTCATTTTCCTGAGGCACATCACAGCAAGTTGAAAAGTCACATAAACATACGCATGTATTTCTACCTGCTGAAGGCGCAGTACCATCCAGTGCGCAGACGTTGATTTCTAAGATCAGAGAAAAATATCATTCATTCCACGTCAGACAATTGCCTGAAGAAAGGAGAAATTTTGATATGTCCATAGGTACCTGCATGTGGCGTTGAAACCCCTCAGCCAAAACCCTTCGCAAAGCATTGAGCTGAAATTCGACGGCCGCCGATTAGAGAGAGAAAATTGCGGGAAATAGACTTCTTTTAGACGGCTAGTTCCATTGCGAGGTGCGAAGGTCAAAAGTTTACACAAGATTCCAAGCTTAAACCTCAAATGGTTCCTACTAATACTACCATCGGATAAAATCCGAGCGTCGCCGATAAAATACCTGTATGGTTTGTGACCACGTGTTGATCCTTAAAACATCTCCACCAGGCAGTTTGACTGACAGTTCCCGGCAGTTACCGTCCTGCAACACATATTACCATTGTCCATTTTACTGATTAAATCAGAATGTTTATCCAACGAGAGAGCACATAAAAGTTTATGAATTATGGTCTGTGATACCAGCAAAATTTGCCTGCATGCAAACGCTGGTTGAGACGGGGGTTCAACCTATAATATGGAAAAAGCATCGTGAAATCAACTTCAAGGCATTCTTCCGGAGGAAAGGAGATAAACAGGAAATTAATCATAAGAGAAGCGGATGGGCTAAAAACCTCAATTGTATTCAGGAGGCCACGGAATGATGCACGCTGCGCATATCGCTCCTTCTTTGACTGCCCTTTACCACCCGCCTGCATTGATAGCGCCTTCATCTGCTCGACAACCTATAATACAAGACACAATTTCTGTAAAATCAGTTCTTCAAATATACTAATTTGGATCAAATAGATGGAGTGTATGGGTACGGAACAGTTCCGTTAGAACACGGTTCTATACCACGTGGGCAAGACATGAATTTGTGAATACCACATAGATGTCATTCACACATAAAGGTGACCTAGTTTTCCAGTTAGTTCATACCTGCAGACGAGGATTAGTGCTGTCAAGAGTAACCTTGATGACAAAGTGGAGGCTAATGTAGAATAGAGTGCGTCTTTTAAAGCATCTGTACCTGCAGACGAGGTTAAGTTGGAGCTAATGTTACCTCTAGAAATCATTGATTGACTCAGAGTCAGAGCGGTAGTAGCAGTAATCATGTCATCGCGTGCATACAAAGAAAGTAATATGCGTGCTAAACGTCCGGAACCCCAAGCGCTGAGTACGAGGACTGAAATTCATGTTTATGTGGAAGTGAGGCCATCAACACATAAAGTCAAAGAAGTAGCAAGACTTTCATAGGAAGTCTGCACGGAACACTAAACGACTTCATCAGTGCCCACCAGCGTGCAGAAGTATACAACTGTAGTTCCTGTACCTCTACGTTATGTCAGGGGCCTGAGTGTCCACGGCAAAAATATTTGAGTAGTGGGAGCAGAAGCCGTTAATGGAACGGGGGATCCAGGGCAAAGGTATATACAAAGTAACCAAGAGCCAACGCCACAAACGACGCTAGAAACTGACAAAAGATTAATCGGAACGAGCATTTGAAGGGGAAAATGTTGCTTGTAGGAGACCTATGAGTAATCAGTACCTTGAGTAAAACCGAAAATACGAAAAACAGGAATTCGGGCTTTACGACGTATATAGGGCAGACTATATATATGAAGAACGCCATTTTAGATTTTAGGTTGATATTTTGCTACTTTCATGGACTGCCTCACATACAACGCGTGGCTCCTACATACGTTACACATTACTTCTTTTCCTCTAGTAACGATCAACAACCTCGATACAGAAATGAGGTTACCACTATTCTTCTCTACCAATATCTGCAAGTCTTCGATATCTTTCTATATATTTAAGAAATGGAAACACATAATATATTCCTACATATTATATGATTGTTTGGAAACCGCACACTCTCCGTTCTAAACAAAAGTTATTAACCAACACTGACAACTGCACAAAATGTGGCATCCAAGAGTGTCCCAGGACAGCCTTAGAAGCCATATTTCTGCAACTGTGTGACAGCTGCATAAAAATTGCATACAGTCAAGAAAACACATAAAAAGGAGGGAAATGGAACGCAATAAATATCCGGATTTCAGCTCTTCAAAAGAAGCTAGACATGTGGTTTAACATGCCGTTAGGAGAGCGTGGGATACGGTACATGCCGAAGCAGGTCAATCGGTAGTCAGTCTCTCTTCACTCTGCCGTACGTACGTCAAATACAACGCAGGCATTAATAGTTTAATATCTGATGTGTTTAACTGTCTTCTGTCAACCATCAACGTCTGCCTGGAACCAAATTATTTGAAAAATGGGAGCAGTCGCCGTTCGCAGAACGGGGGATCCAAAAGCCACTTAGGACCAAACCTGAAACCAAGATGAATTTTGAAGATAACTGACGAGATCAATTATCAGAACTAAAATCCTAAGGCATACCTCTGCTTCCCTCGCCTCCAAAGCTTTGCCGCCTGCTCCAATCAGCTTATGTGTTGCTTGTGGTTTGGATGCTGCTAACACTGGAGTATCAGAATCAACATACTCTGCTTCTGATGAAGTGTCAACAAGAAGATGTTTGGTCGACTCGTACAATAAAGCAACTGCCTCCCCCGTCGCAGTTCGGACAGCCAAATCATCGTCTCTCAGCAAAGCAGAAAGCGTAGGAAGGCTCCTGAGAAGCGTCCAAAGCGAATGTCAACCCACATACGATAACCCATAGTTCTCGTCTTCTTCAGGTTATTCACTAGAGAACTGCAATCTGGAGAAACCCTAATGTGTGCAACTTCAGATCTTCCAAGCAAACATAGCTCTGAAGAAGCCGCACAAAGCAAGCAACTCAAAAGCAGGCCTTGAGTGTTTGTGAATTATACTATATGAGAAGACCACTTTGCAGAAGATAGGACGTCAAAGACCTACACTTCCCACTAGAAGATATTGAGAGTACTGGCTCCAGTCCCACTGGGTTGCTGAATGACGATGTTCCGGTCATCTCCACTACGATTACAACCTTACACGCGCTTCTATATTGCGTAACGAAATAGAGAATCCTTTGTAGACAACCCGGTTCAATACCCACGTCCGACATGGACTGACTCCGACAAATGACGGTAAACTAGTAAAGATCGTCATAACTATCAGTTACATAGATCGGTAAGCATGCATAGGCGCTTCCATATGTGGACATGATTCACCCCATGCGGATGTCAATCATCAAACATCGACATCAACCGGAGAAGGATCAAGGATGTCCACAGGAACTTACAATTCGACGTGGTGACTCGCTATTCGCGTGGCAGGAACCGTAGACAAAAGCAATGCCCAAGCTGACACCCCAGCTGCCTTGACTGCTCCAGAGGGGCGGTTTGTACCAAGAGTCTGTACATATCAAAATTGTTACTTCAGTAACAAAGTCTACAAAAAGCACATAATACACAATCTGCTCGGCATCTCAACTACGTAGCCACTAATTTGGTCAAAGGTGAAGTGCTTTTAAAAAGAACTAGTCAACAACTCTCAGACAAGAACTTGCCTGATCGGCGTGATGATTTCCTTTGTGGCTGCAGATTGGCCATATTGCAGTCATGGCGCTCTCGGTTGCTCCCATATCGGTACCACCAACGAATGATAGTATAGCCATAGTGTCTATTGCCTACAACAGTATATCATAATTTTCAAACATGGTTTTGTCATATACATAACGAAGTCCCGCGGGGCTTCCGTAAGAAAACGTTCGTTGAAGGTATCAGCTATTTGACAACTGGAGATTACATCAACCCTATCAGGTACCGAGCTTTAATCACTTATCGGATGTGCGAAGGATGTGCACTTACTGCAATGCGAGCTGTAGGGGCAGTGTCAAACTTGGCAACTTTCAGAAGATGAGGCCACGCTTCTGAAAGGATCTGTTGTGAAATGTTTCCAACTCCCGCTGTTAAGGACAGCAGACCTGCGTTGAGCAATGGCATGGTTGATTTCACAGGTCAGCCAACCGACCTTCGAGAAAGTTTGATCCAGACCTCAAAACCTAAATGTCACCTAGAAAGTCACCGCCGTATGGGAGGAAAGTATACCGAGTAAGCGCGATGCCAAAGCTCTTTCTAGGGCAGAGCCTTTCTTCACAGAATTTAGGCACAGATGCGAAAGCGTTTCGTACCTGGTCATCAGCTCACAGAACGTTAGAACTGACTGGTTTTGATAAGTTAGTGCTAGGTTTTAGGTACTCAGACGCTCCAGGAACTCCGAATTCGTATGTATCGACGACTCTACCAATAGCAAGGCAAGCAGAAGGGTGGATACAAGTTCCGGACTCTACAACATACTTCTCTTCAACAAACTCCACTAGCAAGTTGCTAGTGACAGCGCCAAGAAGACCTCGCAGTCCAGTCTCGCGCGTAGTAGACCTAGAATCAGATGACCAATCGCTGTCAATAAGAATCTGCAGTTTGCCCCAACCTAATGGTTTTGTCAGAACGACAACATCTCAACTCTAGATGTTACTGTTCTGATGTGATTCAGCCGAGTTAGATTAACTAAAACAAGAGAGACCTACATCTTATTTAAATTGGTGAAAGCATTTGTCACGAGATTTCCATGTGTGTAAGGATTCATGGTCGCCCCAAAGTTTCAAGAATCGTCATATTCTAATAACTTAACGAATAGTCTTACAAAACCTCCTCCAAATGCACACCAGTATCACAACCTGAACCAATACAAAAATTCAAACGCACCTCTTTTCATACAGAGCTTCGATGAAGCTATCCAATATAGTCCCTTCGTCCTGCTCCTCTTCAACTTCTTCTACACCACCACCGTAATCCATTGAGGATCCAGTGGAAGTCGTACTGAGGGTATCCTCATCCGTGTCGTCCCCTCTAATACTCCTACGCTGATTCCTAGCTGTTTATAATTACATTTCCCACATACTCATCTTAGTACGAAATTCTCAAACCCGTAAATTCTTGGGCAAGACACGCCAAACTGTTCCAAAATTGCGAAGAATTACAGAAGGAATGTTCGATGCTGAAAAGGACGACCGAGGATTGCGGCCATGACTTACATCTAGGCTGAACGGCTTACTATATGTCAACTTACGATCCGTAACCTACGGTGTTGGTGACTGCTTCCCAACATGTAGGAGGCCTTACAATGCACCAAACACTAATACGGAGGCTTCTCATATTATACATTTGATACCACACACGCATTTTCGCTCACTTCTAGCAAAATATTAACGTCCACTATAGTTGCAAACTATGATCCCTACAGAAGCCTTAGATACTCAAAAAACCGATGAAGACACTCTACGGTTGTCTGCAAGGGGAAGAAAACATCCACCAACTGTCTAAATTGAGACAACCAAGAAAAACCTCAATTTTCACCATAGGATGAATCAAGGGGTACAAAAACTACAGCATAGGTGTCATCTTCACACCAGAAGGCCCCGCTTCCCAGATAATGGTAATGCAGGAAGGAAATTTGATTTACAGGTTTGCACAAGTCAGTTTGGTAGGAAAAGTAGAACCCCTAGATGCCTTACAAGGAAAGTAAACCATAGGGACGGAAGCGAGACAAAGGAGGTCAACAACAAGACGAAAACAGTTCGAAAAGAAATAGCTCGTTAACTCGTTAACCCTAATTTGCGTCCAACCAAACTAATTGCACGATCCTCCATCGAAGTCAGCGTTAAGGAAAGCCGCCGAGTGCCCAAATTCTTCCAACAATTGAAACTTCTGTAACAACACTCCTAAAGAAGGCACAAATACAACACGATTTCGAACAACATCCTACAGCTGTTTCTTCCATCCCTTAAACTAAAACTAAAACACGTTTGCAGGCACGATTATACTCCAAAACAACACTATGAAGGAGACACTTACTTCTCCCCATTGCGCTTTCCTTCTCGGCCGCCGTGCGGCCGCTAAAGTTTGTAAAGAATCAGCACCACAATAACCAATTCCTTTCGAATTGTACTCACACAATTATGTACAAGGCCCTCTTTCCCGTGCATACTCCTCTCCTACTCCCCCACTAAAACCCCTGGAAATTACACAAATCTGTACACCGCATCCTAAGCTACTCAAATCAGTCGGCCTGATTGCTGCCATGCTTCCAATTTTCGATACTAAAACGGCCTAGAACAATTTTACGCTCAGAACATCGACAGAAACACCACTTCTCCGAAGAACAGACGACGACGAGAAAACTAGCGATAAATCAAGGAACACTGAGGAAAGACCAAGAGATGGTGTGCAAGAGCTTTTACATATGAGAGGCGGACTTCCCAAGTAATATTCTAATATCCGCTATTATTAAAATTTCCTAATAATTTAATTTCCTATTTCCTATGCCCGAATCTGTTTAACATCCAAACAACATGCCCCACTCGTTCATCTTTCCCCCGTCTAGATCTGGATCTACGGACAGGAGAGCTTCATCTTGAAGGCGTAGTGTCTGAGGAGATTGAGTCTGATGCTTGTCGTCTCTCGTCGGATTTAGGATCCACGGCCGACTGTGGCTACCGGCTGGAGTAGGTTGCTTCTGAAAAGTTTGTGTCAGTCCCCGACTCAAGGCGCCACGTTTCATTGCCACGTGGGAGCGTGAGCCGCTCAAGGCCACTTATTCTTGTCGTAGATTCAGTGATTCCCCGCGGCTTTGCATTTGCGTGTCGTTTCTGGAATGAGGCAGCGGGAAAGTGCACCTGAAGCGAAGGGGGAGTATGGACCACGATTTGCGTGCGAGAAACTGGGCCGAACAGAGTGGTTTTAGGCTATATTAGCCTAAATCAGAAGGGTAGGATTAAGATAATTACTTAACAAATCATTGCATTACGGACTTGTGGACGGTGTCTCCTCTGCCTCACGGGTCCACAACTTCTGGAGGAAGTCTTAGCTCTTTCTGTACCTCGACTCGGTTGACACCTCTTCCTGCTACAGTAGGCTTCCTCAACTACAGCGGCCAGTTCCCCGCCTACCCAAGCCGGTTAATAGCTTCTCCCCTGCAATATACATTCCGGCTGTATGTTCGCTAATCTCATTCTTGGATGATGGATTCACGTTCGAACTTCTCCAATATAATTTCTCAGCCGTCGTTTGGTTCTTCAAACATAGTAATGTAAATCTACGTAATGTCAAGTGACAGCACTTGTAAGTAAAGACTTCGTGCTCTTAAGATGCTTAATCAATCGCCTAGCACATTTATGTGCACAGCCTTAACTTTACAAAACTCATAGCAGTGTGAGTTGCCAGCCCAATCAGATGGTAGAAGAAGGATCTTATGGATTCTTTTGTGATCTTGATCATATACCAAGATCTAGATGCTATCATGTCGTATGATGCTGCCTCGATACCCCAAATAACCTGCGGGAGTTCTCTGGCTCAGGGTACTACATCACAGTAATTCCCGTCACGATTTCGTTGGCTTCTTGGGAGTTCAAAACCTAGAATCCTTACTCCAACACATTTTATAAGATATAAGTGAAAGTCAGCATGTCTACCTTGAACCTTGTCACTAGCAAAAACATTAATAGAATCTACAGACTCCTCCCAGTCCTTAATATGGAGCGCTCGATCTCGCGTTAATTTCATGGTTCTAGAATGGGGAGTTTCACTTTAAGGTTATCGATGTCCGTAATAAATTCACGGGATTTCCCGTAGATGGCTTGGGGGGCGCCATCTAGATTTTACGGGAAGTTTTCCCGTAGCCTTCTAAATGTTAACGGGTCATGGGATGTGTGAGTAGGATACCCAGATTTTACGGGAAGTAGTTCCATAGTTCTCTAAAACGTTAATGTGTCATTTCTTTAATTATTTATTTATGAGATACGGGAAGACCCTAGTCCATGATGATAAAAAGACCAAATCGAAATTTACAATACAGAATAAAATATTCAAACCCTAATATTGCATGATTCCATTCGTAAATAACCCTGTCTCGGTTTATAGAACCTCCTGTATAAATTGACCGGAGGGAGGCTTACGAGATCAACCTACCTCCCGTATTTTCCAAAATTGAAACCCCCTAATGTCTTAAAGGACAAGTTGAGACACAAGGAGGTAGAGTAGAGAATCAGTTCCATGCGTTTCTTTTTGGCTTGTGGAACAAGGACAACTTACCTAAACTTGTTATCTAACTTACCTTTTTTCTCTCTCTCCCTTGTACGGCTTGATGGGGTCTTCCCATCTTCGTTTTTTCTACGCGGTCGCCTTCACTCTACGTAACAAATCCTATGGAATGTCAACATACACGTCAACAGGAACGTGTCTTATAAACTCTTCCTTTCTTTGAAAGAGGTGTGGAGTAGAAGGACATCTTCTTTCCTCACGTACTCTTCATTTCAATCGTGGGTTCCAGAGTACCGAATTGGACTAGGTTTGCTTCAATGTCTTCTCGTAATATGGAGATGAATGATCCACATTGAAAGTACTCGGTTGTCATCTAAATTCACCTTTCTGCGTTTTAAAGAAAAACAATTAAAATTCGTTGACTTGGTTCACGAACTGTACAAGAGACCACGTAGCTTATGCATTGAGTATCCTGCGCCAAAACCCAACAAAACGGCCGCTAGACCTGGTTAAAGTCGCTGATCGGACTCAACTTGTGAAAGTGAAAATCGTGCAGACATTGATGAGTTACGTAGCGGCTAAGGCGAATGTCCGTATATAGAATAAAACGTTGTAAGCTAAAAACCGTCTGGTCCCAAGTTGCTAGCTAGAGTGATCCAGGAACAAACGGGGTTGCTGCGCCGAAGAACAGGATAAGAGGTTTCATTCTTTTTCTCAAATGCGACTGCGTGTGCGTGTGAAGGCGGGAAGACCTCGTCAAACCTCGTACAAGGAAAAGCCCACGAGTGTAAACTGGGGCTAAGCACCAATAGTAGTATCGGTAAGAGAGGTCATTGGGAAGTCTCTGATTAGTTTATTCCAGAACCGAAATAATTTAATGGATGGACCGCCGGACCCATTAAATTTGTAAGGACTATCCATACAATCCTTTATGGATTTTTACAAGTATGGAAAAAGTACAAGGGGATTCAATTCCAAAATTTATAGATAATTTTACGCGTACTAGTCAGAAGGTGTAAAATTAGTTTACAAGTACAGTAAAACAAACAAAGAAAGAATTTCAAATTAACATAGTCGTAAAATGTTGAGGGGCAATAACTTTTTTCGTGTTATCATTTCCGCCGAAATTTTTCCCTACAGATTCTACAGGTTGCCCGTAATGCCAAGAAATTTTGAGGATCACAAAAAAAGTGACATGTTAAAGTTTACATACGTAACCGCATAAAATTCATGTAGTCACCATCGTGCACCCTTACGTGTTTACAGATTTTTCTTAAAAGAAATTTAGAAATCACTATTGGGCCAAAAAGACTTTATTGAAACGCCTTTTTGGCTCCCTTGTAAAACCCCGTAAAAGACTTTATTGAAACGCCTTTTTGGCTCCCTTGTAAAAACCCCGTAAAAATTTAGATGACTGCTCCAGAAAATATTTACGAGCAAAGTGCGGTGGGGTACATTATCAAATTGACAGGTGACCACCCATTGCCATAAATAATTTACAGGATCTCAACCCATAAATTTTTGCTCTTAATCATAACCCACAATTAACTGGTAGCACCCTTAATTATAATCACTTGTCCTTCAGCGTAATTATTGTTTCTGTGCTAATTAATTAGTGTTTTGGTTTTCCCTATGCATGGTTGGAGCACATCTTGGAGTGGAGTATATTTGAAGTAGTCAACTTTGAGTGCAAACTCTCAACTCGTAGGCCGCATGATGGGACATGATCGATAGCAAGAAGAAATGGATGTGAAAATGGGTCGATTTGGGTGGAAATAACATATGTGCTATCAAATGATAAATTGCAACTAGTTATATTTTGATATGAATCTCTCTCTATAAGCACTTTGTATAAATTGCCATAAGTTTTAGCGTGTTATGGTGAGTGTTTTCAAAGCATATCATCGCTTAAGTTTTGTACTTGTCTTCAAGGGAGAATGAGTGCAAGGGGTTCAATTTGGAAAGGTGTCCAAAGGGAGGAATTTAAGACCCATCAGACCAGTAGCACGACAAGGCGATGGTAAGGCATTGAATTTAAGAAATGTGGCCATGGAGTAGAGGGATCGAGAGTGATAGATGATTTATCATTTAGAGAGACAAATAGATCAAAGAGCGAGCAAAAAGAGAGGAGAGAGTTGAGGAAGTAAAGGTAAGGAGAGTGCAAAACGAGCTAGAGAAAAATTGGAGGCTAGAAAAAGGAGAGGAAAGAGTTGAGGAAGTCAAGGGAAAGAGAGGATTACAAGAAAAGCTTTGTTGAGCAAAAAGACAAGGAAGTCACAATAAAGCTAGAGTCATGATAAAAGCTATTTGCTCAAGTAAGGGAAGGGCATGGAGAGAAATGCCATGATTGACTACTTACATTTGGATACTATTGAGTGCCCCAAGAGAAACCTATTGATGAGAACAAAATGTAAGGATAACATTTTGATTGTGTGAAAAAAAATTTTGAGAGTTGATGATAAAAACAAACAAGAGTGGGGCAAGAGAAATCTATTGAGTGGGATGATGAGAAAAGCAATGTATCATGATAGCATTTTTTGTGAATTTTGTTGTTTGAGTGATTGACAAAAAAAATCTGATAATTTGAATTTGTAAGGAGATCTAGATTAGAAAAAGAGTGAAGACCAAATATTGAGGGTATTCTAATAGTAAGGATAGTTAGAGGATAGCAAAGCATCTTATTAGTACAAGATAGGAAAGTGTTGACCAATACATGAGCATCAAAAGGTTGAGAATACACTTAAGAAATGTGTGGAGATGAGCCTTGAGAGACAAGAATACACTTAAAAAAATATGTAGTACCTCAAGAGTAGGAGAGTGGAGGGTCTGATAGGAAAGAGTGATGAAACAAGCAACATGAATGATGAATGTTGAGGGTCTATTGAAAAATGTTGATGACCAAAGGATATCCACCCAAGCAAGAAGAAGAGATATCCATCTTACAGTGTCAAGAACATCAAATCTGCATCATAATTGCCCATTTCCATAACAATTTTTGGCTTGGAGAGAAGAATAGATATTCATCTTATAGTATCAAGAAGTTTCAAAATAGAGGAGTATCAGGTCGCTTACCCTTAAAGCTTCAACAAATTGACTGAGGGTGCTCTAGAAGAGCTTCAATTTGAGAGTGTTGAAGAGATTATTGAGGAGATTGTTCCATAAGAGCTTAAGAGCTTGAGAACACTGCCTAAAATTAAGAGTGTTGAGGAGCATCAAAGAAGGACACACAATATGCCTTAGGTGAGCATACGGGAGGAGTTGAGTAAGGAAAGCATGTGGCATACACTCTTGGAATGGCAAGGTGAGATTGAAATAGGAGAGTGACACTAAAAGTGAAAGCGGAGTTGTTGGGGATTGTTGTGGATTGAAGTGGATTGTTGAAATTTGATGATGAATTTGTGTAATACTCCAAGGACAAGAGAAATCTTGGAAAGAGATACAAGAGAGAAAACACAGATTTCAAACTCAATCCTTTGATGCCCCAAGGGAGCACCTTCTCTTTAATATATAGCCAAGAAGGATCTCCTCCAATGAAGCTCTGCCACAAGATTAGATACATGGATAGGTGACCAGTCATCAAGCTCCACCCTTAGATTATTTGCTTGGATGGGTGATATGTCGGTCTTTGTCCCATCTGGTTGGTCAAACAAGCTTTGACTAGAGAGAATCTTTTAGGGAATCTTCTTGTAGGAACCTTAGACTCATGTGGGTGAGATACCGTTGGAAAGCTTTCAGTGAGACAAATCAAGGAGGTGGAAAAAGGCTAACCTTTTCTTTGTTGGGGGGAGGATGAGCACATTTTTGAGGCCTAATTCATTTGTTTAGGTCTCCAAAATTGCCTCAAGTTTTTAGGCCTATTTTGGCTTCTGCCCTATTAGTAGAAGTGCTCTTTTGGTGATACCTCTATATGATCTTCATCCTTCATCATGTGTAACATCCTTCTAGATGTCACCACCCCAAGTTTCACCTCTAGATCATATGCCTAGCTATTGATTCTAAAGTTTCCAAGCATGTTTTGGTTTTTGGCCTATTAGTAGAAGTACTCTTTTGGTGATACCTCTAGCTTATCTACTTAGTCCATTATTTATAACATCCTTCCAGATGTTACCAAACCAAATTTCATCTATAGATCATCTGTCTAGCTATTGGTATTACAATTTGTGGAAGAGGAGGAATGTTGTTTGGAATATTTTAGCATGGAGGAATGGAATTTGCTTTTAAGATAATGGGATTTTGAAAATTCACCTCAATATTTGGAGGATCAAGTATACATTGGATGCCAAAGTGGGTTGGGTTTGTGTCCATGTTATTCAGGAATTTAGATCCACTCCCCTTTAGGTAGTTGATGCAATTGGATGTGATGTCTTTTTATACTTTGTTGGAGCGTGTGAAAGATCATCAGGTTTTTAAAAAGAATATGGCAAGGTAAGCAAACCCTAGTCTACATCAAGCTTGTAGTAGCTCTTGATAGGTTTTGTCACAGTGGGAATGGTGCATGTATAGCACAAGTGACCAATTTAGGGAGTATTAGCTTTGGCTCCACCACAAGTTTCACTACAAAGGGTGATCATTGATATTGTAGCTAATATGGGGAAAGAGGTAGCATTGTTCAATAGAGAGGAAGTGATCAATAAACTTGATTAGTGCTACATAAACCATGCTGATTCCAAGCAAATTCACACTTCAAACAAGAATATGTGGTTCACCTCTGTGTGAGGCTACATCCACGGTAAGCATCAAGAAGGCCTTTACTGACTCAAGGTCCTATCCTTTTACTAGTCCAGTCCTATGATAGTTTTACAGTCCATACTCCCCACGACCTGCAAGAGAGCAAACCTCACCAAAATACCCAGAACCCTAAGGCATATCAGTCAAAACCTAACAAACTCCCCCTTGACTCTTGTCTTGGGGTTAGTAACCTTGCAACAATTAATCACTCAGTAGGAAGTTCTAGACAGACAATCAATTACTTGACCCCTCCTTTAAACTAGGATAAACAAGAACTTATAACCGTAGCCCATATAGGGATAAAATAACAAAAACAGCCAAGGTCACCTCCAATGTTAGGTCATCCTACTCATGCTCCACTTGCACAACCTGCAGGGTAGCACGATGCCTAGAGAAACTTTCTAAAGGTATGACTTTGGTAAAGGCATCAGCCGGGCTGAGCTTACCATCAATCTTGACTAGATCAAGCATTTTCTCAGACACATCTTGCCTAAGAAAGTGATATCTGATGTCTATATGCTTAACCCTACTGTCCATCACCTGATTTTCAGCTAGGTATAAAGCACTTTGACTGTCACAATGAAGCATTACAGTACCATGTGTTAGCCCCATCTCAACAACAAGTTTTTCCAACCAAATTGCTTCCTTCGCTGCTTCCGCTGCTGCCATACTCCGCTTCTGTATTAGATTGTGCAACACACTTCTGCAAGATAGATCTCCAACTAATGCACCCACCACCAAGTGTGAATACATACCTTGTTGTTGGCCTCTGCTTGTCTAGATCTTGTCCATAATCAGCATCTACATATCCATCCAGTGATGTGGCATTCATTGATCTTCCGTCAAATAAGAGCCCATAGTCTAGTGTACCTATCAAATACCTAAAAATCCACTTAATTGCTTCCCAATGTGTCCTTCCTGGACTTGACATATACATGCACACCTTACCCATTGCTAGGGAAAGATCAGGTCTAGTGCAAGTCATAAAGTACATGAGACTCCCAACAGCCTTCTCATAAGGAATGTTAGCCATTAAACTCTTCTCCACATCATCTGTAGGACAACATGCCGATGAAAGCTTGAAATGAGAAGCTAGAGGAGTACTTACTGGTTTACAGTTCTCCATGTTGAACCTAGCAAGTACCTTCTTAGCATACTCACCCTATGTCAACCACAACTAACCAGTGCCCAAGTTCCTCTTGATCTCCATGCCTAATATCCTTGTGGCCAACCCTAGATCCTTCATCCTGAACTTTGAACTCAAGAGTGCCTTGAGCTTGTTCACATCAGATCTATCCTTGGCAGCTATCAACATGTCATCCACATATAGCACAAGAATAATAAAACCGAAGGTCTTATTACTCACTGGTTTCATGTACACACAAGGATCAAATAAACTCCTATTGAAACCTTGAGCATGCATAAACACATCAAACCTCTTATTCCATTGGCGATGTGCTTGCTTCAATCCATACAAGGACTTCAGCAATCTGCATACCTTGTCTTCTTGGCCATTCTTCACAAATCCCACAGGTTGTCTCATGGAGATCCTCTCATCCAAGGTACCATGGAGAAACACCGTGACAACATCCATTTGATCTAAAGTAAGACCAAATAATGCAACAAGCATACATAACATATGGATTGTGGAATACTTTGCAATATGAGAAAAGACCTCATTGTATTCCACCCCCTTCTCTTCAATGAACTCCTTGTCTACCAACCTAGTCTTGTAGATCTTTGATCCCTCCTTAGGACCCTCTTTCAACTTGTAGATCCACTTGCAATCTATCACTTGTTGATCCTTAGGTAACCTAACTAGCTCCCATGTCTTGTTATCCCTCAAGGATTCCATCTCCCTCTCCATAGAACCAAACCACTCATCCTTTTCACTAGAAGAACATGCTTCCTTGTAGGATGAGGGTTCACCTTCTTCCAAGACCAGAGCACAAGCATCATCCCCAAAAGTCAAGTCATCATCCAACAACTTTGTTGAATCAATCCGCATACCATATCTGATTGGAGCTCGACTAGCATGCCTTGATAACCTCCTAGATGAACTCTCTGCTTGATCTCCATGTGTAGGTCCAATGTGAGACTGACTTAGCACATTTTGTTGCTCATCAGCAAATACTTGCTCCATTTGTTCTTGCTCCTCAAGAACTTGCTCTGCTACAAGAGCACCTCCTTCCTCTTCATCACTTAAGTGATAAATCTCCCCCTCAACTAGATCTAAGGTGGAGACTTGCCTTTTTCAATGTAGGGAGCCTGAGCATTCTCCTCCTCCTTGAATGATATGGATTCATTAAAGGAAACATCCCTACTTACCACAACCTTACACATTATTGGATCCCATAACCTATAAGCTTTCACTCCACTTGCATAGCTAAGAAAAACACATTTCTTTGACTTAGCATCCAACTTGTACCTCTCTTCCTTAGGTGTGAGTGAATATGCATCACAACCAAATATCTTCAATCTACCATAATCAACTGGTTGCTTATGCCTCAACTCATATGGTGTCTTGAAGTTGATTGTACTAGATGGAGAAATATTTACCACATATTTCTTTGTGTTGATAGCTTCTGCCCAAAACTCATGTGGCAACTTTGATTCACTCAACATACTCTACGCATGTTCCAACAATGTTTGGTTGAGCCGCTCAGCAACACCGTTCTACTGCGGAGTGTAACTATGGTAAGGTGGCAAGTTATCCCCTATTTTGTGTAGTATGCCTGAAACTCTCTAGAGACATACTCCCCGCCATTGTCTGATCTTAGACACCTCACCTTCTCCCCAATCTGAGTCTCCACTTGGGTCTTCCACTTCTTGAAAGTGGCAAAGACTTCAGACTTGTGGTGCATGAAATAAATCCACACAAACCTTGAGTAATCGTCAATAAATGTTACATAGTAAACTTTTCCAGAGTGTGAGGGTGTAGGAGATGGTCCACACACATCACTATGTACATAGTCGAGTAGATCCTTGGAATTATGGGTCCCCACTCCAAAAACAGATCTATTTTGTTTTCCAAAGATGCAATGCTCACAAAAATCCAACTTCACAGTCTTCAAGCAAGATAGCAAGCCATTTCTTTTCAAGACAGCCAAACCCTTCTCACTCAAATGACCTAGCCGTGAATGCCACACAGTCGTCATCCCATCCTGAGACCTGGTTACATTGGCTTCTCCGCACACTGTAGTGCCCTCTAATACATATAGATTCTTTTGAAAGTTACCTTGCAAGATAACCTTTCCACCAAAAGTGACTCGAAGTACCCTATCACCAACACTCCATTGATGACCTTTGGCATGCAATACTCCAAGGGAAATTAGGTTCTTCTTCATGTCAAGTATGAACCAAACATCATTAAACTTCCGCATAGCTCAATCAAACATTTGAATCCTCATGGATCCAATACCTTCAATCCGACAAGGTTGATCATTCCACATCAGAATTGAACCATTCAATGTTGAAAATGAATAGAAGAACTCCTTGATATAGCATATATGGTACGAGCAAGCATAATCTAGGATCCACTCATCATTGATACTGGGAGATGAGGCACAAAGGGCATACCCACAATGTCACAAATCATACTGACCATCCAACAGATCAGTATCCTCCTCAACATAATCTATGTTTGCTGAAGAGCCCCCATCTACCTTTCCTTTGCCCTAAGCTTTGCACTCCTTCTTCATATGGCCTACTTTGCCACATCCCCAACAAGTCACCTATTTCCTTGCCTCTTGACTTAGACATGGACCTGTCCTTGCTTTTCCCCTTATCACCATCACTAGTCCTCCATTGAGGTCTCCTCTATTAGATAACCAAGGCATTGCCATGAGTAGAAGATGACATTGAGGTTGCAACAAGTTTTTGTTGCAAGTCATCTGTAAGTAGAGCTGCAATCACCTCTTCAAAGGTCATGGTCTTTTTCTCATAGTGCAATAACACTTGTGAAGGTGACTGATAGGATGGTGGCAAGGATTCCAACAAGTGCAACGCCTTTCTCTACTCATTCAAGTCCTCTCCCAAGTTTGTCAAGTCTACTATTAGGTCACAAAATGCATCCACATGGTCTTTGATGTTGGTTCCTGGTTTCATCTTGAATGTGATTAGTTTGAGATTGGTGTACAATCTATTTGACAATTCATTTTGATGATACTTGCCCTATAGTGCATCAAACAAGGAGGTACAATCAGAATGCTCCCCCACTTTCTTGATCACATGGGGCTGAAGGGCAGCAAAACAGTATTCACAGCTTGCTCTTGCATATCATCCTAATCACTTTGTCTCACATCCTCAAGTTTCTCCCTCAAGAGCCTACCCAAACTAGTTGCACTCAAAACTCCTTTCACCTGCTTGTAAAAAACCAAGACTGAGGAGAGAAATAAGAGAATTGAAACTCACATTGAGACACTTGAATGAGGGAAAACTCCAAATGCCTAGCATGAGCTTTGGCTTTGGTATTTATAGTTAGCATACAAGGCCCTTGAGAAGCTTCTCAAGAAGCTTCCTCAAGCTGCTTTCTTAGAGTGCAAGCCAAATTAACTAGGAAGCTTCTCAAGAAGCTTCCTTCTAGAAGTCGCCTACTTGACGTGCAAGCTAAGCTAGTTGGAAGCTTCTAGAAGCTTCCTTCTAAAGGCTATTTACTTGCGGTGCAAACTAAGCTAGTCGGGAAGTTTCCCAAGAAGCTTCCTAGATACTTCCGGAATATTATGGGCTAATTTGTCTTATGTGCTACTTCATAAGTCCAACTAACTTCGTTGCTAAACTCCATATTGTTACATCTTCCCCCACCGCTAGTTGGTGAAGTCTTGTCGCCAGTGAAGCTTCAAATTCTTGGATGGCCATCTATGCATTTTGGAGGTGAGAAAGAGGTTCCCATGTGGTATCATGAAGGGGATATCCTTTCCAAAGGACCTTGTACTATGTATGTTGGCGACGGCCTTGTTGAATATGGCAACGTGCAAGGATACAATCAACTTTGTACTCCTCATGATCATTGATAGGGATAGGAAGAGGGATTAGGAACAAAAGGTTTCAACTTGGAAACATGAAAGACAGGATGGATATGCATATGACAAGGCAAGGTAAGTCAATAAGCAACAAGAGAGACAATTTGGGTGATATCAAAGGGTCCTATCCAATTAGGGGCAAGTTTACAAACTTGGGTATCAAGTGGGAGAGGGAGGATAGCATGACTTTATCCCCAACTTCAAAGGTGAGATCACGACGATGGTGGTCCACATATTGGCAATTCTGAGCAACAAGGAGGTGAGACTTGGCTTGTTGGAGAGAGTGTGATATAGTGGTCAAGAATGTGGAAGTATGAGGAACTTGAGATGGAGGGGGAGCAAGAAGAGAATCTAGAACAAGCAGATCTTGGCCAAAATTGAGAAAGAAAGGAGTAAATCTAGTGCTTACATGTTTAAAATTGTTGTAGGCAACTTCTGTAGTTGCAAGACATTCATCCTAATTTGTATGGTGGACATTGAAAAAGGCACGCACCATATCCTCCAATGTATGATTTGCACGTTTGGTTTGTCCATCAGTTTGAGGATGATAGGTCGTGGACAAAGCAAGTTTGGTACCAAGTATCTAGAAGAGCGCTTGCTAAAACTTTCTTGTAAATCGAGGATCACAGTCAAGATGAGTACACATGGCATCCCCTTATGCTTAAAGATATTGTTGAAGTAGATTTGCGCTAAGGTTGGAGCATCCACGGTATCACAGGTTGGTGCCAAGTGGATTTGCTTACTAAGCTTATCCACAAACACCACAATTGCGGTGTGTCCTTGTTTTGTCTTTGGCAAAGATATGATGAGATCCAAGCTCACATGCTCCCAGCGAGTGGATGAATGGTGAGTGCTTAAAGGAGTCGACTCGGCTTCAGGTTGTTTGCTTTGTTATGTGGGCAGCTCTCACACGTTCAGTGTGGTGCACACATTTTTCATTTTGGACGAGTTTAGAAGAAGAAATGCCTTGTTGAAACCAAATGGAGAAGAAATGAGTGCAAACTTGTGTTTTGATCAGACCCGAGGAAGTCAATTTTGTGTAAGAGGAAGAAAGGTTTGGTTTGGATCAGACCCGAAGAAGCTTACTTCGTGTCAGAGGAGTGAAAAACTCGGATCAGATGTTGAAGGAGTGCAAACCCGAAGGAGCAATGGAAGGTTACAAGTCAGGATTCTTGCGGGTGCCATATCTCAGTGACCACAAGTCTAAATCAAGTGTGCTATATCTCGTTGGAAGCGTCTCATTCAGTGCTTTCCATTTCCACCAAAATTGTAAAGTTTGGAGGTTTGTAGAAGAAGTAACAAACATTTGAAGTTTCTGGAGTAAATGTACTTCGGGTTGAGGTTCTTCGGGTCAATGTGACTTCATACTTCGGACTTCATACTTTGTACTTCGGACTTCATACTTTGTACTTTGGGTTTACATGACTTCAGGTCTAAAGACTTCACCTCAAGATGAAGATGACTAAATCCGAGGTAGTCGGACCTCGAAGTGCAGTGAAGGTGACTTTGGGAGTTTTGCCAGAGGGATCAGAGGAAGTTAGAGTAGTGAAAGAAGATAGTTAGGATACCCATGATTTCAATTTCAGTCTTGATTAAAGATGAAACATGAATTGAAGGAGAAGTAGCAATAGTGAATAAACCCAAAGTGCAGGATCAGACAGTAAGTGTCTTCGGGTTAGTAACATGAATGATTAGGAGAAAGTGGGTTACAAATTGAAGGTGTAGATAGTGTATTTATGGTTTCAATTACAATTCTTGATGATGACACAATAAAATTAGTAAAGGAATTGATAGTAGTTAAACCCGAGGTAAGAGAGATAGGAGTGCAGGTGTCTTCAAATTTGACACTTGACACTGTAGAGAAGAGTGGGTTGGGAGATAGAGATTTAGAAGGCTTAACTATGATAGGAATTTCATATCATGAAGGATAAATGTCAGTCACGTCGGTTTTGCGGCTCAGTTGAAAGCCATGAAACAAGTATGCGGTAGCTTAAAACTAGAATTGGCACAATATTGTGAAGTAGCGGCTTTTGCTCAATTTGGTTCAGACCTTGATGCTGCAACTCAGTATTTATTAAATCGTGGGGCTAGGTTAACTGAGATACTTAAACAAGCACAATATAGCCCAATTCCTATTGAAAAACAAATTGTGGTTATTTATGCAGCTGTCAAAGGTTACTTAGACCAAATACCCATCGTTCTCATAATGCACTATGAACAAGAGCTATTGAAATCTATTGACCCAGGTATACTTTCTGCTATTGTACAACAAAAAAACATCACTGAGCAAATAAGTAGTCAACTGGCTACCTTTTGCCAAAAATTTACGCAGAGCTTCTTAGCAACTCATCAATCATGAAAAAAGAAGAGGGGCGAAGCTATTTGCTTCACCCCTCCCCCCTCCGGTTACCAAGTAGCCATGGCTTATGAAAAAGGTAGGGCATGGGTAGGGGAAGAAGAAGTAGAAGATTTGAAACCCAAGGAAAAAGTAGCAGGAAGTAAGATTACTTTAGGTTCGGGTTTGAAAGCCGAAGAAGAAGTAGACATCGGATCGGATTAGTAACCGATTTGAGATTTGAAGGGGCAGATATGAAGAGGTGCATTGTCATTTCGGATCTGCAGGTTAGAAGAGTTGTTGTAGAACGATATAGTTGTTAGAACTGTCGATTGCTTCACTATTTAAGAGTGGCATTCGCAAGAAATTGTTGTTCAGTGCTCACTATTTCTGAGAATAGATAAAGCAAAGTGCTGTGAAGCAGTGCTCGTCGCTTGAGCTTGATTCCGAGTATCAACTTTGTGTTTATGTTTGTGAGTGTGTGGAGAAATTCAAAGTGCAAGTCAGAGTGTTTGTTGGATGTTGGATTCCACAGCCTTGATCTTCATTTTGTGTGTTTGATCTTGAGTGAAATGCAATCAAAGCAATGCCTTGACAGATCTGAGAGGAATTGTAGTGTTGGTAGTATTCTGCATGTGTGAGTGTAGTGCAAAGTTGATGTGAAGCAATTTCGATCAAGGAAGTTGTGCCTTCAGTGGAGGGGTGGAACACAATTCTAAGACGAAGTCGTTTTGCAGTGAAGTGCCATTTTTGAGAGAGCTTGAATCGAAAGAATTGAAGGATTTGTGATTAAGGAGTGTTAATGTGTGACAAGACTACGAGTCAATGCTTGTTACTCTCTTTTGGGTGTGGTTTCTACCTAAGAGACTAAAGAAGAACTCAAGAAGAACTACATTGTTACTTTGCTTTGTATTTGACCAATTCTGACTCGTATCTTTGCGGGAACAAACTTTACTTACCCAATTACCGCAAAAGTGATATTTGTCGGGTTGTCACATTCAGAAAAATTCTTGAACATCTCGTGTCATGTTGGGCCACCACCATTGACGTTGGAGGGTACCCAAGGTCTTTTCTACACCCATGTGACCAGCAATGGGTAAATCATGGGCTTCTTGAAAGCACACAAGTTGAAGATCACCTTTAGCTAGAACATAGATCCGGTCCTCATGGAATAAAAGGCCCTCCTTGATGGAGAAGGTGTTGTACTCCTTATTGCATGCCGTAAGGCGACCATGTACCATTTGGAAGAAGGGATCTTGGTGTAGAGCTGACTGAAACTCATTTTGGACCTTGGAGTCAATTGACACCATTGAAATTGCCATTGTGATGAGAGGAAGAGACTTCAAATCAGGTTGTTGTGATAAAGCATTAGGGATGACATGGAACTGACCTAGTTTGTACTCAAGTTTGATGTCATACAATTGGAGTTGTTCCTCCCATTAATGATGTCAACTCTTCATGTATTCCAAGTGTAAGGTCTGCAACAATGGTTTGTGATCAGTTGTTTCCCCAAGAGGTAATGCCTCCATACCTTGGTAGCATATACCATTGCAAGTTGCTCTCAATCTTGAACTGAGTAGTTTTGTTCAGCCGTGTTGAGTTGACAAGACACAAAGGCAATGGGATGGAGTCCATCTTGGAATTCTTGTTGCAGCACGGCTCCAATTGCAAAGTTAGAAGTATCAAAATCAACCACACAAGGTAGTTGAGGATCATATGGTTGAAGAATGGGTCTTGAAGACACCATATGCTTTAACTTTTGGAATGCTTCTTCATACTTGGTGGTCCACTAGAAACTCAAGTTCTTTTCCAAGAGGTCAGTCAATGGTGCAGCCACATGAGCATAATAATGGATGAACCGTCAGTAAAAACTGGCCAATCTATTGAATGCCCATACTTCTATAGCATCCTTTGGGGTAGGCCAATCAGTAATGGCCTTGATTTTCTCTTCTTCCATCTTGATCCCCTCTGATGAGATCTTATGACCCACAAAGGTAACCTCCTTCTACCAAAAGTCACACTTCAATTTCTTATAGTAAAATTTCCATTATCGTAGTTGTCTTAGGACTTCTCGCACATGGTTCATGTGTTCTACCTTTGTCTTACTATAAATTAAGATATCATCCAAGAACACCACCACAGACCAATCCAATAGTCCATCCAACACCTAATGCATCTGATCCATGAAGATTGTTGGAGCATTAATGAGTCCGAAAGGTAGAACTCTCCACTCAAAATGCCCATACCTTGTACAAAAGGCAGTCTTTTGTACATCCTCTCTATCAATAAGAATTTGCCAATAGCCGCTACAAAGATCCAACTTGGAAAAGTAACGTGCTCCACTAAGTTGATCAAGATAGTCATTGATCCAAGGCAAGGGATATGCATTCTTTATGGTTTGCTTATTGAGCCCACGGTAATCAATACAAAAATGAAGTCATCCATCCTTCTTTGGAACAAATAGTATTGGTGCTCCTCAAGGAGAGGTACTATGTTGTATGAAGTCCTCCTCCAACAACTCTATAAGTGTTGTTTGCAACTCCTCCAACTCTTGTGGTAAGAGCCGATAGATTGGTCTACTCACTAGAGTACTCCTTGGCAATAACTCAATCTTGAAGGGCATACCTCAATTGGAGGGTAATCTCTTTGGCAGATCATACGGAAACACGTCTGCAAACTCCTAAACTATTCCATCAACCATTGCTTGATGAGGCTTTTGGCCCTCCTCCAATTGTTCTTGTGCAATCGGCTTGATCCACACCGTGAATACAGACTTATCTTCCTCCAAAGCTTGCTCTATGGTTGCTTTACTAACCAACTTCCCTTCCAGGGACTCATCTCTCTTCCAAGCTTGCTCCATGGTTGCCTTCTTAGCAAACTTCTCATCTTGGGACTCCACTCCCTTCAAGGTTTGCTCTATGGCTACCTTCTCAATAAACTTCCCGTCTTGGGATTGACTATTCTTAGGTGTCTTACTTAGAGGTGCCAGACAACCTAATCAGAAATTCCTACCTTGGTATTGTACTTGAATTTGGCGTCGAGTCCAATTGAATTGAACCTTATGACGTTCAAGCCAAGGTAGACCCAGAATGATATCATAGTGTAGAGGTGCCACTACAAACCTCATACACTCCAAATACTCCTTCCCAATCTTGAAGGTGATAGGATGCGAGGTGCGGAATGTAAAACCCTTTCTACCATCTGCTTTCATCAAACTACTTCCAATTACTAGCTTGATAGGAATACCCAATTCCTTTGCTACTTGCATAGACATGCAATTCTTTGAACTTCCAAAATCAACCAAAGTCCTACAACCTTGATTAGATATCATACCTTGCAAGTGAAGCAAACTTGCATAGGTCAAGCCTTCAATCCTATTGGAACTAATCAAGCTCCCAATAGGCGGCTCGAAATCTCCTACTGGGATTCTTTGTTTCCTTGATCATTCAATTCCACAAACTCCATCTGGGCAACTTGTTGAGGTTGCCCATTCCTAAGTGGACATTCTACAATGCAATGTCCAACTTGGCGACAATAAGAAAACCTCCATTTCTCACAATCTTTCTCTATCTACTGCACCAAGTGGCCTCCGTTGGATAGCATCAATCTCCATTGGTGCTAGTTCTTCCATCCGTGCATATTGTACTGGTAAGCTTGGTGTAAGTCGAGGTTGAGACCAAGTTGTTGCAACCAAGGAATCAAAGCGCTCAGCCAATTGCATGGTCTCTTCTATGTTTTGTGGTTCTTGCATGGTCACCTCTAATTTGGTTTGTGACTTCAATCCTTGCATAAATCAATCTAGAACTTCTCCTTCTTGTATATCTAGAATTTGCATGATGATGTTCTGAAATTGTGTGATGTAACCTCTTATTGAGCCAATCTACTTCAACTCCACCAATTTTTCTCGTGCGGCTCGAGTGGCATTTATAGTTTGAAATCGACCAAGTATTGCATCCTTGAATTCCGTCCATGTCAAGATTGGTGTAACAATTTGTCATTTAGCTCGCTCCACTTAAAATCACCACCAAAGTTTTGCCACACCATCCAATTGGCTAGAAGCCAAGAGAATTTGTTTCCGTTCATCTTGAAGATTGGTGACTTTGAAGTAACATTTGTAATCAAACACAAAATTCTCCACTATGCCTGGAAGATACTTGCATTCAAACACCTTAGGTTTTGGAAATCAAATACAATCTTCTCCATCTCAGACTGGCGCTCTCTCTATATGTTCTTGTTTTTGTCATCTCGTTCATCCAACAATCAAGTAAGGTGCTCAATTTGTTGTTGCATCACAAGGATAACGTCTGGTATTGCCACCATAACTACTACTCTATCTTACTATTCCTAATTTATCTAATTGATTAAAACATAGATACATCACGTCCACCTTTCTCCATAAGTGACAACCGGAAGTATTAAGGGTTCCTCAGACATGGTGATCGTAAGTATAAAATCTTACCCAAAGCGTGAGGTGATGAATTGTGTGAAGTGGTGTTTGGGTAATATCTGGATATGAAAATCCCAATGGTTTAGCAAAAGTGGATTTGGTGGTCCATAAATTCCATCCATCCCATTCCTACTCTGATACCAATGTAAAAAACCAAGATCAAGGAGAGAAATAGGAGAATAGAAACTCACTTTGGGACACTTGAATGAGAGAAAACTCCAAATGCCTAACATGAGCTTTGGCTTTGGTATTTATAAGTAGCATACAAGGCCCTTCAGAAGCTTCTCAAGAAGCTTCTTCAAGCTTCTTTCTTAGAGCCGCCTACTTAACATGCAAGCTAAGCTAGTTGGAAGCTTCTAGAAGCTTCCTTCTAGAAGCGACTTACTTGCGGTGCAAACTAAGCTAGTCGGGAAGCTTCCCAAGAAGCTTCCTAGATACTTCTAGAATATTCTAAGCTAATTTGGCTTATGTGCTACTTTGTAAGTTTGACTAACTTCGTCGCTAAACTCCATATTGTTACACTACCATTCCCACAATAAGTAATCCGTGCGGCCATCAAACTTTGCCACATCAAACTTGGGTCCACCAAGCTTCAGAGTACCCATCTTGACTTTCTTTTGCTCCTCAAGTACTACAGAGGTTATTGCTACACTTAGAGACTCTTCTTGAGTCCTTGAACCTTCCACCTTAAAACTCCACTACTCAGGGAAGAAAGTCATAAGATGGAAATCTCCTTTTTTTTCTTTTTTTCTTTTTATTTATTTATTTATAGCAGCTTCTTCAAATACTCAAAGTCAACAATAGTTACATTAACTGATAAAATGTTGTCTGCCCCTATGACACAACCTTCATCCAAAAATCTTCTACAAGTGTGATTTGCAATCTCCTAGTATACTCACTACCCTAGTCTTGAAGCTCAAAACCTTTGGGAAGTTATGGAGTGTGACACCAGACACTCTTGACCTTCTTGGGAAATAATGTACAATATATGCGTTAACAGAGGAAGCACATGAAGAATGGTCACCTTCACCACATCAAGGCATAGGATTAATTGCAAAAGGTGGCGAGATATTGTGTGGTTCAATCAATCTTGAGGACAAGAGAGAACAAGAGTGATCAAGAGCTCTACTTTGGTTTTGAAGGAGAACTTTGGTAATGTCAGTAGCAAATGATTTAATGCCTCAAGGACATCGGACGGTGTGAGATTCAACTCATCAAGAACTATCCAGTATCCATTCTGTATAGCCTCCACTAGGATACCTTCCTAGAAGACAAGCTTTCATGAATTATCTATAACGTAGGAACCTAAGTACTCCGGCAGGTCAGTACGCTTATGATTGTTGATGCGGACAAACCAATGTCCTATTGTCAGGGCTAGGTACTCAATCATGCTTGTTTTCCCACTTAAAGTTGGTCTCTAAAGCAATACATGTTTTTTTTTCTCTCAATATGAATATAGCTCGTGCAAGATTCTTCAAGTGTTCCCATATACTGACAGTCAAAACATAGCGCTGAAGTGATTCAAGGGAGGACCCAAATGGTTTGTCATCACCTTTTTCAACCCAAAATTGTTACAACTAGGAAGCAGTCTATGTTCTCAATCTCAATTGCTATCACTATCAAATCTATTTGATAAATTTAAAGTAATCTCATGATTTCACTATAGTGAAATAAAATCTAAGAATTAGTCCTCAAAGGCAACATATAGATCTTGGGACTACTCAAGTGTACTAGCTTTGTGGACTTCAATAACAGGTCTATAGAGCTAGCCCTTACAAAGCAAACAAGGAATGTATAATAGAGAGAGGTTGCCAGGAGCTGCTTTGGAAGAATTCTTCCCTGGGTCACCTTCAAGCTGTCTGTTGATAGCATAGAGTGGGAGTTGATTGCTTCTTGATCACTGACCTCATGCTATGCCCCAAAAATATCTTCATGATCCTAGAGGCTCATAGCTACCTTCCTTTAAAAAAAGTATAGAGTGCAGGAGAATGGACAAATAACCAAGGTCCCCAAACTGAGGTTCAGCCTTTAGTCTAGAATTGCTTCATGCATCAACTTCATTGAGCCACCACTTGTCTCAATTTTTTCACGGCCTCCATCATCAACCTCAACATTGCTTTGATACCATTTGATCAATAAAATTGATTAGTGCCACATAAACCATGCTGATTCTAAGTAAATTCACACTTTAGACATGAATACGTGGTTTACCTCTGTGTGGAGCTACATCCACGGTAAGCATCAAGAAGGCCTTTACTGACTCAAGGTCATGTCCTTTTACTAGTCCAGTCATACACAATTTTCCAGCCCATACTCCCCATGACCTGCGAGAGAGCAACCTTCACCAAAATACTCAGAACCCTAAGGCATATCAATCAAAACCTAATAGGAAGGAGATAGAATTTCTTGACTATTTGGATTAAAAAGCTTTCTTGGATGTGTGGGCTAAGTGGATAGAACTTTTTTTTTCCATTAGCCCAACAACCTAAAATTGGTAGAGACATACTTCAATCAAAAAGGCTCATATTCCTCGAATGGACAAGTGATATGTAATGACATGAGGAGAATAATTCCTTCTACTTTATGCAAAGGCTCTTGAGTTGTGATTGATAGCTTTGGCTCTCAAGGTATTTCTAGATTTTTATGAGATTCTACTTTAAGCAAAGGCTCTTGAGCTATGATTGATAGTTTTTTCTCTCTAGATGTCTGTAGTTTTTTAGGGAACACTATATTGCCAAGGCAATATAGTGTTGTAGTTCATCACAATGTTCTATAATGCTCACCACACTTCTCTTGTCTTGTGTTGTGCATAGTATTGCTCACTATTTTCCTTTTTGCTATTGTGTGCAGGGATGCTTGGTTCTTGCCATGACATGACATCTTTGAAGAAGTCACCTTTGTGGAATAATTTGAAGCTACAAGGTGTCAATAATTCATTTGAACAACACCAATGTCTATTAGGAGATTTAGGATATGTTCCCATGAGCCATTTGGTACACGCTTCAAAACATGGCATGGTCAAGATGATGTAGATTTCAATTAATATGTGGCCCAAATAAGAGTATTCAATGAGCATTCTATAGGAGTTTTTAAAAGTAGATGGCATTCCTTGAGGGAATTAAGTGCTCAATTGCAGAGTGACCAAGGTGGAAATCAATATATTCTAAGATGGATTAGTGTTTGCATCATCTTACATAATTTCTTGATAAATATAGAAAATACATGAGTTGACATATCAGAAGAGGAGGAGCATGGAGATGAATGCCGAGGAAGGCACTAAGCTACCAAGTATACCAGGCCAAATAGTCACTTACATTGCCAAGAAGAAACCAAAGCTAGAGCAATGAATACTTCTTTGGTTTACTAGGCAAATTGGGTTTTTTAACTCCCAAGGATAGACTAAGAAAAAAAGACCTCAAGTTGATGTGTAGAAACAATATAATATATGTATTTGAATATTTATATTCAAAGGAGATTGTATGGAAAGAGACCCAAATGTCTATCCAATGAATTTTTGCAAGTATGTCCTTGCTTACATGGAAAATTACTATATTTGCAAGACTCTTATCAATAATCATGAGGTGATCATTGTTTTATGTAGGGGTAAGATGTGGTGTTGTTGTGGGGGTTAAGGGCATGGTTTTTCTATACTAATGTACTAAGAGAGTCATAAACAAGGTTTTGTTGATTGTGGAGTGGTCATTATCATATTGAGAGTGTTGATTGGTGGGACTCTCCTTATCAAAAGGAAATTAATTATTTGGAGAATGATTGAACACCAAGCAACATTCCTTTAACCAACTCTCCTCTTGAACCAATGCCCATTTATCTATATAGATATATCTTTGATTGAGTTTATATATGTATATTTTCCTTTAATATCATTAAGAGAGAGAATATATATATCTCATGGAGTATATTGATTAGGCCTTGGGATTGGGAGTTTAATGAATGTACATGTATCTCACATCTCAAGGTAGTATATTAAGCATCAGGAGTTGTACATGCCCAAGAGTGGGATCTTTGGGAGTTTAGTGAGTTTACATTCCTTGTAAACTCACTAATGAGTTTACAAGGAAGCAGGTTCAGGCTCGATCAAGAGGAAAAGCTACAAGGGGTGCAAACCTGAATGGAATAGAGAGCAAAGGGAGAGTGAAGAGTTTAGGGTAGGGACCCAAGCCCTGCAGATTTAGATCAGACCAATATGCCCCTTGTTCACAAATCTCAAAAAGGCTTGTTGCAAAGAAGAATACCCATATTCCAAATATCAAAAAGCATCTTTGAGGAAGCATCTCGTCTAAGAGAGTTTATAGAGAGAGTCCACAGTGTAGAGAGGAAGCTTCTACTCCAAGAGAATTCACAGAGTAAAGAGACTAAAGGAGGAGTTCACTATCTTTAGCTTCCTATTGTTTACCCATGCCCTATTTGTTAATGGGAACTTTTCTATTGATATCAAGAGCATTGACAAATAGAGCCATGGCTGATATTTCTGACTACCAAAGTGTTTGATATGCAAAAATGGAAGAGTTTAGAGAGGAGGAGTGGTTAATTGGCCACCATATCACACAAGATATGGTGGCCAATTAGCATGACTTTCATTACCTATGCTTGGATAGACAAAGATCAAGTAAGAAATACAATGGAGTGCATACAAGAAGTAGACCTCAACAAACTTGGGTTGAAGATTGCAATAAGCTTGCACTACCCATTTCCTCATGTAAGATTCTATCATTAGTTGCTACAAATTGATTTTCCAATGTAGAAAAAGCCAATGTAATTGGGATGAAAGCACAAGGAAACTTAGTTTTGAACCCTAAACTACTTTTTTGTTGCGGAACCCTAACAACAACCCTCTGGCCATATAGTGTAACCCCAACGGTCTCCCTTCAAGGAAATTATTACCATAGCATAATCTGTGTGTAACCTATTTGAGAGGTGAAACTGCAACATAACCTTGGATTGTATGTTTGCCCTAGCATACCCTTTGTGTAGAAGGCCAAAACCTAAGTAAAACCCATGTTTAAGGATGGAACCATAGCAGAACCCATTGGCAAGGAATGGGATTGGGTGAAAGTGGAGTGAAACCTATGTTGAATTCTTGTTTCCTTATTCAATATTTTTTCTTAGAAAATTATTGGGGGTTTAGCACTTTCCATCTTGCATCTACATGTTCAAATTTTAAACATGGTCACCTTGACATCAAACTTAGTTCCTAACTCTAGTTTGTGAAGGTTTGTATGGCATGTTTTGTAGAAGTGCATGTGTACACAATCTGCTCACACTTGGAATGTTGACACTCAAATGAGAACCATCAAAGGTATATCTTTCAAATTGACACTTCAAGTTATAAGAGATGCTTTTGCATTGCCAATTGGGAGTGGCACAAAGAGGATAATGCCTTACCATTGGTTCCTAGTAGGTGACTGCACTATAAGATGGTACTTGGCTCAATAATGTGTATATCTCACTTTTAGATCATTCTTCTAGATGATGGTTGCTCTTCTTATATTGGCTAGGAGGCCAAAGATAGTACATGAGCATCTTGCATTGATAGTGAAGACCAAGGTGGAGAGTTCTAAGGTTTGAGAGATCAAGAGAGGATTATGATTGGGCTAAGTTGATTTTGTTGGCAATGAGCTTTGAGTTTACATTCTTGCATAAGCAACTTCATCAGCCCGATGGAAGGAGGTTTGATGTGATGCATGTTGGGTAGTCACTCACCCATCTACTCATGGAGGCTAGGTTTATTCTACAAGATTAGGTGCATTACAAGGACATGGATGATGTAGTTTATAGGGCAATCCCTAGCCCTAGTAAGGTTGAGAGTAGCAAGGATGAGGGTGAGTGAAGAGCTTTTGAATTTCATTTTGAAGACTTCATATTTTCTCACTTATAGTGGCTCTTTTTATTCAATAAAGGCTTTGTCACTTTCAATCCACTTGTTTAGCTCTAACCACACTTTACTTTGACTTTTTGGTTCCCAAATATCCAATGTCTAGCAAAAATTACCTCTTAAACTTCTACTTTTGCTTGTCTAGATTAAATTTGATATGAGTTTGACCTTTGTGCATAGGTCCTCATTCAAATGTCCTTATTGATTGTGAACCTAGAGGGTGTTTTGGTTGCAATTGATCCATGTACATCCATTCCATTAGATACAAGTGGGGAGCATGAGTGTGAGGTACATTAGACTAAGGTTGAGGTGCTCCCAGGTTCTCTATTGATGATCATATTTGGCCTTTAGAGACTCTTGTTCAAAATTCTAGATCATTGAGAGATAGTCCCATTGATGTGAGTGTTGGGATGTCCAATTTGAGAGAGAGAGAGTCCTTTATAGGAGACATGGAGTGTAAAGAGCATCGGCTAAGAGAGAGGGAGTTAGAGATGGATGATAAAGAGCATGTACTTAGAGAGAAGGAGTCAACTATTGGGATCATGAAAAAGAGAGAGAGAGTAGTGTTTGAGGAAGAGAGATTTTTGGCTAAGAGAGAGGGAGTTAGAGATGGATGATAAAGAGAGTATTCTTAGAGAATAAGAGTTAGCTATTAGAGATGTGGTGTAGAGAGTGTAGTGTTTGAGGGAGAGAGAGCTTCATATTGGTGATTTGGTGAAGAGAGAGAGTGATATTAAGCAAAGAGAGGATTCTTCTCTTCCTTTTGCAAAAGAAGAGATAGAGCAATATAAGAGAGCATTAGTATGGGATTTTTGTTTAAGAAAAAAGAGAATTAATGGAGGTGGTTTATATGACACAATGTTTTTGTGTTGTATTTTGTGTACCCCATGAAAAGTAAGTTAGTATGGTTTATCTCCATAGAGTTGGATTAGAATGTATGACAGATCCCATGATTGAACTATTGCCATGTGAGCAATATATATATATATATATATATATATATATATATCTATATATCTATATATATATATATATATATAACTGATTGGCCATGTGGATTATGATCATGTTCTCTTTAAGGGCTTTGATGTATATAGGTGATAGAGATTTGATAGATTGGGGTTTTATTTTAGTTTTAGGAGTCTCAAGTGGAAGGATGAAATTGAGAGTGAGAGTTGTAGTAGAGCATGGGCACTAGAGCATTAGAGGAAGCATTTGAGCAAGAGAATTTCAACCTATCACTTCCAAATCCTTTTCTCATCAGGCTTTAGATTCTACATCATGACCACTTATCGAGCTAGATGGTGGCACATTTTGGAGTGACATTCATAAAGTCAATGATGGTAAACCTAGATCTTATTGTCCTCCCAGTTCTTACTTATGAGCAGGTTTGGGAATTTGCCAATTTATGTGCTCTTACAGGAGGAGAAGGACTTAATCTTGTTAAGGAGCTTTAAAGTGGAGTTGTGGGTTCCATTTTTCAAAAAGAGAAACAACTAATTGACAAAATTGCAAGTGCTTGGTCCCAATAGGAGAATTTTGGAGTTATTCAATTATTGATTGCATTCAAAAAAAGGCATTGGGGAAGAGAATACCACAATTGGAGAGAGGAGCTAAAAGGCTATGTTTTAGAGACAAAAACCAAGGGACTTGATTATTTTCTAAGTGGTTTAGGATCAATGGAAGCAAGGGTCAAGTTCCTATCCAAATGAACAAACTAGAGAATTCTAAAAGTTTTTCATATCTTTTCATGATTTTTTAGTGGGGTTAGAGAGTAGAAAATTTCTTATTACGTAGATCTTAAGAGATTTTATATTTGAGTTCATATCAAATCTGATCAGATCAAATGAAGTTGGAGCACGTGAAATCAAATTGTTGTGGAGAAAATTATAATCAGTTTCTTAACCTTAGTTTGAATCATGGTATGAGCATTTCTAATATTTTGGTGGTTAGGTTTTGCACCTCTATGCAAAGGTTTCATGTGAATTCCTCAAATAGAGAATTCAGGGTTTTGGATCAAGTATACTTGGGTCTATAGACCTCAAAAGGTAGCTAGACTTGCAAATTGATCCATATCTAGGGATTGGGATTGGATTAAATCTTCAAAATTTACTAAGAGCTAGATTGTTGCACAACCAACTTTTGTGTAAAACTTGGTTGGCTCAATTTGGTTGATGCAACAAACTCTATTGAAAATATTATCGTAAGCTCAATGGAACATTTCTACCTCCAATCACAATTGAATGTCAATTCTTCCATTTGTTACTATGATTGAAGAGTTTAGGTTGGTGGAGTGTTTGTGAGGATTTTTGTACCTTTAAGCTAGAAATCTGATAAAAGTCTTGCCAAAAATCTGGAGTAATCCTTCAATTATGGATTTTGAAATTAAGGTTAAAACTACAAAAATCTGCACAAGTTTAAGGTCTTGTCAAGTGAGTTGTACTAGTTAGATTGAGGCTTGCTTTATATCACTAGAAATCTTAATTCTTTAGATTTCCATTTAGTCCTAGGATATCCAAATTAGAGCTCTAAAAAATTCATTCCTATCTTAGTCTTGCAAAGATTTCCCCGTCAAAAAAACATAGAATTTCTCTACTTGGATAGAGCAAGGATGCTTTGAAGCTCATTTTCTCCAAAATCATGGAGAGTTTTTTCTCAAATTCTTGTGTTTGGATCCTCTCTATGCTTGCATGCTTGATTGTATTCTCAATTGGCTTAGATTGGTGTATGAGCACTGCACTTAGGTTCTTTCCTTCTATGCATGTTATGTATTTCTCATTGGTAAGGCTAAAAGTCATGACTAGCAGACCAAGAGTGCATGTTTTGATGACAAGTTAGGTTTCATATTATTCTTCCTACCAATAAAAGGAATGGTAAAAAAAAGATTAGAAGTTTTCAATGATTGGACCAACAATTGGGCAAAAAATATTAGTGTCATGTTTACATAAAACCTCTTATCAATTAGCTCCACAACTAGGCACCTAGTGTGTTCCTATAGAGAGAAAGGAAAAGTACAATAACATGACTCTCACCATAAAGAGTTAGTGATTTCTATGGGCAAGTTGGAGAGTACTCATGTTGAGACAAAAAGGACTAGAGCGGTGTTAGCTAATGTGAGGAGTGACTTAGAAGGGATCCCTAATCAAGTGAGGTACTTAAATAGATAGTACCCTTTGGGATCATCATCCATAGAGCTTTCCATGCATGAGCATACTGAAATGGAGAGTTTGGATATGATCAATGAGGGGACTCAGATCAATGGACTGCAAGCATCACTCCATCTATTGCTCATGCTAGTGAGATAATGACATAGATTGAGGCAATCCAGATTGAGCCTTGGTTACATGGAAGGCTGAGGGGAGAGCCTAGTGTGATGATCATTGATATGGACATAATAATTTGGGGACCTCGTATCTCAAATAATCTTGCATTCCCACCCCATTTCACTCATACCTCTACACATATAGATTGGTTAGAAGACAAGAAGATAGCAGTCATTGATGAGATTTCTATACTATCTATGACACAATAGTGGATTAGCTTGACTCAAGAGTTTACTCCTTGCTTTCTTTATGCTCATGAGAGGCGGATGAAGATTTTAGTCTTGAATATTGGTCGCTTGGTTGATGTTATATGGGATAGTAGTAGGCTCTCTAGCCAATGGTCCTTGTTGGTGGAGCAATTAGGATGAACTACATCAAGCAAGTACCACTGTAAGATATATATACCATGGCTTGGGGTTCAAGAGTTAACGGAGTTTTTCATATCCAAGTTTGAGGTTATCTTGTGGACAAATAGAAATTGATATGATTTTTGGATTCTTTGAGTGACATGTGGGGTCATGGTTTACTACCTAATGGTATACAGATTTTTGCTCATCTCATGGGTATGTTGGATGACATTGATGGTTGTAGGGATTATATGCATAGACTGTATAGTGCATTTATTGCATTAGGTTTTCAATTGCAAGATATTTTGATAGTAGATAGTGCTTTCTCACCATATTGCAAGAACCATCCCCATATTGCTATCCATCTTGTGCCATCTACTCCTTTCTAATGCATTAGATCACTCTTCCTCATCATGCTACCCATTGAGGGCTCCCTTAGATATATTTAGAGCAGACTGGCATTCAACCATTGAGTTCCTTACCAATAAGTGGACTTCTGGTTGGCTTATGGAGTATAGTGTGTAGCCTTTGAAGGTTCAATGGCTGCATTCTAGGAACCCCTCCCCCGTGCATGATGGATAGTGGGATCTTCTTTGGAGATACAGTCTAGTGTATATTCAAAGACCCCTCATTAGGCACATTGATGCAGCATTGGAGCATATCAAACTAGAGCGCCTTTGTTGAGTCCAAGGCTAGACTGGATGCCATGGACATAGAGGACAGAAACATTGCACTCCTACATGTTATTGATTCCACTCCTATATCTTAGTACATTTGAATAGCAGTCCCTTTCATGTATAGTAGGAGTACTTATCCTCATTGCTTTTGGCCATTTATATTCAAGCACTTCATGTACAACATAAGTACTTTATACTCATTGTTGTTGCATTCTTGGCCATTTATATTCTAGTGCAAGTTGATGGTGATGCATTTCATGTATGGCCATTTATATTCAAGCACTTAATGTACAGCAAGAGTATTATGTCTCCATTGCTTTTGCATTCTTGGCCACTTATATGAGAGCATGTGCTTGGCCATTTATATTCAAGCACTTCATGTATAGCAAGAGTATTATGTACTCATTGCTTTTGCATTCTTGGCTACTTATATGAGAGTATGTGCTTGGACATTTATATGAGAGCACTTCATTTATAGTAGGAGTACTCATTGCTTTTCCAAGCTTGTCCATTTATATTAAATTACTTCATATACAATAGGAATACTTTACCTTGTTGCTTTTGCTTTCTATTATTGGAAATTTATATTTGAGCATCATGCACACTTATATTCTATATACACATGTTCACCTCCATATACATATGTTCACTTTGTTCTTTGCTTATTTTTCATATGCATATGTTCACTTTCTTCTTTGAGTTCTTTTCTTTCAATCCATGGGGTTCACTTGCCTTCTTAGTTTTTGTGCTTTGGTGACACCCTTGTGACTTCATGCTCACTTGCCTTCTTATTTTGTGTTTGTACTTCTTTAAATGTTAGTGTATATAGTTTTGAGTATATTTATTCCATTGCATACACTCTCTTTCTTTAAAACACACCCGCCAAGAATACCACATTAAACACAAAAATACCTTAGCATTAGATGGCAATACCTAGGATTGGATACTATGATACCAAGTGATACTTGGTATTGAATATAGCAATGCTTGACGTTGAACTTGATGAACCTCAACATGGGATGCAAAGATATCCCATAGTTGGACAATTGTAACCTTGGTAAAACCCATCATAACGTGGGTAGTGTGTTGACAACTAGGAGAAAAAGCATAGAAAAACCCTTGCAATGCCTGATTAAAATCTACATCAATGGCAAAAATGGAGCTATTTTGACATGAAATCTTGGTGATGAATTGAGTTGGGGCAATTTTAACCCATACCAAAGGGTAGAACCTTGACAACATCAGCTAAGAAAAGAACAAATTCAATCACAAATGTGCAAGTCAATTGCAAATCAAGTCAATCATACATACTTTATCAAAATACACTTTATCACATTTCAACCAATCACATACTTGGATAGCAAGTTCCAAGTAGGCAAATAGGTTATATTTCCACAACCCCACAAACTCTTTTCACTTGCATTATCACATGAATGCCACTTGCAACTTCAAACCAAGTAACACATCCATGGTCCTGCACTCTCCCTTGTCACTCCTATGGCCTAGCACTAATCAATCTCACATACACATGCACTTATTAATCTCACTTGCAATGCAACACTAATGATTCCCACTTGCACTAACACTTTCTTGAATTACATCATAATTGCTAAAAATCTCCATTGGGGGAAGAGTAATCACCAAGTCAAAGACTAAACTCAATATACTCTTAATTTCTACTAATGTTTTCCTCAATTTTGCAAATTCTAGTATCATGGAATGATATCTTTTGGATTTATCCTCTCTTTCTTTGATCCTCTTTTTTGCCACCTTCAAATTCAATAAACTCTTCTTTATTTCTCCTTTTATTCTAACCTTCTCTATTTTTGCCATCTTGTGAGCTTTAGTTGTGGCCAACTTACACCTTTCTTATGCTTCCATTACTTAACTTCCCAATTTTTTTACATTTGAAAAATCTTCTCTAAAAGTTGCAATTATGGATGAGGAATGTGTCTTCACATGACCAACTCTTTTGCGCTTCTGTGACTCATTCTCACACTATCATTTTTATCTCATTCACCTTTTACTTATTCTCTCTCTCTACCTCCCTCTCATATTTGAGGTTCCTCTTTGGTAGATGTACTTGGTGCCAAGTGCAATTCATGTGATATAGATGGCCAAGAGGATGAAATCAACTCTCTTCCTCTTGAACTAGGCACTCTCTCATGTGTGATACTTGACCAATTGGTTCTTGGATGCTAGGAATAGGAAAACCTTGGGAATGAAATGATTGTTGGTAAATGGTTATTGTATTGGATGCATCCTTGGTCTACTTCCTCTATTAGTTGCTCCAATGAAACATGAGATCACAATTCATTATCTATGATCATGTTTGAACATTCATTTTCCACGCCTAGAATCATGAAGGCAGGGGGAAATATTGGCTCTATTGCAAAATAATAAATCCATTCTTGCATGAGGACATTGATGATTTAGCTTATATTCAATTTTTCTCCATCCTTGCTTTAGTTCCTTCTTGATAAGCCCTTCACCCGTGCACTTGTCTTTCCAGTTCCATGCTACTTTTTAGGAGGCCATATATCAAGCTCACTTTTTATATAGCCTCTTTCTAATCATGGATTCAAGAAACCCTTCCCAAACTTCACCAAATAGGTGGCCATATAACTTAAAGCTTGTTTTTTTAATGGGTTTCTTACAAGTCCCTCCAAGGATTTCCCAAAATGCTATGGGTTATCAACATGCTCCAATATCTTACCATAATGTTACAAAAATATTTTGAACCTATCCTTTTCCTTGTCCCTTGCTTTTAGTTTACCCAATTCATCCATTGCCTTTAGAAAACTCACAACTACAAAAGATGTGCCTAGTGCACCAAAGACCATGTTCAAAAGATGTTGAAATCCAAAAATTGAGGTTAGAGGAGGAATGAAATCCTTGGCCCAGGATAGAATAGAATTGATAGGAGGGAGAATGAAATCTTGAGACTTTTGTGGTGGAATGGAATCAATAGACAAGAGAGATAGAACATTGGCCTCAATAGGCAAAGAACTGATGCTTTCCATATTTGCTACCACACACAAATTTTCAAAGGTGTCATAGTGCAATTAAGATTCTCTCCTAGTCACCCAAATGTGTGTGCATTATAGTTCTTGGCACCTAAATTCTTTTCATAGATTTCTATCTCACATTGATATTCATGCATCATTGCATCTCTTTGCGCCTATAGGTTCTAACTAGGTTGGCAAGCCATCAATATCAATGTCACTATCACTCTTGGTGCCCAATCAAATTTTAATTTGACCAAACACCTCTCATTTGACCATGTGCACAAAACTAAAAAACAACCTACCTCTAATTTTACCACAAGAAAGAAACTAAGAAATAGTATCTCTAATAACAACATGCATGCACCGCACTCCAAGGGAAGACAATTTGTGAAATTAGCACCCCACACCCCAATGGAAGACAATTTTAAATTTTTGAATATCAAGTGAAACTTAGTCACTACCTCGAACATCCAAAGAGAGCAAGGCAAGTTTCAATCAAATCATGCCTATCCATCTCCACGCAGGGACATATATCATTTCCTTAGGTTTAAGTACTTTCTCTTCTCTTATCAACTAATTAATTCATGTCACACACATAAACCAAAGATTGTACTCTATCGATCCAAAATGTTCCAAAAACGGCCATAAAGCAGTTGGATACCCATAAATCTTTTACTGGCATTTCCTTTTTTGGGTGGGTTTTTTTTACGGGTGAAAGAAAAAGATTTCACGTGTACACCTCCATCCCGTAAAAACTATTATCGAAACCCTCATTAAGCTTTTGCGGGCAAAGGTCTGTAACCATAAAAGAGTTTATGGGAAATCTAAAATGGGACCCATAACTATTTTTATGGGTAACGGGATCACCCATAAAGTTTTACAATCTGAATTTGAAATATATTTCTTCAACTCTAAACTTTAACGAGAGTTTTCTTTCTAATCGAATCCTCTCTCTATGAGTACCCATAAAATATTTTACGAATGTCATTAAAAATCACTAGAAATCTGTCGATCCAAGTTCTGAAACCCCTTACTATTATCTTGCACACTATCTCCCATTTCAAACCAGATCTTAGTTCCAAATTTAATATTTTCGGGACGATCCATAGCATTATGGTATACTCCAAAGCTTGTCAACTGACATTGATGACACCAGGTGTGTAAGTGACATAGAAGCATTTCCTCAAATATCAAAGGTTGGCCGAGTTGTATGTTTTGTAAAGATGTAACAAATAATTGCCTGATAATTAAACGGTTGAAAAGACTGATTGTGTAAATGAAAGCCCAATAAGAGAGAAAAGCTCATAGTTCTTAGTTTCTTCAATGGGAACAAACCTTCAAAAACAGGTCTCTGGAGTGTATCTTGACACAGTTGACAGTAACTTAAAATGTGACTCTAACGAGGAAGAAAATCAAATTACACAACCTGGAAAAGAGGTATAAAGTCAACAACCTATTGAAAGTGAAGGCTTCTTTTAACATTCCTTTTGTTTACCTTTTTGGTGTCTCACTATCTGACCTGTAAGGATCACGACTTTCCCCTCCAATTATGGGGAGGACTTTCCTTCCGATTTGACTTTTCATCCAACTTTTAGAAACTACATTGGTTACAGAAGCACCTGAGCATGCTTCATCTATTTGCTAAGAACTTTGGAATAGAAGAATTCTCTAATATCAACTTTAGACTTTTCACTTGAAAGTGACTTGTCATACAATAACACCTCCTGTATGGCAAAAGTGAATGGAAGAAGTATGCATGGATACTTCTGTATCAACTTTACATCTCGACTTCTCAATGCGGTCCAGATGTCTGTCTGTAAGTTTGGGACACGTTTTCCTTGGTACTTCAACTGAGTATGGTTGCTTCAGCTTAGTATGATAAGTGAATGCTTCGTTGTTCTGCATGTTAGAACTAGTGAGGGTTAATTGACACGAGAAAGGTACCTAGACTTCCACCTTCTGGTCATTAGGCAGCTTCAGTCGGGTTTTAATCTTGCAATTTGGGCGTGACACGAAACTTGGAATCTGAACAGTGGAGGGCAGTGTTGGAGTTCCCATCCACAAAAAGACATAATCGACCTCCATATTTGGCACTTCGACTTTACCAATCCCCCGAATGCAATATGCAATACGTTGCATAGGTGAGTAGTTCTACATGGTATATGTGAGTACTATCTGGCATGGAGTATTCATGCTGGCAATCAATGTTCTTGTGTTTTAAATCTGTGAGTTTGTGAAATGCATTGCCGTACAGCACTCAACCAATCCTCCACATTGCAACGGGGTCCTATGTGGCACATGTAAGTAGTCCTACGTGGCATATGTAAGTACTATTTTGCATGGAGCATTCAAGCTCGCAAAGGATATTCTTGTGTTTTAGATTGTTGAGTTTGTGATATTCATTGCCGTATAGAATTGACATGCCTTGTTATGACTTAAAGGAGTTGGTTACGAAATCATAAATTTACCACAAATTAAGTTTAAGAAAAAGTATCACTCTTAAACAATCTACCACGTGATTGTTTCTAAAAGTTTAAAACTAAAATTACAATGGCCTTCTTCATCCTATGTTTTCTACTATGCTAGGTTCTTTCCACATTGGAATAATTATATGTACTATTTTTGGATACTCAAAGAAAGGAAATTTAAGTAGCATAAATAAAACTCTATATGTTTATCTAAATTTTCAGCAGAAAAAGAGTAAAATATTTTAATTAAATATACTAACCATATAAGAATTAAATATTAATTAAAATAAAATTTTACATTTAAATAATAAAAATCTACTTATTTTCCTCTTTTTTATTCTTCTAATTGTAAGTATTCTTTACATGTCATGTTATAAATTGTGATCAAAATTTCAAATTATCATAACTTACACTCTTTCAACCAAATTTGGTGAGTTATTAAGCTATCTTCTTCAAGAGGGTGCTCACAGAATTTAGAAATAATATTTATTTATTTAGACTTGTAATATATGCAAGAATTCAAGATTTTTCTTCATACTTTTCTAAAGGTTTGACAAGGTTTTCTAATAGTACATTTGATAAAGTTGGACAATTGACAAAAATTACAAATCAACAACTTTATCATATTTTATAAAGTATATTCTTAAATTATAAAATTAAAAATATATCATCTAAAATCAATTATATGCTTAAGATCAATTTGATTTTAAATTTTCATTTAAATATTCTTATTATACAAATATTATTTGAGAAATTCTTGGATTCTAGGTTTATCCTTGCATTTAGCAATATAAGCTTCTCTAGGTGTGGAATTATTTTTGGTAATTGGTAATATTACGTATATAACAATACAAGTATTTTCAATACTTGCAAAATCATAAAACAAGAAAACTTTCATCAAATGAAGAGACACTGATTTTTCATCTTTCATTTTGCATTATGAATATCTTTTGTGTATAATTATGAATTTGAATTAGATCACATTTATTCAAACCTTAAGAAAGTTAATTAATTAATTCCTTTCATATTCATTCTATTTTTGTAGAGCTTTGAATCTATTACTCGTTTAAATCTAGTCTAAAGTACATCACTAAGATATAGTATAATAATCCATTTGAAGAGATATTTATGTATAATTGCATGCTAGAATTTTAGTTTTATATATTAAGTGCAACTTTTGATACATAACATGAAAGAATTTAGATTCTTTGATTTTCTGTTTTATCGATGCAATTTCTCACCAGTGATGTATTGGTACATCCTAATAAGAACTTATTCGTCAATGGGTATTTGATTTGATTTATAAAGATACAGTTTTATCTATGAAGATTTAATGTTCCATTCTTTATCTTCAAGTCTATTATGGTATGAAATAATAAAAACCAATCAGAATAGACAGTTATATTAAGTGGATCTTGAAGTTGCTTCAAGAATATATCTAAAATAAAAAGTAATATAAAAATACACTAAATCACTAAACTTGTAAGTTTTAAAAGTAACTTGTAAAAAGTAAGTTTATAAATAATTCATTAATTACAACAAAAATCAATTTATAAAAATTAAAGATAAAATCTCATAGTGTACTTTATGAGTTTAGGTCCCTAACTTGTAACTTGTAATCCCTAAACTTGTAAACCTGTCTGACTTATTTAATTATGTTATTTTTAACATAAATCAGTCTGAAAACCATATTAGCAATGATATCTTGTTATCATAAAATCTCATAGTCTTTATTTACATACACATTATATTTTATAATGTAATCTGGATGTGGGCTATATGTTTTACATGTAGAGACTTGTATGACTTATCCTCAATATTACTAATTTGTTTTGCATATGTGGGTTGGAAATATTTACACTCTGGGATTTTATCTTTAATTTTTATAAATTAAATTTAATTATCAAATGAAAACTGAGCTAGTGTTAGCAATATTATTGTTGAAAAATTGTATATTATAATAATAGAAATAAATTTTCAATCACTTTAATATAAAACAGAATAATTTTAAGTTAAATTTTATTCTTATTTGAAACATTTGATCATGAGTTAAAGCTTTTACTTAAAAATATCCTCATGGGTTTAGATTAAATTAAATTAAAATGATTTCTCATTTGTAAAATAACTATCTTTGGATGTTCAAAGAAGATAAAAAAGAGATTCTCTTTGTTCTTGTTCTTGTTAATATCTCAAAAAAATAATTAAATGCTGATTATATGAATAATTATATCAACATATCTAAAACATAAAAAGATAGGAGAGGACATCTTATATTCACTTTTACGTACATCTAAACTGATTAATATAACTTCAATAGAAAATTTTTTCTTAAGAACTAATGAATCATTAAATCATATAAAATAAATGTAGACTTGTATTTTACATATACCATGGGATGGTTTCAAAATTTCAACGGAATAATTAATATCAAATTTCAAGCAGAGAAGCTAAAATAAATTTACCTCATGCAACAACCAACTTTTAAAAATAAAAGGGAAAAAGAGTTTTAGATAAAATAAAGAAGTGAAAAATTCATCAAAATGGAGTAATATAAAATGGATGAATTAAAATAAAATGAAAAATAAAGTATTCAATTAATATATGACATATTTATAACTACAGTTTACTTATCTTGATGAGATATTCTAAGAAGATGGTTTTAATGAAATAAATTTTTTATCAAATTTTTTCAAGATTTACACATTTAAATAAATATAAAAATACCTTCTGATATTAAAATCAATTTGAAGATATCATATTATAAAATAAATTATTATCTTTATGATAAACTATAAACAAGTTTTGCAAAGGAAACAATACCTTAAATTTTTATAATATATCAGATATTTGATTATGTCCAAATGAGATATGATCTCTTTGATATATGACTATGTTTTTATGGCATACATACATATTCAAGGGCGTGGATGTTTTTGTATCTTGAATGTCTTAATAATGGATTCCTTAAAGGAAGTTTTAATAATATGGCTAATAGTTTATTAAAGAATGTAATATCTTTCAGAACATAGTATAATTGCTGTAAAATTCAAGAATATTTACAAAAGATTGGAGATATTGTAGAATACATCTGATATATATTATTTTCTATGATAAAAGAATAATATTTTTCATGTATGTATAATCATATAAGTAGGTTATTCCAAATAGGTCAGTTTATTCTTTTAAGAATGAAGGTGACATAAAAATAAATTCTATCTTTTCATGATTCCTCTAACTCTGATTCGATATTATTTTAAATTTTTTATCCATATCTAGAAAGTAATATCATTAATAATATATTCTGTTGTAAGTTGTTCTATTAGATTATAATAAGATTTGTAATGCTTACCAATGACAT
The DNA here is from genome assembly GCA_948567375.1 of Lunularia cruciata. Classification (NCBI taxonomy): domain Eukaryota; kingdom Viridiplantae; phylum Streptophyta; class Marchantiopsida; order Lunulariales; family Lunulariaceae; genus Lunularia; species Lunularia cruciata. Next base: position 31,432,564 of record OX419758.1, read on the forward strand.
ATGCACAAAATAAAGATACTCAATTAATAATAAATACCTTTAACTAGCAAGTAAATCTTCTATTTCTACCTTTATATTTAAAATGACAAATTTTTTAATTAATCTCAAACATAATTTCTCTAAATGTTATCTTATATGTTACGTGATATATAGGATACTCATTAGATATAGATTTGACTTGAAAATTTTGCAAATCTAGAGTTATTTCTGTATATTTAAGTTTAATTTAAAACATAGAACCCAAATGGTAAAACTAGAATATCCCATTATTACATGAGTTTAACTAGTTTAACTAACATAGCTTTTAACTAGTTTAACTAACATAGCTTGGATATCTTAGGTGCGGTAGTGCAGATTTCTCATATAGACTCTATTGGGACTTAGCCCCGTGTTACCTTTTTTTCTCTCCCTTGTACCGCTTGATGAGATCTTCCCATCCTTCAATTTTTCCTATGTGGTCGCCTTTCATGTTTAACTAACATTAGTTCCGTTATTACACTCTATTGTAATATGTATTATGTAAGGAGTAAAATTTAGTTCCATAAAAGGAAAAGTAGCACAAAACTTGACTTCCTAATGAACAAAGTGAGATGATCATATAAATAAATAAATAAATAAAATTTCACTTTTTAGGTCAAACAACTATCAGTAAAATATAAATTGTAAATGATAATATATTCTTGCCCATTTATTTAAATAATAATAATAATTTAATGTTTTTATTAGACTATAAAATTAATTAAAAGATCATAATAATAAATAATTTATTATCTTCCTCCCATTAAATATGGAATCATAAACTGAGATTTAGTTGGAAAATAAATAAAAATAAAATTTAATATTTAAACAGCTAGGGGATGAATAGTATTCTAAATTTAATAATTGTGCCTAGAAACATATTCTCAATTAACTTAAAAACATAATAATGTTAAAATTTAATAAATAAATTAAAAATATATAAAAATATAGCAAAATTTAGAGTTATTTAATATAATTTATTTAGAAAATTACTCTATTAATTTTATCATCAAATCGATACATCAAGAATGAAAGAAAGCGGCCACGTTGAACACAAGAAGGAGAGGAAGACCTACCAAGCCTTCCAAAGGAAGTAGAGACAAAAGCTAGGCCCCATTAAGCATAGATGTCGTTTCCGCCTTATGCAGATGTGACTCGCGGGATTAACATGGGCTTTCTTTAACAGGAGCCTATAATGACTGGAACGAAAAGCCAGTCACCACCACATGGCGGGAGTCCTCTGAGCATTTGGCGTCGCCTCGTCACCAGGAGAGCGAGTAATCGGCCCAGCAAGAGTTGGCAGCTGTCGACCAAGGGAGCGACTTACAACGCACCCGTTCCTTCGAGAATACAACTTGCCATTGCATTGCGTAGCTATTTGCTAAAGGGGGGAATCTAACGACACAAACAGGAAATTCCAATCCTGCAGTTCAGCGCCTCAGCCGAGGTTTGTGTGCCTCTCGTGCTCTTGATTGCATTTCGCATGTGTCCAATTGAGCTGTGCACTGTGCAGAAGATCTTTTGGTCAATTGGTGAATTTGAAGATTGGATTGAGGGCGATGATCTGTTCTGTTAATTGCAGGCTATCGGTCTTGAGTTTTAGCTGTAGAAATCTTCCTCGCTAAGTTGCAAGTCTTCTTCCAGTAGGCATGAATTAGGGTATTCGTAGTTCTTCATTTGAGATTGAACTTCTGTGGCTGAACTGATTGCGGGAAGTAGGCCGAAATTTCCGTGTTTGAGAAGATTTGCTTCGTGATGTGGTTATGAAATTCGATCTTCTGTATCTAGAGACTGAATTTCTGTTGGACCACTGATTCCTGGACCTAAGAGGAGGTGTATAAATTGTCCATCTTTCAATAGACTTGCTCTGTCACCAATTTATTCGTTAGTACTGGTATACATTACTTGTGCAGAATCTCGGCTGACTCCGGAATAACTCATGTCTGCGTAGGTGCAATTGTCGGTCCATAAGACTGAACCCTGTTGTTCACATTCTTCAGGTATACATGCATAAATTTCGGGCCGAGAAAGTGTAAACCTGAACTTACAAAATGGCGGGATCTCTGAATGGGCGAGAGGCACCGAAGGTGGAGGGAGATCAGGGACCGGAGGAAACACCACATTATCCTGTACTAGCATCACCAACTGAATCAACAACAAGGGATTACGTCCCTGGTCACGAACCTGAGGAGGGAACTAGGGCGTCGCAGCTTGAATCAAGCAATTCAATGAGGGCATATTTCGTTCGGATAATACCACTCACCGCATCGATTCCCGACGAGCACCTGCCGGTTGTCACGCGACAGTATGCCATTAAAGGACTGCTCTTCATGATCGTCGGTATAATCGCCATCGTCTTTCCGTTCGTCTTCGGCCTCGCAATCGAGCAGCTTCTGGCCTGGGTTCTCGTTCTCGGCGGAGGGGTAACCCTTGTCCAATTCTGCATGCTCTACGAGACCCGTGGATCCACATCCTTCCTGCTACTGGGCGCCCTGCACTTCATGGTGGGCATATGGCTGCTACTGAAACCGATTCAGGGTCTTACCGCTCTTACTTTTATCCTCAGCGGGTGGTTTTTGTGTCATGGAATTCTCAAGTTGGTCATGGCTTGGCAAATGGGCCACATTGGATCGTGGCCGGCGGTCTTGGTTAGTGGTTTGTTGTCCATTGTGCTGGGATTCATGATTGTTTGGCTAACACCGACCTACGGATTGAAACTTGTGGGGATTATATTCGGAGCCGATCTGACGGCCACTGGGGCATCAGTTCTTGTTCTTTCACTTATAGCTTATTTGAGCAGAAGCCGACAATCCGACGTGGAATCTGGAAGAGCCGAGACTCGAGAGCCTCTTTTGGCTTAGGAGTTTGTGGTGTTAGACTGTAGATATGACTATAGGGTAAAAAAGCGCGAAGGGAAGGAAGAAGACGAAGATCGAGGAGAGGAGAGTAATCTCGTAAATTTCGTGTTTTGTTTGTCCAGTTTCCCATACTTTGAGTTTAGTGGTCTTTTGTGAATAGTGTCTAAGGTGTTGCACAAGTATACCGCGGAAAGATGGTTGGCTCGACTCGTTTGAGTGGCTGTACAAACTTGTGCCTGTATACTTCCATAACTGTCATCTACTTTTGAGTCTCGCTATACTTCGCTCCTCTGTGTTCTTTCTCAACGATGGTGTGAAAGCATGGAAGTGCCGATTCTTACGGAGATTTTATCGTCGTGTTATTATTGCCCATGGTGTTACCACTCCTTATACCCCTCATCAGGTTTGCTTTCAAGCTTTACAGCCAGTGGTCTTACTCAGATGTTCGAATTTTCTTAGGACAGAAGGAAACTGCTTACCGGCTGACATGACCTTATGCGCTTCCGTTGTCGATTGAAATTCAAGCACTGACATCTACACGAATCTCTACTCCATTACGGTAAATCGGACTTCAGTGTTCAGTTCTTCGGGACCGGTGATGCGTTCTCTTTACACCTTGGTTGTTTCGGTTGATCCGGACATTTAATCCTGCTAGCAGTTCGTGTGTTCATCATTAGATTTGACGTGCACAGTTTGCTTTTTGGCAAGTCTTTACTTCCTACCCTGTGTCGAGATAACGAGATACCTTCAGGTTTCGAAGAAAGGCCGATTCTAATCGTTGACTTGTCGATCATGAGTCTATACCCAAAATCTGGGGGTCGATTGGTGGGAAATTTTCGTCTCCTCGGCGGCATTCTTACGTTTGAAATTTTTTGACTATTGCTGGCATTGCCTATTAGCAGTCTATATACTCTAGTGCACTCATCAATACTTTGCTGATGTCCCGAATATTTACCGGCTATTGAGCATCTCTTAATAGATTGCGATGCTCATGAACTGAGGGTTTAGAAATCACGATACGTCGATGGGGTCAAAGATCTCTTAACTTTTATTAGCCGATTGTCGATTTAAGGATAATCCACTATCGTGCGAGGTGCTAAGTCTCAGCTGCCATCTCACAACTGTACCTTCTGATGGAGAGAAGCGGTAGTGCGTCTTCCATGTATAATGTCCGCCAGAAGAGTTACAGTGGTAGCCGGTACATTCCTGGTATATCCTGCTTGTATTCCTGGGATTCAGTTGACAGCAAATGCTGGTCGAATGGAGCAAGACCTCCTCGATTGGAGACATCTTCGTGATGCACAGGCGGATCTGCAAAGAAGCTTCTAATTGCACCGTCCGGATATGCCATCCTTTCTCTAGCACGTCATGGTCTTATTCTCCCAGTTAAAACAAAATTCTGGGGAAGAGTGTAAATGCACACAGTACTAATCGCAGAACGCTCCCAACCCAGTGCATGTGCACATGGAAGTTCATGTGGCGACAATCACCTCGCTGATACTATTTCACCGGACTCTAACGTCTACAATCTGCGAATACTACTTCTTCACATTCACCGACCATCTCACCTTCTTCGTACTATTTCATTGGATTCTCATGACTACGAATTGCGCTAATATCACCTCTTGTTGTTCACCGAAGTCAACGCCGTGCTAACTTCGCAAAAATCTAGAAATTCAAATACATCTAGGATGAACTGACGTTGCATTTAACTAATAAGATCTGGTTAACTTCACCGTCAATGCCTTTCATGGCGGGTTGATGTCTATCATCATCGTGCGTTGCAAGTGAACGTGAACGGGAGTTTAAGTATACGTAACAGATACTGTTTGTCAGGCCACATTAAATACAGGGCTTTCCAAGTGGATTTGATCTTCTCGTTGGACCGGTCGCTTGGCTAGTAAGATGTAACGTTCTTCCTAACATTAAGCTTCAGATGCCATGTGAAGTATATCAAAATATGATTTTGCCCTCATATTCAGCACAAATTAAAACTAACGCCACGAGATTTTGTACTAGTAGTTGATTTAACTTCATAGCTCTTTAAAGTGGAAGCTGCTTATTCACATTGCAAGGAACTTGATTGTACTTAACAAATATAATCTGGTGATCTACCTACGATATTCGACTCTCTTAATTTGCATCATCCTCCCTCAGCTCACTATGGACATCTGCCATCGCAGTTTCTTCCCTCTGATTTTGCTGCAGACGGATTCCACTGTCACCTACATACAACTACAATGGGAGACATTCAAACGTGGCAGATGTGAACTTTCATCTCAGATGGCTCTGTTCATTCGAAGCAGCATTCAGATTACTTTCCACTGTTAATAGTATTCTAGGGGAAATGGAGTTCCATCTTTCATCCGACTCAAAGTCGAGGCTTCTACTGTTTGGTTTACCTCTTACGTTTCATCCTTATTACGTTATTACGTTCTCTGCTTTATGGGACCTTCCCGTCCTTATTATCTTGTGTGTGTCGCTTTCCTTTGAAGATGTTTGGGCTTGCATTTGTCCGTAGAGAAATATTTCTCATTTCTGTGGCGCTTTGGGATGTATATAGTATCAATGGTTTTGCGGTGATGACCACATGGTAAATTAAATGTTGATGTTTACGACTTAAGACGGTCTTTCATCCGTTTAAAAGTCGATTCTGTAAACCACCAGGGATGCCATGAAGAAGATATGTCAGTACACTTATTGAGTCCGCAGACTGATTTGTTGCCATGTCAAAAGACGGACCAAGAATCTAGGTTATATTGACCGTCAGTACTCGAATAGGGTTCTCCCCACGAGTGATCTCGCTCATATTGTGATCAATGATTCTTCATGTGTTATCAATACATAGATTTCTTGTATGTAGCGTTTCCTCAAAAGTGTGTATAATTCACCAGTTATTAAATTTACAATGCTGGGTTGATTGGATTGAAAACACTATCTTGGAGCTCCACGTCATTCTTAAATGTCCCATGTTACATTGTGTTGAAGTGGAAGGGGAAAAGTAAGGGACTGACCTTTCATGCACATCTCTTGTCGATCTTACAAATGAAATCTTTTGAGTCTCTGGCGAGAAAAAACAAGATTGGAGGCGTTATCTTAAACTCCAAATTCTTTGAATCCCTGGCTAGATAGTAGGGGGTCGTTAATGGTAACTTCTTCGCCTCAGCCAACCAATTCCGTTTTCCTTTCCCATATGCAGTAATCTTCACCGGATAACTCGATTTGAAAACCAGGTGCTGCATTAAAGAAGCAGAAAATTAGTAACTGTTGTCTTCACGTCGAGTTTGGTCTAAGAGGTAATGTTCTTCTGCGTGTCAGCCAATTGCATCAGTCTAGGCAGGAGATATTAAATGCTTTGTACATCTAATGAAAATGCTTCCAAATATCACAGGTGAGAGATTTACCCGGGATGAAACCACGCAAGTCAAAACTAGGTCCAAGTTTAACATAGATACCCCTAAAACCTGCGGTGTTTAACTTAGATCCGATCACTGCGATGTACAGATCTGGATCGCATTTAAGTATACTGATCTCACTTTTGGAGTGGATATTCCATCGCCTCCGGAGGCTAAGCAGTATTTTGATATGAGCCTGAAATGCCACACCAGTGCATGTGAATAAGTCTCCGCTGTACAGATGGTGTTACCCGAGAGACATATTGACTCTTTAAATCGGAAAATAGAGATTTACGGACCCTGACAAAAAAGCTTTCATGAGGTTTGATATATAAGGAACCTGATGCAGTGGATCTTCGAAATGATCCGCAAAGATGCAGGGCGTGCCAGGGTGAGTCAAGATGTAGACATGACTGCCAGAACATCCGTGTTAGTACAGCTTTAAAAACATCCACCTGGAAAAGATCAATGATGAGAGGAAACGGACACTAACAAAATGGTCGTTACAGGACAGAACAAATACCCTAAAGCAACGCGCCTCGATGGAAATGCCCAAAGTTGCGGAACTGAACCAGTGCTGTGATTGTCCAAGAAAGTGATCGCCTGATTGAAATGATTCAAGTTGTACATAATTGTGTAAATATAACCATCGATTCAAATAGGCCAGAAATTTGTCGTCATATCCCTCCTACCGCGGAGGTTCCTTCTACTCGCGGCCAAATATCTCAGGAGGGTAACATCACTCCATAACCAGCCTGAAAATCCACTCGAGTTTTGCTGAAATGTGACGATTGGACTGGGTTGCGTTCTTACCATTTCAGGCCACCATCCAATTAAACCGGAGGGTTTGCCCTCCTTGTCTCTCAACCGCTCATACTCCGTATACTCTAGGGCCCTTTGAAGTATTCCCTACAGTGACACATGTAGAATAAGTATAGCTTCAATGCGGATATACGTCTAGAGAAGACAAATACATTGCCTAATTCTCCGTGCAAGAGAAAACTCTCTCTACATTGACGTGCTCATCAAAATATGCACCTTAGTAGTATAATCAAATACAGCAGTGAGGCGCCCTGATGAATCGATCCAGTCACAAAGCTGTTGTCGGTGCTGGTCTGTGGAACAACCAGCAATCTTAGATGTGATGATTGCATCCGAAACCGGCGAGAATGTGAAGGGTCTATGATGGTTCACTCAGAAGCTACAACCGGCTTCATCGACAAAGGCATATAAGCTGTTTCTCTAGAACAAGATATCTCGTTTCCTGGATAGCATACTTGGGAAACCTCTGCGGTCCACTAGGAGGTTTTATTTTCAGAACAACACGAATATTTGCCTCTATCAATGTGAAACTAGGCATCTTTACGAGAGCAAGCAAGCGCTAGTCCATGCCTGTTTTGACCTTGAGTGCACGCAAAAGGTTCAACAGCAACAGATGATTAGAATGTGCAAAATCAGCTAAACCATGGAACAACTTGAGAAAACGAATGGAAGACAAAATATTAGCCATCATCCCTGGAAAATTCACCTTGATTGTATTCCAGGTTCGCTCCATTATACCTATCATCAAAATGGGAAAGTCCAAAATAGTTTAGCCGGTACACATCTGCAAGGAAAGTTCACTGACAAATAAATGCTTCTGTCTATATATTAATTTAATGCTTCTGTCTATATATTAATTTGGTTAATCTCTAGTTTAGAGACTTCTCTTGTTTTTAAAGTTTTGTTAGAATTCTCTAGAAACATTGCTAAATATCTTCTACTTAGGGTAAAGAGGGGTGCAACCCTAACTAGGGTTAAACAAAACAATTCCCTAGGGTTTACTAAAGTGTATATAAGAATGCTTTCTACTCCTGTTTCAATTAGTTCTTCAACAAGGGTCATTCCCAACACCTCTTCCTTGCATTTCGTGAAATCCTGAGTTGCCTAACATCATCTCACGATTGTCTTTTGATATCTCAGTATTAGAGGCTACTAGGGATGCGTGAGAGAACCTTCTTGATGCTTGTGAGCTGTGATACAAAGAGAGAGGTCTAGTATTGCAATAGTGAAGATGATACATCAGAGATAAGAGGGAGTGATAGACCTTCCACTTCAAAGAGTAGGAAGCATGGTTCTTATCAGGTTATGGACTCACAATCACCACTAGGGTTGATAAGAGAACTCAGAGAGATAGAGAAACTGGGGAAGACTATCTACAAAGCTTGGGCTTTGGATGTGAAGACTATCTTAGACAATTATGACTGTCTAGAGTTTGCATTAAAAGCTCATGATATAGATGAGCTACAGGCCAACAAGGAGGAGAGAGTCAAGCACTCTACTACTAGGAGGTTTCTGCTGAGGGCTATGGAAGAGCCAGCTAGAGACCTAGTAGATACTTATGTCTGGAGTTGGGAGATTTGGGAAAAAATCAAGAACTATTACACTGTTGAGAAGCAGGAGAGCTCCTATCGAGTCTGGTTTACAGTAACTTGAGATTGGAGGACAGTGAAGATTTCATCTGTTATCTGTCAAAACTGCAGAAACTTTTCAAGTGTATCAAGGAGGATGGGGTTGTACTTACAGAGAAGTATGAGATCAATCATCTCTTAGATAGTCTTCCTTCAAGCTATGACTCTGTCCTAGTAGCTCTGCAAGTTTTACCGGTTGAAACTGTCACATGGGATTATGTGATACACAAATTGCTGGTGTTTAGCAGACACAGGAAAGACAAATGGCTGAAGTTATATGAGCAGGGAGATGCTGCTCTGTTCAGTGCTTCTTCTCAGTCAAGAAGAGTGCCATATAGAAGAGTGAGCAAACCAGAGCAAACCAGAGTGAGTAAATCTGGTGAAGGAGTTAGTAGTGTTGATGAAAGGACTTGTTATTTCTGTCATGAGAAAGGTCATATTGCACTCATATGTCCCAAGAGAGGACAAAGGAGAGAACGAGAGCTGAAGATGGTAGGCAAGAGACCTCAACCAGTAAAGGGACAAAAATCTGGGAGTTCAGCTTACAACTCAGAGGAGTGCCATGTGATAGTCAGCGATGAGGAGGGGTACTCAAACAGAAGAGCTGGATTGTGGAATGTTGGCAGAATCACAGTTGTCCTCAAACGGTTCTGGATGATTCTTGGACTCAGGAGCCACCTCTCATATCTGTTATCAGAAGGAGCTGTTCTCAACTCTTCAACCTCTGAAGATTCCCAAGAGTGTTCGTTGTGGACCTGGGATTCTGAATCCAGTGTTAGGAGCTGGCAAAGTTCCTATTGCCTTCATGGGATGTCCTAAAAAAGGCTATTTGGAAAATGTACTGTATGTTCCAGATTACACCAAGAACTTGATATCAGTACATAGCCTCATGGAGCATGGTGTGGATGTTCTGTTTGAAAGCAACAGAAATCAATGTACTTTGAAGAAAGGAGAGCTGGTCCTTGGGTATGGTACTGCCACAGGGAAGCTGTTCAAGTTGATGGAAGCTGATGGTTCTGGTTCTGCATTGGTAGCAGAAAACAGAAATGATATCCATCTCTGGCATTTGAGGTTAGGGCACTTGTCAGTGCAAAGCCTATTTGCTTTAGAGAAGGTAGTGGATGGGTTGAAACTAGATCCCAAAGGAAAACTCAGAGTTCTGCATTGGGTGTGCAGAAGGTAAGGCACACAAGGCTCCTATTCCCAAAAGATCTTCATCTAGAGCTTCTGGTATTCTAGATGTCATACATTCTGATGTATGGGGATATATGATTGAGAAGTCATTGAGTGGAGCAGCCTCCTATATTTCCTTTGTGGATGATTACAGTAGAAAGAGCTTTATCTATCTCATGAAAAGCAAAGATAAAGTGCTGCGAAAATTCCAGAAGTTTGTAGCCATGGCTGAGTTGCAGACTGGGAGGAAAGTCAAGCGATTGCGAACAGATGGAGGCAGAGAGTGCAGGAATGAGGAATTCCTCTCTTTTCTGTCAGAAAAAGGAATCCTCTTTGACTGTACTGCCAGAGACAGTCCTGCACAGAATGGAGTTGCAGAAAGGTTGAATAGGACACTGGTGGACAAAGCATTGGCAATGCTCCAACATGCCAAGCTGGAGAGAAAGTTTTGGGGTGCTGCAATTAGCACTGCAAATTTTCTTAGACATATCAGTGGTACCACAACATTGCAAGGAAGAACTCTTGAAGAATGCTGGAGTGGTAAGACACCTGATCTTTCAGCTTTGAAAGTCTTTGGATGTCCTGCCTATGTTCATATCCCCAAGGAGCAGAGGAGGAAGTTCACAAAGAAGGCTGAGAGAATGCCTTTTGTAGGATATGAAGAGGGACTGAAAGGATATCTTCTGTACAATCCTAAGTCTGGACAGATCATCAGAAGTAGAGATGTACTCTTTGATGAATTGAAGACTTGGAGTGAGAACAGTGATGAGTTGCAGAAGCAAGCTGATCAGTTTGATCAGCCTGATCAATCTATCTTCCCAAGCTGCAGAGTCAGTTTTTCAGATCAATCATCAGAAGAGCAATCTCTACCTGAAGCTGATGGTTCACCAAAGGAGAGTCTGAAGGTGTACAAAAGAAAGCCTAAACAGACAGTGATTTCTGATTGTGATACTACAGAAGATGACTCCCACAAGCAGACTGCGGATGCAGAATCTCTAAGTGAGACTCCAGAGATGTCAAGAGACGGCATGAATCTTCTGGGCACAGAGCCAAGAAGATCACAGAGAGATAGAAAACCTATTGACAGACTTGGTTTTCTATCAGAAGAGATGTTAGATGAATCTTACATCTGTCATGAAGATTGTGATCCAGACACTTTACAGCAAGCTATGCTCAGAACATATTCGAGTTAGTGGGAGTTGGCTATAGCAGAAGAGAAGAAGTCTCTTCAGACTAATGGTACATGGGTACTAGCTGATTTACCATCAGATACGAAAGCAATTGGCTGCAAATGGGTTTTCAGGGTCGAACGGGGAACTGAGAATGAGATCCTGAAGTACAAAGCAAGACTTGTTGCAAAGGGCTTCAATCAGAAAGCATCAATAGATTATTCAGAAACTTTTGCACCAGTTGCCAGGTATGGATCTATTCGCATGCTTCTAGCTCTTGCAGCAGAGAGAGATTGGGAAGTGGAGCAGTTAGATGTGAAAACAGCCTTTCTCAATGGAGATTTGAGAGAGACTATTTACATGGATGTTCCAGATGGATATACTGAATGCAAAGGAAAAGTATGCTTGCTTAAGAAGGCTTTATATGGCCTTAAGCAAGCTCCTAGAGCCTGGTATGAGAAACTGGACTCATACTTGAGAGAGCAGGATTTCAAACGAGTAGATTCTGACATGAGTGTGTATACTAGAGATGATGTATACATAACTGTATATGTAGATGATCTGTTACTGTTGGAGAACAGTGAATCTATCAAAGGAGTGATAGATTTCTTATGCTCTGCTTTTGAGATGACTATCCTTGGTCTTGTAAAACTCGTTTTGGGAATCAAAGTGAGCAGAGACAGAGAAGCAGGATGGATCTGGATCAGCCAACCACAGTATGTGAGATCCATACTAGCTAAGTATCAGATGACAGAGGCGAATCCTGTCTCTACACCTCTTGATCTGGGGTGGAAGCACAGCAGAATCATAGATGGGGAGGTGAATCTCTGTGACAAAGTGTTGTATCAGAGTGCCCTTGGTTCTCTAATGTTTATCATGGTCTGTACAAGACCAGATATATGCTATGCACTGGGAACACTAGCTAGATATACTAGCAACCCTGCACAAGTACATTGGAATGGTATAAAGAGAGTATTTAGGTACTTAAAAGGGGACTCAAGATGCATTCTTGGAGTACAAAAGGCAAGGTACCATACTTGCTCCTACTCTTGAAGCATATACATATGCCAGTTGGGGAGATGACACAGATAACAACAGATCAACTAGTGGATATGTAGTTATGCTTAGTGGTGGAGCAATCAGTTGGCGTGGTAAACAACAAACATCTGTTGCACTGTCTACTACTGAGGCAGAATTTATAGCTGCCTCAAATGCTACTCAAGAAGTCATCTGGAACAGAGACTTCTGAAGGAGCTGGGTTTTGAGCAGGAAAGCCCTACTACATTGTATTGTAACAATACAGGAAGTATAGCACTCAGCAAAAATCCTGTACATCACCCAAGGACTAAGCACATTGAGATTAGAAGAAGATTTGTAACGGAGAAAGAAAAGGAGAATGTTGTGAAGTTAGTTTACTGTCCTACACAGGAGATGCCAGCAGATGTGTTTACAAAAGCATTACCTAAAGATAAACACATAAAATGTATAAAATATGTAGTAGAAATGGGAATAATCCTCAACTCTCATTAAGTGAGTGTTAGTTTAGTTAATCTCTAATTTAGAGACTTCTCTTGTTTTTAAAGTTTTATTAGAATCCTCTAGAAGCCCTGCTAAAATATCTTCTGCTTAAGGTAAAGAGGGGTGCAACCCTAATTAGGGTTAAGCAAAGCAACCCCCTAGGGTTTGCTGAAGTGTATATAAGAATACTTTCTACTCCTGTTTCAATTAGTTCTTCAACAAGGGTCATTCCCAACACCTTTTCCTTGCATTTCGTGAAGTCCTGAGTTGCCTAACATCATCTCAGGATTGTCTTTTGATATCTCAGTATTAAAGGCTACTAGTGATGCGTGAGAGAACCTACTTGATGCTTGTGAGCTGTGATATAAAGGAGAGAGGTCTAGTATTGCAGTAGTGATGTATGATACATCAGAGATAAGAGGGAGTGATAGACCTTCCACCTCAAAGAGTAGGAAGCATGGTTCTTGTCACTATGTATGACATAGAACATATTTTTTTCAGACTAAATGCATTTTCACATAGTTCTGCACATCAGAGGCTTCTTGGAAGCTCTCTCAATTCGCTTTTTCTACTTTCTGTGCTTCTGTATCATGCAGATCAAATGTAGATGACCACTTCTATACACTTCCAATCGGAAAGCAAAACTGCATACGAGAATTCACCTCATAGGGTGCCAAACGTCTCCAATCGTAATTTCGGAGGCTGATTCTTGACCGTAACTACAAAGACACAAGAAGCCCGAAGTTGTTACTGGTCCAATCACGAAAGTCAGCTCACCATCAAATTCCATAATAGATTTTTTGACGGCTACGGATCTTGCAACTACTCATTGCAGAAAGTGGCACACGGCAGGCATTTGGAGATCTATCACCATGGGAAGCTCGAAGAATGGAATTTAGCTCTCGTTAGCTGTTGTTAAGAGGACTCACCTTTTGAGAGTTTTCGGATTGTAAGCTTTCGCTGCGTCAAAACACCAGCCCTGCCAATGGTGGCCCAAAGCGAATAGTATAAGCAACACAAAAGAAGCAAATACTTCCTCTTGAGAACACATGTACTTCTCGATAATCACATGGATAAAACTTAAGAAACAAGGAAATCATGACACAACTAAGGACATGCGAACATAACGGGCATCAAAAGTTACTTCTATTCCAGCAGCTGGGCAGAGAGTGCATACATCGAAGCCAACATCTTTTTTAAGCCATAGTAGCCAACCCTTCACATCATTCTGAAACAATGGATTGGTATGATCGATACAGGGAGCTGACGGCGGCGGAAGATCATTGTCACTGAAGGCTCCAGGTATATCATCGTCTATAGCTTCCTCGACCCAATCGTCCCAGTCGAATTCCTTCAAGTAGATGAGGGTAAAGTTAGAGATGGGCACATGAGGGCAACAGATAGCAGGAAATCCGGGTACAACTCAATGTACACTGCTCTCATAGAACATCCACATACCTCGTCAAAGGTAACTGCAGATTGGTCCTCGTAAACGCCTCCATGTTTCGGTAGGCATCTCATGGACTGTTGCAGAACAACATCATGAACAGCAAAAAGCCCGACCTGATGTATTCGAACCAATAATTCCTCAAGCTGATCTTGGGTACCATAAGCCGAATCTAGGTTGTAGAAGTCTTCGGGAATAAATCCTGCAGAGAACGCACACCATTCAGCATTCAAGTACATCATTTACTGTATTTAACTACAGTAACAGAGAAGAACTAAACTGCCAAACGTTTGCCATGAGTACGAAACGTTCACTAGAAACCTCAGCATCACTAGAAACGATGCACAGGCTATGGATTGATGCACAATGATTCGCATTTGGTACCTTTCTCAGGCAGGATCAAATCCACTAAAAGCCTCTGTTAATCAGCGCTCATCGCAAACATTATAGTCGAAGTATGATTATACAGTTTAGTAAGGATTGGACCGAAATATTTCATGTAACGATCCATGGCATATTCAAATGTACTGCTGTATATCTACCACCGTATAAAGAGGAAGGAACACAGAGTCTACCTTGTGCATCTGCTGCGTGTGACGCGGGAGGAAAAAGGACGTGCGTTACTCCTGCCACTTTCAAGGTGGGGACTATGTCCATGAGTCTCTGATAGAAAGTTTTCCCATACTTCACCAAATGGGAATCCCAAGCGAAAGACTGATAAATACAATGCGTAGGAAGGAGCTCCGGGATGGTTGCCAATTTGGAGGAAGATCTACTTCTAGACAAAGATCTAGAAAGAGACCTGGAAAGTGATCTAGAAAGAACTATCTGTGCCATGCCTTGTTCTTCGTTCTGAAAGGTTGCTACGGCTCTTTCGAGCAATGCACGTTCTCTGCAGTCTCTTATTGCCGAATTAGAATACTTTGCCTGAAGCTGCAGAAAATCGTCCGATACGTCCTTGTTCTTGAAACTCTGCTTCCTGACTGCTAAGGAATTACTATTCGATGAAGATATGTATTTGATTTTAGCAACGGCGTGTGAATAGCCGCCAGAAGAAAAGATACTGACGATTTTTAGAGTGCTCACGGCCACTTCGTTACTGCTTGAAACTGAACAGTGCCTCCGGCACGGGACAAGCCATGACTCGCCAGAGATTTGACAGTTCAAACTCATTCTTGACTTTCAGATGCATGAGTTCTGGCCACGCCCGCGTTGAGAAAATTCATTTTCGGACTTCCTTAGGACTATTTCACCCCTGCGATTAATAAGTAGACCAGAATAAGTATACAGCTCAAAGCCATACCAAATCAACATCAATTTTATTTAAAAAAAGTGACTGCTCCTTCTCATGTAAGCACACGCGAAATTGCCGGAACTCAAAAATTTGTGAAGCCCGATGAGAGGTTAGCGTTTTCGACTTGGAGTACTGTATCCTGAAAGAAAGCAGGGGCTAGCCTATACATTTGTGGCTCATCTCGCACAAGGCTTCAACATAAAGTTCTATTCGGTGGATACGGGGAGACAGTAAATTTTTCCTACCAACCTTGCAAGTATCCTGCACAACTAGCGTTCTGGTTCAACTCGATAATCCCGAAAGAAAAGTTCATAATTGTAAACTATCTGCAGAAAATTAACTTCCCGTACGATAACTACCGCTGCAGGACATTCTCATAACAATTCGGGAACAGTAGCACAATAAAATTTCGGGGCTACGTTCGGTGCGGTCCCGGATACTTACAGCAGTCATGCCTACATGACACGGAATTCCGACAGAAGGATAAAATAAAACCAATCTAGTTCCTGCGGAATTGGATAAGAGACGAATCATCTCGTTAGCAAAGGGAAGCACTTTTCAGGTGGTATCTTCCCTTCACGAATTGGTCACAGCATCGCCACCTCAATCGTTGTCGGCAGTTCCAGCTTCTAATTGCCACAGCAGTCACGCTTTACCAACACCTGAGGGCCTACAAGCGATCAGCTCACCTCAGTTTCAGTGAATGTCTAAGCCCGCATCAATGTCCCGCAGTCAAAATCTGCTCCTCTCTCCAGCAGAGCGTCAATACAAAACCAATAGCCTCTCCCTTTTAAAGTAGCATCGCTATCACAAACCGATCATTTCCGCGGAAAAGTCCCTTCCCCTCCCCTCCCCTCACTTCACTTTACTCGTTCCTTCCTTCACACATGCGACTGAAACCACCACGACTCCCTTATCGCTTTCACTTCACTTGCTGCGCAAAGAAATCACAATAAATATGTAGTCACCAAACATACACTCTACATTTCCTTCTATGATTCCATCCAAGCTGCCGATCATCGTCGTCGAGCAGACAGTGTGTGGAGTCAGTGAGTTCCTCTGCAAACGGATCTCATGGCAGCAATTTGTGAAATAGACTTTCCTCATCATTAGCGGAGATGCGACATCGCCATGCGACCGCACAACGCGCCTGCCACATGCTCGGGGTACATTGGCACTCGGTGGCGCTTGGACTCCAGACTGACAGCTGACAATCGTGGTCACCGTGTTGAGAGGTCCGTGCGCCGCAAAGTGACCCGGTCCTTTCTTACAACCAAGTACGAACCAGTACGCCGTAGATTTTAGTCTGTTACGTAGTACGTAGCGCGTAAATTTATCAAAGAGAGGAAGATCTCTTCGGCTGATTTTATCTTGAAAATGAGGTGGCTAAAGCTAGTCGTTTGTGAATTTTTAGAATGCGCCAGGTACTTACCAAATTGAGTAGGATTATTTCTACAGAGTTCTTAATTCCGATTAGCTTTCTTGTTTGTATGGGAACTTTATCTTTTCACGTTTCTTCCTTTATTATCCGGCAATTAGTAAGTAAGTATCTAACCATGCAGGAGTTTGCATGGTTAGATAATTAAAAATGAATTGGCATAAAAATTATTTAGTTTTATGAATATTGTGCCGACTTGGAGCATTGAATTTTATTTAATAATGAATAACCCAAGATCTCATAAACAACTAGTAAGAACTTCACAGCTAATATAAATCAAGGGAGCTGGTAATATATATTACTTGTTTGGTAATATATATATAATATAAAAATAAAATAAGCTATAATCTAATATAAAAATAGGGTGAGGTACATTTGTACCTCACTCTATTTTTATCCTGCAATTAAGTAGTGTGAATTTCTTGGGATTCCACACAATCACCAAAATTTACTAATAGCAAGTCAAAAACCGCCACAAGGGAACTGGGAGATAGCAAGCTGTGGTTAGTCTCCAAATCTATAAAAGAGAGGGCTTAGGACTACTCCTAAACACACACTCTTTCTCCCTATTGTCTCCTTTTCACTCCATACAAACATGTACAAAGAACTTCTCTTGCCCTCCACTCTTCTATTGGTTCCAATATGCCTATCTTTGCACCTACAAATGCGTGTTACAATTCCCACAAAAGCAGAAAAAACCTTTGCTTTGAAAAATGGTTATGCCTTGAAGACTCAATGCATACAGAATACTGGAAACAAGATAGGATGCATAGTTAAAAATAATGCTTGACTTGCGTCCGTGGCGGTAAGTTCACGAGTCAAGCGCATGTTCAAAGTACCTCCGTGCTCCACCAAGAGTGTCCTTTCTAGCTCATTATTTGAAATCAAGAGAAAGATAGTGATAGGTGGTTATCCACAATAACCATGAAAAACACAACCATGAAGTAGTGGAAAATGTTGATGCACATCCAACTACAAGAGCACTCTCCTCAATGGAAGTTGAAACTATTCACAACTTGACATGCATTAGAGCACAACCTCGTGTTGTTTTGGGTGTCCTACGCAAACATGATGCTACCACTCTTAGCTTAGGACATTTACAATATCAAGAAGGCCAAAAAGATGTTGGATGGCAAAACAAGCATTCAAGCCTTATTGGATACCTTGACTCTCTATGATATCCAACATGAGATCCAATGCAACCATGTCTAAGATCTTACCTACCTTTTCATCTTCCCAAAGTCAGCAAAGAACATCGCCCAACAATATTCAGCTAACAAGTTCATTTTCCATTGACAACACATGCAAGACCAACCAATATCAAATGCCTTTATTGCAAGGAACATGTGTGACATTGATGGATTAAACTTTCACTTTGATCTATTGCTTTATGCGCTTTGAGGCTGAAGAGTTCTACACTTGGGCAATGCATGAGCTAGAAAGATCCTTTGAGCGGCTAAGCATCAACTCTCATGGTGTAGTTTTTGTCACCAATTGTAAACTTGCATTAATGAAGACCACATCTATGGTATTTCTAGATGTAACCATGATATTATATGTCTGGCATATCAAAATGTGCTAGCAAATCAATGCTCTATATTTGATTCAAATGATGCTTGGAAAGAGTTCATGGGAGCATGGCAAGCCATTATCAATTGCTAATCAGAAGCCAAATACAAGGAATGCTTAGATCAACTCTTCCAAAATGTCACAACAACAATATTTGACTACCTTTGATGACATGGATTTGTTACAAGGAAAAGTTCATTTTAGTTTGGATTTGCCCTGTCAAGCACTGTGGCCATTTTACCACATTGAGAGTTGAAAGTGCTCATCTAGCTCTAGAGAAATGGTTGTAGGTGTCCATTGGTGATATGCTTGGTGTCTATTTTCTGCTTGAGAGAGCATGCAAGGACAAGAACATAAACTTAGTCAGACTAATCATGCCTAACAAATGCATAGTCTCATTGAACTCAGCCATCCTTTGTGAGCAATGTCAATAAAAGCAAGTCTATAATACCATTACCTAGATAGAGTATCTAGAGGTGGAAATTGGCTTGGTAATATCTTGAGGGATGTTATATATGATGGTCTAAGTAGATCAGATAAAAGTGTCACCAAAATAGTACTTCCACTAATAAGATGGAGGCCAAAAACACCCCAAAAACTTTAGAGCCAATTTTGGAGACCTAAATGGATGGATCAGACCTCAAAAAATAGAAGATTCCTCCTTGTAGAGAGAGAGGTGTTGCCTATCCTTCCCTTGCTGATCTCATTGATAGCTTTCCAATGGTACTTCATCCATGTAATTCTTAGCTTCTTAAAAGAAGATTCCCCAAAGATTCTCTCCAATCAAACAAGTAATAGGACCAACCAAAAAGGACAAGGATTGATATGTCACCAATCCATGTAACTTATCTAAGTGTGGAGCTTGTTGACATGTCACAAATCTATGTATCCAATCCAAGGGTGGCTCTCTTTGAATGGATCTTCTTTGCTATATAATAAAGACAAGGTGCTCCGTTGAGACATCAGAGTATTGAGGAATGAAGCCTTGTGTTTATTTTGTGTTTCTTCTCTTGTGTTTCTCTTGTAGGTGCTCATATCCTCAAAATATTATAATGTTATGAAAGTAGGTGTTGTAATCCATGAGAGTGGATCATTCCTCTTAGAAGAACACATGCTATTGAGACTGAGTGATTTTATGGGGAGAAACCATAATGCAATTGATAGATTGGGGGTGTTTTAGAGAGAGAGGATCGGATGGATGCTTTGGAGGACAATTCTTGCACCTTGATTTCTATTCTTGAATCCATTCCATATCAAGATTATGTACATCCAATGTGAGCAAGTGAGAGTACATCTTGTTTATCATTTTGGAGTAGGGTTCATGGACATAATAATGAATTTGCCAAACCCAATGATTCTACCCGGTGATATACAATAGAGAATGGGATTTGACAATTTATATTGTGTATGATTCATAATGCAATGGATTTGAATATACCAAATCCTCTTCTTTCAATATGCAAGTAGAAATCTATTATGTAGGTAGATCAAAAGTGATGTTTAGGAATTTGTAGTCCATAATTTTGGTGAGGAATATTATAAACAAGTGATAGCCTCTAAGGTTCCAATGGTAGTCCCAATCATCCATACCCTCCCTTGAGTAATCATCTTAACACTCTATTAAAGTAGGCAGTAGCAATTGAGCATGTGTTGGGTAAAAAATTGAGACCAAGGAGAGAAATAGGAGAATGGAAACTCACATTGGGACACTTGAATGTGGGAAAACTCCAAACGTCTAGCATGAGCTTTGGCTTTGGTATTTATAGGTAGTATATAAGGCCCTTGAGAAGCTTCTCAAGAAGCTTTCTTGAGCCGTTTTCTTAAAGTGCAAGCCAAGTTAACTAGGAAGCTTCTCAAGAAGCTTCTTTCTAGAAGCCGCATACTTGGCATGCAAGCTAAGCTAATTGGAAGTTTCTAGAAGCTATCTGCTTGGGTGCAAGTTAAGCTAGTCTAGAAGCTTCCCAACAAGCTTCCTAGATGCTTCTAATTTGGTTTATTCTCTACTTTGTTAGCCTTACTAACTACGTCATTGAACTCCATATTGTTACATATTCCTCCATTGCTAGGTGGTGACATCCTCGTTGCCATTGAAGCTTCAAACTCTTGGATGGCCGTTTGTGCATTCTAGAAGTGAGAAATAGGTTCCCATGTGGCATCATGAAGGGGATACCCTTTCCAAAGGACCTTGTACTCCGTATGTTGTTGATGTCCTCGTCAAATGTGGTGACGTGCAAGGGTACGATCAACTTTGTACTCCTCATGATCATTGATAGGGTTGGGAGGAGGAGGAGGTTGGACACGAGAGGACAAATAAGATGGGTTAGGAACAAAGGGTTTCAACTTGGAAATTTGAAAGACATGTTAGATGCACATATGACAAGGTAAGGCGAGATGATAAGCAACATGAAAGATAATTTAGGTGACATCAAAGGGTCTTATCCAATTAGGGGCAAGTTTACAAACTTGTGTATCAAGTGGGAGGGGTAGGTTACTAGAGGATAGCATGACTTTATCACCAAGTTCAAAGGTGAGACCACAATGATGGTGGTCTGACAATTTTTGACGATTTTGAGCAACAAGGAGGTGAGATTTGGCTTGTTGGAGAGATTGGGATATGGTGATCAAGAAGGTTGACATATGAGGGACCTAAGATGGAGGAGGAGCAAGAAGAGAATCTAGAACAAGTGGATCTTGGCCAGAATTGAGAAAGAAAGGAGGAAATATGGTGCTTGCATCTTTGGAATTATTGTAGGCAAATTTTGCAACTACAAGACATTCATCCCAATTGGTATGGTGTACATTGACAAAGGCATACAACATATCATCCAAGGTATGATTTGCATGTTTGGTTTGTCCATCTATTTGAGGATGATAACCCATGGACAAAGCAAGCTTGGTGTCAAGTATCTAGAAGAGTGCTTACCAAAAATTTCCGGTTAATTGAGGATCATGGTCGGAGATGAGTACGCATGGCATCCCATGATGCTTGAAGACATTGTTGAAGTAGATTTGTGCTAAGATTGGAGAATTCACGGTATCAAAGGTTGGTGCCAAGTGGATTTGCCTACTAAGCTTATCCACAAACACCACGATTGTTATGTGTCCTTGCTTTGTCTTGGGCAAGGATGTGATGAGATCCAAGTGTTTGCATTGAGCGGATGGAATGGGGAGTGGTTGAAGGAGTCCACTCGGCTTCTGGTTGCTGGCCTTGTTACGTTGGCAGCTCTCACACAATCAGATAAATTCTCAAACATCTCGTGTCATGTTGGGCCACCACTATCGGCATTGGAGGGTACCCAAGGTCTTGTCCACACCCATGTGACCATGTATTAGTAAATCATGGGCTTCTTGAAGGTGCACAAGTTGGAGATCACCTTTGGCTGGAACAAAGATCCGGTCCTCATAGAATAGAAGACATTCCTTGAAGGAGAATGTGTTGTAATCCTTGTCACATGCTGTAAGACAACCATGTACCATTTGGAAGAAGGAATCTTGTTGTAGAGCTGATCAAAACTTGTTTTGGACCTTGGAGTCAATTGACACCATTGTAATTGCTGCCATGATGAGAAGAAAAGACTTCAAATCAGGTCATTATGATAGAGCATCAAGGATGACATAGAACCGACTTGGTTTGTACTCAAGCTTGATGTCAAAAAATTGGAGTTGCTCCTCTCATCGATGATGTAGACTCTTCATGTGTTTCAAGTGTAAGGTTTGCAACAATGGTTTGTGATTGGTTTGCATGATCACTTGTTTTCCTAAGAGATAATGCCTCTATACCTTGGTGGTATATACCATTGCAAGTTGTTCTTGATCTTAAGTAGAGTAATTTCTTTCATTTGTATTTAGTCGTAACAAAGGCAATGGGATGTAGTCCATATGGGAATTCTTGTTGCAAAATTGCTCCAATTGCAAAGTTAGAAGCATCAAAATCAACCACACAAGGTATTTGAGGATCATATGGTTGAAGGATGGGTCTTGAAGACACCATACACCATATGTTTCAACTTTTGGAATGCTTCTTCATGCTTGGTGGTCCATTGTAAGCTCAAGAACTTCCCCAAGAAGTCAGTCAATGGTGCAGCCAAAAGAGCATAATGATGGATGAACCGTCGGTAAAAACTGGCCAATCTATTAAATGCCCGTACTTTTATATAGCATCCTTCAAAGTAGGCCAATCAATAATGGCCTTGATTTTCTCCTCTTCCATCTTGATCCCTTTTGATGAGATCTTGTGACCCAAGAAGGTGACCTCCTTTTGCCAAAAGACACACTTTGATTTCTTGCAATAAAATTTTTGTTGTCGTGGTCATGTGAGGACTTCTTGCACATGATTCATGTGTTCTACCTCTGTCTTGCTATAGATTAAAATATCATCCAAGAACACCACAACGTACCGATCCAATAGTCCATCCAACACCCGATGCATCTGATCCATGAAGACTATGGGAGCATTAGTGAGCTTGAAAGGTAGAATTCTCCACTCAAAATGCCCATACCTTGTGCAAAAGGCAATCTTTTGCACATCCTCCTTATCAATAAGGATTTGCCAATAGCCGTTGCACAGATCCAACTTGGAAAAGACAATTCACGCATGTTTTAGGAGTGTAAGACCAAGTGGACATGGTATTTGTGGGACACAGCCAATAGCTACTAGGGAGAGTGGTCTACTTGGAGTCCATCTAGGTGAGCGTGGTCTACTTGAATTACACCCTTGGTCTACTTGGGATGTAGCTAGAGGACGTATGGAGCTTGGAGCCAAAGTAGAGTGAGTTTTTCACATAGAGGTTGGGACTTCTAGTGCTTGGGAGCATGACACTACTGCTCCTAAGGGCCTAGTGTAGCAACCTATCAGCACGTCTTTCACTCCTACTATAGTTACAAAGGATACTTGGGAGCCAGATCTTGGGCCCAAGCTTATAAGAGAGGAAAGATAGAGAGTTTGGAGGTTCTTGAGGAGCTACACAAGTTGTTTTGCCTTCATTATGAAGGATTTGGGTGCTCTAGAAGGACCTAGTATTCAGATTGAGTTGACTAACAATACATCAATTTTCCAACATCCTTATTGATATAATGATATGGAGAGGGCATTGATTCAAAGTCGGAGTAGAGACCTTTTTGAGGCTGGTTTGGTGGAGATTTCACATGGAGAGTATGCATTTGCAACAATAATGCCAGCCAAGAAGGATATGCATGGCAACTACACAGATAGGTGGATGTGTGGAGATTATCATCCTATCAATTGACAAACTAGGGTTGATTGGTATGCTATGCCTACACCGAAGGAGTCTTTGATGCTATTGGGCATACAAAGGTCTTTAGTAATTTGGATCTTCAAGCAGGATATCATCAATTGCCAATCAAAGAGGAAGATAAGTCCAAGATATTATTCTGGGCTATTGATCCTCACGGCAAGGATGTGTTATATCAATAGAGGTTCTAACCATTTGGGTTAAGGAATGCTCCTATTGAGTTCCAAAGGGTCATGGATAGAATCCTAGCTGGATTGGATTTTGCTTGGTGTTATATTGATGACATTTTGCTCTATAGCACAATTGTGGAGGAGCATGAGAGACAATTGTTGGAGATGTTTGAGAGGTTGAGATCTCATGGACTCAAATTACATCTTGGGAAGTGTAGGTTCTTCCATGAGCAGGTTGAGTATTTGGGTCACACTATCTACCCCAAAGGACTTGGTGTTCAATAGACTAAGGTGGAGGCTATTGCACGTATTCCTTGACCTACGGATGTGAGTAGAATGTGAGCATTCCTTGGGTTGGTGAAGTTCTATCACCGCTATGTTAGAGGATTTAGTGCCATTGCCAAGGCCTTGACAAAGCTGACCAAGCTTACACAAGAGTGGTGTTGGGGAGATGAGCAAGAGAGAGCTTTTGTAAAGCTCAAGGAGAGGTTGACATTTGCTCCTATTTTGAGGAGACCAATCAGAGGATGACCATATTAGGTTCACACTAATTGGAGTACATTGGGGCTTGGAGCAATGCTTACCCAACATGATGATGAGGGAAAGGAGTTTGTGGTGGCCTATGCTAGTTGCTCAAGCAATTCAGCATAGGCAAAGTATAGTTCATATGAGAGAGAGTGCTTGGCAGCAATTTGGGCAGTAACACATTTTTTATGTTACCTATTTGGTAACCCCTTTACTCTCATCATTGATCATCAACCACTAAAGTGGTTGATAGAGTCCGATAAGCTTTCAAGGAAGCTAGCATGATGGGCTTTGATTTTATAGGAGTATGATTTCACGGTTATTCATAGACGTAGAGCGGTGAACCATGATGCAGATGGGTTGAGTAAAAACCCATGTCTTGGCCTGCAAGATCAGACCGGAGCACATTGGCATGGTGAGACAGATGAGAGATGGTGCCAGGTTGGCATGCATTTGCCTTTCTCTATATATTTTTTGAGGCTTTGGTGATATCTCTCTCAACGCATACATGAAGAGTTATTGAAGTCATAGATCTAGAGAGTGGAGATAATGGTACAGTTCAGCGATACATTCATGATGATGTCTTAGTGGTGGACTATCTTTGCACGGGTGTTGTAGGTGGCATAGTTGGGGCCAAGGAGAGAGACCGTGTTCTTCAGCGAGCCAACTGGTTTAGATTGGAGAGCAAACACCTTTTGTGTGTATGGGAGGATGGTAGAGTGAGAGTAGTACCACTTCTATCTTAGAGACTACAGTTGGTCTGTCATGCTCATGAGGAGCTAGGACATTTTGGAGTAAAGCATACATATAACTTACTCCAGAGTAATTATTGGTTGCGTGGTATGCAGACCAATGTATAGCAGTTTGTTGCCAAATGTGTGGTTTATGACCAATTTAGAGCAACATTTAATGCTCCTATGCCACAATTGCACCTATTTACCAATCATAGGATTGAGTTACCATTGGAGTTTGGACTTTGCTGGACCTTTACCGTTGATTGTGAGACATCATTGGTATGTTTTGGTGATGGTAGAGCACTTCTCCAAGTGGATTGAGTTGGTGGCACTTCTTGATAAGTCCGGTGAAGGGACGGCTTATTCATTCCTTGATCAGGTTCTTAGTCATTTTGGTGCACCAACTAAGGTTTTGATTGATCACGGTACAAGTTCTTGGAGGAATTTCAAGTCTTGTGTGACAAGGCTTTGATTGATCATCATACTATCTTCCGAGTCACCCTAAGGCAGATGGCTTAGCAAAGATAGTGGTTCAGACGGTGAAGAGAGGATTGTGAAAGTATGGTTTGTAGAGAAGCCACTTGGGAGATTTGGATCTCCAATTACCTTGGTTGGCCATGGGCTATTGATTCAGCCGGAAAGCCTCCTTAGCATCCTTCTCTCCTTACTCTCTACTCTATGAACAAGATTGAGATTTACCTACAACCATTTGTTGAGATGCTACTGTAATTTTGGACTTGGATGATCCAAATGTATGGATGAGTGCATGTTCTCAACAAGTAAAGATCTTTCAGAGAGTGATGCCGATGGCCTTTGAGAACTTGGTGATTGCTCAGCATAGAGATACCTTACGCTATGCTACCATTCTAGGAGGAGGTTATAGACCCTTGATCCATCAATTTCATCTATTGGACTATGTATATCTACAACAGACAACACCAACGATACTTGATGTTTCTATAGGTCACATTATCTTAAGAGTGAGCAAGGTTCTGCTATCTAGAGTCCTTGTGTTGGAAGGACATGATGGCATAGTTTAGAAGGATCATGTGCACAATTGTGTGCCATGCCACCTCCCAAACATTGATGTTACTATGGACCCAAGCTTGGCACTTGTATAGGTAGGCTTCAAGTGTATGTTATGTGGCTCTTAAGTTGGAGATGCTACTATGTTAGTGTATGATAACTATTTGAGAGGATGGCATATGGCATGTATAACTCCTTCCTTCATGTTGGTTCTTGAAGGACAGTGGTTATGTCCTAGATGTATTTGACCTATAGCTAGTTCATCCTTTATATAGTATAGATTGCAGAAAGACGACTAACAATGGGGCTCAATAGCACCCGGCCTCCTAATCTTTGCCCATTATAGGGTATACCATATACTTGGAGTAGATGGCTATCTAGAGTTAGAGGAATCTAACCACCAACTAAGGGGGAAATTGTGGCACTTAAGAGTTTATGTATGACTTATGTGTGAGTTGTGCTTCTATAGTGTATGTTGTTGACAACAATGTATGTTATGTAGCGATGTATATATGCATAATAGCTATCACTCTATTTGGAGTTTTCCATATAGATTGCTTGGACACTAGAGTTGCAATGATAGTCATTAGAGGTATTTTAGCAATTACTCATAGACTACTTTTTGACAGTCAGATTTTGTGTTCAGGGTATTGACTTCATGATGGGGCCCACCATCACTTTGCACCATTTTCACCGTTGGGTGTGCCATCAGTGGGACCATTAGGGTTTCAGACCTAGCTCGAGTCTAGGGGTATACTTTCAAAGTGCAGCTCCATAGAGCTTACTTCTCTAATGTTGAGCCTTCAAGTTCTTGGCTATGGTAGACAGAAGTTGGCGAGCATCACTTGGATTCTCTTAGCTAGAGTGGGTGTGGCTTGACTATAATAAGTGCCTAGTTGTTGGCAGTTTATAGAGTGACAAATCAAGTATTGATCTGAGTTGAGTTGATTTGATTTGAGTGGTGTAAGTGAACTGGTTATTGTGTCACTTTAGAGTTTATGTATGACTTATGTGTGAGTTGTGCTTCTATAGTGTATGATATTGATAGTTATGTATGTTATGTAGTGATGTATATACGCACAACAAACATGCCAAAAGTTCATTGTTGTTGTGTGACACATCAAAATTGCCAAGCTAGAGTGTCAATACAAAATATAAGTATCATAAGAAGGATGCAACTATTGCTACAAAGCTCCAAATGCCATGCATTTGGTCTCTATGGCAAGCCCGTGAGAAGATGCTTCCAATAAGACTAAGCATGTTGCTTTGGATTGGTAATCATGAAGATATTGGCCCCCAAAATATCTATTCTACCCCTGATGGTTACTCCACTATGATGGTGTGCTCCAATTTGATAGTTGCAATGCCGTGGGATCATCCCCAAGTCCTTATCCAAGGGTCTTCTTTAGGTGGCTATAACTTTTGGTATATACCTTTAAATGCCATGAATGTGGTCTTTATGGAAAGCCCTTGACAAGAAAATTTTAACAAGGTAAGAAATATCCCATTTTGACTAGTGCTTATAGAGATATTGGCCTCAAAGTGTATATTCCACCCTTGAAGGTCTCTTCTTGACCAAAAGTAACTTTGAGGTCAAATGCATTACTACATTCACTATAGAAGCGTACAAAAATTATATAGAAACCTAATCAAATTAGTTGTACAATGAGGAAATGGTCCACTTCATGACAAAGTTATGCCATTATTTGAGGAGGAGATTATAGATCCTTGATCTATTAGTTTTATTTGGATGATTATGTATATCTATATTAGACTACAATGATTACTCTTGATGCAACTACAGGCCATTCTATCTTGAGAGTGCTTGAGATTTTGCCTTTCAAAATCCTCATGTTTGGAAGGACACCACAATGTTGTTTGGAAGGATCATGTTCACAATTGTCCATCATTTCACCTCCCAAACATTGATGGACCCAAGCTTAGCATTTGTACATGCAAGCTTGAGGTGTATGTTATGTGGCTCTTTGGGTGGAGCTTCTACTATGTTGGTGTGTGATAGTTATTTGAGATAATGACATGTGGCATGTGGCATGTTTAACTTCTCCTCTAATTATGGTTCTTCAAGTGCAGTAGCAATGTTGATGTTTTAAACAACTTAACTAGTTCTCTCCTTAGGTGGTATATATTGCAGACAAGCAACTAATAGTGGAGGATGATAGCGCTCATCCTCTTGATCTTTGTCCACCATAATGCATACCATATACTTGGAATAGATTGCTATTTGGAGTTAGAAGGACCTAGCCACCAACTAGAGGAACAATTGTGGCACTTTAGAGTTTATGTGTGACTTCTTATATGAGTTGTACTTCTATAGTGTATGATGTTGATAGCAGTATATGTTATGTAGCTATGTATGTATGCACAACAAAGATTTTCAATATATTGAAACATATACTAGTAATAAACTGATTTTTACCCTATAGATTCAAATAATATTTATACGACCAAAATTCCAACAAAGACCTCACAATGATCTACATTCCATTATTATGGACTCAACTAATTAGAATTAGTTGAGTCCATATTAACTAAATGTATGAGAAGAGAGTTTTTAATTTATTTGTATTAGTGTTGTGCATTCCTTATATTGATTTAATATATATAATTATTAAAATTTCCAAATAATTATATTATTTACTTAATTTTGATGAAAATAATTTATCTTCTTGATTTATGTTGATTAAGATAATATATTTTATTGATTATTTATTTTTTAATTGACAAGTACTTTGGAATGAGGGTTATGGAACCTCTTTTATAATAAAAATTATATATTGTTGATCAAACTTATCTTGGATGATATAAACCATTGATAAAAATAAGCAAGTCATTACTTTGATTATATCTTTGATCATACATAGTAACTTTTTAAATGAATTACTCCTTCCTCAAGAATACAACAAATTTTTCTCTTTTATGATATAGAAGTTCTTCAAAGTGTCAAATCCCAGCTCAAGGAATTCACTTGCAAGACCTATTTTTGAAAGGTCATTTTTATCCTTCTAAAACTCTTCCACTAAAGTTGTAATTAGTTATTTACCCCAACCTATTCATTTGTTTTCGTAGCATGTATTATTTTATGTATGATTGCAATAAAGTATAACATGCTTAAAATTTCCCTATGTACAAATTAAATAAGATTCATTCTTACATATAATATTATCATGTCCTTATTCTAACTAGGGACACTATTTATACTATTATTCTAAATATTAACAGTTATTTGAAACACTATGTATAAGGTATCACACATTAATTGGATCTAATCATCTTTCAAATGTTCTTTGGAAACAGAAAAACATGGATAGAAATTATACGTTCATGTATCCAAACATATAGTTCTATGACAGACTAATTTATTCAAGCCTAAATAAGGTAAGGTTAAGTTCATGATATCCAAAATTACTAATTTTTCTTGGTGATCAAAGATTCCAAATGAAATTTGATGAGTTTGCGGACAATATATTCAAGAAAGGGGAGCAAAATCAAACATATATTTTATTTTCACATTAAAGAACCTCATCATGAAATTCCAAAACTTCCTATTTCTCATTATGTATGTATCTTTCGTTAGGTAGTAATCACACATTAAATATGAATAAAATTTCTATATGTCTTCTTGTAGTTATAGCATTAAATCTTAATGGATGTATCACTCTTTGCACCTATTTTATAAACTTTTATTACATGACAATTATTAATATCACTTCATGACACAATAAGAGTACATTTTTTGTCAATGATAGGGAGGTCATATATATTTTTCAAAAAATTAAATTGTATTTTGTCTTTTGACGCTTTTCATTTCATGATATAGAAGATATTTCTCTCAATGCCTATCAATCCCTTCAAGAGATTCAATGCAAATCCACTATTATAGATACATCATAACAAACTTTGACTAACTACTCTGCAACAAAAAAAATTTTGGTTTGCAAACATTACTCAATTAGATTGCTCTATAGTTCATTCTGCAAGTTAACCAATCCATATTGCAAGGTATTTAGTTTTTCTATGACCTGCATCCAAATTTTATCAAGGAAATAGATCTCAATATCACACTTCTTTTAACTATGATATGCTCAAGCATAAGATCAAATGTTAAAAAATTTTAAATTTTAAAAAATCTTTCTCAAATTTACTCTTTCATAAATTTTGTTTGTTTATGCTCAAGTACATTAATCTAAGAGGTTATATGGAACATGTAATGATCATATTAACCTTGCCTATTAGTCAAGTGAGACTTAAAAAGTTGATACTTATACCCGCAACTTACACAAAATAAATTTCCATAAATCCATACAATAGGTTTACCTCCTCTTTTGTTGATAACTCAATCACAGAGAAATCATCACTCTAGCCCTCCCAACATTAAGTAGTGATCAGGATTCAAAGATAATCCAAGTGAATATTCTTCTACATTTAAAAAGACTCTACCTTGTTATAGCAAACGAAGGTGAGTACCTTTGATCTGGTGCTCACCTATAACT
Source organism: Lunularia cruciata (assembly GCA_948567375.1). NCBI lineage: Eukaryota > Viridiplantae > Streptophyta > Marchantiopsida > Lunulariales > Lunulariaceae > Lunularia > Lunularia cruciata. The sequence goes on from OX419758.1 coordinate 31,463,111, forward strand.
TTAGATTAAATTTTTATCAAGAATCAAAACAAGAAACCACAAAACTAATAATTTTCTGTCAAAATACTAGTTATTTATTTATAATAATTTATGAAAGTTTTAAATTAGTAAATTTTAAATAAGAATTATGAAAATATTGTGTTGAATTTCAAGGGTGATTGGATCAAGGGTGAAAATGTGGTGATTTGATCATTTTGAATTCACTAAAGATAGGCCAAAATGAGAACTCTCCGTCCATCCTGGTTTTAACCGTCTACTGCTTCTTATATCTCTCTAGTTCGCTGCATGTAAAGTTCGCTTACGAGTGGGACATCGAGAGAGAAAAGCCGACTCGGAGAGTATTTCTAACTTTTACATACGCATTTGTAATACGCATTCTTGAGGGGGTCTTCCCATCCTTAGTGTTTTCTACGCGGTCGCCTTTTTCTCACTTTTACATACGCATTCTTATTCAATCTCTCATATGTGCTTCGTTGCATGGGGAAGTCGCGAAATCGTGTCCAGTATCGGTCACTGTGGAGCTGCCAAGTTATGACATCTCCTCCTATTTCCACACGTTAGCAAGACACTTGGCAAGGGGAAAGTATCTCGCAAATCAGACTCTGTAGTCAACCACATGAATATAGGAAGGATGATTCGAAGCGTAAAGCACAAGTATGAGATTTTCGGGATGTCCTCGGCGTTCGGAAATATATGGTGCTCATGTGATCTTCAGCGATTCCAAGTTGAATTTTTGACCGCAACATTCTGTAAGAAGTTCCATCGCTTGAAACTTTTGGTTCAAGTTCGAGTTTAGGGTCAGAAGCTCATTAGAGTTAGGAGGCGGTTGGCGGGTTCTGCAGAAAGGAGTTCCGACGCGGAGTTTGTCATCCGAACAACTATTATTGGAGTCGCTTCAGATATTTGTCGCTGGCCTCCGTATTGTGTACAGCGCTCAATTTAGAAATCAAAGCCTGTGAACTGGTTTGTGTTGCTTCGCCGTTGCACTCGAGTTTTCAGGTATATAGTTGATTAGCATTGCTATTTGCTGCAAGATTTAATAAGATTCAAAGACACTGAAAATTCAGAGCACGTCAAGTAAATATTATGCTCTGTTTTCAGCTCCTCGATGTTGAAGAGATTTGAAGCATATTATTAGATGTAACCTATCAGACCTGTCAGTTTTTCCAAGTCTTCATCCATGGTTTTCAAGAACTTTTTTGTTGGTGTTGCCTCAGGACGAATATGTATTTGAAGTTGACAAATGCTGGCTTTGCTGGCCCCGCGGTAGATATCCCCATGCTGGGATTTGGAGTATATAAGGTGAGCTCCGATGAAGCTCAAGTGGCTATGCCCACGGCTTTGAGTTGTGGCTATCGACACATCGATACTGCTCATCTGTATGGCAACGAAGCTGAAGTGGGAAAAGCTGTGCGCGAGAGTGGAATTCCGAGAGAAGACATTTTCGTCACGACCAAGTTGTGGAACTCCGATCACGGTTACGAGAAAACTCTTCGTGCTTTCGACGACAGTTTGAAGCAACTGGGACTCGACTATGTAGATCTCTATCTAGTGCACTCGCCCCTGGCTAAGAATGAAAGGCTGGACACATGGAGGGCCATGGAAACCATTTTGAAGTCTGGGAAAGCAAGGTCGATTGGGGTGAGCAATTACGGGATCCATCACCTGAAGGAATTACTTGTCAATTGTGAGATACGTCCATCTTGCAATCAGGTCGAGTTGCATCCTTTCAACACCCGAACGGAGCTCGTCGGTTTCTGTGAGAAGGAAAAGATTGCCATGCAAGCTTATTCTCCTCTCACAAGGGGAGAAAGATTAGGCGATTCTCGATTGGCTGGGATTGCGAAGAGCTACAAGAAGTCCCCTGCACAGGTGCTGATCCGCTGGGCGTTGCAGAAGGGGTACGTTGTGCTGCCAAAGTCCGCCACACCGAAGCGTATTATTGAGAATGCGCAGGTCTTCGACTTTGAGATTAGTGAGAAGGACATGACCAATTTGGATTCCATGAATGAAAACTTATCCACGACTTGGGATCCAACTAAAGCTCCTTGAGCATTGACTGTAATCAAGTAAAAAACTCCACGCATACAAGAAATCAGCTCCCGGTGGTCATTTCTTCACCGAGCTACAACTTCTACGATGATATACGAGTTTGAAAACTGTACGGCCTGATGGGTCTTCCCCATCCTTCGTGTTTTCTACGCGGTCGCCCTTTTCTCGCTTTTTATCACCAGTAAGGGACAGCCTGACGCATCGTGTAAATCGTAAACGTGGGACTGCTATCGACTGACAGAGGCAGTGGAACTTTCATCTTAAAGTATTTGTTAATCATGATATGGTTTCAAAGAAAGTTATGTATTATAGGGCAACGAGAGCCTTTGCTCTTCTCCAGTAAACGATGCTGCTTACATTGTTGTATTTTAAGTAAATGATAAAGGAAGAAATCCTCGGGGTGAATTAAGTAGGAGAGTCAACTTTGCAACTAAGCTTGTGACTCTTAATTGTACCATTTTCTCATTAAGCATATAATTATGGACAGAAGGACGTAGTTCAAGTGGAAAATCAATAAACTTCTTTAGCACATGATCGGGGTTTCCCTCTCTGTTTTCAATGAAAGAATTTCACACATTCACTTGGTTGATTTGAATACTGGTTTTACACAAGCAAGGCTCTCCATAATAGACTCATATATGAGTGTGTACCACTTTTGAGAGTGTACCACTTTTGCTCTAGAAATGAAATATATTACACGCGGATGGCCAACATACTATGACTATGAAAGTCATAAAAAAGAATACTACACAAACACTCACTTTACTTAAGCAAACAAAGTCATGAAAACTAAAAGAAAACGAAAACCTTGTACTTGTGGAGATTGTTCCTACAGTAAGACCTTTACATATAAATCTTAACCTCCCTCGATACATCTTTAACTTATAAGAACAAAAGATTGTCACCTCTCCACATGATGCATCTGTTGTTTACTCTGCTATATACACCAACATAGCACAAAAGGATCCATCATTGAGCAAGAAATTCTCTAGGTTAGATGGGAGAAATCTGGATCAGAATTCCCTAACCTATAGGGCAGATTTCTCTTTTCGATACCATTAGAGTGTAGCGTGATTTTACCTCTTATGTCTCATCTTTGTAAGCTTGATGGGTTTTTCATCCTTCTTGTTATTCTACGCCGTCGCCTTTTTCTTCTTTGTAAACGGAAGGGCGTGTTATTCCCTTGCATAGTCGTATACAAACAAAGAAATAAACCTTATGTCTTACTAATCGCACTAGTACTTAACCCAGTGTGCGAGAGGCTAGACGACGACGGTAGCTTGCCCAGAAGTTTAGAAATAATGGAAATAATTTTCAACCAGCATTTGACGCGTCTCGGTTTCACCTCACTAACTGCGTCATTGCCAAGCGCAAAGATTAAACTAGTGGGCGACGGCAGCTCATCAATCGACGGCGTCAAGGTAGACGTCGAGAACTCCGCTGTCTGAGGACAAGCCCGACCATCTCCTGATAGACCGAGTACGGGAAACCAGTTGGATATACACTTTTAGATGAGGACTACATTCCACCACGCATGTGCGGACTTGTGGTTGAAGTCTTCATCGACGATCATCGTGTCAGAGTCAGCCTGCCTATTGAGAACTCCGTTTGCACGGGACAGTAGGGTCACTTTGGCATATCGAGGCATTTCATTGGGTTTCAATACGGCTTTTAGGGCACCTCGTAAGATTCTACAAAAACACTTTAGAGACTGACAGGAAGAACTACTGGATTGGGTGGGAGAGGCCTGTCTTTGTCATTAGGTGAAATCCCACAACCATAAATTAGACGGGTGAACCCGATTCCGATAAGTTTTAAATTAACTTATTAATGAAATGCGTGTTAATTTGAAAATTGACTTATCGTATCCAGACATTTTATTTTACTTTGGTTTGTTCAATTCTTCAAGTTTCATATCATTTTGGTTCATTTTTCTATCGAGTTTAGATTTCACAAATTTGATTTCGTGCAATTTTCCTTCTTACCTAGTTACAAAATATGATCTTGTGATCTCTTTTAGCAATCAAAGGTGTGAAGGTATAAATTAGTTTGGTAAGTTGTGCAATTTTCTCATTGTGAGTGCTATTACAACTCGCTCGGATTAGCTCAATTATTAAAAAAATTTCTTTGATTTCTCATGGTGATTGATTGGGATATAAGTTGGTTTGAGTTGCGAGTTGAGTTAGTTTTATTAGTGTAGGTATGGACAAAGACACAGTCAAGTAATATACATTCCTCCCTAGCGGGCCAGTTCTCATACTCGAGTGCTTGAGATAGACCCTATTCTGATATTTTGAGTGTAGAGCAATTTTGACCAAATCCAATTCTCCATTTGTCAATAAATTTCTCCTCCGATCAATGCCTCGAACAAGTCGTCATTTACAAATAATTCATGTGATTATAAAGAGTAAGAATGCACAAATCTAAGAATGGTCCAAGTGGACCTCGACCTTGAATGGATTTATTACCATGAAGAGATGATTTTAGATTTAGATGAGTGGAATAGAGATGAAAATAAATATGAAGACAACACTTAAGTAATTTTTTGAAGTGGTGGGAGGTAGTTACAGCAACCACATTCATTCACAAGAGTGTGAACTCACACCACTATAATGATTTTGTGTGTGACATTCTCATGAATTTTGATCTGGGGTACTCTGTGCAACTCACATGTATGAACATGGTATTCTTTAAGGTGATAGTGGATTAAATGAAAGATCATCCTATTTTTAACAATAGTTCACATAGATTTCAAACCCTTGTTTTTGTTCAATTTGCAGTAGCTCTCGATAGATTTGAATTGCTCTCGATAGATTTGGGCACCATAGAAATGGAGTATGTGTAGCAAGAGGATTAATAAATATATGGGGGTTTAGTGCAAGACAAATAATACATTTTATGGACAGAGTGGTCATCACAATATTATCATATATAGGAGAGAAGAGAGAGAGAAAAAGTATCAATGAGCTCTGTTGGAAAAGGATTCATAGGATGTGGGATTAGCGGATAATTTGCTCTTCCCTTTAGCTCAAAGACTTGCCATTGGAAGAAAATTTTATTTTAGTAGGAAAGGGAGTTATTCAATCAATTTTTTGGTGGAATGTGATGACAAGAAGATGATTATTCATTTTATAGGAGATAATTGTGCAAATACTAGAAATTGGCAAGTGCTTTGTACAAATGTGCTTTGAACTGCACATGATTGTACTCATGTACTCATCCTTGTTTAGTGGATACGTAGGTATACCTAATTCATATCACAATATGAATTGTATAAAACAAGTCTCTATTGTGGACTCACTTGAATTTGAGAGGAACATGTAATTATTTTGATAGCAATCAATACTTGATAGAGGTACTTGAGATATATTCCCTTGAAACATGTAGTTCCCTTCTTCAAGCTAGCCTCCATTGATGATAAGTTTGATTTCAACAAATGTATAACTTGAACTTGGGTTTTGAATGAGCAATCTATAGAATTCTCAAAGTTAGATGGCTGTTGTTGCACAAGTTCAAAGTACAACACATAGTAGAAATTCACATAATATAACACATAGTAGAAATTCATATTTATCAAAATGGATTAGTTTTTGTGTGACTATGCATAATTTCTTAATCAACCAGAGTGATGTATGACCAAAAGAGGATGGATCTTTTGGAGTAGATAGTGAAAATGAAGACTTAGCAAAGTAATTAGAGGTAGAAAAAATGCAGATGATAAAGTGGAAACAAGAATAACAATAATGGAAAATTGCTTTGCTTTCAATTGGAAATTTGGAAAATTTCTATCACAACTAGATAGAAGTGACGGTAAGAGATGTTGTTGGAGACCATATTCAGTACTATTGTGGTAGCCCATCTTGCATCTCCTTATGCTGATCATTTTTCCTTTTTTCTTAGTAATTTTTTAAGTTTTCAGACTAGCATAACATTAGTAGATAGGATTTACGGCTAATACACAAATGGCCAAGAAATGCCTATGAGAATCTACACAAATAGTGGGAAAATTTGTCACACCATCAAAATGGGACTACCCCAAGACCATTGGAGTGCAATCATAATCATGATCATGGTCACGAGTATGGGTTGACATGTTAGCATCCAACAATCAATCATCCATGATCGCATTCACACATGCAAGGATTTACCATACGAGACAAAGAAATGATTTTGGTAACCAACAATCATCATAATGCTTCACACATGTAAGAACAATGCTGTTTCACCATAAATGCCTTGCCAAATTATGAAATGAATTGTTGATAGATATAAAATAAGTACTCCACCTCAAGAAGGAATAAGGTTCAATCAAATTCAATTTTCACTATCACCAAGATTCAATATAGGTAGAATTATGGACATGCATTAGAACAAACTTGCAAGGTGGTGAAGTATAACAAGAGAGATTATGAGAGAGTGCAATTTGGACTAAGAGCATGAACAGAAATTGATGAGAAAAATTTGCATTGGAAGCACAAGGCAATACAATATCTCTAGAGAAGAAGAAGCCAATTGGAATCACCTTGCACTCTCCAAGAGTAGAGAAATGGACACATTACTACTATGTTGAGTATCTCAATTCAAATTGTTTGTAGTTCTTGTTGTGGATATGGGATTTTACTAATTCCTTAATGATATTGGAGATCAAGGAGAAATAGAATCTAATTTCATTGACTTGTGAGGCAATGTGTTTGCTTGGACTGAGGAGCACTAGCAAAAGGTTCTTGGGTCCAATTTGACACCTAGAGCAATGTATCTTGACTAGGAGTGGCCTCGAGCAATAGAAGAAATGGCAAGGAAATTTGAGGCCCCTAGTAGTAGTGGAGCCAGAGATACCAAAAATTATGCTCCAAAATAAGAGAAGGACGTCTAGATATCACAATTGCAAAAGACCACTCCTCTAATGCAAGATTTGGAAGTGAAGACATTGTCGATTCCACTTGTTGTGCCACTTGAAGAAAAAAAGGTGGTGACTCCATCCCAAGAACCAATGACCAAGGATACTTGAGCAGCATCATCATGGGTGGAGGGAAATTGATTGAAAGATGATGATTCTTGAGTGTAGAAAAAGATAAATGTCTGTAAAGTAGAGTGTCCTTAGCTTTGGATAGCTTGTCGGCAAAACCAATTGTTGTTACCAAGACCATGGCAGCAATTAAAGTAATGGTGGTTGAATGAGCAGATGGAGCAAAGGAGGTAGCATCAACCTTCCAATTGGTGCTAGTAGTAGAGAGCACCCCAATGGTCATATAACACCTTGGATCATCTACATAGAAGAGAAGAAGCATAGGTGTAATACCAAGAGCTAGCCATATGATCTAGATGTAAAATTTAGTTTGGTAACATCTAGAATGATGTTATACATGATGGTAAAAATAGATCAGAAAGAAGTATCACCAAAAGAGTACTTCTACTAATAGAGCAGAAATCAAAATAGACTTGGGAACCTTAGAACCAATAGCTAGACATATGATTTAAAGGTGAGAATTGGTTTGGTAACATTTGGAAGGATGTTACACATGATGGACTAAACAGAGATGATGAACTAAACATATCAGAAAGCCTTCTCCTGGTTTGTCTCGTCGAGAGCTTTCCAACCGTACCTTACGTGATTTTGAGACTCCTACAAGAAGATTCCCTAAAAGATTCCCTTTGGTCAAAGCTTGTTTGACCAACCAGATAGGACCTAGACCAACATGTCACCCATCCAAGTAAGTAATCCAAGGGTGGAGCTTGCTGACATGTCAACTATCTGTGTGCCTAATCCTATGGTGGAGCTTCCTTGGAGGAGATCCGCTTTGTCTATATAATAAAGAGAAGGTGCTCCTTTGGAGCACCAAATGTTGAGTGTGTAATTTGTGTTTTTCTTGCTTCTCTTGTCCTCTGAGTATTACAATAGGTCCTACAAGGAGAGGAGAACTTGATTGGAACCAAGTTCAAGAGTATATTTGGAGTCTATGTTGAATTATCCACTATTGTTGTTGAGGGTCATTTATGTGTTGGGAGTGGTGTTGAAAGCTCTGGAAGAGTTGCTTCATATATACCAAGAGATAGATCCTATGGTGAAAAACTACAAGAGGTTGATAGAGCATCTAAACTATCACATTCAAACTGCCATTTGGGAGAAGTTAGGAGAGAAAAAAGACTTGATTGAAGCAAATGTTAATATTGCATCATTGGAGGCTCAACTCATTGTAGCTCAAAAGCAATGCAAGTATCAAGAGAAATGTTTAAACAAGGGAGACAACCAAGAGCTCACACAACTCCATGAGTGGCTTGCAATAGCCAAAAGGAAGACTTGTCTATAAAACCAAGTTTGGGAAAGTTGAGGTGGGGATGAGGCTAGAAGAGAAGGATGGCCCAAGGTCCAATAATTGGGGATGACATTTGTAGCTAAGGAAGCAAAGCTATATAGTAAGAACAAGGAGTATGATTTCTTCTCAAAGAGCTACAAAGTTTGGAAGAGAGATAGTTATGTCTTGTTGGGAAAATACCAAGAAGAGTTGTGTAGTACCAAGGCCAAGGTCACAATGATGGAGCTTGGCGCAACCCAACATGAGAAGGCATTTATGAAATACAAGGCATCACAAGAGACAAGATTGAGCAACAAGGAAGACACAATTTTTACCAAGATGACAATAGAAGTGACTAGGTCACAAGTACGGATCACCCAATTGGATTCAAACCTATTAACTATCTAAGGGAGATTTGAGTGTAGTATTGAATTGACAAAGAAGATGTATGAAGAACAACTTAGTGCTTGAGATGAAGAGGTTACATCCCTTAAACAAGAGCTATAGATTTTACCTCTAGGGTGCCGAGGAAGAATAGGCCTACAACACTTAGTAGTGAGAAGGCCCTAATGCACATTGAGGAATTGACCATGATTGTCAATGATCATGAAGAAAGGGAGAAAATCCTCATGTGCAAGTCAAACAAGAGGTAGAGATGGAATTGCAATCCATCCAAGATACTTTGAATGCAAAATGGACAAGGGTTCTTACTACTATAGAAGATGTTGCAAATCAACTAAATACATAAATGGAGATGTTAGGTGTGACTTAGGCTCATTACACAAAGCCATGGGATCTATGCTCTGGAGGTGAAGATGTATTTGATCAAGTAGTTAGCCAAGTTGACCAATTTCAAAAGCATATCAATATACCAAATTCAAAGAGACTTTGGCTAATACCACAAAGAACATGAGGGATATAAAAAACATGTCAATGAGCTAATTTGGAAGTGTAAAGGTGAAGGTGGATCTATGTAGTAGGAACCATGATGTCAATTTAAAATATATCTATATGAATAATAAGTCATGATCATCAAAGTCAGACATCATCATGGTAGAAGACCATTGGAATCAAGCATCATTGTGATAGGAGATCATTAGAGTCAATCATCATCAATATGGGAGACTATAATACCAAGAGCTAGTCATATGATCTCAATGTAAAATTTGGTTTGGTAACATCTGGAATGATTTTATACATGATGGAAAAAATAGATCAGATAGAAGTACCACCAAAAGAGTACTTCTACTAATAGGGCAAAAATCAAAATAGACTTGAAAACCTTAGAACCAATAACTAGACATATGATTTAAAGGTGAGAATTGGTTTGGTAACATCTGGAAGGATGTTACACATGATGGAATAAATAGATTAGAAAGAGGTATCACCAAAAGGAGACTTCTACTAATAGAGTAGGAACCAAAATAGGCCTGAAATCTTTGAAGACAATTTTGGAGGCTTAATCGGATGAATTAGACCTAAAAAATGTGTAGATTCTACCCCAATAGAGGACAGGTTGGCCTTCCCTCCCTCCTGGTTTGTCTCATCAAGAGCTTTCCAACGGTCCTTCACCCACGTGATTATGAGATTCATAGTAAAAGATTCCCTAAAAGATTCCCTTTGATCAAAGCTTGTTTGACCAACCAGATAGGATCAAGACCAACATGTCACCCATCCAAGTAGGTAATCCAAGGGTGGAGCTTGCTGACATGTCACCTATCTATGTGCTTAATCCTATGGCAGAGCTTCCTTGGAGGAGATCCTCTTTGTCTATATAATAAAGAAGGTGCTCCTTTGGGGCATCGGATGCTTAAGTGTGAAATCTGTGTTTTCTCTCTTCTCTTGTCCTTGGAGTATTACATAGACCATTAGGGTTGAGCATCATTGAGATGGAGTGTCATTAAGGTCAAATCATCATCGAATTAGAACCACTCTTGAGTCATACCATTTGTACGTATCCTTTGTACAATAACACTAATGTACAATAACATATTTTTGCAGTACCATGTCATAAGGATCATTGTCCTTGATGCCTATGTGGAGTCAATTGGCTGGTAGTGTACAATTAGGAGCCTCTTGTAGGTTGTGCCATCATAGCATTTAATTAAACTAACAAAGTAGGTACATTAGGGTTAATCTTAATTGGCTTAAAGTTACACATGAGATTGTGGCATTGCCCAATTGTAGAAGTGTCCCAATCTTTTTGTAGTAGGAGGTATAAGGGGAGTCACTCTCAAGTAATACAAGTTCAATCTTGGAATTCCAAATCACTCCTTTTTGTCCAATTTGTGCATACATAGTCTTTTTCCTTATATGCATGCAAATTGGGTTTTGTCTTGAGGAAGATACGTGGGGATCTCTAAGGTCCTAAGTATTACAATGTTATTGACATACACGTTTTGTGACTATTGGGTTGAGTAGTGGTGAGGAACTCAAAGTAAGAACTCAAGTTGGAATGTTGGAAGGCATTTAGGCTTGATTGGGTTATTGGATCATTGAGGTTTTGAGGACTTGGGATGATACATTGAATAGTCATAAGGGTTGTGAGTATCATGAAGTACCATGTATAAAAAAGGTCCAAGGTGTCACAAACAATGGGTATAAACCCTTCAGTATAACAATGGGAATGCTTTTTAAGAATGGTAGAACATTCTCATTAGCACTATAGTAAGTATAACATAGGTAACTGCAAAGGAGAGACCTTTGGGGCCATTGACCATCAAAAATATTCAACTATCACTTTCAAGAGCACATTAGTAATATGTCTTTTGTGAAAGTGATTTTAGTATGCTGCCAAGGGTTGCATTACCTTGCATTACCTTCTTGCATTACCTTATTTCTTGCCCAAGAGGATAAAGACATAACAATAGACAAATTGTAACAAGGTGGCACTTTGTCTTTATATCTAGCCATTTCCAAATCATATCCTTGTGTGAACAACCCAGTCTTACCAATTATACTATTAGTAAGTTGATATTGGGTTGTCAGATGCTTTTTGGTGCCACTACCAAGGAGTGTAATTGTAATAAGGTGACACTTTGTCTTTACATCTAGCCATTTCAAACCGTATCCTTGTAGGAACAACCTAGTCTTACCAATTATACTATTAGTAAGTTGATATTGGATTATCATATGCTTTTTGGTTCCACTACCAAGGATACACTCCTAAGAGTGGTTAAACATGAAAATATTTGAGGCAATGAGCATTTGTTGGGAACATAGTACCAACTGCTATTCAGACTCCCCAATAGCAGAGAGCAACTAAGTGCAAGAATAAATGCAAAGCTGTGTGGTGCTCTGCAAAAGACCAAATGCTCAAGCCAAAGTATGTTAGCTTGAGAGAAAGACAAAGCACAATACAATGCTTGCTATTTGGTCATTATTGCTAGAAAAGGAAGAAGTGGGGCTCAAGATTCTGGCCCATGGCTTGTATCCTATCTCCTTGGACTTCATTTTATAGTTTCACCTGCAGCCAACACTGCCAACCAAACATCAGAGGCCAAGGAAGGAGACAAGGAGGTACCACAAGAGCATAGTTGAGGAGACGCTCTTGGATTGACTTCCATTTCCTCCTTGAATCTAAGGGAATGGGTGTTTCCACCAACACTTATACATCTCTTCATCAAAGAACTCAAACTTACAATTTATATGGAGCTTAAGAGTATACACTATTGCCATTTGTACACCTTTGGAGATAGCATGGTAGAGTTACATATGTGTGAGATGGAAGATGAGCTCTTTTTGAGTTGTACACATGACTAGGACTTGTTTGATACTACCTCTAGCAAGAATATACCTACTAACTTGAGGCTTCTTGTTGGTATGGCAAACCACACTCCCTTCACAAGGAAAAATTACAAGAAGTTTAGAGAGAAAGATGCGGAAGAGACCCTTATATATCCATGAGAGAGTTCAAAGCTATATCAATAACCAAAAAAGAAGATGATGATGTGTACTAACCTTGAATATTCTCAAGTCTACTTTGAAAGAAGGTGCAAAATTGGGACACTCATGTCAGCCAAGATCCAACAAATGTGCAAGACTGGCTTGTGGTTCAAGAACTATTTTTAGATCTATTCCAAGAACTAGATTATGAAGCCAATATCTTCACCACCCTCAATAGTATGGATCAAGGAAGAATGAAAAATTTGGAAGACTATATGGAGAGGTTCCAAAGCTTGTTGAGTCAATTTCATAAGAGATGTGAAACCTTGGGATACTTGCAATAGCATGGTTCTAAGTAAGGTTGCTTATGAAGCTTCAAGTAGTCACAAAGGAACAAGGCCATGACACTTTGGATCAAGTTGTCAAGGCTATATGATTCAACCAAGATGAATCTTGTAGGTAAAATACACTAGGGTCAAAGTGCAAAGAAACCAACAAAAGAACAAGCAAATAGCTCTCTTTTGTCTCTTCCAATTCATCCAACATAGCTATGTCTTCATTGTCTTCTTCAAAAGAAGAACAAGAAAGATGGAAGGAAAAATGAAGTGTTATGAGATCAAAGATAGACTCCCATTAGAAAATCCCTATCCAATTGGGATCCAAGTTAGAAGAACTCATGTAGAAGTTTGCTGACTTCAAGGTGCAAATGGTTGGTGCAAAGGAGAGAAGGAAGTTCCCTTTGTATGCTCAACCAAATATCTAGTGTACCACCTATGGAAAACTAGGACATGCCAATATTGAGTGTCTTTCTAACCATCCTTCTTCCTCAATACATCAGATGGAATGGCTACATGAGTGAGAAAAGCAAGAGTATTATGTGGAGGACGATGACCAAGCCTTTGTAATATAGGAGGTACTTTCTACACTATCTCAACTACCTCTTGCTCTTATCTCCCAATATGAACCCATTGGGTATGCTACTAATGAGCCCCCACAAAAGCCTTTTCCTTCTAATCACACTTCTCCAATTGGTGTGCATTATAACTATGGAGCATTTGGATTTTGAGTTATCCAGAGCCCAAACATTGCCATTCGACTTGTTGTGTGCTAATTAAGGGCAAATTTTACTCACCCCTTGTGCCAAGACCACCAGTAAAGTATGTGCCTTACCCATACCCACTTTGACCAAAGGCTGATGCAGATGTTAACTACTTGAACTTGGAGGAATTGAAGCCAAGCAAGAGAACATTGATTGGTGATGAAGGCTGGCCAAAATTTAGAAGTGAATTGATTGGTGACATGCTTGACTAAGTAGCTAGAAAGTAGAACTTCTTCTTTGGAAACCTTGGAGTTTTCAAAACCAACAAAGAACAAGAAGTACAATGGACTCAAAAGTATATTTTTTGATAAAGAGGTGAGGCTAGTAACCAAAGTTAATGGTAGAAAAGAGCATGAAAACTCACCAAGGAAGGCAAGTCTAGATCCACTTAAAGTTCTACCTTTCATAGAGGAATCCAACATAAACCAGACTACCAACTCTTGGTATCTAGTGGATATTTAAAAGGAAGTGAAAAACCTATTGGAGGAGGAATATGAAAGATCTACCTAAGATATCAAACAAAAAAATGTAGAGTCCTTGGAGCCAATTTCACTTGGTTGTGCCCCAAAATCCAAGGCAAAGGAAGCTACAGTTGAAGGTCCACCTTCAAAAGAAACAATGATGACTAATGGTGGAGATGAATGTGCAACTTCAAAGACTACCATTCAAAAGGAGTCCAGGCCAAAGATAACTAAGCAAGATGTGTCAACTTAGAGAGTTGGACCAAAAAAGAAGCATAGACAAAAGGCCTACTCTCTTCTTGGCATGTCCTAATATGACATTATTGTAGACTTGGGATCCTCCAAGATGGATGTCACGTTCAAACAATTGTGTGAGGACAACAAAATATATAAGACACAAGTAGCCCTTGCATTTGGCCATATTTTGAAATAGAATCAAACAAACAAACTTGCCTATGATCTACAAGATTGAGCTAGAAGACTTAGGGTTCCAAGAAGTGGAAATAAACATAAATAGCTATATGATTCCCTTGGTTCCTATCAATTTTGGCTCAAGAGTTAATGGTATAATAGAGGAACTGCACTTAAGCTCGATTACATCAAGTTTGAGCTTACTCTTCACATACTCAATTTGCATACCAAACAAGAAGGCAACTATTGAAGATGTTAAAAAAGGTGCAAACAATCATTGGTAACCTTTGAGGTGGACTATATCATTCAATGCCTTGTAACCAAGATTGGTTACTTGGTGTTGATAGGACAACCCTAGTTGTATGGAGCCAAAGTTTTGGTGGATGGGTACCGGTACCATTTGAGTTTTAGGGATAGTAAGGCTTTGGACATCAAAACTATCATTATGTGTTGGACTAAAGTACCTCACTTAAGAGAGACTTTATCCTCAAAAGGATAATACATTGAAAGTTCTTTGAATGATTCTAAATACTCCTCAAGAGATGATGTGGTAAACTATCTTGACTACTTTGAGATTGATGATGTACAAGAAGTAAGTGATTACCCTAACAGTCTTGAAAAACTTCTATGCTCTTGGGAGTGAAACTGGTAAGTCATGTTGAGGGCATTGTCAATCTAGATGATTTTCAAGATATGATTGTGAGAGAGGAGCAATCTCTGAAAGATTCTAAGACAATGAGCCAAGAAGAGTATCATGCATTTACTACCTTATTTAAGGAGTATCATGACATTTGTGCTTGGAACATTGATGAGATGCATATTTTCCCTTGTGAATTTGATGAACACATGATTGATTTGGAGGAACAAGTGATGCTTGTCAAACAATAGTAGTATTGGCTCAATCCAAAGTATTTGCTTTTGGCGAAAGACAAGATTGATAAGTACCTACATTTTGGTATCATTTTCCCATTACTTAGCAATGAGTAGGGATTCTCAATCATGGTAGTAACCCAAGAAGAAGACTAGTAAGATTTGACTATGCCAAGGTTTTTGGAAGTTGAATGTTGCCATCAGAAAGGATCATCATCCTCTACTTTTCATGACTTTGCTTTAGACTAAGTGGTAGGACATGAGTGTTAAAACTTTCTAGATAGCTTTTTGAGATACAATTAGGTTTCCATTTGGGAGGAAGAAAATAGCAAGATCACCTTTACCACAAATTAAGGAACACATACTTACAACCCAATGCCATTTTGCCTATGAGATGCTCTTAAGACTTTCCAACAAATGATTGCAATTTTTCAAGGACTACTTATGGAAGTTCATAGAGATTTTCATTGATGACTTTTGTGTCTTTGGCAAAGAATAGATCAATTATCATTTCTATGTTAAAACTTTGAGCAATGATATTCTACAATATTATCCCTACACCCCAAAAATTAATTTTTTATGATAGAGTGGATTATGTTGGGTCATCAAGTATCATAATGAGGTTTAGAAGTGGATACAAAGAAGGTAAAGGTGATCCAAGATTTGGAGTCACCCAAGAACTTGAGAGAGTTGTGAGCGTTTCTAGAACATGCAGATTACCGTAGAAGGTTCATCACTAACTATACAATTTTGGCATTGTACAAGTTGCTAAAGAAATTAGAAGAGTATGATTGGACAAAGGATCAAGAAGGAGCCTTTGTTGTGATGAAGGAGAGGTTAGTGGATGCACAGGTCATGAGGGCCACTAATTGGGCTAATAATTTCCATGTCTGTAAATACTTCCTCTATCAAGCGGAGTATTTCTCAGTTAGAAAGAGAGACAAGTATGGAAGACAAGCAAGAAAGACTATCCAATTTATTATGCTAGTTGTCTTAGGCCAAGTGCAACTATACCACCATGGAGAGAGAAGCATTAGGACATAGTAGTAGGCAAATCATGACAAGGTGACACTTTCTCTTCACATCTAGCCATTTCCAAATTGTATCCTTATGGGAACAACCTATTCTTATAGATTACACTATTAGTATGTTGACACTAGGTTGTCACAACTACTTCAAAGAGCATATGAAAAAAAGTAAAAATTGCTTGATTGCTTCGGTTGTACTAATTGTACAGACTTGTTGGTACCTATCAGCCAAACCAAGAAGCAAAAAACTTGATGCTTATGTAGGTGTTTAATACACTAGTTCAAGAGGACATGACATCTTAGGACCTTCCTAGAATGATGAAAAATTGGAGCTATAATTACCATTTTCACAATAGTTTTATAGTATAAAAGACCTTCTAACATGGTAAATAATTGTAGGAAGGAAGGACAATATTTTTTTTGTTCTTCTTAATTGTTCTAAGATTCACCATTCAACTCTAGAGGAGTGAGGAGACTCAAGAAAGTTGAATGTAACTTCAAGAGAATGCTTTCAAGTGAATTTAAAATAGAGTGAATTTGAGACAAAGAGAATCCATAGCAGATTATAAGAGAGTTATTGATAAAGAGGATATAGAAGATCCAAATCATTTGGTTAATTTCTTTTCATTATATCTTTGAGCACATGACCTTTATTGTAACAATATGGAGTTAGCAGACAAGTTAGTAAAGGCTAATGGGTTAGCAAATATGCCAAAGTAGCCAATAAATTCTAAGAATGTTCCTAGAAGCTTCTTAGTACCTCCCAAGTATCGTGTAACATGTATGCCAAGTAGGTGGCTTATAGGAAGAAGCTTCCAAAGAGCCTTTTTTGTTTCCCTATAAATACCAAAGTCCAAGCTCATGCAAGGCATTTGGATTTTCTCTCACTTGAGCATTTCCAATGTGACCTTTCATGCTCCTATTCTCTCCTTGGTCTTTTATATTTATCAAATGGACATGGATGGACAAATTTCAAATTAGAGGGGCCATGGAAACAATTGAAAAATCTGATTGGATGACTTGGATTGAAAGTCACCACAAGCTTACAATATCCCATTCTACATATGAGGGCGTAATTTTTCTCCTTGTTAAATTCATTATGCTTGTTTGGATTTGGCTTGTTGAAATTTGAAATTATGGAATGTTTACTTTTATATTTGTGCCCATTTCCTTGCACCATGTGGACCAGAAAATCAAGTGCCTTGGGGAACAAAAACTCCTCCTAAATCCCCATTTTGGGCACTCAAATTTAGGGTTGAAAGCACTATGCTTGAGCACCATACTTGAGTGAAGGAGGTGCCGCTCTTTGGCACTGCACTTGAGCAAGGCCTAGTGCTCAAGCATGCTGGTCTAACATAGACTTTGTGCTCATGCTTGAGCAAGGTACCCAACTCAAGCATGGCGCTTAAGTACTATACCTTGCTTAAGTGAGGTTCCACACTTGTTTCCTTCTATGCTTGTCTTTCTATGCCTAGATTATGCTTGTCTTTCTTTCATATTGGGGAATCAAAAAACTAATGTATTGCTAGTCAGCTCAATCTATATATTGGGTCCCTTCAAAGCACCCAAATCCTTCATACTAAAGGCAAAAAAACTTGTGTGGCTCCCCACGAACCTCCAAACTCTCCATCTTTCCTCTCTTGTAAGCTTGAGTCCAAGATCTAGCTTCCAAGTATCCTTTGTAATTGTTGTAGGAGTGGAAGATGTATTGACTGGCTGCTACATTGGACCCTTGGGAGCAATAGTATCATGCTCTTAATCACTAGAGGTCCCAACCTCAGTGTGAAAAACTCCATCCAATCTAGCTGCAAGCTCCATACGTCCTCTAGCTACATCCCATTTAAACCAAGGGTGTTATCCAAGTAGACCACACTCCCTAGTAGCCACTAATTGGGTCCCAAGAATACCCTATCCACTCGGTCCATTGCCCCCAACATGTGCTTAAATCATCTTGATAAGCACAAGGCTCACAAGTGTTTGAGTGGTGATGCTTATCAAGCGCATCCTATGCTGCTTTGCCAAGCCAAGGCTCACAATCTATGTCAAACAGTTTCCACATCGGTCTTCCATAACTCAAGACCGACAACTACAGCCTTCTCCAACATAAGGGGCTACGCACCAGAATCCAATAAGACCCTTTGTGGTGTATAGACCTTCCTTCAAGGTCCCACCAAACAAAAATCCACCTCTAGTTATCCAACAGGACAACCCTAGGTGTAAACCGTGCTTGCTCAAAGGCCGGTCTAGTTGGTAACTCCTCTAATCTAGCCGTGGCTGCATGCCATAAACCATTAGTCGCTGAGCAAATCTTATGCTCCTCAACCAAGTAAACTCCACTATCAACCACCTCTGCTCTAGTAGTAGGGACCACATCATTCCTTCTCTCACAAAGAATGCAACCAATTGGAACATTGGGGTTGGGTCAACTCCCAATGTAAACATATCACCGGCTGAAAATAATGGACAATGCATAATTAGCTGAGCCACCTCCAACATTGTGCTAGACTCAGTTTGTGTAGTAGTAGGTGGCTGACTAGTAGGTAGTCCATCATGCACCCCATCACCACCTACCACAGTTGCACTAGGATGTATGGGAGCCATGGATGATGTCTATAGGGCCTCAAAGAGCATGAAAAATGAAGTCTGATATATCTCCCAACCTCTCCTCTTTGTAGGTCCAACTCCACTGATGTTCCTCTAGGCTTTGGAGCATGTACTGCACTCCTGGTCACTGCGGCAGATGCATCCACATGTGCTACTCCGCACATGAAATCCAAAGCGTTTCTATCACCAACATATGAGGTGGAAGCCTCAATGCCCGAATCTGATCTCCTCTGAGCTATAGCCATGCTAGCCAATCTCTACTCCAACTACTCAATGCAAGTAGCCATGGCTATATAAGAAGAAAGGGCAGGTATTGCACCCCTACTGGTGTGGATTCTCTACCACTACCTCATCCTCCATGACCTAGAGCTCCTCTACCACTTGCCATAGCAGCTCTACCACTCTGTAACTCCAGGTGTAGGTCAAAGCATCGGTCATTAGTGTGACCAAATTTATGACAATGCTCACACTATCTTTGTGTTGGCTATGATGCATTAGAGTGCACTCTCTCTTGTGATGAGGTCAACCACAAGTCCAACAAGCAACACTACCACTCATTGGTTGTTGCTAACCCAAAAATGAAGGTAAAGCTCTGGCCACAATAGGCCCTCCACTTGCTCCATAGGATCTAGGCTATCCACCATGTCCTTGGAAACCAACATGGTGTGGTGCACTCTATTGCACTCTGGAAGAGGTAATAGTTGTGGATGAGGTCTCCCTACCAGATCCAAATGTCATCACTCTCTCCTCCACCATGTTGAGTTCAATATGCTCAGCCAAACCAAAGACCATTGCCAAAGTAGGCAAAGTAGCATGTAGCAACATCACATTACAAACTCTATGTTGCAACTCCTTGTCCAATATCCCATACCAAAGTTGGACTACTTGGGCCTCAATAACTCCCTGAGTAAAATTGATCAGCCGTCTCATGCAAGTGTATGCCTTCCGTAGGCTATCTCCAGCTGTAAAAGACCAAGACCAAGACCAAGGAGAGAAATAGGAGAATGGAAATTCACATTGGGACACTTGAATGAGGGAAAACCCCAAATGCCTTGCATGAGCTTTAGCTTTGGTATTTATAGGTAGCATACAAAGCCAATGAGCTGATTTCTTAGAGTGCAAGCCAAGTTAACTAGGAAACTTCTCAACAAGCTTCATTCTAGAAGCCGCCTACTTGGCGTGCAAGCTAAACTAGTTAAAAGCTTCTAGAAGCTACCTGCTTGGAGTGCAAGTTAACTAGTTGGGAAGAAACTAGAAGAATTAGATGAAATATTCTAGAAGCTTCCTAGATGCTTCTAGAATATTCTAGGCTAATTTGGCTTATTCTCTACTTTGTTAGCCTTACTAACTACGTCGCTAAACTCCATATTGTTGCATATTCCCTCACCGCTAGTTGGTGACGTCCTTGTCGCCATTGAAGTTTCAAACTCTTGGATGGCCATTTGTGCATTTTGGAGGTGAGAAAGAGGTTCCCATGTGGCATCATGAAGGGGATACCCTTTCCAAAAGACCTTGTACTCCGTATGTTGTCGGCGTCCTCGTTGGATGTGGCAACGTGCAAGGATACAATCAACTTTGTACTCCTCATGATCATTGATAGGGATAGAGGGAGGAGGAGGTTGGACTTGAGAAGAAAAAGAAGAGGGGTTAGGAACAAAGGGTTTCAACTTGGAAACAAGAAAGACAAGATGGATGCGCATATGACAAGGCAAGGCAAGGCAAGGCAAGGCAAGGGAAGTCAATAAGCAACAAGAGAGACAATTTGGGCGACATCAAAAGGTTCTATCCAATTAGGGGCAAGTTTACAGACTTAGGTATCAAGTGGGAGGGTTAGATTACTAGAGGATAGCATAACTTTATCACCAACTTCAAAGGTGAGATCACAATGATGGTGGTCCTATGAGCCGGACTGTCTCTCAATCAGGATGAACCTCTGATGGCTATTATAGTAGCGCACCATGGACTAAGAAGGCAAGGAACCCCAATTCCATCATACTCCTCCAAGGCTAACACTCCAAGACTCAAGACATTGATCACTAGAGAACTCAATGAGAGAGAGATAGTTGCAAATGAAAGGATGATGAGTACCTCCTCACCCCTTGTTTATATACTTGTGAAATAGTTACGTACTAAAGTTACTAATTACCGTAGTAACTCAAGTTACTAGACTAAAAGTCAAGTAAAGTCAAAAAGTAGAAAGGAATATCCATTCACATGGGCATATTCCCCTAAGCATATGGTCTTATCTTGACCCAACCACTAAGTCAAGGATTCCTTCACATGGGCTATCCTTGGACTAAAGACGAATCCAAAACAAAAAGGCTTGCGGGCCCAAGAGTTCTCAACTCTTTCCTCAAAGCCAAACACCTAGGAATAATACCAAGTCAACACACTAAAGTCCAAAATAGTGGTTCTCATCTTTTCTACTTCCTCTAAAGTAAGGTCCCCTCTATCTTAGCTATGACTAACTTTAGCTAACCATGACTAATATAAACCATCCTTTATCTCTATATAAATATATCTCTTAAGTACTTGTAATACCAAGCTAAATATCACAATACCACACACATGGACAAATGGGTGTTACATTTACCCCCGGACTAAGTTTTCACTTTGTCCTCAAAGTGAAGATCTCTCTACCTTCTATGGTACATCTTCAACTTATCATGGTTAATCCTATCAAAGTGTCTTCCTCCCAACTCCTTGAGATCATAGGTGTAATTGCCCCACACCTTCTCCACTATGAAAGGTCCAAAGTACTTAGGCAAAAACTTCTTTTGTACTCTCTTGAATCGAATGGAATCAAACAACATTACTCAATCACCTTCTTTGAAAGGCTCCACCTTCTTCTTGCCTTGCCTCTTGTCATAGCTCTCCTTTTGTTTCCTTTGGGCTTGCTCCACTTGAACCATAGCAACTGCTCTTGCCTCTTCTAACTCCATGAGTTGTTTCTTCCTTGACTTCTTTGTATCACCTCCTTGTGCTTTCTTCAATCTCCTATGAATGCTTTGGAAGGTAGGAAGATCAAAGTGAATAGGTAAGGTAGACTCAATACCATACACCAATTGAAATGGAGAATATCCGGTGGAAGTCTTCATGGTTGTCCTATACTCCCACAAAACTGCATGAATCCTCTTGTCCCAATGATGTTTAGCCCCCTCCATTTTTGCATCTTTGTCCAACATCATGCACAAGGTCTGATTGGTTCTCTCTGCCAAGCCATTGGAATTTGGCTTATAGGATGTAGTTACTCTATGTGTGATAGAGAAATGTTGTAGCATGGTTGTAGTAATGCTTCTTGTAAAATCTCCTCCTCTATAAGAAACCAACTCCAAAGGGCATCCAAACCTAGTGATAATGCGTTCATAAAGAAATCTACCCACTTCATCTTCATTCTTGTCCCTCAATTGTCTAGCCTCAACCCACTTGGTAAGATAATCAGTAACTACCACAATGTACCGATTGTTCCTTGGGGTTCTATTGAGAGGACCTACAAAATCAATTCCCCACTTCTCAAAAGGTCCTAGCAATGGAATTGATCTAAGTGGTGGAGTGGATGTAGATTTTCTAGCAAAAGCTTGACAAACATGACAAGTTTTGCAATAATCAAGACAATCCTTGAAAATCCCTCTCCAATGGTAACCTGCATCTAGAATCTTGAAAGCAGTCACCTTTCTTGCAAAGTGTCCTCCACATACTAAACCTTCATGAAACTCCTTTATGAGTAGGATAGACTCTTCCTTACCCACTGCTCTTCTAAGTAGACCATCTGCTCCTTGGTGAAAAAGAATATCCTCCACCATTGTGTAAGGTCTAGATCTTGCTGCAAGGGCCTTCCTCTCCCTAGCATGCATCCCTTCTAGATAGTTACCTCTTGTTACAAAATCCACAATCTCCTTGTACTCCATTGGAACCTCTTGAGTGACTGAGATTGTCATGAGCTCCTCATCCGGGAAGGAATCATCCACTGGCTCATCTCCATCATGATCATAGGCTCTAGATAACAAATCAGCATTTGCATGTTTCTTTATTGGCCTATCCTCAATAGTGTAGTCATACTCAGACAAGAGTATCATCCACCTTGCTAGTCTCCCTTCAACATTAGGCTTGTTGAAGATGTACTTCAAAGCCTTGTGATCCGTGACAATGGTGGCTTTCCCTCCAATCAAGTAGTGTCTAAACTTCTTGAGACCAAAGATCACTACCAACCCTTCTTTCTCCGTGAGAGAGTAGTTCTTCTCTGCTGAAACCATCTGCCTACTAGCATAAGCTATTGGATGATCATGCCCATCTTGGTCTAATTGACTAAGAGTGCATCCTATAGCTACATTAGAAGCATCAGTGTAGAGGATGAAAGGCTTACTCCAATCAGGTTTAGCAAGAATTGGAGCTACAACAAGGGATTGCTTGAGCTCCTCAAAAGCTTTGAGAGCCTCCTTGTCTTCCAAAATCACCATGTAATCTACACCCTTCTTCATGTAGATGGTCAATGCATAAGCCTTGTTGGAAAATGAGAAGATGAACCTCCTATAGTACCCAACCATCCCCAAGAATTGGCGTAACTTTGTCAAGCTTGAAGGGAATGGAAGGTCTGAGATTTTCCTCACCTTCTCAGGATCAACTGCTATTCCATCCTTGGAGATGATGTGCCCCAAAAATAGACCTTCTTCACATCCAAAAATGCACTTCTCTAGGTTGAGTGATGCATTTGCCTCATCCAAGCATTGCAAGACTTTGATTAGGTGCTCAAAGTGCTCCTCCTTGCTCCCATAGACACAAAAGTCATCAATGAAGTCTCTCACAAATTTCCCAATGAAAGGTTCAAATACCTTGTTCATGAACCATTGGAATGTGGCTGGAGCATTGCAAAGCCCAAAAGGCATGACCTTGAAAGCGTAAGTTCCCCAAGGTGTGGTGAATGTGGTGAGTTGTTGATGCTCTGGTGCAATCTTGATTTGGTTGTATCCACTATAACCATCTCCAAAACTGTACCTCTCATGACCTGCAACCTCCTCCAAGATCTCATCAATGAATGGCAATGGGTAGTAGTCCTTCTTGGTAACAACATTGAGCTTCTTGTAATCCACACATACCCAAAGCTTGCCATTCTTTTTCTTCACAATGACAATTGGAGACACCCATTCTGAATTCTCCACCTCAAAGATAAATCTAGCCTCCTTGAGCTTATCAATCTCCTCCTTCACAACCAAAGATATTGGTGGGCTAATGCGACGTTGATTTTGGCGGATTGGTCTTGCATGTGACTCCACCTCTATCTTGTGCTCCTCCAAGGTGACTTCCTTCAAATCCTTGTAACTAAAAGCAAACACATGGATGAACTTGTGGAAAATCTCCTCAAATCTCACCTTCTCCTCCTTGGTAACATTTGGGCCATACTTGAGGGTAGCTAACCTTCTCTCTACCTCCTCAAGTGTCAATGGTGATTTGTTTGGGTCCTTCAAAACCTCTGGCTTAGGTGCAAAATCCATAGCACACAAGGGATATACATCTGAATCAGATTCAGATTCATCCTCCTCCATGGAAGTCTCCTCCTCCATGCTTGTGTCCACACCTGAAGCTCCTTCTTCAGAATCTGATTCCCAATAATCAGAAGATGGTGTATCTGAATGTGAAGTGTTGGTGGTGTTAGTCACGGGAACAGTGACTCTATGGTTTGATGACCCAATCCTCAGATACCCTTTGTGCCATCGATCAGTTGTGCGTGCTACTCTCAACCATGGCCTCCCAAGAAGTAAGTCATAGCTTGAATCCTTCAAGACTTGGAAAGTCATGAGATTTTGAACTCCCATAACTGAAACTACCACCTTATCCATCACTCCTACTGGTCGAACTTGTTGCTTGTTTGCCATGCTCACCACAAATGTTGAAGGTCTCGAGGGTATCATACCCAACTTCTTCATCAACCTTTCAGACATGGCATTCATTGCTGATCCTCCATCAACCAATGCATCCTTGATGTTGTGACCATTCACTCTCACATCAATCTTGGAGGCATATTCACAAGCCTCCCATGGTGCTGGCTTGGCATCCACCACCCCCATTGATATTGGAACTTTTGCCTTCTTCTTCTTCTTGCTCCTTGTAGAAATCAAACCACCTCTAAGCTCCTTTCTCAAGGTAGGGTTCAAAGCAATTAATTGGCCCACTGTGATGTTAGCCTTGTGACTACCAACATCCTCCAACACATTGTAGTTCCATTGTTGCTTTGAGATCAAGAAGTCTTCCATCCTCAACTTCTTCCTTGGAGTCTTTGTTGTTGATGGTGTTGAGATGCGAGTGCTCCTAGTAGACATAGGAGTATCCTTGCTTGAAGTAAATCCTTGAGAAGAGTGAACATCCTATGCAAAACGAGCTCTCTTCTTCTCTTGTGCCAAAAGCTCCAAATTAAGACCCTTGGAGTTTGAGCACTCTCCCTTCTCATCCTTTCTCTCAACCACATCTATGGATGCTATCCCCTTACCTTTGTTGGGATTAGGAGCCACTTGGGTTTCACTACCTCCCTCTTTCCCTCTATTGGCTCCCTCAAAACCCCTTCCTCCATGGTAAGTGGAATTTGGGCAATTCCTTTGGATATGGCCTCTTCCTCCACAACCAAAACAATTTTTATCATTGAAATTTTTGGCTGGTTGGCCTCCTCTATATGGATAGTTTTCATAACTCCTAGGCCCTCTCCCTACATTCTGATCCACCTCTCTCTTCTCCCATAGTTGCACCACATTGATCTTGAGATCCGCAAGTTGTTCTGTGATGGTTTGGAGTGGATCTTTTGGTGGAGGTGCAAGAACTGGAGCAACTACTACTTGTGGTGCAACCCTTGTCACCAAAGTATCAGAATTTCCACCATACTTGTAGCCTTGAGGAGGATGCACAACCTCCTTCACCACCAAATCACTCTCATCCCCTTCCAAACTCTCATCCATACGAATTGCGATCTTGATAGCTTCAACCTTGGAAGAAGGTTTCTCATATCTCACCTTGCTTCTTATTTGTGGTCTCAACCCTCCCACAAAATTCTTGGTGAGCATGGCCCCTATGCCAATCATTGTAGTCTCCACATCATCCCCACCCTTCCTCAACACTATGCAAAATCTGGACTCCAACTTTTCCACTCTTTCCACATAGACTCTCACTTTCTCTCCATCTCCTTGCTTGAGAAATGTAACCTCACTCATCAATCTCTCATAACTCTCATCAAGAAGAAAGTTCTCAATGAGTGCTGAAGTCAAAGTCTCCCAAGACTCCTCTTCCCCCTCTCTCCTCTCTCTCTTTTGGTATTCTGACTCATACCATGTAAGTGATGCATCCTCAAAGAAATCTGGTAATAATGAAGCCCACTCATTCTTCCTCCTCTCATTGTTTCCTATGCAAGCTCTCTTGAAGTCTCTCACAAAGGCCTCCACATCTTCTCCATCCTTGCCAAAGAAAACCGGAAGTTTCCCCATCTTAACCCCTCACTATCTTTCTTTTCTCTCAATTTTTTTCTCTTTTCTTTTCTCTCACTCTATTACTTATAGAGTATATATATAACTAACACCATCTGAGAATAATCCACTCTAGGGAACACAAAAGGTTCAGATTGCTCCAAGATTTCTATAGCAACATCAAATCCTAGAGTGCATATTAATCTAACTCTCATGGATAGTTTATCCATAAGTTGAAAGATTATCTCCATCACTAATCTTGAGAACTAGCTGATGAAGGTGGAAGTATTTCTGTAACTGTACTAAGACTCTCTCCAAGATCCTTCACCAAAGTCTCCAAAAGTTATTTTACTCCACTACACTCATGTCCTTTTGGAAGTCTTTCAACTCCACAAACCTCACACAACTCCCTGGTCTTAGATCTTCTTCCTCCCAATCTTGGTGAAGAAGGTCCAACATGTAAACCCAAGTCCAGTAAGCCTCTCCTTTCTCTCAATCTCTTGCTCTCAAAGGTCAATTGACATGAACTTGCCTTATGTCCCTTCTCTCCACACAAAAAGCACTTAGACTCACTCTTTCCTCCAAGTGGTGTAGGTTTTTGGATCCTCTCAACACTCTCTTCAAATTCTATTGTAAACTCTCTTTTCCTCAAATCCACCCCTACAATCACCTCAAACCCTTGGGGAACCTTGCATAATCTCAATTTCCACTCTTGATGACCCTCCATGTTCCCAAGATGAATCTAAACACTCAAACATGCTTTTTGTTGATCTCCAACTCCTCATGCATGAGATCTCCACTCTGTAGAATTGACCCTTCCTCACAATGTCACTCAAATCTCCCAGCCAGTATGTCACAGTCCTCTAAAATTTGGTACACTTGATCAAAACTCTAGGGCATCCCTCTCTGCAAAATTTCAGATCTTTTCATCAAGCCATTTGTCCTAGACACCTTTCTATTCAACACCCATATTTGAGATTTGGTCTGAAAACCACCCCCTTCACTTCAAAAACTCATTACTCCCTGCGCAAGAACGATCTCTCTCTAATTTTTAAGGCAGCAGGTAGAATACAATGCATTGAATTTTCTTGAGAATTTTCAAGACAATTCACTGAAAATTGAAGAAATGGAAAACTCTGTATAATTTTCCAGAGAGCATGCAGTTGCGGGAGCACTTTACCCTATCAACTTTCAAAAATTCTAGCCCAGTGCGCATAGAAGCTCTCACAATAATTTTAAGTGTGCTAACTGAAAGATAACCCAAGCTATCATGTGTAGAAATCTCAAGTCCAGATCTCAAACTTGAAATTTTGCCCAAAATCACCTTAATCTCCAAAATCTGCAATCCACCTCACATAATCTCTCCAATTCCTCTCATGTGTACAAGATGTACAAAATCACCTCAAAGACATCATAATGAACTACAGGGTATACAAATGGATCTTGGTTCTCTAACATAAGTTCAGCCCTCTCCTCTCCTAATGTTCTCTCCAAGTGAGCTCTCATAGCCTCCTTCTGCCTAATGTAGAATTGAACGCGGAACATTATCTTGCCTTCTAGAGAGATCCCGGCAACAAAACCAAAAATGTGAGCCGGACTGTCTCTCACTCAGGATGAACCTCTGATGGCTATTATAGTAGCGCACCATGGACTAAGAAGGCAAGGAACCCCAATTCCATCATACTCCTCCAAGGCTAACACTCCAAGACTCAAGACATTGATCACTAGAGAACTCAATGAGAGAGAGATAGTTGCAAATGAAAGGATGATGAGTACCTCCTCACCCCTTGTTTATATACTTGTGAAATAGTTACGTACTAAAGTTACTAATTACCGTAGTAACTCAAGTTACTAGACTAAAAGTCAAGTAAAGTCAAAAAGTAGAAAGGAATATCCATTCACATGGGCATATTCCCCTAAGCATATGGTCTTATCTTGACCCAACCACTAAGTCAAGGATTCCTTCACATGGGCTATCCTTGGACTAAAGACGAATCCAAAACAAAAAGGCTTGCGGGCCCAAGAGTTCTCAACTCTTTCCTCAAAGCCAAACACCTAGGAATAATACCAAGTCAACACACTAAAGTCCAAAATAATGGTGCTCATCTTTTCTACTTCCTCTAAAGTAAGGTCCCCTCTATCTTAGCTATGACTAAATTAAGCTAACCATGACTAATATAAACCATCCTTTATCTCTATATAAATATATCTCTTAAGTACTTGTAATAACAAGCTAAATATCACAATACCACACACATGCACAAATGGGTGTTACAGTCCGCATATTGTTTTTTGATGATTTTGAGCAACAAGGAGGTGAGATTTGGCTTGTTGGAGAGATTTGGATTTGGTGGTCAAGAAGGTTGAAGTATGAGGGACCTGAGACAGGGGAGGAGCAAGAATAGAATCTAGGACAAGCAGATCTTGGCCAAAATTGAGAAAGAAAGGAGAGAATCCGGTGCTTGCCTGTTTAGAATTGTTGTATGCAAACTCCGCAACTGCAAGACATCCCTCCCAATTGGTATGGTGAATGTTGACAAAGGCACAAAGCATATCTTCCAAGGTGCAATTGCATGTTCAGTTTGTCCATCAGTTTGAGGATGATAGGTTGTGGACAAAGCAAGCTTGGTGCCAAGTATCTAGAAGAAGGCTTGCCAAAAATTTCCGGTGAAGCAAGGATCACAGTCGAAGATGAGTACACGTGGCATCCCATGATGTTTGAATACATTATCAAAGTAGAGTTGTGCCAAGGTTGGAGCATCCACAGTATCAACCGTTGGTGCTAAATAGATTTGCTTACTAAGCTTATCCACAAACACCACAATTGCTATGTGACCTTGTTGTGTCTTGGGCAAGGAGGTGATGAGATCTAAGCTCACATGTTCCCAACGAGTAGTTGGAATGGGAAGTGGCTGAAAGAGTCCACTTGGCTTTTGGTTATTGGCCTTGTTGCATTGACAACTCTCACATAATTGAACAAACTTCCAAACATCTCATGTCATGTTGGGCCACCACCATTGGCAGTGGAGGGTACCCAAGGTCTTGACCACCCCCATATGACCAGCTATCGATAGATCATGGGCTTCTTGAAGGCATGCAAGTCAGAGATCACCTTTGGCTGGAACATAGATCAGTTCCGCATGGAATAGAAGGCCTTCCTTGAAGGAGAAGGTGTTGTACTCCTTGTTGCCTATTGTCAAATGACCATGTTCCATTTGGAAGAAGGGATCTTGTTGTAGAGCTGACTGAAACTCATTATGGACCTTGGGGTCAATTGACACTATTGTGATTGCCATCGTGATGAGAAGAAGAGACTTCAAATTAGGTTGTCATGATAGAGCATCAAGGATGACATGGAACTGACATGGTTTGTACTCAAGTTTGATGTCAAATGATTGGAGTTGCTCTTCCAATCAATAATGTTGACTCTTCATGTGTTCCAAATGTAAGGTCTACAACAATAGCTTGTGATCAGTTTGCATGTTCACTTGTTTCCCCAAGAGATAATGCCTCCATACCTTGGTGGCATATACCATTGCAAGTTGCTCCTGATCTCGAGCAGAGTAATTTCTATCAGTTGTATTTAGTCAGCAAGACACAAAGACAATGGGATGTAGTCCATCTAGGAATTCTTGTTGCAACACAACTCCAATTGCAAAGTTAGAAGCATCAAAATCAACCACACAAGGTAGTTGAGGATCATATGGTTGAAGAATGGGTCTTGAAGACACCATATACTTTAGCTTCTGGAATGCTTCTTCATGCTTGGTGGTCCACTAGAAGCTTGAGCTCTTTCCCAAGAGGTCAGTCAATGGTGTAGCCACATGAGCATAATATTGTATGAACCGTCGGTAAAAACTGGCCAATCTATTGAACGCTTGTACTTTTGTAGCACCCTTTGGGGTAGGCCAATCAGTAATGGCCTTGATTTTCTCTTCTTCCATCTTGATCCCATCTGATGAGATCTTATGACCCAAGAAGGTAGCCTCCTTATGCCAAAAAGCACACTTCAACTTCTTGCAGTAAAAATTCCGTTAACGTAGTCATCTTAGGACTTCTTGTACATGATTGCTGTGTTCTACCTCTATCTTACTATAGATTAAGATATCATCCAAGAACACTTCCACGGACCAATCCAATAGTCCATCCAACACCCAATGCATTTGATCCATGAAGACCGCTAGAGCATTAGTGCATCCAAAAGGTAGAACTCTCCACTCAAAATGCCCATACCTTGTGCAAAAGGCTGTTTTTTGCATATCCTCTCTATCAATAGGAATTTTCTAGTAGCCGCTACAAAGATCCAATTTGAAAAAGTAGCGTGCTCCACTTAGTTGATCAAGCAAGTCATCAATCTGAGGCAAGGGATATGCATTCTTCACGGTTTGCTTATTGAGCCCACGATAATCAATACAAAAATGAAGTCCTCCATCCTTCTTTGCAACAAATAGTACCGGTGCTCCCCAAGGAAAGGTACTATGTTGTATGAAGTCTTTCTCCAATAATTCATTAAGTGTTGTTTGCAACTCCTCCAACTCATTTGGTGAGAGCTTATAGATCGGTCTACTCACTAGAGTACTCCCTGGCAATAACTTGATCTTGAAGGGCATACCTTGATTGGAGGGTAATCCCTTTGGTAGATCATCCAAAAACATGTTCGGAAACTCCTAAACTATTCAATCAATCATTGCTTGATGAGACTCTTGGCCCTCCTTAGATTTTTCTTGTGCAATTGGCTTGATCCACACCACGAATATAGACTTATCTTCCTCCAAAGCTTGCTCTATGGCTGTTTTACTAACCAAATTCCCTTCTAGGGACTCATCTCTCTTCCAAGCTTACTCCATAGTTACCTTCCTGGCAAACTTCGCATCTTGGGACTCATCGCCCTTCAAGGTTTGCTCTATGGCTACCTTCTTGATAAA
The DNA here is from genome assembly GCA_948567375.1 of Lunularia cruciata. NCBI lineage: Eukaryota > Viridiplantae > Streptophyta > Marchantiopsida > Lunulariales > Lunulariaceae > Lunularia > Lunularia cruciata. The sequence continues at coordinate 31,494,181 of OX419758.1, forward strand.
CTTCCCATCTTTGGACTAACTATTCTTAGGTGTCTTACTTAGAGGTGCCAAATAACCTAATCAAACATTCCTACCTTGGTGTTGTACTTGAATTTGTCGTTGGGTCCAATCAAATTGAACTTATGACGTTCAAGCCAAGGTAGACTCAGAATGATGTCATAGTGTAGAGGTGCCACTACAAACCTCATACACTCCAAATACTCCTTCCCAATCTTGAAGGTAATAGGATGCGAGGTACAAAATGCGAGGTACAAACTCTTTCTACCATCTACCATCATCAAACTACTTCCAATCATTGACTTGATAAGAATACCCAATTCCTTTGCTACTTGTATAGACATGCAATTCTTTACACTTCCAGAATGAACCAAAATCCTACAACCCCAATTAGATATCGTACCTTGCAATGAAGCAAACTTGCATAGGTCAAGCTTTCAATCCCATTTGGAACTAATCAAGCTCCCATTAGGCGGCTCAAAATCTCCTACTAGGATTCCTTGTTGCCTTGATCATTTTGTTCCACAAACTCCATCTGGGCAACTTGTCGAGGTCACTCATTCCTAAGTAGGCATTCAACAATGCAATGTCCAACTTGGTGACAATAAAAACAACCTCCATTTTGTCATAATCTTTCTCTATCCATTGTACCAAGTGATCTCTATTGGATATCATCAATCTCTATTGGTGCTGGTTCTTCCACCCATGCATAGTGAATTGGTAGGCCTTGTGTAGGTTGAGGTTGAAACCAAGTTGTCACCACCAAGGAATCAAAGCGCTTAGCCAATTGCATGGCTTCTTCTACATTTTGTGGTTCTTGCATGGTCATCTCTAATTTGGTTTGTGACTTCAATCCCACAAAAATTAATCTAGAACTTCATCTTCTTGTATATCTAAAATCTGCATGATGATGTTCTAAAATTGTGTGATGTAGCTTTTTATTGAGTCAACTTGCTTCAACTTTGCCAATTTATCTTGTGTGGCTTGGGTGGCATTTATAGTTTGAAATTGACCCAATATTACATCATTGAATTTTGCCAATGTGAAAATTGGTGCAACAATCTATCATTCCGCTTGCTCCACTCGGAATCACCACCAAAGTTTTGCCACACCATCTAATTGGCTAGAGGCCAAGAGAATCTATTTCTGTTCATCTTGAAGATTGGTGGCTTCAAAGTAACATTTGCAGTTAAACACAATTCTCCACTGTGCCCAAAAGATTCTTGCCTTCAAACACCTTAGGTTTTGGAAATTGAATGCAATCTTCTCCATCTTGAATTGGTGCTCTCTCTATATATTCTCATCGTTGCTGATCTTGATCATCTAGAAATTGAGTAAGGTGCTTGATTTGTTGATGCATTGCAAGGATAACATCCGGTATTGCCGCCATAGCTACTACTCTATCCCACTACTCTCAATTTATCTAATTGATTTAGCACATAGATGAAACACGTCCACTGTTCTCCATAAGTTACAACCGGAAGTATCAAGGGTTCCTCAGACACGATGATCATATGTAGAAAATCTTGTCCAAAGCGCAAGGTGATGAATTGTGTGAAACAATGCTTGGGTAATATTTGGACATGAAAATCCGAATGGTTTGGCAGAAGTGGATTTGGTGGTCAATAAATTCCATCCATCCCATTCCTGCTCTAATACCAATGTAAAAGACCAAGACTGAGGAGAGAAATAGAAGAATTGAAACTCACATTGGGACACTTGAATGAGGGAAAACTCCAAATGCCTAGCATGAGCTTTGGCTTTGGTATTTATAGGTAGTATATAAAGCCCTTGAGAAGCTTCTCAAGAAGCTTCCCTAAGCCGCTCTCTTAGAGTGCAAGCCAAGTTAACTAGGAAGCTTCTCAAGAAGCTGCCTACTTGGCGTGCAAGCTAAACTAGTTAGAAGCTTCCTTCTAGAAGCTACTTGCTTGGAGGGCAAGTTAGCTAGTTGGGAAGCGTCCTAAGAAGCTTCCTAGATGCTTCTAGAATATTCTAGGCTAATTTCACTTATTCTCTACTTTGTTAGCCTTACTAATTATGTCGTTAAACTCCATATTGTTACACCAGCCTTCCATTGGAACTTCTACAAGCACCTCAGCTTGTCTGCATTCCTTGGCGGTTCTGCCTCAAACATTGGAAGAACTACACCATGGAGTTAAACCCTGGTACTACACCACCTCCTATAGTAGTACCTCCACTTGTAGTACCACCATCTCCAAGATATCCACCAATGCTACTAGAGCTAAAAATTGTTGGTACAATCTACCCCTAAAAACTAAGCTTGAAGTGATAAAGATATAGTTTGGAGACCAATACTGTTTCCATAGTTCAATCTCTTCTAAGTGAGCTCTCCTAAACTCATGGTAGTTGTCCATCGGTAGACCCTCCAAATGTTGAAACAACTTTTTCCATGCCATGAAGGATATGAATAAAGTCAGGTTCCACATTTGCTGCAAATCACACTAACTATCAAACTCATGGATGAAGTCATCCAACTCAATGGTGTCCACCGTACTAGAGTAACGCCTAGGGCCTTTGGAGGCTCCATAAATCTAGTCCATGTCCCATAATAAAGGTGCAAACACAACAAGTGCACTCTCAATTGGATCATCTCCTATGTCAATCTCCAACTCAGAGACAATCTCCCCCCTCATTGGGACCTAAGATACAGGTTTATACCAAGCACCACTTTGAGTAAACCCATTATGTATTGCAATGATATCTCCTCCAAAATCCCCAAAGAACTCCATCGTGACAAAGTAACCAAGAACTACAACCCGCAACTGCAACTTCCGCAAGTACACCATCTAGTGTCAATACCTCCAAGTGCCAATAGCACCAACTAAATGTCACTGACAAATGTAGCTCTAACTACAAAAACTACACTAAGAGGAAAGGGTAACTTGTAACCTACCATCACAACATGCACTCTCATAGTCTACAAGTCATCACTTCTTGCCTCACTAGATAGAAACACATGTAGTCTGACTGGTCATCATTCCAAGCTCACTATTGAGGGCACACTAGAGCACCAATGCTCTGAATTTAGGGCATCTCACACAAACATGGTGCAGAAAAAGGAAGTAGAGAATAGAAGGGGTCCAATCACAAGAAGGCCAAACAAAACCTTCTATCTCATAAATCAACGAGGGACTGACTCTACTACCATTTGGCATTTAAGATAATCGGAGTACTTATCTACTTCTTGAACTATGAGAATGAGATCAAAGTTCATCAAGAATGGGATCAAAGTTCTTCTCACCAAAATCTAACCTAAACCCTTCAAAAAATCTGACATAAATCTGATGTAAAATCTAACAAAAAATCTAACATTAATCTTTAAATTTGGCTTACCACTAAATCCTCTGCTAACTCTTCACTCAAGCCAAATTGGAAAGATAGGGATCATCAAATCTCTAATTTGTACGAATGGGTTCCAAACTCCACCTTCAATTTTACTTTTTGAGCTCAACTCGCACCAGATTGGTCTTGTGTTCACCTTCTAAGCTCAAAATCATAACTACCGCTTGAAATTGACTCTCTTTGGCTCCAAATTTGCCAATACTTCTACACACAATCACTCCTAGAGTAATCATAACTGCAATCAAGGTAACATGATCCACCAAACTTGGAGATACCACCACCACCCTCAGTTCATGCACCCAATTTTCCCCTGACTCTCACTTCTCTATTATAATTAATTAGATCACACAACTCAAATCACATACAGTCAGATCAATACTTGATTTGTCAATCAATAATTTTCCAACAATTGAGCACTGATTACAATTGAGCCACACCCACTCTAGCTAAGAGACTCTAGGTGACGCTCATTGGCTTTTTGTCCACTCTAGCCAAGAACTTGAAGGCTCAACAATAGAGAAGTGAGCTCTTTGGAGCTGCACTCCCAAGGTATACTCTTGATTTTGACCTAGGTCTCACCCCAACAGTCCCTATTGACAATGTGAATAGTGCAAGTGACAATGGGCTCCACCATGTAGTCAATACCCAAAACACAAAATTTTATTGTAAGAAAGTAGAATATGAGTAATTGCCAAAATACCACTAACTATTATCACCGCTAGTCTAGTGTCCAAGCAATCTAGATGCAAAGCTACAAATGGTGGGACACATGGCCTCATACAAGGAGAATTAGAACACTCCTCTTACCTACATGCCTCACTATTGCATCAATCCTCAACCGTCCTCATCTACCACTAATTTTGTCTGTGCCTCTCATTATCCAATTTCAAAGATCATCCACACATCAGACAAAAATCTCAAGTTGTTTTCCTACTTTTCCTACCTTTTCTGCCTTTTTTTTCTTTGATCTTTCTTTTGCAACCTTTCTCCTCTAATTACAAAATCTACTAAAAAATCGGCCTCAACGCAACTGACTCCACTATTCCTATCAATAGAGCACTCTAACTAAACAACTATAGAAGCTTCTATCCTGCACTCTACCGTTCATCAAAAACTCCTCCAATGATAGCCAAGTTCCTACACCTCCTCCTCTTCCTTCCCTCGCTGTTCTTCTTCCTTGCTGCTATGTCTTCTCCATGATACAACATCTTCTCCTCAGTCATCATTCAAGCTGAGACTGCACCCTCCATAAACCCCAACTGTTGTTGCTATCCATCTCGATGATACCACATGTCCCTCAGCTCTTATTTAGTCCCTCTTACATCAAAGCTTGAGATAAAATATGGGCCTCTTGAATGACTATAGCTTCCTTATGTATACATTGTAGTCCTCAATCAATGCATGTTAGTGATGAAAGTAGGAGAGACTATCCCTTTTCAGCACTTTCCTTGGTATCAAAGACTCAAGAACACTTCAGCCCAAAAAATTCACTCAAGTCTCTTTTTCAATGACTCAACAAGTGCTACTAGCAGCATTGAGCTGTAACTACTCTTTCAACTACAAGTCCTTGCAAGACAAATATAATCCCTATTCATTGTATCTTCATTTTGAAGACTTTCAAGCAAATTAGTCTAATACTTTCTATATATTGAGTTCAAATTTCAATGTGGTGATAGGTCAAAGTTCAAGTTGAGCTTCTAGTTTTCCCCTTATTTCTCTTTGCCTCTCTACCTTCTATTTCCTTTCTTGTGCATCGACTTCCCCTGATTTTTCTTTGTCTCTCTGCCTTCAATTCCTATTTCACCCTTACCAATTTCCTTTCCTCCCTGCTTTAATTTCCTGTTCCTCTTTGATTTCTCTTCCTTTCCTTTTTTTGATTTCCCATATGTGGAGCTAGCTGGCCCAGTATGGGCAACCACTAAGTACACTCTCCAAAATTCCCACTTCCTCAACCTCCATAAATGTGTGGAGCATTTGGAGCTCTCAAAGTTTCCCAGTCTGTCTGCTCTTCATTCTCTTGAAAACTTGAATCCCTTTTCTTTGCTTTGATTTCTCATTTCTCAACCTGGCTGGTATCTATTACTCAACACAATTAGACTCAACTTTGTCCGCATAAACATCATCATCTCCACAATGTGATAATCACCACAGGTTGCACAACCTCTAACATTCATACTCTCTTTCCTCATTCCAAGTAGCATGCAATTACCTCAATTCCTGATGGCTAGAGCTACTAAATCTCTGGACTATGTGTTGTTTCTACTCTCCCTCTCTTCAAAGCAGCAGCAAGAAAGTGAACTCCTCACAAACATCATCATCATCATCATCAACAAAAGTGGAGTGTTGACATATCACTGTCAAATAGAATGCATTCTCCTCAACATGCTACCCCACTCTTCACACTTTGCATGTGCCTCAACACACAAACACACACAATGGCTACTCAGATTTCCAACTTCCTTCACTGCTCACATTAGATGAACTCAGCGATTGTCTAATCAGATCATCATCACTTCATGTTCCCCTTCCTATTGTCTTTGTTTCCTTTTCCTTTTTCATAGTTTCCTTTTTCCTTTTCATAGTTACACTCTCTCTACCTTCTTGTGATTTCCTTTCTCCTTTGTTTCTGTCTTTATTTCCTCTCTTTGCCTTTTAATTCCCTTCTCTTGCTTTCATGTCTTCTTGATTCCTCTCTTTGCCTTCTTATCTTTGATTCCTCTCTTTGCTAACCTATCTTCTCAATTCCTCTCTGCCTTTCTTGTCTTTGAGATTCCTCTCTACCTTTTGATGGTTTCTTGCTTTCCTTTATTTCTGTCTTTACACTCTCTTCCTTTTGATGCCCTTCTTGCTTCATGTTTCTTACTCTCTGCCTTTCTGTCTTTGATCCTTCTCTTTGCCGTCCTCTTTCTTGATTCCTCTCTCTACTTTCCTATCTTCTCAATTTGTCTTTGCCTTTCTTGTCTCTCAATTCCTCTCTGCCTTTCTATCTTTGATCCTTCTCTCTTTTGTACTCCTAATTTTGTCTGTCTATGCTCTGAACCGTAGAGCACACTCCCTCCCCCAAACTCAATCCATCACTTTGGCCTAATCCCTGCCATGTTGCCCCAGCAGGCCAATATCTACTAAACCTTCCCTAGCAATATCCCCTCCTCCATCCACCAAGAAACTTCACTCTATTTTTTTGGTCCTCTCCCGCAACAATAGCAGCTCCACTATTTTTGCAACTTTCAAAGTTATTACCTAGAAAGTACTATTTACTCTATGTCAAAAAAATTTACTATAGGTGACACTATTTTATGTGAAAAACAAACTCTAATTTTTGTTAATAATAAAATTCACTATTGGAATCCAAAAGTTACTGCATGCACCCAACATTTTCACTAGATGTAAAAAATTTTCTACTAATTCACCTAATACACTAAATTGCACTAATATAACATATAGATTGAGGATGACTTTGGCAGAATGCAACTATCACACCATCAAATGAGAAGAGTTGGCCATTGTAATTGCAACCAAGCATTGGAAGCACTATCTTGGCAAGAGTTAGAAAGTATCTTTTTTGACAAAAAATCTACTTTGTTGGAAGTAACTTTTGGAATAAGAATGGGTTTAGGTACCTTGAATCATCCTACTCTTGTTGAGGATGTTACCAATTGTTGATCTAAATATATCTACATGCACTTTCAAACCGTACATCTTGAATATAAGTATATTCAATAATGTATCATTTAAAGCTTGAGATGCAAGCCCTTCTATTATCCACTTACGTTTATGTTTGCCCTAACTTAAGAGGGATACTAACGGGTATTAAGACTTGAGCAAGCCTAAGAAATGAAAGTAAATGATGAACTTATGTTAATCCTATACAATTCTAAGATCGGATTTGATCTTGGAATGCATTCCACTTTTGAATCGCTTCTACCTTGTTATTCAAGATTTAACTGACTTTTACTATCACTATATAGCCTCCCTAAGTTAAGCAGTCAAATTTGAAGGAAAAAAAAACTCACTTGAACTTTTACATGTAACTCCTCGTCACTTATAATTGAAAGGGCTCTTCTAGGATGCTTTCTATAATTTTATATTATCGTAGGAGGTTTGAATAGGTGGTTTCAGTTTTAGGTTTTTGGTGACCGTAAAATAAAATAACGGGACATCTATGGGACATCATGTAGGTAGCTAGGGGATGTGTGAGTGGAATATCTAAATCATATGGGAGGTACTTATGTATCCTTCTAAGTTTGAATAGGTCATGTTTTTCATGACCCGCAGGTATACCTTGGCTATGGGAGGTTCCATAGTCCGTAATGACAAAAAACCAAAATGTGTAGCGGATAAAATTCAAACCCTAAAATTTTAAAGACCCATTCATAAATAACCATATTTCAGAGTATGAGACTTCTTGTAAATAATTAGGGAGTTATATGGGATCAGCCTACATCCCATAGTTTCCAGAACTGAAGCCCCCAAATATAGACTAGCGTGTCATCTAGAAGCATAATGAGATTCATCATTTAATTACAATAGGGGGGTTGAAAAACCAAATTTATGGATTTTCTAAGACCTTTCTACGGAGTTTTAAGATTTCATGTACAAAAATTTAGGGGATTCTCAAAGGTACCCGTAACCCACTTTTGAAAGCCCCAAATATCGACATACCAAGTCAACGTCATCTTCCAATTGGCAAATTCTATTACTTGTTTTGTTCCATTTGGTTGGTCAAACAAGTTTGACCAAAGAGAATCTTTTGGGAATCTTTTATAAAAAGTTCAGAATAGGTTGGAAGTGGTATCATTGGAAAGATCTTGACAAGAAAACTGGAGGGAGTGAAGGCAAAGTCTTCTCAAAGGAGATAAGATTCATTTTTTGAGGCCTAATTATTTTGTTTAGGCTTCCAAAATTAGCTCCAAAGTTTAGTCTGTTTTTTACCTCTTTCTTTTTAGTGGAAGTTCTATTTTGGTGACTCCTCTATCCACTTGACTTAGATCATGATGTATAACATCTCAAAAGATATTACCAAGCCAATTTTCACCTTTAGCTAATTTTTCTATCTAATGGTATTACACAACCTAATATCATCGTGCTAATAGTAAAATGATAAGAATAATATATTCCCATGAGGATGCGGCTTGGAAATGACTAGATTTGAAGGAAAAGTGTCCCAATGTCATAATTTTATTATTATTACCTATTTAACCTCTTGGGCACAAACCACTTTTGGAAGAGGGTAGAGTCATCCACCCTACAATAAAAAGAGAAATTAAAAGAAAGAAAAAAGATAAATCTCAAAAGTTCTAGTCCAAATGGGCTCTTGAAGATGATGGTTCACTTCATGCCAAAAGCCTCTTCTCCTTGAAGAGTCTCTTTACTCCAAAGGCTAGTTCCACCTCAAATGACATTTCATCCTAAAGGTCGGTTTCATCACAAAGGTCCGGTCACTTTGATGATTTTGCAGACTACCTTTCTCTCAAAGTGCAATCCTAAAAAATTGTGAAATTGATTGTATATTTGGCTTCATATTTAGTGTTACTTCCAATGCTCTCAAAACACTTCTTTGTATTATTTTGTTTCTTCAAAAATCAAGGATAACTTGCACTAAATAGCACAAGTTCCTTATTTAGGTACTCAAGTATCCACCCTTACTCCAATGTTCCTCACCTCTATTCAACCAAGCATGCAATCAAAGATGCAAAGTATGGAAAATAAGCATCACGGCTCATGGAGGTTCTTGTGCAAATACTTAGATTATGAAGAGTGAATAAATTTACATTGGATCACAACCCATATTTGTAGTTTCTTAATTTTTGATGAAGAGATTCAATGGCTAAGGAATATTGGAAATCTTTTAATTATGCCTACCTTATTCATTGCTAATCCTATGTAATAATCTTATCATACCCTATCCTATTCTAATGCAATTAATTAAGGATTTTTTATAATATCAATGCACATGTGCATTGTACCGTCTTTCTTCTTCAAAAACAAGACCGGAGCCCCATATGGTGATACGCTGGGTTGGATGAACCCTTTCTGTAGCATATCCTCAATTTGATTCTTGCACTCCTCCAACTCATGAGGTGATAGGCGATATGAGGCCTTACAAGGAGATGTCTTCCTTGGGAGTGTCTCAATTTTATGATCTACTCTCCTTTTTGGTGGTAATCCTAAAGGTAGATCATTAGGAAAGACATCTTGAAACTCATTTACAACATCCTTCAATTTCTCAGGAATTTTTCCCTCAAGTTGTGCACTTTGGATTTCTTTTATTAGACCCATGAAACACCAATCAGTCTTACAGATAGTTGTTGTCCCTATGACATAGAGAGGCAATTCTTGCATATGTGGTTTTTCTTTAACCCCAATGATTGACCATTGGTGGGTTCTCACTTCCTCCAATCTACCATAGGGTTGTAATGCTCCATCCATGGCATACCTAAGATTGCATCATAACGAGCTAATTATATCACTCGCCACTCAATTGCTTCTTGATATTTTCCTATAGAGAGTGTTACCCACCTGGGTAATGATTCAATCCTCTCTGTTTGTCTGTTAGGTAACTCTACTTCTTCACTCTCATCTCTCTCTAGATCCATTCCCGATCTTATTGCAATAGAGCGAGACTAAAAATTGTTTGTGGCTCTCGGATCTATTAACACTCTCACTTGATTACCTTCTAGGACCCCATTCACTACAATCAATTGTGATGTTGCCTTTTGGTACCTTTGTGCGCTTGTCTTCTTCCTTCCTTCGCTTTTTTGCTTCTTTATTGAGCCAGTAAGGCCACGAGGTACATTTACTAGGCGATCTTTGTTTTCCAAAGTGATTTCCACATCCTCCTCTTTAGTGCATCTCTCCATGTTTTTCAAAGATTGCTTGTATGAAGGTCAAGGGCCTCTGGGAAGTCGAGCACGACAGTTGGTAGATATATGCCCAATACAACCACAATTGTAACAACGGTGTTGTTCTCCTCAAGTTCCTTCTCCTTGTGGGACTCCATCTCTCCGTTCTTCTACCCGTACCCGTTCTCTTTGAAGCGGTCGTGCTCCTCGGTCTCGAAACTAGAGGTTGCCTAGTTCCATTGGTATTGGTCCACCCATGGATGGCATTTCTACCCGATAATGTTGAGGAGGGACTACTCCTTCACCTCCACCTAATGCTCGTGCTATTCTTTGTGCACAAGCAATGGCTTCAAATATTGTGTGAAGATTTTGTACCATGACTTCTTGGCAAATCCGCTCCTTCAACCCTCATTTGAAATTGTCAAGAGCCTCTGCTGGACTCATGTCAATTATTGCAACTTGTAGATCCAAAAATGCCTCCACATACTCTTGTATGATGTTCTTCTATTTCAATCTCCATAGTCGGATCCGGGCTATCTGCAATCATCCACCGATTGGAAATTCTTTAGCAATCCTTCTTGCATTGTTGTCCATGTGACCTCCCTTCTCTCGGCCAACATGGATTGTTCCCAAGCGTCGTACCATGTGAGTGCTTTATCAATCAAGTACCCACATGCAAACACGCCTGCAGCATGCTTGGTGATCTCTATTAAGAACAACCAAAAATATTGATTCATTCTTGAGATCCAATTCTCCACTATTCCCATCATACGCTACTCCTTGTAAGGCTCAATGTTGCAGGTCTTCTTCATCCGGAGTAGTAATGTGGCTTCATCATTGATAGGGTTTGTAGGCGCAAGTGCCTCTCCAAGTACTTCAGTCGCAGGTATTGGATTTTGAGACAGCTCTTCTTCTTGCATTGCTTGATCATTCCTAGGGGTCTGCACTTGACTTTATAACGCCTCCATAGTCATCTTAATCTCTCAAAATTTGTTCAACATCCCCTGCATTCCTTGCACCAACTCCTGCAACTTTGGATCCATGGTTCTTGTAACACTCAATTGCTATACCCTAAACTTCAATAGAGAGTTAATATGATCACTTTGGAGTGCGCACAAACTATTGGGACTACCATTGGGACCTTAGAAGCTACTACTTGTTGGTAATATTCCTCACCAAAATTCCTGACCACAAAATCCCTAAACATCACTTTAAGTCTCACTACATAACAAATTTCTACTTGAGTGTTAAAAGAGAAAGGATTTGGACATTCAAATCCATCACAACAAAATGTAAATTGTCAAATCACACTCTCTATCGTAAATCACTACATGAAAATTCACTAGGTTTGGTGAATTCATTATTGTATCCATGAACTCTGCTCCAAAGTGAAAAACCAAATACACTCTCACTTGCTCACGCTGAATGTACATAATCTTGATGTTGAATGGATTCAAGAATGGAAAGCAAGGCACTGGATATTGTCCTCTCGGAGCATCCAATCTATCCTCCTAATCTACCAATTACACCAAAATGTCTCTCTTCAAAATTACTTAGTCTTAGTAGCCCATGTTCTTCCAAGAGAGGTGATCCACTCTCTTGGACAACACCTGCTCTAATACCATTGTAATACTCCGAGGATAGGAGGCCTGAAGAGAAGCACACCATGAGAAACACACACTTTCACACTCAAACTCCGATGCCCCAAAGGAGCACCTTCTCTTTATTATATAGGCAAAGCGGATCTCCTCCAATGAAGCTCCACCATAGGATTAGGTACATAGATATGTGACATGTCAGCAAGCTCCACCCTTGGATATCCTACTTGGATGGGTGACATGTCAGTCCTGGTCCTATCTGGTTGGTCAAACAAGCTTTGACTGGAGGGAATCTTTTAGGGAATCTTCCTATATGAATCTTAGAATCACGTAGATGAGGTACCGTTGGAAAGCTCTTGATGAGACAAAGTAGGGGGAGGGAAGGCCAGCCTTTCCTTTGTTGGGGGGGAAGACATTTGCACATGTTTGAGGCCTAATTCATCCGTTTAGGCCTTCAAAATTGCCTTCAAAGATTTCAGGCATATTTCGGTTCCAACTCTATTTGTAGAAGTCCCCTTTTGGTGATACCTATTTCTGATCTATTCAGTCCATCCTGTGTAACATCCTTCCAGATGTTATCAACCCAATTCTCACCTTCAAATCATATGTCTAGCTATTGGTTTTAAGGTTTTCAAATCTATTTTGGTTTTTTGCACTATTTGTAGAAGTACCTTTGTGGTGATACTTCTATTTGATCTATTTTGACCATCATGTATAACATCATTCCAAATGTTACCAAACCGAATTTCACATATAGATCATATGGGTAGCTCTTGGTATTATAGATACAAAGGGATATAGATTATGGGATCCAGAAAGGTGTTGTCTTGTTGTGAGTAAGGATATAGTTTTTGATGAGACTAGTAAGATGAAGACTATTACTATAGTAGTAGGAAAAAAACATATTCAATCAGATTTTGTTAAGATAGATATTGATCTTGGAAATGAAGACATCTCATCTCTTGTAGACCTACCAAGTGAACCACTAGAAGAGCAAAGTCCATAAGTGATTCATGAATGTAGGTATCCAAATAAGGATAGAAGGCCTCCAAAGAGATTTGATGATTCATTTGTAGCTTATATTCTTTTTACGGAGAATGAAGAGCCTTGTTCATATGAAGAAGCAATGCAAGATCAAGAGTGTCAAAAGTGGCATTGTGCAATGGAAGAGGAGATGAAGCTTTGACCAAAAACCAAACTTGGAGACTTGAAAGATTACCTATGGGAAAGAAGGCAATTGGTTGCAGATAGATATTCCAGAGGAAGGAAGGACTTCCAAAATCAGGTGGAGATTGATACAAAGCAAGGCTTGTAGCAAAGGGTTATAGTCAAAAAGAAGGTATTGACTTTAATGAGAATTTTTCACCAGTGGTAAAAATTTCTTCAATTTGTGCACTATTGGCAATAGTTGCATTGCATAACTTGGAGTTGGAGCAACTTGATGTTACAACCGCTTTTCTACATGGAGAATTGGAGGAGGAGACTTACATGCATCAACCTGAAGGTTTTGTGGTACCAAGGAACCAGAGCCTAGTTTGCAGGTTACAAAAGTCTTTATATGGATTAAAGCAAAGTCAAAGACTTTGGTACATGAAGTTTGATGCTTTCATGTTGAAGCATGGATATAACACAAGTGAGTCAGATTGTTGTGTGTACCTCAAGAAGCTACATGGACCTAGAGTATTTGATTTAATCATCTTGGTACTATATGTGGATGATATGTTGATTGCTGCAGAGGACATGGTTGAGGTGGAGAAATTGAAAGCACAACTTGGTAAGGAGTTTGATATGAAGGACTTGGGTTCTTCAACGAAGATGCTTGGGATTGAAATACACCAAGACAAGAGCAAGGAAAAGTTGTGGATATCTCAAAGGAGATATTTGGAAAGATTACTAGCTTGTTTTTGCATGGAGAATGCAAAACTAGTGAGTACTCCAATAGCAAGTCATTTCAGGATATCATTGGAGCAATGTCCATCAAATGAGGAGGAGAAAAAAGTAATGTCAAATATTCCTCATGCTAGTGCTGTTGGGATTTTAATGTATGCCATAGTTTGAACTAGACCAAACATCTCATATGCTATGCTATGAGTAGATACATGGCAAATCCAAGGAAACAACATTGGGAAGTAGTGAAGTGGATACTCCAGTACTTGAAAAGGGACTGTAAATATTGGCAAAAAATCAAGTATATCATTCAAGTACAAAGTATATTGATGTGAGACATCATTTTATCAGGGAAGCTATGACAAATGGTGAGATCAATTTGCAAAAGATTTGCATAGAAGTAAATGCAGCTGATATGTTTACTAAACTTGTTCATGTTGAGAAGTTCAAGTTATGCATGAACTTGCTCAATGTTCAATGCTGCTCTTTGGGGTGATATGATGGATACAAGCAAAAGGTGAAGATTATTATGTTTGGCGTAATCCAAGACTTGACTGATCAAGAGCAAGAGCAAACTCGGCTCATGATACACCTTGCTGTTTCATGTGGTGCAGGGATTGTGACTTGTCTAGATATGTTCAGTCACTACTATGGCAAAGTATTAACGTGTTACAATGACTAGATATCTTGAGTGGTCAATATTCAAGAAGTCCCGCAAGTCCGTATTCAGGAGTTTCGTTGAATGACAATGATGAGGAACTATACCTATTTATATATATGTATATGTTTATATATAATATATATACACCGAGAGTAATAAAGGTTCGAGGGCTGGTGTGAGATCGTTTCAGCCGTGGTGGTAGCTTTTGGGACAGGAAGAATTTTCTCTTGTCCTCTGATTTCTCTTTAATGGGATTTACGATGTGATATTGCGAGAGGTCCTGGGGACTATGTTTTCTAACAGAGTTACCCCCTTTCGACACGCGGTCTGAGTTGGACAGTTTCTGCGAGAAGGAAAAGATGCTAATGCAAGCTTATTGTCCTCTCTCAAGAGGTGACAAGCTAGGAGATTGTCGTATTGCCGATGTTGCAAAGCGTTACAATAAGTCCCCGTCACAGGTGCCGATCCGATGGGGGTTACAGAAGAATTTCGTCGTTCTTCCGAAAGTCTGCCGCACCAAAGCGTATAATTGAGAATGCGCAAGTCTTCGACTTTGCGATTAACGAGACGGATATGAGCGAGCTGGACTCGTTCCATGAAGATTATGTTGTTGCTTGGGATCCAACTAAAGCTGCCTGTCAAATCCTCCTGAACTGTACAGTGCACGTCCTCTTGTGGCGACATCATTTAACCAGTGGCGATATAGATACCAGGAAATGTTACAGTTAAAATATAATGACTGACTGATTGACATTGCAAGATTAACACTGCAACAGAACTTTTATCCTATGTAGATTTTTGCCAGGTTGACTGATAGGTGAGTGGCAGTTTGCGGTTTATGAATTACCGAACTCTTCCAAGTTTCAGCAGAGTTTGTTATTCTTCAGTGTGATATGTAAGTCCTGCACATATCAAACATGCTATTTTCGAACAGATCTTTGTTCAACTTTCTCGATTCTGCACAAGATCGTTGCACTTGATCGAATCATGTGTCGTACTGGAAATGGGATTATGGGATTAGAGAGCATAGGATATTTATACATGAGTTATTCTAGCGTGTGGACGATCATCGGTGGAGTTTTGAACCCTGTCGAGATTGGTTGAGATTCATATATACAAGGCCTCCTCCCATTGGGTCACAAGTTATTACGTTGTGGCCCAATAGTTCACTTGCTGGGAAACGGCTAACCCTGTTATTAAATTTTAACACTAATTCCAGTTTGTAAAGTGTGACCTCCTTGGTTTTGCTAGTGTTTCACTTTGCTTGAGAGGTATAGTGTACCTGCGGAAGTGTTCCTGTGACAGAGTATGCAGTGCAAAACTCTTCTTTTCTTGTGGTCTCCCCTCCCTCCAAGAGACTGAGATGTCCCTGTCTAACTCCTCGATAGCAATCAAAGTGGCTGGAACTAAAATTCTATTGGTAAAATCATCTCTTGTATGTTGACAAGCTAGAATGTGTAGCCCATAGTGAGTTTTACAATGGTGTAATAAGCCTAGAGAGCACCTAGGAGTGTTTGATCCCAATTAGTGTGGTTTATACTGACCATCTTCTTGATTAGTGTTAGGAGAATTCCATTGATGCTTTAGACTTGACAAGCTAGAATGTGTAGCCCATAGTGAGTTTTACAATGGTGTAATAAGCCTAGAGAGCACCTAGGAGTGTTTGATCCCAATTAGTGGGGTTTATACTGACCATCTTCTTGATTAGTGTTAGGAGAATTCTATTGATGCGTTAGACTTGACCATTTGCCTGCGGGTAGTATGGAGTAGATTGGCGGTGTTGGATCCCATAAGCGGTAGTTAAATCCCATATCCCTTCAATTATAAAGTGGGATCCATTGTCCGTGAGAATGGATAAGGGAACTCCAAACCTTGAAATGATATTATTCTATAACAATTAGATAGTCACCACAGTAGAATTATATACAAAGGATTCAGCTTCTACCCACTTTCTTACGTAGTCAATGGCGATAATAATGTACTAATATAGAGTCCATCGTGCTATGGGATTGACATGTCCCACAAAGTTGAGGTCCCCTTTCTAGAATAGTTGATCTACTAGTATGGGATGGAGGTACATCTTGTATTGAGATAAGGGTTTGCCAATTCTTTGGCAAGCATCACACATGCGGGCATATGAGTTGGAGTTTGCCAATATAGAGAGCCATTATTATCACGCAAGGTAGACCTTGTGTGTAGTCAGTTCATCAAAGAGTGCACGCATGATTCATCTGAGTGGCATGCCTTTAATACTATAGGGACTTCTTTTTGGGCAATGTGACATTGAAGGTACTATATCTACTCCTATTCGATAGGGATCTCTTGAGTGAAAGGAAGAGTAGACATATGAAAAACTTTGTGTTTGGCGCATGGTAAGTCAAAGGGCACTCTTATTGTAGAAAGATAGTATGTGATTTGGGTCATACAAGATGATTGTGTTGTGATGTTGTTGTGCTTGTAGAAAAGATGGAAGTCAATGGAATCTTTGCTAAGGGAGCAAACCGTGGGTAATCAGCAAGTATGGGACAAGAAGTCATGAGACTTTCTCATACAGTATTCTATTGTAAAAGAAAAGTCTTGTAGGAGTAATATCCAATAGGCCAATCATCCCGCATGGTAGGGTTTATTGATCAAGTATTTGAGGGCCTCATGTTCTACATAGAAGACAAATTTTTGCTCATCAAATAGTGTCAAAACTCCTAAACACCGAAGATCATCTTGAGGCACTCCCATTTGGTTGTTGAGTAGTTTCTTTCAGCCGAGCTGAGTTTCCTACTAGCATGGTAGATTGGGTTTTCTCATTTTTTGTCATCCTCCTGAACTAGTATAGCTCCCATAGTGGCATTAAAGGTGTCTACAAAAACATAAAAAACCAATTTCCAATTAGGGCCTGCCAAAATTGGAACAATGGTCAATTTTTGTTTCAAGGTCTTCAATGCGTCTAAGCATTAGACCGTCCACACAAAGTCAATTGTTGTATGTAGTAGATTAGAATAAATATGAACATCTTGGCTATAGTATCCTCTACACCCTAAGAAGCTTTGTAACTGGCATACTGTCTCTTGGAGTTATGACTCTTGAATGACATGGATTTTCTTTGAGTCTATCATTACTCCATTTGCATAGATTAGGTGTCGTGTATAAATACATTGCTACACAACAACATTGTTGTCCACATCACACACTATAGAAGTACAACTCACACATAAATCATACATGGACTGTAAAGTACCACAATAATCAATTTGTTTACACAACTCAAATCACACTCAATCAGATCAGTACTTGATCTATCACTCAATAATCTGCCAACAACTATGCATTGATTATAGTCAAATCACACCCACTCTAGCTAAGAGAATCCAAATGATGCTCACCGGCCTCTGTCCACCATTGCCATGAACTTGAAGGCTCAATATCATATGAGCTCTCTGGAGCTGCACTTTGAAAGTATACCCCCTAGACTCGAGCTAGGTCTAAAACCCTAACAATCCCGCTGATGGCACACCCAACGGTGCAAATGATGGTGGGTCCCACCATGTAGTCATAACCCTAAACTTGAAATCTGACCGTCAACAAGTAGCCTACGAGTAACTACCAAAATACTCCTGACTGCCAACATTACTACTCCAGAGTCCAAGCAATCTAGATACAACATTACAAATGGCGTGACATAGGTGACCAAGGAGTGGCCCGCAAGAGATTGCAAATAGGCACTTTTGCAAGTTCAAGGAGGTCCTTACTTGCCTACAAATGTGCCGGATAGCTCTTAGCCCGCCAAGATGGTAAGGAGTTCCTCATGTAGTGTTGAAATGTTGTGGTGCATTATGCAATCCAAATGGAATCACTCTATAGGCATCGGTTCCCCACCTAAGGACAAAGGTGGTCTTGTACTGATTTTTTAGAGCAATAGCAATTTGGTTGTAGCTAGAGTAGCCGTCCATAAAGGAAAAACATTGTCTGCAAGCTACCTTGTCTAGCAAGGTGTCTAATGGGATTGGAAAGGTGTCCAAGTTTGCAAGCTACTTTATCTGGCAAGGTGTTTGTAAAAAGGATTGGAAAGGTGTCCAAGATGGTATGGGACTTTAGCAATTTGGTTGTAGCTAGAGTAGCCGTCCATAAAGGAAAAACAATGTCTGCAAGCTACCTTGTCTAGCAAGGTGTCTACCGGGATTGGAAAGGTGTCCAAGTCTGCAAGCTACTTTATCTAGCAAGGTGTTTGTAAAAAGCATTGGAAAGGTGTCCAAGATGGTATGGGACTTTAATTTAAAAAAAGGCAACCATGTAGGAAAAATGAAGGATGGGAAGACCCCATCAAGCCGTACAAGGAAAAAGACGACCGCGTAGGAAAAACAAAGGATGGGAAGACCTCATCAAGCCGTACAAGGAGGAGACAAAAAAGGTAACATGAGGCTAAGCTCCAATAGAGTCTATATGAGAAATCTGCCCTACCGCAACTAAGATATCCAAGCTTTGCAAGTTGTACGGTCTACAGACAACTGGAGCATCCGAAGAAACATCACCTAATGTGATTGCTCTCCTATGGATTGCACCAGCCATTGCCCTCTATAGAGCAATGGACACATGTTGTCTAAAATATGCTACAAAGTATGAGAGTGAGAGTGGTACATCCTTACGCCTAACATGATAAGCTCTCGTGCACTCCTTGACAAATGTGTCAAATGTCATGTCTATCGCTCCATATAACTCCAATGCTAGAGGAACAAAGAGGTGACATGCTCATATACTTGGAGACCTTGCGACCTGCGGTTGCACTTGCCGCCCATCCAGAGGGATGGGTATCACTCTCTCCAAAACTATGTCTTGCGTAGGGTCCATAACCACGACATCCACTACTGTCACATGATCATCTCGGACCAAGTATAAGTCTACCCTGACACATGTCGTTTGCAAGGCATACGAACGCTCCTTCCAAGCCAAGTATCCACTCTCTTGTGCCATAGCAAACACTATGTCTCTAATGGCATCATGGGTAGCTATCCTCTGTCCTCCAAAAGGACACCATGTCATGTGGATTGCTGATGTGCATCTAGTGTAGAGCCACACTCACAAGTGAGTAATGAAGATGCAGATGGGTGGGCCAAACCTAGGTGAAACCTCATTGTTGTAGAGAAAGTAGCTGGTGCGAGTCGAAAAGCCCTAATGTACGGTTGAGCTAGGATCCAAGAGCCTGTATCCTTGCCAAAGCAAGAGCGTAGATGTGCTCTAGTAGCTTGAGGAATGGACGAGTCGACTAAGAGAGAATGTAGCACTATCACTCCAATGCTCACACTATCGCTCCATCAAGGAAGAGTGTAAACCTCTAGTCCAATCTGACGATAGTGAAGCAAAGAGTGGAAAATCCTCTCGTGCTCGTGGGGATAGACTATCTCTTGTCTGCCGCAATAACGTCTGGAGAGAAAAGGATCCTCCCTCCACCTCTGTCACATAAGTCTCCAAAACTAGCCTATCAGCAACCACAAAACGCGAGGAAAGTAGGGGTGCCGAGAGAGCTCAACTACCAAAAAATGCTATAGGTGTCGTCTCCTCCATAGAAAGCAAGCCAACCCCACCACATGAGATCAGCAGAGCCATCTGTCTATGTGCCAAATCCCCTATCACACACTCAAAGGTCCTTGGTCCAATAATATCACCAAAGACTCCGATAATCCTCCTATCAAATGCTCTCAGATGTGATAGGAAGGACGGTGAGGTAGGAACTATACGGATGACGTAGGATAGTCGACAAGCAATACTAGAAGAGAGTATACCAAATGCCACATGCGGATCTCCTAATAATGGAAGGTCATCCACATGGAGAACATCCTCTGCAAGAGCAGCGTCTAAGAAGCATGTGACAAAATCCTCCGATCCTATTGGCACTCCAAGAACACGAAGTCCATTTGTGGATATGATACACACCTCTAGAAGCTCAAGGTGGGGAAGGATACCTAAAGGAGACCGTGCCCTACACTTTGACACCTTGACTCTCAAGCCTACTAGATGTAGCTCGGTAGTCAAGTAGTCAAAGGCTTGCCTAATCTGATCTATAGTGCCTACGATGTGTGTATCATCTGCCAAGGAGGGAAATACACAACCTGGTATGGCCAAAGTAGTAGTGAGCCATGGCAAATAAGGCCCCCCCCCCCCCCCCCCCCCCCCTCCAAAGGATCTCCCTGACGTGTACCAACAATTGACTCCAAGATGGTGACTTCCTCATGTGAACCACCATGCTGGTAGTAATGGCAAGCAGGAGAGCCATAAAAAGACCGCACAAAAGGAATGAGACTCGCCAAGGATCCACCAGCCTCCCTAAGCTTTCTAAAGATGGATGCACCTGAGACGCTATTAAAAGCATTCTTAACATCCACTTGAAGGACGACCCACTCCGGATGGATATCTAAGAGTGCTCTAATGCTTAGAGATATAGTCTCACATCCTCCAGGTGTAGCTACTCCAAACTGATGTGAACTAAAGTGCTATCGAACGTGAGAACGATATTGAAGGACAATGGTACGACTGACCAAACGCAAAAAGATCTTTCTAAGGGAGAGAAGAAAAGGTAACATGGGACTTTAGTAGGACTTTAACAAAAATCCACATGGGTCTGGTCTTTTCTTATATCTTTTATCTTATATACCCGGATGGGGGAGTCCCATTTGGTCTCTTCTATTTGGTTTCTTCTATATGATAGATAAATTCACCTTTTCATAGTTTCATCCCGCACTTTTTGAGAGTAAGTGGGGTTTAGACTGTATGGCGTAGATCTGATTGTAAAAGCATTTGATGCAATAATGGGATGTTTAGGGATTGATGGGGTCTTCCCATCCTTCGTGTTCTCTACACGGTCGCCTTTTTCTGGTATTTAAGGATTTACACTCAGGTAATCGCAGGAAAACACATGTCTAAACTCTTGAAAAAATGCCCGATAGGAGAGCTGGACACGTTGGTACTGATTATCACGTATTTTGGTAAAGCTGCAGCAAACCCAATTTGCAAAACGTTTTCCATTTGTATATTCGGAGAAACAATCGTGATGGGTCACGGTACCGGCAATGGCTCTGTTCAGTACTTGCATGCGCGTACTTAGAACATTGTTTCGCTGCAGTCACCGATTTTATGTGACTAGTGAACTTACAAATCGTTTGAACAAGTACTAAAGCTTGCTGCAATGTCTATTACAGAACACCTGTACATAACAGGGCATGAAGTTCAGACCTTACCACCTGTCACATTAACGAGCTACGTATAATCCTATCTCCAAAGCGCATTGGCAGTATAGAATGAAATCTCCAGTACCAACAAATTTCAGTTCCTTACGTCCGTACGAAACCATTTAATCTCCACAGTACGAATCACAGATTACTTAGGTGCAGATTTGGGGCGCAAAAGCTGAAACCTGTGCATTGATAATGCGACAGGTTTCTCCCTGTGAAACAGTCACCATCAAGAAAGAAAGGATGAACCCCCTTAACCTAATTTTGAGCGTTTCAAATGCACAAGATTAAACAGACTCTTCCAATTTGCCTCTAAAATTTTGAAAGGAATGATTCTAAAGACGATTCAAAAGTCAATGGCTAATTGTACTCCATGATTCGAGATTACTTCAGGTACTCAAATATCTTCGAGTGCCCCCCGATCATCCCCATGGCAGAGTACACCTTCTGTGCTGGAACATTCGTTTGATCCACATACAACCGTAGACCATGAACCGAAGAGTCCTGATCCACGATGCCTTTGAGATGCTCGAACATCGTCCTGAAAACTCCTTGCTTCCGATGGATTTGCTTCACATACACGGACTGCAGCCACCATACAGTGCCATTCTTCCTCGCTGCCCACTCGTACGTGATCAAGTAGCACCCTACGATCTCGTCTCGGTCTAACGCTACAAAATAACGACCCTTGCTTGGATCAGCGAACAGAGCTTGAAGTCCCTGCTCCAGGATTGCTTCGTCCAGCTTAATGTCTTCGGTCTCGTCTGCCAACCTCGTATTGAAATCAACGAGGACGGGAAGATCGTCTAGATTCGCTCGCCTGATAGCAATCATGTTGTCACTGCAATCTGACTTGAAGTGCCACGGACTGTCACAGATGGAACTACCGCAGATTTAAGATAGTGAAGTGATCCAGGTGGAGAATTTTCAATCTCCACGAGTTGCGAATATGTTAAGGGACACGCGAGTCCTTTGATATGCTACTGCGTATAGTACACGGCTCCCGTTGAGACAGAGGGTAAAGGCTTTCTGGTCTCGAGCTGATATCGATCTCCTTCGCTATCAGCTCGTCGACGCTACGTTTTGCTACTTGTGAGACGATGCTTAAACTGGCTTGAGGTTTTTCCCTTCGGAGATGGCGATGCCGTTCAGATCGCTGATTGAGTGGTTGGGTGGCGAAGCTTGCCCACAAAGATCCCTAAGATACGAGACAAACAAAGAAGCAGCTTCATTGTACTGCAGGTTTTAGGGTCTGTAATTGGCATTGAAGTGTGAAATGACCAAACTCGGAAGTTCGAGAGACCAGAAACAAGGGTGAAGTGATTCTAACACCTCTGGCTCGACATATCTCCATCACAAACCTGATTTCTGTGAGAGCTGGCTGATTCTAGAAGAAAGTGAAACTCATAACGACGATGATGTCGATCCTCCTTTAATAACCTGCTCGAGTATGAAACATCCGACGTACTAAATCTTCGTGAGTTGCACTTGCCAGATTTCTCCTGTAATCTCCTTTTGTTTGAAGTGATTTGTCACCCTAGTATTCCAGCCCTACGTCATCAGTTGCTTATGGGAGCTGTAATACAAGTCCTGTAAGTACTCTAGGACGACGATAGTCTTATCATCTTAGTTAGATCGCTCGGTAAATATAGGCAAAGGAGAAGATTCCGGCTGTCTTTACCGGGTTTGTAAATGGAGCCTTCTTTCTTGATTATAGACGCACACCTGAAACCAGATCTGCTATGGTTCTTGAGATTTAACACGAGGATAGTTGAAGCTCCACACTCGTAGGTAAGCAAATGCTGAACAGTCAAATGCAGAAAGAACTCAGTACTGATCCTGTTCGTGTCTGGAACTGAACCCAGACTCTCAATGTTATCACTTACTGATCAAACTTGTAAAGGAGGTTTCTGTTGTGCAACCACTGAAGTGAAAGTATCGGACTAGAGTCGTAGTACTGAACGTTGCAGAACAATCAAGTAAAGAGATAAAGATGTCCAAGATTCCGCATAGACCATAACCATCACTTCAGCGATTTGTCAAGATTCCTGGCTAGTATTTGTGCGCGTTGAGGAATTTAGACAAAAAGTAGAGGATTTCAGGATTAGCGAATATTAGTTGGATCTTGGAACCTTACCCGTCTCATGTACCACTTGAGAACTCGATAGGTAAGACAGGCTTTTCACCCGTCTGATAGTTCTTTGTCTCTCGCGCCTGATGACTATTTCTTCGGTAACATCGATCCGCTCCGTCTTGTTCATGTGGAAAATTGAATGAACGTTTCAATCAGTTTCCCGTTTCTTCAACTACTGTGGATAGCCCATAGGTATCAAGTAAGGAGGGTCTTCATTATGCCGTCTGCAGCTCTGCATTTTCTTATCTGTCATGGAATTTTAGCAATTTCTTCAAGCCTCGAACGGCTTCTGTTTGTGGAAATGTTGGGTGAAGTTATTACCTGTAACCTCTTCCTTTCGCACAGTTACATGTACATCTATAGTGACTACAGAGATGTGGTGCACGACGATGGTCTACATTACAAGTACGCACTGGCATTACTGACTGAGCTTTGGCGGGGAAGGGGGGACCTCGAGCTCAAACCGATCTAGTTCTTGAATACATACCCTCACTTCAGCTTGTGCATATGATATTCATGATACTAAGTGTCCGGCACAAGCAACGACTAAAGAACGAGAACACGAGAACTGACCAAACATTCATGGGTGCTGGGACTTTCAATGTCCAATGGAAAACGACTAGGCACCTCCTGTTGCTTCCTTACGAACATCGGGAGCGAATCCAAACTGATTGTCCACATGTACATTCGAGCCTGCAACGAAACAGCGCTGTTAGGGTTCTCCGACCACCAGAATGAGGTGCATGAGGTGCACCTGCACCAAACGTTGTCGGAAATTCTAAGAGACATTCCTCCACCGAGGAAGCTGTCGTAGAGTACAACTCCTCGCTCTTTCTGTTGCTTTTCTCAAAGTTCTGATGGAAATCTCGTCGCCTTGGGCTCTAATCGTTGTCATAGAGCAAAAAGTAATCAATTTACGGGAGTCACACAGCAACTATCCCACTAGCACTTCCCATCCTCTCCAGAGCTCTTCATCCTTCGGCCACCGCCGCAGTTGTCTTTCGTGCATGAACTTAATGCGAAACTAGAAAGTAAATAAGATTACTTCATTTCCTCGAAAATCCTGTAGTGATCGCCATTCAAGCCCATCGCGGTATACGCCTTCTGCGCGATCACATTCTTGTTATCGACATTCACCCGCATCCCTTTGATGGAAGAATCATTGTCCACAATGTTCTTCATGTACTCGTACATCGTCCTGAATACTCCTTGTCTCCGATGGTTCCGTTCTACGTACACGGACTGCAGCCACCACACCACGCCGTTCCTCCAGTCACTCCACTCGCAAGTGACAAGGCAGCATCCCACGACTTCGTTTCCATCCACAGCCACATAAGAACAACCCTTAGTTGGATCCACAACCAGGGCCTTAAGGCCTTTCTCGACGACTATCTCGTCCAGTTTGAGATTTTCCGTTTCTAGTGACAATTTCAACTCCATCTCAACAAGTATTGGCAGGTCATCAAGATTTGCCACCCTGATGGCAACCATCGCTGCAGAGAGACAACAACCAGGTCGGCGGAAACCCTGAGCCTCTCTCAGACTTTGCTTCAGACTTTCTGACCCACACACTTCTCTCCTGCATCTAGAAACAGCAAACGAAAATTTAATCAGTTGAGAACATTGACTGCCACCATGTATTAGTTGTTAGTATCCAACTTCAAACTCCTAAGCGCGCTATATTGTAGATTTATGTTCTGTACTTTTCATTCCGCAACCACGCTCTGCTCCACTCTTGATTCCTTGTCCATACAACAGTTTATCCATCTCACGACCAGACCATTTGGACACAAAGTGACCTTATCAAATCAATTTGGGTAATATATGACGATTAATTCGTGCAATTTACCAGAGACGAAAAATTTCCAATACCGAAGTCGTTCATTGTCTCTGCATGTCGGCCTCACCTCGTCCCTGGCTCCCTCAAACCAGAGGGTGTCATTGACATGCCACTTGGAGGCAAATCTAAATTGCTAAAGAAAGACTATAAACAGAACAGGTTCTCATGTTCACTTTTTCAAGGTAGCATTACGTCAAGAAGGAACAATGAAAACCCACCGGACCTTCAGCATAATCTCGTGATCCGAGTGGTCCCGACGCTGATGTTTCTAGAATTTCTCATGCGCCAGCTGGACCCTCCGTCGACGTACCAAGCATATCGTGATTCCTTAGGGAAGGTGAGAATAAAGTAGTTTACGAAGAAAGACTCTAAATAAAAGAATTGGGGCTTAACCCCATTTTACTTCTTTTTTTTAATTCCTTTGTACGGCTTGATGGGGTTGAGGCTCAGCCCCATTTTATTTTATTTTATTTATTTACTTTTTCTCTCGCTCGTGTACGGTTTGATGGAGGTCTTCCCATTGGGGCTTAACCCCATTTTATTTTATTTTCTTTCCCTTGTACGACTTGATGGGGTCTCCCCCCTTCGTTGCGCTTGATGGGGTCTTTCCATTGGGACTCAGCTTCAATTGGGGTTTAACCCCATTTTATTTTTAGTTTCTTTCCCTTGTGCGACTTGTTGGGGTCTACTCCTTCGTTACGCGGCAAAAACTAAAAAATAATAAATAATAAAAGAATATACAATGCCCAAATAACCTCTTTTGGCTTAAAGTCGTACCAACTCTCCTCTCTTTTTGACCGATGTCCACAACTTCTTCTGCTTGACCAAGTTCCTCTGTATCATGCAAAGGGAAAGCCGGTTTTACTCAAAAGGAGTTGCCACTGCCGGCTCTTCAAAGGAGATCTTAGATTTTAGATGTCAGGAAAGGTCAGATGCTTGTGCTCCTTAAATACAAACAATAAAGAAAACGGCACCTACGCGTATTGCGTGTCGCGTGCCGATGGGTGGCGACCGGGGCTGAAAGAGAAAGGAACGTGATAGAAAATATCCATGTGTACTTTAGGTCATAGGTTAAAACAATAGGTTCACTTTCTTTACTTTTAATTTTGGTTTCATTACTAATCAGATTGAACGCTAAGGAGATAGGAAGTCATGGAGAATTTATAGTAGTAGTTGATCCGTGTCATTTTTTCAATTTTATTTTTATTTTTTTATATATAAGTTAATGGAGAATTTTGTATAAAAATATGGCTGTAATTAGATTTTTTAAGGTTTTGAACCGATTGTTTTAGTATGAAAGTTGTGGATTGGAATTATTTCTAATTTGTTGACTTTACTGGAATCTAGTGTGAAGACTATTTGAATCTATTAGAAGACTTGGAGTATCAACTTAGATAGGTTTTAGAATATCAGCTTGAGGAGCTATTATATAATTTGTTGCTCATGCATTCTATACAATTTCCCACCACTCCTCCTAAAGGGGCTGATGGCTTATCAAGGATGGCTTATGAGCCTAATAGAGATTGCTTCTATACAAATGAATCCTTTAGGAGTTTTACAAAGTAGTTTCAATTGGCTAAATAAAAACTGTAGAGTAGATTCTTGCATCCATGAGTGAAGTCTTAGTGTAATACCATTAGCTAGATATATTATCTAGAGGTGAAATTTGGCTTAGTAACATCTAGAAGGATGTTACATATGATGTACTAAGTAGATTAGACTCTATTGGAACCTAGCCCCATTTTACCTTTTTTGTCTCTATCTTGTATGGCTTGATGGGGTCTTCCCATCCTTCGTGTTCTTTACACGGTTACCTTTTTCTCCTAGTGGATTAGATAGAAGTGTCACCAAAATTGTACTTCTACTAATAGGATAGGAACCAAAAACACCTAAAAACTCCAAAGCCAATTTTGGAGGTCTAAACCGAGGAATTAGGCCTCAAAAATGCACATATTTCCCCCCCTCCTCCCCCTCCCCCCCAAGGAAGAAGGGTTTGCCTTCATCCCACAATGTTTGTCTCATCAAGATTTTTCCAATGATACCTCACCCATGTAATTTTGAGCTCTCTGTAAGAAGATTCCCTAAAGATTCCCTCTAGTCAAACTTGTTTGACCAACCAAATAGTACAAGAACCAACATGTCACCAATCCATACAACTATTCTAAGGGTGGAGCTTGCCAACATGTCACCAATCATGTATCTAATCCAAGGGTGGAGCTTCATTTGAGGGAATCCTCTTTGTTATATAATAAAGACAAGGTGCTCATTTAGGGCATCGGAGTGTTGAGTGTGCAGCTTTGTGTTACTCCTTAAGGTTATCCTATCCTCAAATTATTACAATGGTAGCAAAGCTTGAGTTTCAATCCAAAAGAGTGGATCACACCTCTTGGAAGAACATGGGCTTTTGAGATTGAGTAATTTCAAGGGGAGAAATTGTAATGCAATCAATAGATTAGGATTGTTTTAGAGAGAGAGGATGGGATGGATGCTCCCAAAGGATAATTTCCTACACCCCACTTTCTATTGTTGATTCCATTCCATATCAAGATTATGTACATACAAAATGAGCAAGTGAGAGTATATCTTGTTTGCATTTTAGAGCAAAGTTCATGGATATAGTGATGAATTCACCACACCCGGTGATTCTACTTCTGGTGATATAAGATAGAGAGTGGGATTTGACAATCTACATCCTATTATGATGCAATGGATTTGAATGTACCCAATCCTCTCTCTTTCAACACTCAAGTAGAAATTCATTATGTGGTTCAACCAAAAGTGATGTTTAGCCATTTCATAGTATGTAATTTTGGTGAAAAATATTATCAACAAGTGACAGCCTTTAAATTCCCAATGGTAGTCTCAATAGTTTGTGCTCCTTCCCAAGTGATCATATTAACTCTCTATTGAAATAAGAATTAGCTATTGAGCATTTGCCGTGTGTAAGAATCATGGATCCGTAGTTACAAGATTTGATGCAAGGAATGCAAGGGATGTTGAATGAGTTTTGGGAGATCAAGATGACTACGGATGCATTGCAAACTCAAATAAGTAAGTTCAGGAATGATCAAGCAATGCAAGAAGGAGAACCATCCCAAATCCCTATACTAGCAGCCAAAGTAACTAGAGAGTCACTCATGCAAATTACATCAACCTAGATCAACAATGAAGCCACATTGTTACTACAAATGAAAAAGAAATGCAATATCAATCCTTACAAGGAACAACATTCTATGGGAGTAGTGGAATATTGGATTTCAAGAATGAATCAATACTTTTGATTATTCACAATTGAGACCACCAATTTTTGTGGACGTGTTTGCATGTGGGTACTTGACCAATAAAGCCCTCATATGGTATGATGCTTGGGAACAATCAATGTTGGCAAAAGGAAGAGAAATCACTTGGAGTGCAATGTAGGAGGAGGTGCTAGAATTTTTCAATTCATGGATTCCATGCAAGTGGCCCAACCTTGACTATGGGAGTTGAAGCAAAATAATAGCATATAAGAGTATGTGGAGACATTTCTTGATATGAAGGTTGTGATAATTGATATTAGTCCAATAGAAGCTTTGGACAATTTCAAATAAGGATTAAAAGAGAAATTTGCTAAGAAGTAATGGTACAAAACCCTTGCATTGTTTTTGAAGCCATTGCTTTTGCTTAGAAAATAGCAAAGGCATTTGGAGGAGGTGAAGAGGTAGTCTTGAATCAACATTATCAAGCTGAAACACCATAATTTGGTGGACCAATTCTTATGGAATTGTGCAACATTTTGTTTCAAGATCATAGAGCACAACCTGTCCAAGGATGGGAATGGGTTAAAGAAAGGAGATATGGAGTCCCACGAGGAGAAGGGACTCAAGAAAAACAACATTGTTGCTACAACTACAATCGAGTTGGGCACATAGCTATCAATTGTTGTGTTTGTCTTCTTAGAGGGCCTCAACACTCCGTATAGGCAATCTTTGAATAACATGGAGAGATGAATTGAAGAGAAGGATGTGAAAATCACATTAAAAAACAAAGATCACCAATAAATATATCTTGCCGCATTAATGGATCAATGGAGAAAAGAAAAAGCAATGGGAGGATGAGGACAAGGAGAAGCACATAAAGATTGAGACAAAAATATCACAATTGATTGTTGTGAATGGAGTCTTAAAAGGAAATCAGGTTAGAATATGGATAGACCTTGGAGCAATAGAGAATTTCTTGTCTTGCTTTATTACACTCAAGTTGGGGATGGATCTACAAAAGGATAAGAATGAAGAAGTAGAGTTACCTAATGGTCAGATAGAGAGGATTGGGTCGTTATCTAGAAAGATAGCACACTCTATAGGAGAGTATCAAGAAGAGATTGAGTGGCAAGTGATATGGTTAGCTCATTATGATGTAATCTTAGGCATGTCATGGATGGAGCATTACAACCCTATGGTAGATTGGAGAAGAAAATAGTGAGAACTTGCTAATGGAGTATCATTGGGATTAAAGAAAGATCACATTGGCAAGAATTGCCTCTCTATGTTATATGAACATTAGCTATTTATAAGACAAATAGATATTTCATGGGCCTAATAAGAGGAGTCCAAAGTGCATAGCTCAATATAAAAATTCCTAAGAAATTGAAATATGTGGTCAATGAGTTTCAAGATGTCTTCTCACATGATCTACCCTTAGAATTACCACCAAAAAGGAGAGTAGATTATAAAATTGAGATACTTCTTGGGAAGACACCTCCTTGTCCTTACAATGAGGTGTCTTCCCATATTGATTATCACCTCATGAGTTAGAGGAGTATAAGGCTCCAATCAAGGATATGTTGTAGAAAGGATTTATCCAACCCAACGTTTCACCATATGAGGCTCCTAACTTTCTTTTGAAGAAGAAAGATGGTACAATGCACGTGTGCAATGACTTCTGTGGCCTAAATCAACAAATGGTTAAGAATAAATATCACTTACCCTTCATGGATGAACTGTTCAATCAACTCAACGGGGCAAAACACTTTCATCTAACTTGATTTTTGGAGCAGTCAACCCAATCAAAATTGTAGAGGAAGACTTACACAAAATAGCCTTTCAAACAAGGTATGATCACTTTGAGTACTTGGTGATGCCATTTGGCCTTACAAACGCACTAGCCACTTTCATGAGTTTTATGAATGATATATTTTGTCCATACTTGGATAAATCTGTTATCATTTTTGTAGAAGACATCTTAGTCTACAATAGGACAATGAAGGAGCACAAGTAACATTTGCAAAAAGTCTTCCAAATTCTATGACAAAATCACTTGCATACCAAAATCTCAAAGTGCAAGTTTGGCAAGTTTGAAGTAGACTACTTGGAGCATAGAGTAAGTGCACAAGGTTTTCAAGTATTAACAAATAAAATAGAGGTTATTAAAAAAAGGGCTTCTATCTTCAATTTGTCAAGGAATTCTCCAAGGTTGCACAACCTCTAATGGCACTACTTGGCAAGAGGACGAAGTGGATGTGGAGAACCATACAAGAATTGGCCTTTCAAGAATTGAAAGACATATTAGTACATGCACCAATCTTGAAATGATATGACCAAAAATGTCCAATTGAAGTTGGCTATAGATGCATTAGACGTAGCAATAGGAGCAATCTTACAACAAGAGTTGCCTGATAAATGGCACCCAACTGCATATTTCTCTCAAAAGCTATTACCGGTGTTGTCAAGAAAATAATCGATATGTTACATTAGTGCTATGGGATCAAAGGAAGAAGTAAGAAAGGAGAGAATGATCAAAGACAAGAAGTGTGATAGAGAGGGATCAAAGGAAGAAACAAGAAACGAGAAGAATTGAAGGCAAGAAGTGTGATAGAGAGTGATCAAAGGAAGAAACAAGAAAGGAGAATAATCAAAGACAGGAAGGGTTTATGAGGGATCAAAGGAAGAAACAAGAAAGGAGAGAAATATCAAAGATAGGAAATGCGACAAAGAGGGGTCAAAGGAAGAAATATGAAAGGAGAAGACTTGAAGGTAGGAAGGGTGATAGAGAGGAATTAAAGGAGTGTTGGGATAGGAATCAAGGGAAGGAAAAGAGCTTTGGGACACAAATCAAAGGAAGGTAGAGAGAGAACCATTGATAGGAAAGTAAGGGAAAGGACAAAAAGTAGAGAAGAATTGGGAGGAAGGAAACCAATGATAGGATGGTTTGAAGGAATCAAATAGGAAGTGGGAAAAAGAGGAGTCAGCTCAAAAAACTGCAGGAGGTGGAAAAGATAAGAGAGAGATCAAAGACCATCAACAAAGAAGAAAAAGGCATGAGAGAGTATGAAGAACATCAATAGGGTGTAGGATCAAGCTTAAGAATTTTCTATCATGTAAGGAAGGTTAGAGAGATGAATGGTGATTGAACTTCCTGTCAAATCCAAGTGCTCTTAGGACTATTTCCTATGAAGCATGTCCTATCATCTGGCTCATGATCACAATTGAATCTGCTTTGAGGCTCATAATTGAGAGTTGTCCTCTACTATTTCTAGGCAGATTAGGTGGCAGATGTGTATTCATCATGAGAGGAGTTGGATGTGGGGAATGTATGTGGAAATTATGATGAAGGAAGACATGTGTGAAAAATGAAATACTTGACATTGCAATAAAAGATGTTAGTTGTGTGTGATAAGAGATTAGAGAGTAGTGAATAATTGTTGTTGCTCAATAGACTATTGGCTTTATAGACCTCTAATATAATCAAGGGTTCAAGTGCTAGTTTGATAATTCTTGGAGTTACTGGGGAGAACAAGATCAGATAGATTGTTGGAAAAAAGTACCTAAAGAGGCCATAATTAGAGTTTTGCAGTAAATGTAAGAAACTAGAGCACATTGCATCAGTGGTTGCAATTGAGGAGAAATTAAGGAAACTCAACAATAGGTTCTTTGTATTGGTTTGCTAGTCACGAAAATTTCACAATCCCATCTATTAGATCCTATGCATGCCACCAAGAATTTTGAAGTCTAGGTGTGAGCAGCTAGGTGCTCAGTGCATTCTTGAGACCATACAATCCCGTGACATAAGTGGCGGCCATGTTGGGGAATCTCAAGGCTTATGCTTAGGCATTAGTAGTAGATTCTGAGTGGGAGAAAAGATGGCACCAAAATCATCATCTATAGCAATGTCAAGAAAGCAAGAAATTTCCATTGTAGTCATGGGGACCATGAGAGCCATGAAGGAGCAAGATGAAGAAAGAGATAGAAGAAGAGCATAGTCCTATTAAGTAACTAAATATCTATGTGCAATGGTGGACAATCAAGGTGAATTTGATTGTAAGCATGTTACAAGGTATTTGAAGGTCTATTGGAGGGAAGTTAAGCTTCATGACCCTGATGAGAAGATTGCAATCATGAGGTTTCCTACCTTGGTGGAATTTGAGATCAAAAAGATTATTGAAAGGTTAGTTGAAAGAGCTATATCATGGGAAGATTTTTCACAAATGATGAAGGAAAAATTTATACTACAAGACATAGATCAGATCACTCAAGCTATGTTCTTGGATTGGATGAACGATAAGAGCAAAGGTTTGAGACCACAAGATCTTTTAAGAGAGTTCAAGAAAAGGTTGAATCAGTTGTCTAATTGTGAAGCTTAGGCAATTCAATCATAGAGGTCTAATTATTTTCTATGAGCCATAGATAGTCATCTATAAGATGAGTTGGAGTTGCACTCAATCTATGTCAACTTAAGTGCTTATGAACTATTGATTAGAAGAAGATTGAAGAAGCTATTCTTTGGGTGAGTCAAAGGAGGAGACAAAGAGAGTTGGATGAAGAAGTAGCATTCAAGGCACTCGTTCAGAGTAGTCCTATTGAAACTAGCAAAGAGAAGATGGAATAGCAAGCAATTGAGGTGGTTAAAGATGGAGTAGTGGATGAAATTTTGCGGTTGATGGAAGAGTTGACAATTCTAACTACAAAGATTGATCAATTGCAAAGTGGGAATAGTGCTATGAAACAAGTGGAGATAAGAAGCAGCCTTATGGATGCATGTGTTATGACAATAAAAATCATACCAAGAGAGAATGCTAAGAGTTGTCAGATGCATTGTGCAAACAATTGGTGAAGTTTATTAAAGAGCCAAGGATGAAGAAGATAGCATTTTATGACACCGGTGAGCCAATACCATTGAATGGTAATAGAGGAGGCATGAAGGCCTTGCTTGAAAAGCATATGGGAAAAAGGGAAGTGGGCATGGTTGCTGCTATCTTTGAGCCTAAAGTGTATGATTTGGTGAGTGAGAAAAATATATGTATAGAGTTGGGTGAAGTGGAAAAGAAAAGATTGGCGGAGTAGATTTGAAGGAAATCCGAATGGGATGCATTGGTTGCTATTATGGCTATCACTATGGAGGTTGTTGCTACTTGGGACTGTAACACCCATTTATGCATGTATGTGTTATTGTGATATTTAGTTTGGTATGATAACTACTTGAGAGATATTATTTATATAAAGATAAAGGATGGTTCTACATTAGTCATGATTAGCTAAAGTTAGTCATAGCTAAGATAGAGGGGACCTTACTTTAGAGTGGAAAAGATGAGCACCACTATTTTGGATTCTAGTGTGTTGACTTGGTATTATTCCTAGGTGTTTGGTTTTAAGGAAAGAGTTGAGAACTCCTGGACCCACAAGCCTTTTTGTTTTGGATTCTTCTATAGTCCAAGGATAAGCCATGTGAAGGAATCCTTAACTAAGTGATTTGGTCAAGATAAGACCACATGCTTAGGAGAATATTCCCATGAGCATGGATATTCTTTTAGCTTTTTGACTTGACTTGAATTGACTTTTAGCCTAGTAACTTAAGTTATTGTGGTAAATAGTAACTTTAGTGCGTAATTATTTCACAAGTATATAAACAAGGAGTGAGGAGGTACTCATCATCTTTTTATTTGTAACTATCTTTCTCTCATTGAGTTCTCTAGTGAGCAATGGCTTGAGTCTTGGAGTGTTAGCCTTGGAAGAGTATGATGGAGTTGGGGTTCTTTGCCTTCTTAGCCCATGGTGCATTACATAATAGCCTTTAGAGGTTCATCTTGAGTGAGAGACATGCCAGTTCATAGGACACAATGATTGGAAAAAAGAGAAAGGTTGATCAACAATCTGAAGTTGAAGGTCAATCAAAAGAAAGAAATAACAAGTGAAACTTGAAAGGAGACAAACAAGAAAGAAGGAAGTACAGTTTGATGACACTCCAATGAGCAAGGATCAAAGGTTCAAATGGTGAAAAGAATTCTCAAATGGACTCAAATGATGTTGTTAGCAAGAAGTTTGGAGACCTATCTTCAAGAAAAGGACCAGGTTGGTTGTTAAGTCGTGATGTAGAGATGGAACTTGATCCTCAAGAGATTGCCAGGAAATTTTGGAAGCAAGAGGTGAAGGGTTTCACAAATGATGAGTTTTTGGGAGCCTATGGAAGGATGTGCAGGATCTAATCGTGTCTAAAGCAAAGAAAAAGAATTTTTATAAGGAAGGTCCACATACTTCCTTGCTGCACAAAGATGGAGGTGACGTAGATGAAGAAGTGAGTACCTATGGGTTGGAGATTGAGCAAGAAACTTCAGAAGATGGCACTGAGGAAGCATGTGTCTATGATGCTAGTATTGATGAGAAGAAACCATTCATGCTAGTGTATGAAGAGGTACAAGATTCTTTTTGGCAAGAAGTTGTAGCAAATCTAAGATTGAAATGCAAGGCGTGAGGTATCCAATGAGTGCCTTGATTTATTTAGGATCTGAAGTTGTCTTTATGTCAAGGAAGATCTACAAGGAAGGTCAATGGAAGGTAGATCGTGACATTGATTGGAAGGTAAAATCAATGATCCGTACCAAGAATGCTTTGTGGGAAGCCTGCCTAGATGTCAAGATAAAGATTGGCAATGTCATAAAGCCATTTAATGTGTTTGTTGATGATACCTTACCTTATCCAGTCATATTAGGCCAGCCTTTCATCACTCAATTTAGGATGAAAAGCAAGGTCTTGAATGATGGCACTCACATGGCAAAAATCAATAGTGATAATGGAGCAAGGATAGTTCAATTTCCTATTGTTTTGTTGGGCAACAATAGGAGGGAATTGAGAGATCCAAAGAAGCCTACTAGAAGATGGGGTTTCTAGTAGGTGCCTGGACAGGTAAGGTGGAAGGACCAGGCGCCATATGTAGAATTCTATCACAAGAAATCAGTGTGCACAATTGTTTTGATAAAACCTATATTGGGGTCCAAAAGGATATGACTGTATGCTTTGTGCATACCGAGAGTACAGCAAGAAGTTTGCAGAAGATGATGAGAAGAAAAGAGAAAAATTTGAAAGTAGCAAAGACAATGGAGGAAGGAGAGATTATCATTGGCATATTGGAAGATCAAGAAGAAGGCAAGTCGTTGAAAGAGGTGATTACTTTGATGGAGAAGGGAGATTCAATGATTGAGATAGGGAGAGGAATTTATAAGCAACTTTTTCAATTGGCTCATGAAGTCAATTGTAACACCAAGTATAAGACAATGGACAAGAAGGTACAACCGATTGCTCTTCCATTACCATTGGATGTGGCAGAGTTGCTACGGAGGACTCGAGAAGAACTAAGGTTGAGGAAGGTGGAGGATATTGGCCATTCTTTACTAAGGAAACCTTGGCACAACTTACAATTGGAGGAGATGGTTTGCTTATGGAGGTTGAATGCCAAGCATTCAAAGAGATGATTGCTAAACATGGGAAAGCTTTGCTATGAAGATTGAGGAGATAAGGTGTGTGAATCCACAAGAGGTCACTCCTATGATTATGTTTAGAGCTCCGCATGTACCATGGGATTTGAGGCCTAGATCGGTACCAAAGGCCTTTCTGCCTCCATTGATGGAACTATTGAAGGAAAAGATCAGAGCTAGGATTCTTGAGCCATCAAAAGCACTATACTCCAACCGTTGGTTTATGATAAGGATGAAGAATGGCCCAAACTATGGTTCATACAAGATATGCAACCACCAAACAAGGTAACCATTTTGGAATTCTGGAAGTCTGGTTGTGGATGATTTTGCAGAGGAGTTTGCAAGGAGTGCCATCTATTCTATTGGGGATTTGTACTCGGGTTATGATCAATTTCAGCTTGCGGAAGGAAGCTGAAATATAACCACCATGCAAACTCCATTAGGCTTGATCCGCATGTGTACTCTTCCAATGGGAGCTACAAAATCAATGGCACATATGCAAAGTTCCAATGTGAGCTACAAACTCAATGGCATATATGAATTGCATCTTGCATCTTTCATTCCTGATAGAACTTGTTGATTCCTTGAGAACATACCTATTAAAGGTTTTACAATGGGTGAGAAGGATGAAACCTTGATGGATGGAGGTATAAGAAAATCTATCTTGGATCACATGTGAGATATGGAGGCTATACTGAAGTGGTTGATAGAGGTGGGAGTGACTCTTTTTGGGATGAAATCTGCATTTGGACGTCATGAGATATTGGTTGTAGGTCATATGTGTAGGGCATATGGCCATAAACCAAATCAAGAAAAGGTGGATATTATTGGGAAGATCAAAGATTGCTCTTCAGTTTAGGAGGTAAGGAGGTTCTTAGGAGCATATGTTTTCTATCGCATAGGGATATCTCATTTTGCTCATCTTGCAGAATCTCTTTACCAACTCTTGAGGAAAAGGATTAAGTTTGTTTGGAGCTCAAAGCATTCCATTGCTATGAGGAGGTTGAAAAAATAGTTGCAAAACTCTCCATTACTTCATCCACTTGACTATGCATGTGGTCAGCCAATCATAGTATTCAAGCCCCTATGCTGCTAGATGGGTTGTGGGCCAAGACAATGAGAGTGGCAGCAGATTGTAGCAAGATTTGGAGCAAGAATCTTGATAGAACAACAAAGAAGGTACCCTCAAATCAAATGAGAGTTGTGGGGGTGAAAAAAATAGCATTGAAGCAAGATAGAAATTGCTTGATTGGTGCATATATAATTCTAGAAATGGATTGCCTACTGTTGTTAGGGATAATTGCTAATTGCAATACACCGGATATTGCAATGTTACGTTGGATGGCTTTTATTCAAATGTTCAATCTTGAGCTAAGACATGTATCTGGAAAGGACAATCCAATAGTTGATATGTTGTCTAGAGCACATTATGATGAAATTGAAAATGGTTGTAGAGTTGAAACACTTGAAGTGGACCAAGACCTATCCTTTAGAGAAGAGCTATACTTTGATGATCATTTTATCATTGGAAAGTATCTTAGTCCTTAGAGAAAAATTCAAAGTGGACCAGGGAGGAGTTTGAGAAGATTAGAAGAAAATCTTGTAAGTTCTTGTTGAAGGGAGGATATCTTTGGCAAATACCCAAAAACCTTAATGGGATTCTATTGAGAGTAGTAGGCAATGAAGAGACAAAAGGAAAGATTTTACAAGAATTGCATGGCATAGAGGCTACAAGCTATCGTGGAGTTCAAGGTACATATGATTGCATTCAAGGATTGTATTGATGGCTTGCGATTTACATAGATATAAGGCACTATGTGGAGACTTGTGAGACTTGCCAAGTCTATTCCAAGATACGGCATAAAGATAGATTGAAGCCAATATATCTGCTAAACCTTCACTTTCAATGGATTCTTGCTTAGTCCACATGCCTTCAGGAGTTTGAGGAGCAAGATATCTTGTTCTGGCCAAGCAAGATCTATCTAACTATGTGGAAGGAAGTGCGTTGACATCAACACCTACTAAACAAGGATGTTGTTTCATCTTGGAGGATATTGTTGCTAGGCATGGTTGTTTCTATCGGATGAGAGCAAATCGGAAGGAATTAGATGCAAATGAGGCTACAAAGTTCTTTGATAAGTTCAAAATCAAGCTAAACTTAACAATTGCATACAATCTAGAAGCAAAAAATAAGATCAAGTGTGATCATCTACCAATTGTAAATGCACAAGTAAAGTCTTGCCAAGGTTAAACACATAGGTGGCCTGATTTTTTACCATTGGTGCTTATGGCAGATAGGCTAACTTGCAACTTGGCGATGGGAATGCCACCAGCTGAATTAGTGTTTGGACATTTACCTATTATGTCCATGGAGGAAGACATTACTAGCTAGAGGACTATTCAATGGAAGAATAAGGCTTTTATAGAGGAGTTGATCACATGTCAGATTGAACATTTCAATCTTACGCCATAGAAAATTACAGTCAGCAAGAGAAAAGGTAAAGGAGGTGGGATTGAAGAACAAGATTCCCTTTGACAAAACTCATTGACTATGACCGGTACCTATCAATGAAGAGGATTAAGTGCTAATTTCAGACAAAAGCCTTGACATGCAACATTCATCACTCAAGAAGTGATGAATGTTGGCCTGATTTTTTACCATTGGCGCTTATAGCAGATAGGCTTACTTGCAACTCAGTGATGGGAATGCCACCAGCTGAATTAGTGTTTGGACATTTACCTATTATGCCCATGGAGGAAGACATTACTAGCTAGAGCACTATTGAATGGAAGGATAAGGCTTTTATAGAGGAGTTGATCACACGTTGGATTGAACATTTCAATCTTACGCCATAGAAAATTAAAGTCGGCAAGAGAAAAGGTAAAGGAAGTGTGATTGAAGAACAAGATTCCCTTTGACAAAACTCATTTACTATGACTGGTACCTATCAATAAAGAGGATTGGTTGCTAATTTCAGACAA
This sequence comes from Lunularia cruciata, assembly GCA_948567375.1. NCBI lineage: Eukaryota > Viridiplantae > Streptophyta > Marchantiopsida > Lunulariales > Lunulariaceae > Lunularia > Lunularia cruciata. The sequence goes on from OX419758.1 coordinate 31,533,425, forward strand.
AAGCCTTGACATGCAACATTCATCACTCAAGAAGTTTACCCGTTGGAGGCATGGACCTTTGGTAGTCACCAAGGTCCATGAGAATGCAACCTTCAACATACAAGAGTTAGATGGTGCAGAGCATAGGCTACCATATGCTAGAAAGAGGGTGAAACTTTCAAACAACAAATTGGAGTTACAAAAGGATATAATCAAAAATGCAAATTGGAGGATGTATAAGATGATGTTTTGGAAGAAGGTTTGAACTAGATCTTCTATAACCTTGATGGTGCAGATTGAAGGTTGCACAAGATTGGTGGGAGTAAATGTCATTGGGAAAAAATCTATATGTAACATTAGTGCTATTTAGTGTGATAGGTAAACAAGTAGAAAATGATGTGGATTTAGTTAAAATGCTAGTTGTAGGCAGTAATGTTTGGATTCCAACAAGGAACTTTAGTATTTGTGGAAATTAGAGATCAATAGTTTGCTATGTTGAGATGAACTAGTGTACCATATCTAGGAATCCAAAAATGCTACTAAGGTGGATAGAGGGGTTTATGCTCTTGTTTGCAATACTCCCATAGGTAGAATATGAGTCATATGGGTATACAATGAGCAGATAATTAATTTTTCATTGTCAATGATGGGAACTTCCTATCAAAGGCCTTTATAGAGAGGCTGAACTAGAACACCCAACAATAAAAACAACATGGATTGAGTGAAGGTTCAAGGGAATGCTATGAATCTTGGGGCAAAAGGGACAAAAAGGGTTAATGAGGGATCAAAGGAAGAAACAAGAGAGGAGAGAATAATCAAAGACAAGAAGAGTTTATGAGGAATCAAAGGAAGAAAAAGGGAAGGAGAGAATAATCAAAGACAGGAAGTATGATAGAGAGAGATCAAAGGAAGAAACATGAAAGGAAAGAATAATCAAACACTAGAAGTGCGACAGAGAGGGATCAAAGGAAGAAACAAGAACAAAGAGAATAATCAAAGATAGGAAGTGTGACAGAGAGGGATCAAAGGAAGAAACAAGAAAGGAGAGAATAATCAAAGACATGAAGTGTGACAGAGAAGGATCAAAGGAAGAAATAAGAAAGGAGAGAATAATCAAAGACATGATGTGTGATAGAGAGGGATCAAAGGAAAAAAACAAGAAAGGAGAAGAATTGAAGGCAAGAAGTGTAATAGAGAGGGATTGAAGAAAGAAACATGAAAGGAGAGAATAATCAAAGACAAGAAGGGTTTATGAGGGATCAAAGGAAGAAACAAGAAAGGAGAAGAATTGAAGCAAAGTGTGATAGAGAAGGATCAAAGGAAGAAACATGAAAGGAGAGAATAATCAAAGACAAGAAGGGTTTATGAGGGATCAAAGGAAGAAATAGGAAAGGAGAAGACTTGAAGGCACAAAGTGTGATAGAGAGGAATCAAAGGAGGGCTGGGACAAGAATCTAGGGGAGGCAAAGAGCTTTAGGATAAGAATCAAAGGAAGGCAGAGGGAGAGAACCATCGATACAAAAGCAGGAGAAAGGACAAAAAAGTAGAGAATTATCAAGATGAAGGAAACCAATGACAAGAAGGTTTGAAGGAATCAAATAGGAAGTGGGAAAAAGAGGAGTCAATTCAAAAAAAACAGAAGGTGGAAAAGATAGGAGAGAGATCAAAGACCATCAACAAAGAAGAAAAAGGCATGAGAGAGTTTAGAGAACATCAACAAGGTGTAGGATCAAGCTGAAGAATTTTCTATCATGTAAGGAAGGCTAGAGAGATGAATAGTGATTGAACTTCTTATCTAATCCAGGTGCTCTAGGACTATTTCCTATGAGGCATGTCCTATCATTTGACTCATGATTAGTTGAGAGTTTCCTCTACTATTTCTAGGCAAATTAGGTAGCATATGTGTATTCATTGTGAGGGGACTTGAATATGGGGAATATATGTAGAAATTGTGATGAAGTAAGACATTTGCAAAAAATGAAATACTTGACATTGCAATAAAAGATGTCAATTGTGTGTGATAAGAGATTAATAGCACTAAATAATCATTATTGCTCATAATTAGTTCACAAATTTACAGGCCTTGTGTAATACTCCAAGAACAAGAGAACTCTTTAAGAGAGATAAAAGAGAGAAAACACAGATTTCACAATCAAATCCTCCGATGCCCCAAAGGAGCACCTTCTCTTTATTATATAGCCAAGGAGGATCTCCTCCAATGAAGCTCCATCATGGGATAAGGTACATGGATAGATGACCTGTCAGCAAGCTCCACCTTTAGATTACTTGCTTGGATAGATGACATGTCGGTCTTGGTCCCATCTGGTCCGGTCAAATAGGCTTTGACCGGAGGGAATCTTTTAGAGAATCTTCATGTAGGAATCTTAAAATCACATGAGTAACATATTGTTGGAAAGCTCTTGGTGAGACAAACCAAGGGGGGAGAGAAGGCCAACCTATCTTCCATTGGAGAGGAATTTATATATTTTCAAGGCATTATTCAGCCATTTAGCCTCCAAAATTGCCTCTAAAGTTTTCAGGCCTATTTTGACTTTTGCACAATTAATAGAATTACTCTTTTGGTGATACTTCTATATGATCTACATTCTCCATCATGTGTAACATCCTTCCAGATGTCATCACCCCAAGTTTCACCTCTAGATCATATGTCTAGCTATTGATTCTAAAATTTCCAAGCATGTTTTGGTTTTTGGTCTATTAGTAGAAGTACTCTTAGATAATAGCATGATAATATTTCACGTACAATTCTATATTAGACAAAAGGATACTATGAGAGCTCACTTGGAGAGGACATTAGAAGAAGAGAGGGTTGAACTTATGTTAGAGAACCAAGACCCATCTGTATACCTTGTAGTTCATTATGATATCTTTGAGGTGATTTTGTACATCCTATATACATGAGAGGATTTGGAGAGATTGTGTGAGGTGGAATTGCAGATTTTGGGGATTTTGGTGATTTTGGGCAAAATCTCAAGTTTAAGATATGGACTTGAAATTTCTATATATGATAGCTTCAGTTGTTCTTTAGTTAGCATATTTGAAATTATTGTGAGAGTTACTATGCACATTGAGCTATAATTTTTGAAAATTGATAGGGTAAACTACTCCCGCAACTGCATGCTCTCTAGAAAATTGTATAGAGTCTGCCATTTCTTCAATTTTTAATGGATTTTTTTGAAACTTTCCAAGAAAATTAAATGCATTGTATCTGACCTTTTGGCATAGAAATTAGAGAGAGATTGTTCTTGTGCAAAGAGTTATGAGTTTTTAAAGTGAGGGGGGTGGTTTTCAAACCAAATCTAAGATATATTTGATGAATAGAAAGGTGCCTAGGCCAAATGGTTTGACAAAAAGATCTAAAATTTTGTAGGGAGGGATGCCCTAGAATTTTGATGAAGTTTGAAAAATTTTAGAGGACTGTGACTTACCATTTGAGAGATTTGAGCAACATTGTGAAGAAAGGTCAATTCTGCAAAGTTGAGATCTCATGCATGAGTGTGAGAGCAACAAAATGCATGTTTGAGTATTTGGACTCATCTTGGGAACATGGAGGGTCACTAAGAGTGGAAATTGAGGCTTTAAAAGGTTCCCCAAGAGTTTGAGGTGATTGTAGGAGTGGATTTGAGGAAAAGAGAGTTTAAAATGGAATTTGAAGAGAGTGTTGAGAGGATCCAAAAACCTACACCACTTGGAGGAAAGAGTGAGTCTAAGTGATTTTTATGTGGAAAGAAGGGACATAAGGCAAGTTCATGTCCATTGACCTTTAAGAGCAAGAGATCAAGGGAAAGTAGAGGTTAAATTGACTTGGGTTTGCATGTTGGACCTTCTTCACCAAGATTGGAAGGGAGAAGATCTAAGACCAATGAGTTATGTGAGGTTTGTGGAGTAGAAGGATTTCCAAAAGACATGAGTGTAGTGGAGTAATAGCACTTTTGGAGACTTTGGTAAAGGATCTTAGAGAGAGTCTTGGTATAGCTTCGAAAATACTACCATCTTCATCAACTAGTTCTCAAGATTAGTGATGGAGGTAATCTTTCAACTTATGGATAAATATGCACTATAGGATTTGATGTTGTTATAAAAATCTTGGAGCAACTTGAACCTTTTGTGTTCCCTAGGGTGGATTAATCTCAAATGGTGTTAGTCATGTATATACTCTATTAGTTATAGAGAGAAAAAATAAAAAAATTGAGAGAAAAAAAAGATGGTGAGGAGCTAAGATAGGAAAACTTCTGGTTTTCTTTGGCAAGGATGGAAAAGATATGGGGTCCTTTGTGAGAGACTACAAAAGATTTTCCATAAGAAGAAATGAGAGGAAGAATGAGTGGGTCTCATTATTTCTTTGAGGATGCAACACTTACATGGTATGAGTCAGAATACCAAAAGAGAGATAGAAGAGATGTGCAAGAAGAGTCTTGGTAGAGTTTGACTTTAGCACTCATTGAGAATTTTCTTCTAGATGAGAGTTATGAGAGATGGATGAGTGAGGTTATCTTCCTCAAACAAGGAGATGGAGAGAAAGTGAGAGTTTATGTAGAAAGAGTGGAGAAGTTAGAGTCTAGATTTTGTATAATGTTGAGGAAGGATGGGGATGATATGGAGACTACTATGATTGGTATAGGGGCCATGCTCACCAAGAATTTTATGGAAGGGTTGAGACCACAAATTAGAAGTAAGGTGGGATATGAGAAACCTTCTTCCAAGGTTGAAGCTATCAAGATTCCAATTTGGAAGGAGGAGAGTTTGGAAGGAGATGAGAGTAATTTGGTGGTGAACGAGGTTGTGTATCCTCCTCAAGGCTACAAGTATAATGGAAATTCTGATACTTTGGTGGCAAGGTTTGCACCACAAGTAATAGTTGCTCTAGTTCTTGCATCACTACCCAACAATCCACTTCAAACTATCATAGAACAATTGGTAGATCTCAAGATCAATGTGGTGCAACTATGGGAGAAGAGAGAGGTGGATCAAAATGTAAGGAGATGGCCTAGGAGTTATAGAAGCTATCCATATAGAGGAGGCCAACCAGTCATCAAATTCAATGATAGAAATTGTTTTGGTTGTGGAAGAATAGGCCACATCCAAAGGAATTGCCCAAATTCCACTTTTCATGAAGGAAGGGGTTATGAGGGAGCCAATAGAGTGAAAGAGGGAGGTAGTGAATCTCAAGTGGCTCCTAATCTAAACAACAGTAAGGAGATAGCATCTATGGATGTGGTTGAGAGCAAGTATGAGAAGGGAGAGTGCTTGAACTCCAAAGGTCTTCATTTGGATCTTTTGGCACAAGAGAAGAAGAGAGCTTGTTTTGCAGAGGATGTACATTCTTCTCAAGGATTTACTCCTAGCCAAGATACTCCTATGCCTACTAGGAGCACTTGCACAAACACTTCAATCCCATCAACAACAAAGACTCAAAGTGTAAAAGACCAAGACCGAGGAGAGAAATAGGAGAACAAAAACACACATGGGAACACTTGAATGGGTAAAAACTCCAAATGCCTAGCATGAGCTTCGGCTTTGGAATTTATAGGTAGAAAACAAGACCCTTGAGAAGCTTCTCAAGAAGCTTCCTTGAGCCACTTTTTTAGATTGCAAACCAAGTTAACAAGAAGCTTCTCAAGAAGCTTCCTTGAGGCACTTTCTTAGAGTGTAAGCCAAGTTAACTAGGAAGCTTCTCAAGAAGCTTCCTTCTAGAAGATGCCTACTACATGTACAAGCTAAGCTAGTTAGAAGCTTCTAAAAGCTTCCTTCCAAAAGTTACCTGCTGGGGGTGCAAGTTAAGTTAGTTGGGAAGCATCCCAAGAAGCTTCCTAGATGCTTTTGGAATATTTTGGGCTAATTTGGTTTATTCTCTAATTTTTTAGCCTTACTAATTACATTGTTAACTCCATATTGTTACATATTCTCCCACCGCTAGTTGGTGACATCCTCGTTGCCATTGAAGCTTCAAACTCCTGGATGGCCGTCTATGCATTCTGGAGGTGAGAAAGAAGTTCCCATGTGGCATCATGAAGGGGATACCCTTTCCAAAGGACCTTATACTCCATATGTTGGTGACATGCAAGGATATGATCAACTCTGTACTCCTCATGATCATTGATAGGGATGGGAGGAGGAGGAGGTTGGACACAAAAGGAAAAAGAAGATGGGTTAGGAACAAAGGGTTTCAACTTGGAAATGTGAAAGATAGGGTGGATACTCATATAACAAGGTAAGGCAAGTAGATAAGTAACATGAGAGATGATTTGGGTGACATCAAAAGGTCCTATCCAATTAGGTGTGAGTTTATGAACTTGGGTATCAAGTGAGAGGGGTAGGTTACAAGAGGATAGGATAACTTTATCACCAAATTCAAAGGTAAGATCACGACGATGGTGGTATGCATATTGTTTCTGAAGATTTTGAGCAACAAGGAGGTGAGATTTGGCATGTTGGAGAGATTGGGATATGATGGTCAAGAAGGTTGAAGTATGAGGGACCCGAGATAGAGGACGAGCAAGAATTAGGTGTAAGTTTATGAACTTGGGTATCAAGTGGGAGGGGTAGGTTACAAGAGGATAGGATGACTTTATCACCAACTTCAAAGGTAAGATCACAATGATGGTGGTCTACATATTGTTTATGACAATTTTGAGCAACAAGGAGGTGAGATTTGGCATGTTGGAGAGATTGGGATATGGTGGTCAAGAAGGTTGAAGTATGAAGGACCTGAGATAGAGGTCGAGCAAGAAGAGAATCTAGAACAAGTGGATCTTGGCCAAAATTAAGAAAGAAAGGAGAAAATCCGGTGCTTACCTATTTGGAATTATTGTAGGCAAATTCTATAGCTGCAAGATATTCATCCCAATTGGTATGGTGGACCTTGACAAAGGCACACAACATATACTCAAGGTACAATTTGCATGTTTGGTTTGTCCATTAGTTTGAGGATGATAGGCCGTGGACAAAGCAAGCTTGGTGCCGAGTATTTAAAAGAGTCCTTGCCAAAACTTCCCGATGAATCAAGGATCACGGTCAGAAATGAGTACACATGGTATCCCATTGTAATACTCTGAGGACAAGAGAAGAGAGAAAACACAGATTGCACACTCAAACATTCGATGCCCCAAGGGAGCACCTTCTCTTTATTATATAGACAAAGAGGATCTCAACCAAGGAAGCTCCACCATAGGATTAAGGACACAGATAGGTGACATGTCAGCAAGCTCCACCCTTGGATTACTTACTTGGATGGGTAACCTGTCTGGTCTAGGTCCTATCTGGTTGGTCAAACAAGCTTTGACCGGAGGGAATCTTTTAGGGAATCTTCCTGTAGGAATCTCAGAATCACATGAGTAAGGTACCGTTGGAAAGCTCTCGACAAGACAAACCCATGGAGGAATCTGCACATTTTCGAGGCCTAATTCATCCGTTTAGGCCTCCGAAATTGCCTTCAAAGATTTCAGGCATATTTCGGTTCCTACTCTATTAGTAGAAGTCCCCTTTTGGTGATACCTTTTTCTGATCTGTTTAGTCCATCATGTGTAACATTCTTCTAGATGTTACCAAACCAATTCTCACCTTTAAATCATATGTCTAGCTATTGGTTCTAAGGTTCTCAAGTCTATTTCGGTTTCTGCCCTATTAGTAGAAGTACTCTTTTGGTGATACTTCTATCTGATCTATTTTGACCATCATGTATAACATCATTCTAGATGTTACCAAACCGAATTTCACATCTAGATCATATGGATAACCCTTGGTATTACACCCATGATGCTTGAAGACATTATCAAAGTAGATTTGTGCTAAGATTAGAGCAGCCACAGTATCAAAGGTTGGTGCCAAGTGGATTTGCTTACTAAGCTTATCCATAAACACCACGATTGTTGTGTGTCCTTGCTTTGTCTTGGGCAAGGATGTAATGAGATCCAAGCTCATGTGTTCCTATCAAGTGGATGGAATGGGGAGTGGTTGAAGGAGTCTACTTGGCTTCTGGTTGTTGGCCTTGTTATGTTGGCAGCTCTCACACAATCAAACAAATTCTTGAATATCTCATGTCATGTTGGGCCACCAACATTGGTGTTGGAGGGTATCCAAGGTCTTTTCCACACCCATGTGACCAACTACTAGTAAATCATAGGCTTCTTGAAGGCACACAAGGCTTTCCTTGAAGCCCATGATTGAAGAAGGCCTTCCTTGAAGAAGAAGGTTTTGTACTCCTTGTTGCATGTTATAAGACGACCATGTACCATTTTGAAGAAGGGATCTTGTTGTAGAGCTAAATCAAAACTTGTTTTGGACCTTGGAGTCAATTGACACTGTTGTAATTTTTGGCATGATGAGAGGAAGAGACTTCAAATCATATCATCATGATAGAGCATCAAGGATAACATGGAACCAACTTGGTTTGTATTCAAGTTTGATGTCAAACAATTGGAGTTGCTTCTCCCATCGATGATGTTGACTCTTCATGTGGTCCAAGTGTAAGGTCTGCAACAATGGTTTGTGATCAGTTTGCATGATCACTTGTTTTCCTAAGAGATATTGTCTCCATATCTTGGTGGCATATACCATTGCAAGTTGATCTCAATCTTGAGTAGAGTAATTTCTTTTAGTTGTATTTAGTCAACAAGACATAGAAGCAATGAGATGTAGTCTATATGGGAATTCTTGTTGCATCACGGCTCCAATTGCAAAGTTAGAAGCATCAAAATCAACCATAAAGGGTAGCTGAAGATCATATGGTTGAAGAATGGGCCTTGAAGACACCATATGTTTCAACTTTTAGAACGCTTCTTCATACTTGGTGGTCCATTGGAAGCTCAAGTTCCTCCCCAAGAGGTCAGTCAATGATGAAGTCACATGAGCATAATAATGGATGAATTGTTGGTAAAAACTGGCTAATCTATTAAATGCCCATACTTCTATAGTATTCTTTGGAGTAGGCCAATTAGTAATAACCTTGATTTTCTACTCTTCCATCTTGATCCCCTTTGATGAGATCTTGTGACCTAAGAAGGTAACTTCCTTCTGCCAAAAGGCACACTTTGACTTCTTATAGTAAAATTTCCATTATCATAGTCATCTTAGGACTTCTTGCACATGATTCATGTGTTCTACCTCTATCTTGCTATAGATTAAGATATCATCCAAGAACACCACCACATACTAATCCAATAGTCCATCCAACACCCGATGCATTTGATCCATGAAGACTGCTGAAACATTAGTGAGCCTAAAGGTAAAACTCTCCACTCAAAATACTTATACCTTGTGCAAAAGGCAATCTTTTGCACATTGTCCTTATTAGTGGAGATTTGCCAATAGCCGTTGCAAAGATCCAACTTGGAAAAGTATCGTGCTCCTTTCAATTGATCAAGCAAGTCATTGATTCGATGCAAAGGATATGTATTCTTCACTGTTTGCTTATTGAGCCCATGGTGATCAATACAGGAACAAAGTCCTCCATCCTTCTTTGGAACTAATAGTACTAGTGCTCCCCAAGGAGAGGTGCTATCTTGTATGAAGTCCTTCTCCAACAACTCCGTAAGTGAGAGCCCATAGATTGGTCTACTCATTGGAGTACTCCTTGGCAATAACTCAATCTTGAAGGGCATACCACGATCAGAGGGTAATCCCTTTGGTAGATCATCTAGAAACATGTCAGCAAACTCTTGAACTATCTGGTCAACCATTGCTTGATGAGGCTCTTGGCCCTCCTCAAATTTTCCTTGTGTAATCGACTTGATCCACATTGCAAAAATAGACTTATCTTCCTCCAAAGCTTACTCTATTGCAGCTTCACTAACAAACTTCCCATCTAAGGACTCATCTTTCTTCAAAGCTTACTCCATGGCTACTTTCTTGGTAAAATTCCCATCTTGGGACTTGTCCCTCTTCAAGGCTTGCTCCATGGCTACCTTCTTGACAAATTTCTCATCTTGGGATTGACTATTTTTAGGTGTCTTACTAAGAGGTGCCAAACAACGTTATTGGAAATTCCTACCTTGGTGTTGTACTTGAATTTATCATCAGGTCCAATCAAATTGAACCTTATGATGTTCAAGCTAAGGTAATCCTAGAATGACATCATAGTGTAGAAGTTCCATTACAATCTCATATACTCCAAATACTTCTTCCCAATGTTGAAGGTAACAGGATGCAAGGTACGGAATGCAGAACCCTTTCTACCATCCGCCATCATCAATCTACTTCCAATTATTGGCTTGATAGAAATACCCAATTCCTTTGCTATTTGCATAGACATGCAATTCTCTGAACTTCCAAAATCAACCAAGTCTTACAACCCCAATTAGATATCGTACCTTGCAAGTGAAGCAAACTTGCATAGGTTGAGCCTTCAATCCCATTAGAACTAATCAAGCTCCCAATAGGCGGCTCAAAATCTCCTGCTAGGATTCCTCATTTCTCTGATCATTCTACTCCACAAACTCCATCTGGGCAACTTGTTGAGGCCACCCATTCTTGAGTGGACATTCAGCAATGTGATGTCCCAATTGGCGACAATAAAAAAACCACCACCATTTTGTCGTAGTTTTTCTCTATCTATAGTGCCAAGTGGCCTTCATTGAATGACATCAATCTCCATTGGTGTTGGTCCTCCTCCCGTGTATAGTGTACCGGTAGGTTTTGTGGAGGTTGAGGTCGAGACCAAGTTGTTGCAACCAAGGAATCAAAATGTTTGGCCAACCGCATAGTTTCCTCTAAGTGTTGCGGCTCTTGCATAGTTACCTCTAATTTGGTTCTTGACTTCAAGCCCCTCACAAATTGATCCTGAGTTTCACTTTCCAATATATCTGGAATTTGCATGATGGTGTTCCAGAATTGCATGATGTAACTTTTTACAAAGCCAATTTGTTTTAACTCTACCAACCTATATCGTGCAACTTGTATGGCATTTATAGCTAGGAACCGACTAACTATTGCACTCTTGAATTCTGCCCATATCAAGATTGGTGCAAAAAGTTTTTGTTCAACTTGCTCCACTATAGCTTTGCTATTCTATCCAATTGGCTAAAAGCCAAGAGAATCTATTTTTGCTCATCTTGCAGATTGGTAGCTTCAAAATAACATTCACAGTCAAACACAAAATTCTCCACTGCACCTTGGAGATTCTTGCCTTCAAATACCTTGGGTTTAGGGAATCAAATTTGATCTTCTCCTTCTCGAACTGGTACTCTCTCTACGTGCTCTTGTCGTCAAAGATCTAGTTCATCTAACAATCAAGTAAGGTGCTCAATTTGTTATTGCATAGCAAGGATAACATTGGGCATTACCACCATGGTTGCTACTCTATCATGCCACCCCTAATCTATCTAATTTATTAACACATAAAAGTAGCACGTCCACCATTGCCCATAAGTTACAATCGGAAGCACCAAGGGTTCCTCAAATATGCAATATGGTGATTATATGCAAAAAGTCTTGTCCAAAGTGTGAAGTGATGAATTGTGTGAAATGATGTTTGGGTAGCACTTAGACACAAAAATCTCAATGGTTTGGTGGGAGTGGATTTGGTGGTCCATAAATTCCATAAATTCCATCCATCTCATTCCTACTTTGATATCAATGTAAAAAACCGAGACCAAGGAGAGAAATAGGAGAATAAAAACTCATATGGAGACACTTGAATGTGGGAAACTTCCAAATGCCTAGCATGATCTTCGGCTTTGGTATTTATAGGTAGCATACAAGGCCCTTGAGAAGCTTCTCAAGAAGCTTCCTTGAGCTGCTTTCTTAGAGTGCAAACCTTGAGCCGCTTTCTTAGAGTGCAAACCAAGTTAACTAGGAAGTTTCTCAAGAAGCTTCTTTCTAGAAGCCGTCTACTTGGCATGCAAGCTATGCTAGTTGGAAGCTTCTAGAAGCTACTTGTTTGGGATGCAAGTTAAGTTAGTGGGAAGCTTTCCAAGAAGCTTCCTAGATGCTTCTAGAATATTATGGGCTAATTTGGCTTATTCTCTACTTTATTAGCCTTACTAACTATGTCGTTAACTCCATATTGTTACACAAGGAAGAAGTTGGGGATGGAGGATTTCTTGATTTCAAAGAAACAATAGAACTATAATGTGTTGGACGATGTTGGTAGTCACAAGGCTAACATGATAGTGGGTCAACTACGCTTTGAACCCTACCTTGAGAAAGGAGCTTAGAAGTGGTTTGAGTTCCACAAGGAGCAAAAGCTCTAGTATCAATGGGGGTGGTAGATGCCAAACCAACACCATGGGAGGCTTGTGAATATGCCTCCAAGATTGATGTGAGAGTGAATGGTCACAACATCAAGGATGCATTGGTTGATGGAGGATCAATAGTGAATGCCATGTCAAAAAGGTTGATGAAGAAGTTGGGTATGATACCCTCTAGACCTTCAACATTTGTGGTGAGCATTGCAAACAAGCAACAAGTTTGACTAGTAGGGGTGATGGATAAGGTGGTAGTTTATTTATGGGAGCTCAAAATCCTATGACTTCCAAGTCTTGAAGGATTCAAGTTATGATTTACTTCTTGGGAGGCCATGGTTGAGAGCAGCACGCACAATTGACAGATGGCATAAAGGGTACTTGAGGATTGGGCCATCAAACCATAGAGTCATAGTTCTTGTAACTAACACCACCAACACTTCACATTCAGATACACTATCTTTTTATTATTGGGAATCAGATTTTGAAGAAGGAGCTTCAAGTGTGGACACAAGCATGGAGGAGGAGACTTCCACCAAGGAGGAGGAACCTAAATCTGATTCAGATGTATATCCCTTGTGTGCTATGGATTTTGCACCTAAGCCAAAGGCTTTGAAGGGCCCAGATAAATCACCATTGATACTTGAGGAGATAGAGAGGAGATTATCTATCCTCAAGTGTGGTCCAAATGTTACCAAGGAGTAGGTGAGATTTGAGGAGATTTTCTACAAGTTCATCCATGTGTTTGCTTTCATTTATAAGAGCTGAAGGAAGTCACCTTGGAGGAGCACAAGATAGAAGTGAAGTCACATGCAAGACCAATCTGCCAAAAGCAACGTCACATTAGTCCACCAATAGCTTTGGTTGTGAAGGAGGAGATTGATAAGCTCAAGGAGCTTGGATTTATCTGTGAGGTAGAGAATTTAGAATGAGTATCTCTAATTGTCATTTTAAAGAAAATAATGGCAAGTTTTGGGTATGTGTGGATTACAAGGAGCTCAATGTTGTTACCAAGAAGGACTACTACTATTTACTATTCATTGATGAGATCTTGGAGGAGATTGGAGGTCATGAAAGGTACAATTTTGGAGATAGTTATAGTGGGTATAATCAAATCAATATTGCATCAGAGTATCAACAACTCAACACATTTACCACACTTTGGAGAACTTATGATTTCAAGGTCATGCCTTGTGGGCTTTGCAATGCTCTTGTCATATTCCAACGGTTCATGAACAAGGTGTTTGAACCTTTCATTGGGAAATTTATGAGAGATTTCATTGATGACTTTTGTGTTTATGGGAGCAAGGAGGAGCACTTTGAGCACCTAATCAAGGTCTTGCAAATCTTGGATGAAACAAATGCATCACTCAACCTAGAGAAGTGCATTTTTGGATGTGAAGAAGGTCTACTTTTGGGGCACATCATCTCCAAGGATAGAATAGCAGTTGATCCTTAGAAGGTGAGGAAAATCTTAGACCTTCCATTCCATTCAAGCTTGATAAAGTTATGCAATTCTTTGGGATGGCGGGGTACTATAGGAGGTTCATCTTCTCATTTCCAACAAGGATTATGCATTGACCATCTACATGAAGAAGGGTGTAGATTACATGGTGATTTTGGAAGACAAAGAGGCTCTCAAAGCTTTTAAGGGGCGCAAGCAATCCCTTGTTGTAGCTCCAGTTCTTGCTAAACCTAATTGGAGTAAGCCTTTCATCCTCTACAATGATGCTTCTAATGTAGCTATAGGATGCACTCTTAGTCAATTAGACCAAGATGGGCATGAACATCCAATAGCTTATGCTAGTAGGCAGATGGTTTCAGCAAAAAAAAACTACTCTATCATGGCGAGAGAACGGTTGGTAGTGATCTTTGATCTCAAGAAGTTTAGACACTACTTGGTTGGAGGGAAAGCCACCATTTTCACGGATCACAAGGCTTTGAAGTACATCTTCAACAAGCCTAATGTGGAAGAGAGACAAGCAAGGTGGATGATACTCTTGTCTGAGTATGACTACACCATTGTGGATAGGCCAGAGAAGAACATGCAAATGCAGATTTGTTATCTAGGGCCTATGATCATGATGGAGATGAGCCAATGGATGATTCCTTCTTGGATGAGGAGCTCATGAAAATCTCAATCACTCAAGAGGTTCCATTGGAGTACAAGGAGATTGTGGATTTTGTGACAAGAGGTAACTATCCAAAAGGAATGCATGCTAGGGAAAGGAAAGCCCTTGCAGCAAGATCTAGACCTTACACAATGGTGGAGGATATTCTTTTTCACTAAGGAGCATATGGTCTACTTCAAAGAGCAATGGGTAAGGAAGAGTCTATCCTACTCATAAAGGAGTTTCATGAAGGTTTAGTGTGTGGAGGACACTTTGCAGGAAAGGTGACTGGTTTCAAGATTCTAGATGCAAGTTACCATTGGAGAGGGATTTTCAAGGATTGTCTTGAGTATTGCAAAACTTTTTCATGTTTGCTAGAAAGTCTACCTCCACTCTACCTCTTAGATCAATTCCCTTACTAGGACCTTTTGAGAAATGGGGAATTTATTTTGTAAGTCCTCTCAATAGAACCCAGGAAACAATTGGTACATTATTGTAGTTACTAATTATCTTACCAAGTAGGTGGAGGCTAGACCATTGAGTGACAAGAATGAAGATGAAGTTGGAAGATTTCTTTATTAATGCATTATCACTAGGTTTGGGTGCCTTTTGGAGTTAGTTTCTAATAGAGGAGGAGAGTTTACAAGAAGCATTACTACAGCCATGCTACAATATTTCTCTATAACACATAGAGTACCTACATCCTATAAGTCAAATTCCAATGGCTTTGCAAATAGAACCAATCAGACCTTGTGCATGATGTTGGCTAAAGATGCAAAAATAGAGGGAGCAAAACATCATTGGGATAAGAGGATTCATGCAGTTTTGTGGGAGTATAAGACAACCATGAAGACTTCCATCGGATATTCTCCATTTTAATTGGTATATGGTATTGAGTCTACCGTACCTATTCCCTTTGATCTTTCTACCTTCCAAAGCATTCATAGAAGATAGAATAAAGCCCAAGGAAGTAATGTGGACAAGTCAAGGAAGGATCAACTCATGGAATTGGAAGAGGCAAGAGCAATTGCTATGGTTTGAGTAGAGCAAGCCCAAAGGAAACAAAAGGAGAGCTATGCCAAGAGGCAATGCAAGAAGAAGATGGAGCTTTTCAAAGAAGATGATTGGATTATGTTGTTTGATTCAATTTGATTCAAGAGAGTGCAAAAGAAGTTTTTGCCTAAGTACTTTGGACCTTTCATAGTGGAGAAGGTGTGAGGAAATTATACCTATGATCTCAAGGAGTTGGGAGGAACACACTTTGATAGGATTAACCATGATAAGTTGAAAATGTATCATAGAAGGTAGAGAGACCTTCACTTTGAGGACAAAGTGAAAACTTAGTCCAGGGGTAAATGTAACACCCATTTGTGCATATATGTAATATTGTGATATTTAGCTTGATATTACAAG
Organism: Lunularia cruciata; assembly: GCA_948567375.1. Taxonomy (NCBI): domain Eukaryota; kingdom Viridiplantae; phylum Streptophyta; class Marchantiopsida; order Lunulariales; family Lunulariaceae; genus Lunularia; species Lunularia cruciata. The sequence continues at coordinate 31,549,128 of OX419758.1, forward strand.
TACTTGAGAGACATTATTTATGTAGAGATAAAGGATGGTTCTACATTAGTCATGATTAGCTAAACTTAATCATAGCTAAGATAGAGGGGACCTTACTTTAGAGGAAGTGGAAAAGATGAGCACCACTATTTTGGATTCTAGTGCGTTAACTTGGTATTAGTCCTAGGTGTTTTGAGGAAAGAGTTGAGAACTCTTGGGCCTGCAAGCCCTTTTGTTTTGGATTCTTTTATAGTCCAAAGATAGCCCATAGGAAAAAATCCTTGACTTAATGATTAGGTCAAAATAAGATCACATGCTTAGTGGAATATGCCCATGTGGATAGATATTTGTTTATACTTTTTGACTTTACTTGACTTTTAGCCTAGTAACTTGAGTTATTATGGTAAATAGTAACTTTAGTGCATAATTATTTCACAATTATATAAAAAAGGGGTGAGGAGGTACTCATCATCTTTTTATTTGCAACTATCTCTCTCTCATTGAGTTTTCTAGTGAGCAATGGCTTGAGTCTTGGATTTTTAGCCTTGGAGGAGTATGATGAGGTTGAGATTCTTTGCTTGCTTAGTCCATGGTACACTACCATAATAGCCATTAGAGGTTCATCCTAAGTGAGAGACATGCCAGCTCACAAGCCACAAGCCAAGCAAATCTGCCAAACAAGATTTGCTTGGCTAATTAAAAAGTTATGCAATATAACTCGTGTGAATATCCAATGCAAGAGGTAGGAGTTACATTTCTTGGTTTTTAATTGAACTTGTAACTCCCACAAAGAATTCCTGTGTGCTTTCAATATATCAATGTAGTATTCATTTAGAGATTGTGTTTATGCCACATAGCATTTGAAATCCTTCCTTTCTTGCATTTTAGCTTGTTCAAATGAAGGTACTAGATGACTCATTGGCACATATCCAACATCTCCTATTAAATATTGATGGCTTTCAAATGATGCTCAGGTGCCTTTGTGATTTAAGTCCAACCAAACCTCCAATATTTTAAAACATGTCATATATGATATGAACCATGCATTCTTGAGCAAATTTCATGCTAATCATTACCTACCCACTAGGGAATCAATCATCATTTGACATAAATGTCAATCTTTAGTACCCTAAAGTTTTAGAACCAAAGCTTTTGCTATATGAGTTTTTTTACGTATAATTTTGTGCTTATCATCATATATTAGTTGACCATTGATTGAGTATGAGCCCTTTATGCTGAAGTAAACTTCCCCATCAATAGTGGGCCATTCTGCCAAAGGAAGAAGTGTACCATCCACTAACACTACACACTCTAGAAACCCTTTCTTTGCAAACATATATGAAATTCTAGCACTCTCCTCACTCCTTGGTAGTTGCACTTCCTTTTTAAGAACAAAAAATACGGTTGCCATTACTCTTTGAGTAAATTTGGTTGTGGATCTTGAACTAATTTTCCATAAATTCATTTCACTTGTAGTATAGGCTCCATTCATTCCATTATGTCCAAATTGATCTAGTGCTAATGCAACTTGCAGCCATATAGGTGTTCTTGGTAATATCTTCTTGGATCTACACTTCTTCTAAAGATAATGTGCTCTTTGAGTAAATTCACTAAAGTACAAAAGCAGTGTATATCCATTCTCACTAGTTGTTTGAATGCCAAAGGATCAAACACAAAATAAGAATATATATACAAACTTTATACTTAGTAATGTTTGCATTTCTTCCTTCAAATATCACCTTTTGTGGATAAATCCCCACCATTTCATAAGCATATCTAAATTATCCATGTCCTCTTCTTCTTTGCTCCAATCCTCAAATCTCAATCCCACTCATCCTCAAACCATTCCCCTATACTATTCTTAAAATCAATAAATTCAACCCACAAACTATACTAGGACCTATTGCTTCCCCAAATAGTTGCTTCTTGCTCTTGAGAAAAATTTTCCATTGGAACAAGGAGACCAAGGAATTGGAGGTAGGGAAACAACGCATTTCAAATTCTCACATCTATAGGAATGACACCTATCAAAGGATTTCAAATTTGATTAATAGCTATAATAAGTGTTTACAAGAGGTCCATAATCCCTCAAAACCTATAATAAAGTACAGGTTATGGAAAACATGACCTATAGCTGTTTATGGCTATGAGACATAGCTTGTAAAAATTGCAAGTATTTTGTACCCAATGCCCCATAAAACTTTACATGACCTTCTGCAATTGTTCTTTACAAAATGTTTACAGTTGTGTAATGCTCTAACTCAAAGGGACTACCACTAAAGGTCTTATTTTATTAGCCTAAGTAGCCTTTATGTCTTGATAGGTCACCTTTTGCACAAGCATTGTGCATTGCTCCTCACCTATCCTCAAGAGGCTTGTTAGGGATGGTTTATGAGCACCTTAGAGATTTTTTTCAAGCAAATTATCCTTCTAGTGGTTTTACTAAGTTGTTTCAGGTGGCTATAGTAATAACAAGAGGAGACATTCCTATGTTTGTTAGTTAGGTATTAGATGCTAGTCAACTTCTTGCAATGGAGAAAGACACAAGGGGCATTAGACCAATTGCTATTGGAGAGATATTTTTATGTTTGGTCAATCGTACCATTGTCCTTTAGCATCATTCTCACTTTTGATAGCACCTCAGTCCATATCAATTTGGAGTAACTACATTTGGAGGATGTGAGGCTATATCTCTAGGCATTCGGGCAATCCTAGATATCTATCCAAGTGGATCATCCTATAGGTGAGTGTTGAGAATGCTTTTAATAGCATCTCACAATCATCCATCTTTAGAGAGCTTTAGGAGGGTGGTGGACCCTTGGCAAGTCTTATTCCTTTTGTGCGGTCTTTTTATGGCTCTCATGCTTCCCTTTACTACCAACACAATTGTTCATAAGAAGGAGTCACCGTCTTGGAGTCAATTATTGGTACATGTCATGGAGATCCTTTAGGGGGATCCTTATTTACCATGGCTCACTTTAGAGCTCTTCTATCTACTAATTCAGCCATGTTAGGTTGTGTATTTCCCTCCTTGGGAAATGATACGTATATTGTGGGTCCTATAGATCAGATTAGGCATACATTTGACCACTTGACTACCAAGCTACACCAAATAGGCTTGAGAGTCAAGGTGTCAAAGTGTAGGGCATGGTACCCTTTAGATATTCTTCCCACCTTGAGCTTCTAGAGGGTTGTATCACATCTACACATGGACTATGTGTTCTTGGAGTGCCAACAGGATCTGAGCATTTTATCACATGCTTCTTAGATGTTGCCCTTGTAGAAGATGTTCTCCATGTGGATGACCTTCTATTATTAGGAGATCCACATGTGGCATTTGGTATACTCTCCTCTAGTATTGCTCATTGACCAACTTACTTCATTCATAGAGTTCCTCCCTCCTATCCTTCTTATCACATTGGAGAGCCTTTGATAGGAGGATTATGGGAGTCTTTGGTGATATTATTGAACAAGGGACATTTAAGTATATGACAAGAGATTTGGCATGTAGACATAAGGCTTTGCCAATCTTGTGTGGAGGGCTTGGCTTGCTATCTATGGAGGAAATGACACCTAGGTTTTTAGGTGGTTGTTATAAAAGACCAAGGCCAAAGAGAGAAACAAGAGAATGGAAGATCACATTGGGACACTTGATTGTGGGAAACTCCAAATGCCTAGCATGAGCTTTGGCTTTGGTATTTATAGCATGTGCTTTGGCTTTGGCATACACACTCTTGAAAAGTTTCTCAAGAAGCTTCTATGAGTCACTTTCTTGGAGTGCAAGCAAATTTAGAAAGAAGCTTCTCAAGAAAGCTTCTTTCTAGAAGCTACCTACTTGGCATGCAAGCTAAGCTAGTTAAGAGGGTACCACATACTTAAAAGGGTACCAAGTAGCTTTCTAGATACTTCTAGAATATTCTAGGCTAATTTGGCTCATTAGCTACTTTTTTAGCCTTGATTGACCTCATCACTAAACTCCATATTGTTACATATTCCCCCATCGCTAGTTGGTGATGTCCTCATTGCCGTTGAAGCTTCAAACTCCTTGATGGCCATTTGTGCATTTTGCAGATGAGAAAAAGGCTCCCAAGTGGCATTATGAAAGGAGATACCCTTTCCTAAGGACTTTGTACTCTATATATTGTCGACGGTCTTGTTGAATGTGGCAATGTGCAAGGATCCAATCAACTTCATACTCTTCATGATCATTGATAAGGATAAGAGGAGGAGGAGGTTTGACGTAAGAGGAAAAGAAGATGGATTAGGAACAAAAGGTTTTAACTTAGAAATATGAAAGATAGGGTAAATGCGTATATGACAAGGCAAGGCAAGTGATAAGCAACAAGAGAAATGATTTGGGTGTCATCAAAGGGTCTTATCCAATTAACAGCAAGTTTATGGACTTGGGTATCAAGTAGGAGGGGTAGATTACTAGACAAGAGCATGACCTTATCACCAACTTGAAAGGTGAGATCACGACAATGGTGGTTTGCATTTTTTTTGATGATTTTGAGTGAGATGAGATTTGGCTTATTGGAGGGATTGGAATATGGTGGTCAAGAAGGTGGAAGTATGAGAGACATGAGATGGAGGAGGAAGAGCAAGAAGAAATTCTGGAACAAGTGGATCTTGGCCAAAATTGAGGAAGAAAGGAGAGAATCTAATGCTTGCTCATTTGGAATTATTGTATGCAAATTCCATAGCTACAAGACATTAACATCCCAATTGGTATGGTGGACATTGAAAAAGGCACAAAACATATCCTCCAAGGTGCAATTTTCATGTTCAATTTTTCCATTAGTTTGAGGATGATAGGCCGTGGACAAAGCAAGCTTGGTGCCGAGTATTTGGAAGAATGTTTGCCAAAGAAATTGAGTGAATCAAGGATGATGGTTGGTGATAAGTACACAAGGCATCCCATGATGCTTGAAGATAATTTCAGAGTAGATCTACCCCAATGTTGGAGCATCAATGATATCAAAGGTTGGTGCCAAATGGATTTGCTTACTAAGCTCATCCACAAACATCACTATCATTGTGTGATCTTGCTTTGTCTTGGGTAAGGATGTAATGAGATCCAAGCTCACATGCTCTAATTGAGCAGATGGAATGGGGAGTGGTTGAAGGAGCCCACTTGGTTTTGGGTTGTTGGCCTTGTTACATTGAAAGCTCTCATACAATTGGATAAACTCTCAAACATCTTGTGTCATGTTGGGCCACCACCATTGGCATTGGAGGGTACCCAAGGTCTTGTCCACATCCATATGACCAATGATTGGTAAGTCATGGGCTTCTTGGAGGTGCATAAGTTAGAGATCACCCTTGGCTAGAGTGTGATCTCTAACTTACCATCCATCATCATCAATCTACTTCTAATTACTAGCTTGATAGGAATATGTAATTCCTTTGCTAATTGCATGGATATGCAATTCTATGAACTTCCATAATTAACCAAAATTCTAGAATCACAATCAGATATCATACCTTGCAAATGATGCAAAATTGCATAGGTCAAGCTTTTGATCCCATTGGAGCTAATCATGTTCCTAATAAGTGGCTCAAAATCTCCTATTGAGATTCTTTGTTTCCTTGATCATTCTACTCCACAAATTCCATCTGGGTGGCTTGTTGAGGTTACCCATTCTTGAGTGGACATTCAACAATGGGATGTCCAATTTGGCAACAATAGAAACAACTACCATTTTGTCACAATTTTTCTCTACTTATGATGCCAAGTGGTCTTTGTTGAATGATATCAATCTCCATTGATGCCGGCTCCTCCACCCGTGTGTAGTGTATTTGTAGGTTCTATGGAGGTCAAGGTCAAGACCTAGTTGTTGCAACCAAGGAATCAAAGTGTTTGGTCAACCGCATGGTTTCTCCAAGTGTTGTGGCTCTTGCATAGTTACCTCTAATTTGGTTCGTGACTTCAAGCCCCTCACAAATTGATCCAAGGCTTTACCTTCTAGTATATTTGGAATTTGCATGATGGTGTTCTAGATTGCATGATGTAACTTCTTATAGAGCCAATCTGCTTCAACTGTGCCAACCTATCTTGTGTAGCTTGTGTGACATCTATAGCTTGGAATCAACCAATTATTGCACTCTTGAATTTTGCCCAAGTCAAGATTGATGCAACAAATTTCCATTCAGCTTGCTCCACTTGTAATTGCCACCATAGCTTTGCTACTCCACCTAATTGGCTAGAAATTAAGAAAATATATTTCTATTCATCTTGAAGATTAGTAGCTTTAAAATAACATTTGCAATCAAACACAAAATTCTCCATTGCACCTGAAAGATTCTTGCTTTCAAATACCATAGGTTTTGGAAACTGGATTTGGTCTTCTCCTTCTAGAATTGGTGCTCTTTCTATGCACTCTTATCATAGATGGTCTTGTTTATCCAACAATCAAGTAATTTGTTCAATTTATTATTGCATAACAATGATAACCGTAAGCACTAATGTGACAACCCAGCAAATATCACTTTTGTGGTAATCAAGTAAGTAAAGTTTGTTCTTGCAGAGATACAATTCAGAATTGGTCAAATATGAAGTCAAACAGTACAATCATAGTTCTTCTTGATTGAGTCTTTAATCTCTCAAGTAGAAACTACACCCAGAAGAAAGTAAAAAGCTCACAATCTTGACAACTTGTCAGGAATTCAGACACCCATAATCACAACATAACAAATTCTATCCAAAAAAATCTTGACGTGATGATTTAGATTCTCTTGAAGACGGTACTTCATTGCAAAATGACTTCACTTCAAAATTGTGTTCCACCCCTCCACTGAAGGCACAACTTACTCGATCAATTTTGCTTCACATGAACACTACGCTGCACTCACAAATGCAAAATACTACCAACACTACAATTCCTCTCAGATCTATTAAGGCATTGCTCCAATCGCATTTCACTTAGGATCAAACACACAGAGTAAAGATCAAGGCTCTAACATCCAACATGCACTCTGATTTGCACTTCAAAATTCTCCACACACTCACAAGTACACACACAAAGTTGATACTCGGAATTAAGCTTAAACAACAAGCACTAAAATCAGCACTTTGCTTTATCTATCTTCAGAAATATGAATACTGAACAACATTTCACTACGAATGCTCCCTTGATATAGAATAACAATCTACAGTTATTTTCCTAATGTACCGCTTCTTAACAACTTTTCCTACCTACAAATCCAAAATGACAAACCACCCCTTCATATCTTCCTCTTCAGATCTCAAAATTGTTTCTATTCCGATCCAATGTCAATCACTTCATCGGCTTCCAAACCCGATGATCTTCATATCACTTCTCCTTCTTTGGGTATATCAAATTCTCACCATTTTTACTACTTCTTCACTAGGAACTACAATTGAGGTCATGGGTAACCGTTCTATCTCTGTATCTCCTGACGCACTCTTCTCTAATGTCTCAAATGACAAGTCTGAAGACACCTAAATTCCTACTAATGCAACATCAGACTTCTTCTCCTCCTTCACACTACTCCTAATTCTTTCTAACTTTGAATTCACTAGACTGACGTTGTCTCCTACCTCCAACATCTTTCTATTGACTCACTTCCTCAATCGGATTAGTAGAGTGTTCATATCAACATCCTTGGCTCTCCTCTTCCAAGTTTCTTGCACAAGCACCTTTAACTCGTGTAGTCTCGCTTCTTCCAATCTTCCTTCCACCTTAGTGCACAACAACATAGCTTTCAATTTTCCCACAACTTCTCCTACTGACTCAAATGTATACCCTCAAAATTGCTCTACCTTCAACTCCTCTCGATACATCCTCAACTCGTCTTTGTACTCAACAGCAAGCATCTTCTTCTCCTCCACATATTGAGAACTCTACAACTCAGCACTTCGTACCAACTCTCTCAACCTTTCTTCTTCTTGATGTCAGATTGCCAACTCTCTCTGCCATGCCTGATCCTTCTTAGCTGCACTCTTCCACAAGCTGTCTAACTCCTACTCCATCATTGATGCCATTGCTTTCACATGGATACTCTCAATGTGCACGTCCCTGACCTCTTCTTTCATCTTGGTCAACAACATCGTCTACTCCTTCAACTCTTCGGCTTGACGTTGCATTTCCCTCCCTCTTGACTCAAAATTCTCTTGCAACTTCTCAAAAGTCTTCTTCTTCAAGAATGTATCCACTCAAAGCTCTTCAACTTCATTGTCTCTTTGGGTTACTCGTTCATGCAATCCCTTCATTTCAGCCAATAGATACTTCACCACTTGCAACTTGTTCCTTTCCTTCATCCCAAACTGCGGAATTACCTTCTGTTGCTCTTTCAATAGCTCCAATAGTGGAGTTACGACCTGCGCCAAATACTATATTCCTCCAAAGGTCTCTTCGTCTTTGGCCACATCTTTGTACTTCACTTCTTCCACCGGCTCCTTCTTTTGAAGTCTTGATCTTCATACTTTCAGCAATACTTCTTCCGAGCTTCCTTCTTCCTTACCCGCTGAACTTGGGTCCGTAGGGTACTCCTTCTCTTCCACCACCAGTGCTACACATGGATTATCATTTCTCTCCATACTGTCAATGGTCATATGAAAATCTTTGTCTTCTTCTGCCGCTTGCTGAACTTTGTCTTCACCTTCCGTCTCGCTTCCTAATTCCCCACTTTGTAATGTAAGTTCCTCTTCTTCTGAGTCCTCTCCTCTAGACTCTGTCTCCCCTTCAATCTCTATCTCCGAAGGTTCTTCTTTAACCACTGCCTTACCTCACATTGTGAGTCTTTGGAGGTTCTCTAGACCCTGATTCCCCACTTTGTAATGTAAGTTCCTCTTCTTCTGAGTCCTCTCCTCTACACTTTGTCTCCCCTTCAATCTTTGTCTCCAAAGGTTCTTCTTTTACCACTGCCTTACCTCGCATCTTCCTTTGGGCTGGAGGTAATGCTGCTTCTTCAGGTTGAGTCCGCTTCTTCTTCTTTGGGCTTATGACTTCTTCCATCTCTTGTTATCCCATTTTAAAGAAATGATCATCATTGGCTCGCAGGTGTGCCATGTAGTGTTGTTCTTCTTCTTCGGCTTCTTGTCCTAAATTTGGATGAAAGTGTGACACCATGCAATGCCTTTCCTCCGCTGTCAGCAAATTTAATCTGAAATAGAAATGCGCTGCAAATGGTGCGAAATAGTATGGAGGCAAATTTGTTCTCCAATTGATGACCATCTGCCTTGTTCACTGGTGGAAACACTTTGCCCAATTCACCTTCACTCCTGCAAACATTTGGTGGAAGAAGACCAACTGCTACATGTTCACATATGTTGTTTTGTTTGGGTTTGAACATCGCCATTATTGCTCCAACAATCCTCTGCTTAATCGAGTCCCAATAGGACTCCACCTTGTAACCATTAGTTGTACATGGAGCAAAGAAGGAATTGCAAATTTCTGAAGTCTCTTCTATAGCCTCACACTTCCGATAGATGGTGATTCCCATTGGCTCTCCTACTTCTTTTCCCAACACTAACCTCCAATCTGACTCAGTCCATTGAGCCGGATTTCCTCTCTTCCCCTCAACTTCACGACCATCCTCACAATTACTAGCAGCTATCTTTGCCATGACTCTTGGGAAATTGAAATTCTAGTTCCACGCTAAAAAGGTAATACAAAGTCTATTCAAGACTTTGATCCTTGCTATGACATTTAACCTTCAAATTGCAAAGCTCCTCACTGCGAGGGTGTTCTTGACCTTCTTCACCATGATTTGCTCTCTTGTTCTTTGGCACTAGAATTCCTTCTCCTAGACACAACACTCTCATCCCTTCTGGATTTCACAAAATTTTATTCTCAATTGGCTTCTTGACACACATCACCGTAGGACAACTACTCAAAGGAACATGATATCTACTTAACATGTTCAATTTTCCCTTGCGCAATCACAATGTTATATTACTCCAAAGTGCAGTCATTCTTCAATCAATTTCAAAATCAACTCTCCCTTCTTTTGCATGTTGATGTCCTATCACTATCAAGACATGCCTGTTTTGCCTCTGACGCTTCTTGAAGTGTACTTTCTTGCCACGTAGAGAGGTTGTTAGATTCTCTTTGTATTTGCCTTTGCTGCCCAATCCAAAGATGATTGTCTTTGGACTTGTGTCTTTGTACTCCCTTCCGAGTACTTCCATTTTCCGACCCAAAGTCGACTTCTTCAGGTTTACTCCAAAGACCCTCCCGTCCATTCTTTTCTTTGTAATTCGGCTTTCTTACTCACTTCTTCCTCAAAACACTACAAAACAAAAAAAAACAAAAAATATGGGCACCACAACTGCCACCATGGCTACTACTCTATCACACTACTCCCAGTTGATCTAATTTCTTAACACATAGATGCAACACGTCCACCATTCTCTATAAGTTACAACTAGAAGTACCAAGGGTTCCTCGGACAAGGTGATCGTATGCAAAAAATTTTGCCCAAAGTATGAGGTGATGAAATGTGTGAAATTTGTATCCAAGTATGCTTGGGTAATACTTGGACACAAAAATCACCAATGGTCTGGCGGAAATGGATTTGGTGGTCCATAAATTCCATCCATCCCATTCTTGCTCTAAAATCAATGTAAAAGACCAAGACCAAGGAGAGAAATAGGAGAATGGAAGATCACATTGAGATACTTGAGTGTGGAAAACTCTAAATGCCTAGCATGAGCTTCAACTTTGGTATTTATAGGGAGCATACAAGGCTCTAGAGAATTTTCTCAAGAAGCTTTCTTGTGCCTCTTTCTTGGAGTGCAAGCCAAGTTAACCGGGAAGCTTCTCAAGAATTTTCCTTCTAGAAGTTGCCTACTTGGCATGTAAGCTAAGCTAGTTGGAAGCTTCTAGAAGCTACCTACTTGGGGTGCAAGCTAAGCTAGCCAAGAAGCTTCCTCCTAGAAGTTACCACTTGGCATGCACGTTACCTAATACTTGAGAGGATACCAATTAGTTTCCTAGATACTTCTAGAATATTCTAGGCTAATTTGGCCCATTCACTACTTTGTTAGCCTTGACTAACTTTGTCACTAAACTCCATATTGTTACAATTGGGCACTCTTGGCACCCCTACTTTCCTCCCATTTTGTGGTTGTTGATAGGTTAGTTTTAAAGACTTATGTGACAGAGGTGGAGGAGGGATCCTTTTCTCTCCAAATGTTATTGTGGTTGACAAGAGATAATCTATCTCCATGGGCATGAGAGTACTTTCCACCTTTTGCTTCATTATTGTCAGGTTGGACTAGAGGTTGATAGTCTTCCTTGATGGAACGATAGTGTGAGCATATGTTACATTCTCTCTTAGTTGACTTGTCCATTCCTTGAGCTACTAGAGCACATCTTTGCTCTTGCTCCGACAAGGGTGCAGGCTCTTGGATCCTCACTCAACCGTGCATTAGGGCATTCCGACTCGCACCAACTACTTTCTTTACAACAATGAGGTTCTGCTTAGGTTTGGTCCACCCATCTGCATCTTCATTACTCACTTGTGAGTGTGGTTCTACACTAGATGAACCAAAAGGACACCGTGCCATATGGACCATATGGCACGGTGTCCTTTTGGAGGATAGAGGATAGCTACCAATGATGCTGTTAAGGACATAGTGTTTGTTATGGCACGAGAGTGGGTACTTGGTTTGGAGGGAGCATTCGTATGCTTTGCACATGATACGTGTCAGTGCATACTTATACTTGGTCCGAGATGATCAAGTGATAGTAGCGGATGTTGTAGTTACGAAACCTAGGCAAGATACAATTTTGGAGGGAGTGATTACCCATCCTCTTGGATGGACGGTGAGTGAAGCAACAGGTTGCAAGGTCTCCAAGTATAGAGGCATGCAGTAAGGTCACCTCTTTGTTCCTCTAGTCTTGGTGTTATATGGAGCGATGGACACAATGTTCAACACATTTGTCAAGGAGTGCATGAGAGCTTATCATGTTAGGCGCTAGGGGGTACCACTCTCACTCTCATCCTTTGCAGCATATCTTAGACAGCGTGTGTCCATTGCTCTACAAAGGGTAATGGCTAGTGCAATCCATAAGAGAGCAATCACACTAGATGATGCTTCTTTGTATGCTCCAATTGTTTGTAGACCGTACGACTTGCATAGCTCATATATCTTAGGTGTAGTAGGGCAGATTTCTCATATCTACTCTATTGGGGCTTAGCCCCATTTTACCTTTTTATTCTCTCCCTTGTACGGCTTGATGTGGTCTTCCCATCCTTCATGTTTTCTACGTAGTTGCACTTTTTCTCTTTTTACTCAAAACCCCTAATCTACCACAATGTTGTTTTCATGGACAACAATAAGCCCTCTTGGAAAAGACCTTCTCAAAACAGCCTGTTCCTAAGAGTACTCCTAACACTAGTGGAGTCTCCACTTGTTTCCATAATTAGTATGGACTTTTAACATATGTACATAAGAATCCTAATGAGGGTGGTCTACTCAAATAAAGTATGGAGGAAAACTTTGAGTTTAGAGACTAAATAAAGTAAGAATTAGAGTTTTCAATTAAAATAAATATTCCGAATTTATACTAAGAAGATAAAAATATTTTCAAAATAATATTAAAATGGTGAAAATATCTCCAGACATTTTTTATTTTACAGTTTTAGAGGCTAAAATATTATTTTATAAGTTAGAGATTGTTTGTCATCATTAGCTTAAGCTTATATTGAAATTTAAGGTGAATAAATGTTGAACCTATTCTCCTATATTCACTAGTTTACATTACCCTAAAATTATATTTTGTCTGTATACTTGAAAAACAAATTGACACTAATAATTTTCACCTGAAACCACAGATATTCGTTAATTAATCCATTTATTCTTTGTGTGAATATTATTGAATGATCCACAGTATTAAAGAGAATCCGAAAAAATACTGTAGTGTAGTAATCCACCCTAATTATGGAGAAGAATAGGCTCGTCTACTAAGGGCCCCAGGGACTCCATCATCCGAAACTTAACCGGATTGCAGGGAAGGTTAGGCACAACTCGAGATGAGACCTGCACCCACGATCGTGCGAAACCAAAGTTTAGGACACGATCTACCGTCCCGCACTACACGCGACTTGGAAGCAAGACTAGCGGAAGTCCCCAGCTCTACCGATCCTGTGAAGTCTGGTTGTTCACTTTGATTAGCCAACCCTGGATCAAGCCTCAACCGTTCCCCTTTCTCCAGCTGTGGGCCAGGTAGGTCTACCAATGAGCAACTGCACATTCCAAGAGAACCAGCTCTCACTCCACTGGAGTCCAGCACATACTGTAGTTAAAGCCTTCGTAGCGTATTACCTGGTCGTCGACACTCATTCTATGGCAAGAGGTGAAATGCTCTTGGAGTTCGGTAGTAACGTACTACCACCAAACTTACCCTCACATTCATTCTAGATGATTTTTCTTCCACTATAGATTGCATTTGGTAGATTTATGTAAAGTTCAATGAATGCTGGTGTCTGTATGTAGTTCTAGAAAGTCTGCTGTAGGTTAAGATGAATGGGCAGTGATATAAGCCTGTACCACTTTCTGTTTCAAAATCAATAAGAGAAAGAAAGCGACATCGCGTGATAACAAGAAGGACGAAAAGACCCCATCAAGCAGTACACGGAAAAGACATAGGCGGGAAATTGGGGCCAAGCTCCAATAGTATCGGTAAGAGGAATCATCTAGGATATCTGAGTTCCAAAATCAATAAAAGCAGACACCACGTTATGCTTACAAAGAACATCTTCGTATCAAACCAGGCAAAGACAGCGAAGTCGGAGATGTCATTGACCCCCAAGTTATTGGCGTAGATGAACTGGTTTGTGGTATGTAGTTTCAGGAGGTATACATGGTCGGCAGATTCTGCTTTCCGACGTTGCTCACGTGTTCGTCGTCACAACATGTCACATCCAGTAAATTTCGACTCATGACGGAACATAGGCGACACATCGTAGGTGTACAGCAAACGATGAGGGAGAAAGACTGGGAACTCACACGGACGACAGTTACCGTAGATCTTGTGCGAAGAATCTTCAAGAGTTGGAAGCATTTTCAGGGCGGGCTATCCAACTCAGGCCGGAGCAGGCGCGCGTGCACAATTGCAGCATGGGAGGAGTAGTCGCGGGTTAAGGAACACTCAGGCTTAGAGCCATGAGTGTTCCTGGGCTTCTCATGAGAACTTGCTTTCTCATGTACTAACATCCCATGCAGCGGGAAGCATAGAATTGTGGACCACGAATAGCAGACAGTGTGGAGGATTGAAGATCTTGCATGGAAGTACGTGTATGAATTTCTTGAGACTGACATTTTGGCAAAAGTTGGAGCCGAAGTACGTGAGAAGTTTGTTCTCAAGTTATGTAAACATTTTGGTGTAGGCGAAACTTGTACCAGTTCCAAGAGTCTTCCACTTCTTGATCATACTGAATGCTTGAGACATAGCCCCTCGTTAAGAGAACCCCCTCAATAGAGTCTTATAAAGTTTAATATAGTAAACTTATCCGGAAAGTAGGTTAACGGCTTTCCTGAATAGATTTAATCGAGCATAATACAGTAAACCTACCCGGAAAGTAGGTTAACAAGAGGAGACTCCTACGTTTTTGAACCAAAACCTGCACGAAAGGCAAATCCAACAATCAAAACTTTCTTCCAAATTTCCAAAAGATAAATGAACAAGTTTAAGATCAATTGAAATCAATTGCTAAAAGATTAAATTCTTTTAATAAATTTAACCCAACCAATTTAACCAGTCAATATCAAGATTAGAATATACGTCTCTTTGTTCTTGTATGTGATTACGTTCATGTTCGTCTCTTTGTTTTTGTATGTGATTATGTTCATGTTCATTTGCTAACGTTCTCTCATTTTCCACTTTTGATTATAGAATTTTTAGCTTGGATTTTGGAGGTAAAGATTGAAGCTTGACTTCAAGTGTAATTGTTTTCGTCATGCAAATCATAAAAGCTCCACAAAGTTTTGTCAATCTCCAACTTGTTAATTTATGATTGTTATGCGGATAAAATTTACGTCCTGACATCTTGGAATGGTTCAATTTTGGAAATTGCATCTATAATTGGTCAAGATGATCCTAGTGAACGGCATTGCATAGAGTTTGCGATGTTCGATAGAGGCAAGAAGCAGAACCCGAAGCCATCTTGGATTGGTCCACTTTTGGAGATTGCATCTGTACCTGGTCAGGATGATCTTGGTGAAAGCCTGTTGTATCGAGTTCGCAATGTCTATAGAGACAAAAGAAAAACTTGAAGCAGATGACTCTCGGCAAGTGTGGGATAAGATCTACGGCAACTCTTACAAGGTTGCTTTTTGAGGTTTATATTTGATTTGAGAAAAGCTTATGAGAGCTGCTGGCGGAACTGAACATACTATAGTATTGCCGATTTCGATCAAAAACCTAATCTACACGACAAATAGATCGCCAAATAGACGTTCAGAATACAAATTGAATTGTTTTGCAACAAGAACATGCTACAGCTATGATAGACCTTTGTGTCGGGGGCGAGCATTGCAACTACTCAAGGATCTTCTGAACCTCTTTTGATTGCACTTTTACGACTCTTACTCCAAAGACAATAGCAATTCCAAGATTGGTTATCACTAGATTATAGGTTTTAGTTCTAAGAGCAATGAATAACAAAATCATAATACTCCATAAAATATTTGGTACTGTATGTACGATAGCATAGAAAGCATAGAAGTACAACGCTTTCATGGATGCAAAATGAACCAAGCACTCAGTTACTTTATTGAACGAGACAAAGGAATATGAGGTGGCCGTTGAAGAGGAATATAAAGAGAAGTTGAAGGATTTGCTTAAGTTTTGATAAGTAGAGATTGGACAAACATTTAAGTGGTGGAGAGCTATAAACAATCTTTTTGTTAAATCTTATAAAATGGTAAATTAAATATTTTTGGTTTTTGTTCCGCTGTAAAAGCAAAGAGTGTATGTATGTTTAAACTGCTTCACACACACACACACACACACACACACATATATATATATAGTGATATTGTTGATCATTTAAAAAGAAATCCTCCACAAAAACAGTTTGAATTGTCTATCGAAATGAGATCTATGTTCAAAGATATATGAAAATATATTTAGGATCGAGCAAGGCGACCACTTAGAACACATGAAGGATGGGAAGACCCCATCAAGCAGTACAAGAGAGAGACAAAAGAGGTAAAATGGAGCTAGTCCCAATAGTATCGATATCGATATTTAGGAAGGGTTTCACTAAGGAATTACATGAAAATTTTAGTCATGCACTAAGAATTATGGATAGTAGATAAGTACAAAGAGCTCTCATCTGACACTTCCTTCGAAAGGCTGAAATATGTGGTATTCACAATATTCAAAGCTCGAACAAACTCTCATCCGACACTTCCTTCGAAAGACTTAAATGCATGCATCCACAATATTTAAAGCTCGAACAAAAGGAATGTCTAACAGCATCTGTCCCATATTTTAAAAAAAAACACGCAAGATCAATAACGAAGAACCTCTCATATGTATATGTCAACCCAACATCCATCTAGAAGAACTGTTTGAACAATAAAATGGACCATTTATTTCATCCAAAAATTTAATGAAAATTGAAATAGAAAAATTGAACCATTCCACTGTCCTACTTCTTTAATGCAAAGCCAACAAGCCTTTACAAGTACCCTAAGACAAGAGGTACAATGTCAAGAGAATAAAACCCGAAGAGAAGTCAATAACTCAACTGGATGAAAATCCTCTATGAAGACACAAAAGGAGGTGTAGTGATGTGGTGAAGTAGGTTTGTCTACTTTTACACAAAAAGACCCCTAGAAATGGCGATCTTGTACAGATGATACTAAAGCCGAACTAGATGGATCTTTGAACGAAAATCAGCAAAAGAAAGAAGAAGAGCAACATATGCTACCACCTATCAAACTCTGATTATAACTTGAATTAAAACTTGTCTAGTTAACGTTAGTTAATTTTACGAGCAGTTCAAACTGTAAACTAATATTTGGCTACGAACTAATTCACTTTAAGTAAAAGCTTTTAACAAACCTCTTTGTGCATCCGTTTATCAGAAGCAGCACGAAAACTTCCCCGATCTTTACAGATAGGTATACCAACTTATTGACGAATGCATATTATACTTATTGGCAAGCCTCCTCGGCCTTCATCAAGCTTCATGCTACTCTAAGAAATGACTCGAAGAATCGTTTCCGTAGATTTGAAGAAATAAGTTGTGTATGCATCGAATGTTACTACACCGGAGGGTCACGTTGCCGAGTGAATAAACATCTAAATGTGTTCCATTGCTCGCGGGGGATTAACTGCACCTTTTTGGTAAGAAATAGGTGGTTTCGGTACCTCCGATCCTTACACAGCCTCCCGATGTTTTCAACAGATTCAGAGATTTGACTCGCATGTTGTCTGGTCAGATCCAGTCGTTGAAATAGCTCTTTGGTCGCAGGAAGACTTAAAGAATAACGGATTATGGTAGTAATCACACGCCACGAAAGTCGTAGCATCACACTCCACCAAATGAGCCAATCTCATGGATCCGCGATATATGAGTCAGCGTTGTAGATGCGGCACTCAATGCAGCTAATGCATAAAGAAGATTGTGTAGTACCGGACCCTTCCTTAAACATGATACACCAGAATAGATCAGGGTTGCCAGGTTCTTTGCTTGTAAGTAAATCATAGTATGTTCTATTCCATTATGTAGGAGCAAAGGCCTGCCTCATGCTGGCGCAATTATTACCCAATACGATGCAGTTAATTCCTTGCAGTGGCTCTTCTGAGTGACATGCTTTAGCGCGGTACCAGCTGGCATTCTCTCTTCTTAGTTTCGGATGAGCGAAGAAAGAGACGAGCCTCCCACTGTCACGGCTCGCAGGGAGCTTACCGTAATCGAGATAATATTCTGTGGCATTCAATCCTGAAGTATTCTCTCTTTCAACAAAAGGTGGGATCGGACGTGGCGTTCATGACATCGATGTACTGAACCATATAGAAAGGAGTTTCTAGTACAGTGTAGGGAACGAACGGAGTGCGGGCCCCGCAGAAACTGAATTGAACGGCAAGGTGCTGAGCCATGTCTGTGGATCCTTCGTGTTCCACATAGAGTTTGAGCACATGAAAGTCAAAGCACGGTTTGGCATGTAGTAAGCAGTGGTCACGCGGCGCGATTATGGTGACCGAGAAGGCCTTGGATTAGCGACAGAATGGACTGCAACCTTGCGCGTCAGAGTGAAGCCTTTGCACAAGTAGTCTTCGTACTCTCAGTCATTCTACCTCGGCGGCTCTTCGACTGCCGAGTTAGTCAAGAGTTCTGGAGAAGATTTCACTGGGTGCGGTGGGAGGAATCCTTACAACGCAAAATATGAGAAAATATGACAGGCTTCAATGTGAGTGGAGCCTAACGGGTTGCTTTGTTTCTTTCCGATCAGGTTTGTGTGTTGGTTATTCTGGCTTCTAGCCTGGTTCCCTTGCTGTCCGGTGTGAGGTCAGTGGAGACCGACTAAGAGCAGGAAGTAGGAACTTTTGGCTTGAACTCTTTGGGATTGAAGTAGTCGTGGAACTTGACGGGTTGCAGAACGTAGTGATCTCAGTGTTGGTTTTCGAAGTTATCTTTCAGCCCGATTAGCTTGGAAGGAGTACCGTGAAATGAAATTGAGTAGATGACTCCGGTTCTGTCATCTTTTGGGCTTGATTCCCATAGTAGCGCATGCAGTACAACAAAGTAACTCGAAGTTGTTACTTTGATTCACATAGTAACACATCCAGCACTCCGTTAATTTGGGCGTCTGACCAGGAGTTAGATCGAGCTGTGAGATGAGGATGTTTTCTCAATCGCACTAATTGTGCATCAGCTCGTCGAAACGTGAGCCTCCAGCTCCAGGACATTCGGTAATTCTCTTTAACTTACACACGAACGAGACAGAAAGAGAGAGCATTGATTGTTTGGACTTACTATAAGAGCGAAAGGTCACTGCCTGGAATTTGGAATTGTGGAATGCCCGAAGCTACACCTGAACCACCGCGACCAGCATGTGCATACGGAGTGCCAGTCAGGTGCATTGTCTAGGATTCTAGATCAAAATGTTGACTACGTCGCACGCTTATGTGAATGTGAATCGTCATTGTTTCATTCTACCGACCGACCGTTGATAGGAGACTGGAGCATATTGCTCTACATTCTGTTCAGAGATGTAGAACGATCTCGTTGAATTGGCGTATGCCGGGGTCGTGCGGACTGCCACAATCACGGCCTCTCTTGGTGGCAGACTACAGTAGATGCATAGTGCGCCAAATTTTAGTCGATGCACGGTGGTTCTCACGCATCAACAAGTCATTCTCATTGCGAGGACGGAGAGCGAGTGATAAGCGACGTAAAGTGCGATTGTCCTAGTTCAGGGGGGAATGGGGGGGCTTGTGAGCGGTGGGACGGCTATCTGTGAGCTACTATAAGAAAAGTAGTGTTGTTTTTATTCGTGTCGCGGGTCTCTCCTGAAGCAACTACACCAAAAAATTAGTCCTCGTTGTGACTCTTAACTCAGGAGTCTCGGTGCTCAACAACACCTATTGAGCTATGATTGTACAGCGCCATTAGTCAGTAGAGAATGTCCAGTAACAGTTCTTACCAAGAATACCGACTATTTTAACAACACATCGTTTGACAAACCGGTATCAGATCTGTGTTTGAGTAAAATCACGTTCTACTCGTTTTTGCTATGGTAGTTGCGTCGACCAGTCGTTACAAGTTTGTACAGAAGCGACCACAGCGTCAGCCAATCCTATTCCTGCCGCTTACTGACAAGCTAGGACCCCTAATTACTGGATGCTGGATGGTTTGAAAGTAGTGTTGTCTCAGCATACAGCCATGTTTTGGCGTCGTTTGTCATCATATTACTGTTCCTTACATGTACTATAAACTCATTTCATTATGGACTTTTACGGTCACCTCGATTTACCGCCTGTTTTAGATGCTTGATAACTCGATAGTTAAGTGCCGGTGTCGACATGGACTTGACCGTGATTTGAAGTATTCTGAGGTTAGCTGTCAAGTAACTTTAATGGTTTGGATTGGAGTTGATCAGTTCAGGCAATTTAATACATTGCCAGCTTCATTTTTAGTAGCATCTTTTAGCACTATGTCCTGATTATAAGTGCAATCAAGACGTCTCACACTTTGTTAACGGAGCTGTATCTGGAACTGCAGCGAGTCGTGTATCCGGGATGGGTAGAAATGGCCGAGTGG
Source organism: Lunularia cruciata (assembly GCA_948567375.1). Lineage (NCBI taxonomy): Eukaryota > Viridiplantae > Streptophyta > Marchantiopsida > Lunulariales > Lunulariaceae > Lunularia > Lunularia cruciata. Next base: position 31,569,354 of record OX419758.1, read on the forward strand.
ATCATGTCCCCATGTTACATGATGACATTGATCCATCAACTCCAGGCTCAGTTGAGCTCTCTAGAACGTCAAGCTCTCCGGAATTTAGCTTGAAGATCAGCTCGGATGAGAATGATATCGCTGATTTGTACGGACAAAGTGGTGCGAATGCTGCTACAAGAACACGAAATCCTTACGATAACAGAAAGCACGAACATTTGCTTAAGTCGGGCCCGCTGGGGAAATGTGATGATCCGTTCTGCACAACTTGTCCGTCCTACTTTGGCGCAGTTTCGCGATCTGACAATGTGAGACACTTCTTTCCTTGAGGATCTACTACTAGATTACATGACTAAATGGAATGCTTTCCAACCAGCTGAACGACGACAGACTAGTACTCAACATTTACCGGACACATGGAAGTTCATGATCAGGCTAAATGGAAGTACGTGTAGTAGCCATGAACTAGGCTTGTCTCAATGTATAAGGACGTTGCTTGGTCTCCAACTTGTCTTCGGTATCCATACTTGGGATGACACCGTTTCTTAGGAGGACAAATGTATTTATTTATCTTATAGCCAAACGCACATTGTTTCATCACCTTTTCAAATCCAACTTCACAACTCAAATGGTCTTTTTAAGTTAAGCCACGACGAGATTGATTTCCTTCCACTGAATGTGATCGTACCGAGATAGACTTTGAAGCTGTAGATATTTGAAATGCGACATGGGTTATTGTTTAGTGATGTAACTCGTCTTCTTACTTGAATCTCTGACCATCGGGCAACAGCTGCGAAGTGCTTTCATGGGAGGTGCAGGTCATTTACGGAGAAGAGCAGTTACGTTGGGTAAGACCTGGCTTCCTGGAATTCTGAATCCTCATACAAAGGTTGTTCAACGTTGGAACAAAGTATTCTGCATTTCGTCTCTGATCGCCATCTTCATCGATCCTATATTTTTCTTCTTGCTCTCCGTAAGAGAGGTATATTCATTCCTCCTTGAAGAATCAACCAGAATCACCAGTAGCGTTTACTACGATTCTGTCCAGTCAGTACGGTCAGCTCTCGTCTTTCTTCTGTTGTATGCAGAAAACCACTCTAAGTTCTTATTGTCAAGTTACGTTCTTGATTCTGCAAGTTTCCACTATGAACGTTTAATGTTGGTGACATGTACTTGTGCTTGGGCATATGTTGATTGGGCTGTAGGTATATTCCTTGCTAGGAGCTTAGCACAAGAGCACCAGTTGTAAAGTTAGCTTAAAACGGATCCCGTCCTGAAGTTATTGTTGTGTATATCCTGCCATAGACAAGAAAGTCGCTGACTCACATGTCGAAAAACTTATGACTACCGGTAGTAACCATCGTATAATTCACCTCAATCAACTTGAGTGTGTTCTTTTGTTGTAATGCAGGATAATGTATGTTTGGTCTTCAGCAATGCCGCCGCAGTGACAGTAACCGTTGTCAGAACTTTGACAGATACAATTCATTTATGCCACATCTTCCTACAGGTAGAGTCTTAGCTTTCCATCTTTTCTGTATGATGAAATATAGCGAGCTACATTTCACTTACTGAAGACAGAAGTGCCTCAGTAATGTTTTTGGATCATGTGAGATCAGTATCAGCTCAGATAATATATGAAAAGTGAACTTGAACATACTAAAGAGCTTGTAGAAACTCTCTCGATACGCGGCGCGGTTTGGGAGATCGTGCTTGTTCTGCGCTTCTACGCTCTTCATGCTTTAATCTCTGTCTGATGGGGAACACGTTATGAATTATCTCTCAGTTCCGATTGGCATACGTAGCACCTGCTTCGAAAGTACGGAATGCTGGCCAACTTGAAGACGATCCTAAAAAAGTGGCCATGAACTATTTACAAGGCTGGTTCATTATTGATCTGTTTACGGCCCTTCCTTTACCACAGGCAAGTCCTCTTTCCTGGTCTCTGTATGGTTTTTTTCCATCGATGATGGTTTGAAGTCTGTTGTACTTTGAGGCCATGTGGTGAGACTATGTTTTTGATTCACTTGAAGAGGCCATTTTCATTCGTACTATAGTCTAATATTTGTAAAGAACCTGGTGATGGTACTATAGTCTATGTTTGTAAAGAACCTGTTGATGGTACTATAGTCTAATATTTGTAAAGAACCTGGTGATGGATTCGTTAGTGCTGTTCTTGTCAAGTTTTTGTAAGATGGGTTCTCCAATGGGATAAGATATACTTATAAGTCGAATGTATCGAGCGAATGCAGCTGTTAATTTGGACGGTAGTGAAGAAATACACCGGTGGGAGAAGTGGCGCGAATTATGCTAAGAACGTTTTACGTGTAGTGATCCTGTTGCAAAATATACCAAGAGCTCTGAGATTTTTCCCTCTACTTAATGGGCGGTCACCCAGCGGCTTTGTGTTTGAGACCGCATGGGCGAATTTTGTCATCAATTTGCTCGTGTACCTTCTAGCTGGTCATGTGGTGGGATCATGCTGGTATTTGTTCGGACTACAGGTGAGACACGATTGGAATGTCTAGGAAATTATGGGATATCTTCTTGTGGTGCATTTGTATATTGTGAAGCAATCTGAGCGATGTGTATATTGACATGTTGCTAATGATGTGTGGGTTTTAATATCAAATAACGTAGGTTTCTCGTATGCTTTAGACATAGTCTTCTCGGGATCCTCATGGAGTAGTATGTTTTGTAAATTTTTGGAGCCCATTAACGTTTGAATCTCCTTTTGTGCGGAGTCGCGTGGGCCTAGTAGATTGCTACCATCAGTTGAGGACCCTTGTTGTATGTTCTCCGGTTGACTCCACCAGATATTTGGTAGAAGTTATTCAGAAGGTTCATCTCCTAGACTTTTTTTGTGGTCAGAAGTCGATGACATTGTATCAGTTCAAGCCTGTTCTTTCGAACTAATCATTTTTCCCATTGTGGAACAGCGAGTCAACCAATGCATGCAGGACGAGTGTAGAGTGGAAAGTAGTTGTCAAGATTACTTTCTGGATTGTGGAGATAATACAAATGAAAAGGACTTCTACCAACAGGATGAGAGTCGAACTTTCTGGCTAAAGAATACTGTCGTGAAGACAAATTGTCTTGGACAAAACCGGACATTTCCTTACGGAATTTATGAAGTGGGAGTGGATGTGGCCATGGAGAAGAAGGTCATTAAAAAATATATTTATTCCCTTTTCTGGGGTTTCCAGGTATGGCATATCTGGACCACCATAGCTTCAAATGTCTTTCATTCTCTATAGCACATTTTGTAGGCCCGGAGGGTCCGTTTTGGAACTCGACTTACACCTTCAGTCTTGTTGTTGCAGCAAATCAGTACTCTAGCAGGAAATTTAATCCCGAGTTTGTTTCCTTGGGAGGTGCTCTTCACGATGGGTATTGTGGGGTTGGGTCTTTTGCTCTTTGCATTGCTTATCGGCAACATGCAGAACTTCTTAATGGCCCTGGGTCGCAGGTACGTATTGTCGGTTTTCTATTTTCGTTTCCTTTTCGTTTTATTGAAGTGAAGATGTTCTTTTAGGTGAGCGCAGCGCAACAGACTCTGTAAATGTTGTCCCTGAGTTTCGTTTACTTGCTGTCCTAAGTGGTTTTAAGGCTGCTCAAGCGTTCCCTGAGTTGTGGATGAGTTCAAGAGAAGATCCTTGCAGTGAACGTCTCTTCGGTCTCTGCTAAGTTGTCCAAGTCACAGTCTCGTGTTAGAATATATATGCAAGAAAGCTCTACCTAGCAATGCCTGAGTAGTGATTTTGCCGTCCAAGGGAATCGTCAACTCCTACCATAGTTGCAGAGCTTACAACTTTTGAGGAACATATGGCTCGTGGACAAATTTATGGAGTTATAAGTGATGGTAATATTTTTAAAATTTATCCAGGAAGCTTGAGATGCAGCTGAAGAGGTACGACACAGAAGTGTGGATGAAACGGCGTCGGTTACCTGTTTTGCTGCGGAGGTAAGTGACTACCTGAAACTAGTCAGCCATGTTGTTAATCACGTTTACTTTGAAATCTTTTCATTTCTCATACACCTTACCAATCTGATTGCGGTCATGGGCTTAGTTTAATACGTCAGGTTCACAGATTCCGTCAGTGGGAATGCTGTTAGCTAACTGTAAGAGTTGTCTCTGGGAACTTTGAACTGAGCTGGGTTTGTAGCAAATTTCTTGGTAGATGCCATCGTTAGAACATCGAGTTTACTCTCGTACTTTCCGGTTTTCAGTTTCTTTGTTTGAAATATCGAACAATGCAGTAAGATTCGAACATTCACGTATTTTTAAGGACGATGGACACGGGAGAGTGAGCATATCATGCCAGTCCGAGTCTCTTCTTCTCCATGCATTTGGATAGAGTTAAACACAGAGATACTCAAACATCATACGCAAGCCTCTCAGCAATCAAGAATGACCCCTTCTAGACTTGGACTTATATTTCAGACGAGTGAGGCAGGCTGGACGGTTTAGATGGTCTGCAACGGGGGGTGTAGAAGAGAGGGAGTTGTTAGCCGACTTACCTGAGGATCTGCAGAAGGACGTTCAGCGGTATCTCTGCCTTGAATTAGTAAAGAAGGTAAGGGGCAATTTGTACATGAGATGTTGACCTCTCAAGTTTATAATCTTTGGACAGAATTGATTTGAACTTTTTCCCAAGTTGTTATGTGTCTAATTTAATCTGACCTAAGCAGGTGCGATTGTTCGAACTTTTGGAAGACCATGTACTGGATGCTATTTGTGAGCGGCTCTACCAAAAGCTTTACATTGATGACAGCGAAATTTTTCGGGCCAAGAAGCCTGTAGAACGGATGCTGTTTGTTGTTCGGGGGAAGTTAGAAAGTAGAGGAGAAGATGGAAGTGTTGTCACCCTAAAGGAGGGGGATTTCTGCGGCGAAGAGCTTCTGTCATGGTACATCGACATGGCGGGTGTCAGTAGTAAGTTCTCAATAGTTTTTCATTCCAAGGAGAGAGATCGCACTTCTTGTTTGAAGTTCCTTTCAACTACCCTGTCACGCAAAAGTAACGAGCCCGATGATAAGTGTTGTTAATGAAGCTCCAGAAGTATGCTTATAACTAGATACTATGCTATATAGTTAGGATTAGCTAGAGCACTGTACAAAAACATGCTTCTGATATGTGTAGCTCGTTTATGAAGGTAGACTGCTTATTGAGAATTGTCTCATGTTGATGTCTGTGAACAAAAGGTGGGAAGAAGTCCACGGGAATATCAAAGAGCATGGGAAGGCACCCACTATCAAGTAGAACAGTCCACTGTATTAGTAGTGTGGAGGCCTTCTCGCTGGAAGCCGATGCACTGGAGTACATCACAACCCATTACAAGCGTGCGTTCAAGTCTCCTCAAGTACAGGGGGCAATCAGGTCTGATTTTCTTTTGTTTCCGTGAACGCGGTAGCTTTTCATGCAGCAGCCTGTATCCCTTCATAGCTTCAGTCTGCATATACTATATGATTGTTGATTCAAACTGCTTGCCTGCAATTCTAAAGGTCAATAGTTGCCGTTTGACTTTCATCTAGCAATAAGTAGTCGGACAACCCTGATGCCATTCTAAATGCTTGAACCGCTCTCAGATATCGGCCTTTCATAGCCTGGTCTGAACAGCCAGAAGAGCAATAAACATTGGATGAGTCAGATAATCAAACTTGGCTCATGTTTTGCAGGTATCTGTCTTTGTACTGGAGATCATTAGCTGCAAGACGTATACAGAAAGCCTGGAGACAAAGGAGAGCAAGAGCTGGCTTCAGGACATCTGTTGCATCTACGAGTCAAAATCGTAAGATTACTCGTTTTGCCACAATGAACAGATCCGACAGGTCCTAGTAATGCTTCACTTGAGAAATGTTCCGAGTTGCTGACGAAGAATGGGGACGCAACATCCAAAGTTGGGGACGTGGTGCAGTTTTACGCTCGTGATAAAGCATTAATAGCGCAGCCTGTAGCAACAACCGAATCTCCTGTATTTTACCACGAGAAATCAACTTCTCCACTTATTTGTTCTACTCGGCAGTCGTACACTGATAGTTAGAGTACCAGAGTTCACCACTTCCACGGAGAAATTCATAGTTCAAGGCAAAATCTAGAATGCAAGTCCAGAATTCTAGTCACTGCAACTTGTACACATGTAATTATATGAGATGCTACTTGTAGTAGTCTTTCGATTATCACCAAAGACTACAACCTCCCACTCAGGCGCAGTACCATGTGTAAGATCGCAACGCATTACTTACAAGCCCCTGTACAATTAGTGACTTGTCACATAACATCATTGTACCTGAATAGAGACCTGATATGGACACAAGTGACCTTGCTGGGAGATGTTGTCTTTTTTACGAGTATCAAAGTCGAAATCGAAGGTGTTAGGGACCAGGGAAGCCGAATGAGGGTTAAACCCATATTTTCCCCTCGACGCAAGGTATTTATCCCCGGAATTGTACCCTGTCTATGTTGGAACACTTACCATGAAACTAAAGCAGCGCAACAGTGTCATGAGCCCGACCTTTAAGATGGTGGAAATTTTTTTTTATCTATCAGCTGTGATTTTACCTGTAACCATGTCTCAGTATCAAACAACGGGGTTGGTGTTCATATTGGTTGCTTGATCTTGCCTAAATAGTGAATTGGACAGTGAATTCCAGTTTCGCAGGCTGTTGTCACGTACATTTGATTTGTTATCTTGAAGTCTAGGTGCAAAAAGACTTATGTAGTGAAGCATTTCAGCTTGTTCTTCCAAGAATTGTTGAAGCTTTGGCTAGACTTGCAATTGGTACACAATACACTTTGGTCAGGGACCCCCCTGGGATCTGTGATCAAGTGATACGAGACCTGCACATGGATCGACGTTCATCGAGGGAAGATGTGACTACGGTTGGACTCCGAGCGACGGATTGCTGCTAAATGGGTAATATGACATCATCTAACTAATTTGAAGTTACCGACGGATCAATCTTGTCAGGAGGGAATTGTGGATTTCTTTTATATGTGTCAAAACAGGCTGATACACCCGAATAGTTTGCCAAAACACAAAACACATGATGTTTCTCACCTTGAGAGTCAACAATAACCATCCCGTATCTGAGAAAGCATTCAATAGCATTGAAACTAAATGATGCTAATCAGGTGAGTGTGCTCCATATGAAGTGAAGTTTTCGAATGGGAGACTCCACGGACTCTTTGTGGAATATTGGCTCCATACTGTTCGGTTGCTGTAATGCAAAAAGTCCTGCATGAGTGCTGGAGTTCGTACTTTATGAGGACAACCAGACAATGACCGGTTAATGCGATCACATGACACAACTGGGCCTGTCGGGCCAACGGCGGCGTGTTAGCTGGGAATTTGGGAGCACCTCCACATTTGAAGGAACGGAAATTTGGTGCAACCTGCACAAGGTCCAGCAGATGATAGCTGAAGCAGTTGGCGGAGAGAGGCAGCGGTCAACACACCGAAGCTGAAGTATGCCACAAAGGCTGCAGGCAGGAATCTGATTTTGGATGGGCCATAATTTCCTTTCAAATTATGTAAACGCACTATGTTAACAACTGGAGTTCGTATACATATCGTCGTAATTTGCATGAGAGGAGACAGGATAGTAGTACTCTACAGCCTGAATCAGCGGACCCCAGCCATGTTTCGTTGTCAGTTAGACTGAAACGAAAAGAAGAGTCTCCTGGTATGGGTGGTTCCGATTTTATGTCTCTGCACCTTGATTGTGCCATTCAGCAGGACAAGGTCTAAATGATGGAAGCCAGACATGGCGCAATTGAGAAGAGATACTAAAAATAGAGAAGGATCGACACCATAATCCGGGAGTGGAGAAGGTTCTTTCGGTCTCCGAGAAGCGGGGACGAGATTCATCTATTACGGCCGAGCTAATGCCGGATGCATCCAGAAGACTCCCGTTATCATTCTCGGAGATGGAGGCGGTTTGCTCTTTAAAACCAGGCCCCAAGGCAATGTCAATACCGAGGTATTAGTTTGGGCTTATCCCATTTCAATTGGTGTTGGTAGTCCATGCTTTTATCTTGTCCATTTCTGCATCGTCCAGCAGCAAATCTGAGTGCATGGAAATTGAACTTGCACAGGGTATATAGACAAGAGATTTCCGGAAGTTGGAACATGGGCAAGAAATCTTTGTATGATGGGATATGGATTAACATCTGCTTCAATAATTAACCTTACTCGAGGTCATTACGGTACAAAGCGTGCCTACATTTAAAAGTTGATTTGTTTTCAGCTAAGTACTAAGTTTCCAGGAATACAAGAGTTTTCCAAAGAGCAAGGAGAATTTTAATAGTCGAGACTTTGACTCATTCATGGATGTGATAAATCAAATCGAAAATTATTGTCCATATTATTTGAATGCAATTGATATACAGCATAAGGGTCCAGCAAGGGTAAAACTAGTATCCGTCTTATATACCCTAAGTAGCACAAAATACAGAACTAACTAACCCTTGTTATAAGAGAGGCTTCAACTACTATACAGAATACAACCAGTATTCACCAGATACACGTTATGTAGAAAGCAAAATAGCTTGTAATCAAGGTCGTTTCCATAAGGGAGATTATGCTAAATCCTTTCCTTTCCTCATGCAAAGCTGTTCAGTATCTCAAATCCACAAGTGAGTCTGAACAGAATGGACAGTACTCGAAGAGAGTCTATTTAAAATCAGGGTGAAGTTGGGTTATCGAACTTATCGTTCACAGGATTGGACCGCATTAGTTTGGTTATCACCGCCACCGGATCTATGTCGAACCAGTGTTGAACGGGTGCCTTTTCCTTTCTTCTTCAAGTTGTTTTCCATTCTCGTGCATCTGTTAATAAAAGGTCAAGTAAACAGAAATTTGAACTCCTCAAGTCTTGTCTTTCACTTTCGTTTAAGTTTACATACTATACTCGATCGAACTTTGGCTAATCTAAAGTGCATGGCAGATCATATTACACAAGACCAAAGTCTTCATATCGAATAAAAATACCAGGAAGAGAAAGGTCATGTTCACCATAGGAGTTATGTCATATAATGGCATTTAGATCCAACAGTCGATGGTAGAATGGTAATGACACTGTTTTCTCGAGTTGCCCCCCTATGGTATGGTTATTGGTATGTAATAATACCTCTTATCTTTGCGGTTCTCGGGTAAAGGATTTAGTCATGAATGATCCGCCTGTGCTCTGTATATGTGAGAGTAAGTGGATTTCAGTAGAGGTTCACTAGGGGGTTTCAAATTTAGGCTTTTGGAGCACCCGTATGAATCCATAAACTAATTTATGGGTAGATTGTAAAAATTGTATTGGTAGCGTGCTGCCGTACAGAAAGGTTTTAACGGGGAAATGTATATTGTCGGAAATTTCTTTATCTTTATGGGCATTTGAAAACATGACTCGTAGCTTTTTACAGGTTCCGGATGATCCGGTAAAGTCCAGTGATATCAACTTAAAATTTATTTGACTCAATTTAACTGTAAAATTTTGAAACCCAATTTTGAAACCAATTTTGATGAAGCCATTTATTTTTAAACCAACCTCTGCGTGCGGGTATCTACAAAATATTATATGGATTTCACACCAGTAATTTTGCAAATCTAGAATTTGAAACCCCCTACTGTGTTCAAGCACTTCACTTGCGAGCAACAAACAAGCTTAGCTTGTATTGAGCTACACTAAAAAGTAAATAAATTGAGTTCGAACTTTTCAGTTAATTGTATAGAATTTGATAGTATTTACATGCAATTACAATTTAAATTCTCCTAGCAATTCACATGCATCATATTTAGGTTCATATTTCTATGTTTCTGTATAGGTTCCTTCATGAAGTATACCGGATACACTGTTGAGTTAGAACATAAGAGGAAAGGGATACCGGCTATTTACGGTAGAACAAGTTACCTAGTTAGAGAAGAAGACAAGACCACGTGCGGTGATGAAACTTATACCCGAAGCACTAGGTCCCACCATGTATGAAGGGGACATACAGGGTGGTGCGGTTTTGCCCTTATCGTAAACTCAAAGGAAAGTTGAGTTCTTAGTACTTGAAATGGAGAAAAAGTAGTCTTTCTCAAGAAGCAATTGTTACCGTCATATCAATAAGTCGCGGTAAAAGATCGACGCCACATCGCACATGTTGGTTCCTAGCTTCCAAAATGTTTGGAAGCTACAGCGGAAATTTGTCGTTTCGGTAGCAGATGCAGAATGCATACCAGGACAAGATACTCCGCTCCTTCTGTGTAAGAAGAAGTACTTCACTTCTTTGCAAACTTGCAAGTCGTAGACCATACGACTTGCATAGGTCTGCAAACTAAGATTTAACTTCTGATTGAGAACTTGCAGTGCCAGCATTGCACGTCAAGCCTGTCCGGACGCCTGTCACCGCGTCACCAAAGATCGTCCTCGCCAGTTCTTATCGCTGAATTGGCCGGTAAGGTACATTCCAAAGCGGTGCCAAGAACCAGAAACGTGTCTATTTCGAGACAAGTCACTGGGTTTGTCGGGCCTTGACATTGAATCTGTCTGCCGGGGAAAACCCCAATCGCGCCGATAGAGCTAAATTTAGCGGTGCTCCTACTGTGACAGAAAACGGGTGCCTCTAAAGTCGTCGACAGTCTGAAAGTCTAAAACCCTAGTACAGGTTTCAATTTCAGTGTGCCAAGTGGCTGACTTCGAGTTCAACAAGGCCCACAACTGGCTCCCGAGCACTTGTACCTCTAATTAAGCGAGACTCTGGGCCTTCCTGCCTCGTTTCAGCCCAACCTTCTCCGGTGCTTATGGCAGGACATTTCTCGGCCTTTGTACCAAAAGCAGAGTAAGTAAAATCCGGAATCCCGTTGTTAGTGGCGGTGAGATTCAGTAGAATCCTTTCCTGAGTACTGTAATAGGGCAGGACTTAGACCTGTCGACTGGAAGGCTTCACTGATTTCTGATTGGGCAAGGATGCCATATCACCCTTGCCAAGGAGGATCGGGGATAGCCCGGTCCGTGGAGGTCCGGGCAACAAACTCCCGTGCGGTGATTACCCTAGAACGGGCGCTATTGAGACGCCAACAGGTCACTCGTATAAGAACATGCATTGTTATTAGAATTTCTTGGTTCGGTTCGAAGCCGTGATTTCACCGGTAATGGGTGTTTGTTAGACTAAACATCCGGTTAGGGGAGAAACGATGCCCATTTTCGATTAGTTTATTGTTAACGGAGAAAGAAATATCCACACTGTAACAAAGTTATCTGAACTTGAGTTCTCTTGATATGCAGACCATTTATAAGGACGATAGATATAATATAACTAAAAATAAATATTATATGCACTCTTTTCAATCTTTTGCATATGAAGGGTAACCGATAACTTATGAATGGTTTTCATTTTATACATTTTATATGCACAAGAAGGCGAGGCGCGTGGGATAACAAGTAGGATAGGAAAACCTCATCAAGCCGTACAAAGAGAAGACATAGGGGTAAAATGGGGCTAAGCCCCAATACTATTTTATATGAGAAGGTGGTCATGATTATTGCTTCTCGTAAGATGGATAATGCTGATTATTATTTCGGCTTTTGGTTCAGTGCGTTTGTTTTCTGATGAAGTCAGTTAATGATGTTATACGCGCTTACTTCAATATAAGGTTTTCACTTTTAGATCTTTACCCATCAGGTTGGTTGGTTGGTTGGTTGGTTGGTTCGAAGGGGCTCGTATTCAACTCCCTGAGAGTGAGTAAAACCATGGGGTTTGTGGATTCTGTACATTTTTGAGCAAAAGAAAATATACATATACATTCATATAAACTGACTAAATCAGAATTTATTTTATCACCCAGTGAACATTTCAATGCTTGAGAGACAAGCAAGTAAGCTAAGGGTCACAATACGAGGAAACTATTCTTTAATGATTTTCACATCAAAGTCGATATTGAGGAGGACCATTTATACAGATGCCAGCGTACCTCGTATTGCATATAATTTGGTTGTCTCATGCCTTCTTGAAATCACCAGAAATAAGATACTAAACGCATATTCTTTGTGTATACCATCTATTGATCAGAATATGGCTGAATCTTCAAGGGCACCCCCTTAAACATATCGTGGTAAATCAGCAGATGGCCACATCTCTGCGAGAGCTAAATAGAAGATCCGCGTACTCATGAAGGAAATACTCAGAAACACTGATAAGTTCTGTTTTATTTATCCTTCTCTTTATCAAGAAAACAAATGAGTAGATAATTATGAAAAACTAGTTCGAAAGAAACTCGAATAACGACAATCTGATAGTACATGCTCAAATTCTTGTGTTAAGAAATTACATCCTAGAACGTGGCAGATAGATAATCACTTGATATCTAGCTAGAAGAGTTTTTGCTCATCACATTGCTCGTAATTAAACTCTTTACCTGTACATCTTCTACGACCGTCCTGCCTATAGGTTGCCAGTGTTTATTTATGAAGTTCGTTAGCATGTAGACAAAGGAGTCTAGTAGAAAATCAACTTCCAAGTTCCAACAACATCGATACAAACATGCAGATTAATCAATGTCTGTCTGACGAAGAATTCAACCATCTTAGCCTATGAAGGAAAGAATAAGTGCGCAAGAATGATACCTCAAGGAGTGACATAAGCAACTACGATCCATACTAAGTTACCACAGTAGGACAGGAGGTTAGGGATGTACCCTTGTGGACAACGGGTGGCGTTCACAGCTGTTCTACGAACCTGGTTTCGAGGACCCAAGGCTCGAGAGTGCATGCCAGAGTGGCAGTATGAACCCGCCTACACCGCGAAACTACTTACAGCATGCCACATGGCACCCTGCCACCGCCTGTTGGCGGGTATAGCGTTCCCGCTCTCCAACAACACCAGCTTCGTATTGCCTACGTGGCAGGTCTTCGCGACCGGCTGCCAGGTCGTCCGTATTCAAGAGTATGGGCCGCGTCGTCGGCATTTGGTTGTGCTCTCTTTCTCTCTTTTCTTCTCATTCTGCTGCTGTTGCCATTCCTGTTTTGCGAGTTGTTTTCCTTCTCGGTTTGCTCGTCCTCGATAAACTTACAGAGAGCGATAAGGATAATTCTGATGATGAGAAACCGATTCGGGTGTTTGAGCGTCGATAATCATGTAAACATCGAGAAGCGTTCTCTTCTTCCGATCCTTCGGCCGAGGCATCAAATTTGGAGACATGCGCGGGGTGTAGATTGTTCGGCGGTCGATTTTTACTTGCATGTGGGAAAGGCTTTTCGTGGAGAAGAGATTGAGGAGTTTGCGCAGAGGGAAGACGGGGTTGTAGTGGTAGCGTTTCCATGCATGGGGCTGAATGGATCGTGCGAAAGAGTGCATAGTAGCCTTCGGCGGATTATAGTTCTGGTAGTTCTTGGTTGATAGTTTGGTCGGAGTGGTGGTCGTAGCAGTAGAGCAGGTTTATTTCCTACGGTTGAGTTTTTCGGGACAGCAGGGTATGAATTTTGAAAGAAGTATGTTAGAATACGGAGATGGAGTTAGGTGATTAGAAGGCGTAATTTTGTTGGCGCGGCCGCCAACTGGTGCCAGCGGTATTGCCGAGAAGCCTTGTGAGAGTTCGTCTCCGCGAGACGAACAGATTATTCTTGCAAGTTGTAGGAGGAAGTTAAAAGAATCGGTAGTGGAAACGAGCTGAAGAATTTCGAAGGAAAATCCATATGCCAATGCGGTGCAGCGTTGGGAAGTGCATTTGGTAGCGAGGAGACGGACGGAAGTTTTGGATATAGCAGAGTGGCTTCCTCACGGTAGAGGTGGCCATGGCGGAGTTCCAAGTGTGTTCCACCGGCTTGGACGCGCCATGCGCTTCACGATTGTTATCGAAACCCGTGTTGACATTGTCTCATAGTTCTCACCATAGGACGTCCCCTCAGACTCTTTTAATGGGGAAGGGGCCTAACGGGGATGTTGAAGAAAGTCGAGGTGCATATGCTCTGGAAAACAGAGGCGGAATAGAATCCCCTCGTCCGCCGCCTCTGAAACGATCCAGACCGGACGAGGATGAATCGTTGAATTCTCACATGAAAATGTCGCCGCCAAACGGGAATGGTGTAAAATATACTCACGACATCCATCACACAGGGGTTCAATCAATCAGTAACAATTCTAGCACTATCTCTCAGTCTCAGCAGCAGCAGCATCGGCTGATGCCCCAGACGAATGGTCATGGAACTTGGTCTCCCGCTTTGGAGCAACAGCAGTTCGGAGGCGATGCACACCAGTTGTCCGCGCCTTCTCATCATGGAGGAATATTATATCCGCCAATTCCTAGCTCGGCTTCTTACCTAGGGATGAATGTGAATATGGCGGAGGTGCTGGCTGAACTGGATCGAGAGAAAAGGAAGAACATTGAATTGCAGGGTCGCCTCAGCACTCTCGAAGCCAAGCTCTGCAATGATGAGAAACATGTAGTATATTTCTTCTTTTCTCCATGCTTTTTTCCCTTGTCGTAGTTTCATACGCCTGGTCTTCCGAGGGTTGTCCAACTCATGTCTCTCTCAGCAGGTGAGTTAGGTTAGATGTACAGACGGATTTCTGCAGTGAAACTTATTGCTTACTAGGGTCTTCCCTGCTTCTTCAACCAACTTCAGTCGCCCTGTAATGTGTTTCACACTATCTGTTCATCGAAAGGGGAGACGACCTTAAATGTGATGTTACGTATTGTTGCCCAGTCTGGAGCCCTGTCTATTTGTATCCTCCTGTGACTCAGGTGTCAGTCCTCCACGCATTAAACTGTGGTTTCGATTCCATTAAATAGGGCTGCTCACTGCAAAATGGGAGCAAGAGGAGCAAGAAGCAGCGGAAGACTGACAAAATTCAAGGGGACGGTGACGAAGACGAGGGGAGAAAGGGGATGCAAAGATCACTGAGCCCTTTACCAGCAGTAAAACAAGAGGAAGGATTGCTCCCACACCCACCTGCTCTGACTGAGAGCATGCAGCCGTCGGATAGACAGGACAATGTTGTAAATTGGATGAGCAGGGAAGACGTGACACCAGCTGACTTGGAAAAGCTCAATAGCATGGCCTCAGAGAAAGACGATTCTGGTGACTCGGATGATGACGACGACGACGATGATGATGATGACGAAGAGGAAGACGAAGAAGAAGAAGATTTGGAAGCTAAGGAGGACAGAAAGGAATCTAGAAAGAGGAAAGCTGAAGGAGATGAGGCATGGAAAGGTGTCAGGTCAGAAAAAGTTGGAAGAGAAGTCGGAGGGTTGGATATTAAAGTAGAAGGAGGCGGAGGTTTCCCAAAGGTACCGTGCAATGGAAGAGAGCACGACGACGATGAATCCGACGATGGTGGGAAAAAAAAAAGGAGGAGGAAAAAACGGAAAGACGGTAAGAAGGGCAGGCGTCATGAAAAAGCCTCTTATGGCAAACGGGGTTTTGGTCATGAGCTACCTCCTTATCGAGGTCATGGTACTCTGTCATCCTACAAGAAGGCACTCAAGACAGCATTCTGTCCGAAGGAGGTGAAGAGAATTATGGAGTCAGGGGTGCTTGCCCTGAAAAATGCGCAGTCACACACTATGCGGAAAATAATCGTCTTTGCCTCACTTGGTATCAGACACGGCTGTGAAGACTTATACGACCTTGATTTTAGCCATTTTTCCATTGTACAGCGCGGAGAGCCTTTCAAATCTCAAAAGGAACCAGGGGTACGCTACCTATTTTCTCCCCCTACCGTCACATTAGATTTCGCCAAGTGCTGCAGCAGGTGCTGTTAGGAAGTCAAGGGTAATGGCTTGTAGCTAATTACATCTAATGAGAATGGTCACGATCGGGTGGGGGAGAGTGATGTAAATCTCGATAGGTCTGTATATTCACGTGGAGCCGTTTTACTTGAGACTGCAGAGATGGAGCTGAAACTAGGGTTAATGTGATCTGGGTATGCAAAGTGTAGTTTTACTTGGATTTGGGGCCTTTTTTGTGACTAGCTCGGCTGTATACTAGTCTGCTATTTGGGGAAGTCGTTGTTCATGTTGGGAAGAACCTCTGTTTATTCGGAAACTCATATTCATGCTAAATAGTTTGGTTACAAGTTATGGTGGGGTATAAGCTGCATCATTACTTGACAAGCTCGTTCACAACTTGACAATCTTTTCATTTTTTTCTCGAAGCAGCTATGTCTGATTCCACAAATCTGCATGGTTTGATTGGATTTACATAGTATTGTGTACAAGCTGGTAGTGATTTTGTGGCTCATCTCAGTCAGGATCTCAATTTATCCGTAGTAAGACGTGGGTCTGTGACGCAGGAGCATGTCCTTTACGATCATCCTGGAGTACGGACCAAAATGTTTTATCCTAATCGGCAAAACCCGATCTTGTGTCCCGTGAAAATATTGGATGAAGAGAAGGCTATGAGACCTGCAGGGCCTAGCTGCCCCACGTGCCTCTTCTTGTGTATCAAGTACGGTGGGAGAACACGTAACCTTCCTCAAAATGAGTACGTTACCCGAACCTTGAAGCCACCTTCGTTTTGTCAGCTCACAACTCACTTGCTTTTGTCTGATCAAGAACCTCAACGATTATTAGGTTATACAATGCATTTGGCCCAGCACCGGATCCGCCATCCACTAGACACTGGCAGAGCCTTGCATAGTTACGGTATGGATGAATGTAGACAGTCGCAGAGATTTTCACTTTGAAATATTTGTCATAACCTTTGTGATGATGATATTGCATTTGTGTTCTGCAGATATGTCAGGCAGCGGATGGGCCGGAACAAGCTGAAGTCTTTTGGGCCCTTGATGTGTCAGATGGCACTATTGGTTCACGTTCGAACAGGTAGTTTCTTCTTCAAGGCGTTAGGTATCACACTGCTCTTCATGGCCGGCTTCCCCGACGACCTAGTACGGAAGGAGACCAAGTATCGCAATCTCGACTTGCTGCAGAAGTATTATCGGTAAGCCGTTTTGATCTTTGGATATCTGCATGCCATTTTTTCTCTCCAGATACTTTTCCTTACGCTAGTAGTTGCATTGCTTCTGACATGTAGAGGGATCAAACTGATGCCTTGTAGAACAGTAAGGAGCAGAAATCTGGATGCTTGTCTTTTTCTCTAGTCAAGATCTTGTTTCCTCTCAACGGAGGAGTCTTACTGGGGTGGGGTGGCTGGAAGGTCAGAAGCTTAGTGCAGAGTTTCAGACTTTGGTTTCAATCAGATATACCTAGATAGTCATGCATGAAGTTAGTTACGCAGGTTTTCAAGATAAGAGTGGCCTAGCTAATTCATTAATGATTTTGGATTGATTAAGAATGTTAGAGGTGTGTGATTATCACTGCGCAGGTCTGATGACGATGCGAAACAAGAACTATTATTCCACCCATATACACATTTTTTCCCGCAGGTATGCTCTTCCTATATTCGACTGTTAAAACTCTTCCATGCCTGCTCCATACGCCATCGTTCAGTTAGAAACTGGTAACCTGAGCAGGTTAGAGGTCTTTGACTGCCGAGTGACGATCTCCTTTTACCATCGATCTGCATCTAATGCAGAGCTGTAGTGATTCAGCATGTTAAGAAATCAAATTATACCATGCTAATTTCCAACGAAAACACAGCAAGTACTACAGTGAAGGAATTTTTCTAAAGTTCAGTCCGTCTTTCTTCTCAAGTCTTGCGTTACTTTGCCACCAATTTTCCTGGTTTGGTGTTCATGTTATAGCATGCACTGGAACTTGAACCTTAAATATTGCTGCTGTGCTGAGCATGACCTGATCAAGTTGTGGTCGCTTTTGCAGGCTACGATGGTTGCGTCGTCAGTTACACACAAGACTTCCATTGTTGGCAGCAAAGTTGTTGGGAAGAAAGGACCTCCACCGCTCCTGAGCAAGCCCCCATCCACTCACACCGTGCCTCGGTATATGCCACCAATGTCAGTCAGAGCTCCAACGAACACTCCCTTCAGGGGTCCACCTGTGGCATTTTCTCCCAGTTTAACTCCTGTTCCTACAGTACCTCTCACTTCCGGCGCTCCGGTTAATCCATCTCCTCAGGGTTCACATCCACCACCCCCCTTTGGAATGTATCCTGGTTACCCTCCAGTCCAACGTGGACCGGGTGGGTATGCACCTGTACCTGTCTGGCCCCCTGTAAACACATTTGCTCCCCATCCCCCTCCAGGACCTTACCCCGCTCATCTTTCATACCCATACAATCCGTATACACATTCTTCTCAATATGGGTCCCAGCCATATTATGGGCCCCCATACGTATATCCACCCTTCGGCCACCCACTGGCTACGGCGAAAGAGGTGAAGAAAGAGGCTGATGGTACGGAGTCTGATAGCGACTCAGATAGCAGTTCTAGTGGAGCAGGTCAAAAGAGCGAAGAGAAGGGAAACAGTTCGGACAGCAAAGACGCACAGCAGTAGAGGTTGTCCAGGGCTGAAAAGAAATTGCCTTGGACCTACCGTAGAAAGTAGGTTGTAATTGTAACGAAGTCGGGGTTGCTCAAGCGAAGCAACCCTTTTTCCCTTGTCAACACGGTAAGTTCGTGCACGTCGTGCTGAGGATAGTCAATCGTCAATAGAATAGCATACACAACAGAGAAGCCAGATTTTGTCAGCTGTGGATGCAGTTTACTGGGAACCAGGTTGTGGTGCTATTTGTCAGTAACCTTCTCTGCCACTAATTAAGCATATGGGGCTCATTGAACAGTACCAACGCCTGTCCTTGGAGGCTCGGTCCAACTCTTTCAATTAAGAAGGAAAGCTCGGACGCAAGTCCGGGTCTTGGTTATGAATGGTGTAATCCATCTCTCTTCCGTGGGGATGTCATGCTTGCCTGAATATATTAAACTCTTCAAATTGGCGACTTCTGCACCATCACCACATCTCCTTGTACGGCTGCGTCTTGCATGAAACTGCAGAATTCTGTTAGTCCTCTTCTCCAATATACTTAAAATGGATATTCTTCCACAGTACCCAGTTGATATATGAACTTCACTTTAGCGTTATAGAAAGTAGCTACCACTTACAGATAGAAACTCACTCTGGGGTGGAAGTGTTCTACGAAAAATAGCAAGTGTGACTGACATTTTCTAACGCATGAAAACCCACATTCTTGGTCACTAAATCCTCTATTCATCTGAATACATCTGCTACATGTGGGGATAAGTCTTTGCGATTAGATTCGTGACAAGTGAACCAATTCTTCCCTTATTCTGACCTTGAGGCAAAACTTCTTTTCCATAGCGATCAGGTTTGAGACAAAAGAACCAACTCTTCCTTCATTCTAACTAACTGCATATAGCACAGTTCAGATTAGGTTCATACCAGTGTCATCTGTTATTATAAGAATGTCTCTTCCATGATATTATACATCTCTCTGTGGGTGTCCGGCAGTCTCCTAGTATATCACTTCTATGGATGTCGTGTGCAATTTTTAGTACGATCCACTCTCTACAATTGCAATAATTGCATTCTTCATAACCGCAATGGACTGGGGCACTATTAGACATAGACATCTTCATATCAGTGCAAATTGTCTATAAGTGCAATTATGCTACATTTACGTTTAAAAATTAAAATTTTATATTTTGTGTTTGTCTAAAATCTAAAATCTAAAATATTAAAATTTGATACTGAAAGGTCCTGAATCTCCTCAGTGCAATCTTAACTAAAAGTTGCAACTTATGGATAACTCCACTGTTCAGGAACTTACGCAATCTCCATAAGTGCAATGTCGGATCGGAAAGGAGGCATTGCAATTCTCGAGAGTGGACTTACCACGTGAAAAAATCCATTTTCTTTCTTAAACCGATTTATGTGATCTGAAAATATTGGAAGAGCTTTGAGCTACACGTTTGAATAACATATAAATTGAATTCTAGATCACACCCAGTGATGCTTTGCTTGCTCCCCAACAACGATGACATCGACCAGCGCTCATGAGTCTTGTACCGACACCACTCGGTGTATCCATCTGTCTAGTTCAAAACATGCTTTAAGTAGCAGAAGATAATATGGATCATGTTTCACGAATACGGGACAAGCAGCCACCGTGGACTGCTTGCTACAATCGCGAGAGCAAGTAGTTGTCAATGAAAAGATTACGGTCTTGATTGCAGGAGTAAAAACTGTTCGTCGCATCATTATGGACGCTCACTACCTTCAACTTTGATAAGAAGAGGACAGAATGTTCATTTAGAGAAACAGGTGTATTCTCTTTTTTTATGCATATGATATCCCTTTGTTGTGGTAGATGCCCTTATCTTAACCCTCTAGAAGAAAGATATCATTGTTGGCGAACACACAATAGTGACCTTCATAACATTCATCATAGTAACCAACATCATTTTAGTGAACTTTGTTTCTACCAGTGAGCTAATAACTGAATTCACCGTCATTCTGATACGAGAAAATTAGTATAATTTACTTTTTTTCTAAAATCAGATTTATATATATTGATATTTTAATAAATAAATATTAGATAAAAAGGTGACTTGGATGACAAATTAGACTAAAATAAATATTAAAACAAATAAAAGAATGATAAATTGAACTCTTACAAAACTAACCGGAGTATATTTTAGGAAAAAAATACCAACTGACACCAATGAATACAATATATTTTGAAAAATCAATGGAGTCCAACCCCAATGAGTGCAAACGCTAACAACCGCCTACCTATCTAGAGGGAAAAAGGAAAGAAAGGTCGAGTGCCCTCGGTTACGGTCAGACGTTTTTCATCATCTTCTTGAGACGATGTCTGTTCGATCTATTTGAATAAATTTTAAATCAAATTATTTATGATATTTTTATTATTATTTATGATTAATATAATATAATATATTTATAATTATAAAATTTATAAAGTAGAAAATTTTAACGAAATTGGTATTCTATACATTCAAGTCCAGAGCCTTTACTACCTTACAAGAGATAAAGCTGTTGACGCCGGAGGGACCTTTGGCCCCGGCGCGACATCCGAGATTTCAGTTTCCGCTGCCCCGCCGGGTACTCATGTCCCGAGTCCTTTATCTGAACGAGTTTATTGAATGATCTATTTATAACTGTAAAAGTATATACAATTTTAAGGATTAATTAAATATTAATACAAAATTAAGTACAATTATTTTGAGACTCCCTAATGCTCAATGCTCATGATAAACATTTTTCTCTTCTCGTCGTTTGGGTTGGAAGGAGGCCGTAAGCATGAGGCCGAGGAGAACGTGAATTGCAATCAGCGATGATACATTCTTGTTGTTTCGACTATTGAGATGAGCGAATTGAAACCCTTGCTGGCTGCTCGATGCAGGTGGGTTTACAAGCCAGGGGTTTAACACATCGAAGAAGAATTCCGCACACTGGGCCGGGAAAGCGCGCAGGTAACGGGGCTGGAATTCTCCATGCTTGTCCTGAAGGAACCCATGATCATGTAGAAAAGTAGGAACAGGAAACGCGGTCGAACTTTTTGGCTGCCGATCATCTTTCCTTCACCGACGTCATGATTTTGTCTGCAGGTGATAAAGGATTCTGTAAGCACAGTAGCTGCTTACTTCACCACTTGGTGCAGTCAGTGCTCGATTCGTGGGAGAAGGAGGGGCCCAGTGGATTGGACTGTTGAAACATTCACGGAGACCCCCGGTGGGCATGGAGGAAAACAGTGCTAGAGAGAGGTCACATGTACATGCTAACAGAAAAGATCAAATCGAAAGGTCCGGGGGTAATGCCCAGAGAACGAACGAGATTGCTACGTAGTAAGAAGAACGAACAGGAAGTCACAGTACTCGGACTGTTGGGATTTTGACTTCTTTCTATACCGTCCATTCACAGATAGACTAAATACTGTCTGATGACAAGAATCCAAACATCAGATGTAGAAACATTCTGAGATTTCGATCAGTCTGTTCTGTGCCAACACGTCCGAATTCTTATTAAATGGTTGATTGAGGCATGAGTGCATTCTGCTGGGTGGTGCTTACGGATTTTCTTTCCGCCTTATCAGGGAGACGAGACCCTGGCACAACACGCACATACCCCAGTCGGCCACGTCTGTAGAAGATTCCTGCAATCATAAACTGCAGATGGTTGCCCCATCTGCAATGACAATGTGATGCAAGCCTGAACATTGTGTGTCCCTCCGCTGTGAAGACGCAGGCAACCTGCCGATGGCGGTGCCTGGGTGGGGGGCCCAACATCACCCGTATCAATGTGCAATCAATCTAGTTGATTCATATTCTGGCTTCTTGCAGATTGCTGAATCCAAGAGGCTGCACGGAAGAAGTTACGGATCTAGCTAGTTAGTTATGAGTGAAGCATGTGTGATGGATCTTGCTATTCTGCAGGTACCTACTCAGAGGAGGCCACTTCTGAAACTCGGAGGAGCCATCACGGCATTAAGGTTCCCACACAAGAAACAGATTTTGAGCTTTGCAATCAGTCGCATTGATGGTAGCTCGTTTTGACACCGCAACGATGGAAAAAGTTCAGACTGGTTAGGCGGCAGATAAAGCTTGACACTGGGACTTCTGTAGTCTGTAGCTGGACAGCGTTGTTATCTCAGGGCTTCGACGAAATTTTAAGCATACATATTGTAGACCTGAAGATGGATATGAGAATGGATGCTGCTCTCCTACCTTGAAGCTGTCACTCAACGCTCCTCTCAGAAATACAATGTGTTTCAAAATTACTATTCACAAATCATCAGGGTCTAACTACTCAGTTAACTCAGGAAGTAATCGTGGAGGCTGAATTCAGGTTCATGCTTAGAGAGCCCAAGTTTTGAAGGACGAAGGTGTAACAGCTGCTGCTGCATAGAATCTGGGAACAATGTCGGGTTCGACTTACACGTCGATTCCTAACTACAGCCGGGAATACAGCAGGGAGTCATCGAATCAATCCATATACAATCGAGAGCTCAGCCTGGGAGAAGCATTACCTGTGGCGGATGACGAATCTGCGCTCGAGAATCCTATGTCACCCATTTTCCAGTACAGTTTGAGTCTGAAGCAGAATGCACTGGAAATCGAGAGACGACCTTCTCGAGTACGAACTATGACGAATATGCATCCAGGATCGGAAGTCGTCCCGCTTGCTGGAAAGTCTCCACAACGCCTCCCCAAACGACGTGCATTTGAGATTTGCATCCAGAAGCTCACTTACAAGGTGTTTATAATGCTGTCCATTACCCCTCCCAAGAATTCGAGAAACAGTAGTAGCTGAATTGATTCACATAGTCCAAATTAAAAGGTATAATGGAACTAGAAACTAGAAACACTTCTTCAATAGAGTGTAATGATTTCATGCCAGGGTTCTCAGATTTGAAAAGGTTGGAGAGCGCGGTAGGAAGAATCGAATACCACTATCTATAGCAGAAGCCTTGCTGGATCTCAGAAAGTATAGCGAGAGAGTTTTGTACATGTATATGTTATGCCTGTGATGAAGATCCGGCAATTGTTAGAGTCCTAGGGTGTTTTAATGGCTAATTACAGAAATAAGCAGTGAGTCTTGTTTAATCTGGAGCTACTGACAATATATGAAGGTTAGTCCTTAGGCATAGGGACCATGTCATCTGCCAGTCATACGTGATGTTCATCATCTGAGACAATGAGGATTCTCGATTTCGTACAACTTGGAGTTTCGTGCATGGCCCACTTGCGAATTGCACCGTGATTGAATGGTATATTCTTTGTGGAACGAGGGCAGGTGAAGGTGAAGGACAAAGATCAGAGAGTGAAGAAAGACAAAGTTTTGCTGAATGGAGTGACAGCCGAGGCGAGGCATGGAGAGGTCCTGGCGATATTCGGACCATCTGGATCTGGGAAGACCACACTTCTGGATGCTCTTGCTGGCCGAATCGACAAGAGAAGCCTGGAAGGATCTGTGCTTGTCAATGGTAAACCCATTGACAGCAAGTTCAAGCGAATTTCTGGCTATGTCATGCAGGATGATTCTCTGTTTCCTCTACTCACAGTAAGGGAAACTCTTTGTTTCAGTGCTCGTTTGAGAGTGCGAGGAAGTATGTCCATTTCTGAGAAGATGGAACGCGTGGAGCTCGTTATCCAGCAGCTGGGACTGAGCCTATGTGCGAATACACAAATCGGCGATCATGAGGTTAGCTCTTCCTTAGATTTCATCATAAACCCTCGTGAAACATCGTGAGAAACATCCATTCATCGTACCATTTTCCGTTCAAAGATTCAGTGATTAGTAGAGATGATAATGGCAACCGTCGTTGCAACCTTCGGTTTGCATTGCTGCAGATAACTAGTAGAATTTATACTACAAGCTCCTCTGCCAAAAACCACCAGGAAACCGCCGTGTAGAGTGCTGAGGTCCGCTCATAGAAGGGCTTAATTGATTGCCGAGAATGTGGATGTATATTGCTGAGCTAATTGTGCTATAACTCGAATTCTGCCCCTAAATAGCGCCGTCATTATCATGAACCACCGTGACTAGGACATCGATCATAATTCTCGCGCATGGGGTAGCCTTCACAGTCTGCGTGGTCTCTGGTCTATCCAACTTGACTCCATATTTCATGGGATTCACAATAGGAGTTAGATCCCATCTCCACCCAGCAGAAATATACGGAATGCTGTTCCTGCTTCATGGCCCAACTATTCGAACAAATTCTGGTTTCAGCAAGACAAATTCCGTCATGGAAACCGTAATTATTTAAAAAAAAAGAGGATGTCGTAGCTTCTCGAGCAGGCCGAATTTGAATTTGGTAGAAGAATTCAGATAATCCAGAGAAACTTGAGGAGATTCGCATCATTGGGACCTTGAGGATACAGTTCGAGATCACTCACTTGGGCGGTATCAGAAGTCTTCAGATACAGTACTGCCTCTAGATCATGACGAGGAAGTTTCTAATCTGTTTCAACTGTTGATGTGAGTAGATAAGAGGAATATCTGGAGGTGAGAGAAGACGAGTTTCCATCGGGGTGGACGTGATTCACGATCCAGCAGTTTTATTGCTGGATGAGCCAACATCCGGTTTGGACAGCACTTCGGCTCTGCAAATCATGGAGCACCTGTCAACTATTGCCAAGCAGCATGGACGCACAGTGATCATGACAATTCATCAGCCTAGCTACTCCATGCTGGAAATGATCCACAACACTGTTGTGCTGGTTCAAGGAAATGTGATCTTTCATGGACCACACTCAGGAATGATCAATTTCTACTCTGACATGGGGTACAACATGCCTGACCATGTACGTGATAGACCTTCAAGTCCCTGAAGCTGTAATTTCAGGTTATGCGATGATTGCCATTTGAATCTTAACGAACTAACTGTGACACACTTGAATTTACCATCGTTGCAGATGACGGTTGTGGAGTATATCTTGGAATCTGTCAATAAGATTCTAGAAAGGCCAAAAGGCCTGATCAAATTAGTCGAATTTTACGTGAGTTCGTATGCCCATTAACACTTTGTATTTAGTATTGAACTCATTTGGTTTGTCAAAACTTTAACGTGCGTTTGAAGCGATGTAGCTGTAGAAAGACTCCTACGAGGTCTTGACATATTTTCGAACCGGAATATGACGCAGCATGATACGAAGGTAGGTGACGTGAAAGATGAGCAAATTGTCGTGGGATCGCTTGAGCAGCCCAAAGCATATGCGACATCCTTTTACAATCAGGTTGCTGTTCTAACTGAACGAAGTGTGATCAACATATTTCGCACGAAAGAGCTCTTCATTGCCAGACTGGGCATGATGGTAAGAGACTGAGTTTAACCATATGATTTACTCAAAGATAAACCCGAGCTAGAAGACAAAGAAGAATGTGCTCAAAGCTTAATTCGCTTGATGTGCTCCAGTTCCACACTCAGATGTGAGCTTTAACTTACCTTACCCTTGCCACATATTGGATGCCGTTTCTGAAAGAAAACTCTCCCTTGGGCTGATTTGTGCAGGTAGTGGGAGCTTTTATAATGGGTACCTTATTCTTCCGTTGCAAGCAGAACGAGATTGGAATTCGCCAGCGCCAGTCATTCCTTAGTTTCTCACTCGGATTCTTGCTATTCACGTCCACTCAATCACTCCCCCTAGTTTTGGCAGAACGGCAAATCTTCATCCGAGAAACAGATCGAGGAGCATATCGTACTTCTGCTTATGTTGTGTCTGGAAGTTTGGTGGTTATGCCATTCCTTTTGGTTTTTGCTGCAGTTTTCTCAGGCATTACGTATGGGATGGTCGGTTTGAACGGCAGTGTCTCTGCGATTTCCTTCTACCTTCTCGTCTACTTCGTGGTGCAAAGCATGGCACAGGCTTTCGTTAGCTTCATAGCTGGCCTGTTTCCGGAGCTCATCACTGCCAACGAGTTTATTCAAGCATTTTTATCATTCAGCTTCCTCTTTTCAGGATTCTTTATCCAGAGGTACCCACCCACTCTTATGTAATCCATTTTGAAGTTGCTTTAGATTAAACGAGTTTCTATTCCGCGTGTGGTGAATGCGACAGTCAACTTCCCAAGATTTCTGGTATATTATGTATATCTGCGACTGATTTAGTGTGTCCATATTTTGCAGGGCTGCCATCCCGAAGTATTGGCTCTGGATGCATTACATTTCTCCGTTCAAGTATCCGTATGAAGCTTTGATGTACAACGAGTTCTCGCACTTGACGGATGTGGTCTGGTTCGATGATGTGGATTCTCAAGATGTACTTGCTAGACTTTCCCTGGCCAACGTGAATCCATGGAGAAATATTGGAGTGATGTTCATGATGTGGTTCCTGTACAGAGCACTCTTCTATGCTGCTCTCAAGCTAAACACCAACATCCCGAGACAATGAGATATAGCAACACCCACTCGATCGATGTAGTTGTTGTAACAATTTTAGTGTCCTAAAAGCAAAGTCCTACGGCAACTTTGCTGGTGTGCAAGTACAACATTATTCTCTGGTGTAAATATGTAACACTCCTCGAGAGGCTCAATCAATTACAAGCCTCATCTGTAGGAGCTCAGAGAATGGATCCAAAGCACCAAGACCCTTCTTCATCCCACAAAAACAGACCAAGATACCAATTTAGTCTACTCCAATTTTCCCTTCTGTATTCTTTTACATCTTAAGCTTCAGAAATTTTGACCTCGTACCTTGGTGTCTGTCAGTCAGTCAGTAATTCCCTCGCGACCGATGTTGTTCATGTCGTCAACATGGTAAACGAATTGCACTGTCTCAAGATGGTTTATTCACAGACCTTGTCAGAAATTTATGATTGATGATACTGCTGATCTCAGAAAGTTTTAATGTGGACGCTCCATTCGGAATCCGATAGCTTGTTAATGGTATTCAAAGTGAGCTTAAAAGGTTTGGGTTTATTTATTTAAGTTATATATTTAAAAAGAAACAAAAGAATATACACATATACTTTTAGCATTTATAAGCTTACAAAGTTATATATCAACCAGGAGTTTGAGAGTACAGCCAATATTCGACAAGATATTTGGATGATGGACTACACTAAGCTAAATTGTTTCCTCTCTTGAATTAATCTTCAAGTGTTTAATTGAATACTCTATTCATTTGATATAAAACTGAGGTGTGCATTCTATTTTGCTGTCGCTATATGTTCTTGGTCCATCTCCATGTTCAATTGTTCAATAAAAACTAATATACCATGCATGAAGAATGCTCCTCCAAATATCATTTTTATTTCTGTTATATGATACGTTTCTTTGGCAGAATTTCTATGGGACCACATCATAATCTTTTTAGATATCGTCGAAGCTCTCCACACCCACAGTCAAATTCCATATCTCTTTTTCCAGATTTTGAGTTTCAACTAATTCTAATTAAACCCTCTTGCAAAGTGCACGTACCATGTAGGTATCATATTGTGATCTCTCTCATGTGACCCCCGGAGCTAGCTCTGGGGTCTAAGTTTGATCGTGTACTCAATAGGTATATACCTATTGAGTACACGATCAAACTTATATGTATAAATTGATTGAAGGATCCCAAGGATTGAATCACTTGAGGAATTATGTGACAATTTATTCAAATCAAGCAATATATAATACTGCATACTACAAGAGTTTCAGATCTACCCTAAGTTTCCGGGTATTAACTAGCATATATAAATAGCCATAAATATATCATTATCAATTGCTTGGTCACTAATGATCACGAGCCCCTCCACCTTATTTTCAATTAACAGTTTTCTGTATTGCATCTTGAAAGAATTGATTACTCTACCGTCATAAAGGTTAAGTATAACTTGTGGTATTTGGATGAAAGAATTCAAATCTCATAATACTCATCTCTAGATGTTAGTATGTTGATGACCTTGAAAATTTATTCCAAAATAATAATACTTTTGTTGTGTCCACAATAGGAGGTTGTTATCCAAGATGTAAATGTAATTTCAAAATTTGAACTAATTTTGGTGTTTCTCCTAGGGCTTAGAAATGCCTTTGATTTGAAACTTATGGATAATAAAACCGATCGTTTGAAGGAAACATTCATGCTTGAGGCACAATGTGTATTGTTAATGTTCTCTCTTTACTCTTTTTCTTGCCTTCTAACATTTGAATAGTAAGAGTCTTTTAGGGTCTAACCAACAGAAAAAAAAAAGCTTCATCCATGTTAAACACATTGGTTGCTTCAAAGAATGACACATTTGTTAATAATTTCAAGAGAAACGCCAAAGCTTGAGATGAACAATCCGCCTCATCAATCTCTCCATGACTAACAAAGCCTCTGATTTTATTTTATTTTATTCTAATTTATCTAGAATCAAAGCTAGAAAGCCAACCATTAGAGGTTTCAGTTCTCTACTCAATCTAACTCTTGTTTCTACATATAAAATTTGAATAGTTTTTAACTAATTGAGAAAAAGTTCATCAACCTTAGAATAAAGAACAATACTCTCCCTCTTAATATAATTTTTTTCAACCTGGGTACTAAAAGCTTGGTTTCTCTCTTGAGAATTTGACTCACTGTTCTAAGCTTGAACCTATAAAATTAAGATGTAGGATTCCAGTATTTTGATTTCGCTCAAGCAGCCAAAGCACTTTGATGTTATTTCCTTCATTTTATTTAAAAGCGTTGATATATCTTTCTTATAGATTTTGCGATTGGTGAGAGTTTAGCCCATATTACTTACTTTAGGGAAGAGAGTTAAGAAACATGAGAAGACCTAATAAATTACTAAATTGAACATGAAAAAAACCTAAAACATACAAGACATTTTGAATAGTCAAGAATTATAGATTCAATTAAATCTCTTATCTTAAGAATAGAGATGAATGAAAACTAAGTTGGAGATATGCTCATTAAGTACAATCTGATCTCCAAAGAACTCAAAAGGAAACTCAGATAAGGAGAGATAAAAAAAATTTAGAAGTGATGTGCATGTGCATATAGGTAGAACTCAATTCTATGACAAAACTTTTGTCTCTTCAATTCAAGAGTGAAAAGGTTCTATCAAATATAAAATGTTAAATTTTATAACTATCAATAGCTAACAAGTCTCTAAGTATTGGAGCATTTTCATGTCTAGCATATATATAAAATCTGATTTGCATTCTAACATTTAAAGTTAGTGTCTACTTTGCTGTTTTTTGGTCATCCATAACTATTTGCAATAACACTAATATAATATGGTAGAGATTTAATCATTATATCAGCCATCATGTATGTTATAGATACATAGAGTATTATAGCAGCTTCTCAAATTCTAAATTTTTTCATAGAATGGTATATAATATTGATATGATTTCATCTTTTATAACTTCTTTGATTATTGACTTGCACTATTGTACTTTACTATTATTGCTTATGCTGATAGATTTTAGTGCTCTTTATTTCAAAGTCTAGGTTTAACAATAAACTACTTATCCAAATTTCCTTTGGCAGTGCTTTAGATAAAACCATAAACTTGGCTTTAGTAGTAGATAAGGCTATTGATTTCTTCTTCTTCCTGACCATCCACTTACTAGTCAAGATGAATAGCTTGAAGTAGATTTTTAGTTTGCATCTCTTGCCTAGTCTACTTAGAAAAAGATCTAAATAATGCACTTATCACATTAGACTTCATGAATTCAATTCCCGTGGCTTTATAAAAATATAAAAAGGCACACTTTATGCATTGCTTCTGAATTTATCTAAGGTTAAAGATAAATTGAACTGCGTAACATACGTCCAATCTTATACAATTCATTGTATATTGTATTAAAATTCCAATTGGGCTAGTATGCTAACAAAGTAACATACATTCAGCCTTGTATAAATCATGCTTGATTATGGATTAAAAGATATTGATGCCCTTTCAATCTTTTTTGCTTCAATTTCAAGATACTGTAACTTGGATAATTTCAATCTTAAGTATATCTCCACCAGTATATTAATTTTTGTGCAGTCATTCAAGTTCTATTTTAAATTATGATGCTTGATTTAACCATATCTTAATTATTTTCTATCTTTATATACTTCCAAACCAATCCATTTCATGTCAACTATGTCAAAAGCTGGCTGCAATTTACTCTTGCAGTAAGTTTCAAGACCTCTATAGATATTAAAACAATTAGGCCATTGTCTACATAGAGACCTAGATACAGTACTTCTTAGGGTCCACTAAATATATAAAAGTTCTGATATACTAATGTGCTTTTGAAAATTTCAGGCAAGTAGAAATCGCTCCTTTGTCTCGATGATTGCTTTGGACCATATAATGATTTGTTCAATCCATGAACATTGTCTTGCCTACAAGAATATCCAAGCCTTAAAATAGTTGAATATATATTTCTTCACCAAGATATCCATCTAGAAAGGTTGCTATAACATCCATTTGATGTATTTCAAGGTCATACTAAGCTACTAAGTATTAACATTATTCAAATGGAGTATAGGCTAATAAAAGGAGAAAATGTGTTTATAAAATCCATTTCATATACTTTTTAATATCCTTTGCCACCAATCTTTCTTTAATGATGATCAGCACATCCATCAAGATTATATATGAGTTTAAACATCCATTTCTAGTCGATGGTATTCTTACTAGTTTTGTCACTGTCCAAGTACTAGCTATTTTCAAACAAAGAAAAAAAATCTCTTCCCTCATTTCTTCTTTCCATTTCTTTGCTTCAAAACTCTTCATTGTTTACTTTGAAGTTCACCATCAAATGATGTTGATATTAGCATTGCTTCATGATGATATTGTTTTTCCTATATCACTTCTGATTCTTGATCTTGGGTTGGAGATAAACTTTGACACATTTTCCAATACATGCTACCCTTTGAAGGGCATGGCTTGAAGCTTCTCCACCACCAGGTGAATTACGTATATCTTCTAAAAACTCTTTGATATTAGCATTGCTTCATGATGATATTATTTTTCCTATATTTACTTCTCATTCTTGATCTTGGGTTGGTGATAAACTTTGACACATTTTCCGACACATGCTACCCTTTGAAGGGCATGGCTTGAAGCTTCTCCACCACCAGGTGAATTACTTCTATCTTATAAAAACTCTTTGGATTGTTGTTGTAATTTAGTCTTATAGAGTGAGATAACTAGTCTTATTTTGTGGTCATAAAATTCCAGAGATTGTCGCTATTCTACTATAAATAACTACTTGCAGCATACTGCGAGTAGTTATTTTTCATGGTTGCATTCCCACTAAAATTTTGACTAAGTTGGTCCAAGAGTGATTGTAACCTGATTGGAACAAATGGCACAAATCTAGAATTTGTAGGTTGAATTTGTAAAAAATTGAAAGTTTACTTTGAGATTTATGTGTTAACTCTGGATGGGTTGGGGACCCCAACCCATCCAGAGTTAACACATCTAGCTTCAATAAAAAATTTAATTCTCTCTTGCAAAATCTAAATAGCCTAGAAAAATATATTCAATGCTCTTGATATCAATTTTCACTCTATGAGATTATTTGACATGAGTAGAAGGTCTAGTTCTAAAGACTTGCATGCTAGAAAGATTAAGCTTATAATATGCCATAACGTGAATGGAGTTATGTTAGTTGAAATCACTTTCAATGGAGCTCAATTTGCAAATGAATTGCAATGATGATTGCTTCTCCTATTCATTTGAGGACAAACTAGCATACACGTGCCAACAAGATAATCAATCAGAGTTCATTTCTCTTGTTTAGATACTCTGTTTAGTTTTGAACTGTTTACATATTGCATCTTGTTTTAGATTGTCAAGTAATGAATACGGTTTCTTAATCCCATGTGTTCAATAAAAATTATTGATAAAAATTGATTTATGTTATTTAGCATATCATACCTTAAGATTCAAGTTGCAAAGAATGGAGTGAAAAGTTATATAGAACATTTTGTGCGCATCCTTTTAATTGTAAATAGTCAACAAACATGTAAGAATAAAGTCATGATTCTTGACTAGAAGATTATTCAGTACATATTATAATATGCTTTGAAAATCACATTCTAACACTTACTAACTTTAGACACCACCAAAATATATCCTTAACTCTGAGCCTTTGTATTGTTCTTGTGTAAACGTACAATTTCTCTAGTGTATGATATACTATGGGTAGAGGGTATGAAAATTTGAGAGAGTTAGTCACTCTTCTAAAAGTATAGTTATGGATTATTAAAGATATGGTGCATATACTAAGAACACTAAAATTCTAGAAAATATGGAATACGTAGTACTATGATATGTCATATTGTATATACAGCACAGATTTACAAAAAATGTTGTAATCGTGAGCCAAATCTCAATCACTATATATAATTTCTTTATCAAGGATTATATATCTAAAGAGTAGATGATTAAAGCAAATTTTAGTTGTAATGTCGTCGAGGTTTAACCTTGTATAAAAGTTTGGGTTTCCTTTGTATAATTTGATAGAGTCTTCCTATCCCTTTTGTATTTCTTTGTATGAGTTGTTGGAAGCTTCCCATCCTTTGTATTTTATGCGCATGCATGGCCGTTCAAGTGTCCCCCAAGTACGTCGGATTATTTACCGCTTGCGAATTAAAATCATGTAACCTTTCGGAAGGTCTATGTAAGTCACAAAAAGCAACTGATGTTTCTTCCTCATGGTCTTTCCTGTTTCCTGTTGGCAAGATTAAAAATTGATGTTGACCTTCTATCTGGAGCACTTACTGCCCAATTGACATCAGAAAAACCTTGTAGAATGGATAACACACCAGTTCGAATAGTGAAACCAAATTGGATGGTCTTCACGTAACGTAAAATCCTTCAAGCCTTGTCAAGATGTAGTTTCTTTGGTGCTTATATAAATTGACTCTCTAGTTGTTTGGATCTGATCTAGTAAAAGTCAAATGAATTGAACTTTTGACAATCTGTCCCTATACTTGGATCAGCTAACAACTCACCGTCTTTGGCACTTAACTTAAAAGAAGATCAAAGAAGAATAGAAATAAGCTTACTCTCGAGTATAGCCAACTTCTCCAACATGTTAAGAGAATATTGATGCTGTAATAACCAAAGGTCATTCCAGATTTGAATAATTCAAGTCCCAAACTCTCATTTCAAGTTTTTTACTTACCGAATAAATTCTTAACAACTATTGCTAATGATAAGGTAATCAACATAGATGATCCATAAAACCATATTCTCACCCGTTTGCAGTCAGTATAGTGAAAAATCTGAATTGCAAACTTAGAATCTACCTTAGAAATTCATCTTGGCATTCCAAAGAAAAAGATAATTCACACCTTGGATAACACATTTCTTCCAAGTATGGACATCAGAATCTAAAATAATACCTGACAAGATCAAACAACTCTTAGTCTTTCAAGAAGGCAGACCTTTTTTATTTTCATAGTACATAATCATTCTTTGTCAAAGCCTCACCCGTTATGCTACCATACATACAGAGTTTAGTACTCATGGTACGAATCGATGGAATCAAATCACTGCTTAGCAATTTCTCACCGGTACGAATTCAAAAGCTCACACAATCTCTCTTCTGCTCGGAGACCATTAAAGTTAAAGATGAGAGGTGGAAGATACCAAAGTTCACCAAAGAATGGTTTGTAGGATACAAATCCTACTCCAATATGTACAGGAAGAGAAAAGTACACATGTGTGATGAGTTCTCATTTACTGACGAAAAATGGTGACTAGAGATTAAAAACCTTCCCGCGTTTCCCGCGTACCCTAGCCGCTCGGAATATTGACTTCTGATAGTTTATCAACAATGCATATGTACGCTACTATCCCATTCGTCTACAGTTGCTCTTTTTGATCTCGGGCTCTATTCGAGTAGATAAATATACATATGGGTATTCCAAAAGAAAGGGGGAAGGAGTACAAGGGAAAAAAGCGCAAAGCATATCAATCCCAAGCGACAAGAAATAAGCAGAAACAGAAATAAAACCCACTGCTCCAATTCTTGCATCATCCAACTAGGAAGTCACTTTTCATAATTTTGTGGATCAGAATTACTCCACAACCAAACAGGATAAAGAACCAATGACACAGAACACACTCGGGTCGGTCGATTCTGGTGGACTTTTGTTCGTTCGCAATTGCAACTCAGAGCGGTTTCTGAATATCATGAGCCACTGTTACAAAAACAATTCTCTGCCAATCGTCCGCCAACCGAACACCCTACTCTCGAGCTGCAGCAGCAGCTGGCTAGAGACCTTCATCAGCTTACCATTGAGAAAACCGACGAAGAATTGATATGAATACGTACGTAGTCCGGATTCATTCACTCACCAGTTGCACATTACACTCACTCTTCATATGTACATGTCCGGTGTGATTCTGAACTTCGTACCCTTTGGTTATGCTGTTGTTGCTAAAATGTCACCATTTTGCATGTTGCACTCCATGCAGGTCTGACTTCCAGATGCACTATCTGCATCAGACAAGCACGATCTAGTACTGTACAACTATTTCCAACTAACTTTTTAACGTTAATCGCAAGAAAGTTAACTTTGTCTTTTGAAAAGTCTGTTTATTAGCAATACAGATTTCCATTTAATTCTTAATAATGCATATTATAATTTTTATGGGCTTTCATGAATAATTTTCCTTGATTTTCAAATACACGTTAAGCTCTTAGTCATCACAATATCTAAGTATAAATATATAGTCGTTTATATGGTAGTACAGAAAGCAATTTCTTTCTTCAGGCATTGTGAGTTATGTCAAGTACAATTATTCCTTAAGACCCCAGAATGACTTAAATGAAATTCTCATTAACTAGAGATTCATTACATAATTATAGATATTTCTATTTTATATGATATTTTATAAATATTTTCATTAAATTACATATTATAATGGAAAGCTTTGTAAATGTTGCAATCAGTAAACTCTCGCTTAAACATAAAATATTTTATAAGAGCAACAACCTTCGAAGTTGATGATCACACCTCGAAATCCTGAAGGATGCGTAGAGTGCACAAAATGAACAATACATTCGTATATGGGAACGAACAAAAGAAAGAAATAAAATGGGGCTTAGCCTCAAAAGTGTAAAAAATAAAAAAAGAGGCTAGATTTTAATAATATTGATACCAAAGCTCTATTCTATTGCACCTAAGATATCCAAAACAGAAATCTACAAACTATTAGAGCTTCTAGAAAAAGACAATCAAATAGAACACAAGAAAGATGGGAAGACTCCAACAAGCCGTACAAGGGAGAGAAAAATAGATAAAATGAAGCTAGGTCCCAATAGTATTAAGATGAGAAATCTGCCCTACCACACCTAAGATATCAAAGCTATGCAAGTTGTAAGGTCTACAAACTATCGGAACATCCAAAGAAGCATCACCTAGTGTGATTGCTCTCCTATGGATTGCACCAGCCAATTATCTCTATAGAGCAATGGACACACGCTGTCTTAAGTATGCTACAAAGTATGAGAGTGAGAATGGTACCCCCTAATGTCTAATATGATAAGCTCTTGGATACTTCTTGAAAAATGTATCAAACGTCGTGTCCATCACTCCATATAACTCCAAAGCTAGAGGAACAAAGAGGTGACCTTGCTGCATACCCTATACTTGGAGACTTTGCATGCTATTGCTCCACTTTCTGCCCATCCAAGAGGACGAGTAATCATTCCTTTCAAAATTGCATCATGCATAGGGTCTATAACCACAATATCTACCATTGTCATTTGATCATCTTGGAACAAGTATAAGTTTGCTCTGACATGTGCTGTGTGCAAAGCATACAAATGCTCTCCCCAAGCAAGGTATACACTCTCTCTTGCCATAACCAAACACTATATCCTTAATGACATCATGGGTAATTATCCTCTGTCCTCCAAGAGGCAATTGTGTCATATGAACCATTGTTGCATCTAGTGTAGAACCACACTCACAAGTGAGTAACAAAGATGTAGACGGGTGGACCAAACCTAGGTGGAACCTCATCACTATAGAGAAGGTGGCAGGTGCGAGTCAAAATGTCCTAATGCATGGTCGAGCTAGGATCCAAGAGCTTGCACC
This sequence comes from Lunularia cruciata, assembly GCA_948567375.1. NCBI lineage: Eukaryota > Viridiplantae > Streptophyta > Marchantiopsida > Lunulariales > Lunulariaceae > Lunularia > Lunularia cruciata. The sequence goes on from OX419758.1 coordinate 31,605,736, forward strand.
CTTGCCAAAGCAAGAGCTAAGATATGCTCTAGGGCCCAAGGAATGGATGAGTCAACTAAAAGAGAATATAGCATATGCTGACACTATCGCTTCATCAAAGAAGGCTACAAACCAATGGTCCAATATGACGGTAATGAAACAAAAGATAGAAGGTACTCTCATACCCATGGGGATAGACCATCTCTCCTATGTAGTTATAATATTGACAGTAAAAATTGATCCCTCTTCCACCTTGGTCACATATGTCTCCAAAACTGGACTATCAACAACCAGAAGAAATGATGAGAGAGCACGACTACCACCTCAAAGTGCTATAGATATAATCTCTTCCATAAACAATAAACCTACCCCTTCGCACAAAATCAATAGAAATCTATGTCTAATTGCACCAGGCAAACATGGAGCATTAGAGTACACAGACAAACATCGTCTTCCTCTAGTGTGATCTTCACCTTCCGTACCTATATATGCCCACAATAATCCTTCTACTTGTTCAAATAATCTTTCTACTCGTTCAATTAGTCAAAAGGAACCACGTTACACGAGTGGATTCCACTAAAGTCGCGAGGGCACCTGAGCACGGGCAGAGTCGAATACGGCACACGTGGCAAGTAACAAAGCTAGGGCAAACTGGCAGAGCTTTGCTGAGACTCGCCTACACCGAGAAGAAAAACGTGAAACTATTTGTTCTCTATAGGTTTCTGAGATAGTATAGTTTTAGTTCCGTCCAAAGTTCCACCCCATTCGGAATCTTCATTGAGAAACCTCTTCTTGAGCTGCAGACCTTCCACAGACATACATACCCTCCATCCTCCTGACCTTAATTTACTTTCCAATCCTTTACATAAAGATTCTCCGAGAGAATCTTTTGTGGGACAAAAGATCTTTATCTTACTTAATACCTGGCTGAAGGCAATATACTTAATAACTGAGGGTATAGAAGGAAACGTCGTCTAACTTCACTCTTCCGTTTTGGGGGTTCAGGAGGACGGATTGTAAAATGATTGATCGCTCTTCTTTGATAAGTAATTGGCAATATTACGAGCTGGAAAGAAAAAGATGCTCGTATGACTTTTGGTTATTACTAATTGCAGTTTAAATCTGAACAAATCATCAAACAAACATGATTTTGTTAAAACTAGGTTGTAAAAGCTTCAGCCCGTATAGCCTGTTATGTCTATGTAAACTAAAGAAAAATTATATTGTAAATTAGATTGTAATCCAGTTATCAATTTCTGATATTCATCCACATTCATTCATTTTGCAGAAACTTTCTCCCTCGTTGTAGTTTGCTGGGCAACCTGCATAGCTCCTATGAATGTGCTTTAGTTGTTGTTTTCAAATGGTGACAATCAAACTGTAGAGAATTCTAACTCCAAACACCGAGATTAACTTAGTTTTGCTGTTAGATCATGAAATAAACACATGAGTTAATTTAAAATCTACTCTCACTATATTGATTATTTGGATTGTGAAATAGTTTTAACTTTTATTCTTATTTGATCTCTACTTTTCCTAGTTCCATGTTAAATATCATGAAACCAAGTGAATAAAATTTTGTATTCTCATACCAAAACTCTAAAATATGTACCGTACTAGATTTTGAATCCTCTAATAGACAAATTGAGATCAAGATATAATTCTTGAGATCATCGCCTTACTCCTTCCATTATTTGCAAATAAAGGATAAATTGGGAAAAATAATTTACTAGTAATTTGGATCCATTTCATCGATGAACAGTAAGTCGGGGTAGCAGAGAGCTTTTCCAAGCTGAGCTGGCGGCCAGTGGTGGGCCACCAGGGCAACCGCGAAAGAAGGAAAAGGCCACGTAGGCAGTGGAAGTAGCACCGGAAGCGACCGAGAGCAGAAGAGAAGCAAAGCGATCTTCTTCTTCATTCTCATTCTTCAGTCAGGAAGTAGCAGGCTTACATTACTTGTCTTCTACTCGAGATTTTTTCCTCCTTCGTTCTCATCCTTCGTTCTCTAGTTTATACATACAGACAGAATCATCGCCAGCATCTCTTAGCTGTCTTCTCTTTTCCTCGAGTTTTTTGGGAAGCGTGCTGCGCTCAATTCTTCGTCGGCCTTATCTGGAAGTCGGGAGGCGACGCTTAGTGACGGGCTTGATTTTCGACGACAATTCATGTGACCGCCTCGGTGATATTGCATAGTGTAATTGCGGTATGGATTTGTGTGGAAATTTTTACTGCGGGGGTTGAATTTGTATGAATTTTGAGTTGTTCGGGAGGTTGTTTGGTGTATGTTGTCACAGCGGTGATTAGAGTTTGTGAACTTTTGGTGTTTGGAAGATGTTATTTGTTCGACGGAAGATTCCTGTGATGTCTCTTTTGCGCTTAGAAGGTTTGATGCTACAATTTGCTTGCTAGTATCTTGGATTGAGTTATAGATGATGGGCACTGCCAGTATGTCTGGGTCCTGTATTCTCCTGCGACTGGAAGTAGTCGTTCACAGTTTTGGAAAAGATCACCTTGTACCCTTGCTTAGTCTCCGTTTTTTGGGCGTGGCCTGCTTTGGTGCCATTTTGGTTTTCGAGTCATAAATTTGTGGGTTCTACCTTAATTCGGAACCATTCCTAGCTGCGCTAATACCTGTTTTAGGTCTGGGGAATCTCACTCTTTGTATTTCTATTGTTGACTGGAAAGTGTGATCGATTGTGATTCAGGGGAAATAATACTACACGTTGACGAACGGAGCTATTTCGAGCTTCAATTCTTTTTTCCCAAGATCAGGAGTTGGCAATGACCGGTGGAAAAGCGGCTCTTCCAGCCGTCATCGAAGTGACGCAGAGTAAAAGCGCATCCGAGCTGGATGTCCGAGGCGAGGTGCCTGAGAACGCCAATGAACGTAAGTACTCGTAACAGCTCAATTCATATTCTGCATATTCATGCATTCTGAACGTAATTCATATTCATGCATTCTGAACGTAAGTACTCGTAACAGCTCAATTCATATTCTTGGATTTCCAGCTTTGAAAGCAATAAGTATGTTTTTATGTCGGAATTTCTTTGATTGTAACCGAGTCTGATGAGTTGTTCCGGGTAGGTGTTTTGTTCTTTTAGCGACGGTCTGATTATGATATTATTGTAAGTTTCTGCAAATCGGTAAGCACTGAATTTCGTGCATGCTTACAAAAGTAGTTGTAATCTATTGCTCTGGTGTTGGTGCTGAATAATTGCATTTGCATCTTTGCAGAGTGCCCCGGCACAGAAGCTGAAGAGGCTGGTAAGGCAGCTTCTTGTGAGGGCTGTCCCAACCAGGAAGTGTGTGCAACTGCACCAAAAGGCCCTGATCCTGGTACGTGGCTTGGTTCATAGCGCAACTTCTGGAGTTGGGCACTTAGTTTCTTTTATGGTAGAATATTCTTTACTTTCCCTGTCACAATGTTTCTTTCACAGTTTCACTTCGTCAGCTTTGAGTATCGATCCCTTTAGACTTTTAAGAAGTATAGGATCCGTATAATCGTTGGTTCGCGGCGAATTTGAACAAGTTAAGTTTTGTCACGCACTTTATGTGACAGGATGTCTATATTGATGGTACCTAAGCACACTGCGTTTTGATTTAAGCTCTGTATATTCATTCTGATGTTCTAATGAAAGAGAAGTAGGCTAGAGGCCGTCTCAGATCATGCTCTACATGTACATCAGTCATCAATGCACTTGAGTTTGGGGTCCTGACCTGCTGTACATCTATGTTGCTATAGCCTGTAGCACAGAGTGACCTTTCGCATGTCTTTGCAGACTTGGCGGCAATTGCTGATCGAATGATCACTGTAAAGCACAAGATTGTGGTGTTGTCTGGCAAAGGAGGTGTTGGAAAAAGTACATTTTCTGCTCAATTAGCTTTCGCTCTGGCGGCCCCAGGGCAAGATAAACAAGTGGGCTTGCTCGATGTCGATCTCTGTGGTCCAAGTATACCTCGAATGGTGGGACTTGAAGGCCAGGTCAGTTGTAGCATTTGGGTGCGGCCCTTTGCTTTACTTGCTGAGTTTGACCTGGTACGACAAGACTCGCCTTTTTTCTTAGTAATTCTGATGCCTGAGCTAGCTTCTTTCTTACGCTCGACTTGTGGTTTGTCTTACAGGAGATTCATCAAAGCAATCTTGGATGGTCTCCAGTTTATGTGGAGGACAATTTGGCAGTCATGTCTATCGGATTCCTCCTGCCGAACTCAGACAACCCCGTGATATGGAGAGGACCCAGAAAGAATGGGTTAATCAAGCAGTTTCTAAGAGATGTTTATTGGGGTGATCTTGACTACCTCGTGGTGGATACGCCTCCGGGAACGTCCGATGAACATATCTCTATAATGCAGTAAGCCCTTTACGCCTTTATAGATTAGCTCTGCTGCCTTGTTTTTCTTCATACTTCTAGTTTCTCCCGTTCTTTTGGACATGTACAGTCCAGGGACAGAGTTTGAGCTCTTCGTCATTCATTTCTTTGATCCTCTTAAAATGGTTGACGTGCTTACCTTGCCAGATACCTAGGTGCAGCAAATGTTGATGGCGCTGTGATAGTGACGACACCTCAAGAAGTATCTCTTATTGATGTGAGAAAAGAGATCAATTTCTGCAAGACAGTGGGGATACCTGTGCTTGGTGTTGTGGAAAACATGAGTGGTTTGCAGCAAAAGATGGAGAGTCTGCGGTTCAAGACCGTTGGGGAGGACGGAGAGGAGAAGGATGTCACGCAATATGCTCTGGATGAAATGACCAAGCATGCTCCGCACTTATTGCCCATGTTCGCGCACATGGAAATTTTCCATGTTGGTGGAGGGGCAGAGAAGATGGCGAGAGACATGGGGGTTCCATTCTTGGGTCGAATCCCGATGGACCCGAAGCTTGGCAAGGCAGCAGAGGAAGGACGTTCATGTTTTGCTGATGGGTCAGATTGCACAGCAAGCGCAATCGCCTTGCAAAGAATTATCAAAAAAATAGTACAGAGAGTAGAGAAGTAGTTATCTTATTCTTAGAACAGTCTTGAAAAGTGAGCTAGAAGGAAGAAAACCTCTAGGTAGCTCAATTGCATTGTCAATGGTGTTGAGTTTTGGTTATTTAGCAAGAACTGGGACTTCTACGACAACAAATGCCCATACGACGAAGATTTTGGAACTCAATGCTAGCTAGCTAGCTTGTTCTACATCAGATAATGGATGTTTAACGAAGAAAGGATATGGGGCAATGTTCTCACTCCCTTCTGTTGGCTACACCTCCCAGGATTTGTAGCTTAAAGTATTCTTTCGGGAATTGAATAAACGGATCTTCATTCTAAGGATCCACCCAGGATTCTGTAAATTATTGGTTCCCTCGGAGAATCAGTATCTGATAGATGTTCGACTCCGTCTCTCCATTCATATATGAGAGTGTTTAACAATCATTTCTACTTCAATTTTGCAGGCAGCTTCTACCGTGGCGGTTGCTGTTACTGGTCAGCCATGGCTGAAAGCATTTCATTCTTACCATATAGATACCGCGTTCAGATCCTGTTATTGGGGTAACTGCTAACTAAATAAAAGAGCTAGCCATGGCAGAGGTCTAACAAACAATTTAGTACAAAAGGCGGTCGGTTAATTGTCGGGTTAATAGGGGAAGAAATGCAGCAGCAGGGAGCTTGGAAGCGAACTTCGGGCAAGTTTTGTATCGGTTTGTAGATTGAGGGATGGAGATTCAGACAGATGACAAATTGATCAATTCTGTAGATTGTAAGTTGGTTATCTATCAAATTAATTCTTGATGATCTAAATAGAGTTGTCGCATGAAGTTTGAAATGACTTAGGGCATGTTAAAAATTTTGGTAGTGGCATATTCGATATTTGTTCGTCAATGGTGTCATGTATTGATTGAGAGATTCAACCATGTCACAAATTTGTGATCACCGGACTGATTGCTGTGGTTTTTGGCATATTCTTACATTCTTCCATAAATTATGTATATATTAATATTAATGAACTAGACATGTTGTAAATTGAATAATTACGCAAATGGGCAAAGATAGAATGTCCTAGGTTGGTTAAATGTAGGGTTTATTATGGTCAGTGGGGAAAATTAACAGGAGGATCTTTTAAATGATTTGAACATGTCCTAGAGCGTCGCATTAAATGGCTTTATAGCTGGTTATGGAAGTATATGATCGTTCATATTTTCTTGATTGATTTAGAAAATATTTTTTATAGGTTGGTTAATTCACAAAATTGGTTGGAATATACTTCAAATTTTAGGAAAATGTAAAATAAATTACAAATCTCCTAAACATATATACAAGAGTAATTCTTTGGATTGATTTCAAACCGCACTCTCAAACTGTACTTTATGTTCTTTTCAGGAGATTTGTAGATTTAAATTTTTTTAATTTTATGTTCATTATATTTCTATGACATTTAACCTTTCCTCATATTCTTGATTGTATGCAGGAAACTATGGAAAATTATTGTTGTTATTTAGACATCTTACCAAATGGAAAATGATGTAGTTTAATTTTCTAATGAAAATATTTACCTCATATATCTTAAGTAACTTCAAGTAATTATGATATAATGTAAACAAATATGATATTTTTATTTTATTTTAGTAGAAATATAAGATATTGGAATAGTAAGGTGTTAAGATTGCATTTCATAAGGTAGTACATATGGTAGTACATGTAGCATGTGGTACTTGAAGTTGGTATAGGTAGGCCCATGTAGGCATTAGTTAGAGTTAGAGCACCCAATGCTTATATATACATCTTTTCAATGCATGTTCTGTACTTCATCTTACCCATATAGGCATCATTTTCCAAGCTAACTCTATTGTTGCAAGCAATGGGAAAGGTGAGAAGCTAGAGAAGAGAAAAGAATGTCAAAAGTTAAACATTACACTTTGGCACTAGAGATCTCAATTTGAAACCAGAAGAACCTAGTAGTTCAAAGTTTTTGTATTGTGATGGATGTGCTCTAAGAAAGTAGTATACACTACCTTTTGCAAAATCCAATGAGTATAGGCAAATATAAGCTTGGAGAATGCTTTCACAATGATGTTTATGAGCATGAGCTCAATAGGAAGATGAAGATATTATCTTTTTTGCAAGAATAATATTAGTAGTTTCAGATTTATATTTTTCTTGAAAGAGAATTCAGAAACTAGCTCTTTCTATTAACAGCTCCTATGAGCATTAGCTCAATATAAAGATGAAGATATTTTCTTTTCAAAGATGATATTAGTAAATCCAAACTTATATTTTTCTTGAAAGAGAAGTCATAAACTCTCCCTTTCTACAAACAACTCCACCACATATGTAGAAATTCAGTTTGGAGAGAATATAAAGAAAATACAATGAAGTTCAATTTGGAATGAATATCAAGAAACTGCAATCCAATAGAGGAGGTGAATACAAGGGAAATAAATTTGCTAGTTTTGTATAGATGGTTGGAATATGCATGAACTTATAACACCTTACACTCCATAGCAGATTAATATTTTATGGAGAGATCATAGAATAGTGTTTGAAGCAACAAGAAGCATGTCGCTTCCTAGCAAGCTACCTAGAGAGTTGTGTGTAAAAATAATTTAAGCTACTACCCCTATTTTAAATAGAGTTTTCAATAAGAGTTTCATAGAAAAATCCTTATGAGCTTTGGCATGGAACAAAGCCTATAGTTGCAAATTTAAGAATTTTTAGTTGCTTAGTCTCTTTTCACACACCAAAAGATTTAAGAAAGAAATTTGATCTAAAAGGACAAGAAATATCCTTTGTACAATATAGTTCAAAATGAAAAGCCTTCAGATTGTGGGATCAAAAGAAGAAAAATATAAGTGAAAGTAGAGATGTCATGTTGACAAAGGAGCTACAAAATCATTGAAGGTTGCAAATGTGTAACTAAGATGCTGCTTTCAAGAGAGATGGGAGACCAATAAAATGGTAGAATGAGCATTGATGAAATAGAAGTTGATGGAGAGTTTCCACAAACTTATAGGGAATCTATAGATGAGGTTACAAAAGAATCCACAAGTGAGACCAAAATTTATCCTCTTCAAGAAGAGAATGAAGACAATTAAGATTCAAAACCTGATGCAAATGAACTCGACTCCAACCATTCCATATGGAGAAAATTGTAAAAGTGTGATAATGAGAAAACCACCACAAAGACTTGGTGAGTGGGATTACAACCTTATGCATGCATTGTTGTAGCTAAGATTGAAGGAGTAGACGTGGAATACATATCTTATTCATTTCCAAGATGCATTGCAATCATCTTAGTGGGTGAAGTCCATGGGTGAGAAATTTGATTCATTGAAGTAGAATACAACTTAGAAGCTAACAATTTTGCCAAGAGGGAGAAAAGCAATAAAATCGCTTGTGGGAATTGACTTTGAGGAGACATTTGCTCCGGTAGTCAAGTTTTATTCCATTAGATTTTTTCTTTTGTTAGTGGCAAGGGAAGAAATAGATATAGCTCAATTTGACATGAAGAGAGCTTTTATTAACGGATGTTTATATGAGGAGATTAACATGGAACACCTATAAGGATATGAAGAAGTATGAAAGGAGAAATTTTTTTGCATATTGCTAAAGAGCCTTTATGGCTTGAAGCAAGCTTCAAGGAATTGGAATTGGAAGTTTGATGACTTCTTAGGTTGCAGCCATCACTTTTTGATCCTTGTATATATTATGGATATGGGGTAATGCTCACTACTTTTGTAGACAATGGATTTATTTGTGGGACAAATAAATCCCATATTGCTAGATTGCCATGGGAGAGAGTTTAAGGTTGACATATGGAGAAATAGAGTGCTATGTAGAAATTATTTATTGTGATTGAGAAAATCTCAAAATCAGATTGACTCAAGAAAGGTATGTAGAGTAAACTATAAAACAGTTCAATCTTGGAGATGCATATCATCTTCCTATTCTTGTAGATCTAAATATCAGAATGAAACTAGAAGAAGGAGAACTAATTAAAAATCCCTACTAAGAATGTTGTTAAGATAGTGGTAAAGTTTAGTTCTAATCCTTCATCTCAACATTGAGAAGCAATGAAGAGAATTTTCAAATACCTCAAACTTACTTTTGACTATGGATTAGAGTTTAGTGGAGGATAACATGCTCTTAATCCATTGGCAAGGTACTATGATGTTCATGTTGCTAGTGACTTAGACAATAAAAATTCAATAGTGGTTTCATAGGCATAATCTATAGAAGAATACTAGCTTAGAGCAACCATTGAAAACAATGCACTATCACTTATGTGACAAAGGTAGAGTAGATAGCAACATATTTCATTGCCAAGGAAACAATATGGCTTTGTGGGGCACTCAATGAACTACAGTTTGGAGAAGACAGTCCAAATCCAATGTCTAGTTGCAATTATAATGCTATCAAGTTGGTTTACAACCCACAATTCCACAAGAAACCCAAGCACATAAAGATCAAGTATCATTATGTGAGATAGTAGCAAGAGAAATAAGAGATTTATTTCAACTACATCACCATCAACAATCAAAGTGCAGATACTTTTATAAAACTTCACAAGGAAAAAAGTTTTGTAAATTTAGAAGTTTAGTTATAATGCTATTATTTCTTCAAGGAATAGGAGTGTCTAAATTCATTTCAAATCATACTACATATTCCATGTGGTAGTTAAGGTTGATATAACTAGTACTGTATACTATAGAGGGTAGGGTTTGCACAAAGAACCAAACTGCAGTGCTAGTTAGAGTTAGAACACCCAATGCTTATATGTAGATCTTACCTTGCAGTGTGTAAGTTCACAACTCCATCAAGGTGCTAATGACATAGTCAAGAAGAGTTAAACAACAAGCACATGAAAATATAAGTAAAGAGAGGTAAGGTCAAGGTGCACATCCAAGTGTTTGATTAGTTAGAACATGCATATTAGCCTACAAGTAATCCATTTCTCATTTCATGTGACTACATATATATAATAAAGGAAGCCCTCATATGTGCTTTGAGTATCTTTGAATACTCATTGTGTTGTGTAATTGATATGTAGATTTATATCAGTTTCATGTAAGTTCTAAACATAAATTATTCAAAACTATTTCTATTTATCTTGGAGATATTAATTCTATATACGAGAGCTTTCTAGAATTCATGAAGATTAAAAAAAGTAAAGAATAATTTCAATTGGAAGATGACCTTATATTACACGTCTACGAAAAATTCGAATCAACATTTCTGGGTGAAAAAAGTAAGGTATTGTAATGCTTTAGTCTCCGTTTGTGGTGACATAAGTAAAGGAAAAAAAAACAATTTTTATAAATTGTATCAAGCCAAACCTTCCCGTCGATGTGAACTCTTGGGGAAGATCATCACCATCAAATTTTTATTGCAAGAATTGTGAAAGAGATATTTAACAAAAAGTGATTTTATTATATTTTTTCAGTATTCAATTTTCATATATGATTTTTTTCAAATGTTAGTGAACTATTCTAGAGTTACTTGATTCCCATGTTGAAATCTATCAGAAATCATATCTGATGACTGAATAGATGGGATTAAGTAGTAAAATAGCTAGTATATGGTTACGGTCATAAATTAAATCAAAATTTTTAGTCATAACTTCCTTACAACCTCGTACTTGATGTGAAAAGTATCAAAAAAATATGACCGCATGTGATAAAAAGAAGGATAGAAAACCATCAAGCTGTACAAGGAAAAGATGTAAGACGTAAAACAAGGCTAAGCCTAAAAATATGTAGTGTTGAAAAGCATCTTATATACCTGATTCTTGCATGCAAGTGAAGAGAACAAAGTGATATGAAACTGTCCTAAGTAACATGGTCACCATGACCACATTAATCTGCAGTACCACTTAAATATGAGATTTCCACAAGTAAATGTCTCAAGATACTCCGTGATCCAAATTGGGCCTTGTTGATTATGCCAAAAACAATGGAAAACAATACAAGATGCCATTGCAATTCAATTTTCCAAAGGTGAAAATGCCCAAATAGAATGACCCTATTTCTCAAGACACTTGATAAGTAAGCCCATTTTACCTAGTTACCTTAGTTGTGTTTTATCCTTGGCTTGATGGGGTCCCATGCTTCTTGTTTTGTTATGTGATTGTCTTTTTCTTGAGATGTTATAATTGTAATCGCAACAATGATGGCCAAAGGCAGACTGATGAGAAGGAGGAAAGGCTTTGAGGCCCCAAGGTTGTGGGGGCTATGAAGCAAAAACATCATTCAACTCCGGATGAATTCTGGCTTGAAATTCTCACAATCTTGTGAAGTTGTGAGCAGTGATACCTATTATTAGTAAGCTTCATAGTTCATAATATATTTTTAGGAAGCTTCATAGCTCACTAACAATAGATATAGCAATATGGTTTACGTGAATACATATTGCCAAGAGATTTCCCACTCGAAGTGTTGGTTATAGAACCAGAAAAGCTTGTTGAAAGGCATTCTTGTTTATTGATGGGAAAAAGATCTATTTTATGTAGGCCTTTCTCAGACTACCTTTAATCTTCTGGATCAGACCATCACCGTGCGATGCATCCTAATCTGGACTCACTACAAATTACTTTGCATGTATGAATAGTAGGCCTTAGCATTTTGTGAGGGTTTGGGCTACCCCAAAAGAGTTATTGCCAAGTAACTCATTGTGACACAATAAAGTAGCAGTATCGGCAATCAAGAAAGAAGGCAACCACATGGAACACAAGAAGGATGAGAAGAACCCATCAAGCCAAAAAAATGAGAGACAAAAGAGGTAAAATGAGGCTAGGCCCCAATAGTATCAATATGAGAAATCTTCCCTATTGTACCTAAGATATCAAAGCTATGCAAGTTGTAAGGTCTACAAACTACTAGAGTATCCAAAGAAGCATCACCTAGAGTGATTGCTCTCCTATGGATTGCACTAGCCAATGCTCTATGTAGAGCAATGAACACATGCTCTCTAAAGTATAAGAGTGAGAGTGGTATCCCTTAGAGTCTAATATGATAAGCTCTCACACACTCCTTGAAAAATGTCTCAAATGCCATGCTCATAGCTCCATATAACTCCAAGGCTAGAGGAACAAAGAGGTGACCTTGCTACATACTCCTATACTTAGAGCCCTTGTATGTTGCTACTCTTCCTGCCACACATCAAAGAGAATGAGCTATCACTCCCTCTGAAATTGCATCATACATATGTCTATAGACACAACATCTACCATTGATACCTGATCAACTTGGACCAAGTATAAGTATGCTCTAACGTTGATCATTTGCAAAAAGAATATGAATGCTCTCTCCAAACAAGGTATCTAATCTCTTGTGCCATAGCAAACACTATATCCTTGATGGCATCATGGGTAGCTATCCTTTGCCCTCCAAAAAGACATCGTGTCATATGGACCGTTGCTGCATGTAGTGTAGAACCACATCCACAAGTGAGTAACAAAGATGCAGATGGGTGGACTTAACCTAGGTAGAATCTCATCATAGAGAAGGTGGTTGGTGCAAGTTGGAATGCCCTAATGCATAATTGAGCTAGGATCCAACAGCCTATACCCTTGCTAGAGCAAGAGCAAAGATGTGCTCTAGTGGCCCAAGGAATGGACGAGTAAACTAAGAGAGAATGTAGCATATGCTGACATTGTCAGTCCATCAAGGAAGATTACAAACCTTTGGTCCAATCTAATTGTAGTAAAGCAAAGGATGGAAGGTCCTCCCATGCCTATAGAGATATCTCTCATCTGCCGCAATAATACTTGGAGAGACAAGGACCCTTCCTCCACCTTGGTCACATATGTCTCCCAAATTGGCCTATCAGCAATCAAAAAATAGGAGGAAAGTTAGGGTGCCAAGAGAGAGCAACTACCCAAAAATACTTTAGGTGCCATCTCCTCCATAGATAATAGGCTTACCCCTTTGCACAAGATTGGTAGAGATGTATATTTATGTGCTAAATCCCTTGTCACATACTCAAATGTCCATGGTCCAGTGATATCACCAAAGACTCCCATAATCCTTCTATCAAAAGCTCTCAAATAGTGTAAAAGATTGAGGAGAGAAATAAGAGAAAAGAAGATCAAGGTGAACAATCAAATTGGGACTCTTGAAAGAATAAAATGCTTAGCATGAACTTAGCCTTTGATATTTATAGGGAACATATAAGGCTCTTGAGAAGCTTATCATGAAGTTTCTTAAAAGTCACTTTCTTAGAGTGCAAGCCATGCTAACCGAGAAGCTTCTCAAGAAATTTCCTTTTAGAAGCTGCATACTTGGCATGCAAAATAAACTAGTCAAGAAACTTCCCAAGAAGCTTCCTTTTGGAAGCCATCTACTTGGCGTGCATGCTAAGCTAGCCGAGAAGCTTCCCAAGAAGCTTTCTCTTAGAAATCACCACTTGGCATGCACATTACCCAATACTTGGAAGGTACCAAGTAGCTTCTTAGATACTTCTAGAATATTCTTACAGTTCTTGGCTAATTTGGCCTACTTACTGCTTTTTTAGGCTTGACTAACTTGTTGGTAAAATCCATATTTTTACATATTCTCCCACTACTAGTTGGTGACGTCTTCGTCACCATGGAAGCTTCAAACTATTGGATGGCCATTTGTGCATTCTAGAGATGAGAAAGAGACTCCCAAGTGGCATCATGATGGAGATACCCTTTCCAAAGGACTTTGTACTCCGTATGTTATTGGCAACCACATTGAATGTGGCAACTCACAAGGATATGATCAAATTCATACTCCTCATGATTGTTGATAGGGATAAGAGGAGGAGGAAGTTGGCAAGGTAAGTTGATAAGCAATAGGAGAAATGATTTGGGTAACATCAAACGGACCTATCCAATTAGGAGCAAGTTTACAAACTTGGGTATTAAGGGGAAGGGTAGATTACAAGAAGAAAACATGACCTTATAACCAAGTTGAAAGGTAACAACACAATGATGTTGGTCCACATATTGTTTTTTTCAAGTTTGAGCAACAAGGAGATGAGATTTGGCTTGTTGTAGAGATTGGGATATTGTGGTCAAGAAGATTGAAGTATGAGGGATATGAGATGAAGGAGGAGCAAGGAGGGAATTCGGAACAAGTGTGTCTTGGCCAAAATTAAGAAAGAAGGGAGAGAATTTGGTGCTTGCATATTTGGAATTATTCTATCCAAATTCAATATTTGGAAGACATTCATCCCAATTGGTATGGTGAATGTTGACAAAAGCACAAAGTAAATCCTTGAAGGTGCAATTTTTATGTTTGGTTTATCCATCAGTTTGATGATGATAGGACATGGACAAAGTAAGCTTGGTATCAAGTAGCTAGAAGAGTGTTTGCCAATTTTTTTTGGTGAATCAAGGATCATGGTTGAGATGAGTACACAAGGCATCCATGATGCTTGAAGACATTGGCAAAGTAGATCTGGGCCAATGTTGGAGCATCCACTATATCAAAGGTTGGTGCTAAATATATTTGCTTATGAAGCTTATTGTGGTACCCACATTTTTTGTTTTTGATTGTTTTATTAGCATTTTAAAGCAGAAGTAGAGGGTTAGAACCTAAAGAGGGCTAACTTGGGAAGAGATAAGAAGAAGCGGGGAGGTGACGTAAAACCCGAAGTCAACATCGGGTCAAGACGTGAAGTAAGAACCCAAAGACAAAGATGGGGGGAGAGAGAGAGACTTCATATCGGGCGGCACGAGTGGATCCAAAGAACTTGTAACAAACGTCTTTGGAGTTGGCACAATCAAGAAAGTACACGGGAAGAAAGTAATGACCTTGGGATCAAGAACTTCTTGATAGTGACAAGCAACAATTTCACCAAATCGGAAATTTGAGAGGAGGAGCAACTGAAGAGTGACTGATTGGTGCAGGACTATAAAATTACAAGCTGCACAAGGAGGAGGAGCAATGTCCAGTCGCTACCCAATGCCTATTCAGAGTCAACCCAAAGTGATGCAAATTGCAAATCCGCAAGAAGAGGAGTGGGTTAGGATTTCAGGGACAATCTTCCACAAGTGAAAAGTGAGGAAGCACATGATGACTCCAAAAGTGAGCAAGCAGAGTGCGGTGAGAGGGCTTGCAATTCATAGATTAGAAGTAATAGTGCGGATCAAAGTCTTGACAAGACTTCGTATCACATTCCTGGCCTAGAACTGGAACTTCAATTTTCCAGGTTTCATGGTAGAGATTGCAGCAAGCAATTGTAAAGATGGGCCAAAACATGAGGGGAAGAGAGGGAATCCCGCTTGATGGACGGATGCGGATTAGAGAGTAGTGTTGGGAAGGGAAGCCGGAGAGGTAGGAGGTACCACCTTCTATCAAAAGTGTGATGCTTCAAAAGAGACTGCCGAAGTAAGGAAGTCGTTCAATTGACTCCGCACTAAGAATGGGTATAAGGTGGATAGTTATAGAGACCTTGAGCAGAGAGGAATAGTAAGCACAATGATGGCCATGTTCAAACCAGAGCAAACCACCTATGTTACTCTGCAACAAGTGGTGTTCTTTCACCAAATGTTTGCGGGAGAGGCAATAGATTGGGTGAAATGTCTGCATTAGAGAGTGGGGCAGATGATTTCAGGATGGAGAATGGATATGCCACCACATTACTTTGTATCATTTGCAACGCACTTTTATTTTGGGTTGAACTTGCTGACTTCGAAAGAACAAAGTTGAATGCGGTCGCACTTTCATCCAGATTTACACAAGGAGGCCGATGAAGATGAGTGATACTATATGGAGAGAGTGCGAGGGGGAGATATGTACTACAAAGAGAGTGGGAGAGAGAAGATAGTAGCAATTAACCTTCCAAGGGCACGAAAGAGGGGCAAGCTTGAGATTTGTGTTGCAACAGTACAACCCTAGAAAGTTCCAAAGCTTAACCCAATGGCGGTGGTAGAGAAGACGAAGGAAGTCATGCAGGAAGAAGAAGAAGAATTGGAAGGAGAAACCGGATTGAAGGAAGGAATGTTGGGCAAAGAAGAGGAGTTCATGCTATGAAATGAAGAATCGAGTAGCGACAGCAAAGGCAAAGCGGAGGTTCAACAAATGCGACAGCTGATGAAATAGGCTGGAAAGCCAAGTCTTGAAGTTTCCATGCTAGAACAAGGCAATGAGAAGAAGAAGGGAGAGGAAGGCGTGGCAAAACCCCAAGCTGCCAAGAGTAAGAATGTTTTGAGTGTATCTGCAGTGGGGCCCAGTAACCTTACTCAGAAAGAGGGAGAAAGTTTTGAAGAAGAAACTTTGAAGGTGTGAAGATCTCGACTTTGGAGCAAGGTACAAAACATAGAGGAGTTGGAACCCAAAGTCTGAGCCAAGGACGCAAGGTGCAAAGAAGTGGACTATTTGTCCAGGGTCATATGTCCGCTGTTGATGATGTTGCAGCAGAAGAAGATGGAGATGATAAGCGCCAAACTCGAAGTACCAAATGATTTAGCAGTGGTAAAGACCTGGAGTGCCAAAATCTTGTTGCTACAAAGTAAGCTGACAAGGGTGGAGATGGAGGTCAAAGAACTTCGGGTTGAGGAGGTTCTTTGAAGCAAGCACTTTGAGGTGACAAGAGAAGAGTTTGTAAAAAGTTGTGAGGAAGTGAAGGAGATGACTGCAATGACTGCAAGATTGAAAGGAGAACTTGCAGAGGTGCGCGTCGAGTTGATACACTCCAAAGTAATTGCTGCGGTGATGGAGCAAGAGTTGGAGAGCCTCAAGAAGAGAGCAGCGGAGAAAGATCAGGCCTGGCAACAAGAGTTGACAGAGCATAGTAGAGAAGAAGATCGGTTGAGAGGGTTGATACGAGTAGCAGAGGAACAACTCTTTGTGCATAGGAGGGAGAAGGAAGCATTAAAAGCTGAATTTAAAGATGAGCTCCAGATGTATTGCAGTGAATTGGAAGAAGAGAGGAAGAAGGGGAAGCTTATGGTTGTGGAAGAAACTAGTGAAGTAGAAGGAATTGTCAATGAAATTAAGGCCATGCTGAGTACGGAAGTTGAATGTAAACTTGAAGAGGGGAGGTTGCATGAGCTGAAGTTACTAGTGTAGGAGATGCGTAAGAGGAAGGCAAAGGATATAGAATTAAATAATCTCTTAATTTGTCTACGAGATTGTATAGATAGGAAGATGTTAGAGGTGGGGGACAATGTGTGTCTCAGACTAGATCTTATTAGGACAGAGTTAACTAAACTTTGTAGTGAGGTAGAAGAAGTACAAAGACCCGAAGTAAGAGAGTGCAGGTGTCTTTGGATTTGACATTGGATACTTTAGAGAATAGTGAGTTGGAAGATAAAGTGGTAGAAAGGTTACCCATGACCTCAATTGTAGATCAGAGTGAAGAAGTAGTAGAATTGATAGAAGAGTTAGGAGTTATGAAACCCAAGGATAGAGTAGTAGTGAGTGAAGTTACTTTGGGTTTGGGTTTGAAAGCCGATGACGAGGTTGACATCGGATCAGATTAGTAACAATTTTGAGATATGAAGAGGCAGATATGAAGAGGTGCATTGTCATTTTGGATCTGCAGGTTAGAAGAGCTGTTGTAGAACGGTATAGTTGTTAGAAATGTCATTTGCTTCACTATTTTAGAGTGGCATTTGTAATAAAATGTTGTTCAATGCTCATTATTTCTAAGAATAGATAAAGCAAAGTGCTATGAAGTAGTGCTCGCCACTTGAGCTTGATTTCGAGTATCAACATTGTCATTGTGTTTGTGAGTGTTGGGAAAATTTTGAAGTGCAAGTCAGTGTGCTTGTTGAATGTTGGATTCTGCAGCCTTGATCTTCATTCTGTGTATTTGATCCTGAGTGAAGTGCAATCAGAGCAATGCCTTGACAGATCTAAGAAGAATTGTAGTGTTAGTAGTATTCTGCATTTGTGAGTGCAGTGCAAAGTTGATGTGAAGCAATTTTGATTAAGGAAGTTGTGCCTTCAGTGGAGGGGTGGAACAGAATTCTGAAGCAAAGTTGTTTTGCAGTAAAGTGCCATTTTCGGGAGAGCCTAAATCATCACAATCAAGATTGTTTGGAAAGAATTAAAGGTGTTGTGATTAAGGAGTGTTAATTTGTGACAAGACTGCGAATTAGTGCTTGTTACCCTCTTCTGGGTGTGGTTTCTACTTGAGAGATTAAAGATGCAACCAAGAAGAACTACATTGTTATTGTTTGCTTCATATTTGGACATTTTTGACTCGTATCTCTTTGTGAATGAACTTTACTTACCTGATAACCGCAAAAGTGATATTTGCCGGGTTGTCACACTTATTGACAAAAACCATGATTTCTTTGTGCCATTGCTTTGCCTTGGGCAAGGATATGATGAGATATAAGCTTCTGTGTTCCTACTAAGCAGATGGGATGGGAAGTGGTTGAAGAAGTCTACTCAGTTTTTGGTTGTTGGCTTTGTTGCATTTGCAACTCTCACAAGATCAAATAAACTCATGAACATCTCATGCCATGTTGGACCACCACCATTGGCATTGTAGGGTACTCAAGGTCTTGTCCACACCTATGTGACCAACAATTGGTAGGTCATGGGCTTCTTGAAAGTGCATAAGTCATAGATCACTCTTGTTTGGAATATAGATTTGGTTCTCATAGAATAAAAGGCCTTCCTTGATAGAAGGTGTTGTATTATTTGTCATGTGTTTCAAGACAACCTTGTACCATCTGAATGAAGGGATCTTGTTGTAAAGATATCCTAAAATAATTTGGACTTTCAAGTTGATTAACTATCATAATTTTTGTTGTGATGAGAAGAAGAGACTTCAAGTTTGTACTCAATTTTGATGTCAAACAATTATAGTTGTTTCTCCCATTGATGATGTTGACTTTCTATGTACTCCAAATGTAACATCTATAACAAGGATGTTTGATCAATTCACATAATCATTTGTTTTACAAGAGATAGTGCCTCCATACCTTGATGACATATACCATTGCTAGTTGTTATTGATCTCAAGGAAATTAATTCTTTTTTATGGTGTTTAGTTGGCAAGACACAAAGGTAATGGGATGTTATTCATTTGGGAATTTCTACTACAACACAAATCCAATCAGAAGTATTGAAATCAATCTTAGAAGGTAATTGAGGGTCATATGGTTGAAGAATGGATCTTGAAGATACCATATGTTTTAGCTTCTAGAATGCTTCTTTGTGCTTGGTGGTCCATTGAAAGCTTGAGGTCTTTCCCAAGAGGTTCGTCACTAGTGTAGCCACATGAGCATAATAGTGGATGAATTATCAAAAAAACTTGCCAATTTATCAAATCTCCATACTTCTATGGCATCCTTTGGAGTTGGTCAATCAATAATGGCCTTGATTTTCCCCTCTTCTATCTTAATCTCCTTTGATGAGATTTTATGACCCAAGAAGATAACTTCCTTATGCTAAAAGGCACACTTTGAGTTCTTGTAAAAAAACTTCCATTGATGTAGTTGTCTTAGGACTTATTGCATGTGATTTTGCATGTTCTACCTCTATCTTTCTGTCGATTAAAATATAATCCAAGAACACCACCATATACCAATCCAATAGCCCATCCAACACTTGATGCATTTGATACATGAAGATTGTTGGAGCATTAGTGAACCCAAAAGGTAAAACTCTCTATTCAAAATGCTCACACCTTGTGCAAAAGTTGATCTTTTTCCATCTTCCTTATCAATTAGAATCAACCAATAGTTGCTTTGGAGATCCAACTTAGAGAAATATTCAATAGACTCAATTGATCAAGCAAGTCATTAATTAAAGGCAAGAGATATACATTCTTTACTATCTGTTTATTGAGGCCATAGTAATCAATAGAGAAACAAAGTCCTCCATCCTTCTTTGAAAAAAATGATACCAATGCTCCACAAGGAGATGTATTATGTCCTATGATATCCCTTTCCAACAACTCCGTCAATGTTATTCAAAGCTTGTCCAACTCCTTTGGGTGAGAGCCAATAGATTTGTCTACTCATTGGAGTACTTCTTGGCAATAACTCAATCTTGAAGGGCATACCATGATCAAAGGTAATCCCTTTGGCAGATTCAAAAACACATTTGCAAACTCTTAAAACTATTTGATCAACCATTGCTTGATGAGGCTTCTGGCCCTCATTAGATTCTCCATGCACAATTGGCTTGATCTACATCACAAAAATAGGCTTATCTTCTTCCAAAGCTTGCTTTATGGCTAGTTTACTAACAAACTTCTTATCTTGGGATTGAATATTCTTAGGTTATCATACTAAAAAGTGCCAAACAACCAAACTGATATTTCTTACCTTGGTGTTGTACTTGAATTTTTTGTTGGGTCCAATCAAATTGAACCTTATGACATTCAAGCTAATGGAAACCTAGAATGACATAAAAGTGTAGACGTGCCACTACACACCTCATACACTCCAAATACTATTTTTCAATCTTAAATGTAACAAAATGTGAAGTACAAAATACAAAACCCTTTCTACCATCCACCATTATCAATCTACTTCCAATTAATAGCTTGATAAGAATACCTAATTACTTTGCTAATTGCATGGACATGCGATATTTTGAACTCCCAAAATCAACCAAAATCATATAACCATGATAAGATATCATACCTTGCAAATGAAGCAAACTTGTAGAACCTTCAATTCTCCTATTGAGATTTTCCCTAATCATGCTCCACAAACTCTATTTGGGCAATTTTTTGGGGTTATCTATTCTTTAGTGGACATTCATTAATGTGATGTCAAATTTGGCGACAATAAAAGCAACAATCATTTTGTTGCAATCTTTCCTTATCTACAATGCCAAGTGATCTCTATTGGATGGCATCAATATCTATTGAAGCTAGCTCCTCTACTTGTGTATAATGTGTTTGCACGTTTTTTTAAGGTTGAGGTCAAGATCAAGTTATTGCAACCAAGGAATCAAATGCTCAACCAACTACATGGCTTCTTCCAAGGGTTTGGGCTCTTGCATGGTCACTTTCCATTTGGTGCAACTTTGAACTCCTCATAGATGGATCTAGAGTTTCATCTTCTAGTATATCTAGAATTTATGTTATAGTGTTCTAGAATTGAGTGATATAGCTTCTATAGACCTAATCTGCTTCAATTTTACCATCCTATCTTGTATGGCTTGTGTGGTGTTTATAGCTTGGAATCATCCAATTATTACACTATTGAATCCTTCCCATGTCAAGATTTGCAAAAAAAATTGTTGTTTAGCTTGCTCTACTTTCAATTATCACCATAGTTTTGCCACTCCATCTCTTGGCTTGAAGCAAAGAGAATAAGTATCCATTCATCTTGAAGTTTAGTAGTTTCAAAATAACATTTGCAATCAAAAACAAAATTCTCCACTATATCCAAGAGATTCTTGCCTTCAAATACCTTGGGCATTCAAAGTCAGATTTTCTCTTCTCCTTCTCAAAATAGTGCTCTCTCTACATGCTCTTGTTGTTGATGGTCTCATTCTTCCAAAACTCAAGTAAGGTGTTCGATCTATTATTGCATAACAATGATAACTTTGGGCATTACCGCAACGGTTGCTAATTTATCAAACTACCTATAATTATCTAAGTTAACATGTAGATGCAACACATCCATTTTTCTCCATAAGTCACAATTGAAATTACCAAGGGTTCATCGGACAAGGTGATCACATTCAGAAAATTACCCAAAGTGTAAGATGATGAATTGTATGAAATGATGCTTGGGTAGTATATGGATACAAAAATCCCAATGGTTTAGCGGAAATGGATTTGGTGCTCCATAAATTCTACCCATCTCATTCCTACTCTGATACCAATATAAATGACCAAGGAGAGAAATAGGAGAAATAAAAATCAAAGTGAAAGATCACATTGGACTCTTAAACAAGGGAAACTTTGAATGCCTACCATGAGCTTTGGCTTTGGTAATTATAGGGAGCA
The DNA here is from genome assembly GCA_948567375.1 of Lunularia cruciata. Lineage (NCBI taxonomy): Eukaryota > Viridiplantae > Streptophyta > Marchantiopsida > Lunulariales > Lunulariaceae > Lunularia > Lunularia cruciata. The sequence continues at coordinate 31,627,588 of OX419758.1, forward strand.
TACAAGGTCCTTGAGAAGCTTCTTAGGAAGTTTTATAAAAGCTTATAGATCACAATCTTGGTTGATAATGGTGTTTTAAATCTCATGGATCAAATAGTGTGCTATAAGCATTTGGAAGACTTCAAAGAAGGCAAGTATATGCCTCTCCTCTAAATATTTGCTGACCAATTGCATTTTTTTGATCCAAAATCTGTTGGAAGTTGAAGTTGTTGATGTGTCTTGCAACATTTTCTTTATTCTTTGTTTTCAACATGTGCAAAACATCTAGAATGTGGATATGAGCTGCAAAATCAACCGAGGCAAAGATACCATTGAGTGGATATGAGCTGCAAAATCAACTGAGGCAAAGATACCATTGAGTTGGTCAAAGCATCAGTTGTAATTTGGATCTGTAACACAAGTTGGTGTATGTATACTCCATGGGGATATTAAGTTTAGTTTTACAAGTAGTGGAAAAATATTATCTACATGGAGTTTAACTAAGCTTTTACATTAGTCATCATTAGCTAGAGTTAGTCTTAGCTAAGATTAAAGTTACCTTATTTTAGAGAAAAAGAAAGAGTGAGCACCATTATATGTTCTAGTGTATTGACTTGATATTATTCATAGTTATTTGATTTTGAGGAAAGAGTTGAGAATCTTGGGCTCACAAGTCTTGTTGGTATGGATTTTTCCATAGTCCAAGGATAGCACATATGAAGGAATCCTTGACTTAGTTGGTGGGTGAGAATAAGTCTACCTACTCATGGGATTATTTCCATGTGCTTGGATATTCATTTAGACTTTTTGATTTTATTAGACTTTTAGCCTAATAACTTGAGTTAATTTGGTTATTAGTAACTTGGGTGTGTAACTTTTTCACAAATATATATGCTTGTTACTCATCACTTTTCATTTGCAAATATGTCTTTCTCATTAAGTTCTCTATTGAGCAATATCTTGAGTCTTGGAGGTGCCTTGGAGTTCTAGGCTAGGAGTAGTGTGATAGAGTTGGGATTCCTTGCCTTCTTAGTCCATGATGTACTAACTTAATAGCCATCAAAGGCTCATCCTTAGTGAGAGGCAGGCTGGCTCACAAATTGTGTTGATGATTCTCAACAGATTTTCTTCAATGGTGTTTTTTAGAAGTAACATCAATGGAGGTAGAGTTATTGGTCAGTCTTCAACACCAAAGATCAAAGTGGTAAACTTTTCCACTGAAGATTAATTTGATTTTTTCCATGCATGGAACAACTTATCAGAAAACTAAGGTAGAGTATTACTGTTGTAACAATATGGAGTTTAGCAACAAAGTTAGTAGGGCTGATAAAGTAGCAAAGAAGACAAATTAGCCTAAAATATTCCAAAAGTATTTAGGAAGCTTCTTGGGAAGCTTCTCGGCTAGCTTAGCTTGCACCTCAAGTAAGTAACTTCTAGAAGGAAGCTTCTAGAAGGTTCCAACTAGCTTAGCTTGCATGCCAAATAAATGACTTCTAGAAGGAAGCTTCTTAAGAAGCTTCCCAATTAACTTAGCTTGCACTCCAAGAAAGTGGCTCAAGGAAGTTTCTTGAGAAGCTTATCAAGAGCATTGTATGATCCCTATAAATACAAGGGCCAAAGCTCATGCTAAGCATTCGGAGTTTTCTCTCATTCAAGTGTCCCAATGTAGGCTTCCATTCTCCTATTTCTCTCCTCAATCACGGACTTTTACATTGGTATTAGAGTAGGAATGGGATGGATGGAATTTATGGACCACCAAATCCACTTCTACCAAACCATTGGGATTTTCATGTCCAAATATTACCCAAGGATTGTTTCACCTAATTCATCACCTCTCATTTTGAGCAGGATTTTCTACATATGATCACCTTGTTTGAGGAACCCTTGATACTTCAGGTTGTAATTTATTGAGACCGGTGGACATGCTGCATCTATGTGTTAATCAATTAGATAAATTGAGAATAGCGGGATAGAGTAGAAGCTATGGTGGCAATACCGGACGTTATCCTTGCAATGCAACAACAAATCAAGAACCTTACTTGATTGTTGGATGAATGAGAGCAACAACGACAAGAACATATAGAGAAGGCATCAGTTCAAGATAGAGAAGATCACATCCGATTTCCAAAACCCAAGGTGTTTGAAGGCAAGAATCTTTGGGGAATAGTGGAGAATTTTGTGTTTGACTGCAAATGTTACTTTGAAACCACCAACCTTCAAGATGAACGGGAACAAATTCTCTTGGCTTCTAGCCAATTGGATGGTGTGAAAAAACGTTGGTGGCAATTCCAAGTGGAGTGAGCTAAACAACATATTGTTACACCAATTTTGACATGGGCAAAATTCAAGGATGCAATACTTGGTTGATTTTAAACTATAAATGCAACCCGAGCTACACAAGATAAACTGGTAGAGTTGAAGCAGATTGGCTCTATAAGGAGCTATATCACACAATTTGAAAACATCATCATGCAAATTCTAGATATACAAGAAGGTGAAGTTCTAGATTGATTTGTGCAAAAATTGAAAGCATGAACCAAATTCAAGGTGACCATGCGGGAACCACAAAACATAAAAGAAGCTATGCAATTGGCTGAGAGCTTTGATTCCTTGGTTGCAACAACTTGATCTTGACCCCGACCTACACAAAGCTTACTAGTACACTATGCACGGGTGGAAGAACCGGTACCAGTTGAGATTGATGCTATCCAACAAGGTCGTGTTGTGGTTTGCATAGGCCGTAAACTAGTGACTTATCATAGTTTATCTCCAGGTTAGTGGGGTAGGTTGTATGCTAGATCTGACGGATGAGATGTTGCCATGTGAGCCATCTATGTATATGCATGTGATTGGCTACATGGGTTACAATCTTATCATGTTTGAGGGCTTTAATGAGTAAAGATGAGGATGAGGATGAGTGGAGAGACGAGGGTTTTTTAGTTTGAAGAGTCTTGAAGGGAGAAGGACGTTGGGAGTGAGAGTTGTAGCAGAGCGTGAGTGTTGGAGCATTGGAGGAAGCATTTGAGCATGAGATGCCCCATGCTCCCAATCTGCCACTCCCAAATTCTTTTCTCATTAGGCTTCAGATTTTACACTCGGACAATTTATAGGATTGGACAGTGATACATTTTGGGGCGGTATTCATGGAGTCGCTGATGGGAAATCCGGATCCTATCGTCCTTTTGGTGTTTACTTATGAGCATGTCTAGGATTTGACCATATATGTGCTTCTATAGTTGGGGATGGCCTTAATTTTCGCTCATAAGCTTCAAGGTGGAGTTGTGGGGTCCATTTGTCAAGAAGTAAAAAGACTAAAGGACAAATGTGCAAGAGATTGGGGTCTCAAGAGAGAAGTAAGCATTTTTTCAACAATTGAGGAATTTTGGGGAGGCCATTTGAGAAGGGGAGACCACGGTTGGAAAGAGGAGATAACAGGCTACAATCTGAAGACAAAAATCACACAATTTGGGCCTATTTTGAGAAAGATATGATCAATTGAATCAGGGAGGTAAAATTCATACCTAGGAGCACGAAGTAGGCCATGGAGACAATTTCTTGCAATATTTTCACTATCTGTTGGTGGGATTAGAGAGTAGAAAAGTTTTCACAATATTGAGTACAAATAATTTTAGTTTTGGGTTAATCTCATATCAGATCTGATTGATTGAAGTTGAAGCTCTTGAGGTGTAAGGTGTTAGAGAAGAGCTAATGACCAGGTTTGGAGTTTTGGTCACTCCCCAAGTTGTAGTTTGAATTTCATTCTGAAAATTTCTAGAGTTTTTTGTGGATAAAGTTTCACTTTGTGCAAAAGTTTCATGTGAATTCTTAAAATAGAGAAATTATGGTCTTGGATCAAGTATACCTGGGTCTGTAGAGCTCACAAGTTTGCCCAACTCAGGAATTGATCCACATTTAGGGACTGGGGTTGGATTAGGCTACCAAAATTTGTGGGAGTTTAGAAAAAAACACAAAAAGCTATTTTGGAAAATTTGGTTGGTTTTAGATCTGTGAAGAGTAAGATCTGATACAAAACATTCTATTGAAAATACTGTCATAAACTTGGTAGAGCAATTTTATCTTTCATCTTGATTGGATATCAATTTTCCCATCTTGTGAATATGATTGAGGGTTTCAGGTTGCTAGAGTGTTTGTGAGTATCAATTGTATTTCTGAATCAGAAATTTGGGGAAAATTTACCAAGAACCAGGAGCAAACCCTCAAAAGGGAATTTTGAAATTAGGGTGAAAGTTGCAAAAACTTAGCCAACTTTGAGAGCTTGTCAAACAAGTTTTAGTGATCTGATTAAAGTGTATTTTATATCATTGGAAAGCTGATCTCACAAGATTTCCATTGAATTCTAGAAAACTTGAATCCAAGTTATACAAAAATAGTATATTCATATGAGCTGCAAAAAGTTTTCCCCATCAAAAAGACATAGTAAATCCCTACATGGAGTAGAAATTTGTTGAGATTTGAAGTATAGATGGGATGAGGCTTAGATTATAGGTTGAAATGAGCTTGATGACAGAGAAAGAAGGCTTTGAAGCTCTTTTTTGACAAAAATTACAGAGAGTTGTTGTCATATTCTTGTGATTGGATCCTCTTTGTGCTTGTATGCTTGTTTGTATGCCCAGTTGGCTTGGATTGGTGTGCGAGCGTTACGCTTAGATTATTTCCTTCTAGGAGTGATGTGTATTTCTCCTTGGTAATGCTAGAAGTGATGACCAGCAACCAGGAGTGAGTGTTGTGATGACATGTTAGGTTGCTTGATACTACCCTTCCAGATAGCAAGAATATTAATTACGAGAAGGAGGGTTCTGGCGATAGGGTCACACGCTTGTTCAGTCAAGTCATTACAGGTTTACCTCTAGCCTTTGATCTGTAGTCTCCACAGCTAAGCACCCTATGTGTTTCTAGAGAGAGAAAAGAAAAGTATGACAACAAAGACTACTTGGTACAGTGGATATAGAAAGATTGCAAAAAAAATGGAGGTTGTTTTTATTGTCGCCAAGTTGGACATTGCATTGTTGAATGTCCACTCAAGAATGGGTGACCTCAACAAGTTACCCAGATGGAGTTTGTGGAACTGAATGATTAGAGAAACAAGGAATCCCAATAGGAGATTTTGAGCTGCCTACTAGGAGCTTGATTAGTTCCAATGGGATTGAAGGCTTGACCTATGCAAGTTTGCTTCTCTTGCAAGGTACGATATCTGATCGGGGTTGTAGAATTTAGTTGATTTTGGAAGTTTAGAGAATTGCATCTCTATGTAGTAGCAAAGGAATTGGGTATTCCTATCAAGCCAATGTTTGGAAGTAGATTGATGATGGCGGATGGTAGAAAGGGTTTTGCATTTTGTACCTCACATCCTGTTACTTTTAAGATTGAGAAGGAGTATTTGGAGTGTATGAGGTTTGTAGTGGTACCTCTACACTATGATGTCATTCTAGGACTACCTTGGCTTGAATGTCATAAGGTTCAATTTGATTGGACCCGATGACAAATTCAGGTACAACACCAAGGTAGGAATTTCTGATTAGGTTGTTTGGCACCTCTGAGTAAGACACCTAAGAATAGTCAATCCCAAGATGAGAAGTTGGTTGAGAAGGTAGCCATAGACCATGCCCTGAAGGAAGAGGAATCCAAGATGGGAAGTTTGCCAAGAAGGCAACCATGGAGCAAGCTTTAAAGAGAGATGAGTCCCCATATGGGAAGTTTGTTAGTGAAGCAGCCATAGAGCAAGCTTTGGAGGAACATAAGTCTATTTTCACGGTGTGGATCAAGCAGATTGCACAAGGACAATCTGAGGAGAACCGAGAGCCTCATCAAGCAAGGGTTGATCAGATAGTTCAAGAGTTTGTAGATGTGTTTCCAAATAAGCTACCAAAATGATTACCCTCTAATTGTGGTATGCCCTTCAAGATTGAGTTATTGCTAAAGAGTACTCAAGTGAGTAGACCAATCTCTAGGCTCTCACCAAAGGAATTGGAGGAGTTGCGAACAATACTTACGGAGCTGTTGGAGAAGGACTTCATACAACATAGTACCTCTCCTTGGGGAGCACCAGTACTATTTGTTCTAAAGAAGGATGGAGGAGTTTGTTTTTGTATTGATTATCATGGGCTCAATAAGCAAACAATGAAGAATGCATATCCCTTGCCTCGGATTGATGACTTGCTTGATCAATTGAGTGGAGCATGATACTTTTCCAAACTAGATCTTCATAGTGGCTATTGGAAAATCCCCATTGATAGGGAGGATGTGCAAAAGACTACCTTTTGCACAAGGTATGGGCATTTGGAGTGGAGAGATCTACCTTTTGGGCTCACTAATGCTCCATCGGTCTTCATGGATCAGATGCATTGGGTGTTGGATGGACTATTGGATTGGTACGTATTGGTGTTCTTGGATGATATCTTAATCTATAGCAAGATAGAGGTAGAACATATGAATCATGTGCAAGAAGTCCTAAGTCATGACTATGACAATGGAAATTTTATTGCAAGAAGTCAAAGTGTGCCTTTTGGCAAAAGGAAGTTACCTTCTTGGATCACAAGATCTCATCAAAGGGGATCAAGATAGAAGGGGAGAAAATCAAGGCCATTATTGATTAGACTACTCCAAAGGATGCTACATAAGTATGGGCATTTAATGGATCGGCCAGTTTTTACCGATGGTTCATTCATTATTATGCTCATGTGGCTGCACCATTGACCAACCTCTTGGGAAAGAACTTGAGCTTCCAATGGACCACCAAGCACAAAGAAGCATTCCATAAGTTGAAACATATGGTGTCTTCAAGACCCATCTTTTAACCGCATGATCCTAAGCTACCTTGTGTGGTTGATTTTGATACTTCTAACTTTGCAATTGGAACCGTGTTGCAACAAGAATTCCCAGATGGACTACATCCCATTGCCTTTGTGTCTTGCGAACTAAATATAACTGAAAGAAATTACTTTGCTCAAGACTGAGAAAAACTTGCAATGGTATATGCCACCAAAGTATGGAGGCATTATCTCTTGGGGAAACAAGTGATCATGCGAACTGATCACAAACCACTGTTGTAGACCTTACACTTGGAACACATGAAAAGTTGACATCATCAATGGGAGGAACAACTCCAATTGTTTGACATCAAACTTGAGTACAAACCAGGTTGGTTCCATATCATCCTTGATGCTCTATCACGGCAACCTGATTTGAAGTCTCTTCTTTTCATCACAGCAACAATTACAACCGTGTCAATTGACTCTAGGTTCCAAAATGAGTTTTGGTCAACTCTACAACAAGATCCCTTCTTCCAAATGGTACATGGTTGTCTTATAACATGGGACAAGGAGTACATGACCTTCTCCTTCAAGGAAGTCCTTCTATTCCACAAGGACCGGATCTATGTTCCAGCCAAAGGTGATCTCCAACTTGTATGCCTTCAAGAAGCCCATGATTTACCAATAGTTGGGCACTTGGTGTAGACAAGACCTTGGGTACCCTCCAACGCCAATGGTGGTGCCCCGACATGACACAAGATGTTCAAAAGTTTATCCGATCGTGTGAGAGTTGCCAATGTAACAAGGCCAACAACCAAAAGCCAAGTGGACTCCTTCAACCACTCCCCATTCTATCCACTCAATGGGAACACGTGAGCTTGGATCTCATCACATCCTTGCCCCAGATAAAGCAAGGATATAGAAAAATTGTGGTGTTTATGGATAAGCTCAATAAGCAAATCCACTTGGCACCAACTGTTGACATTGTGGATGCTCCAACTTTAGTGCAAATCTACTTCAACAATGTCTTCAAGCATCATGGGATGCCATATGTACTCATCTTCGACCGTGATCCTCGATTCATCGGGAAGTTTTGGCAAGCACTCTTCTAAATACTTGGCACCAAGCTTGCTTTGTCCATGGCCTATCATCCTCAAAGTGATGGGCAAACCAAACATGCAAATCATATCATGGAGGATTGCTGCATGCCTTCATCAATGTACACCATACCAATTGGGATGAATGTCTTGTAGTTGTAGAATTTGCCTACAATAATTCCAAACAAGAAAACACCAGATTTTCTCCCTTCTTTCTCAATTTTGGCCAAGATTCTCTTGTTCCAAATTCTCTTCTTACTCCTCCTCCATCTTAAGTCCCTCATACTTCAACCTTCTTGACCAACATATCCCCATCTCTCCATTAAGCCAAATCTCACCTCCTTGTTGCTCAAAATCATCAAAAACAATATGCAGACCACCACTGTTGTGATCTCATCTTTAAATTCGGTGATAAAGTCATCCTATCCTCTAGTAACCTACCCCTCCCACTTGATACCTTAGTTTGTAAACTTGCCCCTAATTAGATAGGACTTTTTGAGGTCACCCAAATCATCTATCTTGTTGCATATTGACTTGCCTTACCTTGTTATATGCGCATCCACTATGTCTTTCACATTTCTAAGTTGAAACCCTTTGTTCCTAACACATCTTCTTTTTCCTCTTGTGTCCAACCTCCTCCTCCTCCTCCCATCCCTATCAATGATCATGAGGAGTACAAAATCGATCATATCCTTGCATGTCGCCACATTCAATGAGGACGCCAACAACATACGAAGTACAAGGTCCTTTGGAAAGGATATCCCCTTCATGATGCCACATAGGAATCTCTTTCTCACCTCTAGAATGCACAAATGGCCATCCAAGAGTTTGAAGCTTCAATGGCAACGAGGACGCCATCAACTAGTGGTGGGGGAATATGTAACAATATGGAGTTTAGCGATAAAGTTAGTAGGGCTAATGAAGTAGAAAATAAGACAAATTAGCCTAGAATATTCTAAAATTATATAGGAAGCTTCTTGGGAACCTTCTTGGCTAGCTTAGCTTGCACCTCAAGTAAGTAGCTTCTAGAAGGAAACTTCTAGAAGGTTCCAACTAGCTTAGCTTGCATGCCAAGTAAACAACTTCTAGAAGGAAGCTTCCCAATTAACTTGGCTTGCATTCCAAGAAAGCGGCTCAAGGAAGCTTCTTGAGAAGCTTCTCAAGAGCCTTGCATGATCCACATAAATACAAGGGCCAAAGCTTATGCTAGGCATTTGAAGTTTTCTCTCATTCAAGTGTCCCAATGTAGACTTCTATTCTCTTATTTCTCTCCTCGGTCAAGGTCTTTTGTACTACAATTGTAGTGTGATTGATAGGTTCATGATATTGCCATTGTCTACTTTTGTGTAGCTTTGACTCTTCCGTACAACTCTCAAAAGACTCTAGTGTCATGCCATTTGTAGTGTCGTATGTAGATTTCTTGAACATTGGAGTAGTAGTGATAGTAGCTAGAGGTATTTTGGCAATTACTCATTGACTACTTTCCGATGGTTAGATTTCATATTTTGGGTACTGATTACATGGTGGGGCCCACCATCACTTGCACCATTCACACCGTTGGGTATGTTATCAATGAGACCATTGGAATGAGACCTAGAGTATACCCTAGGAGCATAGCTCCAAAGAGCTCACTTCTCTATTGTTGAGCCTTCGAGTTCCTAACTAGAGTGGATAAAAACCCAATGAGCATCATCTGGAGTCTCTTAGCTAGAGTGGGTGTAGCTTGATTGTAATTAGTGCACACTTTTTGGCAGATTATTGAGTGATAGATCAAGTACTAATCTGATTGAGTGAGATTTGAGTTGTGTGATAGAACTGATTACAACAAAGAAGTGGGAGTTAGGGGGAAATTGGGTGCAAGAACTATGGGTGGTGGTTGTATCTCCAAGCCCGGTGGATTGTGGTACCTTGATTGCAATTTTGATTTCCTTGGGAGTGATTGTGTGCGGAAGTGCTTGCTAAATTTGGAGCTAAACAGAGTCAATTTCAAGTGGTAGTTATGATTTTGAGCTCAAGAGGTGAATATATGATCAATCTGGTACGAGTTGAGCTAAAAAAGTGAAATTGAAAGTGAAATTGGGAACCCATTCTTGTGAATTAGACATTTGATGATCCCCATCTTTCCAATTTGGCTCGAGTGAAGAGTTAGCAAAGAATTTGGCGATCCACCAACTTTATGTCAAATGCCAAATGGTGGTAGAGTCAATCCAATGTTGATTCATGAGATGGATTTTGTTTAGCTTTCTTGTGATTGGAGCCCCTCCATTCTTTACTTCCTATTTGTGCACCATGTTTGTATGAGATGCCCTGAATTTAGAGCGTTGGTACTCCAGTGTGCTTGCAATAGTGAGGTTGGAGTAATGACCAATCAAACTACTTGTGTTTCTGTCAGATGAGGCAAGAAGTGATGACTTGTAGACCATAAGAGTGCATGTTGTGATGGTAGGTTACAAGTTGCCCTTTCCCCTAGTATAGTTGTCATAGTTAGAGTTACATTAGTCGATGACATTTAGTTGGTGGTGTTGGCACTTGGTGGGGTACTCGCAGAGGTTACAGTTAAGGGTTGCAATTTCTGGTTACTTTGTCACGACAAAGTTCTTTGGGAATTTTGGAGGAGATAGCATTGCAATACGCAATGGGTTTACTTGGAGTGGCGCTCAATATCAACCTATATCTCATGTCCCAAATGAGAGAGGAGATTGACTCTTAGTTGGAGTTTAACTCAAGAGTTGATTCAGTTGAGAGTGCACTTCTTGTGTCCGCACAGTTGTTGTGGGACATGGACAAGATTTATGTGGCCTCTAAAGGTCCCAGTGTTACTATGGTATGGTGGTTACCATTGAGTTGGATGACTTCATCTAGGAGTTTGATTGTTGGTGTGATCTGTAGTAGATGCGGAACCCGACCTTATTTACACCTTTCATTGTGTGGAAGGGGTTATTTCAACATTTAAACGGTCCACCAATGGACAACTACCATGAGTTCAAGAGAACTCACTTGGAAGAGATTGAGCTATGGAGAAAATATTGATCTCTAAACTATGTCTCCATTACTTCAGGCTTGGTCTCTAGAGATAGATTGGTAGTACCCACAAATTCTAGCTCTAGTAGCATTGATGGATCTCTTGGAGATCATGCTACTATGAGTGGAGGTACAACTACAAGAGGTGGCGTAGTATAGGTTTAACCCCATGGTGGAGTTCTTCTAGTGTTTGAGGCAAAACTACCAAGGAATGCGGACTGAGAAGTTCAGGAGCTTGCAGGAGTTCCAACGGAAAGTTGCAGGAGTTATTGAGGCCAAGGGAGTCCAATTTTGCTATGGGATACTAGACAAGGAGTTGCGATGAAGAGTTTGTGATGCTAGGTTGTTACATGTTACTTTGCCTACTTTGGCGGTGGTTTTGGTTTGGTTGAGAGTATTGAGCTCAACATGGTGGAGGAGAGAGTGGTGACATTTTGATTTAGTAGGGAGACCTCATCCATAACAATTACGTCTTCTAGAGTGCAGTAGAGTGCACTATGCCATGTTGGTTTTTGAGGATAGGATGGACTGTAACACCCATTTGTGCATGTGTGTGGTATTGTGATATTTAGCTTGGTATTACAAGTACTTAAGAGATATTATTTATATAGAGATAAATGATGGTTCTATATTAGTCATGGTTAGCTAAAGTTAGTCATAGCTAAGATAGAGGGGACCTTACTTTAGAGGAAGTAGAAAAAATGAGCACCACTATTTTAGATTTTAGTGTGTTGACTTGGTATTATTCCTAGGTGTTTGGCTTTGAGGAAAGAGTTGAGAACTCTTGGGCCCACAAGACTTTTTGTTTTGGATGCTTCTTTAGTCCAAGGATAGCCCATGTGAAGGAATCCTTGACTTAGTGGTTGGGTCAAGATAAGACCACATGCTTAGGGGAATATGCCTATGTGAATGGATATTCCTTTCTACTTTTTGACTTGACTTGACTTTTAGTCTAGTAATTTGAGTTACTACGGTGATTAGTAACTTTGGTAAGTAACTATTTCACAAGTATATAAACAAGGGGTGAGGAGGTACTCATCATCCTTTCATTTGCAATTATCTCTCTCTCGTTGAGTTCTCTAGTGAGCAATGTCTTGAGTCTTGGAGTGCTAACCTTGGAGGAGTATGATGGAGTTGGGGTTCCTTGCCTTCTTAGTCCATGGTGTGCTACCATAATAACCATCAGAGGTTCATTCTGAGTGAGAGACAGGCCCACTCACATTTTTGGTTTTGTTGCCAAGACCTCTGTAGAAGGTAAGATAATGTTCCGTGTTCAATTCTACATTAGGCAGAAGGAGGCTATGAGAGCTCACTTGGAGAGAACATTAGGAGAGGAGAGGGCTGAACTTATGTTAGAGAACAAAAATCCATTTGTATACCCTGTAGTTCATTATGATATCTTTGAGGTGATTTTGTACATCTTGTACACATGAGAGGAATTGGAGAGATTGTGTGAGGTGGATTGCAAATTTTGGGGATTAAGGTGATTTTGGGCAAAATCTCAAGTTTAAGATCTGGATCTGAAATTTCTACACATGATAGCTTGGGTTATCTTTTAGTTAGCACACTTGAAATTATTGTCAGGGCTACTATGCGCATTGTGCTAGAAATTTTGAAAGTTGATAGGGTAAAGTGCTCCCGCAACTACATGCTCTCTAGAAACTTGTACATAGTCTGCCATTTCTTCAATTTTCAGTGAATTTTCCTAAAAATTTACAAAAAAATTTAGTGCATTGTATCCTACTTGTTGCCACAAAAATTAGAGAGGGGTCATTCTTGCACAGAGAGTTATGACTTTTTGAAGTGAGGGGGGTGGTTTTCAGACCAAATCTAAAATATGTGTGCTGAATAGAAAGGTATCTAGGCCAAATGGCTCAATGAAAAGATCTGAAATTTTGCAAGGAGGGACGCCCTGGAGTTGTGATCAAGTGTGAAAATTTTCAAAGGACTGTCACATATTGGTTGGGAGATTTGAGTGACATTGTGAGGAAGAGTTAATTCTGCGGAGTGGAGATCTCATGCATGAGGAATTTGAGAGCAACAAAAAGCATGTTTGAGTGTTTAGATTCATCTTGGGAACATGGAGGGTCTTCAAGAGAGGAAATTGAGATTATGCAAGGTTCCCCAAGGGTTTGAGGTAATTGTAGGGGTGGATTTGAGAAAAAGAGAGTTTACAATAGAATTTGAAGAGAGTGTTGAGAGGATCCAAAAACCTACACCACTTGGAGGAAAGAGTGAGTCTAAGTGCTTTCTATGTGGAGAGAAGGGACATAAGGCAAGTTCATGTCCATTGACCTTTGAGAGCAAGAGATTGAGGGAAAGGAGAAGCTTACTTAACTTAGGTTTGCATGTTGGACCTTCTTCACCAAGATTAGGAGGGAGAAGATCTAAGACCAAGGAGTTGTGTGAGGTTTGTGGAGTGGAAGGACTTCCAAAAGGACATGAGTGTAATGGAGTAAAAGCACTTTTGGAGAATTTGATGAAGGATATTGGAGAGAATCTTAGTACAGCTACAAAAATACTACCACCTTCATCAGCTAGTTCTCAAGATTAGTGATGGAGATAATCTTTCAACTTATGGATAAACTATCCATGAGAGTTAGATTTATATGCACTCTAGGATTTGATGTTGCTATAGAAATCTTGGAGCAACCTGAACTTTTTGTGTTCTCTAGAGTGGATTATTCTCAAATGGTGTTAGTCATCTATATACTCTATTAGTAATAGAGTGAGAGAAAAGAAAAGAGAAAAAGAAAAAGAAATTGAGAGAAAAGAAAGATAGTGAAAGGTTAAGATGTGGAAACTTCCGGTTTTCTTTGGCAAGGATGGAGAAGATGTGGAGGCCTTTGTGAGAGACTTCAAGAGAGCTTGCATAGGAAACAATGAGAGGAGGAAGAATGAGTGGGCCTCATTATTACCAGATTTCTTTGAGGATGTAACACTTACATGGTATGAGTTAGAATACCAAGAGAGAGAGAGGAGAGATGGGGAAGAGGAGTCATGTGAGACTTTGACTTCAACACTTATTGATAACTTTCTTCATGATGAGAGTTATGAGAGATTGATGAGTGATGTTACATTTCTCAAGCAAGGAGATGGAGAGAAAGTGAGAGTCTATGTGGAAAGAGTGGAAAAGTTAGAGTCCAGATTTCGCGTAGTGTTGAGGAAGGGTGGGGATGATGTGGAGACTACAATGATTGGCATAGGGGCCATGCTCACCAAGAATTTTGTGGGAGGGTTGAGACTAGAAATTAGAAGCAAGGTGAGATATGAGAAACCTTCTTCCAAGGTTGAAGCTATCAAGATCACAATTCGTATGGAGTAGAGTTTGGAAGGGGATGAGAGTGATTTGGTGGTGAAGGAGGTTGTGCATCCTCCTCAAGGCTACAAGTATGGTGGAACTTCTGATATTTTGGTAACAAGGGTTGCACCACAAGTAGTAGTTGCTCCAATTCTTGCACCTCCACCAAAGGATCCACTTCAAACCATCACAGAACAACTTGCGGATCTCAAGATCAATGTGTTGCAACTATGGGAGAAGAGAGAGGTAGATCAAAATGTAGGGAGAAGGCCTAGGAGTTATGGAAACTATCCATATAGAGAAGGTCAACCAGCCAACAATTTCAATAATAGAAATTGTTTTGGTTGTGGAGGAAGAGGCCATATCCAAAGGAATTGCCCAAATTCCACTTAGCATGGAGGAAGGGGTTATGAGGGAGCTAATAGAAGGAAAGAGGGTGGTAGTGAAACCCAAGTGGCTCCTAATCCAAACAAAGGTAAGGAGATAGCATCCATAGATGTGGTGGAGAGCAAGTATGAGAAGAGAGAGTGCTAAAACTCCAAGAGTCTTAATTTGGAGCTTTTGGCACAAGAGAAGAAGAGAGCTGGTTTTGTAGAGGATGTTCACTCTTCTCAAGGATTTACTCCAAGCAAGGATACTCCTATGACTACTAAGAGCATTCGGACCTCAACACCATCAACAAAAAAGACTCCAAGGAAGAAGTTGGGGATGGAGGATTTCTTGATCAAAGCAACAATGGAACTACAATGTGTTGGAGGATGTTGGTAGTCACAAGGTTAACATCACAGTGGGCCAATTGATTGCTTTGAACCCTACCTTGAGAAAGGAGCTTAGAGGTGGTTTGAGTTCTACAAGGAGCAAGAAGAAGAAGAAGACAAAAGCTCCCGTATCAATGGGGGTGGTGGATGCCAAGCTAGCACCATGGGAGGCTTGTGAATATGCCTCCAAGATTGATGTGAGAGTGAATGGCCACAACATCAAGGATGCATTGGTTGATGGAGGATCAGCAATAAATGCCATGTGAGAAAGGTTGATGAAGAAGTTGGGTATGATACCCTCAAGACCTTCAACATTTGTGGTGAGTATGGCAAACAAGCAACAAGTTCGACCAATAGGGGTGATGGATAAAGTGGTAGTTTCAGTTATGGGAGTTCAAAATCTCATGACTTTCCAAGTCTTGAAGGATTCAAGCTATGATTTACTTCTTGGGAAGCCATGGTTGAGAATAGCTTGCACAACTGATCGATGACACAAAGGGTACTTGAGGATTGGGCCATCAAACCATAGAGTCACAGTTCTTGTGACTAACACCACCAACACTTCACATTCAGATACATCATCTTTTGATTATTGGGAATTAGATTCTGAAGAAGGAGCTTCAGGTGTGGCCACAAGCATGGAAGAGGAGACTTCCACGGAGGAGGATGAATCTGATTTAGATGTGTATCCTTTGTGTGCTATGGATTTTGCACCTAAGCCATAGGTTTTGAAGGACCTAGATAAATCACCATTTAAACTTGAGGAGGTAGAGAGAAGGTTATCTACCTTCAAGTATGGTCCAAATGTTACCAAGGAGGAGAAGGTGAGATTTGAGGAGATTATCCGCAAGTTCATCCATGTGTTTGCTTTTAATTACAAGAATTTGAAGGAAGTCACCTTGGAGGAGCACAAGATAGAGGTGGAGTCACATGCAAGACCAATCCACCAAAAGCAACGTCACATTAGCCCACCAATATCTTTGGTTGTGAAGGAGGAGATTGATAAGCTCAAGGAGGCCGGATTTATCTTTGAGGTGGAGAATCTTGAATTGTCATTGTGAAGAAAAAGAATGGCAAGCATTGGGTATGTGTAGATTACAAGAAGCTCAATGTTATTACCAAGAAGGACTACTACCCATTGCCATTCATTGATGAGATCTTGGAGGAGGTTGTAGGTCATGAGAGGTATAGTGTTGGAGATGGTTATAGTGGATATAACCAAATCAAGATTGCACCAGAGCATCAACAACTCACCACGTTCACCATACCTTGGGGAGCTTACGCTTTCAAGGTCATGCCTTTTGGGCTTTGCAATGCTCCAGACATATTCCAATGGTTCATGAACAAGGTATTTGAACCTTTTATTGGGAAATTTGTGAGAGACTTCATTGATGACTTTTGTGTCTATGGGAGCAAGGAGGAGCACTTTGAGCACCTAATCAAGGTCTTGCAACGCTTGGATGAGGCAAATGCATCACTCAATCCAGAAAAGTGAATTTTTGGATGTGAAGAAGGTCTACTTTTGGGGCACATCATCTCCAAGGATGGAATAGCAATTGATCTTGAGAAGGTGAGGAAAATCTTAGACCTTCCATTCCCTTCAAGCTTGAGAAAGTTACGCCAATTCTTGGGGATGGTTGGATACTATAGGAGGTTCATCTTCTCATTTTCCAACAAGGCTTATGCATTGACCATCTACATGAAGAAGGGTGTAGATTACATGGTGATTTTGGAAGACAAGGAGGCTCTCAAAGCTTTTGAGGAGCTCAAGAAATCCCTTGTTGTAGCTCCAATTCTTGCTAAACCTGATTGGAGTAAGCCTTTCATCCTCTACACTGATGCTTCTAATGTAGCTATAGGATGCACTCTAGTCAATTAGACCAAGATGGGCATGATCATCCAATAGCTTATGCTAGTAGGCAGATGGTTTCAGGAGAGAAGAACTACTTTGTCATAGAGAGAGAAGGGTTGGCAGTGATCTTTGGTCTCAAGAAGTTTAGACACTACTTGATTGGAGGGAAAGTCACCATTGTCACGGGTCAAAAGGCTTTGAAGTACATCTTCAACAAGCCTAATGTTGATGGGAGACTAGCAAGGTGGATGATATTCTTGTCTGAGTATGACTACACCATTGAGGATAGGCCAGGAAAGAAACATGCAAATGCTGATTTGTTATCTAGAGCCTATGATCATGATGGAGATGAGCCAATGGATGATTCCTTCCTGGATGAGGAGCTCATGAAAATCTCAGTCACTGAAGAGGTTCCAATGGAGTACAAGGAGATTGTGGATTTTGTGACAAGAGGTAACTATCCAAAAGGGATGCATGCTAGGGAGAGGAAGGCCCTTGCAGCAAGATCTAGACCTTACACAATGGTGGAGGATATTCTTTTTTCACCAAGGAGCAGATGGTCTACTTTGAAGAGCAGTGGGTAAGGAAGAGTCTATCCTACTCATTAAGGAGTTTCATGAAGGTTTAGTATGTGGAGGACACTTTGCAGGAAAGGAGACTGCTTTCAAGATTCTAGATGCAGGTTACCATCGGAGAAGGATTTTCAAGGATTGTCTTGATTATTGCAAAACTTGTCATGTTTGTCAAGCTTTTGCTAGAAAGTCTACATCCACTCCACCACTTAGATCAATTCCATTGCTAGGACCTTTTGAGAAGTGGGGAATTGATTTTGTAGGTCCTCTCAATAAAACCCCAAGGAACAATCGGTATATTGTGGTAGTTACTGATTACTTTACCAAGTGGGAGGCTAGACCATTGAGGGACAAGAATGAAGATGAAGTGGGTAGATTTCTTTATGAACGCATTTTCACTAGGTTTGGATGCCCTTTGGAATTGGTTTCTAATAGAGGAAGAGAGTTTACAGGAAGCATTACTACAGCCATGCTATGACAGTTCTCTATCACACATAGAGTAACTACATCCTATAAGCCAATTCCAATGGCTTGGCAGAGAGAACCAATCAGACCTTGTACATGATGTTGGCCAAAGATGCAGAAATAGAGGAGGCTAAACATCATTGGGACAAAAGGATTCATGCAGTTTTGTGGGAGTATAGGACAACCATGTAGACTTCCACTGGATATTCTCCATTTCAATTGGTGTATGGTATTGAGTCTACCTTACCTATTCACTTTGATCTTCCTACCTTCCAAAGCATTCATAGGAGATTGAAGAAAGCACAAGGAGGTGATGAAGAGAAGTCAAGGAAGGATCAACTCATGGAGTTGGAAGAGGCAAGAGCTGTTGCTATGGTTTGAGTGAAGCAAGCCCAAAGGAAACAAAAGGAGAGCTATGACAAGAGGCAAGGCAAGAAGAAAGTGGAGACTTTCAAAGAAGGTGATTGGGTAATGTTGTTTGATTCCATTCGATTCAAGAGAGTGCAAAAGAAGTTTTTGCCTAAGTACTTTGGACCTTTCATAGAGGAGAAGGTGTGGGGCAATTACACCTATGATCTCAAGGAGTTGGGAGGAAGACACTTTGATAGGATTAACCATGATAAGTTGAAGATGTACCATAGAAGGTAGAGAGACCTTCACTTTGAGGACAAAGTGAAAACTTAGTCCGGGGGTAAATGTAACACCCATTTGTGCATGTGTGTGGTATTGTGATATTTAGCTTGGTATTACAAGTACTTAAGAGATATTATTTATATAGAGATAAATGATGGTTCTATATTAGTCATGGTTAGCTAAAGTTAGTCATAGCTAAGATAGAGGGGACCTTACTTTAGAGGAAGTAGAAAAGATGAGCACCACTATTTTGGATTTTAGTGTGTTGACTTGGTATTATTCCTAGGTGTTTGGCTTTGAGGAAAGAGTTGAGAACTCTTGGGCCTGTAAGCCTTTTTGTTTTGGATTCTTCTTTAGTCCAAGGATAGCCCATGTGAAGGAATCCTTGATTTAGTGGTTAGGTCAAGATAAGACCACATGCTTAGGGGAATATGCCCATGTGAATGGATATTCCTTTCTACTTTTTGACTTGACTTGACTTTTAGTCTAGTAATTTGAGTTACTACGGTAATTTGTAACTTTGGTACGTAAATATTTCACAAGTATATAAACAAGGGGTGAGGAGGTACTCATCATCCTTTCATTTGCAACTATCTCTCTCTCATTGAGTTCTCTAGTGAGCAATGTCTTGAGTCTTGGAGTGTTAACCTTGGAGGAGTATGATGGAGTTGGGGTTCCTTGCCTTCTTATTCCATGGTGCGCTACCATAATAGCCATCAAAGGTTCATTTCTGAGGGAGAGAGAGGCCCGCTCATAGGACAACATAGATCCTATGGAGTGAGTGGAGGGTCTACTATAGCTTGACCCTTACTTTCATTTTTGGCTCAATAGCAGTCAATTAGTGGTGGTGTTGCTTGTTGGACTTGTGGTGGACCTCATCACAAGAGAGAGTGCCCTCAAGACAACAGATCTGATATCTCTAGTGCATCACAACAAGCACAAAGATAGTGTGATCATTACCATAGATTTGGTCACCCAATGACCGATGCTTTGACCTACACCTAGAGTTACGGAGTGGTAGGGCTACTATGGCAAGGGGTAGAGGAGCTCTAGGTCATGGAGGACGAGGTGGTAGAGGTGGTGATGGAGGATCCATACCTAGTAGAGGTGTAGTACCCGCCCTTATTCTGATACAACCATGGCTACTTGGATTGAGCAGTTTGAGCAAAGATTGGCTAGCATGACCATTGCTCAGAGGAGATCATATTTAGGTGTTGAGGCTTCCACCTCATATGCTTGTGATAAAGATACCTTGGATTTCATGTGCTGAGCAGCACAAGTGGATGCATCTGCCACAATGACTAGGAGTGCAGTATGTGCTCCAAAGCCTAGAGGAGTATCAATAGAGTTGGACCCACAAAGAGGAGAGGTTAGGAGATATGTCAGACTTTCACACTCTTTGAGGCCCTACAAATGTCATCCATAGCTCCTAGACATCCTAGTGCAGGTGTGGTAGGTGGTGATGGGATGCATGATGGACTACCTACTAGTGAACCCTTTGCTACTTCATAGACTAAGTCTAGCACAATGTTGGGGGCGGCTCAATTGATTATGTGCTTTCCATTATTCTCAACCAATGACATGTGTACATTGGGAATTGACCTAGCCCCAATGTTCCATGGGCTGCCACGCTTCGTGATAATAGGGATGAGATGGTTCCTACTACTAGAGTAGAGGTAGTTGATAGTGGAGTTGACTTGGTTGAGGAGCGTGAGATTTTCTCAATGACTATTGGTTTATGGCAAGCAATAATTGCTAGATTGGAAGAGTTACCAACTAGACCGGCCTTTGAGCAAACATGGTTTACACCTAGGGTTGTCCTATTGGATAACTAGAGGGGGATTTTTTGTTTGGTGGGACCTTTAGGGAAGGTTTATACACCACAGAGGGTCTTACTAGACTATGGTGCACATCCCTTTATGTTGGGAAAGGCTGGAATTGGCAATCTGAAGTTACAAAAGATCGATGTGGAGAAGTGTCCATTCTAGATCTAGACATCTCTAGGTGGTGGTTCTACACAATACATCACATGTAAAGAGCTAGTTCTTCAGATTCAGCCTGGTCATCTAATTGACAGCTTTGTGACAAGAGCTTAGGCCGTTGCAATAGTGATTGAGTCATATGATGTGTTAGTTGGGGAATCAGTGTTATACTCCATGGGTTTAAATATTGAATATTGGGAGGAGATAGTCTCCTATAGACCAGGTTGGTAGTTTGGTGAGGGATAAATATGTCATCTACTAGGATGCTTTAGTAGTGGCAATCTTGGCTTACTATAGTCCGGGACCATGGCAACATCAGTTTCAGCTTTCAATGATACTGTTACTTAGCTTGGTGACTTATTGGAGAGGAATGCCTATGCAAAAGGTACTCCAATACCAGAGGAGATCACTTGGATATTGAGTATGAGTGAGATTGTTCTATCCACCTTGGATGTTCCATTATGGAGTTTAGAGGAGGCATTGCAACAACATGACGATCAATTGGTGTAGTAGGCTTGTAGTGGAGCCTTTGTACCACTAGGAGACCAATGTGAGGATAAGCCTCCAGAGTTGGTTACCTTGACACCTTTGGATACCGCACTCATTGCTTGACAATATCCAGTAGAGGAAGTATGTTTATTGGAGTTGTTTGATGGGATCAACATTGGACTAGCTGCGGTACTACAGGCAAGTATACGAGTACAAAGGTACTTGTATGTGGAGAGAGATGAGACTACTTTCTGAGTCTCTCTCCATCATATAGTACACTTGGCCTATCAATATCTTTAGTTATTACTGATGTTAGCAGTCAGAGGTTACCAAAAGGTCCTACTAATAGACATTTCTTTCTTGGGGGTGTATGATCTAAAGAGACTTAGGCCTGTTCATTTGGTGATTTTTGGATGGCCATGTTAGGGACATACATGTGTTGGCCAAGTTTTGGGTCTTTAGCATCCCCATTCTAGTGTGTTTTGGGAGATGTTACGGATACTACAACATCTCTAAGTTCATCAATCCATTTCTCTAGTTTACATTTTGGAGAACATCCATCTGATGGGTGATTCTTGCACCCAAGTGGTGGCAATTACACACCAAGTCCATTCTTAGATGGGACCTATCGTGTTGTTAGATGCAGCTAGAGTGGGATCCTAGGCTCATCGTCTTTGTCTTTGGTGGATGAACCTCTTACCTAGAGAGGTTTTCCATCTTGCTTATGATGGGATTCAACGACTAGACCACATTGTTGATGATATCTTGGATGTTGGACATTACTCTCAGGTGGTGGTAGTGGCTGATAGATCACCTATGGCAGTGGTGAACCTAGTTGGATAGCTTAGAGCCACTTTTCCCACACTTATGTTTCTTGGACTAGTTTGAGACTCACAATTACAACAATTGGTGGAGCCCAATGCCAATGAGAGAGAGTGTGCAATGGGTATTTGCATAGTATGACCATTATTTTAGTAATGTAAGAGGCATCCAAGCATCAAGTGTTAAGTCAAGCTATGGACTTGAACTATTTGACCTGGATGGTGAGCCTTGGCTTGGTAGAGCAGCATATGATGCACTTGATAGGCATCAACACTTGGACACTTGTGAGCCCTATACTTATCAAGACAATTCAGGTACATGTTGGAGAAATGGACCAAGTAGACAAGGTATTCTTGGGACATAGCCAATGGCTACTAGGGAGAGTGGTCTATTTGGAGTCCATCCAAGTGAGCATGGTCTACTTGGATTACACCCTTGGTCTACTTGGGATGCAACTAGAGGATGTATGGAGCTTGCAACCAGATTGGAGGGACTTTTTCAAATCAAGGTTGGGACCTCTTGTGGTTGGGAGCATGCCATTATTGCTCCTAAGGGTCTAGTGTAGCAACAAGTCAGTACATCTTCCACTCCTATGATAGTTACAAAGTATACTTGGGAGCCAAATCTTGGACCCAAGCTTACAAGAGAAGAAAGATGGAGAGTTTGGAGGTTCTTGAGGAACTACACGAGTTGTTTTGGCTTTAGTATGAAAGATTTGGGTTCTCTAAAGGGACTTGGTATACGGATTCAACTGACTAGTGATACACTATTTTTTGACATACGTATCGATATATAGTGACACAAAGAGAGCATTGATTCAAAGCTGGAGTAGTGACCTTTTTGAGGCTGGTTTGGTGGAGATTTTATAGGAGAGAATGCATTAGCTATAGTGATACCAACCAAGAAGTACATGCATGGCAACTACATAGTCAGGCAAATGTGTGGAGATTACCATCATATCAACCGATAGTCTAAGAGTGACTGGTATGCCATGCCTACATTGGAGCAGATCTTTGATGTGATTGGGCATGCAAAGGTCTTTAGTACTTTGGATCTTTGAGCAGGATATCATCAATTGCCGAATAGGGAGGAGGATGAGTCCAAGACAAAATTTTGGGCTGTTGATCCTAACAACAAGGATGTGTTATATCAATGGAGGTTCTCACCATTTGGATTAAAGAACACTTCTATTGAGTTCCAGAGGTCACGGACAAGATCCTAGCTGGATTTGATTTTGCTCAGTCTTATATTAATGACATTTTGGTCTATAGCACTATGATGGAGGAGCATGAGAGACATTTGTTGGAGGTGTTTGAGAGGTTGAGATCTCATGGACTCAAATTACATCCTAAGAAGTGTAGGTCCTTCCATGAGTAGGTTGAGTATTTGGGTCACATTATCTACTCCGGAGGACTTGGTGTCCAACAAACTAAAGTGGAGGTTATTGCACGCATTCCTTGACCTATGGATGTGAGCAAAATGTAAGCATTTCTTGGGTTGGCAAACTTCTATCACCGGTATGTTAGAGGATTTAGTGTCATTGCCAAGGTCTTGTCAAAGCTGACCAAGCTTACACACGAGTGGTGTTGGAGAGATGAGCAAGAGAGAACTTTTGTAGAGCTCAAAGACAGGTTGACATTTGCTCCTATTTTAAGGAGACCGGTTAGAGGATGACTATTTCAGGTTCACATTGATTGGAGTATGTTGGGGCTTGGAGTAGTGCTCACCCAACATGATGCTGAAGGGAAGGAGTTTGGTGGCCTATGCTAGTTGCTCTAGCAATTCAGCGGAGGCAAAGTATAGTTCATAGGAGGGAGAGTATTCTGCAATAGTTTGGGTAGTGGTATATTTCCAATGTTACTTATTTGGTAACCCCTTTACTCTCATTATTGATCATTAGCCATTGAAGTGGTTGACAGAGTCCGACAAGAAAGCTTGGATGATGGGCTCTGATTTTACAAGAGTATGATTTCATGGTTATTCCCAGACTTGGAGTGGTGAACCGTGATACAGATGGGTTGAGTAGAAACCCATGTTCCAACTAGCAGCATCAGACCGGAGCCCATTGGCAAGGGGAGACAAATGAGGAGATAGTGCCAAGTTTACATGCATCTACCTTTCTTTTTATATTTTTTGAGGCTTTGGTGGTTTCTCTCTTGACGTATACAAGAGGAGTTATTGAGGTCATAGATCAAGAGAGTGGAGATAGTGATATAATTTAGTGAGACATTCATGATGATATCTTAGTGATGGATGATCTTTGCATTGGTGTTGTGGGTAGCACAATTGGGGCCAAGGAGAGAGACCATGTTCTTTAGCAAGCCAGGCAATTCAAATTGGAGTGCATGCACCTTCTTTGTGTATGGGAGGATGGTAGAGTGCAAGTTGTACCACTTCCATCTTAGAGACCATAGTTGGTCAATCATGCTCATGAGGAGCTAGGACATTTTGGAGTAAAGCGTACATATAGCTTACCTAGAGTCATTATTGGTGGCACGGTATGCAGGCCAATGTATAGTAGGTTGTTGCAAGATGTGTGGTTTATGACCAAGTTAGAGCATCATTTAATGCTCTTACATCATAGTTACACCTATTACCTATCATGGGATTGGATTACTGTTGGATTTTGGACTTTGCTAGACCTCTACCGTTGACTGTGAGACATCATCAATATGTTTTGGTGATGGTAGAGCACTTCTCCAAGTGGATTGTGTTGGTGGCACTTGCTGATAAGTCCAATGGAAGGACGGTTTATTTGTTCTTGGATCGGATCCTCAATCATTTTGGTGTACCAATTGAGGTTTTGACTAATCAGGGTACAAAGTTCTTGGGGGAATTTTAGGTCTTGTGTGACAAGGCTTTGATTGTACTACCTCTCAAGATCACCTTGAGGCAGATGGTTTAGCAAAGAGAGTGGTTCAGACAGTGAGGAGAGGATTGCAAAAGTATGGTTTGCAGAGAGACCACTTGGGAGATTGGGATCTCCAATTACCTTGGTTGGCCATGGGCCATCATTCAATTGGCAAGCCTCCTTAGCATTCTTCTCTCCTTACTTTCTACTCTATGGACGACATCTAGATTTACCCGCATCCATTCATTGAGATGCTACTATAGTGTTGGACTTGGATGATCTCAATGTATGGATGAGCCAATAAATACCAGATAGATCTTTTGGAGAGTGATGCCGATGGCCTTTGAGAACTTGGTGATTGCTCAACATAGGGATACCTTATGCTATGCTACCATTTGAGGAGGAAGTTATAGACCTTCAATCCGTCAATTTCATCCAAGTGATCTATGTATATCTACAGTAGATAGCACCAACAACACTTGATGTTTCTACAAGCCGCACTATCTTGAGAGTGCACAAGGTTTTGCCATTTTGAGTCCTTGTGTTGGAAGGACATGATTGTGTTGTTTGGAAGGATCATGTGTGCAATTGTGTGCCATGCCACCTCCCAAACATTGATGGTACTATGGACCCAAGCTTAGCGCTTGTACGTGTAGGCTTGCGGTGTATGTTATGCGGCTCTTCTGGTGGAGCTGCTACTATGTTAGTGTGTGATAGCTATTTGAGTGAATGGCATATGGAATGCATGACTCCTCCCCTGATGGTGATTCCTCAAGGACAGTGGTTATGTCCTAGATGTACTTGACCTATAGCTTGTTCATCCTTTTATATGGTTTAGATTGCAAAGAAGTGACTAACGATGGGGTTTGATAGCACCCGGTCTCCTGATCTTTTGCCCACCATAGGGTATACTGTATACTTAGAATAGATGGCTATCTTGAGTTAGAGGGACCTAACTGCCAACTAGGGGAGCGATTGTGGTACTTTAGAGTCCATGTATGACTCATGTGTGAGTTGTGCTTCTGTAGTGTGTGAGTTGTGCTTCTGTAGTGTGCGATGTTGAGAACGATGTATGTTGTGTAGTGATGTATATATGCACGATAGCTATGACACCATTTGTAGCATCACATCTAGATTTCTCGAACACTAAAGTAGCGGTGATAATAGTTAGAGGTATTTTGGAAGCTACTCATAGACTACTTTCTGATGATCAGAATTTATGTTTTGGATACTAACTACATGGTGGGGCCCACCATCACTTGCAACATTTGGACTGTCGGGTGTGCCGTCAGCTGGACCATTGGGGTGAGAATTAGGTCAAAATCAGGAGTGTACCTTGGGAGTGCAGCTCTAGAGAGCTCACTTCTCTGTTGTTGATCCTTCTAGTTCTTGGCTAGAGTGGACAAAAAGCCAGTAAGCATCACCTGGAGTCTCTTAGTTAGAGTGGGTGTGGCATGCCTATAATTAGTGCACAATTGTTGGCAGATTATTGAGTGACAGATCAGTACTGTCTGATTGAGTGAGATACAAGTTGTGTGACCGAACTGATTAATTGTGGTACTTTAGAGTCCATGTATGACATATGTGTGAGTTGTGTTTCTATAGTGTGTGATGTTGCCTTAGATGTAGGTTGTGTAGCGATGTTTATACGCACGACACAAGCTCTTCCAGGCAATGTTGCCTTAGATGTATGTTGTGTAGCGATGTTTATACGCACGACACTTGCTCTTCCAGGCGATGTTGCCTTAGACTTGGCATGCTTTGATACCATATTAGGGAGAGGGTTGAATGGAGATGAAGATGGAAGAGGCAGTCAAATGAGATAATATAAAGTGGAGAATTACAAGCTTTATAGCTATGTAGTGCCTAAAACCTGAACCCAAATATTTAGAGAATGGGAGGCGGCCCGGAGGATAGGATAGGATAGGATAGGATATAGTAAATTTTTTAACAGAGTATGAGCCACCCCAAACAAGGCTACCTCCAAGGACAACCAAAAGTAAAAAAATATGCATAGAGGAATGAGCTTTGAAATATAGCCGATATGATGGAAATGGTCATTCAAGGCTGACTTGCCGATAGACAGGGTTCATTCTGTTTGCGGCACCCTTTTCAGTTATGTAGTGATATCAAACTATTCTTTCGCACAATATGATAAGGGTATGTTCACAACTTTTTGGAACTACACGGTATATTTCGGATTATGGCAAAATACAAGGGTATCTATTTCCCTTGGGTATATCTACAAAACAAGGGGAAAGATACAAAGTCATTTAGGTCTGAACTATATGATGGGGTATATCTGGTAAATGGAGAAGAGAGGACGTGATAGAACGTGACCGTGATAGGAACTCCTCCTCCTGCCCCGCTGCCGATCTATGAAAACCCAAACAGCCGGGAATCAGCTCGATTCGAGACATGGTACAGAATTATGTGTGCATCTGGAAACAGAGGGAAGGAAGTGGTGCCTGAAATATCCCAACACATACGCACAGGACAACTTATAAAAATAGTCTCCTGGATATCATATGCCGCACAACTGTCTCCATCCGGAAGTGCATGAAAATGGAAGCTTTGGCAAAATAATATTTTGAACCGTCAGGACGGAACAATAAAACGAGTAATCAGAGACGAGTTCACAACGAACTGGTATCAATGGCGGAGTCGCGGACTTCGATCAGGGTTATCAAGAGAGTTCTCTTTATTCTCGAGCGGAGAAGTAATCCTAACACAGTAACCTTGAAAGAAACCTTTCTCATCCTTCTTGTTATCCTACGCGGTCGCCGACTTACCTTGAAAGTTAGTAGTTGACATTTTTCTACCCATCGGATTCCGATTCTTTAGCTCATATGTAGTTCGCCTTTGTACAAATAAACATAGTGCATATGCATGAGAGTGTTCGCCACTACAGGAGGTCGAGGTTATACGCGAAATGACAGATCCAGGTCATAGTACGCGGAGAGACACCATTACTTCATTATCGACATCGTCAATTTTGAAGTGTTCACAGGGAAGAAACTTCGGTTGAATCCGTTTTGCAGCTCCGGAAAAGAAGAAAAATAAAATATAATCTATACTCCGAAGGAAAGCGAAGCAGGAGTACAAAGCACCAAGGAGTGCCAGAGGGAAAAAGATCACGGAGCCCAACGAAAAGGCTGGACTTCTGAAAGCTTCGGCCAGGTCACGACTGGTTATATCACTGAGGCCTTGCGCTTTCTTATCAGAGACGACACGAGATAAGAGTCAAGTTCAGCAGGCACTTCGGAGTTCCCAAAGCCATCACCCACGGGCGTTTTAACCACGATTTGACAACTGTAACTTGAATATGTCATTCTAGATTGCTGGCACTGCGGTTGGCCGCATATCTGCAACCTCTGTTTAGCTCTACCTAGTCAAAACTGCAATACTGTTAAACTTCCTACAACCGTGAGAAACCGACACCAAAACAGAAGTTTCAAGTGGAACTTCTCTAATGAAGAAACATGGAGCATTAAATATAATTTAGTCCACAGTCTGCGTACTACGATTGTATAATAGCGCGCCAACTGCAGTCAACTAAATTGCGCGACGCGTGAAACTCTCTTGACTATAGTTTTCTATTTCTGCGAACTTTAATTGATGCAAGCAGAACTCAAGAAGCATTTATCTCTAATTGTTAGATGATTGCTAGCTCATTATTGTAACACTCGTGTCAAAGTTTGAAACGTATGACAGTGCTGAATGTCACGTAATACTACAGTTCTTATTTAGATTTTAAGTTCCAACCAGGGTGCATTTATATATATATATAGTTCCACTGAACACAACTGAAGTATATCCACTCTCTACTTATAGAGACCACCTATCTAGAGGATATATATTATGAGCATATAACGCTACGTTGTCGTCTGAATGATAGTACAGTCATCGTTCCTTAATGTAATCTAATGAGAACCTAGATATATAGTGTCCAAGATTTCCAGTACCTACCAGAAAGCCACATCAGCGAACATATGCTTTCCAATTTTGATGCCTCTCAGGTGTTACCTCTTAGATTTATCCTCGTTCGGCCAGATGCGTTCACCTCGATCCTTCTTATTATCCTATGTTTGTTGTTCAACAGCATACCGTGATACTTTTTGGCACAGCTATCATGTGCATTGTTATGCGTATAAGATGGAGTTAAACTTAAAGACGTACCTTGTCAACCTTTTACTCAAATTCATACCACTTTGTGATTTGATTTAATTTGCTGAAAGAGAAATTTTGATCTTGAATTTGTACTTCACATATATGGATAGAAGGTGAGCTTTTCGCTTGTTTCTTCAATTGGTTCCCCACTGACCATAACTAAACCGAAGAGTTCCGATTTGGGCGTTGGAGTTCCTGATTCGAGGACGATCTAGAATGTCGTCTCCAGGCACATGCTCGCGGAAGAAAGAGAAAATTATCCAGGCTGAACTTGGTACGACGATGTAGTCCGTACGACTGAAACCTCCCAGCGATTCTAGCCTCCACTAAGTTATCGTAGACATGTGGGAAGGCGACCACGTACAACACAAGAAGGATGGGAATACCCGTCAAGCCGTACAGGAAAAAAAGAGCAGGAGCCAAGTCCCCATCCTATCGATATGAAAATTTTACCTTAACGAGAAAAGAATTAAAATAAAACTAAATCCCAATAATATTGAAACGAAATATCTGTTCTATTATGCTTAAGATAACCGAAATTATGCAAATCGTACAGTCTCCCAACGCCGGGAACATATGAAAAAGTATCGCGAGAGTGAATGTTCTCTTACGGATTGCACCAAACTCTATTTCCGGGTACAGACCCGTTGGTGCAATCCATAAGATATCCGAATTATACAAATCGTAGAACCTAAAGTCTCCCACCCACGGGAATATATGCGAAAGTGAATGCTCTCTTCTGGATTGCACTAACTCTATTATAAATCTGTCCTAACTTGCTTGTCTTAGTATTGTACGTACGGTCCGGTCGTGAACTTTACAGTTGACAACCCTGAACTGCCATGTGTTTCCTCTCCCTGGGGAAAGGTTACTACGGGAAGAGAAGCAACGAGGAGGGGAGAGGAGAGAGAGAAGGGAGAGGAGAGAGAGAAGGAATAGAAGAAGATGCAAATCGAATGTGCTTCTTAGTTTAGAATATCCACTGCAAATGCCTTTGTGTGAATTGAGCCTGAGCTTCTGCGTTGGATTGACCGATCGCCGACGATTGTGACCGCGCGGGCCACCCTTCTTCCGTGCAATTGTTGGTTCATGATCAATCGTGTGTGCATATTGCAGATGCATTCCCCGCTCCTGGAAACTCAAGAATTTGATTTCGTAAGCCTCATACAAGCTGAGCTGTTGTGATTGGGAACTCTGATCCAGGGAGGAGTGATAGCTCTTGAGATATCTCTTGGATTGTATAAACATCAGGCTGTCTCCCTAGGTGTAGCCAGACGACTTTTGAACCCGTGCTTTGAACTAGAGATTGCAGTCAAAACAGATACATAGTCCAGTCAGACTGAGTCAATTTTGTTCCTGAGGGATTGAATCTGAAGCCTTTGTT
Organism: Lunularia cruciata; assembly: GCA_948567375.1. NCBI lineage: Eukaryota > Viridiplantae > Streptophyta > Marchantiopsida > Lunulariales > Lunulariaceae > Lunularia > Lunularia cruciata. The sequence continues at coordinate 31,657,734 of OX419758.1, forward strand.
GAAATTTGCTCTATTCTGAACAATCTGATCATCACAGTCTTGCTCTATATTTCCTCTTGGTGTGCCCCCCGGGGTGGACAAGGGAATGCGAAATCCTGTCAGTAGTTCTCTGTAAAAGCGTATTAAACAGTTTCACTTGTACAGTGTACAAGTGGATTGTGTACTAGCTAGCTAGTGTACTGCGTTTATAGAGAATTAGAGAATCATCATTACCGAGCGTGATCCGTATTTGAGTTCTTATACTGAGAAATCCCCATAGTTCATCTCCAGTGATGGGCCCCCTGGATCAGGGGTAGTCGAGGGACTTAGTGTCTGTTTAGTATTTTTAGCAGTGCGACCTTTACTCTGCACCAACTTTTCACTGTTCCATGATCATGACTGGTGATGATCATCAAATTCCCTTCTTTTTCTAACTTGGCCAAAGCTGATTTTCTCTCGTTGATCCATTTATCTCTTCGTCACTGAGCTCTCGTTTCTCTACCACTCTTGATCTCAACCATAGCTTTACAGCATATCCCAGGAGCCAGTCCAGTAAAATAATGATCGATTTCATTAGGTGGGTTTCCCAGATCAAGAGTATTCTAGATCTGCATGAGGATAGCAAGTCCCCCGGGTGTGCTCCTGTACCTCTTTTCTTAACAAGCCCGAATCAAACGTCAAATATACCCTCTGCTTCAGGTCTTCCAGCCCCTGTTGAGTCTAAACCCAAGTCTCCTAAGATGATATTAAGCAGTTCTAGTTCTGGGAAGCAGTCCCCTCCTAAGAATTTGGACTTATCAACTGGACATAGTGTATCATCTTCAAGTCATGGAACCAATTTAACGACAGAGACTGTGAGGACATTGTCAGATACTGATGGACAGCAAGCACTGGAAAAGAGGGGGGCTAGCGGCTCGCAAAACGTGGTGGTCATCGTCGATGCAACAAAGGAGCTTTCGCTCGCAGCCTTGGAATGGGCACTCACAAAGATTGTCTGCACCGGGGATGCCATAACGGTCCTCTGTGTTCTTCATCAGGTTATTAATCCTAGTACGTTACCTCTCAAGGCTATTCATGCCGGCATGTCCCACTTCTGTAAGACCATAAACCTCCCCAGCTGCATGCATGTTTGGATTTCTTTTCCCTTTGGTTGGTTCTTATTTTTAAAGAAGACGATGGACATGATAGCTTGTTCTTGACTTTGACTGCTCTCACAAGAATTATTTCAGTCGCGTGATTTCTCATGATCAGAAAGAACACGTTTACTCGTAGCCTCTGATTCAGAACAAGTACTGAGCATGTGTTGGAACTGAATTTCACTTACCAAGATCAGTTTCTCAGGATCTCTAGATACTCTAGATCTCTCATGAGTATCTAGGATAGAGATCTAGAGTACTATATTTTTCAAGTATCTATTCGGGTACAGTACTCCTCAATGACATGATCGATATCACTATACACAGACTGTGTCACGGGAGATCTATCTCAGATTGAATGAATTTAATTATAGGCTTAAGAGTAGTTGCATATAAATGTAAATATCTTATCTCATCCATTACCCTGGCTTTGATGCTACCATCACTGCAATCTCCTTCCATGAATGTTGTTACGATCATTCCATACGTAATGTTAAGATTCTACTCTTAACAATTCATGGCACTTGGTAAATGAAACCTTCTGCCAGGGCTCTCGACAATGTGCAAATTGTAAGCGGCCTATATCACACCACATTTTAGTTAGACCGCAACTACATTTTGTAAAGTTCATCCTCGGAACACAGTTTATCTACAGTAGGTTCCTGAACTTAGATTTACAAGGATGCTGCATTGCTTTGGCAGTAGCCGATTACGTCCGCGTTACAGATTTTGACATTAGTAGTTCAACCTGTGCCAGCTTTTTTGTCGATTCTCCTTGAAATCGGAGTCTGTGAGTGTATGTCGTAGGGACTACTTTTGTCTTCATGGTGGACAATCCTTTTGGACAATTTCCTCCATGAACCTTAGCAAACACCGCTACCACTTGCTTAAGTAACGTTCACGTTGGCAGCAGCACAGACCTAGGATACTGGGGGGATGGCAATTTGGAATTCCTAGTCAGGCGGAGACGGTTAGAAGTTTTTTAAATACCGACAAAAACGCCTTGGGACCTTCGCCGCTGGACCCAATGTCTATGCCCAGATTCGGTTATGTCATGGAACGCTGTGGACAAACTGGGTATAGCGAAGCGGGAATCTCGTCACGCGCAGCTTCGAGCCTGCTACCAGATTCCAGTTTCGCGTGACGAGATTCATTCCCAATGTTGCCAGCTTGCGATGGGATCCCAGTTAGCATTGTTTGTAATCAACCACAGCTGACGTACGGGTGACTACCAGTCAGACATGATATGCCCGACAAGACGGTGGACCTGGGATATAATCGAGGCACTGAGCGGGACGCGAGAAACTTCCCCACAGACAAAAGCTTGAAATTTCTGCAGACAGCAGAGGAATGTTTAACTCCGAACTGTTAGAGGCATTCGTCCTATAACGGTGGCTAGCTTCTCACATGGTAGAGAGGCAACTGACATTTTCGCGGATAAACTCTTAAAATTTTCAAATCAGTGAGCAAGTTCATGTTATATCAGACGTCGTCAACTGCAAGGTGAACTTAATAGTTGCTCAATGCTAGCAACTAGAGAAGTCTTCATTCTGTTTGTTTTAGTCTCATCTTGCTAGCTAATCTGTGATCTTGCCTCCTCGGCACTAGGGTAAGGAACCTATCTTAGAAACACATTGCTCAGCATGCATCAGTTGTATTTGGGGAACAGAATATGTCGCACTGTATAATCTGTACATGTGTACCTATGCTTTGATCATTTCTGTCAATGAGACTCTGCCCCTTCAAATCAGTTCCGAAATATTGATATGCTTAACTTTCAAGTTCTGATCGTCCTTAATTTGATGTAGTAGTAACAATAATCACTGTGCTATGCTTGTTATGACCATAATATGATCATTCTTCCCGTCCATCAGATTCTCTGACTTCGTCATAATATTATTAATTACAATTACCTCCGTCGAGTTAATTACATCTTAATTTTCCAACTTTCGGATTCTGTATTCACCATGGACATGCATCACAAGTGGCATATGGCTGGTGTAGCGACGGGTTTGTTGAGATATAGTAGATTACTAATTGGGACCCATCGATATCCCAACTGTTGAATGGCCGTCTGTTAATAAATATGATTCGACATTGTTTGCAAGTACAGTGGGATACAAGCAGAAGGCAGATGTAAACTCCTTCAATGGGACAAGCAGAAAGCAGCTGGATGAAGAGATATCGCGGAAGCTGGAGGAATTCCAGAACGCCGTCAAGCATCAAAATTTTCAAAGTCGGTGCGACCAGAACAAGGTGAGCTTTGTTAATTTCTCTTCGATTCGTTGCACAGATTCATGGTCGTTGTCGTTGCAGAGACTGTGGATACTGGGATATTCTAATATGCTAATTCTCAAGAATGTAATTTGATGTAACAAATTTCTAGCTTCTAGTTTCAACTATTCATGATCATGTAGTTGACGGCAAGCTCCGTTCCATACGGTTAACTTGCTACAGTAGTATAAACGACGAATATCGTAATCGTTAGCTACTCGTTGAAATATCCGGAACCCTTATTTATCTTCATCCTGGCTGTTGCATATTCTACAGATCAGGAGGACACATGTCTTGAGTATCCAAGGTCGATTCACATCTTAAGCTTATGATATTGATGTGAATCTTAACCTTCGTGGGTAACTGGAATCGCAGATAAAGCTGGAAGTGAAGATAGCTCCAGGACAGGAAAGGAAAATTGTAGCAGCAAACTGGGCTACGGAGCTTGAAGCTACATGGGTGATTCTTGACAGGTACTCCACGTTTTATGATTTTCTAACCACGACATGTGACTCCGATAAGTCCTGAATAATCTCTTGTTGGCGTAGTTGCATATTACAAGTGCAGCATTGCATTTGTATCATATAATCACGACATGTACGAACACATGACCCAGAGCAAGTCATGTATTTACCAATCCAGAGAATCCTCTAATTGCAATTAGTTATTTCGAAGTCTAGCAGTTCTAAAACTTGAACTGCAGATTCTATTGCCGGTTGTATTGACACCTATTTTTCCTGTTATATACTTAAAGGCAGATGAAAAAAGATAAGAAATATTTCCGGGAGCATTTGACCTGCAACATTGTACTTATGAAGCGAATCGGCGCGGTGGTCGTTCGCCTCAATGAACCTTTATCTGGTGATAGATTGCATAAGTTCGTGGAAGAAGACTGTATGAAGTACCCTCACGACGATGTTGGTCACTTATCGACGGCAGAGTCACCCAAAATGCCATTGGACGAGATGCTCTCGGCATATACCATGATAAACCCCAGCGACAAGAAACGGAAACTTCCCAAAGCTTTGTCAACATCAAGCTTAGACTACTTCATGAAGTCGCGATCGCAGTCTACAACATCTGATCTGGAGTCTGAACTGGACACAAGCTCGGGAGGATTGGGGCGTGCATGGGATTCCTCTGATCCGATGTCTACTGCTAGTGAGGTTACTTCTGACTCTGATGGAACAAGCAATACGAGTTTCCAGTCCCGAGTTGACGCAGGGATCATCTGTATGTACATACATCTCTCTCTCTCTCTCTCTCTCTCTCTCTCGGCTGTTTCAGAATAATCTTAGCTTTAACAGGCCGAGGGCACGTTTCTGTTAATTCCTAAGTTAGGTAGCAATCCTTTAAGCCTTATAGTCCTAATCTTGGAGAATGGACCACCTGTGCCCCCGCTTCCATCTCCAGCGTGACAGGTCCGAGTCTCTGTTATGTACTATCAGTTTGGACTTAGAGTAATGCAGAAGGAGCTGATAAAATCTAAATGTAAGGCATACACATACGTGCACTGATTTTTTTGAACCTAACTCTCGGTATCGAGGCCAGTATGCTGATACGTCCTAGAGTTGTTTCTTCTATGTCGTGTGCTTTGAAACAGGGGCGCTGTTTAGAAACCCTCCAGCTTCTGCTACTAAAGTAGTAGCAGGACCTCTAAGCAGCTCTTCAGGTTCAGACTACGGTATACGTGGAGACGGGTATCACGTGACCAGAGTTCAATCTGGAGGTGATAAGAGCTTCTTAGTAAGAGCTCGCTTACAAAGAAGACCCAGATCAAGATCTGCAGATCTGTCCCAGGCATATAAACTGCTGGAATTCGATTCTGGTAAATCTTCTTTAGAAGGCCTACGAGCAACTGAAAGCTCAATACGTCCAATTCAAAACTTCCAAACAATTCGCCCCAGTATGTCAAAGGATGACTATGGCAACAACGACGAGCGGAGGGCAGCAGTAGCTACAGTTTCAGACGATTCCAAAGCGGAAACGTCTTCGACCGATCAAGCGCAACCTCGAGAGAAACCTACTCCTGTAATTCAGAGGATGGCTGAGCCTCTTTCCGTGGATACTACAAGCTCCACTCTATTGTACGCCCAGGAAGATCCGATGCATACACGTCTGCAGACCAAGGTTTTCCGTCCTACACCAATCTCCGTTCACCCTATGCGATTTAAGGAAAGAGACCAGCTCAACGAACTACTCGTACTAACTAGCAGCAAGAACCCAAAGGTACACGACTTGTCCAATCTCCTCAAAAGTCAGAGCTTAGCCAACCCTCAGCACGAACAGTTGAGTAAACTGGATAAGGTGAGGACTGGATACAGTCCTATAGTTGCAAGCACCGAGTCAGCTCAAAGCTTCTCACTGATCAGTCCAACAAATTTTCGACGAATAGCAGAGTCAACAACGTCTACCGCGGGGGGTACGAGAGAATTGAAGACTGGACCACCACCGTCACTACCACATTTCACATTAAATTTCCCTCCGAACGAGGGACGCGTTCGTCTCGACATGTACACGGGCATGCAATCATCAGAGTATAATTCTTTAAACCGCGAGAATGATCTAGCCTCACTTAATTTACGGAGAATGACACCCAAAAGATGTGCTCCTGGTGCCCCTCCTCTGTGTTCAGTTTGCAATCATAAGTCACCTGAGTTTGGTCGACCACCCAGAGTGTTTAAGTACAGTGAGCTTGAGGCCGCCACAGATAACTTCTCGTCTGAGAACTTTCTGGCGGAAGGTGGTTTTGGGTTTGTCTACAAAGGCCAGCTGAAGGAGGGCCAATCTATTGCTGTCAAACAACTCAAACTGGCAAGTACACAAGGTGACACCGAGTTTCGTTCAGAGATCGAGGTTCTTAGCTGTGCTCAGCATCGAAATCTTGTCACACTCATAGGGTATTGTGACGAAAACTCACGGCCATTACTGGTCTACGAGTTTGTCTGCAATCGGTCATTGGACTGGCATCTATCATGTGAGCGATAAACTTCGAACTCCATCTTCTACTTCAACAGTTCAATTAAGACAATTTTCTCTTTGGAGATTGTTTCATCCCCGCCCAACCGAGTTTGCGAGTTGGGCCATGCAATTGATGCTGGAGTCTCGTGTGGCTTTCCAAATGTGCAGCGAGGAACTTGAATGTTCTGAAATGGCAGGCTCGCGAAAAGATTGCAGTTGGAGCCGCGAGGGGACTGCGTTACCTTCATGAAGAATGCCGTGTGGGTTGCATCGTGCACCGGGACATGCGGCCAAACAATATTCTTCTTACTCATGATTTCCTGTCCATGGTACAGTAGAAGACCTACTGCTCCACTCTTAATTTCCGAAAGAGTTTGATTACAACTGGATACTCACGATTCATTGGCACTGCATAACGTGATGATTGTAAACTTGTTAGGGTCTACATTTAAGGTACCACTGACCTTTGAACACATTCATGATCACCAGGTGGGAGACTTTGGATTGGCTAGATGGCAACCTAGTGGTGACACGGCCGTTGAAACACGCGTGATTGGTACTTTGGGGTGAGTACTCGGATTTTGGTTTACTGCCACAGCACAGTTTATAGGCACTGTGACAGAATGTTCTTTCTTCTGCTATTTGCAAGAGATTCAAAACTTGAGCCCAGTTATTCATCCTCTTTCTTTAGCTTTGCATGGTTACCTGGAGCAATCGATGAGTACATGTGTACAGGTTGCTTCTTTTTTATGTGATCAACCCGCTTTAAATAACATTGCACGCTCTTATTCCTCTGGCACTTGAAGCTATTTAGCTCCAGAATATGCTGAAACTGGGCACATAACGGAGAAGTCAGATGTGTTCTCCTTCGGGGTTGTGCTTTTGGAGCTTATTACTGGTCGAAAAGCTATTGATACCTCCAAACCAAGAGAACAGCAATGCCTCACAGAATGGGTGCGTTGAAGTCTTGCACAGATGTTTTGCTAGTCGAATTAACTCTTCGTACCATCTTTGGTGCCGCATATCTTCATGACTAGATAGTCTCTCCTGTCTATTTGATTTGACCGTTATTTAAGATGGCGAGCGTGTATTTATGTGTGCCCAAATAGGTTGATGATTGAACTATTTATGGTCATATGCAATTCCAACAGAAATTCCAAACTGTAAATATTCATGTCCTCTAAAAATGATGGTGGTTTAAAAACAGGCGCGTCCGTTGCTTGAAGAGCGTGCAACCCATAAGCTACTTGACCCTCGTTTAGGAAATGATTATGATGATTACGAGGTTTACTGCATGGTCCACGCAGCTTCACTCTGCATCCGTAAAGAACCGTCTCTGCGACCTAAGATGAGCCAGGTACTTGCTCTTCATCAACATGATTTTGTTTGATTTGGTAGATCTCACCTTGAAATGGTGCTCTGAATTGGGCTTCTCGTTCGCAGCCTCAACTGCATTACTTCCTCTCTCATCCGGAGCATTCGTGGGTTGCTTTGTCTGCAAGTCTACCTGTCGGATTAGAAGGTTTGTTCGTAGGTTTCAGAAATAACGGGTTAATGTGTTCATTTGCGCAGGTACTGCGAATCCTGGAAGGCGACAAGCACAGCACAGGAGCCTCACCTCCCCCACCCATAGGCTTCCCGAGATCGTCCTCAGCTGTTACCTTCACTCCTACGCAGTTGGAGTACACTGGACAAGGTCTTGGTCGCGTGAACTCTGCCGACGTCCTTTCCAAGTCGTCTGATGTCCAACTCATCAGCTCCTCCTTCGGCTCCAGCATTAAACCAGACCGCGAGCCTATTCTTCCTCATAGCGCTCCCATATCAATTGGCGTCAAATCCCAGATGGCTCAATCCGACAGCAGTCGACATTTGCACCCCGGATTCAGTTCCTCGCATGCGGCTAATGCCAGCAGCAAAGCAGGGACATCTCCGAAGTCCAAGCTTTCATACAGTGACATGTTGTAGATAAGTTCTGGATACGTGACATCTAAGGTAAATGGTAACTGTCATAAGCTGGAGATACAAAAACTTTGTGAGGAAAGCGGTCACCTGAGTCAACTATCCTCGCGAATTAACAGGTTGGAATTGCATGTATATATCGACCATCATACTGGGGTGATATTTTCATGCACCCGGCCGCTTTATGAAAGTACAGTGTGGATCAAGGATCAACCATCTACTTCCCTTGCTCCTCAAACACTAATTTAGATACGCTTTCATGTAGATATTATTCAGTATGTTGTTTCTTGGTACCAGGTCCTCCTGGCAACCCACTACCTAGCTGGTTGATGTTGGCCGATGTTAAGCTGTTATTTACCTCATCTTCTTGGCCATCCTTCACTGACAGAGTTCAAAATTTGAATTGCTTGCAAACTTATACTACAACAGCGAATACCTCGAACTAATTAAAAGTATTCGTAACTTTATTATTGAGGTCTGTCTAGATCTAACAAATTGGAAAGCTGTAACTTACTTGGATGTGACAAGGAACTGCATGCATGTAGCGAATGGTGATCTCTAGTCTAGACATATAGAATACAGATCTCGGGGTCATACCTTTGAATGTAAGAAAGAGATGCTGCTGTAGGAATCTATTCTAGAGAGGTGTCAAAATGCCCGAAGATGGAGCTCTGAATACGTGCCACTAAATTGGTTTCGCCAGGTAAAATTGTTCCAACATGACAAAGTTGGGGTCATGTTGATATAATTAACTTGCTGCCGCTGATGAGTTGTTCTGATAGAGACAAAGCTGGATCCACCTCATTTCCTTAACAATGAGACCCTTTCCTGATAAATCACGCTCGACGAATATCTCCAGAAACACCGAGCATGGGTTCAAGTGAACAACCAATGCAGCTCTGCCTAATTTTAGATTCTCAACTGTCTAGTCAGTACTCTATGATTTGTGCTAACATGATGCCTTCAGGTGGTATATGATCCGGGTGTTCTCTATGTCTTGTTTCTAATCGATGACTGGAAAGAATGTGCTATTATAGTGTTAGACGAGCGATAATGAAGGGTAACAGTTGATTACAAAACGATTCTATTACGAAGTGGAAATACCACAGAATAATTAGAGGGGCACTAGTCCTGATCCAATATAGGAGGAGAAAAATATACAACGTGTATTGAGTCTCTCTTCACCATAAATTTAAAATGGTGACTAGAGATTAAATTTCCCCGCGTACACTAGCGAGGTATTACCTTTTCTGTAGGAAGTGTAAGAAATGGTGCCGAGGACAACGTTGCTCGAGATCCAAGCAGCACAAGTTTAGTTTCCATACATACACAACATTACACCAAGAGCATTGAATCTCATAATTTGGTTTAAATCCAAAGCTATGGTAGAACTACACAGCTGCATGCTCATAGAGCCCATACACTGGCTTTAACAACATCATGCCAAAGAAAAGTAATTTCAAGTAGAGACTACATTCACTAGCGGCTAGGAATATTAGTTGGTGACATTGAATCAACACCTTGTCCAGCATATATACATTTATACAAAACATACATCTAGAAGCACAACTCATACAGAAATCATACATAAACTCTAAAGTATCACAATAATCAGTTCACAATCAACCCAAATCGCACTCAACTATGATCAGAAATCATTACTCAACTCGGGGTCTGCCAACAATAGACCCTGATTACAGTCAAACCACACCCATTCTAGCTAAGAGACTAAAAGTGACACCCACCGCCCTCTGTCTACCATAGCCAAGAACTTGAACACTCAACATCAAAGAGGTGAGCTCTCTGGAGCTGCACTTCCAAGGTATGCCCCTCTACTAGACTGGATCTCTAACCATAATGGTGCCGCTGATGGTATATCGGTGCAAGTGATAATGGGTCCCATAGTGTGATCAGTAGCCCTAACAGAAAATCTGGCCGCCGCTAAGTAGTCTTTGAGCAACCAGTAATGTAACACTGACCACCAAGACTAACACTCTTAATGTATGAGCAAACTACCTTCAGCACTACAAATGTCAAGTAAGTTGTTGTGAGCTTAAACATCACTAAAAAACATACAATATTATCAACATCATACACTATAGAAGCACAACTCATAAAAAAGTCATACATAAAATCTAAAGTACAACAATCGGCCCCTGGCTGGCGGTTAGGTCCCTTTACCTCCATATAGCCATCTACTCTAAGTATATGATATGCCCTATGGTGGGCAAAGATCAAGAGGCCAGGTGCTTTGAGCTCCATCATTAATTGCTTTTTTGCAATCTATATCACATAAAGAGGAAACAGGTTATAGGTCAAGGACATAGCCTTTATTCCTAAGGAACCATCATGAGGGGAGGAGTCAAACATGCCATATGCAGGCCTCTTTATTTGTAGGATTGCACGTGGATATCATAAATAAGGTATATTTGGGTATAATAACAGTATTATTTGCATTATTTGTGGATTCAAATGGCATTGGCACCTTCTTGCATGTTGAGGTCACAAGATAGATTTTGTAGCATTTCAATTTTCTTGCAATGTAAAACTATTTTAAGAGAAAAGTCAATGAGGTCAATTCTGCATTCTTCTTCCTTCCATCCAATTACAAAAAAGTCTAATTTGACAATTGCCGTGTTAGGGAAGGCAGAGGAAAGACCATAGTAGAACTCTTGAAGTAATAGAGAATGACTTTGTGTTGATGACCAACAATCTTTAAAGCTTTTTGAAGGTTCTACATTGTTAACCATTGCTTCATTGAACAATGGCTCTTCTTGGATAGCATAGAGGAATTTGGAAGGCTTAAGGCCAAAATCTTTGATGTGTGGTAGCAGCCAATCATGATGAGTATGAAGAATTTTCCCAAACTATCTCATGTCAATATGAGCAAGTTCATGTGGCAATACATGAGGAAGTTCATTGTTGGGTTCATTTGATGATCCACATTTGCAAACTATTTAGAAAATGCCAGCAACATCCTTAACAAAGAGTTTGTCAATAGAGCTGACTAAATTTTGACTATCATTTGCTTCTAAAGATTCTACAGCCTCAATCATCCACATGCCTAATCCATTGAGGCAAGGGTATGTGTTCTGTGAGTAATTATGAACTTGCTAGACCTCACTGTTTGTTGGAGCATCACAATTTCATCAATCTGTTCATCTAAAAAAGGCCCTTGCATACTAGACATTTTGCAATAAGTATCAATCAAGCCTTAAAGCCTACTTTTTTGGTGATCACAATCATGGTCAAACCTTGCAATGAGATGAAAATAGCCTTTGCTTCTACTGCAAATACATTGATTTCTTGGAGAAAGATCCACCCAATCTTTCTTGGCACACATGCTACGCCCTTCTCAACAAATCCTATTGAACACAAATTTGATTGTTAACCACCCACTTATCATAGAGTACATCAAGATCCAACAAACATAACCAACCTTAGGGCATGTCAATTGCATTTTTGTGAGAAGATTGGCTTGATGCCACAGATGGCCAATCAAAGTAGTCAAAGTTGGATAGAATTGATCCTCAAGCTGGCTTGAAAACTAGTTGTATGACTAAATCCAATTGGTGCAAACTGCACCAAAAATGAATGGTTCTAGGTACGCAATAATTTTGAATATGAGTTTTGAGACCTTAAACCCTGCTTGTCATACTTCTTGTTCCATCCATCAACACCGCAATACATTTTGTGCTATGCATGTTTGAAAAAATAGCATCTAGACACCACTTGGATACTTGAAACATATTCTTGCCTCTATGGCATTCAAACAATAGGATTGCCATCATATGAAAGTTGAGAAGCATTTCTTTTCATTCAAAGCATATGCGCATATCCAAGTAAGATCTTCCTTGATGATTTGATCCATTTAATGCAATAGAAAATGTCCAAACTTCCCATAAGGCATCTGATAATATTTGGAGTGCATTTTCACAAACACCACAAGTATAATTGGAGGTAATAGCATCATTACAACCTCCATACATAAACATGCCAAATTTTTCTTCTGTGCAATCTATCGAACAAGTTGCCATAAAAATAGAGGCACCACATCCAAAAAATTTGACACATAGCCTGAAACATTGTCAAGTCTTGATAACAACTCTATACATGTTAGGACAACCATGTTCACTACTTCTTGGATTTGATTCCTGAAACTTCTTGAAATTTTCAAGGTGGATTCACAAGTTTTACTTTGGACATCATCAGGATGGAAGAAAAGCTCTCCGATCACAATTTCTCCAATTGGTGCATTTATGAGAATGCAAATAAAATCCTTCCTTTCAATGTGAGCTTCCAAGCTATTCCCAAAGTAACATGCATATTTTTGAAGAAAAGCTCCTTTTCATCCTTGGTTCTAATTTTTTGTGCTCTTTTTAGGTGTCCAAATGAGTAGTGGTAAGATGGCATTTGTATCCATCCGTAGGAAAGGTTGAAAAATATTTGATGTTCTTTGTGCAAGCCTTCTTTCCTCCAACAATGTTGGCCTTGATTGATCACCATACTTGATTTTCTTTAGGGTGATCTCAAGAGGTTTTATGGTGATCAATTAAGGTCTTGTCACACAAGACCTTAAATTCTCCCCAACTTTGTACCTTGATCAGTCAAAACTTTAGTTGGTGCACCATAATGATTGAGAACCCAATCTAGGAATGAGTAAGTTGTTCCTTCATTGGACTTGTGAAGAAGTGAAACCAACTCAATCCACTTGGAGGAGTATTCCACCATAACTAAAACATATAGATGATGTCTCAAAGTTAAAAATAAGGACCCAAAAACATCCAAACTCCAATGGTAACCTAACTCCATGATAGGTAATGGGTATAAATTGTGATGTGCAAGCATTAGATGATGCTTTGACTCGATCATGAACTACATATCTAGCAAAAAATTGTTGTAGATTGGTTTATATACTACACCACCAATAATGACTCTAGAATAATCTTTATGTATGTTTCACTTTAAATGTCCTAGCTCTTAGGAAAGAAAGTACTGCATTCCAATAAAAAATTTCAAGCTTGCTAAAGGACATGGTCTCTCTATTTGGCACTAACTATGCCTCCCACAACAACAATGAAACTATAATACATCACTCAGACATTACCATGAATGTCTCGCTGAATTATACTAATATCTCCACCCTTTGGATTTGTGAACTTAACAACTCCTCCTAAAAGTGATTGAGAGAGATAGCATCAAAGCCTTAAAAAATTATATATAGAAAGGTAGATGCATGGTACTATCTCCTCATCTATATCACCATGCAAATAAGTTCAAGTCTGATCATGTTGATTGGCACATAGGTTCCTATCTACATCAAGGTTCACCATTCCAAGTTTTGTGAAATATTGTGAAATCATATTCTTGTAAAATCAAATCACACCATGCAATTTTAGTCAAAATCTTATCATAATTTATCAAACACTTTAGTCATGGATGATCAATGATGAGAGTGAAGGGGTTACCAAATAAGTAACTTCAAAAATATGCTACTACCAAGCATTCTTTCTCATATGAACTATATTTTACCTCCATTGAATTGTTGGAGTGACTAGCATAGGCCACCACAAACTCCTTCGTCTCACTCATCCTATTGGGTGAGGATTGCTCCAAGGCCCAACATACTCCAATCAGTATGAACCTAGAATGGTCATCCTCTGACCAATCTCTTGAGAATAGGAGCAAATCTCAACCTCTCCTTGAGCTCTATAAAAGCTCTCTCATGCTCATCTCCTGAACATCATGCTTGTGTTAGCTTGGTTAGCTTTATCAAGGCCTTGGAGATGGAAATAAATTCTTTAATATATCAATGATAGAAGTTTGCCAACCCAAAGGATGTTTGCACTTTGCTCACATCCATAGGCCAAGAAAGATACGCTATAGCCTCCACTCTAGTTTCTTGCATACCAAGTCTACTAGGGTAGATAGTGTGACCCAAATACTAAACTTGCTCATGGAAGAATGTGCACTTACTAGAATGTAATTTGAGTCCATGCGATCTCAATCTTTCAAACACCCCCAACAAATACCTCTCATGCTACTCCACAATATTACTATAGACCAAAATGTCATCCATATAACACTAAGCAAAATCTTATCTTGTTCATGACCCTTATGAACTTGGCAAGAATATTTTGTAACCCAAATGATGAGAACTTCCATTGATACAATACATCCTTGCAATGAGGATCAATAGCCCAAAATATTATCTTGGACTTGTCTTCTTCTTTGATTGGCAACTGATTATATCATAATCAAAGATCCAAAGTACTAAAGATCTTTAAATGCCCAATCACATCAAAGATTTCATCTAGTATATGCATAGCATACCAATCAACCCTAGTTTGTTGGTTGATAGGATGGTAAATCTGCACACATCCACTCATCTATATAGTTTCCATGTATATCCTTTTTGGTTGGTATCACTATGGTTGAAACATACTCTCTATGTGAAATCTCTACCAAACTAACCTCAAAAATATCTTTACTCTAGCTCTAAATCAATACTCTTTCCATGTCAATATATTTTTGAAGACATAAAAAAACCGGTGTATCACTAGTCAACTCAATTCAAATACCAAATCCTTTTAGAGCACCCAAATCCTTCATACTAAAGGTAAAAAAACTCATGTAGCTCCTCAAGAGCTTCTCAACTTTGTCTTTTACCTCCTATAAGCTTGGGTCCAATCTTTGGCTCTCAAGTATCCTCTATAACTAATGTAGGAGTGGAAGATGCACTAATGGGCTACTACATCAAGCCCTTGGGAGTAGTACATGAGCTGAATGCCATGTCTTAATTGCTAGAGTCCCCAATCTCAAAACATAAAACTCTCTCTACCCTAGCTGCAAGCTCCACACCTCCTTTAGCTGCATCCCAAGTAGACCAAGGGTGTAATCCAAGTAAACCATGTTCACTTGGACAAGGGTGTAATCCAAGTAGACTACTCTCACTAGTAGCCATTGGTTGTGTCTCAAGAATAGCATACGTACTTGGTCCATCACCCCTAACATGTGCTTGAGTCATCTTGATAGACATAAAGTGTTGATGCATATTAAGTGCATTCCACATCGCTCTGCCAAGCCAAGGCTCACAATCTAGTTCTAATAGTTCAAATCCACAACCTTACCTAACATATGATGCTTAGATATCTTTGAAATTATTGAGATGGCGCTAATATTGATATGGAAACCCATCACCTGCTCTCTCTCATTGACATTAGGATCTACAAACTATTCTATTTATGAGTCCCAAACAAGTCCAAGACTTTCCCCTCAAAAAGCATGTGAATTTAGGAAACTCATGAGTGTGGGTAAAGTGGCTTTGAGGTGCCTAAAAGGATTCACCATTGCCATATATGACCTATCAACCACTAGCATTATCTAAGATTGGTGCCCAACATCCAAGATATCATCAACAATAAGGTAGGCTAACTATTGAATCCCATCATAAGCACATTGTAAAACCTCTCTAGGTAAGAAATTTGTCCACCAAAGATGAAGATGAAGATGATGGCCTGTGATCCAACTTTGGCTACATCCAACAACATGATAGGTCCCATCCAAGAAAAGACTTGATGTGTATTTACCACTACCCATGTGCAAGAATCACCTATCAAAGGAAAGCTCTCCAAGTGTTGGTTGAAAAAATAGACACATGAACTTGGAGGTGTTGTAGTATATGTAACATCTCCCAAAACACACAAGAACATAGATCTCGAAGACCTTGAGCTAGGCCAACATGGGTATGTCCTTAACATGGCCATCCAAAAATCACCAAATGAATGGGGCCATGTCTCTTTGGTATTGTGTGTATATACATCATTGTCAACATCATATACTATAGAAACACAACTCACACATAAATCATACATGAACTCTAAAATGCCCATAATAATTAGTTCATTCTTCCACTCAAATCACACTTAAATTAAATATGTACTTGATCCGTCACTCAATAGTCTACCAAGAATTGGATATTTATTACAATCATTACATCTACTCTAGCTAAGAGACTCCAAGTGATATTGTAGTACCCACATTTTTAGTTTTTTTTTAGTTTTTGTGTGATTTTGAAAGAGAAGTGTATAGACAAAGTCAGATTGAACTCAAACGACATTGGAAAGAGAAGAATTGGTGACTTTGGGTTGAAACCCAAAGTAACATGGCTCTGAGTCCAAAGCAAAGTACTCGGGTCAGAACCGGCCAAGAGAGACCCAAAGTAAGGGGACTTCGTCTTGGGGTGATCAACTCGATGCAAAGATGGCATAACAACTTCCCTTTGGAGGGATGAATCAAGAAAATACAGGCAAAGAAATGGCAAACAAGGCACAAATCACTAAAGTTGTATAACACTAAGAAGAAGTCATGCAGAAAGGGTATGTTTTACCAATGAGAGACTGAGGAATGGCTGATTAATGAGGAACTATAAAATCAGAACTTTGTCAAGGGGATTTTGAAATGTCCTACAAGTATCCTAAGCCATTGAGTAGTCGACCCAAAGGAGTGCTTGTAGAGAAGCTGATTGAGTGTTTGATGTTTAACAAGTATGAAGGAGTTAGGATCTTGAGACCAGAGGACTGTAGAATTATTTTTCAATTACCACGCACTAGAGATCACACAATGCCAAAGAAGGGTGAGAAGAAGAGTCCTTTGTTGGCAGTCAGAAATCCAGTGATTCCAAAGATTAGATATGATAGCTCAGGTTGAAAGTCTAAGTAGACTCCGGTTTAGTTTTCTGGCATGGAATTGGAATTTGAGCTTTCCAAGGTTCATGGCCAAAGTAGCCTCGAGTGATTGCGAGGAAGGACCTAAGGATGAAGGAAAGAGAGGCAATCCAGCTTGATGGACAAAGTCAGATTGGAGATTAATGTTGGGGAGAGAGGCCGGTGAGGAAACTAGGGCCATATTTCTTGGGAAAGGAGAGTATGTGGAGTAGAAGGACGAGATCCAAAACTCTTTTACAATGCCATGCACAAAGAACAAATAGAAGGTGGATACCTATCAAGATCTAGTCAGGCAAAGCATTGTTGGGGCAATGATGACACTTTTCAAGCCTGATCTCACGACTTATGTTATGAAGCATTAGGCAATCTTCTTCTACCAGATGTTTGTAGGTGTGCTAGTTAATTAGGCAAAGTGCTTTCATCAAAGAATGTGGCAGATAATGTTGTGTTGGAGAGATCAAGATGCGCCTCACTATTTGGTACCATTTGCTGCCTATTTCTATTTTGGATTGAATTTGATGAAGAAGTCTGAGCAAAGAAAGATGGTGTCACATTTCCATCCAGATTTACATAAGACGACAAATGGCAAAGGAACAGAAATACATTCAACAGATCCAAAGTAGTGATGAGCACTATGCACGCATAGGATAGTATCTTCGAGTAGCAATGGCCATCCCGAAGATAAGGAAGAAAAGTTGCATGGAGGAGAGTTTGTTGCTAGTCAAGCCTATGAGCCGGCCTGTCTCTCACTCAAGATGAACCTTTGATGGCTATTATGGTAGCACACCATGGATTAAGAAGGCAACGAACCCCAACTCCATCATACTCCTCCAAGGCTAACACTCCAAGACTCAAGACATTGCTCCCTAGAGAACTCAATGAGAGAGAGATAGTTGCAAATGAAAAAGGATGTTGAGTACCTCCTCACCTCTTGTTTATATACTTGTGAAATAGTTATGTATCAAAGTTACTAATTACTGTAGTAACTCAAGGTACTAGACTAAAAGTCAAGTAAAGTCAAAATGTAGAAAGGAATATCCATTCACATAGGCATATTCTCCTAAGCATGTGGTCTTATCTTGACCCAACCACTAAGAAAGATTCCTTCACATGGGCCATCCTTGGACTAAAGAAGAATCCAAAACAAAAAGGCTTGCATGCCCAAGAGTTCTCAACTCTTTCCTCAAAGCCAAACACCTAGGAATAATACCAAGTCAACACACAAAAATCCAAAATGGTGGTGCTCATCTTTTCTACTTCCTCTAAAGTAAGGTCTCCTCTATCTGAGCTATGACTAACTTTTGCTAACCATGACTAATATAGAACCATCTTTTATCTCTATATAAATAATATCTCTTAAGTACTTGTAATACCAAACTAAATATCACAATACCACACACATGTACAAATGGGTGTTACATTTACCCCCGGACTAAGTTTTCACTTTGTCCTCAAAGTGAAGGTCTCTCTACCTTCTATGGTACATCTTCAACTTATCATAGTTAATCCTATCAAAGTGTCCTCCTCCCAACTCCTTGAGATCATAGGTGTAATTGCCCCACACCTTCTCCACTGTGAAAGGTCCAAAGTACTTAGGCAAAAACTTCTTTTGCACTCTCTTGAATCAAATGGAATCAAAAAACATTACACAATTACCTTCTTTGAAAGGCTCCACCTTCTTCTTGCCTTGCTTCTTGTCATAGCTCTCCTTTTGTTTCCTTTGGGCTTGCTCCACTCAAACCATAGCAATTGCTCTTGCCTCTTCCAACTCCATGAGTTGTTCCTTCCTTGACTTCTTTACATCACCTCCTTGTGCTTTCTTCAATCTCCTATGAATGCTTTGGAGGGTAGGAAGATCAAAGTGAATAGGTAGGGTAGACTCAATACCGTATACCAATTGAAATAGAGAATATTTGGTGGAAGTCTTCATGGTTGTCCTATACTCCCACAAAACTGCATGAATCCTCTTGTCCCAATGATATTTAGCCCCTTCCATTTCTGCATCTTTGGCCAACATCATGCACAAGGTATGATTGGTTCTCTCTCCCAAGCCATTGGAATTTGGCTTATAGGATGTAGTTACTCTATGTGTGATAGAGAAATGTCATTGCATGGTTGTAGTAATGCTTCCTGTAAACTCTCTTCCTCTATTAGAAACCAACTCCAAAGGGCATCCAAACCTAGTGATAATGTGTTCATAAAGAAATCTATCCACTCATCTTCATTCTTGTTCCTCAATGGTCTAGCCTCAACCCACTTGGTAAGGTAATCAATAACTACCACAATGTACCGATTGTTCTTTGGGGTTCTATTGAGAGGACCTACAAAATCAATTCCTTACTTCTCAAAAGGTCCTAGCAATGGAATTGATCTAAGTGGTGGAGTGAATGTAGACTTTCTAGCAAAATCTTGACAAACATGACAAGTTTTGCAATAATCAAGACAATCCTTGAAAATCCCTCTCCAATGGTAACCTCCATCTAGAATCTTGAAAGCAATCACCTTTCTTACAAGCGTCCTCCACATACTAAACCTTCATGAAACTCCTTTATGAGTAAGATAGACTCTTCCTTACCCATTGCTCTTCGAAGTAGACCATCTGCTCCTTGGTGAAAAAGAATATCCTCCACCATTGTGTAAGGTCTAGATCGTGCTGCAAGGGCCTTCCTCTCCCTAGCATGCATCCCTTCACAATAGTTACCTCTTGTCACAAAATCCACAATCTCTTTGTACTCCATTGGAACCTCTTCAGTGACTGAGATTGTCGTGAGCTCCTCATCTGGGAAGGAATCATCCATTGGCTCATCTCCATCATGATCATAGGCTCTAGATAACAAATCAGCATTTGCATGTTTCTTTCCTGGCCTATCCTCAATGATGTAGTCATACTCAGACAAGAGTATCATCCACCTTGATAGTGTCCCTTCAACATTAGGCTTGTTGAAGATGTACTTCAAAGCTTTGTGATCCGTGAAAATGGTGGCTTATCCTCCAATCAAGTAGTGTCTAAACTTCTTGAGACCAAAGATCACTGCCAACCCTTCTCTCTCCTTGATAGAGTAGTTCTTCTTTGCTGAAACCATTTGCCTACTAGCATAAGCTATTGGATGATCATGCCCAATTGACTAAGAGTGCATCCTCTAGCTACATTAGAAGCATCAGTGTAGAGGATGAAAGGCTTACTCCAATCAGGTTTAGCAAGAATTGGAGCTACAACAAAGGATTGCTTGAGCTCCTCAAAAGCTTCAAGAGCCTTCTTGTCCTCCAAAATCACCATGTAATCTACACCCTTCTTCATGTAGATGGTCAATGCATAAGCCTTGTTGGAAAATGAACCTCCTATAGTATCCAACCATCCCCAAGAATTGGCGTAACTTTGTCAAGCTTGAAGGGAATGGAAGGTCTGAGATTTTCCTCACCTTCTTAGGATCAATTGCTATTCCATCCTTGGAGATGATGTGCCCCAAAAGTAGACCTTCTTCACATCCAAAAATGCACTTCTCTGGGTTGAGTGATGCATTTGCCTCATCTAAGCATTGCAAGACCTTGATTAGGTGCTCAAAGTGCTCCTCCTTGCTCCAATAGACACAAAAGTCATCAATGAAGTCTCTCATAAATTTCCCAATGAAAGGTTCAAATACCTTGTTCATGAACCGTTGGAATGTGGCTGGAGCATTGCAAAGCCCAAAAGGCATGACCTTGAAAGCGTAAGTTCCTCAAGGTGTGGTGAATGTGGTGAGTTATTGATGCTTTGGGGCAATCTTGATTTGGTTATATCCACTATAACCATCTCCAAAACTGTACCTCTCATGACCTCAAACCTCCTCCAAGATCTCATCAATGAATGGAAATGGGTAGTAGTCCTTCTTGGTAACACCATTGAGCTTCTTGTAATCCACACATACCCAAAGCTTGCCATTCTTTTTCTTCACAATGACAATTGTAGACACCCATTCTGAATTCTCTACCTCAAAGATAAATCCAGCCTCCTTGAGCTTATCAATCTCCTCCTTCACAACCAAAGATATTGGTGGGCTAATGCGACATTGTTTTCGGCGGATTGGTCTTGCATGTGACTCCACCTCTATCTTGTGCTCCTCCAAGGTGACTTCCTTCAAATCCTTGTAATTGAAAGCAAACACATGGATGAACTTGCGGAAAATCTCCTCAAATCTCACCTTCTCCTCCTTGGTAACATTTGGGCCACACTTGAGGGTAGATAACCTTCTCTATCTCCTCAAGTGTCAATGGTGATTTATCTGGGTCCTTCAAAACCTCTGGCTTAGGTGCAAAATCCATAACACACAAAGGATACACATCTGAATCAATTTCAGATTCATCCTCCTTCGTGGAAGTCTCCTCTTCCATGCTTGTGTCCACACCTGAAGCTCCTTCTTCACAATCTGATTCCCAATAATCAGAAGATTGTGTATCTAAATGTGAAGTGTTGGTGATGTTAGTCACAGGAATAATGACTCTATGGTTTGATGGCCCAATCCTCAAGTACCCTTTGTGCCATCGATCAGTTGTGCGTGTTGCTCTCAACCATGGCCTCCCAAGAAGCAAGTCATAGCTTGAATCCTTCAAGACTTGGAAAGTCATGAGATTTTGAACTCCCATAATTGAAACTACCACTTTATCCATCACGCTTACTGGTCTAACTTGTTGCTTGTTTGCCATGCTCACCACAAATGTTGAAGGTCTTGAGGGTATCATACCAAACTTCTTCATCAACCTTTCTGACATGGCATTCATGGCTGATCCTCCATCAACCAATGCATCCTTGATGTTATGACCATTCACTCTCACATCAATCTTGGAGGTATATTCACAAGCCTCCCATGGTGCTGGCTTGACATCCACCACCCCCATTAATAATGGAGCTTTTACCTTCTTCTTCCTCTTGCTCCTTGTAGAACTCAAACCACCTCTAAGCTCCTTTCTCAAGGTAGGGTTCAAAGCAATCAATTGGCCCACTATGATGTTAGCCTTGTGACTACCAACATCTTCCAACACATTGTAGTTCCACTGTTGCTTTGAAATCAAGAAATCCTTTATCCCCAACTTCTTCCTTCGAGTCTTTGTTGTTGATGGTGTTGAGGTGTGAGTGCTCCTAGTAGACATAGGAGTATCTTTGCTTGGAGTAAATCCTTGAGAGAGTGAACATCCTCTGCAAAACAAGCTCTCTTCTTCTCTTGTGCCAAAAGCTCCAAATTAAGACCTTTGGAGTTTGAGCACTCTCCCTTCTCATACTTGCTCTCAACCACATCTATGGATGCTATCTCCTTACCTTTTTTGGATAAGGAGCCACTTGGGTTTCACTACCTCCCTCTTTCCCTCTATTGGCTCCCTCATAACCCCTTCCTCCATGGTAAGTGGAATTTGGGCAATTCCTTTGGATATGGCCTCTTCCCCCACAACCAAAACAATTTCTATAATTGAAATTGTTGGCTGGTTGACCTCCTCTATATGAATAGTTTCTATAACTCCTAGACCCTCTCCCTACATTCTGATCCACCTCTCTCTTCTCCCATAGTTGCACCACATTGATCTTGAGATCCGCAAGTTGTTCTGTGATGGTTTGGAGTGGATCTTTTGGTGGAGGTGCAAGAATCGGAGCAACTACTACTTGTGGTGCAACCCTTGCCACCAAAGAATCAGAAGTTCTACCAAACTTGTAGCCTTGAGGAGGATGCACAACCTCCTTCACCACCAAATCACTCTCATCCCCTTCCAAACTCTCCTCCATACAAATTGCGATCTTGATAGCTTCAACCTTGGAAGAAGATTTCTCATATCTCACCTTGCTTCTAATTTGTGGTCTCAATACTCCCACAAAATTCTTGGTGAGCATGGCCCCTATGCCAATCATAGTAGTCTCCACATCATCTCCACCCTTTCTCAACACTATGCAAAATCTGGACTCTAACTTTTCCACTCTTTCCACATAGACTCTCACTTTCTCTCCATCTCCTTGGTTGAGATATATTACCTCACTCATCAATCTCTCATAACTTTCATCAGGAAGAAAGTTCTCAATGAGTGTTGAAGTCAAAGTCTCCCAAGACTCCTCCTCCCTATCTCTCCTCTCTCTCTTTTGGTATTCTGACTCCTACCATGTAAGTGCTACATCCTCAAAGAAATCTGGTAATAATGAGGCCCACTCATTCTTCCTCCTCTCATTGTTTCCTATGCAAGCTCTCTTGAAGTCTCTCACAAAGACCTACACATCTTCTCTATCCTTGCCAAAGAAAACCGAAAGTTTCCACACCTTAACCTCTCACTATCTTTCTTTCTCTCAAATTTTATTTTTTCTTTTCTCTCACTCCATAACTAATAGAGTATGTACATGACTAACACCATTTGAGAGTAATCCACCCTAGGGAACACAAAAGGTTCAGGTTGCTCCAAGATTTCTATAGCAACATCAAATCCTAGAGTGCATATTAAGATTATCTCCATCACTAATCTTGGGAACTAGCTGATGAAGGTGGTAGTATTTCTGTAGCTGAACTAAGACTCTCTCCAAGATCCTTCACCAAAGTCTCCAAAAGTGATTTTACTCCACTACACTTGTGTCCTTTTGGAAGTCCTTCAACTCCACAAACCTCACACAACTCCTTGGTCTTAGATCTTCTCCCTCCCAATCTTGGTGAAGAAGGTCCAACATGCAAACCCAAGTCAAGTAAGCCTCTCCTTTCCCTCAACCTCTTGCTCTCAAAATTCAATGGACATGAACTTGCCTTATGTCCCTTCTCTCCACATAGAAAGCACTTAGACTCACTCTTTCTTCCAAGTGGTGTAGGTTTTTGGATCCTCTCAACACTCTCTTCAAATTCTATTGTAAACTCTCTTTTCCTCAAATCCACCTCTACAATCACCTCAAACCCTTAAGGAACCTTACATCGTCTCAATTTCCACTCTTGGTGACACTCCATGTTCCCAAGATGAATCTAAACACTCAAACATGCTTTTTGTTGCTCTCAAACTCCTCATGCATGAGATCTCCACTCTACAGAATTGACCTTTCCTCACAATTTCACTCAGACCTATCAAGTTGTATCTAATAGTACTCTGAAATTTTGCACACGTGATCATAAGTCCAAGGTGTCCTTTTCAGCAAAATTTCAAATCTTTTCATTGAGCCATTTGACCTAGACACTTTTCTATTCAGCACACATATTTCAGATTTGGTCTAAAAACCACCTCCCTCACTTCAAAAACTCATAACTCCCTGCCCAAGAATGATCTCTCTCTCATTTTTGTGTCAGAATGTAGGATATAATGTACTTAATTTTCTTGAGAAGTTTCACAACGACCCAATGAAAATTAAAGAAATGGCAGATTCTGTAAAATTTTCCAAAGAGCATGCCTTTGCGGGAGCAGTTTACCCTATCAACTTTCAAAAATTCTAGCCCAATGCGCATAATAGCTCTCACAATAATTCTAAGTGTGCTAACTCAAAGATAACCCAAGCTATCATGTGTAGAAATTTCAAGTTCAGATCTGAAACTTGAGATTTTGCCCAAAATCACCTTAATCCCCAAAATCTGCAATCCACCTCACACAATCTCTCCAAATCCTCTCATGTGTACAAGATGTACAAAATAATTTCAAAGACATCATAATGAACTACATGGTATACAAATGGATCTTGGTTCTCTAACATAAGTTCAGCCCTCTCCTCTCCCAATGTTCTCTCCAAGTGAGCTCTCATAGCCTCCTTCTGCCTAATGTAGAATTGAACGCGGAACATTATCTTGCCTTCTAGAGAGGTCCCGGCAATGAAACCAAAAATGTGAACCGGCCTGTCTCTCACTCAGGATGAACCTCTGATGGCTATTATGGTAGCGCACCGTGGACTAAGAAGGCTAGAAACCCCAACTCCATTATACTCCTCCAAGGCTAACACTCCAAGACTCAAGACATTGCTCACTAGAGAACTCAATGAGAGAGAGATAGTGTAATACCAAGGGTTAGCCATATGATCTAGATGTGAAATTTGGTTTGCTAACTTCTAAAATGATGCTATACATGATGGTGAAAATAGATCAGATAGAAGTATCACCAAAAGAGTACTTCTACTAATAGGGTAGAAATCGAAATAGACTTGAGAACCTTAGAACCAATAGCTAGACATATGATTTAAAGGTGAGAATTGGTTTGGTAACATCTGGAAGGATGTTACACATGATGGACTAAGCAGATCAGAAAGAGGTATCACCAAAAGGGGACTTCTACTAATAGAGTAGGAACCAAAATATGCTTGAAATCTTTGAAGGCAATTCGGAGGCCTAAATGGATGAATTAGGCCTCAAAATGTGCAGATTCCCCCCCCCCCCCAATGGAGGAAAGGTTTTCCTTCCCTCCTTCCTGCTTTGTCTCGTCGAGAGCTTTCCAACGGTACCTTACGTGATTTTGAGATTCTTATAGGAAGATTCCCTAAAAGATTCCCTCCGGTCAAAGCTTGTTTGGCCAACCAGATAGGACCTAGACCAGACAAGTCACCCATCCGAGTAAGTAATCCAAGGGTGGAGCTTGCAGATATGTCACCTATCAGTGTCCCTAATCCTATGGTGGAGCTTCCTTGGAGGAGATCCTCTTTGTCTATATAATAAAGAGAAGGTGCTCCCTTGGGGCATCGAATGTTTGAGTGTGCAATCTGTGTTTTCTCTCTTCTCTTGTCCCTAGCGTATTATAGATAGTTGCAAATGAAAAAGGATGTTGAGTACCTCCTCACCTCTTGTTTATATACTTGTGAAATAGTTACGTAATAAAGTTACTAATTACTGCAATAACTCAAGGTACTAGACTAAAAGTTAAGTAAAGTAAAAAAGTAGAAAGGAATATCCATTCACATGGGCATATTCCCCTAAGCATGTGGTCTTATCTTGACTCAACCACTAAGTCAAGGATTCCTTCACATGGGCCATCCTTGGACTAAAGAAGAATCCAAAACAAAAAGGCTTGCATGCCCAAGAGTTCTCAACTCTTTCCTCAAAGCCAAACACCTAGGAATAATACCAAGTCAACACACAAAAATCCAAAATAGTGGTGCTCATCTTTTCTACTTCCTCTAAAGTAAGGTCCCCTCTATCTTAGCTATGACTAAATTTAGCTAACCATGACTAATATAGAACCATCCTTTATCTCTATAAAAATAATATCTCTTAAGTACTTGTAATACCAAGCTAAATATCACAATACCACACAAATGCACAAATGGGTATTACAAGCTGAAGAAGGTGAGGGAGGTGAACCAGAGAGAAGAAGTCACAATGCTTAATTAGTTTTTGGGAGTCGGAAGGTGAAGTTGAGTACAAAGAAGAAGACTTAGGAGAAAAAGAAGAATCAGAGTTGACGTTGCAAAGTGAAAAGTTGAGCAGTGGAAGTGAAGATGAGGTAGAAGTTTTCTAATAAGGATGAGACGCTACTGATAAAGAAGAATAGGAGTTACATGCAGTGATTGATCTAATGGAAGGAGGAGGAAACCTATGTCATGAATTACCCACAATGAAGATAGAAGAAACGCTGGAGGCTGAGCCAAAGGTAGAAGTTCAAGGGAGAAGAAGAGGGAGAAGAAATGTTGCTACTACGGTGGCAGAAGTAAGTAATGTAAGTCCGGTAGAAGAAGAGGAGGAAAGTTCAGATGAAGTACCTTAGAGGGTTAGAAGATTAAGACTTTGGAGTAAAGCTCTGGTAGAAGAGGTAAGAAGCAAAGAGCCAAAGCAAGTTGAGAGCTCCGGAGTCTTTGATGGGGTAGAATACTTGTCATAGGTAGTTTGTCTCTTGCTGGTACAATTTTCAAAAGAGGAGAGAAGATTTGAAGAGAGTTCACTCAAGAGTGAAAGATGAATTGCCAGTAGTGCAATATAGTGATGAAAATTTGGAGTTGAGAAGGAAGTTGAGGCGGGGAGAATGTGAGTTAGTAGAGCTAAGAAGGAAGGAAATTTAGAGTATGATGAAGGAATTTGCAAAGAGAGGCAAAGCCATGGCAAAGCAAGAAGAAGATTGGAAGGAGCAGTTGGTGAAGTCTGAAGCCTTGTGGGAAGAAGTACACAATACATGAGTAGAAGTGATACATTTGAAGGCAATGGCTGTTGTCATGGGTCAAGACTTGGAAAGTTTGAAAGCAAGTGCAATAGAGAAAGATTGGACTTGGCAATGGGAGTTTGCCACACGAGATAGAGAAGAAGAGTGATTGCACGGGTTAGTCATGGGAATGGAAGAAAAACTCAAGTAGTGAGTGAAAGAGACAGAAGCACCAAAGGCCGAGTTCAAAGATGAGGTGAAGATGTATCATGAAGAGCTAGTAGTGGAGAGAGAAAATTTATAGACACCAAGATGAGAGGCAAGCAAAGACATCATTGTAATAATGAAAGCAATGTCAAGGACGATGTCTGAAGTTCAGTTGGAGGAAGCAAGACTGCATGAATTAAAGTTGTTAGTGCAAGAAACAAGGAAGAAGAAAGTGAAGTGCATTGCATTGCACAAGTTGTTGATTCATTTGATGGATCAAGGAGATAGGAAGATACTAGAAGCAGGAGATAATTTGTGTCTCATGTTGAACTTAGTACATTCAAAATTAGAGAGACTTTGTAGTTCCATGAAGTTAAAGATGAGGTCTGAAGTTGTAGAAGTAGGAGTGTAGGTCGGATCAATTACTTGAGACATTAGAGAAGAGTGGGTCAAGAGACAACAAGTTAGATAAGTTACCCACTAGTGCAATTGTAGTTTAGAGTGAAGAAGTTGAAGAAATAGCAAAGGAATTAGTAGAATTGGATAGACCTGAAGAAGGAGAAATACTTGGAGGATCATTGGTTTTGGAAGCCAAAGTTGAGGATGACATCGGATGAGATTAGGATAATTTTGAGATAGGAAAGAGGCAAATATGAAGAGGTGCATTGTCATTTTGGATCTACAGGTTGGTAAAGTTGTTATGAATTGGTTTAGGAAGTTAGATAACTGCCAATAGCTCTACCTATTTAAAGGAGGCCTTTGTAGTAAAATGTTTTTTAGTATCCATTTTCTTGAGAATAGATAAAGCAAAGGGTTGATCTTAGTGCTTGTCACCTGAGCTTAATTTTGAGTATCAATTCTATGTTTTTGTGTTTGCGAGTGTTGAGAGAAATTCAAAGTGCAAGTCAATATGCTTGATGGGTGTTGGATTCCACAATGCTGGTCTTCATTCTGTGTATTTGATCTTGAGTGAAAAGCAATGCCTTGACAGATCTGAGAGGAATTGTAGTGTTGGTAGTATTTTGCATTTGTGAGTTCAGCATTGTTGTACTTTCCTTTTCTCTCTTTGGGAACACACATGGTGCCTAGCTGTGGAGACTACAGATCAGAGGCTAGAGGTTAACCCGTAATGACTCGACAAAACACATGTGTGACCCTTATCGCCGGAACCCTCCTTTCTCATGACTAATATTCTTGCTATCGAGAAAGATAGTACCGGGCAACCTGACCTGTCATCACAAAACGCACTCCTGGTCTGCTGGTCATCACTTCCAACATAACCAAGGAGAAATACACAGCACTCCTAGAAGGAAATAATTTGAGCGCAACGCCTGCACATCAATTCAACCAACTGGGCGTACAAACATGCATACAAGTACAGAGAGGATCCAATCACAAGCAAAAGGCAACAACTCTCTATACTTTTTGTCAGGAAAGAGCTTTAGAGCCTTTGTGCTCTATCATCAAGCTCATATCAACCTGTACTCCAAGCCTCCTCCCATCTGTACTTCAAATCTCAACAAATTCCTACTTCATGTGGGGATTTTCTATGTCTTCTTGATGGGGAAAACTTTGTGCAGCTTATATGCAAGTAACTATTTCTACATATCTTGGATTTGAGTGATCTAGGATTTAATGGAAAGCCTGTAAGATAAGCTTTCCAATGGTATAAAATACACTTCAATCGGTTCACTACAACTCTCCTGAAAATCTCTCAAACTTAGCCAGGGTTTTTTCTACTTCACCCTAATTTTGAAATCTTCTTTTTAGTGTTTGCTCTTGGTTCTTGGCAAATTTTTCCCAGATTTCTGATTCAGAAATACATTTGATCCTCACAAACACTCTGGCAACCTGAAACTCTCAATCATAGTCACAAGACATGAGACTTGATATCCAATCAAGATGAAAGGAAAATTTGCTCTACCGAGCTTATGACAGTATTTTTAGCAAGATGTTTTGCATCACATCTCACTCTTCAGAGATCTAGAACCAACCAAATTTTCTATAATAGCTGGTTGTGTTTTTGTCTAAACTCCTGCAAAATTTTGTAGCCTAATCCAAGTCCAGTCTATAGATGTGGATCAATTCAGTTCACTACAACTCTCCTGCCAATCTCTCAAACTTAGCCAGGGTTTTTTCCTACTTCACCCTAATTTTGAAATCTTCTTTTTAGTGTTTGCTCTTGGTTCTTGGCAATTCCTAAGCTGGGCTAACTTGTGAGCTCTACAGATCTAAGTATACTTGATCCAAGACCATGATTTCTCTATTTGAAGAATTCACATGAAACTTTCACACAGAAAAGATTAACCTTTCCACCAACAATTTTGGAAATTTTCATGAGGAAATTCAAACTGCAATTTGGGGAGTGACCAAAACTCCAAATCTGATCATTAGCTCTTCTCCAACACCTTACACCCCATAAGCTTCAACTTCAATCAATTGGATCTGATTTGAGATTGACCCAAAACTGGAA
Organism: Lunularia cruciata; assembly: GCA_948567375.1. Taxonomy (NCBI): domain Eukaryota; kingdom Viridiplantae; phylum Streptophyta; class Marchantiopsida; order Lunulariales; family Lunulariaceae; genus Lunularia; species Lunularia cruciata. The sequence continues at coordinate 31,687,481 of OX419758.1, forward strand.
TTTATTGTGCTCAGTACTATAAGAACATTGTCTTCTATCCAATCCCACTGACAAATAGTGAAAAAGTCTCAAGAAGCTCCCTCAATTGACCACTTTGTGCTCCTAGGTATGAATTCAACCCCCCTTCACTCAATTGATCATGTCCCTCTCATACTCAGCTCAAATCGCATGATTTTTATCTAAAAATTTGAGTCTGTCATCTCCTTTTTCCAACCATGTCCCCCATTCCCCAAATAGCCTCACCAAACTCCCCTGATGGTCAAAAAACTCCTTGACTTCTCTCTTGGGACCCAAGCTCTTGCACATTTGTCCTTTGTTCTTTTTACCTTTTGACAAATGGACCCCACAACTCCACCTTGAAGCTTATGAGCAAATGTTTAGGCATTCCCCAACTATAGAAGGACATTAATTGTCAAGTCCCAGACATTCTCATAAGTAAGCACCGGAAGGACAATAGGATCTGGGTTTCCCATCATCGACTCCACAAACACCACCCCGAAACGTGCTACCAACCAATCCCGTTAGTCGTCATGGTGTAAAATCTGAAGCTTGATGAGAAAAGGATTTGGGAGTGGCAGATTGGGAGCATGGGACATCTCATGCTAGAATGCTCTAACACTTGCTCTTTGCTACAACTCTCTCCCAACTTCCTTCTCTCCTCAAGACTCTCCAAACTAAAACACACACCCGTCTCTCTACTAGCCCTCATCTTTATTCATCAGAGCCCTCAAACATGATAAGATTGTAACACACTTGGCCAATCACATACATGTACATAGATGGCTCACATGGCAACATCTCATCCGTCGGATCTAGCATGCAACCTACCCCACTAATGTGGAGATAAACTATGATAAGTCACTTTTTACGGGCTACGCAAACCACAACATGACAGCGCTGAGTTGATGTAATGCAATTTTGATCAAGGAAATTGTGCCTTTAGTGGAGGAGTAGAACACAAATCTGAAGCAAAGTCGTCTTACAACAAAGTAGGCATTTTTGGGATGGACTGAATCATCACAATCAAGATTGTTTGGAGAAATTTGATGGATTTGTGATTAAGGAGTGTTACTTTGTGATAAGACTGAAATTTAGTGCTTGTTACTATCTTCTAGGTGTGGTTTCTACTCGAAAGATTAAAGAAGAACTCAAGGTGAACCATGCTTGTTATTGTTTGACTTTATATTTGAACATTCATGACTCGTATCTCTATGAGAATGAACTTTATTACTTGAATACCGCAAAAGTGATATTTGTCAGGTTGTCACAAACGTTCATTGACCTCTATCTATCATAGTCAAGAACTTGAAGGCTCAACATTAGAGAAGTGAGCTCTCTCTAGAGCTACACTTCAAAAGAATACCTCTGCTTGACCTAGGTCTCCAACCCTAATGGCACCATTGATTGCACATGTGACAATGCAAAAGGTGCAAGTGATGGTGGGTCACACCATGTGATCAATAGCTCTAACATAAAATTGGGTGGCAAACAAGTAGTCCATGTGTAACTACCAGAATACCTATGATTACCAACACTACCACTCTAATGTTTGAAGAACCTAGCTTTGGAACTAAAATGTTGTGACAAGTATCGTGCATATATACACCACTACATAGCACACATTGTTGTCAACATCATACACTATAGAAACACAACTCACACATAAGTCATACATGAACTCTAAAGTGCCACAATTGCCTCCTAGTTGATGGTTAGGTCCCTCTAACTCTAGATAACCATCTACTCCAAGTATATGGTAAACCCTATGGTGGGTAAAGATCAAGAGGTTGGGTGCTATCAAGCCCCATTGTTAATCGCTTGTATGTAATCTATACCACATAAAATGTGAACTAGCTATAAGTCAAGTACATCTAGAACATGACCATTGTCCTTGAGGAACCACTATGAGGGGAGGAGTCAAACATACCATATACAATCCTCTCAAACAACTATCACATACCAACATAGTAGCAACTCCACCAAAAGAGCCGCATAACATACATTGCAAGCCTGAACGTACAAGTGCTAAGCTTGGGTCCATAGTACCATCAATGTTTAGGAGGTGGCATGGCACACAATTGCACACATGATCCTTCCAAACAACACCATCATGTCCTTCCAGCACAAGGACTCTAGATGGGAAAACCTCATGTACTCTCAAGAAAGTGCAGCCCATAGAAACATCAAATGTTGTCAATGTTATATGTTGTACATATATATAGTCACCTAGATGAAATTGATAGATCAAGGATCTATAACCTCCTCAAATGGTAGCATAGCATAAGGTATCCCTATATGGAGCAATTGCCAAGTTCTCAAAGACCATTGGCATCACTCTCTAAAAGAGCTCTGCCCATTGAGAACATGTGCTCATCCATACATTTGGATCATCCAAGTCTAACACTATAGTAGCATCTCAACAAATAGTTGTAGGTAAATCTAGTCTTTTCCATAGAGTAGAAAGTAAGGAGAGAAGGATGCTAAAGAGGCTTGCCAACTGAATTGATAGCCTATGGCTAACCAAGGTAATTGGAGATCTCAATTTCCCAAGTGGCCTCTTGTGACAACTTAGCAAATATCACTTTTGTGGTAATCAGGTAAGCAAAGTTTCTTCCCGTAGAGATACCGGTCAGAAATGTTCCAATGTTCAAACAGTAACAAACATGGTTTGTCTTGATTCCTTCTTTAATCTCTCAAGTAGAAACCACACCCAGAAGAGAGTAACAAGCACTAAGGTACAGTCTTGTCACACCAAACTATCACTCTCAAATCACAATACTTCAAATATCCCCAAAATGATCTTGATTTTAAAGATTTAGTTTATCTCAAAAATGGTTACTTTGTTGTAAAATGACTTTGCCTTAGAATTGTGTTCCACCCCTCCACTGAAGGCACAACTTTTGTGGTCAAAATTGCCTCACATCAACTCATGGCTGCACTCATAAATGCAAAATACTACGAACACTACAATTCCTCTTAGATCTATCAAGGCATTGCTTGGATTGCACTTCACTCAGAATTAAACATACAGAATGAAGACTAGTGTTGTGGAATCCAACATCCAACAAGCACACTAACTTGCACTTCAAATTTCTCTCACCACTCACAAAATTGATACTTAAAATTGAGCTCAAGCAATGCGCACTGCTTCACAACACTTTGCTTTATCTATTCTTAGGATTATGAGCACTCAACAACTATTTATTGCAAAGACCTCTTTTAAGTAGTTAGAGCTCTTGATAGTTATCTAACTTCCTAAACTACTTCCTAACAACTTTACTAACCTACAAATTTGAAATGACAATACATCCCTTCATACCTGCCTCTTCTTATCTCAAAACTGTCCTGATCCAATCCGATGGCTACTTTGATTTTGGTTTTGAAAGCCAAAGTAACTTCTTGCACTTCTCTATCTTTGGATTTCTACGCTATCACTAAATCTTCTATCAATTCCACTACTTCTTCACTCCGCACTACAATTAAGGTCATGGGTATATTATCTACATTATATTTTCTGACCCATTCTTTTCTACTGTCTCAGCTAACTCTTGTAAAGACACTTGTACTCCTACTTCCCTTACTTTAGACTTTGTCTCTAACTTCATGGTACTACAAAGTCTCTCTAATTCTGAATGTTTTAAATCCAACCCGAGACACACATTGTCTTCTGCCTTTAATATTTTTTTATCTACCTGATCTCTCAAGAAAATCAACATTTTGTTTAATTTAATGTCCTTGCTTTCTTCTTTACTGTATCTTGCACTAACAACTTCAATTCGTGCAGTCTTGCTTCCTCCAACCAAACTTTAGACATCGTCCCTAACATTGCTTTCATTCTTACAACAATGTCTTTGCTTGCCTCTTGCCTTATCATCTATGAATTTTCTCTCTCCGATAATAGCTCCTCACAATAAATTGTCTCCTCATCTTCCAACTCAGCCTTCAATGCTTCTTTCTCCTACACACTCTGCTTAAATTTTTCTTCCATTCCCTTGACCAACCCATGTGATCACTCTTCTTCTCTATCTCACATGGCCAATTCTCATTGCCAAGCCCAATCTTTCTTTGCTGCACTTGCCTTCAAACTTTCCAACTCTTGTTTCATGACAGCAGCCATTGCCTTCAAATGGATAACTTCTACTCGTGTATTGTGCACTTCTGCCCGTAAGGCTTCAAACTTCACCAACTGCTCCTTCCAATCTTCATCTTGCTTTGCCATGGCTTTGCCTCTTTTTGCAAAGTCTTTTGTTAGACTCTCAATTTCCTTCCTCCTCAGCTCTACGTTAGTCCAAAGCTCTACTACTAGCTCACGCTCTCCCCAACTCAACTTCCTTCTCAACTCCAAATTTTCATCACTCATATACCACACTACCGCCAATTCATTGTTAACTTTTGAGTGATCTCACTTCAATTTATCTCTCTTCTTCTGCAATTGTACGAGCAAGGGACAAACAACCCGCAAAAAGTACTCTAGCCCATCAAAGACTCCGGAGCTCTCAACTTGCTTCGGGTCTTTTTTTCTTATTTCTTCTACTAGAGCTTTACTCTAGAGCCATAATCTTCTCACTCTCATAGGTTTTTCATTTGAACTTTCCTCCTCTTCTTCTACCAGACTTACATTGCTTACTTCTGCCCCCGTAGCAGCAACACTCCTTCTCTTGCTTCTTCCCCAGTGAACTTCTGCCTCCAGCCAGCCTCCAAAGTTTCTTCTATTCTATTCTATTCCTCCTCCTTCCATTCAATCAATCGCTGCATGGAACTCCTGTTCTTCTTTATTAGCATCATCTCCTCCTCATTGCTGAACTTCTAACCCCTATTCACTTCCATTGCTTGACTCTTCACTTCACAGCGTCAACTCCAGTTCTTCTTCTTCTTCCAAGTCTTCTATTTTGTACTCAGCTTTGCCTTTTGACTCTTTTGCTCTCAATGACTCATCAAGCACTATGACTTCTTGCCTCAGGTTCACCTTCCTCACCTTCTTTGGCTTGACTAGCAACACACTCTCCTCCGGATGAGTTTGCTTCCTTGTCTCCAAAATGGCCATTGCTACTTGTAGATATTGCACTATGCACGCATAATGCTCATCACTACTTTGGATTTGTCAAATGTACTACCATTCCTTGCCATTTGCAGTCTTTTGAAAGTCTCAATGAAAATACAACACCATCTTTCTTTGCTCAGACTCCTTCATCAAGTTCAATCCAAAAGCAAAAATGGGTAGTGAATGGCACCAAATAGTGAGGTGCATCTTGCTTTCTCCAACACCACACTGTGGTGCCCACATTTTTTCTTTTTTTTTCAAAATAAAGAAGAAGAAGTGTATAGAGAAGTTGGATTGCGCCTGTATGGCCAAAGAAGGCAAAGAAAAGAGTCTTCGAGATGAGACCCAAAGTAAAGTGACTTTGGGTCATAAGGCGAAGAACTCGGAAATGCCCTATCAGCAAACAACCCGAAGTAAGGAGTCTTCGTATCGGGGGGAGCTCAACCCGAGGTGAAGTCTGTCTAACAACCTATTCAAGAAGGGACCGTTCAAAAACCGGTGGCCCATATACGCAAAGTATGATTGACAGTGATAGGTGCATGCAAGAGGTGTGATTTCTCGGTAGAAACTCAAAGTGAAGAGAGACAAAGAAAGGGCAACTCTATAAAAATTGAGCTCACAACAAAGCAATGTTGAGCAATTTTCCTTTGCCGTTGAGAAGTCATCCTGCAGGTGATTGTGTGAAGGGAAATAGAGTTGGAGACGTGCTAGTGTGTAAAGGGGAACTCGCAAGAGTGAAACCAAAAGACAGTGAGAAAGCATGAGAGATAGGAGGAGGAAAGAAGAACTCTGAATTTGCAATGACGAATCATGCGATTTGGAGGTTAGATGTAATCACAAGAATAGAAGTCTTGAACCGACTTCGGATTACATTCTTACCATGGAACTGGAATGTTAGTTTTCCAAGTTTCATGACTGAGATCATCGAGAGCAAGTGTCTTGATGGACCCAAGGAAGAAGGGAAGACAGGAAATCTGGCTCACTGGACAGAGTCAGATTGGAAATTAGTACTTGGGAAGGAAGCAAGCACAGAGCAGGGTGCCACGTTCTTGGAGAAGGGAGAGATAGCCGAGGAAACCCAAGAAATGAGGGATGTATTCTCGTCAAAGTAGACAAAGAATGGGTACAAAGTAGAGAGTTATAAAGATCCTATCAAGAGGGGAATTGTGAGTGCCCTAATGGCAATCCTAAAGCCAAAGAGAACAACCTATGTGATGAAACACCAAGCGGTGTTCTTTCACAAATTTTTTGCAGGACAACCAATTAATTGGGTGAGATGTTTCCATGGGAGAAAGTGCCAAATGGTGTAGAATCTGCGGGATAAATTGCCTCCACATTACATCGTGCTGTTTTCCGTTTGCCGAGGACAACACGAAGTTGGAAGATGAGGTACCGGAGGCCGAAGAGAAGAAGATTGCTATTCAGAGGGGAGTCCGCTCAAGACGAAAGGCAAAGAGCAATGCATGTCCGAGTAACGTGAAAGAAGAAATAAATGAAGGCTCGGGAAGCGAGGCATCTGTTCCAATAGGAAGATTGCAGAGAAGAAGGCAAGTATCGGATGAACACGAAGTACAAAGGGAAGTTGCTACGCAAGAGGAGGTAGTAGCGAGCGATGGAGTTGAGTATCTCTGGGAGGTGGTGTGTCCTCTGTTGGAGAAGTTAGAACACAGGAAGAAGGAGATGCAATCAAAGTGTCCGGAGGTGAAGACTGTGTTGCAGGTCTTAGCATGATTAGAAGAAGAGAACTCGGAGTTGAAAAAATCATAACCCAAGGAGAGAAGGAAAGTGAGGTACTGCGAGCGGAGGTAGTAGTGAGGACTCAGGTTATTGAAGACCTGAGGAGAGAAGTGAGATATTGAGAAGAGCTTCTTAAGAAGAGTGACATAGCAAGGGAGAGACAAGTAGCAGAATATGAGATCTTGAAGCAACAGTTTGCTGATTCAAGAGTAGAACTTATCCATGCTATGGCGAGAGTAGCAGCAAAGGATCAAGAGCTCGATAGGGTGATGGAGAGTGTAGAGGAGAAGAAGCAACTCTGGCAAAGAAAGTTAGCAGCACAATATAAGGAAGAAGAGAGATTATGAGAGTTACTTCATAATCAAGAGGAGAAGGTTGTATAGAAGGAGAAGGAGAAGGAAACAGTGAAAGCCGAGTTCAAAGCAGAGTTGGCAATGTACAGGGAGGATTGGCTTGCAGATCGAGAGCAAGAAAGGAAGATGTGATTGGAGCCGTTAAAGGAGATAGTCCTCAGAATGAACACGATGCTGAGTACAGAGGCCAGTGTTTGCATTGAAGAAACACGGCTGCACGAGTTGAAATTGTTGGTGCAAGAGACGAGGCAAAAGATACCGATTTGAACGCACTGCTGATAAGTCTCAGGACTCGCGTAGATAGGAAAATATTAGAGGTAGAAGACAATATTTCAATTAGATTAGACTTAGTAAAATTGGAGATAGAAAAACTTTGGAAAGATGTTAGAGCCAAGCCCGAAGTAGATAACATAGGAGTGCAGATGTCTTCGGAGTTACCATTGGAGACATTAGAGAAGAGTGGGTTGAGAGATGAAGGTTTAGAAGGGCTACCCACTAGTGGAATTTCAGATCAGGAAAGAGAGTTGCTGGATCTGGTAGAAGAAGTAGAAGATATGAAACCCAAGGACAGAGTAGTAGGAAGTACAATTACTTCGGGTTCGGGTTTGAAAGCCAAGGAAGAAGTAGACATCGGATCAGATTAGAAACAGTTTTGAGATTTGAAGCGGTAGATATGAAGAGGTGCATTGTCATTTTGGATCTGCAGGTTAGAAAAGTTGTTGTAGAATGGTATAGTTGTTAGAACTGTCGATTGCTTCACTACTTAAGAGTGGCATTCGCAAAGAAATGTTGTTTTGTGCTTATATTCTGAGAATAGATAAAGCAAAGTGATGTGAAGTAGTGCTCGTTGCTTGAGCTTGATTCCGAGTATCAACTTTGCAATTGTGTTTGTGAGTGTGTGAAGAATTTGGAAGTGCAAGTCAGTGTGCTTGTTGGATGTTGGATTCCGTAGCCTTGATCTTCATTCAATGTGTTTGATCCTGAGTGAAGTGCAATCGAAGCAATGCCTTGATAGGTTTGAGAGGAATTGTAGAGTTGGTAGTATTTTGCATTTGTGAGTGCAATGCAAGGTTGATGTGAACCAATTTTGATCAAGGAAGTTGTGCCTTCAGTAGAGGGGTGGAACACAATTCTGAGGCGAAGTCATTTCGTAGTGAAGTGTTGTTTTTGGGAGAGCCTGAATCATCACAATCAAGATTGTTTGGAAAGATTTGATGGAGTTGTGATTAAGAAGTGTGAATTCATGACAAGACTGCAAATTAGTGCTTGTTACTCTCTTCTGGGTGTGGTTTCTACCTGAGAGACTAAAGAAGAACTCAAGAACTAAAATTGTTACTTTGCTTCGTATTTGGATATTTCTGACTCATATCTCTACGAGAACAAACTTTACTTACCCAATTACCGCAAAAGTGATATTTGTTAGGTTGTCACATGATTTTTGGCGCCATTGCTAGGGATACAAATCTCGGAAGTGGAAGAATACGAAGCCAAATTTGAAATTGGGTATCAATGCAATATGAATGTCTGCATCAAGAGAACAACGGGAAGATAGAGCTTGAAGACAAGCACTGCAACATGAAGAAGACGAACCTCTGAATGTCCCATCCACTATTGACAAAACCAAACGATAGGCGTTGGACTTTCAACTCCTTCACAAAGTGCAAGAAGCCCTACAAGAACTTGACCACAAGAAATGCAAAGGCGGTTGGCAAGGCTACTTTGCATCTCCTTCTTCGTCCAAGAAGAAGAAAGACTCAAGTGGCCAAACATATGCATTGCGGCCCGGTACACCGACTTCCCCTAGAGTTGTAAAGGAAGTCGTGTCCTTGAAGAACTTTGTTCGAGAAAAGACAGCACAAACACTTACGGAAGAAGAGTGTCAACATCTTCTACAAACTATTCCCCGGTTGTCCCGAAGGAATTTTGAAGAACAAATTAAAGATGTTGATCCTAAATCTTCCACTCGGGTTGAAGTCAACACTCTCATAGTAGAAATTGTCAAAGAAGATCCTACCTTGAAGTTGACGAATTGGAACCCCTGGGCTGACAACACGGCGTTGATACCAACCAATCCTTCAGTTCCGTCAAGTTCAACACTACCTCAACCAATCCCAGTGCATCAAAAAACGACTTTGTTGCCTGTCACCCGACATGCCTATCAAGAGGACAGAACAAGACAAAGATCCCGATGAGTTCATCAAAGAATTTGAAGTCATCTCCTTTGCTAACAAGGAGCATGACTCAGCGGATTGCCTGAGAATTTTTCCAAGTCTGCTCCGAAAGAAAGCTCAGAGTTGGTACACCCATGTGACCTCAAAGGGGTTCATACCAGCGGACTGGGCAGACTTAAGAAACAACTTCCTAGAATGATTCCGTGAGGTTGATTACGATATGAGTGTCTTTGTGGCACTCAACGATTTAGACCAAGGTAAGAAGGAGAAGTTGAGAGACTACTTTGAGCAGTTCATGGCACGTTTGAACCAAGTTCCCAAGCAACCGGGAGTGGTGGGTTACTCCGATGCCCAAGCCATTACCTGGTTCCTTGGGGGACTTTCACCAAAGATACAAATCTTTGCAAGGGAGAGGAATGTAACTTCCCTTGACAAAGTACTCAAACATGTCGCTCAACCGGAGAAATCGGGAGAAGAAAGGCAAGAAGCCCAGAAGGAGAGCTTCACGTAGCACATCCCCTTCTTTGGAGGAGTCTTCCACGTCTTCAAGCTCTTCTTCACAATCCGAAGAAGAATCAAAGCCAAGATGAGTCAAAAGACGTGGGGGTAAGAAACTAGTGACTCCTCCAGCAAAGAGTGTAAATAAGGCGGATACCAAGCTGGATGCCCTCATCAAGGAGTTTTGGGATTTCAAGATCCAGATGATTGGGGCCAAAGACAAAAAGAAGGCCCCAGCATTTGGGAGATCGAATGTATGGTGCACCGCATGTGGCAAATCAGGCCACGCAAACACAAAATGCAATACTCGTAATGCATTCCCGGTGCAACAAATTGATTGGGTTCCAAGCCAAGACGAGGACAAAGAGGACAAGCCAAGACAAGGACGAAGAGCCAAGACGAGGACGAAGAGGATGTTTACCAAATGCAAGAAGTACAGCCTCAAGCTAGCACATCGTACCAAGGTCCAAGGTTTGGACCAAGGGAGTATAATCCCAATGCTCCTTCACAAAGACCACCGATGAGCAACCAGAATTGCCCTCAGAATGTTGCACTCGGAGCATGTTATAATTGTGGCTCAATGAGACATTGGTCTCCAAACTGTCCGGAGCCAAGAAGGCAAATTGGGTATGTTCCCCTATGCAGAAATTGTGAAGGATCAGGGCATACGGGCAACCAATGTCCTCACCCACCGAACCCGAAGCTACCTATAAAATATGTACAAACCCCTGCTGAGCATGCAACCATTCAGGCAAAGGGGGATACAAATGTGAATTGTATTATGCTTGAGGAGGAGAGACCTCAAGAAGGGAGCCCGAGCTTGAAAGGAGATTGGCCGGACCTTGAAATTCTGAAAGTGGAGACACGCTCTAGTAAGAAGAAGCGTGATCCCAAAGAGCTAAGTACAACCTCGTCGTCTTCCAGAAAGGCAAAGAGACTGCGCCCAAAGGCAATTCTTTTTGCCAAGGAGGAAAAGATCCTCGCAAAAGCTAAAGCTAAAGCCTTTCAAAAAGAACTAAAGGAGGCACTACTCAGGACTCAGGAACTGAGTTTAAAAGAGGAGACGAAGACAAAGTCTCCAATTTTTCCAGCGGATATCCAATCCAAAGTAAAGGGTCTGATCCAAGCCAAGGTGGGCCAACCCGAGGAACCTTGGGTTAAGGTCACTAGCAATCCCGTTACCATTTTGAAGCATCCCAAAGTCAAGACGGAACATGGAGAGACTTCGAACCCAAAGCCGAAGGCAAAGATGGTCAAATTGGGAGGAGTACCCCAATACAATATTGTAGCAGATCTGGCAGCCACAAATGCCAATGTTACATTCAAGCAATTGTGGGAAGATAACAAGTTGTACAAGAAGCAGCTGAATTCGGCACTCAAGAAGGTGAGGTCTGTGAGCCGGCCTGTCTCTCACTTAGGATGAACCTCTGATGGCTATTATGGTAGCGCACCATGGACTAAGAAGGCAAGGAACCCCAACTCCATCATACTCCTCCAAGGCTAACACTCCAAGACTCAAGACATTGCTCACTAGAGAACTCAATGAGAGAGAGATAGTTGCAAATGAAAGGATGATGAGTACCTCCTCACCCCTTGTTTATATACTTGTGAAATAGTTACGTACCAAAGTTACTATTTACCGTAGTAACTCAAGTTACTAGACTAAAAGTCAAGTAAAGTCAAAAAGTAGAAAGGAATATCCATTCACATGGGCATATTCCCCTTATCTTGACCCAACCACTAAAGCAAGGATTCCTTCACATGGGCTATCCTTGGACTAAAGAAGAATCCAAAACAAAAAGGCTTGCGGGCCCAAGAGTTCTCAACTCTTTCCCCAAAGCCAAACACCTAGGAATAATACCAAGTCAACACACTAAAATCCAAAATAGTGGTGCTCATCTTTTCTACTTCCTCTAAAGTAAGGTCCCATCTATCTTAGCTATGACTAACTTTAGCTAACCATGACTAATATAGAACCATCCTTTATCTCTATATAAATAATATCTCTTAAGTACTTGTAATACCAAGCTAAATATCACAATACCACACACATGCACAAATGGGTGTTACAGGTCAATGTCAAAGAAGGACCTACTTGCTATCTATTGTATTGAACAAGAAGATTTGGGATCTCCCGAGGTAGATACGGAGATTGTAGGGTGCATGATCACATTGATACCCATTGATTCGGGGTCCGGTATGAATGTCATGACCAAAGATACTGCAAATCGACTCGGGTATCATATGTTTGAGCCAACACCCCGAGTGTTGAAGTTTGCAGACCAAACCAGGAGACGGCCTTCGGGCATGCTATCAAACATAACCACGATCATTGGAGGGGTTCCCTTCAAGTTGAATTACATTGTGTTGCGACCAGTGACAAAGACTAATTATGCTCTATTGATTGGAAGACCCTGGTTGTACAGTGCCCAAGTTGTGGTGGATTGGCATCAGCAGAAGTTAAGATTCAAGGACATTTTGTCCAAAGATCAGAAGCTGGTGACTGTGAGTTGGACAAAAGTTCCCCACCTCAGGGAAACAAGTTTGTCGGAAGAGGAGGACAAATCCAAAGACTCCTCATCTTTGTCCTCAGATGAATCCGAAGACGAAGTCCAAGTTAACTATTTGGAATGCTACGAGGTGGATGTTGAAGACAAAGATCCATATGACCTCGCCTCGGGTGAACCTGACTTGGAGGAGTGGGTTTGATGGCAGCTCGCCTCGGGTTAAGCTGAGTAAGCCACGTTGAAGGAGTCATCAACCCCGATGACTGTCAAGATGTTTTATTAACGGAAGGAAAAATTCTAAAAATTTTGAAGACAGTCACTTTGGAGGAGTTGGCAAGATACACAACCTTGTTCATAGAATTCCAGGATGTATTTGCTTGGTCTATTGATCAAATGCCGGGTATTCCACAAGAATTTGGAGAACATCGGATTGATCTGGTTGAAGGTGCAGTTCCGGTTTGGCAGTGACAATACCGCCTTAACTCGAAGTACTCGCTTTTGGTGAAAGATGAAATTGATAAGTACTTAGGGGCCGGAATCATCTTCCCTGTCTTAAGCAGTGAATGGGTTTCCCCCATTGTCATTGTCCCAAAGAAGAAAATAGGGAAGATCCGAGTGTGCCAAGACTTCCGGAAGTTGAACGTAGTCACAAGGAAAGATCATCATCCCTTGCCTTTTACCGATACAATTTTAGATTAAGTAGCGGATCATCCTTGTTATAGCTTTCTTGATGGGTTTTTAGGGTACAATCAAGTATTCATTTAAGAAGAGGACAAGGATAAAACCACCTTCATGACCAATTGGAGCACCTTTGCTTACAATCAAATGCCCTTTGGGTTGTGTAATGCTCCCGCTACTTTCCAACAGATGATGAATTCAATCTTCAAAGATTTCCTACGCAAATTTGTGGAAGTTTTCATTGATGATTTTTGTGTGTTCGGGCAAAGAGATGTACATTTAGATTATCTTTGCCAAACATTTGAAAGGTGTTGTTTTGCCGGCTTGTCATTACACCCGGAGAAATGCTTCTTTGCAATGAAGGAAGGAATTCTTCTGGGGCATCGGGTGTCAAGCTGAGGTATTGAAGTCAATGTAAAGAAGGTTAAGATAATCATAGCTTTGGAATCCCTGAAGAACATTCAGGAGCTGAGAGCCTTCTTGGGACATGTCGGATACTACAAACCCTTTGTGTCAAATTATGCGGTGCTTGCTGCACCACTTACAAAGCTTCTGAAGAAATCCGAAGACTATCTGTGGGAAGCAAATCAAGAAGAAGCTTTCCAGGTGTTGAAGAAGAAGCTGGTTGAAGCACCAATTATGAGGGCCCCGAACTGGGATGTCCCTTTTCATGTATATGTGGACACTTCGTCCATGGCCATCGGAGTTGTCTTACATCAAAAGGACAAAAAGAAGAAGGACTACCCGATGTATTATGCCAGCCGCCGACTTTCAGTTTTTGAAAAGAACTATTCAACAACTGAAAGAGAAGCACTCGGAATGGTGTATGCCTGCAAAAAATTTTGCCACTATCTGTTGGGATACGAGTTTGTCTTCTATGTTGACCATTACGCATTGCAACATTTGGTCAAGAAGGCAGATTTATCCGGGCAAATTGCAAGATGGATCTTGTTGTTACAAGAATTCACATATACTATACAAGTAAGGAAGGGAGCTTTGCATTCGAATGTGGAATTCCTGTCCAGGTTAGAAACTCAAGACCAGGAGTGGGAAATTGACGATCGGTTTCCTGATGAAGAGTTGTATCAATTATCAGCAATGCGAAGTAAGAGGTATGCAGCTGAATATCACTATCTGCATACTCTCCATTGTCCTGAAGGGATGGACCCGGAGTAGAGGGTAGTCTTTCTTAGGAAAATGGGGATGTACCAGCTCAAACACATCATTTTATTTAAGATGGGCAAAGACAAAGTACTTCGGCGATGCTTGGAGTCATATGAAGTAGGAGGAGTGATTGAATCTTTACACTTTGAAGCATCGAGAGGACACTATGCTCTAAAGAATACTGTAAAGAAAATCCTTTTGGCAGGGTATTGGTGGCCTACAATGTACAAAGATGTGCATGCTCATACCCAAAGCTGTGATGCTTGTCAGAGAACGGGGAAGCCGACGGCTACTTCTCAATGGCCTTTGAGACCAATTTTGCCTTTGGCCCCATTTGAGAAATGGGGGATTGATTTTGTGGGTCCCATTCAACCAGTGACCTGAGTCACAAGAAAGCAATACATTTTGGTTTGCACTGACTCTGCTACCAAGATGGTCGAAGCTGAAGCAACTCGCAGAGATGATGTTGAAACTGTGGCAGAATTTTTCTTTCCAAACATCATCTCCCGATATGGGTGTCCTCTGGAATTGGTCAGTGACCAAGGAACACATTTTTTTAACGCTGTAATGGAGGCATTAACCAAGTACTTTCAGATTAAACATCGGAAGACGACTCCTTAGAACCCAAAAGCAAATGGCTTAACGGAAAAGGCAAATGGGTTACTTTGCAAAATTTTGAATAAGGTGACTGTCAATTATGCCTATGACTGGGATACAAAATTACCAGCCGCGTTGTGGGCATATCAAACGACAGAAAAGATTACAACCAAACAAACTCCATACTTCTTGACATATGGCTTGCATCCCATACTGCCAGTTGAATTTGAAGTACCGACATATCGGATACTTTGCAAAGAACAATTGGCAGAGGAAGAAAGTTAGGATCTTTGGATTCATCAACTACTGTCGTTAGAAGAGAAAAGAGACGATGCAATGCAAACCACAAAAGAAGTACAAGCGCAAAAGAAAGTCAAGCCCGATAAGCAAATCAAGCCTGTGGCTGTACGTGAAGGAGATTTGGTTTTGTTATATGACAATCGCTGAATATTTTTTCCAGGCAAGTTGCATTTGAGATGGATGGGTCCCTATCGAGTTCTTCATCTTTATGAAAATGGGTCCATGCAACTTGTAGACTTGGAAGGTAACCCTTTTGCCACTTGAGTAAATGGGTGGAGAGTTCGGAGATATTGGACCATAGACTCAGAAGTCTCTAAGACACCCGAGGTCTATGTTCATGGGGACGCTCACATTTGAGCGTCCCCGTGAACGGGGAGGTATGTGGTGCCCACATTTTTTGTTTTTTTTCAAAATAAAGAAGAAGAAGTGTGTATAGAGAAGTTGGATTGCGCCTGTATGGCCGAAGAAGGCAAAGAAAAGAGTCTTTGGGATGAAACCCGAAGTAAAGTGACTTTGGGTCATAAGGCAAAGTACTCGGAAATGCCCTGTCAGCATACAACCCACAATAAGGAGTCTTTGTATTGCAGGGAGCTCAACCCGAGGCCAAGTCTGTCTAACAACCTTTTGTCGGGGCGAGAAATTCAAGAAGAGACCGTTCAAAAACCGGCGGCCCATACGTGCAAAGTATGATTGACAGTGACAAGTGTATGCAAAAGGTGTGATTTCTTAGTAGAAACTCAAAGTGAAGAGAGATGAAGAAACCGCAACTCTATAAAAATCAAGCTTGCGACAAAGCAATGTCGAGCAATTTTCCTTCACCATTAAGAAGTTGTCCTATAGGTGATCATGGGAAGGGAAATAGAGTTGGACATGCGCTAGTGTGTAAGGGAGAAGTCACAAGAGTGAAACCGAGAGACAATGAGAAAGCAAAAGAGATGGGAGGAGGAAAGAAAAACTCCAAATTCACAGTGAGGAATCATGCAATTCGGAGGTTAGATGTAATTGCAAGAATAGAAGTCTTGAGTCGACTTCGGATTACATTCTTGGCATAGAACTGGAATGTTAGTTTTCCAGGTTTCATGACTGAGATCATCAAGAGCAAGTGTCTCGATGGACCCGAGGAAGAAGGGAAGAGAGGAAATCCGGCTTGCTGGACAGAGTTGGATTGGAAATTAGTACTTGGGAAGGAAGCAAGCACGGAGCAAGGTGCCACGTTCTTGGGGAAGGGAGAGATAGCCGAGGAAACCCAAGAAGTGAGGGATCCATTCTCATCAAAGTGGACGAAGAATGGGTACAAAGTGGAGAGTTACAAAGATCCTATCAAGAGGGGAATTATGAGTGCTCTGATGGCAATCTTGAAGCCGGAGAGAACGACCTATGTGATGAAACACCAAGCGGTGTTCTTTCACAAATTGTTTGCAGGAGAACCAATTAATTGGGCGAGGTGTTTCCATGGGAGAACGCAACAAATGGTGTGGAATCTACGGGATAAATCACCTCCACATTACATCATGCCATTTGTAGCTCATTTCTACCTCGGGTTGAATTTGCTAAACTCGGCGGAGCGCAATAGGATGGTATCGCATTTCCATCCTGATTTGAGAAGGGAAGTCAATGTAGAGGAGCAGTAGTACATCTTACAAATCAGAAGCACCGATGAGTACTACAAGAAGACGGGGAAGAATGTGGAGATAGAAGTAAGTACTCCAAAATTGAAGAAGCAAAGTCGGCAGGGCAAAGCCGAAGACAAGATGAAACCTCGGAAGATAAGAAGAGGAAACCCGAGGTGAGGCATGGTGGTGATCAAGTAGGAAGATGAAGACTTGGAAGGCAAAGCTGAGTGCAAGACCAAAGACTCGGAACACGAGGAGGAGCCCGAGCTAACACTACAGAGTGGAGATACAAGTAGTGACAGCGATGAAGGAGGAGAAATGACACGGGGCCAGCTGCTGCAAAGGAGGAAGAAGAAGTGTAGGCAGAGACCGAGGCCGAGGACAACACAAAGTTGGAAAATGAGGTACCCAAGGCCGAAGAGAAGAAGATCGCAGTTCAGAGGGGAGTCCGCGCGAGACAAAAGGCAAAGTACAATGCAGGTCTGAGTAACGTGAAAGAAGAAATAAATGAAAGCTCGGGAAGCAAGGCATCCGTTCCGATACAAAGACTACAAAGAAGAAGGCGAGTATCGGATGAACATGAAGTACAAAGAAAAGTTGCTACGCAAGAGGAGGTAGTAGCGAGCGATGGAGTCAAGTATCTCTGGGAGGTGGTGTGTCCTCTGTTGGTGAAGTTAGAACACAAGAAGAAGGAGATGCAATCAAAGTGTCCGGAGGTGAAGACTGTGTTGCAGGTCTTAGCACGGTTAGAAGAAGAGAACTCGGAGTTGAAGAAAATCATAACCCAAAGAGAAGAAGAAAGTGAAGTAATGCGAGCGGAGGCAGTGTGAGGACTCAGGTTATTGAAGACCTAAAGAGAGAAGTGAGATATTGAGAAGAGCTTGTTAAGAAGAGTGACATAGCAAGGGAGAGACAAGTAGCAGAATATGAGATCTTGAAGCAGCAGTTTGCTGATTCAAGAGTAGAACTTATCCATGCTATGGCGAGAGTAGCAGCAAAGGATCAAGAGCTTGGTAGGGTGATGGAGAGTGTAGAGGAGAAGAAGCAACTCTGGCAAAGAGAGCTAGCAGCATGATATAGGGAAGAAGAGAGATTACAAGAGTTACTTCATAATCAGGAGGAGAAGGTTGTACAGAAGGAGAAGGAGAAGGAAACGGTGAAAGCCGAGTTTGAAGTAGAGTTGGCAATGTACAGGGAGGATTGGCTTGCAGATCAAGAGCAAGAAAGGAAGATGCAATTGGAGCCGTTGAAGGAGATAGTCCTCAGAATGAATGCAATGCTGAGTATAGAGGCCAGTGTTCAAATTAAAGAAACACGACTGCACGAGTTGAAATTGTTGGTGCAGGAGACAAAGCAAAGATAGGTGATAGATACCAATTTCAACGCACTGCTGATAAGTCTCAAGACTTGCATAGATAGGAAAATCTTAGAGGTAGAAGACAATATTTTGATTAGATTAGACTTAGTAAAATTGGAGATAGAAAAACTTTGGAAAGATGTTACAGCCAAACCCGAAGTAGATAACATAAGAGTGCAGATGTCTTTGGAGTTACCATCGGAGACATTAGAGAAGAGTGGGTTGAGAGATGAAGGTTTAGAAGGGCTACCCACTAGTGGAATTTTAGATCAGGAAAGAAAATTGATGGATCTGGTAGAAGAAGTAGAAGATATGAAACCCAAGGACAGAGTAGTAGGAAGTACAATTACTTTGGGTTCGGGTTTGAAAGCCGAGGAAGAAGTAGACATTGGATTGGATTAGTAACAGTTTTGAGATTTGAAGAGGTAGATATGAAGAGGTGCATTGTCATTTCGGATCTGCAGGTTAGAAAAGTTGTTGTAGAACGGTATGGTTGTTAGAACTATTGATTGCTTCACTACTTAAGAGTGGCATTCGCAGAGAAATGTTGTTCAGTGCTCATAATTTCTGAGAATAGATAAAGAGAAGTGCTGTGAAGCAGTGCTCGTTGCTTGAGCTTGATTTCAAGTATCAACTTTGCAATTGTGTTTGTGATTGTGTGAAGAATTTGGAAGTGCAAGTCAGTATGCTTGTTGGATGTTGGATTCCACAGCCTTGATCTTCATTTTGTGTGTTTGATCTTGAGTGAAGTGCAATTGAAGCAATGCCTTGACAGATTTGAGAGGAATTGTAGTGTTGGTAGTATTTTGCATTTGTGAGTGCAGTGCGAGGTTGATGTGAACCAATTTTGATCGAGGAAGTTGTACCTTTAGTGGAGAGGTGGAACACAATTCTGAGGCAAAGTTGTTTCGTAGTGAAGTGCCATTTTTGGGAGAGCCTGAATCATCACAATCAAGATTGTTTGGAAAGATTTGATTGAGTTGTGATTAAGAAGTGTGAATTTGTGACAAGACTGCAAATCAGTGCTTGTTACTCTCTTTTGGGTGTGGTTTCTACCTGAGGGACTAAAGAAGAACTCAAGAAGAATTGAAATTGTTACTTTGCTTTGTATTTGGATATTTTTGACTCGTATCTTTGTGGGAACAAACTTTACTTACCCAATTACTGCAAAAGTGATATTTTCCGGGTTGTCACACACACCATCTACCGCGTTTGTTGTTAAAATCTTTTTGCCTTGTTTATTGGCAAGCATGCAAACATTTGGTGGAAGAAGACCGCTTGATGCTTCATTACATAAGACGTGCAATTAGGCTTGAAGAGTTCCATCATTACCCCAATGATGCTTTGCTTGATTGGGTCCCAAAAGGTATCCACTTTGTATTTGTTCTTCATGTGCGGCATTGTAAAAAGAACTTTGGATCTCATCCATCTCCTTCGTAGACTCTCCTTTCCCAAGAAATGTTGCCTCAATTTGTCACCGGCCTCTATTCCCAACACAAATCCCCAGTCTGACTTTGTACATCAAGCCGGATTACCTTTCTTTCCTTCATCATTAGGTCCCTCCTCACAATCACGCGATGCTACTTTGGCCATGAACCCTGAAAAGCTCAAATTCAAATTCCATGCCAAAAAAGTGAATTAAAGTCTACTTAGGATTTCAATCCAAGCTATCATATCTAATGTTTGAATCATTGGATTTCTTACTGCAAGTGAAGGACTCTTCTTCTCACCCTTCTTTGGCATTGTGAGATCTCTAGTACATGGTAATTGAAAAATAATTCTACCGTCTCTTGGTCTCAAAATCCTAATTCCTTTAGACTTGCTAAACATCAAAGACTCAACCATTTTCTCTATAGACACTCCTTTGGGTCAACTACTCAGTGGCTAAGGATACTTGCCGGACATTTCCAAATCTCCTTGACAAAGTCTTGATTTTATAGTTCCTCATTGATCATCCATTCCTCCATTGCTCATCATTGGAATGCACCATTTTTGCATGACTTCCTCTTGGCATTATACATGTTTAGTGGTTCATGCCTTGTCCACCATTTCTTTGCATGTACTTTCTTGATTCAGCCCTCCAAAGGAAAGTTGTTACGCCATCCTTGCATTGGGTTGATCACCTCGAGACAAAGTCCCTTTACTTTGGGTTTCTCTTGGCCGGTTCTGATCCAAATACTTTGCTTTAGTCTTAGAGTCACATTACTTCCGGTTTCAACCCAAAGATACTAACCTTCTCTTTTCAATGCAATTTGTCCAATACGACTTCATCTACACACTTCTTCCCCAAAATTGCATAGAAAAAAAAGAAACAAAAAATGTGGGTACCACATACTCCCTCCCTCAAATGTGAGGATCCCCACAAACACCAATAGTAAGTTCTTTATAAAAAGTTGGGTCTATAGTCAAATATTTTCTAACTCTCCACCCATTCACTTGAGTGGCAAAAAGATTGCCATCCAGGTCTGCAACCTGATTAGAGCCATTAGCATAAATGTGAATAACATGGTATGGACCCATCCACCTTAAATGCAATTTTCTTGAAAACATATTCAGTGATTGTCATATAATAGCACCAATCACCCTCCTAAACAGCCACAGGCTCAATGCACTTATTGTGCCTGAATTTTCTCTATTCTTGAACTTCCTTTGTGGTTTGTATTGCATCATCCTATTTCATTTCTAACCACATTAGTTGATGGATCCAAAGATCTTGACTTTCTTCCTCCGACAATCGTTTGCAAAGAATATGATATGACGGTGCTTCAAATTCAACTGCAATCCGTATGTCAAGAAATATGGAATTTGTTTGGTTGTAATCTTCCCAATTGTCCTATATGCCCACAAAGCTGCATGTAACATTGTATCTCTATTGTAAGCATAATTGACTGTCACCTTGTTCAAAATTTTACATAACAATCCATTGGCCTTCTTTGTTAGTCCATTTGCTTTGGAATTATAGAGAGTTATCTTCCAATGTTTAATTTGGAAGTACTTGGTTAATGCTTCCTCCATGGAGTTCAAAAAGTGAGTTCCCTAGTCATTGACCAATTCTAGAGGATATTTGTAACATGAAATGATGTTTTGAAAGAAAAATTCTATGACTGTTTCCGCATTATCTCTCCAAGTTGCCTCTGCTTCTACCATCTTGGTAGCATAATCAGTGCACACCAAGATGTATCTCTTCCTCATGCCTTGGGTTATTGGTCGAATTGGACACACAAAATCAACACCCCATTTCTCAAATGGAGCCAATGGCAAAATTGGTCTCAAAGGCCACTGGGGCATAGCTATCGGTTTCCTTGTTCATTGGCAAGCATCACAACTTCATATGTAGGTGTGAGTATCCTTATACATTATAGGCCACCAATACCCTACTGAAAGGATCTTCTTTATAGTATTCTTTAGGGCATAGTGTCCTCTTGATGCTTTAGAGTGTAAGGACTCAATTGCTCCTCTGACTTTGTATGCATCCAAGCATCTCCAAAGTACTTTGTATTTGCACATCTTAAATAAAATGTTGTATTTAAGCTGCTACGGTCCCATCTTCCTGAGGAAGACTGCCTTCTGCTCTAGGTCCAGCCCCTAAGGACACTTGCAAGTATGCAAGTAATGATATTCTACCGCATACCTAGTACTTCACATTGCCATTAAATGATGTAACTCTTCATCAAGAAACCAATCATTGACCTCCCACTCCTGGTCTTGAGTTTCTAACCTAGATAGGAAGCCCACATTCAAATGTGAAGCTCACTTCCTTACTTGTATAGTGTATGTGAATTCTTGTAACAACAAGATCCATCTTGCAATTTGCCCAGACAAATTTGCCTTCTTGACCAAATGTTGCATAATGGTCAACAAAGAAGACAAACTCATATCCCAACAGCAACTGGTGAAACTTCTTGCACGCATAAACCATTCAGACTGCTTCTCTTTGAGTCATTGAATAATTCTTATTTGAAACTGAAAGCTGTTGGCTGGCATAATAAATTGGGTAGTCCTTCTTCTTCTTGTCCTTCTAGCTTAAGAAAACTCTGATTGCCATGGATGAAGTATCCACATACACATGAAAAGGTGCATCCCAATTTGAGGCCCTCATAACTAGTGCTTCAACCAATTTCTTCTTCAATACTTGGAAAGCTTCTTCTTGTTCTGTGAGCCGGCCTATCTCTCACTCAGGATGGACCTCTGATGGTTATTATGGTAGTGGGCCATGGACTAAGAAGGCAGAGAACCCCAACTCCATCATACTCCTCCAAGGCTAACACTCCAAGACTCAAGACATTGCTCACTAGAGAACTCAATGAGAGAGAGATAGTTGCAAATGAAAGGATGATGAGTATTTCCTCACCCCTTGTTTATATACTTGTGAAATAGTTATGCACTAAAGTTACTTTTTACCACAATAACTCAAGCTACTAGGCTAAAAGTCAAGTCAAGTCAAAAAGTAGAAAGGAATATCCATCCACATGGGCATATTCCATTAAGCATGTGATCTTATCTTGACCCAACAATTAAGTCAAGGATTCCTTCCCATGGGCTATCCTTGGACTATAGAAGAATCCAAACAAAGAGGCTTGAAGAGTTCTCAATTCTTTCCTCAAAGCCAAACACCTAAGAATAATACAAAGTCAACACACTAGAATCCAAAATAGTGGTGCTCATCTTTTCCACTTCCTCTAAAGTAAGGTCCTCTCTATCTTAGCTATGACTAAATTTAGCTAATCATGACTACTGTAGAACCATTGTGACAACCCGGCAAATATCACTTTTGTGGTAATCAGGTAAGTAAAGTTTGTTCACACAAAGATACAATTCAGAATTGGTCAAATACAAAGTCAAATGTTACAATGTAGTCCTTCTTGATTTCATCTTTAATCTCTTAGGAAGCAACTATACCCAAAAGAGAGTAACAAGCATTGAACCGTAGTCTCGTCACAACACTTTGTCACACTTAATCACAACTCCATCAAAACTTTCCAAACAATCTTGATTGTGATGATTCAATCTCTTCCAAAAATTGCACTTCACTGTTAAATGACTTTGCCTCAGAATTGTGTTCCACCTCTCTACTAAAGGCACAACTTCCTTAATCAAAATTGCTTCACATCAACTCTACGCTGCACTCACAAATGCAGAATACTACCAACACTACAATTCCTTTCAGATCTGTCAAGGCATTGCTTCGATTGCACTTCACTCAAGATCAAACACACAAAATGAAGATCAAGGCTACAAAATCCAACATCCATCAAATACACTGACTTGCAGTTTGAAATTCTCCCAACACTCGCAAACATATGCACAAAATTGATACTTGGAATTAAGCTCAAACAACGAGCACTGCTTCATAGCACTTTGCTTTATCTATTCTCAGAAATTATGAGCATTGAACAACATATGACTGCGAATGCCACCTTTTAATAGTGAGGCAAATATCAGCTACTAACAACTATACCATTTTACAACAACTCTTCCTACCTATAGATCCAAAATAACAATGCACCTCTTCATATTTGCCTCTTCAAATCTCAAAACTATTACTACTCCCATCCGATGTCTACCTCTTCCTCGGCTTCCAATCCCGAAGTAACTTCACTTACTACTCTATCCTTGGGTTTCACAACTACCAATTCCTCAACCAATTCTACTAATTCTTCACTCTGATCTACAATTACACTAGCAAGTAACCTATCTAACTCTTTATCTTCCGACCCACTCTTCTCTAACATCTCCACCGGTAACTCCAAAGATATTTGTATTCCTATGTTATTTACTTTGGGTTTTTGTGGTGCCCACATTTTTTGTTTTTTTTCAGAATAAAGGAGAAGAAGTATATAGAGAAGTCGAATTATGCCTGTAAGGCCAAAGAAGGCAAAGAAAAGAGTCTTTGGGATGAACCCAAAGTAAAGTGACTTCGGGTCATAAGGCAAAGTATTCAGAAATGCCCTGTCAACATACAACCCAAAATAAATTGTCTTCGGATTGGGGGGAGCTCAACCCAAGGCGAAGACAGTCTAACAACCTTTTGTTGGGGCAAGAAATTCAAGAAGGGGCCGTTTGAAAACAAGCGGCTCGTACGCGCGGAGGTTGATTGACAGTGATAGGTGCATGTTGGAGGTGTGATTTCTTGGTAGGAACTCAAAGTGACGGAAGACAAAGAAGCGCAACTCTATAAAAATCAAAACTGCAATGACAAAATGTCCAGCAATTTTCCTTCGCCGTTGAGGAGTCATCTTGCAGGTGATTGGAGAAAGGGAAATAGAGTTGGACTTGTGTTAGTGCACAAGGGAGAAGTTGCGAGAGTGAAATTGAGAGAAAGTGAGAAAGTAGAAGAGATGGGAGGAGGGAAGAAGAACTTTGAATTTGCAGTGAGAAATCATGCAATTCGGAGATTAGATGTGATAGCAAGGATCAAAGTCTTGAGCTAACTTCGGATCACCTTTCTAGCATGGAACTGGAATGTAAGTTTTCCAGGATTCATGACAAAAATCATCGAGAGTAAGTGTCTCGATGGACTCGAGGAAGAAGGGAAGAGAGGAAATCCGGCTCACTGGACAAAGTCAGATTGGAGACTTGTACTCGGGAAGGAGGCAAGCTTGCAGCAAGGAGCCACGTTCTTGGAGAAAGGAGAGATAGCCCAAGAGACTCAGGAGGTGAGAGATGCCTTCTCGTTGAAAAGAACAAAGAATGGGTACAAAGTTGAGAGTTACAAAGATCCAGTGAAGAGAGGGATCGTGAGTGCTCTCATGGCGATCTTGAAGCCAGAGAGAACGACTTATGTGATGAAACACCAAGTGGTGTTCTTCCATAAGTTGTTTGCAGGAGAACCAATCAATTGGGTGAGGTGTTTTCACGGGAGAACGAGGCAGATGGTGTGGAATTTGCGGGATAAGTCGCCTCCACACTACATTGTGCCGTTTGCAGCACTCTTCTACCTCGAGCTCAATTTGCTAAACTCAGCGGAGTGGACTTGGATGGTGTCGCACTTCCATCTTGATGTGCAAAAGGAGGTCAATGTCGAGGAGCAGCAATACATTCTCCAAATCCGGAGCATGGATGACTACTACGCAAAAACAGGGAAGAATGTAGAGGTCGCAGTGAGTACCTCGACGAAGAAGAGGAGTCGGCAAGGAGAAGCTGAAGAAAGCAAGAAACCTCGGAAGATGCAGAGAAGTAACCCGAGGCAAGGAATGGTGGTAATTGAGTCAGAAGATGAAGACTTAGAAGGCGAGGCCAAGCTCAAAACGGAGGACTCAGAACATGAAGAGGAACTTGAGCTGACACTAGAGAGCGGAGATACGAGCAGTGATGGTGAAGAAGGTGGAGAGATGACATCGGCGCCAACGGCTGAAGAATACAAAGAAGAAGTGCAAGCCAAGTTGGAAGCCAAAGACAACACAGCATTGGAGGACGAAGTACCGGTGCCAGAGGAAAGGAAGATCGTAGTACAACGAGGAGTTCACTCATGACGTAAGGCAAAGTGTGAAGCGGGGCCGAGTAGAGTGAAGGAAGAGGTAGAAGAAAGCTTGGGCAATGAGGCGTCGATTCCGATACAAAGACTCCAGTGAAGAAGGCGAGTATTGGGAGAACACGAGGAGAGAAGAGAGACCACTCCGCGGGAAGAAGTAGTTGCTAGTGATGGAGTGGAGTACCTGCGAGATGTAGTGTGCCCATTGTTGGTGAAGTTGGAGCACAAGAAGAAGGAGATGCAGTCGACTTGTCCAGAGGTAAAGACTGTATTGTAGGTGGTAGCGAGATTAGAAGAAGAGAACTTGGAGTTGAAGAAGAGTGTAACCCGAGGTGAGGAGGAGAGAGAAGTACTGCAAGCGGAGGCAGTAGAGAGAAGTCAGGTAATTCAAGACCTGAAGAGGGAAGTGAGCTATCGAGAGGATCTTGTGAGGAAGAGTGACATAGCAAGAGAGAGACAGGTAGCTGAATACGAAATCTTGAAGTAGCAATTTGCTGATTCAAGAGTAGAACTTATCCATGCTATGGCGAGGGTAGCAGCAAAGGATCAAGAATTTGATAGAGTGATGGAGAGTATGGAGGAGAAGAAGCAACTTTGGCAAAGAGAGTTGGCTACACGGTATAGAGAAGAAGAGAGATTACGAGAGTTACTTTGTAATCAAGAAGAGAAAGTTGTACAGAAGGAGAAGCAAAAGGAGACGGTGAAAGCCGAATTCGAGGCAGAGTTGGCAATGTACCGAGAGGAATGGCTTGCAGATTGGGAACAAGAAAGGAAGACAAGATTGGAGCCATTGAAGGAGATAGTCCTGAGGGTGAACGTGATGTTAAGTACAGAAGCCAGCGTTCAAATTGAAGAAGCACGACTACACGAGTTAAAGTTGTTGGTGCAGGAGACGAGGCAAAGACAAGCAAAAGACACCGAGATGAACGCCTTGTTGATCAAATTAAGAACTCGTGTAGACAGAAAGGTTTTAGAGGTAGAGGATAACATTTCAATTAGATTAGACTTAGTGAAAATAGAGCTAGAAAAACTTCGGAAGGATGTTAGAGCAAAACCCGAAGTAGATAACATAGGAGTCCAAATGTCTTCGGAGTTGCCATTAGAGACATTAGAGAAGAGTGGGTCGGGAGATAAGGAGTTAGATAGATTACCCACTAGTGAAATTTCAGATCAGGAAAGAGAATTGCTAGATCTGGTAGAAGAAGTAGAAGATACAAGACCCGAGGAAAGAATAGTAGGAAGTAAAGTTACTTCGGGTTTGGGTTTGAAAGCCAAGGAAGAAGTAGACATCGGATCGGATTAGAAACAGATTTGAGATTTGAAGAGAAAGATATGAAGAGGTGCATTGTCATTTCGGATCTGCAGGTTAGAAGAGTTGTTGTAGAACGGTATAGTTGTTAGAACTGCTGATTGGTTCACTACTTAAGAGTGGTATTCGTAGGAAATTGTTGTTCAGTGCTCATTATTTTTGAGAATAGATAAAGCAAAGTGCTATGAAGCAGTGCTCGTCGCTTGAGCTTGATTTTGAGTATCAACTTTGTGATTGTGTTTGTGAGTGTTTGGAAAATTCAAAGTGCAAGTCAGTGTGCTTGTTGGATGTTGGATTCCACAGCCTTGATCTTCATTTTGTGTGTTTGATCCTGAATTAAGTGTAATCAAAGCAATGCCTTGACAGATCTGAGAGGAATTGTAGTGTTGGTAGCATTCTGCATTTGTGAGTGCAGTGCGAGGTTGATGTGAAGCAATTTCAATCAAGGAAGTTGTGCCTTCAGTGGAGGGGTGGAACACAATTCTGAGGCAAAGTCATTTTGCACTAAAGTGTCATTTTTGGGAGAGCTTGAATCATCACAATCAAGATTGTTTGGAAAGATTTGGTAGAGTTGTGATTAAGGAGCGTTAATTTGTGACAAGATTGCAAATCAGTGCTTGTTACTCTCTTCTGGGTGTGGTTTCTACCTGAGAGACTAAAGAAGAACTCAAGAAGAACTGAAATTGTTACTTTGCTTTGTATTTGGAAATTTCTGACTTGTATCTCTACGGGAACGAACTTTACTTACCCAATTACCGCAAAAGTGATATTTGCCGGGTTGTCACAATTTTGCTCTTACATCCTTCCAAAGTTTATCTATCCCCAATTTTACCAAGTCTAATCTAATTGTGATATTATCTTCTACTTCTAATATCTTCATATCTACACAAG
Organism: Lunularia cruciata; assembly: GCA_948567375.1. Taxonomy (NCBI): domain Eukaryota; kingdom Viridiplantae; phylum Streptophyta; class Marchantiopsida; order Lunulariales; family Lunulariaceae; genus Lunularia; species Lunularia cruciata. The sequence continues at coordinate 31,715,168 of OX419758.1, forward strand.
TTTTGAGGCTAATTAGCAAGGCATTCAAATCTTTATCCTTTGCATTTCTCTTCCTCGTCTCTTGCAATAGCTTCAACTCGTGCAATCTTGTTTCTTTGATCCGAACATTGGCTTCTATACTCAACATTGCATTCATCTTTGTTACAATCTCCTTCAATGGCTCAAGTCTCATTCTTCTCTCCCGTTCTTGATCTACAAGCCAATCTTCCCTATACATTGCGAATTTTGCCTCAAACTCGGCTTTCATTGTCTCCTTTTCCTTCTCCTTTTGCACAATCTTCTCCTCTAGATTATGGAGTAACTCTCTCTGTCTTTCTTCTTCTCTATACCTCACGGTCAACTCCCTTTGCTAGAGCTGCTTCTTTTCATCTACACTCTCCATCACTCTATCAAGCTCTTGCTCCTTCTTTGCTACCCTTGCCATAGCATGAATAATTTCTAATCAAGAATCAACAAATCGTTGTTTCAAGATTTCATACTCCACTACTTGCCTTTCCCTTGCTATGACATTCTACTCTATGATTCTTTCTCTACTCCCCACTTCTCTCTTCACATTGTCAATTACTTAATTCTGTACTACTGCATCTCAATCTACTTGTAGTACATCCCTCTCTTCCTCACCTCAGTTTATATTCTTCTTCAACTCCGAGTTCTCTTCCTCTAATCATGCTAACACTTGCAACACAATCTTCACCTCCAAACACTTCGACTGCATCTCCTTCTTCTTGTGCTCCAACTTTACTAACAACGGGCACACAATCTCCAACAGATACTCTACTCCTCCACTTGAGCTTATCTCTACTTGCGGACTTTTCTCCTTCTTCACCTCTTCTCCACTTGACACTTGCCTTCTCAACCACAATTGCCTTATTGGGATGGATTCTTCACTCCTCAAACTTCCACTCTCCACTTCTCTTACCTTACTTGGTCTTGCTTCATACTTTGCCTTCCTTTTGGAGCAAACTCCTTATTGAATGGTCACCCTCTTCTCCTCCTGCTCTGGAACTTCTTCTTCTACGTGCAGGTTACATTCTTCTTTTATTTCCATCTTTCCTTTGTCCTCCTTGGGTACCAATTGCATGCCCCTTCCATCTTCACTCTCACTGCTTGTTTCTCCACTTTGCAACATGAATTTGCAACTTCTTCCTTGTTCATTTTTTGTTTTTTTTCAAAATAAAGAAGAAGAAGTGTATAGAGAAGTCAGATTGCGCATGTATGGCCAAAGAAGGCAAAGAAAAGGGTCTTCGGGATGAAACCCAAAGTAAAGTGACTTTGGGTCATAAGGCAAAGTACTCGGAAATGCCCTGTCAGCATACAACCCAAAGTAAATTGTCTTTGTATCGGGAGGAGCTCAACCCGAGGCGAAGACAGTCTAACAACCTTTTGTTGGGGCGAGAAATTCAAGAAGGGACCGTTCAAAAACCGGTAGCCCATACGCACAAAGGTTGATTGATAGTGATAGGTGCATGCAGGAGGTATGATTTCTTGGTAGAAACTCAAAGTGAAGAAAGACGAAGAAGCGCAACTCTATAAAAATCAAACTCGCAACGACAAAATGTTGCATAATTTTCCTTCACCATTGAGAAGTCGTCTTGCAGGTGATCGTGGGAAGGGAAATAGAGTTGGAATCGCATTAGTGCGTAAGGGAGAAGTTGCGAGAGTGAAATTGAGAGATAGTGAGAAGGCAGAAGAGATGGGATGAGGAAAGAAGAACTCTAAATTTGCAGTGAGAAATCATGCAATTTGGAGGTTAGATGTGATTGCTAGGATTGAAGTCTTGAGCCGACTTCGGATCACGTTCTTGGCATGGAACTGGAATGTGAGCTTTCCAAGTTTCATGACAAAAATCATCAAGAGCAAGTGTCTCAATGGACCCAAGGAAGAAGGGAAGAGAGGAAATCCGGCTCGCTGGACAGAGTTGGATTGGAGACTTGTACTTGGGAAGGAAGCAGGCTCGAAGCAAGGAGCCACGTTCTTGGGGAAGGGAGAGATAGCTCAAGAAACCCAGGAAGTGAGAGATGCATTCTTGTCAAAGTAGATGAGGAATGGGTACAAAGTTGAGAGCTACAAAGACCCTATGAAGAGAGGAATTGTGAGTGCACTGATGGCCATCCTAAAGCCGGAGAGAACCACTTATGTGATGAAACACCAAGCGGTGTTCTTTCACAAGCTATTCGCAAGAGAACTGATCAATTGGGCGAGGTGTTTCCACAAGAGAACGAGGCAGATGGTGTGGAATTTGCAGGATAAATTGCCTCTACACTACATCGTGCCGTTTGCAGCACATTTCTACCTCGGGCTAAATTTGCTGAACTCAGCAGAGCAAACTTGGATGGTGTTGCACTTCCATCCTGATTTGCAAAAGGAGGTCGACGTCGAGGAGCAGCAATACATCTTGCAAATCAAGAGCACCGACGACTAGTACACAAAGACAGGGAAGAATGTGGAGGTCGCAATGAGTACCCCAAATACAAAGAAGAGAAGTCGGCAGGGCAAAGCCAAAGACAAAGAAACCTTGTAAGACACGGAGAGGCAACCCGAGGCGAGGTATGGTGGTGATCGAGTCGGAGGATGAAGACTCGGAAGGTGATGCCAAGCTCAAGACTGAAGACTCGAAACACGATGAAGAGCCTGAGCTAATGCTGCAAAGTGGAGATACGAGTAGCGATAGTGATGAAGGAGGAGAAATGACATTGGCGCCGGCGGTTGCAAAAGAAGAATACAAAGAAGAAGAAGTGCACGCAAAAATTGAAGCCGAGGACAACACACAGTTGGAAGACAAAGTAACTATGCCCGAAGAGAAGAAGATCACCATACAAAGAGGAGTTCACTTGAGACAAAAGGCAAAGTATGAAGCGGGTCCGAGTACAGGGAAGGAAGAAGCACCTGAAAGCTCAGGAAGCGAGGCATCTATTCCAATACGACAATTGCAGTGAAGAAGGCGAGTATCAAAAGAAGAAGAGGTAAAGAAGGAGGTCACTCTGCAGGTTGAAGTAGTTGCTAGTGATGGAGTGGAGTACTTGCAAGAAGTGGTGTGCCCCTTGTTAGTAAAGCTAGAGTACAAAAAGAAGGAGATGCAATCGACTTGTCCAAAGGTGAAGATTGTGTTGCAGGTATTAGCAAGGCTGGAAGAAGAAAACTCGGAGTTGAAGAAGAGTCTAACCCAAGGTGAGGAGGAAAGAGAAGTACTGCAAGCAGAGGCAATAGTGAGAAGTCAGGTAATTGAAGACCTGAAAAGAGAAGTAAATTATCGAGAGGATCTTGTGAAGAAGAGTGACATAGCAAGGGAGAGACAAGTAGCTGAGTATGAGATCTTGAAGCAGTAGTTTGCTGATTCAAGAGTAGAGGTAATCCATGCTATGGCGAGAGTAGCTGCAAAGGATCAGGAGCTCAATAGGGTGATAGAGAGTGTTGAGGAGAAGAAGCAACTCTGGCAATGAGAGTTGGCGGCACGATATAGAGAAGAAGACAGATTACGAGAGTTACTTTGTAATCAAGAGGAGAGAGTTGTCCAAAAGGAGAAGGAGAAGGAGTCGATGAAAGCCGAGTTTGAGGCGGAGTTGGCGATGTACCGAGAGGATTGGCTTGCAGATCGGGAACGTGAGAGAAAGACGAGATTGGAGCCATTGAAGGAGATAGTCCTCCGAATGAATGCAATGTTAAGTACAGAGGCCAACATTTGGATTGAAGAGACGAGGCTGCACGAGTTGAAGTTGTTGGTGCAGGAGACAAGACAAAGACAAGCAAAGGATACAGATATGAATGCCTTGTTAAATAGTCTCAGAACTCGTGTAGATAGAAAGATTTTAGAGGTAGAGGATAACATTTCAATTAGATTAGACTTAGTGAAAATAGAGATAGAAAAACTTCAGAAAGATGTTAGAGCAAAACCCGAAGTAGATAACATAGGAGTACAAATGTCTTCAGAGTTACCATTGGAGACATTAGAGAAGAGTGGGTTGAAAGATGAAGAGTTAGATAGATTACCCACTAGTGCAATTTTAGATCAGGAAAGAGAATTACTGGATCTGGCAGAAGAAGAAGAAGATATAAGACCCAAGGAAAAAGTAGTAGGAAGTAAATTTACTTTGGGTTTGGGTTTGAAAGCCAATGACGAAGTAGACATTGGATCGGATTAGTAACAGTTTTGAGATTTGAAGAGGCAAATATGAAGAGGTGCATTGTCATTTTGGATCTGCAAGTTAGAAGAGTTGTTGTAGAACGGTATACTTGTTAGAACTGTCGATTTGTTCACTACTTAAGAGTGGCATTCGCAGAGAATTGTTGTTCAGTGCTCATAATTTCTGAGAATAGATAAAGCAAAGTGCTGTGAAGTAGTGCTCGTCGCTTGAGCTTGATTCCGAGTATCAACTTTGTGATTGTGTTTGTGAGTATTTGGAGAAATTTGAAGTGCAAGTCAATGTGTTTGTTGGATGTTGGATTCCACAGCCTTGATTTTCATTCTATGTGTTTGATCCTGAGTGAAGTGCAATCGAAGCAATGCCTTGACAGATCTGAGAGGAATTGTAGTGTTGGTAGTATTCTACATTTGTGAGTGCAGTGCGAGGTTGATGTGAAGCAATTTTGATCAAAGAAGTTGTGCCTTCAGTGGAGGGGTGGAACACAATTCTGAGGGAAAGTCATTTTGCAGTGAAGTGCCATTTTTGGGAGAGCTTGAATCATCACAATCAAGATTGTTTGGAAAGATTTGATGGAGTTGTGATTAAGGAGTGTTAATTCGTGACAAGACTACGAATCAGTGCTTGTTACTCTCTTCTGGGTGTGGTTTCTACCTGAGAGATTAAAGACGCAACCAAGAAGAACTAAATTGTTACTTTGCTTTGTATTTGGAAATTTCTGACTCGTATCTCTGCAGGAGATACGAGTCAGAACAAATAAACAAACAAACTTTACTTACCTGATTACAACAAAAGTGATATTTGCCGGGCTGTCACACTCTCCTCCTCTATCAAAAACCAACTCCAAAGAGCATCCAAATCTAATGATAATGCATTCATAAAGAAATCAACCAACTTCATCTTCGTTCTTGTCCCTCAATGGTCTAGACTCAATCCACTTGGTAAGATAATAAGTAACTACCACAATATACCAATTGTTCCTTGAGGTTCCATTGAGAGGACCTACAAAATCAATTCTCCACTTCTCAAAAGGTCCTAGCAATGGAATTGATCTAAGTGGTCGAGTGGAAGTAGACTTTCTAGCAAAAGCTTGACAAACATGACAAGTTTTGAAATAATCAAGACAATCCTTGAAAATCCCTATCCAATGGTAAATTGCATCTAGAGTCTTAAAAGCAATCACCTTTTCTACAAAGTGTCATTCACACACTAAACCTTCATGAAACTCCTTTATGAGTAAGATTGACTCTTCCTTACCCGTTGCTCTTTGAAGTAGACCATCTGCATATTCAAACAAGAGTATCATCCACCTTGCTAGCCTTCCTTCCATATTAGGCTTGTTGAAGATGTACTTCAAAGCCTTGTGATCTGTGACAATGGTGGCTTTCTCTCCAATCAAGTGGTGTCTAAACTTCTTGAGACCAAAGATCACTGCCAACCTTTTTCACTCCTTGGACAGAGTAGTTCTTTTTTGCTGAAACCATCTACCTACTAGCATAATCTATTGGATGATCATGCACATCTTGGTCTAATTGACTAAGAGTGCATCCTATAGCTACATTAGAAGCATCAGTGTTGAGGATGAAAGGCTTACTCCAATCAGGTTTAGCAAGAATTGGAGCTACAACAAGGGATTGCTTGAGCTCCTCAAAAGCTTTGAGAGCCTCCTTGTCTTCCAAAATCACCATGTAATCTACACCCTTCTTCATGTAGATTGTAAATGCATAAGCCTTGTGGGAAAATGAGATGATGAACCTCCTACAGTACCCAACCATCCCAAGAATTGGCATAACTTTGTCAAGCTTGAAAGTGATAGAAGGTCTGAGATTTTTTTCACCTTCTCAAGATCAATTGCTATTCCATCCTTGGAGATGATGTGTCCCAAGGGTAGACCTTCTTCACATCCAAAAGTGAACTTCTCTTGGTTGAGTTATGCATTTGCCTCATCCAAGCCTGCAAGACCTTGATTAGGTGCTCAAAGTGCTCCTCCTTGCTCCCATAGACACAAAAGTCATCAATGAAGTCTCTCATAAATTTCCCAATGAAAGGTTCAAATACCTTGTTCATAAACCATTGGAATGTGACAAGAGCATTGCAAAGCCCAAAAGGCATGACCTTGAAATCGTAAGTTTCCCAAGATGTGGTGATTGTGGTGAGGTGTTGATGCTCTGGTGAAATCTTGATTTTGTTATATCCTTTATAACCATCTCCAAAACTATACCTCTTATGACATCTACATTCTTCACTACCTCTCTCTTTCTTCTATTGGCTCTCTCATAACCCCTTCCTCCATGGTAAGTGGCATTTGGACAATTCCTTTGGATGTGGCCTCTTCCTCCACAACCAAAACAATTTCTATCATTGAAATTGTTGGCTGGTTGGCCTCCTTTATATGGATAGTTTCCATAACTACTAGGCCTTCTCCCTATATTCTGATCTACCTCTCTTTTCTCCATAGTTGCATCACATTGATCTTGAGATCTGCAAGTTGTTCTATGATAGTTTGAAGTGGATCCTTTGGTAGGGGTGCAAGAACTAGAACAATAACTACTTGTGGTGCAACCCTTGTCACCAAAGTATCAGAAGTTCCACTATACTTGTAACCTTGAGGAGGATGCACAACCTCCTTCACTGCCAAATCACTCTCATCTACTTCCAAACCTTATAAATCTCATCCATTTAAAATTAAAGAAATGGCAGACTTTGTACAATTTTTGAGAGAGCATGTAGTTGCGGGAGCAATTTACCCTATCAATTTTCAAAAATCCTAGCCCAGTGCGCATAGTAGCTCTCACAATAATTTCAAATGTGATGAATAGAAGAAAATCCAAGCTATCATGTGTAGAAATTTCAAGTCTAGATCTCAAACTTGAGATTTTGCCCAAAATCACCTCAATCTCCAAAATCTGCATCTACCTCACAAAATCTCTCCAAATCCTCTCAAGTGTACAAGATGTGAAAAATCACCTCAAAGACATCATAATGAACTACAACTTATACAAATGGGTCCTGGTTCTCTAACATAAGTTCAGCCCTCTCCTCCCCTAAAGTTCTCTCCAAGTGTGCTCTCATAGCCTCCTTTTTTCTAATATAGAATTGTACGTGGAACATTATCTTGCCTTCTAGAGAGGTCCCAACAACGGAACCAAAAATTTGAGCCGGCTTGTCTCTCACTTAGGATGAACCTTTGATGGCTATTATGGTAGTATACCATGGACTAAGAAGGAAAAGAACCCCAACTCCATCATACTCCTCCAAGGCTAACAGTCCAAGACTCAAGACATTGCTCACTAAGGAACTCAATGAGAGAGAGATAGTTAGAAATGAAAGGATGATGAGTACTTCCTCACCCCTTTTATATACTTGTGAAATAATTACACACTTAAGTTTCTATTTACCAAAGTAACTCAAGTTACTAGGCTAAAAGACAAGTAAAGTCAAAAAGTATAAATGAATATCTATGTACATGGGCATATTCCACTAAGCATATGTTTGTATCTTGACCTGTGAGCCAGCCTGTCTCTCACTCAAGATGAACCTGTGATGACTATTATGGTAGTGCACCATGGACTAAGAAGGCAAGGAACCCCAACTCCATCATACTCCTCCAAGGCTAACACTCCAAGACTCAAGACATTGCTCTGGAGAACTCAATGAGAGAGAGATAATTGCAAACGAAAGGATGATGAGTACCTCCTCACCCCTTGTTTATATACTTGTGGAATAGTTATGTACCAAAGTTACTAATTATTGGAGTAACTCAAGTTACTAGGATAAAAGTCAAGTAAAGTCAAAAAGTAGAAAGGACTATCCATTCACATGGGCATATTCCACTAGCATGTGATCTTATCTTGACCCAACCACTAAGTCAAGGATTCCTTCACATGGGCTATCCTTGGACTATAAAAGAATACAAAACAAAAAGGCTTACGGTCCAAAGAGTTCTCAACTCTTTCCTCAAAGCCAAACACCTAGGAATAATACCAAGTCAACACATTAGAATCCAAAATAGTGGTGCTCATCTTTTCCACGTCCTCAAACATCAAACAACATTACCCAATCACCTTCTTTGAAAGGCTCCACCTTCTTCTTGCCTTGCTTCTTGTCATAGCTCTCTTTTTGTTTCCTTTGGGCTTGCTCCACTCAAACCATAGCATTTGCTCTTGCCTCTTCTAATTCCATGAGTTGATCCTTCCTTGACTTCTCTGCATCACCTCCTTGTGCTTTCTTTAATCGCCTATGAATGCTTTGGAAGGTATGAAGATCAAAGTGAATAGGTAAGGTAGACTCAATGGTGACCTAGATGGTAACTTGCATCTAGAATGGTAACCTATATTTGGAATCTTGAAAGCAGTCACCTGTCTTGCAAAGTGTCCTCCACACACTAAACCTTCATGAAACTCCTTTATGAGTAAGATAGACTCTTCCTTACCCAATACTCTTCAAAGTAGACCATCTGCTCCTTGGTGAAAAAGAATATCCTCCACCATTATGTAAGGTCTAGATCTTGCTGTTAGGGCCTTCCTCTCCTTAGCATGCATCCTTTTTGGATAGTTACCTCTTGTCACAAAATCCCCAATCTCCTTGTACTCCATTGGAACCTCTTGAGTGACTGAGATTGTCATGAGCTCCTCATCCGGGAAGGAATCATCCACTGGCTCATCTCCATCACAATCATAGGCTCTAGATAACAAATCAGCATTTGCATTTTCTTTCCTGGCCTATCCTCAATGGTGTAGTCATACTCACACAAGAGTATCATCCACCTTGCTAATCTCCCTTCAACATTAGGCTTCTTGAAGATGTACTTCTAAGCCTTGAGATTTGTGACAATGGTGGCTCTCTCTCCAATCAAGTAGTGTCTAAACTTCTTGAGACCAAAGATCATTGCAACCCTTCTCTCTCCATGACAGAGTAGTTCTTCTCTGCTGAAACCATCTACCTACTAGCATAAGCTATTGGATCATCATGCACATCTTGGTCTAATTGACTAAGAGTGCATCCTATAGCTACATTAGAAGTATGAGTATAGAGGATGAAAAGCTTACTCCAATCAGATATAGCAAGAATTGGAGCTACAACAAGGGATTGCTTGAGCTCCTCAAAAGCTTTGAGAGCCTCCTTGTCATCCAAAATCACCATGTAATCTACACCCTTCTTCATGTAGATGGTCAATGCATAAGCCTTGTTTGAAAATGAGAAGATGAACCTTCTATAATATCCAACCATCCCCAAGAATTGGCGTAACTTTGTCAAGCTTGAAGGGAATAGAAGGTCTGAGGATTTTTTCACCTTCTCAAAATCAACTGCTATTCCATCCTTGGAGATGATATGCCCCAAAAGTAGACCTTCTTCAAATCCAAAAATGCACTTCTCTGGGTTGAGTGATGCATTTGCCTCATGCAAGCGTTGCAAGACCTTGATTAGGTGCTCAAAGTGCTCCTCCTTGCTCCCAAAGACACAAAATTCATCAATGAAGTCTCTCACAAATTTCCCAATGATAGATTCAAATACCTTGTTCATGAGCTGTTGGAATGTAGCTGGAGCATTGCAAAGCCCAAAAGGCATGACCTTGAAAGCATAAGTTGCCCAAGGTGTGGTGAATGTGGTGAGTTGTTGATGTTGTGGTGCAATCTTGATTTGGTAATATCCACTGTAACCATCTCCAAAATTGTACCTCTCATGACCTCTTCTAAGATCTCAACAATGAATGGCAATGGGTAGTAGTCATTCTTGATAACAACATTGAGCTTCTTGTTATCCACACATACTCAAAGCTTGCCATTCTTTTTCTTCACAATCACAATTGGAGACACCCATTCTGAATTCTCTACCTCAAAGATAAATCCAGCCTCCTTGAGCTTATCAATCTCCTCCTTCACAACCAAAGATATGGGTGGGCTAATGTGACGTTGTTTTCGGTGGATTGGTCTTGCATGTGACTCCACCTCTATCTTGTGCTCCTCCAAGGTGACTTCCTTCAAATCCTTGTAATTGAAAGCAAAAACATGGATGACTTTGCGGAAAATCTCCTCAAATCTCACCTTCTCCTCCTTGGTAACATTTGGGCCATACTTGAGGGTAGCTAACCTTCTCTCTACCTCCTCAAGTGTCAATGCTGATTTATCTGTGTCCTTCAAAACCTCTAGCTTAGGTGCAAAATCCATAGCACACAAGAGATACGCATCTGAATCAGATTCAGATTCATCCTCCTCCGTGGAAGTCTTCTCCTCCATGCTTGTGTCCACACCTGAAGCTCCTTCTTCAAAATCTGATTCCCTATAATCAGGAGATGGTGTATCTGAATGTGAAGTGTTGGTGGTGTTAGTCACAAGAATTGTGACCCTATGGTTTGATGGCCCAATCCTCAAGTACCCTTTGTGTCATCTATCAGTTGTGCATGCTACTCTCAACCGTGGCCTTCCAAGAAGTAAGTCATAGCTTGAATCCTTCAAGACTTGGAAAGTCATGAGATTTTGAACTCCCATAACTGAAACTACTACTTTATCCATCACCCCTATTGGTCGAACTTGTTGCTTGTTTGCCATGCTCACCACAAATGTTGAAGATCTTGAGTGTATCATACCCAACTTCTTCATCAACCTTTTTGACATAACATTTACTACTGATCCTCCATCAACCAATGCATCCTTGATGTTGTGACCATTCACTCTCACATCAATCTTGGAGGCATATTCACAAGCCTCCCATGGTGTTGGCTTGGCATCCACCAACCCCATTGATACTAGAGCTTTTGCCTTCTTCTTCTTCTTGCTCCTTGTAGAACTCAAACAACCTCTAAGCTCCTTTCTCAAGGTAAGGTTCAAAGCAATCAATTGGCCCACTGTGATATTAGCCTTGTGACTACCAACATCCTCCAACGCATTGTAGTTCCATTGTTTCTTTGAAATCAAGAAATCCCCCATCCCCAACTTCTTCCTTGAAGTCTTTGTTGTTGATGGTGTTGAGGTGGGAGTGCTCCTAGTAGACATAGGAGTATCCTTGCTTAAAGTAAATCCTTGAGAAGAGTGAACATCCTCTACAAAACGAGCTCTCTTCTTCTCTTGTGCCAAAAGCTCCAAATTAAGACTCTTGGAGTTTAAGCACTCTCCCTTCTCATACTTGCTCTCCACCACATCTATGGATGCTATCTCCTTACCTTTGTTTGGATTAGGATCCACTTGGGTTTCACTACCATCCTCTTTCCCTCTATTGGCTCCCTCATAACCCTTCCTCCATGGTAAGTGGAATTTGGGCAATTCTTTTGGATATGGCTTCTTCCTCCACAACCAAAATAATTTCTATCATCGAAATTGTTGGCTGGTTGACCTCCTCTATATGGATATTTTCCATACCTCCTAGGCCCTCTCCCTACATTCTGATCCACCTCTCTCTTCTCCCATAGTTGCACCACATTGATCTTGAGATCCGCAAGTTGTTCTGTGATGGTTTGAAGTGGATCCTTTGGTGGAGGTGCAAGAACTGGAGCAAAAACTACTTGTGGTGCAACCCTTGCCACCAAAGTATCAGAAGTTCCACCATACTTGTAGCTTTGAGGAAGATGCACAACCTCCTTCACCACCAAATCACTCTCATCTCCTTCCAAACTCTCCTCCATACAAATTACAATTTTGATAGCTTCAACCTTGGAAGAAGGTTTTTCATATCTCACCTTGCTTCTAATTTGTGGTCTCAACCCTCCTATAAAATTCTTAGTGAGCATGGCCCCTATGCCAATCATAGTAGTCTCCACATCATCCCCACCCTTCCTCAACACTATACAAAATCTGGACTCTAACTTTTCCACTCTTTCCATAGACCCTCACTTTCTCTCCATCTCCTTGCTTGAGAAAGGTAACCTCACGCATCAATCTCTCATAACTCTCATCAGGAAGAAAGTTCTCAATGAGTGTTGAAGTCAAAGTCTCCCAAGACTCTTCTTGCTCATCTCTCCTCTCTCTTTTGGTATTCTGACTCATACCATGTAAGTGCTGCATCCTGAAAGAAATCTGGTAATAATGAGGCCCACTCATTCTTCCTCCTCTCATTGTTTCCTATGTAAGCTCTCTTGAAGTCTCTCACAAAGGCCTCCACATCTTCTCCATCCTTGCCAAAGAAAACCGGAAGTTTCCCCATCTTAACCTCTCACTATCTTTCTTTTCTCTCAATTTCTTTTCTCTTTTTTTTTTCTCTCACTCTATAACTAATAGAGTATGTACATGACTAACACCATTTGAGAGTAATCCACCCTATGGAACACAAAAGGTTCAGGTTGCTCCAAAATTTCTATAGCAACATCAAATCCTAGAGTGCATATTAATCTAACCCTCATGGATAGTTTATCCATAAGTTTAAAGATTATTTCCATCACTAATCTTGAGAACTAATTGATAAAGGTGGTAGTATTTCTATAGTTGTATTAAGACTCTCTCCAAGATCCTTCACCAAAGTTTCCAAAAAAGATTTTACTCCACTACACTCATGTCCTTTTGGAAGTCCTTCAACTCCACAAACCTCACACAACTCCTTGGTCTTAGATCTTCTCCCTCCCAATCTTGGTGAAGAAGGTCCAACATGCAAACCCAAGTCAAGTAAGCCTCTCCTTTCCCTCAATCTCTTGCTCTCAAAGGTCAATGGACATGAACTTGCCTTATGTCCCTTCTCTCCACATAGAAAGCACTTAGACTCACTCTTTCCTCCAAGTGGTGTAGGTTTTTGGATCCTCTCAACACTCTCTTCAAATTCTATTGTAAACTCTCTTTTCCTCAAATCCACCCCTACAATGAACTCAAACCCTTAAGGAACCTTGCATAATCTCAATTTCCACTCTCGATGACCTTTCATGCTCCCAAGATGTAAACACTCAAACATGCTTTTTGCTCTCAAACTCCTCATGCATGAAATCTCCACTCTGTAGAATTGACCCTTCCTCACAATTTCACTCAAATCTCCTAACCAATATGTGATAGTCCTTTGAAATTTTTCACACTTGATCACAACTCTAGGGCGTCCCTCCTTGCAAAATTGCAGATCTTTTCATTGAGCCATTTGGCCTAAACATCTATTCAGCACACATATTTCAGATTTGGTCTGAAAACCACCCCCTCTTCAAACCCTCATAACTCCCCACGCAAGAATGATCTCTCCAATTTTTGTGGCAGCAGGTAGGATAAAATGCACTGAATTTTCTTGGAAATTTTCAGTACAATTCACTAAAAATTGAAGAAATGGCAGACTCTGTACAATTTTCCAGAGAGCATGCAATTAAGGAAACACTTTACCCTATCAACTTTCAAAATTTCTAGCCCAGTGCGCATAGTAGCTCTCACAATAATTTCAAGTGTGCTAACTCAAAGATAACCCAAGCTATCATGTGTAGAAATTTCAAGTCTAGATCTCAACTTGATATTTTGCCCAAAATCACCTCAATCTCCAAATATTGCAATCCACCTCACACAATCTCTCCAATTCCTCTCATGTGTACAAGATGTACAAAATCACCTCAAAGACATCATAATGAACTACAGGGTGTACAAATGGATCTTGGTTCTCTAACATAAGTTCAGCCCTATCCTTTCCAAATGTTCTCTCCAAGTGAGCTCTCATAGCCTCCTTCTGCCTAATGTAGAATTGAACGCGGAACATTATCTTGCCTTCTAGAGAGGTCCCGGCAATGGAACCAAAAATGTGAGCTGGCCTGTCTCTCACTCAGGATGAACCTCTGATGGCTATTATGGTAGCGCACCATGGACTAAGAAGGCAAGGAACCCCAACTCCATCATACTCCTCCAAGACTAACACTCCAAGACTCAAGACATTGCTCACTAGAGAACTCAATGAGAGAGAGATAGTTGCAAATGAAAGGATGATGAGTACCTCCTCATCCCTTGTTTATATACTTTTGAAATAGTTACGTACCAAAGTTACTAATTATTGGAGTAACTCAAGTTACTAGGCTAAAAGTCAAGTAAAGTCAAAAAGTAGAAAGGAATATCCATTCACATGGGCATATTCCCCTAAGCATGTGGTCTCATCTTGACCCAACCACTAAGTCAAGGATTCCTTCACATGGGCTATCCTTGGACTAAAGAAGAATCCAAAACAAAAAGGCTTGCGGGCCCAAGAGTTCTCAACTCTTTCCTCAAAGTCAAACACCTAGGAATAATACCAAATCAACACACTAAAATCCAAAATAGTGGTGCTCATCTTTTCTACTTCCTCTAAAGTAAGGTCCACTCTATCTTATCTATGACTAACTTTAGCTAACCATGACTAATATAGAACCATCCTTTATCTCTATATAAATAATATCTCTTAAGTACTTGTAATACAAAGCTAAATATCACAATACCGCACACATGCACAAATGGATGTTACAGGACACAATCAACTACTGTGAAAATTTTGGTTGGCTCTAGTTCTATGAAGAATGAGATCTAATGCAAAAAAATTCTACTGCAAATATTGTCATAAGCTCGGTACAATAATTTTACCTTTCATCTTGATTGGATGTCAATTCTCCTATCTTATGAGTGTGATTAAGGGGAAATTTTTGCCAAGAACCAGGAGCAAACCCTAAAATAGGGATTTTGAAATTAGGGTAAAAGTTGCAAAAGCCTGGCCACATTTGAGAGCTTGTCAAGGAAGCTTTAGTGATCTGATTGAGTCTTATTTTAAGCCATTGGAAAGCTTATCTTACAGGCTTTCCAATGACACTAAATTCTAGAACAATCTAATCCAAGCTATACAGAAAAAGTTATGTTCATATAAGTTGCATAGCATTTTCCATATCAAGAAAACATAAGAAATCCCCACATGGAGTAGGAAATTGTTGAAATCTGAAGTACAGATTGGAGGAGACTTGGAGTATAGATTGAAATTAGCTTGATGGAAGAGCAAGAAGGCTCTGAAGCTTTTTTCTAACAAAAAGTACAAAACAAAAAGATTTGTTATCATATTCTTGTGATTGGATCCTCTTTATGCTTGCATGCTTGTTTATCCACCAAGTTGGTTTGGATTAGTGTGCAAGCATTGCACTTAGGCTCTTCCCTTCTAAGAGTGCTATGTATTTCTCCTTGGTAATGCTGGAAGTGATGACTAGCAAACAAGGAGTGTGTGTTGTGATGACAGGTTAGGTTGCCCGTCACCACCCTACGCGATAGCAAGAATACTAGTTACAAGAGTAGAGGGTTCCAATGGTTGGGTAACACTCATGTTCAAACAAGTAGTTATAGGTTTACCTACAGCCTCTGATTTGCAATCTCCACAACTAGGCATCCTATTTTTTCCTAAAGAGAGAAAAGAAAAGTACTACACCATTAAGATTCATGTTGTCTTGTCACAAATGAATTTCTTTATAAACTCAACTTCCTTTACAGCTTTAGGGAAGTTGGTGTATTGGATCGTAACGAGTATGTTTGCCCATTGGCATCTTTCTTTTTCTTGGAAGTTGGAGACAAGAAGTAGATGTGCCATCCACCTTTGTGTTTCTTTTGTTTGAGTTCTTGTAAAGCTTCTTGAACTTCATGAAGAAGTTGAAAATCCAACGCCTCCTATTCAGTTTTGTCAAAAGTTGATTGGATCTTTTGGCGTTCTTCTTCTTCACGGTGTAAAGTTTGTCTTTGAACTCTCTCTTCCCATTTTTCTCTCAATGCAAACATTCATATTGGTTCAAAACCCAATTTAGAATCTAGCTTTTTATCCTTCCACTTCTCAGATTTGTATCTCCGGTAGCGGCACCAAAAATCATGTGACAACCCGGCAAATATCACTTTTGTGATAATTAGATAAGTAAAGTTTGTTCACACAAAGATATGAGTCAAAAATGTTCAAATACCAAGTCAAACAAGAACAAATATGGTTTTTCTTAATTCCTTCTTTAATCTCTCAGGTAGAAACCACACCCAAAAGAGAGTAACAAGCACTAAGGTACAGTCTTGTCACACCAAACTATCACTCCCAAATCACAATACTTCAAATATATCTAAAACAATCTTGATTGTGATGATTCAATCCATCCCAAAAATAGCTACTTTGCTCTAAAATGACTTCACCTCAGAATTATGTTCCACCTCTCCACTGAAAGCACACCTTTTGTGGTTGAAAATGCCTCACATCAACTCATGGTTGCACTTACAAATGAAAAATACTACCAACACTACAATTCCTCTCAGATCTGTCAAGGCATTGCTCCGATGCACTTCACTCAGGATCAAACACACAAAATGAAGACCAGCATTGTGGAAGCCAACAAGCACATTGACTTGCACTTCAAATTTCTCTCACCACTCACAAGCACACTCAAAATTAAGCTTAAGCAACATCCATTGCTTCACAACACTTTTCTTTATCTATTCTCAAGATTATGAGCACTGAACAACAATTTATTGCAAAGGCCTCCTTTAAGTAGGTAGAGCTCTTGACAGTTATCTAACTTCCTAAACTACCTCCTAATAACTCTACAAACCTGCAAATCCAAAATGACAATGCACCCCTTCATATCTACCTCTTCTTATCTCAAAATTGTCATAATCCAATCCGAGGTCTACTTCAACTTCAGCTTCCAAACCCGAAGTAACTTCCTGCACTTCTCTTTCTTTGGATTTCAACACTATCACTAAATCTTCTATCAATTCCACTACTTCTTCACTCTACACTACAATTGAGGTCATGGGTATACTATCTACATCAGTATCTACCGACTCATTCTTTTCTACTATCTTTGGTAACTCACCCAAAGACACTTATAATCCTACTTCCCTTAATTTGGTCTTCATCTTTAACTTCATGGTACTACAAAGTCTCTCTAATTTTGAATGTACTGAACCCAACCTAAGTCACTTATTGTCTCCTACCTCTAATATTTTCCTATCTACTCAATCTCTCAAGCAAATCAACAATTTGTTTAATTCAGTGTCTTTTGCTTTCTTCTTTCTTGTTTAGTGTCCTTTGCTTTCTTCTTTCTTGTCTAGTCTTGCTTCCTCCAATTGAACTTCAGATTTCATCCCTAGCATTGCATTCATTCTTACAACAACATCTTTGCTTGCCTCTCGCCTTGGCATCTATAGCTTCTCTCTCTCTGCTAACAACTCCTCATGATACATCTTCCCCTCATCTTCCAACTGGGCTTTTAGTGCTTCTTTCTCCTTCACACTCTACCTGAGTTGTTCTTCAGTTCCCTAACCAACCCACACAATCACTCTTCTTCTTTATCTCACATGGCCAATTTTTGTTGCCTAGCCCAATCTTTCTCTGCTACACCTGCCTTCAAACTTTCCAACTCTTGTCCCATGACAAAAGCCATTGGCTTCAAATGGATAACTTCTACTTGCATATTGTGTTCTTCTGCCTGCAAGGCTTCAAACTTCACCAATTGCTCCTTGTGTATCATGCACTTCTACTCGCAAAGCTTCAAACTTCAGCAATTGCTCCTTCCAATCTTCTTCTTGCTTTGCCATGGCTTTGCCTTGTGAGCCAACTTGTTGCATGATGAACCTCTGATGGCTATTATGGTACCACACTATGGACTAAGAAGGCAAGGAACCCAACTCCATCATACTCCTCCAAGGCTAACACTCACAAGATTCAAGACATTGCTCACTAGAGAACTCAATGAGAGAAAGATAGCTGCAAATAAAAGGATGATGAGTACCTCCTCAACTCTTGTTTATATACTTATGAAATAGTTATGCACTAAAGTTACTATTTACCACAATAACTCAAGTTACTAGGCTAAAAGTCAAGTAAAGTCAAAAATTATAAAGGAATATCCATCCACATGAGCATATTCCACTAAGCATGTGATCTTATCTTGACCCGACCACTAAGTCAAGGATTCCTTTACATGGGCTATCCTTGGACTATAGAAGAATCCAAAACAAAAAGGCTTGCGGTCCAAGAGTTCTCAACTCTTTCCTCAAGCCAAACACCAGGGAATAATACCAAGTCAATACACTAGAATAGTGGTGCTCATCTTTTCCACTTTCTCTAAAGTAAGGTCCCCACTATCTTAGCTATGACTAACTTTAGCTAATCATGACTAATGTAGAACAATCTTTTATCTCTATATAAATAATATCTCTCAAGTATTTGTACTACCAAGCTAAATATCACAATACCACACACATGCACAAATGGGTATTACAGCCTCTCTTCGTGAAGTCTTTCACTAGACTCTCAATTTTCTTCCTCCTTAGCTCTACGTCAGTCCAAAGCTCTACTAGCTCATGCTCTTCCCAACTGAACTTCCTTCTCAACTCCAAATTTTCATCACTCATATACCGCACAACTACCAATTCATCGTTCACTCTTGAGTGATCTTATCATTCAATTTGTCTCTCTTCTTCAGCAATTGTACCAGCAAGGGACAAACAACCCGTGACAAGTACTCTACCCCATCAAAGACTTTGTAGCTTTCAACTTGCTTTAGCTCTTTGTTTCTTATTGCTTCTACTTGAGCTTTACTTTGTAGTCTTCATCTTCTCACTCTCGGAGGTTCTTCATCAAAACTTTCCTCCTCTTCTTCTACCAGACTTACATTGCTTACTCCTGCCTCCGCAGCAGCAACACACCTTCTCCCGCTTCCTCCCCGCTGAACTTCCGCCTTTGGCTTAGCCTCCAAAGGTTTCTTCAATTTCTACAATAGGTAATTTGTGACACAGGTTTCCTCCTCCTTCTATTTGATCAATCATCGCATGGAACTCTTGTTCTTCTTTATCAGCATCATCTCCTCCTCACTGAACTTCTACCTCTCCTTTGCTTCCATTGCTTGACTCTTCACTTCACAGCGTCAACTCCGGTTCTTCTTCTTCCTCCAAGTCTTCTATTTTGTACTCGTCTTTGCCTTCTGACTCTTTTGCTCCTGACAACTCATCAAGCACTATGACTTCTTGCCTTGGTTTTACCTTCCTCACCTTCTTTGGCTTGACTGGTGACACACTCTCCTCCGGATGACTTCACTTCCTTGTCTTCAAAATGGCCATTGCTACTTGTAGATATTGCCCTGTGCGTGCATAGTGCTCATCACTACTTTGGATCTGTCAAATGTATTGTTGTTCCTTGCCATTTGTAGTCTTTCATAAGTCTGGATGAAAATGCAACACCATCTTTCTTCACTTAGACTCCATCATCAAGTTCAATCCAAGGTAGCAATGGGCAGCAAATGGCACCAAATAGTGAGGTGCATCTCATGTTCTCCAACACCACACCATCTGTCGCGTTCGTTGTTGAAAGCACTTTGCCTAATTTATTGGCGCGCTTGCAAACATCTGGTAGAAGAAAACCGCCTGATGCTTCATTACATAAGTCATGCAATCAGGCTTGAAGAGTGTCATCATCACCCCAATGATGCTTTTCCTGGTTGGGTCCCAGCAAGTATCACCTTGTATCCGTTCTTTGTGCGTGGCACTATCAAAGAACTTCAGATCTCATCCGTCTCCTCCGTTGACTCTCCTTTCCCAAGAAATCTTGCCCCAATTTCCTCACTGGCCTCTCTTCCCAACACCAATCTATAATCTGACTATGTCCATCAAGCCAGATTGCCTCTCTTTCCTTCATCCTCAAGTTCCTCCTCACAATCACTTGATGCTACTTTGGCCATGAACCTTGGAAAGCTCAAATTCCAATTCCATGCCAGAAAAGTGATCCAAAGTCTACTTAGGATTTCAATCTGAGTTATCATATCTAATCTTTGAACATTGGATTTCTTATTGTGAGCAAAGGACTCTTCTTCTCACTCTTATTTAGCATTATGCAATCTTGTTGTGCCCACATTTTTTGTTTTTTTTTGTTCATTAGCATTTAAGGGAAGAAGTAAGTACTTAAAGCCGAATTGCAAAAGAAGTAATGGACGGAAGTGACTTCGGAGGAAATCCAAAGAAGGCAAGATTGGATCCAATGATGGAGGTACTCGGAAGAGGGGTACAACAGAAAAAGTCTGAAGAGCATTGTCTTCGGGTCAGAAAACGCAGGCGATACAAAGACCGTCTAACAACCTTGGTACGTGGCAAGAAAGTACACTTCAAGAAATGGCAAAGAAGCATGTCTTGAGGGTGACAGTACAGCAACACGTAGAAGAGGGGAAGTTGAATTTGAAATTGACTAAAGAATGACTGCAATCCGGGGTAATATAAAATTGCAATTGCGTAGGGACAAGTTGAATATGCCAAGTAAATTTCCAATTCCTTTGAGTAGTCGTCTTGCAGTAATGCGTGTCCAGAAGCCAATTTATAGTGCAATTTTCCAAAATCCAAAAGAGGTTAGAGTATCTCGTCCAAGAAAAGGCATAGTCTTTAAATGCCAAAGAACGAGAGAGCAGATCATGGCAAAGAAGGTCACAAATGCTCTAGCGGTGCAAAGTTTTGCAATTCGTAGGTTAGATGTGGTAGCCAAAATTGAGGTCTTGAATAGACTTTGTATTATGTTTTTAGCATGAAATTGGAATTTCAGTTTCCCAAGAGTGATGGCAGAGATAGCTGCCAGTAATTGTGAGGATGGCCCGAAGTCGAATGGAAGAGAGGGAATCCGGCTCAATGGACTGAGTTTGATAGGAGGTTAGTGTTGGGGAAGGAAGCAGGAGAACCGATGTGGATCACCTTCTATCGGAAGTGTGATGCTGCAGAAGAGACGGCGGAAATCAAATATTCTTTCTTTGCTTCGAGAACCACAAATGGCTAGAAGGTAGAGTTCTATTGGGATCCAATTAGAAGAAGTATTGTGGGGGCAATTATGGCCATGTTCAAGCCAGAACAAACAACTTACGTGAACATGCAGCAAGCGGTCTTCTCCCACCAAATGTTTGCAAGGGTAAAGGTAAATTGGGCGAAGTGTTTTCACCACCGAACAAGGCAGATGGTGATCAATTGGAGGACAGGTTTGCCTCCACATTATTTCACACCATTTGCAGCACATTTCTTCTTTGGGTTGAATTTGCTAACAATGGAAGAGAGGCATCACATGGTGTCACATTTCCATCCTGATTTAAGACGAGAAGCGGTGTCGTGGGGAATGTTTGGTCTTGAGAGTGAGCCGAGCATATGGCTGCTTGTGCTTAGTTTTTCCTTGCTGTCCTTCTTTTGGATTTTTCCCATAGACTGACATTCCTTCCCTACTCCTGGATTGTCGGGAATTTGTCTCTATATGAACTTGTTGTTTCAGTTTCCTTGAGGTTGGCTCTCCTTGAAGGTTTTGTTTTATCCTTGACTTTTGCAAAACTAATCTTGTCATGCAAGTCTGGTGTTATGGTTTCTATGTCTGCCTGGTCTCATATTCTATTTTCACATCAAGTTCAAGCTATGGTTCAGGATCTCGCAGTTCATAGACCTAGGTCAGGTGGCCCTTTAATAAAATAAAATAAATAAAATAAACAATAACTGAGTGATCTAACCGAACATAAACCCGGGCACCCAGATCATTTAATTATGCTATTCACATAGACCAGACTGAGAGCTCCTAGAATGGAGTTTTCCTCAACTCTAGTCACAATTCATAACACAAATCCGCTTCCAAGACTCATCATTCACAAGAATTTCAACAACAAAGTTCACAAGGTTGGATAAGTCAAATAGTTCTAGTCAAGACAATGCCTGCCCTAAGGTTGCAATTGCTCATCAACTCAGCCCGGCACTTCACATATACTCTGTCCGACAGCAGACAAGGCAACTCACCCTCCAAACCTTTTCATTCTCCTATTCCCTGTTTTGCAGATCAGATTCACTCCATTCAGACAGGCCAACCAACTTCAAATCTTTTCTTGCCTTTGCTCCAGATGAGCTGATCCACTTCAAAATTTTCCTCCTCTTCTTCCTGAGCTCCTATCACTGCCTGTTCAGTCACTCTTCACAACATTTTCCCAAAAAAAATATCTTTCTTCTTCACTCTTATCCTTACCTTTGGGAGATTATCCGTTGGCAACTTCTGTAGCAAATCCCCTTCAGACCTGCAAAAATTCCTCTCAAATTTTTTCCCTCATCACTCTATCCACATTTTTCCACAGAAATCTTCCTTCCTCAGTCCTGTTCTCACCTTTGTGAGAGTTCCCTTATGCAACTCATGCAGCCAACCCTTCAGACCTGCAAAAATTCTCTACTGCCTGAATCTCCTGTCCTCTTGCTTCCCTACGAAATTTTGTTCTCTTCAACTTCTGCCCAAACCCCTTCAGACCTGCAAAAATTCTCTACTGCCTGAATCTCCTGCAAAGTCCTTCACTCTCTTGAGAAGAAAAAACTTTTTGCCTTGCACTCTCAAGCCCTAACAGTCCTCCTGTGAAAATTTTCCTTCTGTCCCAGCACTTCTCCTACACATGCTTCATTCCTTCGAGAAGAAAACCCTCCCTTGCCTTGTTGTCTCAAGCCCTAGCATCTTTCTATGAAAATTTCCTTTCTCCCAGCCCTCTCTCTCCTGCAAAGTCCTTCACTCTCTTGAGAAGAAAAACTTTTTGCCTTGCACTCTCAAGCCCTAACAGTCCTCCTGCAAAAATTTTCCTTCTGTCCTAGCACTTCTCTCCTGCACATGCTCCATTCCTTTGAGAAGAAAACCCTCCCTTGCCTTGCTGTCTCAAGCCCTAGCATCTTCTTGTGAAAATTTTCTTTCTCCCTGCCCTCTCTCTCCTGCAAAGTCCTTCACTCTCTTGAGAAGAAAAACTTTTTGCCTTGCACTCTCAAGCCCTAACAGTCCTCCTGCAAAAATTTTCCTTCTGTCCCAGCACTTCTCTCCTACACATGCTCCATTCCTTCAAGAAGAAGACCCTCCCTTGCCTTGCTGTCTCAAGCCCTAGCATCTTCTTGCAAAAATTTCCTTCCTCCCAGCCCTCTCCTGTTTGTTCCTCTGTCCAAAACCCTTCTCTTCTCAAGAATTTCTCTCTTGCCAAACCCCCTCCTGTCCAACTCAAAAATTCCTCTCCTGTTTGTTCCTCTATCCAAACCCCTTCTCTTCCCGAGAATTTCTATCCTGCCAAACCCCCTCTTGTCCAACTCAAAATTCCTCTCTTGTTTGTTCCTCTGTCCACAACCCTTCTCTTCTCGAGAATTTCTCTCCTGCCAAAACGACTCCTTTCCAACTTGAAAATTGCTCTCCTGTTTGTTCCTCTGTCCAAACCCCTTCTCTTCTCAAGAATTTCTCTTCTGCCAAACCCCCTCCTTTCCAACTTGAAAATTCCTCTCCTGTTTGTTCCTCTGTCCAAACCCCTCCTATCTCAAGAATTTCTCTCCTATCCAACTCAAAAATTCCTCTCCTGTTTGTTCCTCTATCCAAACCCCTCTTGTCTCGAGAATTTCTCTCCTGCCAAACCCCTTCTTGTCCAACTCGAAAATTCCTCTCCTGTTTGTTCCTCTGTCCAAACCCCTTCTCTTCTCGAGAATTTCTCTCCTGCCAAACCCCCTCCTGTCCAACTTGAAAATTCCTCTCCTATTTGTTCCTCTGTCCAAACCCCTCTTGTCTTGAGAATTTCTCTCCTCTCTTGAGCTGGGTTCCTTCACTGTCCTCTAACCTTTTTATGTTGGTATTCCCCAAACCTTTCATTGTCAAAACTCCTCTAAAACCTCCCAAAGTAGTTCCAACTCAAAAGACTCTTTTTCTTGCTCCTCCACTAAGGAAAACACTCTTTCACTCCAATAACGTAAAACAAACCTGAGCTAGTGTAACCCAACATCATTTCTTGGCTCAAGCCAAATTAAAAGACTCCTTGAGGTAATAATACCATAACTTTTTTTGGCTTCACAATAATATAGGAAATATCTCCCGTGGCAAGGTAGCATAAACCACACCCGAGACATATTGACATAAATCCATGTTCCTTACAACAACTAAAAGAGAAAAAGAAAAATTTATCACACCAAAAGCCTCAAGTGTACACGTGGGCTATTTTCCCGACGATAGCGGATGAAGAAGAGTGCCAATATATGACACACTTGCGAGCCAATGATGATCACTTCTTGAAGATGGGACAATGGAAGATGGAAGAAGTCACAAGTCCAAAGAAGAAGAAGTGCAATAAACCCTAAGAAGCAAAGTCACCTCCAGCTCAAAGGAAGACTCAAAGATTGGTTGTGCAAAGTAAGAAGATGGTGAGAGAAGCATCATTGGAATCAGAGTCTGAAGAAGAAACAGAGTTGCAAGGAGAGGAATCAGAAGAGGATGAACTCACCTTACAAAGTGAGGAGTCTGGAAGTGACAGTGAGGGGGAACCTGAGGTTCAGCAAGCGGTTGGAGTCAGTGAAGCTTGTCATGCGATGATTGATAGAGTACTTGGAACAACAAGTCATTGCGTAGCCCTGGTAGTAGACAAGTAGAGACTAGAGGAAAAGAAGGAATATCCTACGGGGCCAAGTTCAATTGGTAAAGGAGAAGAGAGTTCAGAAGCAATGTCTCTAAAGATACAAAGATCACGACTTTGGCAGAAGGAGCAGATGGAGGAGCCAAAGTACGAAGACAAAGACGGCAACAAAGATGACGAGAACTTTGGTGGGATATTGTATCTAACAAAGGTTGTCACCCCATTGCTAGAACTACTGAAGGAGCATCACAAAGTAATTCCCCAAGATCGTAGAAAGGTGATGAATGAGTTGCAGGTGGTGAAGCATCTGTTGAGTGAAGTGAAGGGGTTGCAGGAGCAAAAAGTCCAAAGAAATGAAGAAATTGAAGAACTTCAGAGGGATGAAGTCTTGAAGAAGAAGACTTTTGAGATGTTACAAGAGAGCTGCAAGTCAAGCGGGAAAGAACTATAGAATCAAGCAGGGGAATTGAAGGAGCAGGTAATGTTGCTGAGCAAAATGAAGGAGGAAGTTAGTGATATGCGCATTGAAAATATTCATTTGAAGACCACGGCAGCAATAATGGAGCAGGAGTTGGACAGCTTGAAGAAGAATGCAGCCGGGAAGGATCAAGCATGGCAAAGAACGTTAACAGTCAGACATGAAGAAGAAGAAATATTGCATGAGCTGGTGCAAAGTGTAGAGCTACAAAGTTCACAGTATGTGGAGGAGAAGAAGATGCTCGCTGCTGAGTACGAAGACAAGCTGAAGATGTATAGTGAAGAGCTGAAGGCAGAGCGATCACGAGGGTATGGTCGGAATTGGTGGGAGATGTAGCAGGCAAATTGAGAGCTATGTTGTGCACTGAGGCTTAAGGGAGGTTAGAAGAGGCATGTTTGCATGAGCTCAAGTTGCTTGTACAGGAAACTCAGAAGAGGAGAGTTAAAGATGTAGATATGAATATTTTGCTGATCCAATTGAAGGAGAGAGTAGATCGGAAGATGTTAGAAGTAGATGACAACGTTAGTCTTAGATTAGATTTAGTCAATTCAGAGTTAGAGAAAATTAGGAGTAGTGTGACAGGGGAAAGGAAGTCTGATGTTGCAGACATTAGAGTGCAGGTGTCATCGGAGTTATTACTAGACACATTAGAGAGGAGTGGGTCACGAGATAAAGAGTTAGATAAGTCAATCCTTAGTGCAATTGTAGTTCCTAGTGTAGAAGTAGTAGAAGTAATGAAGGAATTAGTAGTTATAAATATACCCAAAGAAGGAGAAATACTAGGGAGATCATCGGGTTTGGAAGCTGATGATAAGGTAGACATCGGATCGGGGTAAGTAACAATTTTGAGATAGGAAGAGGCAGATACAAAGAGATGGATTGTCAGTTTGAATCTGCAAGTAGGAAGAGATGTTAGGAAGCGGTACATTAGTAGGAAGAACTGCCATTTGCTTCAGTATTTAAGGGGAGCATTTGTAGTACTATGTTGTTTAATATTCAAATTTTTAAAGATAGATAAAGCAAAGTGCTGGTTTTCAGTGCTCGTTGCCCGAGCTTAGTTCCAATTGTCAATTCTGTGTTTGTGTTTGTGAGTGTGTGTAGAATTTCAAAGTGCAAGTCGGCGTGTCTGTGGATGTTGGATTCTACAGCCTTGATCTTCATTTTGTGTGTTTGATCCTAAGTGAACTGCAATCGGAGCAATGCCTTGACAAATTTTAGAAGAATTGTAGTGTTGGTAGTATTCTCATTTGTGAGTGCAGCACAAAGTTGATGTGAAGCAATTTTGATCAAGGAAGTTGTGCCTTTAGTGGAGGGGTGGAACACAATTCTGAGGGGAAATCGTTCTTTGGAGTAAAGTGCCATCTTCGGAAGAATCTGAATCATCACAATCAAGAGTTGTTTGGACAGAATTTGCTATGTTGTGATTATGTGTGTGTGTGTATTCGTGACAAGTTGTCAAGATTGTGAGCTTGTTACTATCTTCTGGATGTAGTTTCTACCTGAGAGACTAAAGACGCAACCAAGAAGAACTACAAGTTACTGTTTGACTTTGTATTTGACCAATTCTGAATCGTATCTCTACGGGAACAAACTTTACTTACCCAATTACCGCAAAAGTGATATTTGCCAAGTTGTCACAAATCTCTAGTGCGTGGAAATTGAAAAATAATTCTACCATCTCTTGGTCTCAAGATCCTAACTCCTTAAAACTTGCTAAATATCAAACACTTGATTGGCTTCTTTATAGGCACTCCTTCAAGTTGACTACTTAGTGGCTTATGATACTTGTGAGACATTTCCAAATCCCCTTGACAAAGTCTTGATTTTATAGTTCCTTGTTGATCAGCCATTCCTCCATCACTCGAAACTAAAATGCACCCGTTTGGACTCAAAGTCACATTACTTTGGGTTTCAACCCAAAGACACCAGTCTTCTCTTTCCAATGCCATTTGGGTCCAATACAACTTTGTCTATATACTTCTTCTTCAAAATTGCACAAATACAAAAAAAATAAATTTTAATGTGTGTACCACTCCTCTACAAACCCTAATTTTGCAATCCTCTTTTCACCATGTGAACCACTCTCTTTGCTAAGCCATCTACTCAAGGTGATCTCAAGAGGTGGTAAGATGATCAATCAAAGCCTTGTCACACAAGACCTAAAACTTTCCCAAGAACTTTGTGCCTTGATCAGTCAAAATCTCAATCGGTGCACCAAAATGACTAAGAACCCAATCCAAGAACAAGTAAGCCGTCCCTTCATTGGACTTGTCAAGAAGTGACACCAACTCAATCCACTTGGAGAAGTGCTCCACCATTATCAAAATGTATTGATGATGTCTCACAATCAACATTAAAGGTCAAACAAAGTCCAAACTCCAATGGTATCCCAATCCCATGATAGATAATGGGTGTAATTGTGTTGTAAAAAT
Source organism: Lunularia cruciata (assembly GCA_948567375.1). Lineage (NCBI taxonomy): Eukaryota > Viridiplantae > Streptophyta > Marchantiopsida > Lunulariales > Lunulariaceae > Lunularia > Lunularia cruciata. The sequence goes on from OX419758.1 coordinate 31,742,486, forward strand.
ATTAAATGATGCTCTAACTTGGTCACAAACCACACATCTAGAAACAAACTATTGTACATTGGTTTTCATACCATGCCACTAATAATGACTTTAGAGTAAGCTATATGTACACTTTACTCCAAAATATCCTAGCTCTTCATGAGCATGATAGACCAACTATGATCTCTAAGATGGAAGTGGTACTACTCTCACTCTACCATCCTCTCATACACAAAGAAGGTGTCTACCCTCCAATCTGAACCATCTGGCTTGTTGAAGAACATGGTCTCTCTCCTTGGCCCCAACTATGCCACCCACAACACCAATGCAAAGATAGTCCATCAGTGAGACATCATCATGAACGTCTCATTGAACTATACGACTATCTCCACTCTCTAAATCTATGACCTCAATAACTCTTCCATTATGTGTTGAGAGAGATAACACCAAAGCCTCAAAACAAATATTGGAAAAGGCAAATGCATGCCAACTTGGCACCATCTCCTCATTTGTCTCACTATGCCAACATGCTCTGGTCTGATCTTGCTGGTTGGGCCATGGGTTTCTACTCAATCCATTTGCATCATAGTTTAGCACTCCAAGTATGTGAATAACCATGAAATCATACTCTTGTAAAATCAAAGCACATCATGCAAGCTTCCTTGAAAGCTTGTTGGACTCCATCAAACACTTCAGTGGTTGATGATTAATGATGCAAGTAAAGGGGTTACCAAATAGGTATTATTGGAAAGGTACTATTGCTCATATTGTTGCCAAGCACTCTCCCTCATGTGAACTTTGATTCACTTCTCCCTAAATTGTTGGAGCAACTAGCATATGCCAACACAAACTCCTTCCCCTCATCATCATGTTGAGTGAGCACTATTCCAAGCCCCAACATACTCCAATCAGTGTGAACCTGAAATGGTCATCTTCTAATTGGTCTCCTCAAAACAGAAGTAGATGTCAACCTCTCCTTGAGCTTTGCAAAAGCTGTCTTGTGCTCATCTCTCCAACACCACTCTTGAGTAAGCTTTGTCAACTTCATCAAGGCCTTGGCAATGGCACTAAATCCTCTAACATAGCGACAGTAGAAGTTCACCAACCCAAGGAATGGTTGCACACTGCCCACATCTGTAGGCTAAGGAATACGTGCAATAGTGTAATACTCCAAGGACAAGAGAAGAGAGAAAACAAAGATTTCACACTCAATCATCTGATGCTCTAAAGGAGCACCTTCTCTTTATAATATAGACAAAGAGGATCTCCTCCAAAGAAGCTCCACCATAGGATTGGGCACATAGATAGGTGACATGTCAGCAAGCTCCACCATTGGATTATTTACTTGGATGGGTGACATGTTGGTCCTGATCCTCTCTGGTTGGTCAAACATGCTTTGACTAGAGGGAACTTTTAGGGAATCTTCTTGTAGGAATCTCAAAATCATGTGGGTGAGGTACCATTGGAAAGCTCTCCATGAGACAAACTAGGGAGGGAGGAAAGGACAGACTTTCCCTTGTTTGGGAAGGGGAGAGGACTTGCACATTTCAAGGCCTAATTCATCCGTTTAGACCTCCAAAATTGCCTTCAAAGATCAGGTATATTTTGGTTCTTACTCTATTAGTAGAAGTCCACTTTTGGTGATACCTCTTTCTAATCTATTTAGTCTCTCATGTGTAACATCCTTCTAGATGTTATCAAACTAATTTTCACCTTTAAATCATATGTCTAGCTATTGGTTCTAAGGTTTTCAAGTTTATTTTGGTTTTTGCCCTATCAGTAAAAGTCTCTTTTGGTGATACTTCTATCTGATATGTTTTGTCCATCATGTATAACATCATTCAAGATATTACCAAGTCAAATTTTACATCTAGATCATATAGATAGCTCTTGGTATTACAAATAGCCTCCACCTTGGTTTGTTGAATACCAAGTCCTCCAAGATAGATAGTGTGACCCAAATACTCAACCTGCTCATGAAAGAACCTACACTTCCCAAGATAAAATTTGAGTCCACGAGATCTCAACCTCTCAAACACATCCAACAACTTTCTCTCATGTTCCTCCACAGTAGTGCTATAGACCAAAATGTCATCAATATAGCACCAAGCAAAATCCAATCCAGCTAGGATCCTATCTATGACCCTTGGAATTCAGCAGGAGTGTTCATTAACCCAAATAGTAAGAATCTCCACTAATATAACACATCCTTACTATGAGGATAAATAGCCCACAATGATGTCTTGGACTTATCCTCCTCCTTGATTGGAAATTGATGATATCCTATTCAAAGATCCAAAGTACTAAAGGTCTTTGCATGTCCAATTGCATCAAATATCTCCTTTGGTGTATGCATGGTATACACCTAGTTTGTTGGTTGATAGGATGGTAATCTCCACACATCTGCCTATTTGTGTAGTTGCTATGCATATCCTTCTTGGTTGGCATCATTATAAATGATGCATACTCTCCATGTGAAATCTCCACCAAACCAACCTCAAAAAGATCACTACTCCGGCTCTGAATTTAATGCTCTCTTCATGTTATTATATCATTAGGGATGTTGGAAAATTGATGTATTGCTAGTCAACTCAATCCAAATACCAAGTCCCTTCAAAGCACCCAAATCCTTCATACTGAAGGCAAACAACCTATGTAGCTCCTTAAGAACCTCCAAACCCTTCATCTTTCCTCTCTTGTAAGCTTGGGTCCAAGATCTGGCTCCCAAGTATCCTCTGTAACTATCATAAGAGTGGAAGATGTACTAATTGGCTACTACATTGGGCCCTTGGGAACAATAGTGTCATGCCCCCAAGCACTAGAAGTCCCAATCTCAATGTGTAAAACTCCCTCTACTCTAGTTTCAAGCTCTGTACGTCCTCTAGTTGCATCCCAAGAAGACCAAGAGTGTAATCCAAGTAGACCATGCTCACTTGGAAGGACTCCAAGTAGACCACTCTCTCTAGTAGCCACTAGTTGTGTCCCAAGAATACCCTATCTACTTGGTCCATTGTGGTGCCCACATTTTTTGTTTTTTTCTATTTTATTAGCATTTGGAGAAGAAGTAAGCAAGAAAGCTGAATTGCGAAAGAAAGAATGGACGAGAGTGTCTTTGGAGGAAATACAAAGAAGTCGACTTTGGGTTGGAGACCGGAAATACTCAGAAGTGGAGTACAAAGAAACAAGTCCAAAGATCATCATCTTTGGATTGGGAAGCAAAGGCTGATACAAAGACAGTCTAAGAACCTTTCTATGTGGCAAGAAAGTACACTTCAAGAAATGGTGGAGGCAAAAGAAGCATATCTTGACAGTGACAAAACAACAACACATAGAAGAAGGGGAAGTTGATTTTGAAATTGATTGAAGAATGACTACAATTTGGGGTAATATAAAATTGCAATTGAGTAGGGGGAAGTTGAATATGTCAAGTAGATTTCTTGTCCCTCTGAGCAGTTCCTGTAGTAATGTGTGTCAAGAAGCCAATTGAGAGTGCAATTTTCTGAAATCTAGAAGGGGTTAGAGTGTCTCATCCAAGAGAGGGAATAGTCTTCCCGTGTCAAAGAACAAGAGAGTAGATCATGGCAAAGAAGGTCAAGAACACTATGGCAGTATGAAGTTTTGTAATTTGTAGGTTGGATGTTGTAGCAAGGATTGAGATCTTGAATAGACTTTGTATTACCTTCTTAGCATGGAACTAGAATTTTTGTTTCACAGGAGTCATGGCAAAGATAGCTGCCAGTAATTGTGCGGAGGGTCCTGAGGTTGAGGGGAAGAGGGGAAATCTGGCTAGATGGACTGAGTTGGATTGGAGGTAAGTATTGGGGAAGGAAGCAAGAGAACCAACGGGGATCACCTTCCATCAAAAGTGTGATGGTACAGAGGAGATGGCAGACATACGTAATTTTTTCATTGCTTTGTGCACCATGAATGGTTACAAGGTGGAGTCCTATCAAGACCCAATTAAACAAAGTATCATGGGGGCAATCATGGCCATGTTCAAACCAGAACAAACGACTTACATGAACATGTAGCAGATGGTCTTTTTCCACCAGATGTTTGCAAGAGTGAAGGTGAATTGGGCAAAGTGTTTTCACCAACAAACAAGGCAGATGGTGGTCAATTGGAGGACAACTTCACCTCCACATTCTTTTGTGCCATTTGCAGCATACTTCTACTTGAGGTTGAATTTGCTGACAACGGAGGAGAGGCATCGGATGGTGTTGCATTTTCATCCTGATTTGAGACAGGAAGGGGATGAAGAAGAGCAACAATACATGGCACACCTATGAGCCAGTGATGATCACTTCTTGAAGATAGGACAACGGAAGATGGAAGAAGTCACAAGCCCAAAGACAAAGAAGCAAAATAAACCTGAAGAAGCAAAGTTGCCTCCAGCACAAAGGAAGACCCAAAGACTGGTTCTATAGGGTAAGAAGAAGGTGAAAGAAGAACCTTCAAAAACCAAGTTTGAAAGGGAGACAAAGTCCATAGTAGAGGACTCAGAAGAAGGCAAACTCATGTTACAAAGTGAGGAATCTGGAAGTGAAAGTGAGGGTGAAGACAAAGTTCAGCAATCAGCTGAAGCAGAAGAAGATGAAGCTTTTCATACGATGATTGATAGTATACAGGGAAATGTTAATCACTAGGTTGCCCCGGTTGTGGAAGAGAAGGGGGCTGAACGACAGAAGGAGTATCCTGCGGGGCCGAGTTCAGTAGGTAAGGAAGAAGGAAGCTCAGAAGCAATATCGCTGCACATTCAAAGATCATGACTTTGGCAACAGGAGATGGTGGAAGAGGTGAAGTATGAAGATGGGGCCAAAGACAAAGAGAACTTTGGAGGAATATAGTATCTATCCAAGGTTGTAACTCCATTGTTGGAGTTGTTAAAACAGCACCGGAAGGTAATTCCCCAAGATTGTATGAAAGTAACGAATGAGTTGCAAGTGGTGAAGTATGTTTTGGCTGAAGTGAAGAGCTTGCAAGATCGTGTAACCCAAAGAGAGGAGGAAGTTGAAGAACTTTGGGTGGATGCAATCTTGAAGAAGAAGACTTTTGAGAAGTTGCAAGAGAGTTTTGAGGCAAGGAGGAAGGAAATGCAAGGTCAAGCCAAAGAGTTGAAGGGGTAGACAATGTTGCTGACCAAGATGAAAGAGGAAGTCATTGATGTGCGCATCGAGATTATTCATGTGAAAGCAATGGCAGCGGTAATGGAGCAGGAGTTAGAGAACTTGAGGAAGAGTGCAGCTGGGAAGGATCAAGCATGACATAGAGAGTTGGCGGTCAGACATCATGAAGAAGAAAGATTGTGTGAGTTGGTACAAAGTGCAGAGTTACAAAGTTCTTAGTATGCGGAGGAGAAGAAGATGCTTGCTGCTGAGTACAAAGACAAATTGAAGATGTACTGAGAAGAGTTGAAGGCAGAGCAGTCTTGAGGGTATGAGTCAAAATCAATAGGAGAAGTGGTGGGGAAATTGCAAGCAATATTGAGCACAAAAGCTGAAAGGAGATTGGAAGAAGCACGCCTACATGAGTTGAAATTACTGGTGTAGGAAACAAGGAAGAGGAAAGCCAGAGATGTGGATATGAAAACTTTACTGATCCGATTGAGAGAGTGAGTAGATCAAAAGATGTTAGAAGTAAGAGACAATGTTAGTCTTAGATAAGATTTAGTGAATTCAGAGTTAGAGAGAATTTGGAGTAGTGTGACAGAGGAGAGGAAGTCCAATGTTGCAAAAGTAGGAATTCAATTGTCTTCAGAGTTGTCATTTGACACTTTAGAGAAGAGTGGGTTGGGAGATAAGGAGATAGAAGAGTTACCCATGATCTTGATTGTAGTTCCTAGTGAAGAAGTTGAAGAAATAGTAAAGACTTGGTAGTGGTAGATATACCCAAAGAAGGAGAAGTGATAGGAAGATCATTGGGTTTGAAAGCCGATGAGGAGATTGACATTGGATCGGAGTAGTAATAGTTTTGAGATAGAAAGAGGTAGATATGAAGAGGTGCATTGTAATTTTGGGTCTACAGGTTAGAAGAATTGTTATAGTACGGTATAGTTGTTAGTAACTATTGTTTGCTTCACTATTTAAGATTGGCATTTGCAGTAAAATGTTGTTCAGTATTCATATTTCTAAAGATAGATAAAGCAAAGTGTTGATTTTAGTGCTCTTTGCTTGAGCTTAATTCCAAGTGTCAACTTTGTGTGTGTTTGTGAGTGTGTGGAGAATTTGATATGCAAGTTAGTGTGTTTGTAGGATGTTGGATTCCACAGCCTTGATCTTCATTCTATGTGTTTGATCCTAAGTGAAGTGCAATCGGAGCAATGCCTTGATAGATCTAAGAGGAATTGTAGTGTTGGTAGTATTCTATAGTTGTGAGTGCAGCACAAAGTTGATGTGAAGAAATTTTAATCAAGGAAGTTGTGCCTTCAGTGGAGGGGTAGAACAAAATTCTGAGGCAAAGTTGTTTTGCTGTGAAGTGCAGTCTTTGGGAGAATCTAAATCATCACAATCAAGATTTGTTAAGACAGAATTTGCTATGTTTTGATTATAGGTGTGTGAATTTGTGACAAGTTGTCAAGATTGTGAGCTTGTTACTCTATTTTGGGTATAGTTGCTACCTAAGAGATTAAAGAGGAAATCAAGAAGAACTACATGTTACTATTTGACTTTGTATTTGACCAATTTTGAATAGTATCTTTGCAGGAACGAACTTTACTTACTTGATTACCGCATATTTGCCGGGTTGTCACATCCATCAACCCCAACATATGCCTTAATTGTCTTGGTAGGCACAAAGCTCACAAGTGTCCAAGTGGTGATGCCTATCAAGCACATCCTACATTGCTATTGCAAAGCTAATGATCACAATCCTTGTCAAAAAATTTAGGTCCATAGCCTGACCAAACACTTGACGCATGGATGCCTCTAACACTACTAGAACAAAGGTAATATTGGTGTGCAAACCAATTGCCAACTTTGTCTCTCATCAACGTTGGGCTCTATTAATTGCTTTGAGTCCCAAACTAGTCTAAGACCTCCCTCTTGAAAAGCATGGGAGCCTAGGAAACTCCTAAGTGTGGGAAAAGTGGCTATGGGTTGTCCAACTAGGTCACCATTGCCACAAGTGACCTATCAGCCACCATCACCGTCTGAGACTAATGCCCAACATCCAAGATGTCATCAACAATGATGTGGTCTAGTCACCAAATCCCATCATAAGTGCACTATAGAACCTCTTTAGGTAAGAGGTTTGTCCACCAAAGACAAAGACGATGAGCCCATGATTCCACTTTGGATCTAACAACATGGCAGTTCCCATCCAAGAATGGACCTGATGCAAACTTGCCACCCGGTGTCATCAGGAAAGTAATCTATATGTTATATTGAAGTTGTTTAGTGTGGTTGGGGAGGTGTAGCTAGGGTTCTTGACTCTTAATTCAACCACAGCAAGGGGAGGTTTGGGAAGCATCTGCATAAATATAGGAGTTTTCTTTGGTGACCAAATTAACGGTGTAGGGAAGTGCCAATCAAATAGCCTCAGCAATTTTTTTCTCCTAGTATGTTGACAGAACCTTTGAAAGATGAAAGGTCAAGTATGAACCTCTTCCCCAAGAAAGGAAGGGGATTTTGTTTCAAGAGACTGCAGTTTTGGAGGAAATATGGGGAAGAGACTTGTGTCCATGAAGGAAGGAGGAGAAAAGTACAAATAAGGAGCTCATCAAGGAGAATTCTAGTGAGGAAAGTTAGGAGAAAAGGCTGTTTTTTTGGGAAGAGAGGTCAGCTGAAGGCAAGGCGGTTAGAGGAGATCATGGAAAGAGAGTTGGGTTTTGGACAGACTTAGGAGAGGTCATTGTTATGGTTTGGAGCTGTTTGGCTTCCCCAAGAGGATTTATAAATTGTTAGGCTTGATATTGTGGTGAATGTTATGAGGTTCTTCATGAGTGAATGCATTTATTTTATTTTGTGGTGTTAGGGAAAGGGAGCTCCATTCTTGGTGCCTCCAATCCAGTTTTTGTAGATAGATCATGTCATTGATCTGGTTGTACTGATTTGAATCTGGCCATATAGCTTGTGACCTTTTAGCCACCAAACTCAAAATATACAAACCCAATAGTAATACAACTTGAACAGTAGCTAGTGATACATTAAGATCAACATTATTCCAAGAAAACTCAATGCAAAGAACCATTGAGAAGAGCATGCAATCAAGAGCAATCACAGACAAGTTGCTCCAACAAAAGGCATTTACCATTGAGACAAAGAGCAGAAACCAGATCAGATTGTAGGCAAGCTTTAGAGTCACTAACAAATAGAGCAATCTAAGCACAGGCAACCAAGTGCCTGGCATATTCTCAAGACCATATGACCCCCATGATATCAAGTGCAAGAATCACCTATTAAAGGGATCTTCTCCAAAATGTAAGTTGGAGAAATGGATTGATGAGCTTGAAGATTGCATAGTATCCGTAACATTTTCTAAGACACATCAAAGTAAGGATCCTAAAGGCCCAAACCTAGGCCCAAACCTTGGCCAGCATGTGGATGTCCCTAACATGGCCATCTAGAAATCACCAAATGAACAAGACCATATCTCTCCAAATCCTACCCCCCAGCAAGGAAATGTCTATTGGAGGGGTCTTTTGGTAAGCCTTGATTGTTGACATTGGTAACAACTCAAGATATGAGAGGCCACGTGTGCCACATGATATAGAGAGACTCGCTTAGTAGTCTCATCTCTCTCTAAATACAAGTACCTTTGTACTTGTATACCCACCTGTAGTGCCATAACTAGTTTAGTGTTAATCCCACTTAACAACAGCAATAGGCATACTCCCTCTACTGGATATTACCAAGAAATGAGTGTGGTATCCAAAGGTATCAAGGTAATTGACTTTGGGGGCTCATACTCACATTGGTCTCCTAGTGGTACAAAGGCTTCACTCCAAGCCTACTTGTGACAACCCGGCAAATATCACTTTTGCGGTAATCGGGTAAGTAAAGTTTGTTCCCATAGAGATACTAGTCAGAAATGTCTAAATACAAAGTCAAATAGTAACATGTAGTTCTTCTTGGTTATGTCTTTAATCTCTTAGGTAGAAACCACACCCAAAAGAGAGTAACAAGCACTAATTCTCAGTCTTGTCACAAATTAGCACTCCTTAATCACAACTCCATCAATTCTTTCCAAACAATCTTGATTATGATGATTCAAGCTCTCCCAAAAACGGCACTTCATTGCAAAACGACTTTGCCTCAGAATTGTGTTCCACCCCTCCACTGAAGGCACAACTTCCTCAATCAAAATTGCTTCACATCAACACTATGCATTGCACTCACAAATGCAAAATACTACCAACACTACAATTCCTCTCAGATCTGTCAAGGCATTGCTTCGATTGCACTTCACTCAAGATCAAACACACAGAATGAAGATCAAGGCTGCGGAATCCAACATCCAACAAGCACACTGACTTGCACTTTGAATTTCTCCACACACTCACAAACATAGACACAAAGTTGATACTCAGAATCAAGCTTAAGCAACGAGCACTGCTTCACAGCACTTCGCTCTATCTATTCTCAGAATTATGAGCACTGAACAACATGATACTGCAAATGCCACTCTTAAATAGTGAAACAATCGACAGTTATCTTCCTAATGTACCTCTCTCTAATGCCTCTACAAACCTGTAGATCTGAAATGACAATGCACCTCTTCATATCTGCCTATTCAAATCTCAAATCGGTTACTAATCCAATCCAATGTCTACTTCTTCTTCGGCTTTCAAACCCGAACCCGAAGTAATTGTACTTCCTACTACTTTGTCCTCGGATTTCACAACTCCTACATCTTTGACCAGATCTAACAATTCTCTTTCTTGATCTGACATTTCACTAGTGGTTAATCTATCTAACTCCTTATCTGCTGACCCATTCTTCTCTAATGTCTCCAATGGTAAATCCGAAGACATCTGCACTCCCACTTCATCTACTTTGGGTTTTGCTCTAATATCTTTCCAAAGTTTATCTCTCTCTATCTTCACTAGATCTAATCTAATCGTGATATTGTCTTTGACTTCCAATATCTTCCTATCTACCCAAGTTCTGAGACTAATTAACAGAGCATTCAAGTCTGTATCCTTTGCATGTCTCCTCATCTCCTACACCAACAATTTCAACTCATGCAGCCTCGTCTCTTCAATACAAACACTGGCCTATGTACTCAGCATCGTGTTCATCCTGATTATGATCTCCTTCAATGGCTCCAATCTCATCTTCCTTTCACGCTCCCGATCTGCAAGCCAATCTTCTTTGTTCATTGCCAAGTCTGCCTTGAACTCAGCTTTCATAGTTTCTTTCTCCTTCTCTTTCTGCACAATCTTCTCTTCCTGATTACGAAGTAACTCTTGTAATTGCTCTTCTTCCCTATATCTCACTGTCAACTCCCATTGCCACAATTGCTTCTTCTCTTCTACACTCTCCATCACCCTATTGAGCTCTTGTTCCTTCTCTGCTACCCTCGCCATAGCATGGATAATTTCTAGTCTTGAATCAGCAAACTGTTGCTTCAAGATTTCATACTCTGCTACTTGTCTCTCCCTGCTATGTCACTCTTCTTCACAAGTTCTTCTCGATACCTCTTCAAGTCCTCAATAACTTGACACTGCACTACTGCATCTCCTCGCAATACTTCCCTTTCCTCCTCGCCTCGGATTATACTCTTCTTCAACTCTGAGTTCTCTTCTTCCAATCTCGCCAAAACCTGCAACACAATCTTCACCTCCGGACATGTCGACTGCATCTCCTTCTTCTTGTGCTCTAAATTCACTAACAATAGGCACACAATTTCTTGCAGGTACTCCACTCTATCACTTGCACCTACTTCCACCTGTAGAGTGATCACCTTCGGGATAGACGCTTCACTCCTCGAGCTACCCTACGGGGCCAAGTTTTAGGAAGAAACGTGTTGTAAACGGCATGATGTAGTATGGAGGCAACTTATCCCGCAAATTCCACACCATCTGTCTTGTCCTCCCATGGAAGCACCTTGCCCAATTGATAGGTTCTCCTACAAACATCTTATGGAAGAATACCGCTTGGTGTTTCATCACATAAGTCATCCTCTCCGGCTTTGGGATTGCCATGAGAGCAGTCATGATCCCTCTCTTCACTGGATCTTTGTAACTCTTGACCTTATACCCATTCTTCATTCTCTTCAAAGAGATGGCATCCCTCACTTCTTGGGTTTCTTCGGCTACCTCTCCCTTCTCCAAGAACGTGGCACCCTGCTCCGTGCTTGCCTCTCTTCCAAGCACCAATCTCCAATCCGACTTTGTCCAGCGAGTTGGATTTCCTCTCTTCCCCACTTCCTCGGGGCCATCAAGACTCTTACTCTTGATTATCTCAATCATGAAACCTGGAAAACTTACATTCCAGTTCCATGCCAAGAAGGTGATCCAAAGTCGGCTCAAGACTTTGATTCTTGTAATCACATCTAACCTCCAAATTGCATGATTTCTCACTGCAAATTTGGAGTTCTTCTTTCCTCCTCCCATCTTTCCTGCTTCCTCACTATCTCTTGGTTTAACTCTCTCAAATTCTCCTCTACACACTAGCGCCTCTTCAACTCTACTTCCCTTCCCATGATCTCCTACAGGATGACTCCTCAACGGCAAAGGAAAATTGCTTGACATTGCTTTGTCATTAGCCCAATTTTTATAAAGTCGCGCCTTCTTTGTCTCTCTTCAATTCAAGTTTCTACCAAGAAATCACACCTCTTGCATGGGCCTATCATTGTCAATTGTACTTCATGCGTATGACCGCCGGTTTTGAATGGTCCCTTCTTGAATTTCTTGCCCCAAAGAAAGGTTGTTACACTATCTTTGCCTCAGGTTGAGCTTCCCCCCAATACAAAGACTTCTTACTTTGGGTCGTATATGGGTACCACACTACTGCACCAACTAATATGCATGTTGCTGCAATGCCTCCTTTGAAGTCCACCATGGAACATCTAAGGTGGATGGAACAATCCCACTTGTACTCCAAATCCAAGTGATCTCCTTTGATACTAGAGTATCCTCTACATGTGCGTTCCTCTCCAAGAAGTCACTAGGCTAAGTAAAAAAACCACTTAAAGCTGAAATTGAAGCCACCATGGTTTTGGACTGTAGTGAGCCAAGATTGCCACTACTGAAGCATATTGGTAGTGACATACTTGTCCCTCACCAAACTGCCAACCTGGTCTATAGGAGGTTTTCTCCTCCCAATCGTCAATACTAAAACCCATGAGGTATAACACTACTCCCCCAACTAACACATCATAAGAATCAGCTATGGTTGCAATGGCATGAGCTCTCACCACAAAGCTCTCAATCAAATGATTGGGTTGAATCTGAACAACAAGCTCTCCACATGTGATATACTATGTAGAACCACCCCCTAAAGATGTTGGATTTGAAATGGACACCTCTCTACATTGGTATTTTGTAACTTTAGACCAACAACTTTAGCCTTCTCCAACATAAAAGGTTGTGCACTAGAGTCTAGTAAGACCCTCTGTGGTGTATAGACCTTCCTTGAAGGTCCCACCAAATGAAAAATCCCATTTTGGTTATCCAGTAAGACAACCCCAGGTGTAAACCATACTTGCTCAAAGGTCAGTCTAGTTGGTAACTCCTCCAATCTAGCCATTGTTGCATGCCATAAACCATTAGTTGTTGATTGGATCTTGTGCTCCTTGACCAAGTCAACTCCATTATCAACCACTTTTGCTCTAATAGTAGGGACCACATCATTCCTTCTCTCACAAAGCATGGCAGCCAATTGGAACATTGGGATTGGGTCAACTCCTAATGTACACATGTCATTGGTTGAGAATAATAGAAAGCGCATAATCAATTGAGTCACCTCCAACATTGTGCTAGACTCAATCTATGTAGTAGCAAGTGGCTGACTAGTAGATAGTCTATCATGTACCCTATCACCACCTACTACACTTGCATTAGGATGTCTAAGAGCTATGGATGTTCATTTGTAGTGCCTTAGAGAGTGTAAAAGGCTATGAAACTCTGACTTGTCTACCAGCCTCTCCTCTTTGTAGGTCCAGCTCCACTAATGCTCCTCTAAGCTCTAGAGCACATACTGCACTCCTAGTCACTACGGCAGATGCATCCATCTATGCTGCTCCACACATGAATTCTAAGATGTCTCTATCACCCGCACATGAGGTGGAAACCTCAATACCCAAAACTGATCTCTTGTGAGCTATGGCCATGCTAGCCAATCTCGGCTCCAACTGCTCAATCTGAGTAGCCATGGTTGTATTAGAAGTAAGGGCACATACTACACCTATTAGGTATGGATCCTCTACCACCAACTCTACCACCTCGTCTTCCATGACTTGGAGCTCCTCTACCACCTACCATAATATCCCTACCACTCCGGAACTCCAGGTGTAGGTCAAAGTATTGGTCATTGGTGTAACCAAATGTATGGTAAGGCTCACACTGTCTCTATGTTGGCTATGATGCACCAAAGGTATCAGGTCTGTTAATTTGATTGCACTCTCTCCTATGGTGAGGTCCACCACAAGTCCAACAAGCAATACCACCACTCACTAGCTACTGCTAACCCAAAAATGAAGGTAAGGGTCTAGCTATAGTAGGCCCTTCATTCGCTCCATAGGATCTAGGTTGTCCACCCTATCCTCAAAAACCAACATGTTGTGGTGCACAATGTTGCACTCTAGAAGAAGTAATAGTTGTGGATGAGGTCTCCCTACCAAATCCATATGTCACCACTCTCTCCTCCACCATGTTGAGCTCAATATGCTCAATCAAACCAAAGACCACCGCCAAAGTAGGTGAAGTAACTTGTAACAACATAGCATCATGTACTCTATGTCATAATTCCTTATCTAGTATCCCATACCCAAATTGGACTGCTTGGGTCTCAATAACTCCCTTATCAACCATCTCGAGTGAGTGTATACCTCACATAGACTCTCTCTCCAACCTTTTTTTGGAACTCTTGCAAGCTCCTCAGCTTGTCAATCCACACTCCTTGGTAGTTCTACCTCAAACATTGGAGGAACTCCACCATGGGACTAAACCTGGTACTACACCACCTCTTGTAGTAGTACCTCCACTCGTAGTAGTACCATCTCCAAGAGATCCACCAATGCTACTAAACTTAGAACTCATGGGTACTACCAATATACCCCTAGAAACTGAGCTTGAAGTGATGGAGACATAGTTTGAAAACCAATATTGTCTCCATAGCTCAATCTTTTCCAAGTGAACTCTACTAAACTCATGGTAGTTTTCCATCAATTGGGCCTCCAACCGCTGAAATAACTCCTTCCATGCCATGAAGGGTGTGAACAAAGTTGAGTTCCGCATCTATCATAGATCACATCAACTATCAAACTCTTAGATGAAGTTATCCAACTCAATGGTACCCATTGTACTAGGATAATACTTGGGGCTTTGGAGTCCCTATAAATCTCATCCATGTCCCACAACAATAGTGCAGACACACCAAGTGCACTCTTAATTGAATCAGCTCTTATGCCAAACTCCAACTCAGAGTCAAGTCTCCTCTCTCATTGGGACCTGAGATACATGCTAATATCAAGCACCACTCCAAGTAAACCCATTGTGTATTGCAACACTATTTCCTCCAAAATCCACAAAGAACTCTATCATGAAAAAGTAACCAAGAACTACAAGCCGCAATCAAAACCACCAAAAGTACCCCACCAAAAATCACCACCAAGTGCTAATGCCACCAACTGAATGTCATTGACTAATGTAGCTCTAACTACAAAAACTACATTAGGGGAAAGGGCAACTTGTAACCTACCATCATAACATGCACTCTCATGGTCTACATGTTTGTGAGTCAACTTATCCCTCACTCAGGATGAACCTTTGATGGCTATTATGGTAGCGCACCATGGACTAAAAAGGCAAAGAACCCCAACCCCATCATACTCCTCCAAGGCTAACACTCCAAGACTCAAACCATTGTTCACTAAAGAACTCAATGAGAGAGAGATAGTTGCAAATGAAAGGATGATGAGTACCTCCTCGCCCCTAGTTTATATACTTGTGAAATAGTTATACACCAAACTTACAAATTATTGCAGTAACTCAAGTTACTAGGCTAAAATTAAATAAAATCAAAAAGTTAAAGGAATATCTATACTCATGAGAATATTCTCTTAAGCATGTGGTCTTATCTTGACCTAACCACTAAGTCAAAGATCCTTTCACATGAGCTATCTTGGGACTATAAAAGAATCCAAAACAAAAAGTTTGTGGTGCAAGAGTTCTCAACTCTTTCCTCAAAGCCAAACACCTAGGAATAATACCAAGTCGATACAAATCCAAAATAGTGATGCTCATCTTTTCTATTTCCTCTAAAGTAAGATCCCCTCTATCTTAGTTATGACTAACTTTAGGTAATTATGACTAAGGTAGAATCATCTTTTATCTTTATATAAATAGTATCTCTCAAGAACTTATAATACCAAACTAAATATCACAATCCACACACATGCACAAATGGGTGTTACATTTACCCGGGACTAAGTTTTCACTTTATCCTGAAAGTGAAGGTCTCTTTACCTTCTATAATACTTCTTCAAGTCATGGGTAATTCTATCAAAGTGTCTTCCTCTCAACTCCTTGAGATCATAGGTGTAATTGCCCCACATCTTCTCCACTATGAAAGGTCCAAAGTACTTAGGCAAAAACTTCTTTTGCACTCTCTTGAATCAAAAAGAATCAAATAATATTGTCCAATCACCTTCTTTAAAAGCTCTACCTTCTGTTTGCCTTGCCTCTTGTCATAACTCTCCTTTTTTGTCTTTTTGTTTGCTCTACTCAAACCATAGCAATTGCTTTTGCCTCTTCCAATTCAAACGGTTGATCCTTCCTTGACTTCTCTACATCACCTCCTTGTGCTTTCTTCAATCTCTTATGAATGCTTTGGAAGGAAGGAAGATCAAAGTGAATAGGTAAGGTAGACTCAATACCATATACCAATTGCAATGGAGAATATCTAGTGGAAGTCTTCATGGTTGTCCTATACTCTCATAAAATTGCATGAATCTTCTTGTCCTAATGATGTTTAGCTTCCTCCATTTTTGCGTCTTTGGCCAACACCATGCTCAAGCTCTTATTGGTTCTCTTTGCCAAGCCATTGGAAGTTGGCTTATAGGATGTAAGTTACTCTATATGTGACAAAGAAATGTCATAACATGGCTGTAGTAATGCTTCTTGTAAACTCTCCTCCTCTATCAAAAACCAACTCCAAAGGGTATCCAAACCTAGTGATAATGCATTCATAAAGAAATCTCTCAACTTCATCTTCATTCTTGTCTCTCAATGGTCTAGCCTCAACCCACTTGGTAAAATGATCAATAACTACCACAATATACCAATTGTTCCTTGAGGTTCTATTGAGAGGACCTATAAAATCAACTCCCCACTTCTCAAAAGGTCCTAGTAATGGAATCAATCTAAGTGGTAGATTGGTAGTAGACTTTTTAGCAAAAGCTTGAAAAACATGACAAGTTTTACAACAATCAAGACAATCCTTAAAAAACCCCCTCCATAGTAGCCTTCATCTAGAATCTTGAAAGCAATTACCTTTCTTGCAAAGTGTCTTCCACACACTAAACCTTCATGAAACTCCTTTTTGAGTAAGATAGAGTCTTCTTTACCCACTGGCCTTTGAAGTAGACCATCTACTCCTTGGTGAGAAAAATTATCCTCAACCATTTTATAAGGTCTAGATCTTGGAGCAAGGGCATTCCTCTCCTTAGCATGCATTCCTTTTGGATAGTTACCTCTTGTAACAAAGTCCACAATCTCCTTGTACTCCATTGGAACCTCTTGAGACTAAGATTTTCATGAGCTCCTCATTCGAGAAGAAATTGTCCACTAGCTCATCTCCATCATGGTCATAGGCATAGATAACAAATCAAAATTTGCATGTTTCTTCCGTGGCCTATCCTCAATGGTGTAGTCATACTCAAATAAGAGTATCATCCACCTTGCTAGCCACCCTTCCACATTAGGCTTGTTGAAGATGTACTTCAAAGCCTTGTGATCCGTAACAATGGTAGCTTTCCCTCCAATCAAGTAGTGTCTGAACTTCTTTAGACCAAAGATCAATGCCAACCCTTCTCTATTTGTAACAAAGTAGTTCTTTTCTATTGAAACCATCTACCTACTAGCATAAGCTATTGGATGATCATCTCCATCTTAGTCTAATTGACTAAGAGTGCATCCTATAGTTACATTGGAAGTATGAATGTGGAGGATGAAAGGTTTTCTCCAATTAGGTTTAGCAAGAATTGGAGCTACAACAAGGGATTGCTTGAGCTCCTCAAAAGCTTTCAGAGCCTCCTTGTCCTCCAAAATCACCATGTATTCTACACCCTTCTTCATGTCAATTGTTAATGCATAAGCCTTGTTGAAAAATGAGAAGATGAACCTCCTATAGTACCCAACCATCTCCAAGAATTGGTGTAACTTTGTCAAGCTTGAAGGGAATGGAAGGTCTGAAATTTTCCTCATCTTCTGAAGGTCATTTGCTATTCCATCCTTGGAGATGATGTGCCCCAAAATTTGACCTTCTTCATAACCAAAAATGCACTTCTATAGGTTGAGTGATGCATTTGCTCCATCCAAGCATTGCAAGACCTTGATCAGGTGCTCCTCCTTGCTCCATTAGACATAAAAGTTATCAATTAAGTCTCTCATAAATTTCTCAATGAAAGGTTCAAAAACCTTGTTCATGAACCGTTGGAATGTGGCTAGAGCATTGCAAAGCCCCAAAAGGCATGACCTTGAAAGCATAAGTCCCCTAAGGTGTGGTGAATGTAGTAAGTTATTGATGCCCTAGTGTAATCTTGATTTGGTTATACCCATTATAACCATCTCCAAAACTGTAACTTTCATGACCTGCAACCTCCCCCAATATCTCATCAATGAATGGCAAATAGTAACAGTCCTTCTTAGTAACACTATTGAGCTTTTTGTAATCCACACATACCCAAAGCTTACCATTCTTTTTCTTCACAATCACAATTGGAGATACCCATTTTGAATTCTCTACCTCAAAGATAAATCTAGCCTCCTTGAGCTTATCAATCTCCTCCTTCACAACCAAAGATATTGGTAGACTAATGCGATGTTGCTTCTTGCAGACTGGTCTTACTTATGACTCCATCTCAATCTTGTGCTCCTCCAAGGTGACTTTCTTTAGATCCTTATGACTCAAAGCAAACATATGGATGAACTTGCAGCAAATCTCTTCAAATCTTACCTTCTCCTCCTTGGTGATATTTGGACCATACTTGAGGGTAGATAACCTCCTCTCTATCTCCTCAAGTGTCAATGGTGATTTATTTGGGTCCTTCAAAACCTTTGGCTTAAGTGCAAAATCCATAGCACACAAGGGATACACATCTAAAGCAGATTTAGATTCATCCTTTTCCATGGAAGTCTCCTCCTTCATGCTTGTGCCCACACTTGAAGCTCCTTCTTCTAAACCTTATTCCCAATAATCAAAAGATGGTGTATCTGAATGTGAAGTGTTGGTAGTGTTAGTGACTTGAATTGTGACTCTATGGTTTGATGGCACAATCCGCAAGTAACCTTTGTGTTATGAATCAATTTTGCATGTTGCTCTCAACCATGGTCTCCCAAGAAGCAAACCATAGCTTGAATCCTTCAAGACTTGGAAAGTCATGAGATTTTGAACTCCCATCATTGAAACTATCACCTTATCCATCACACCTATTGGTTGAGCCTGTTGCTTGTTTGCCACGCTCACCAAAAATGTTGAAGGTCTTGAAGGTATCATACCCAAATTCTTCATCAGCCTTGCTAACATGGCATTCATTGTTAATCCTCCATCAACCAATGCATCCTTGATGTTATGACCATTCACTCTCACATCCATCTTGGATATATATTCACAAGCTTCCCATGGTGTTGGTTTGGAATCCACCACCCCCATTGATATTGGAGATTTTACCTTCTTCTTTCTATTGCTCCTTGTAGAACTCAAACCACCTCTAAGCTCTTTTCTCAAGGTAGGGTTCAAAGCAATCAGTTGACCCACTATGATCCCTTTGGATGTAGTTTCTTCCTCCACAACCAAAACAATTTTATCATTAAAATTATTGGTTGATTGGACTCCTCTATATGGATAGCTTCCACAACTCCTAGGCCCTCTTTCTACATTCTGATCCGCCTCTCTCTTCTCCCATAGTTATACCATATTGATCTTGAGATCTGCAAGTTGTTTTGTGATGGTTTGAAGTGGATCTTTTGGTGGAGGTGCAAGGATTGGAGAAACTACTACTTGTGGTGCAACCTTTACCACCAAAGTATCAGAACTTCCACCATACTTGCCTTGAGGAGGATGCACAACCTCCTTCACCACCAAATTACTCTCATCTCCTTCCAAAACTCTCATCCATACAAATTGCAATCTTGATAGTTTCATCCTTGGAAAAAGGTTTCTCATATCTCACATTGCTTCTTATTTGTGATCTCAACCCTCCCACAAAATTCTTGGTGAGAATAGCACTTATGCCAATCATAGTAGTCTTGACATCATCCCCACACTTCCTCAACACTATGCGAAATCTGGACTCTAACTTTTCCACTCTTTCCACATAGACTCTCACTTTCTCTCCATCTCCTTGCTTGAAAAAGGTATATTCAGTCATCAATCTCTCATAACTCTCATCTGGAAGGAAGTTCTTAATGAGTGCTAAAGTCAAACTCTCCCAAGACTCTTCTTGCCCATATTTCCTCTCTCTCTTTTTTGGTATTCTGACTCATACCATGTAAGTGTTGCATCCTCAAAGAAATCTGGTAATAATGAGACCCACTCATTCTTCTTCCTCTCATTGTCTCCTATGCAAGCTCTCTTGAAGACTCTCACAAAGGCCTCCACATCTTCTCCATCCTTGCCAAAGAAAACCGGAAGTTTCTCCATCTTAACCCCTCACTATCTTTTTTTCTCAATTTTTCTTTTTCTCTTTTCTTTTCTCTCACTCTATAACTAATAAATTATGTACATGACTCACACCATTTGAGATTAATCCACCCAAGGAAACACAAAAGGTTTAGGTTACTCTAAGATTTTTATAGCAACATCAAATCCTAGAGTGCATATTAACCCTCATGGATACTTTATCCATAAGTTGAAAGATTATTTCCATCACTAATCTTAAGAACTAGCTGATGAAGGTGGTAGTATTTCTATAGCTGTACTAAGACTCTCTCCAAGATCCTTCACTAAAGTCTCCAAAAGTGCCTTTACTCCATTACATTCATGTCCTTTTGGAAGTCCTTCAATTCCACAAACGTCACACAACTCCTTGGTCTTAGATCTTCTCCCTCCCAATCTTGGTGAAGAAGGTCCAACATGCAAATCCAAATCAAGTAATCCTCTCCTCTCCCTCAAGCTCTTGCTCTCAAAGGTCAATGGACATGAACTTGCTTTATGTCCCTTCTCTTCATATAGAAAGCACTTAGACTCACTCTTTCTTCCAAGTGGTGTAGGTTTTTGAATCCTCTCAATACTCTCTTCAAATTCTATTCTAAACTCTCTTTTCCTCAAATCCACCCCTACAATACCCTCAAACCTTTGGGGAACCTTACATTGTCTCAATTTCCACTCTTGATGACCCTCCATGTTCCCAAGATGAATCTAAACATTCAAACATGCTTTTTGTTGCTCTCAAAGTTCTCATGCATGAGATCTCAACTCTACATAATTGATCCTTTCTCACAATGTCACTCTAATCTCTCAAATGGCATGTCATAGTCTTCTGAAATTTTTCACACTTGATTGCAACTCTAGGGCATCCCTCCATGAAAAATTTCAAATCTTTTCATTGAGCCATTTGGCCTAGACATCTTTCTATTCAGCACACATATCTTAGATTTGGTCTGAAAACCACCCCCTCACTTTGAAAACTCATAACTCTTTGTGCAAGAATGATCTCCCTCTAATTTTTGTGTCAACAAGTAGGATACAATGCACGAAATTTTCTTGGATACATTCAGGACAATCTATTGAAAACTGAAGAAATGGCAGACTATGTACAATTTTCCAAAGAGAATGAAGTTGCAGAGCAGTTTACCCTATCAACTTTCAAAAATTCTAGCCCAATGCGCATAGTAGCTCTCACAATAATATCAAGTGTGCTAACTATAAGATAATCCAAGCTATCATGTCTAGAAATTTCAAGTCTAGATCTCAAAAAACTTGTGGACCCAAGAGTTCTCAACTCTTTCCTCAAAGCCAAACACCTAAGAATAATACCAAGTCAACACACTAAAATCCAGAATAGTGGTGCTCATCTTTTCCACTTCCTCTAAAGTAAGGTCCCCACTATCTTAACTATGACCAACTTTAACTAACCATGACTAATGTAGAACCATCCCTTATCTCTATATAAATAATATCTCTCAAGTATTTGTAATACTAAGCTAAATATCATAATATCACACACACGCACAAATGGGTATTATAATACAAGATATACAAAATTACCTCAAATATATCATAATGAATTAGAGTGTATATAAATAGGTCCAAATTTTCTAATGTTAGTTCACCCCTCTCCTCCCCTAATGTTCTCTCCGAGTGAGCTCTCACAGCCTCCTTCTGTCTTATATAGAATTGTATGCGGAACATTATCTTACCTTCTAGAGAGATCCTGCCAAGAAAATGAAAAATGTGATTTGGCCTATCTCTCACTTAGGATGAACCTCTGATAGCTATTATGGTAGCACACCATGGACTTAAAAGGCAAAGAATCCCAACTCCATCATACTCCCCCAAGGCTAACACTCCAAGCCTCAAACCATTGCTTGCTAGAGAACTCAATGAGAGAGAGATAATTACAAATAAAAGGATAATGAGTACTTACTCACCACTAGTTGATATACTTGTGAAATAGTTATGCACCAAAGTTACTAATTATTGCAATAACTCAAGTTACTATGCTAAAAGTCAAATAAAGTCAAAAATTTCAAGGAATATCCATCTTCATGGGAATATTCTCTTAAGCATGTGGTCTTATCTTGAAATAACCACTAAGTCAAAGATTCATTCACATGGACTATCCTTGGACTATAGAAGAATCTAAAACAAAAAACTCATGAGTCCAAGAGTTCTCAACTCTTTCCTCAAAGCCAAACACCTAGGAATAATACCAAATCAACACACTAGAATCCAAAGTAATGATGCTCATCTTTTCTACTTCCTCTAAAGTAAGATCCACTCTATCTTAGCTATGACTAACTTTAGCTAATCATGACAAAGGTAGAACCATCTTTTATCTCTTTATAAATAATATCACTCAAGTACTTGTAATACCAAACTAAGTATCACAATACCACACACATGCACAAATAGGTACTATAGGTCATCACTTCCTACCTCACCAAAGAGAAACATAGGTAGTTTGATTGGTCATCACATCACTACCTAGAGCACATCAGAGCACCAATGCTCTAAAGTCATGGCAGCTCACACAAACATGGTGCACAAACAAGAAGCAAAGAATGGAGAGGGACCCTCTCCATTCTTTGCTTCTTGTTTGTGCACCAATCACAATCACAAGAGATCTAAACAAAAACCTTCCATCTCATAAATCAACACTAGATTGACTTTGCCACCATTTGGCATTTGACACAATATTAGTTATCTACTTTCTCAGCTACCATGATCACCAAGAATGGGATCAAATTGTCTCTCCTAGCCAAAGATACAAGTGTATATATAACAGTGGAACAGTCACTAGGACAACAAGTGAAGGTGGACCAGTTAGCTAGGGCACCCATCTAGGAACCAAAGATCTAGGGTCAAACTTTATTGCATATAATCTAGTAGAGTGTGCAGATTTTGCCAAACAATGACCAAAATCTACTCTAAATTAGCTAGCCTCATGCTAGCAAGCTAGCCCCTCTACGCCTTTGTAGCCTCTCATAGCCCATAGCCATATGACTTGAAGCCTCTAAACGCCCAAATGAGGCCTTTCTTCTTGCCACTTTGAACCCTCTCCAAATCTGTAAAACTCCTCCAAATCTGGCCAAAATCTGACATAAAATTTAATATAAATCCCTAAAGTTGGTTGACTGCCAAATCCTCCACTAACTCTCCACTTGATCCAAATTGAAATGATAGGTTTCTCCAAATCATAAATTCACGGGATGGGTTTCCAACTCCACTTTCAATTTCCCTTTCTAAGCTCAACTTGTACTAAATTGGTCATGTTTTCACCTCCTAAGCTCAAAATCACAACTACCACTTGGAAATTGCTTCTTTTTGTTCAAAATTTGGCTCATTGCTAAATTTGCACACAATTTGCCTCATTAACAAATTTGCACCAATCGAATGAGCTTTTGCACATTGGGGAAAATCAGAACTCCAATCTAGCTACCAATGATTATCAAGTCTTGGAAACACCAAAAACACTTTCAATTCTTGTATCCATTTCCCCTTGACCTCACTTCTCTAATGTAATCAATTTTTTTACACAACTCAAATCACACTCAATTAGATCGGTACTTGATCTATCACTCCATAATCTGCCAACAACTAGGCATTGATTACAATCAACCCACATCCACTCTAGCTAAGAGAATCCAGGTGATACTCTCCAGCCTCTATCCACCATAGCAAAGAACTTGAAGGCTCAACATCAAAGAAGTGAGCTCTTTGGAGCTGCACTTCAAAAATAAACCCCTTGGACTCAAGTTAGGTCTCAAACCCTAATGGTCCCACTAATGGCACACCCAATGATACAAATGGTGCAAGTGACAATGGACCCCACCATGTAGTGAGTACCCTGAACATGAAATCTGAACTTCAACAAGTAGCCTATGAGTAACTACCAAAATACTCCTAAATACCAACACTACTACTCTAGGGTCTAAGCAATCTAGGTGCAATGCTACAAATGGCGTAATAGAAATGTCTACAAGTGGGATCTTTTGGTAACCATTAACTATTGACATCAATAATAACTTAAGATACCAATAAGCCAAGTGTGTTACATGATGTAGATAGACTTACTTCGTAGTCTCATCTCTGTCCACATACAAGTACCTCTATACTTGTATACCTGCATGTAATATTGTTGCTAGTCTAGTGCTAATCCCACCAAACAACTCCAATAGACATACTCTCTCTACTGGATACTACCAAGCAATGAGTGTGGTATCCAAAAGTGACAAGGGAATAGACTCCAAAGGCTCATCTTCACACTAGTCTCTTGGTGGTACAAAGGCTCCACTCTAAGCCTATTGCACCAACTAATTTGCATGCTACTTCAATGCCTCCTTAGAACTCCACAATGGAACATCCAAGGTGGATGGAAAAATCCTATTCATGCTCCAATTACAAGTGATCTCCTCTAGTAAAAAAGTATCCTTTGCATGGGCATTCTCCTCCAATAAGCCACCAAGCCAAGTAACAAAACCAATGAATGATAAATTTGATGTCATGGTTCTTGACTATAGTGAATTAAGACTGTGACTACTAAAGCATATTGGTAGGTGACATACTCATGCCTCACCTGATTGCCAACCTTGTTATAGGAGGTTGTTTCCAATAGTCAATACTAAAACCTATGGGGTATAACAGTACTCTACAAACTAGCACATCATATGAATCTACTACTATTGTAACAACCTTAGCTCTCACCATAGAGCTATCAATCAAATGATTGGGCTGAATCTGGACAATGAGCTCTCCACATGTGATGTACTATGAAGAACCACCTCCTAGAGATATCTAGATCTAGATGGACACCTCTCCATATTGGTTTTTCATAGCTTTATACTAATAACCATTGCTTCTCATAAAAGGTTGTGCACCAAAGTAATAAGACTCTCTATGGTGTACAAACCTTCCTTGAAGATCCCACCAAATGGAAAACCCCCCTCTAGTTATCTAATATGTCAACTCCAAGTGTAAACCAAGCTCATTCAAAGGCAGGTCTAGTTGCTAACTCCTCCAATCTAGCTGCTATTGCCTGCCATAAACCTTTAGTTGCTGAGCAAATACCATGCTCCTCAACCAAGTCATCTCCACTATTAACTACCTTTGCTCTAGATACAAGAACCACATCATCCCTACTCTCACAAAGTGGGGCAGCTAAATAGAACACTTGAGATGGGTCAACTCCCAATGTAAACATGTCATTGGTTGAGAATAAAGAGAAGCACATAATCAATTGAGCCTCTCCAAACGTTATGATAGACTTAATCTACGTAGGACTAACTATGCAAGTGGCTAACTAGCATCTAGTCTATCATGCACTGTATCACCACCTACCACACCTACATTAGGAAATTTAGGAGCCATGGATGTTGTTTGTAGTGCTTCAATAAGTGTGAAAGACTGGGGGAGTCTGACTTATTTATCAACCTCTCCTCTTTATGGGTCCAACTCTATTGATGCTCCTCTAGGCTTTCAAGCATGTATTGCACTCTTGGTCACTATGGTAGATGCATCTACATGTGCTGCTCCACACATAAAATCCAAGACATCTTTTTTACCACCATAAGAGGTGGAAGCCTTAGCATCTAAATCTGATCTCCTCTAAGTTATGGCCATGCTAGCCAATCTTTGCTCCAATTGTTCAATCCAAGTAACCATGGCTATATCAAAAGCAAGGGCAGGTATCACACCTCTACCAAGTGTAGATCCTCTACCACCACCTCTACCAACTTGTATTCCATGACTTGGAGCTCCTCTACCACCTGCCATAGTTGCCCTACCACTCTGTAACTCTAGGTGAAGGTCAAAGCATCAATCACCAATGGGACTAAATCTATGGCAATGGTCACATTGTCTTTATGTTGGCTAAGATACACCAAAGGTATCATGTTTACTACCCTAAGTGCACTCTCTCTTTTGGTGAGGTCCACCACAAGTCCAACAAGCAACCATACCACTCATTGGCTACTATTGACCTAAAAATGAAGGTAAAGGTCTAGCTACACCAAGACCTCTACTTGCTCTATAGGATTTGGGTTGTCCATTCTATCCTTGATAGCCAACATGGCATGGTGACTTTATTATACTTTAGAAGAAGTAATAATTGTGGATGAGGTCTCCTTACCAAATCCAAAGGTCACCATCTCTTCTCCACCATGTTGAGTTCAATGTGCTCAGCCAAACTCAAGACCACTACCAAAGAAGGTGAAGTAACTTGTAACAATGTAGCATCATATAATGTACATTGCAAATCCATGTCCAAGATCCCATACCAAAATTAGATTGCTTGGGCCTCAATAATTCCTTGGGTGTAACTGATCCTTACGTGTAACTAATCATGTGAGTGTATGCCTTGTGTAGGCTCTCTCCAACCTTCTACTAGAACTCTTGCAAGCTCCTCAACTTGTCAATCTACACTCCTTGGTAGTTTTGCCTCAAGCATTGGACAAATTCCACCATGGGGTTAAGCCTCATTACTACACCACGTCTTATAGTAGTACTCCCACTCATAATAGCACCATTTCCAACTAGTGCACTTCCACTAGATCCACCAATTTTACTCTAGCTAGAACTTGTGGGTACTACCAATCTACCCCTAGCAACCAACCTTGAAGTGATGGAGATGTAGTTCAAAGACCAATACTATCTCTATAGCTCAATCTCTTCCAAGTGAGCTCTCTTGAACTCATGATAATCATCCATTGATAGACGTCCCAAGTGCTAAAATAACTCCTTCCATGCCATGAAGAGTGTGAAAAAAGTGAAGTTTCCCATCTATTGCAAATCACACTAACTATCCAACTCTTAGATGGAGTCATCTAACTCAACGATACCCATTATACTAGAGTAGCTTGGGGCCTTTGGAGGCCCCATAAATCTCATCCATGTCCCACAACAATGTTGCAAACATACCAAGTGCACTCTCAATTGAATCAACTCTTGCTTTGAACTCCAAATCAAAGTCAATCTCCTCCCACATTAGGACCTAAGATACAAGCTAATACCAAGTGTTATTCCATGTAAACCCATTGCATATTACATTGATATCTCCTTTGGAATCCCTAAAGAACTCTAACATGATAATATAACTCAAACCGCAACCATAGCCACCACAAGTACCCCACCAAGAATCACCACCAATTGAACACCACCCACTAATGTAGCTCTAACTATGATAACTATACTAGGCAAAAGAACGACCTATTACCTACCATCACAAGATATACTTTGTAATCTATCATCATAAGATGTACTCTTATAGTTTACAGGTGATCACTTCCCACCTCATTGGAGAGAAACATAGATAGTTTGATTGGTCATCACTCCAGCCTCATAATCAAGAGCACACCTAAGCACCAATGCTTTAAACTCAAGGCACCTTACACAAACATGGTGCATAAATAGGAAGCAAAGAATAGAAGAGGTCCAATCACAAGAAATCTAAACAAAACCTTCCAGCTCATAAATCAACACCGGATTGATTCTATTACTATTTGGAATTTGACATAATAAGAATATCTACCTATTCCTAAACTACTAGGATCACCAAAGATGGGATCAAACTATCTCTCCTAGCCAAAGCTACATGTGTATAGTTTTTAGTCAAACAATCATTGGGACAACAAGTGAAGGTGGACTAATTGGCTAGGGCACTAGTCTAGGAACCATATATTTGGGGTTCAAACCTTGTTGCACATAATCTAGAAAGGTGAGTAGATTTTGCCAAACTATGATCAAACACTCATCTAAACTAGGTAGCCTCACGCTAGCTACTTGGCCCTTCTAGGCCTTCATAACCTCTCTATCCCTATGCCTCAAAGCCTCTAAATGCCAAGTGAAGTCTTTCTTCTTGCCAATTTGAACCTTCTCTAAATCTAGCAAACATTCTCCAAATCTGGCCAAGCTTCACTCAACTTTGGGCAAATCAAGGAAAATCCAACTATGGGCAACTTCCACCAATCTGATGTACCTCCTCTATAGTTAATTGACCTCCAAATCTGCCACTTACTCTCAACTAGAGCCAAATTGTCCAAATCTGGCCAAGCTTCACCAAACTTTGGCCAACTTGAGCACTAGCTAGGACAACTCTAGGCAATTTGGGCAACCTCCAACTCTGGACAACTTCCAACTTTGGGCAACTTCCACCAATATGATATACCTCCTTTATAGTTGGCTGACCTCCAAATCCTTTGCTAACTCTCAACTTGAGCTAAATTGAGATGATGAGGATCTCCAAATTTCTAATTCAAGGAGATGGGTTTCCTTCTTCAATTTTGCATTTTGAGCTCAATTTGTATCAAATCATCCCTAATTTCACCTTTTGGGCTCAAATTGAACACCACTTATCTCAAATTGACTCAATTCTCATAAATTGGCCAATGTTTCCGCACATAATCTACTTCACTACCAAATCTGCATCAACTCACACAAGACTTCTACACACAATCACTCCTATAGAGATCTAATCACGATCTAATGTACCAAAAATCAGCCAGACTTGGAGATACCACCAACAGCTTTAATTCATGCACCCAATTTCTCCCTTACTCTCACTTCTTTGATGCAATCAATTCATTTTTCCACTCAAATCACACTCAAATTAGATAGTACTTGATCCTTCACTCAACAATTTACCAACAAATGAGCATTGATTATAGTCAAGTCACACACACTCTAACTAAGAGACTTTGGGTAACACCTGCTGACATTTATCCACCATAGCCAAGAACTCAAAGGCTCAACATCATAGAATTGAGCTCTTTGGAGCTACACTTTGAAGGCATATTCTTTTGCTTGACCTATGTTTGTAGCCCTAATGGTGATATTGATGGCATATCTAATAGTGCAAGTGAACCACACCCACTCTAGCTAAGAGACTAGGTGATGTTCACCAATCTCTGCTCTAACATAGCCAAGAACTCAAAGGCTCAACATTAGAGAAATGAGTTCTTTGGAGCT
Source organism: Lunularia cruciata (assembly GCA_948567375.1). NCBI lineage: Eukaryota > Viridiplantae > Streptophyta > Marchantiopsida > Lunulariales > Lunulariaceae > Lunularia > Lunularia cruciata. The sequence goes on from OX419758.1 coordinate 31,771,471, forward strand.
ACACTTCAAACGTATACCTCTCTGCTTGACCTAGGTCTCCAACCTTAACAATGATGCTAAGGTCACATGTTATAGTGTGAATGGTGCAAGTAATAGTAGGTCCTACCATGTGATCAATAGCCCCAGCATAAAATCAGATCTCCAACAAGTAGTCCATGAGTAATTACCAAAATACCTATGACTACCAACACTACCACTTTGGAATTTGAGCAACCTAGATTTGGCACTATAAATATTATGACACCAAATCCTATGCTCGTAGTAGGGAAATGTCTATTGGTAGGGTCTTTGTGTAACCCTTGATTGTTGACATTGGTAATAACTCAAGATATTGATAGGCCAAGAGTGTCACATGATGTAAAGAGACTTGCCTAGCATTCTCACTTCTCTCCACATACAAGTATCTTTAAACCCATATACTTACTTGTTGTTTAGCAACCAGTCCAATGCTAATCCCACCAAACAATTCCAATAGGCATACTTTTTCTATCAAATATTTCCAAGCAAGAAGTATGGTATCCAAAGGTAATAAGGTAATAAACTCTAGAAACTCATCCTCACATTGGTCTCTTGGTGATACAAAGGCTCCACTCCAAGCTTTTTGCACCAACTAATCCACATGTTACTCCAATGCTTCCTCAAAACTCCACAATGGAACATCCAAGGTAGATGAAACAAATCCACATGTTATTGCAATGCCTCCTTAAAACTCCACAATAGAATATCCATGGTGAATGGAACAATCCCACTTGTATTCCAAATTTGAGTGATCTCTTCTAGTATTGGGGTATCCTTTGGTATTGCATTCTCCTCCAATAATTCACCAAGTTAAGTAAAATAACTATTGAAAGCTAAAGCTAATGTCATGGTCTTTGACTATAGTGAGCAAAGATTACCATTACAAAATGCACCAATATAGAATATATTATAATACCATTTTCTAGATATATTATCTAGAGGTAGAAATTAGCTTGGTAACATCTAGAAGGATGTTATATATGATGGACCAAGTAGATCAGATAGAGGTGTCACCAAAAGAGTACTTCAACTAATAGAGCAAGAGCTAAAAACACCTTGAAAACTTTAATGTCACTTTTGGAGGCCTAAATGGATGAATTAGACCTTGAAAATGGACAGAATCCCCATCTTACCATCGACCTAACCTATTAATCTTGTTAAGAGCTTTCCAACAATATCTCACCCAGGCTATTCTAAGCTTCTTATAGGAAAATTCCCTTTGTTCAAACTTGTTTGACCAACCATATAGGACAAAGACAAACATGTCATCCATCCATGCAACTAATCTAAGGGTGGAGCTTGTTGGCATATCACCAATCCATGTATTTGATCCAAGGGTAGAGATTCCTTTGAAGGGACCCTCTTTGCTATATAATAAAGACAAGGTGGTCCTTTGGGGCATTGGAGTATTGAGTGTCAAAACTTTGTATTTCTTCTCCAATATTTCTCTTAGTGGTTCTTCTATCCTTGAAATATTACACATACTCATCACTCACCTAATTGTCAACCTGGCTTATAAGAAATTGCCTCCTCCCAATAGTGAAAATTCAAACCCATGGAGTATAACACTACTCCATGAACTAGTACATCATAAGACTCTACTATTGTTGCAATAGCTTAAGCTCTTATCATAGAGCTATCAATCAGATGATCATATTGAATCTAACTAATGAGCTCCTCACATGTGATATATTCTGTAGGACCATCCCTAGAGATGTTTAGATCTCAAATGGACACCTTTCCACATTGGTCTTCCGTAGCCCAAGATAGACAATTGCAACCTTCTCCAATATAAGAGGTTGTACACTAGTTTCTAATAAGACCTCCATGGTGTCTTGACCTTCCTTGAAAGTCCCACCAAACAAAAAATCTCACTTTGGTTGTTGTCCAATATGACAACTCCAAGTGTGAATTGTGAGCCGGCCTGTCTGTCACTTAGGATGAACCTCTGATGGTTATTATGGTAGTGCACCATGGACTAAAAAGGCAAAGAACCCCAACTCCATCATACTTTTCCAAGGCTAACACTCAGAGACTCAAACCATTGCTCACTAGAGAACTCAATGAGAGAGAGATAATTGTAAATGAAAGGATGATGAGTACCTCCTCACCCCTATTTTATATACTTTTGAAATAGTTATGCACCAAAGTTACTAATTATCGCAATAACTCAAGGTATTATGCTAAGAGTTAAATAAAGTCATAAAGTTCAAGGAATATCCATCCTCAAGGGAATATTTTCCTAAAAATATGGTCTTATCTGGACCCAACCACTAAGTCAAGAATTCTATCACATATCCTTGGACTGTAGAAGAATTCAAAACAAAAAGGCTTGTGGGTCCAAGAGTTCTTAACTCTTTCCTCAAAGCCAAACACTTAAGAATAAAACCAAGTAAATACACTAAATCAAAAGTAGTGGTGCTCATCTTTTCCACTTCCTCTAAAGTAAGATCCACTCTATCTTAGCTATGACTAACTTTAGCTAATCATGAATAATGTAGAACCATCTTTTATTTCTATATAAATAATATCTCTCAAATACTAAACCAATATCAAATACTAATATCACAATATCACACAGATGCACAAATGGATGTTAGAGAACCAAGCTCACTGAAAGACAACTCTAGTTGGCAACTCCTCCAACCTAATTATTGTTGCCTGCCATAAACCATTGGTTGTTGAAGAGATCCCATGTTCCTCAACCAAGTCAACTCCACTATCAACTATATCTACTCTAGAAGCAAGAATCGTATCATTTCTACTTTCACAAAGTGTGGCAGTCAACTTGAACATTAGGGATGGATCAACTTCTAATGGTAACATGTCACTAGTTGAGAACAAAGAGAAGCACATAATCAATTGAGCCACTCCTAACATTATTCTAGACTCTATTTTTGTAGTAGCAGGTGGTTGACTTTTATCTAGTCCATCATGCACTCCATCACCACCTATCACACTTGCGTTTGGATTTTTAGGAGCCATGGATGTCATCTATAATGCATTAGGGAGTGTAAAAGATTGGGGAAGTCTAACCTCTCTACAAGCCTTTCTTCTTTGTGATCCAATTCCATTAATGCTCCTCTAGGGCTCTAGAGTATGTATTGCACTCCTAGTCACTATGGCAGATGCATCTATTTGTGTTACTCTGCACATATGTCCAAGATATTTTTATCACTAGCATAGGAGGTTTAAACCTTAGCATTTGAATCTGATCCCCTCGGAACTATGGCCATGCTTGCTAATCTCTACTTCAATTCCTCAATCTAAGTAGCTATGGCTATATTAAAAGCAAGGGAAAGTATTGTGCCCCTACCAAGTGTGGGTCCTCTACCACCACCTTGTTCTTCATGACTTGGAGCTCCTCTACCACTTGCCATTGTAGCTCTTCCACTCCGTAACTTTGGTGGAAGTCAAAGCATTAGTTATTGGTATGACCAAATCTGTGACAATGGTCACCTTGTTTTTGTGTTGGCTATGATGAGCCAAAGGTATCATGTCCATCATCCTAAGTGCACTCTCTCTTGTGGTGAGGTCCATTGCAAGCCCAACAAGAAACACCACCACTCAATGGTTGTTATTGACCCAAGAATGAAGTAAAGGTCTAGCTGCACTAGGCCTTCCACTCACTCCATAAGCTTTGGGTTGTCCATTCTACCCTTGAAAGCCAACATGATGTGGTGCACTTTGCTACACTCTAGAAGAAGTAATAGCTATGGATGATCTCGTTACAAAATCTAGATGTCAGCATTGTCCCCTCCACCATGTTGAGCTCAATGCGCTTAGTCAAACTAAAGACCATCACCATAGTAGGTGAGATGACATGTAACAATATAACATCATGTACTCTATGTCATGACTCCTTGTCCATGATCTCATACCAAAATTAAACTACCTAAGCCTTAGTAGCTCCTTGAGTGAAACTGATCAGCCATCTCAAGTAAGTGTATGCCTTGCATAGGCTCTCTCTAACCTTTTGTTGGAACTCTTGCAAGCTCTTCACCTTATCAGTCTATGCTTCCTAGTAGTTTTACCTCAAACACTAGAAGAACTCCACCATGAGGTTAAACCTTGGTATTGCATCACCTCCTAGAATAGTACCTCCACTCATAGTAGCACCATCTCCAACTAGTGCACCTTTATTAGATACACCAATGCTATTAGAGCTAGAATTTGCAGGTATTGCCAATCCACCCTTAAAAAACAAGCTTGAAGTGATGGAGATGTAGTTTGGTGACCAATACCATCTCCATAGCTCAATCTACTCCAAGTAATCTCTCTTGAATTCATGATATTCATCCATTGTTTGACCCTCCAAGTGCTAGAAAAACCCATTCTATACCATGAAGGATGTGAACAAAGTCAAGTTTTACATCTATTCCAAATTGCACCAAGTATCAAACTCTTGGATTAAGTCATTCAACTCAATGGTACCCACTATACTAGAATAGTTCTTGGGGCATTTGGAGGCCTTATAAATCTTTTCCATGTCCAAAAAAAATGGTGTGGATACACCAAGTGCACTCTCAATTGAATCAATTTACATATCAAACTCCAAATCAAGATCAAACTCCTCCCTTACTAGAACCTAAGATATGGGTTGATATCAAGCACCACTCCATGTAAACACACTATGTATTTCAATAAAATATTTCCCTAGAATCCTTGAAGAACTTTGGCATAATGATATACTCCCAATAGCAACTTTAACCACCAAGTATCACCACCAAGAACCATCCACTAATGTAACTCTAACTATGATAACTACACTAAGGGAAAGGGTAACCTATAACCTACCACCATAACACTCATTCTCATGATCTATAGGCTATCACTTCCTACCTCACCAAAGAGAAAAATAATAATCTGATTGGTCATCATCCTAGCCTCACTACCAAGAGCACACTAGAGCACAAACACTCTAAATATTAAGGAACCTCATACATCACATCACACCTCACACTCTAAATGCTAAAGAACCTCATAAAGGAGATCCAATCACAAAAAATTGTAACAATAACACTCCATCTCACAAATCCAAAATCAAACTAACTTTACCACCATTTGGCATTTGACATAATGGTCTATCTACTCTTATGCTACCAATATCACCAAAGATGGGATCAAATTGCCTCTCCTAGCCAAAGTTATAGGAGTATATGTATTAGGCTACCAATCATTAGGACAACAAGTGAGGGTAGACCAGTTAGCTAGGGAACCAATCTAAGAACTAGAGATATGGGGTTCAAACCTTATTGTGTACAATCTTGAAGAGTGGGCAGATTTGGCCAAACAACTACCAAAAAATCAATTATATTGGTTAGCCTCATGCTAGCAAGTTGTACCTTCTAGGCCTTTGTAGCATCTCTAGCCCACAACCCTATGCCTCAAAGCATTCTAGGCTTTTGTAGTATCTCTAGCCCACAACCTTATGCGTCAAAGTCTCTAAATGCCAAAATTTAGCCAAATGAGGCCTTTCTTCTTGCCAATTTGAACTCGCTCCAAATGTGGCCAATCTTCACCAACTCAAGCACTAGCTAGGGTAATTCATGCAACCTCTAATTCTAGAAAACCTCCACTAGCTAGACCTCCAAATTTGGACAACCTCTACCAATCTAATGCACCTCCTCTATAATTAGTTGGCCATCAAATTCTCTGTTCATTGTCACCTTGGGCCAAATTGAGAGGATGGGAGAGCCAAAATTCAGCCAAATGAGACCTCTATTTTTACCAATTTGAACCTTCTTCAAATCTAGCCAACCTTCACCAACTTTAGCACTACCTAAGGCAAGTCATGCAACTTCTAACTCTGGACAACCACCACCAACTTAGCTAATCTAACGCACTTCCTCTACAATTGGTTGGCCACCAAATCCTTCATTAATTATTACCTCGTGCTAAGTTGAGAGGATGTGTATCTCCAAATCCCTAATTCAAGGGGATTGGGTTCTCTAATATATTTCCAATTTTGCACCTTAGCCTCAATTTGCACCAAATCAACCTTTTGGGCTCAAATCAAACACACACTACCTCAAATTTTGACTCAAATTTGAGAAATTTGGGTAGCACTTTTGCACACCATCTATCTCGCTATTAAATTTGCATCAAGTCAAATAGTGCTTCCACCTATAATCCATACAACTGAAGAGAATTTAGAGTAATAATAATAATAATAGATACCAAGGATCCCACTAGGTTTGGAGATACGACCAACACACACGGTTTTTGCACCTAATTTCCTCCTTATTCTCACTTCTCTAATGTAATCCATTCACACTCAACTTGGATCACAAATCAATCCTAAACTCAATGGTCTATCAACAAGGGCCTTGATTATAGTCAAGTCACATCCACTCTAGCTAAGAGACTCCAAGTGATGCTCGTCAGCCTCTATCCACCAAAGCCAAGAGCTCAGATGCTCAACATCAAAGAAGTGAGCTCTTTGGAGTTACACTTCAAAGGTACATTCCTTTGCTTGACTTGGATCTCCAATCCTAATGGTGCCATTGATGGCATATCTGATGGTGCAGATGGTGCAAGTGACAATGGGTCATGGTATGATCAACATCCCTAACAAACAAATTTAGTTATTGCTAAGTAGTCTCTAAGTAACTACTAATATAAATTTGATTGCCAGGACTATCATTTGAGCATCCAAGCAAGCTAGCTTTGGCACTAAAAATGTCTTGAAAACTCTCTCTCTCTCAAGCTAATATCAATATTTTTGACACCTTGATGAGATCTGAAATATTCAAATTTATCTAGGTAAAAATTTGGTGAAAATGTCAACAACTTGCTCATCCATAGGAATACACTACAAATCTATTTCTCCAACCAATACCTTATCTTTAATAAAATGATAATGAACCTTAATATGTTTGGTCCTAACATGAAATATTGGATGGTTGGCTAGTAAATACCAAGAATGTCATGAAATGTATATTCCATATTTTGTAATAAAGGTGTGAAGCCAAATTGATTCCTATGTAGCATTAGTGGTACCCCTCTATTATGATTTTTCCAAAAAAAAAAAGCAATAGTAAATTGCTTCTTTGATCACCAACTAATGGTAGACCATCCAAGTTTAAAAGCAAAACCTATTCCCAATCTTCTATCTTGAGCATTTTGTGCACACACAAGTAAACCTTGTACAATAGGTAACCCATCCGTGGAATAGTGAATGATAAAATTTGCTTAAAATAAAATCTTGCAAACCATATCAAGATGTGTCTTCCTTAGTACTTGTTCAAATTGACTCACTTATTCATTGTCTTAAGTACTTAACTTAATAAAGTTGAGCACTAGAAATAAGCTTACACTCCATCATACAAAACTTCTCCAACATGTTAAGAATATCTATGTTGTAGTAACCAAAAGTAACTACAATCTTAGATAACTAGATACTCAAGAAATATTTTAGCTCTCTTAAGCCCCTTATGTCAAAATTCCCCTTGAATTGATCTTTTACTTGCAAAATGCAATCTTGACCTCTATCAATGTTCATAGCTACTAATGATGATAAGGTCGTCAACATAGATGATCAATAAAATCCCATTTTCACCAACTTGTAGTTTTAATACAAAGAATCTAAACTGCAAAGTTGAAATATAATGGATAAGTGATAACCATTTATCTTAGCATTTCAAGCTTGTGGAGCCTGCAAAAAGTAAACTTGTATTTACAAACTTTCTTTGGATATCTTGGATCCTCATATCCAGGTGGCTGTACTCTTCCTACACATCTACATTGAGGGAAAGCTTTGTTTAAGCCCATTTGATAGAGCTCCCACTTGTTGAAGGTGGAAAATGCAAAGAGAATCCAAATGAGTGACATATTGGCAACAAGGCTAAATGTCTTATCAAATCAATTCCATATTGTTGCAAACAGCCCTTTGCCACAAGTCTTGCCTTGTATCTACTCCCTATACCACCAGAAGTTCTCTTGATCTTTAAAATCCGCATGCATCAAACTATCTTCTTACTAGAAGGTAAATCCACCAACTCCTATTTTTGTTGTTGATCTAGTGCTACAATTTCAAGTTCCACAAATTACACCAATTTGTGTGATGCATTGCTTCATCAAGAGAATTTGGTTTACCTTCTTGGATAGTCTTCACCATACATGCTAAAAAAACTTCAAGTTGAAAGAGCGTAATTGGATATTTGTGCTTTGTTGAGGCATAGGTTAAGGTTGAGAAGTTCTGTTTGTAAACTCATCAAAAGGAATTGAAATTTCTGAATTATGTGATTATTTGACAAAGCAGGGAATAAATTTCCTATAGGTTGAGAGACTTGGACTAAAGACTTCTCAACACCTTGACCTAACCAAGGATTTATAGATGGATGAGAATGAGAGTGCTCACTAGAAACATAGACTGCACTTGGAGTACTAGCCTATGGAATAGAGATACTAGTTGGACTAATTGAAGTGGTAGAGAGTATCTTAAGTTGTAAATCAGATGTCAACTTGTATGATTCTAATATCAAGGTTTTAAATCCTCAAATGCAACATCTCAGTTGATAATAAAAATTGTAAAACCAGAATTATAACACCTATATCCTTTTTAATTTAAGCCATATCCAAGAAAGAAATGTTTTTGTGTCTTAGGATTTAGCTTTAGCCTCTTCTCATCAAGAACATGAACAAAGAAAATAGAGAAAAAACCTTCAGATTTGATTATCAGGTTTCTTAAATGTAAGAGCTTGAAAAGGTGTCATTTATGCATTGCTTTGATAAGGGATTGGTTCATCAAGTAAAATTGAATAATTAACTGCTTTTGTCTAATAGAACTTGAGCATTGCCTTCTTGTTGAGCATAGCTTTTGCAACTTTTGCAATATGTTGGTATTGGTTCTTCATCTCAGCAACTCTATTTTGTTGAGGTGTGTTGCTACAAGTAACTTCATGCTTGATACCTTGCTTGAGGAGAAAAGTATCAAAATGATTTAAAAGGAACTCCACTTTTCCATCTGAACAGAATATGAATATCACAATAATATAAATAAAAAATGTAGATGTCGGTTATTATGACCATATTGCTTCTTCATAAGTAATTTGAGTATTTGGAAGACTAAAAGGACATCTCATTTTTCTTTCAAAAATTAGACACACATATGTCTTAAAACATTGTCAATAAATGAGATAAAATATTTAGAACTTGTCATACTCTTTTTGAAGCAATTTATATATCAGTGCAGATCAATTGTAACACCTTGGAGGCCTTTGCACAATTATACTTGAAAGATTTTCTAGCTTGCAAACAAGTTGACAAGGCTTACAATTATAAGCAAAGGAAGACTAGTTACTAGATCTGAGGAAGGTAACATCTTCAATCTTTGTAGATTCATGTGAACCATTCTTTTATGTTACAACTCAATATTTGGCAGTCAAGCCTTGAATAAGCATAACATTCTGACTTGTAAGATTCAAGACCTTCCTGTCTAACTTAAACATCTTTTCTATTTTGGATCCAAATTTGAATCCAACTAGGATATTACAGTTCTTATACTTGTAGAGCAAAACCCTGAAAACTTGAGAACTCTTCTCAATAATCTGGCAAAACAAAACTAGATTCTTGGTCATTGTAGACTTCCCCTAAACCATTACTATTCCCCAATAGAGTTGAGAATAGGATAGTATGTTAGTATGGGTGATAGTTTAGTTTTATATGTAATAGTAGTATCATCATCCGTATTCACAATCAATAATCTAGAGAATGATTCTTTAGAACTGATTATACTACCTTTTATCAATTATACTAGCATGATGGATCATGTGGTTTGAGCACCAAAACTAGATGAACCACTCCTCTTCACTCTTGGTCATCAATGCAACTGTATGAGTCATTATCAATAGATAATCTTTAGATGATTTCGGAATAGGAATCTCCGTACAGGGAGTTTACAAGATCAAATATAAGCTTACTCCTTGAAACAAGTTTTCTCATAAACCTATCTATTTTGGGCTGACCTTGAGTTATACAATGTCTTTGTGAGGATTGACCCTTACTGATAGCACCTCCACATCCTCTGCCTCTTTCTTCCTTGACCTCTCTTAGCAAAAGCACATGATCTTAGTGAACAAGACCATTACCACCACCTTCTGGCCTTATAGCTGTATTTCTTTAGAGACTAGTTCATCAAATAGAGGATAAGTATCTCTAATGGCTCTAAAGGTCTGTACTCCTTTGGTACACCTTAAATCATCATCATCTTCAATCTTAACTCCTATACTAGTCAATTATTCAACCAAATAAAAATGTAATAAATATAATAGGTCATATTCAAATTGTCTTTCTTAAAATCCATAATTTCTTAAAGTCCACTACTTCAATTGAAGCTTTCTGCCTTTATCAAACATATGAAAGACATCGACCAATACATCCCCACCTTCTTTGGGAGTATCAATACCTTGTATGTAACCAAACAATGATGGTTAAACATATATGGAAAGATAGTGCACAACTTGATTTGTATGTTTCTTCCAAGCACTTATATTAGAATATGAAGGAGCACCCAGGGGAACTTCAACCCCTATGAATAATTGTTCTTTGTCAAAGTTTCACCTGGGATGCTACCAAACGTATCATGATATGATCCCTGTAAAATCATTGCTTAGCACTCGAGATCCTTCACAAATTTGAACTCAAAAGCTCTCATAACCTCTCATTTACTCTGAAACCATACTACGAAATGTAAAATGAGAGATAGAGATACCAAAGTTCACCGAAGAAGAATGATCGGCAGGACACTAGTTCTACTCCACTATACATATATAGGAAGAGAAAAGTATACAAATGTTTTGAGTCTCCTTTCACCGTAAACGAGACTAAAGATTAAATTTTCACGCGAACACTAGCCGCTAGAAATGTTAGCTTGTGACACTCTATCAACATAATCATCTTAGAAATGATCGTGTAGAATGTCTTCGTTCCAATATCGCTCACTAGATTTGATTTATGAGCTGTGCTGTATCAGTATATTTGTCACTAAGTTTCTAAACCTCCTTCACAGAATAGCAAGTTGCTCTTGTGTGAAGCATAACCCAGGTCCAAGGTCATCCAAGTAGACTCTTTGGTCAAGAAGAGATTCTCAACTCTCACCAGTGGTGCACCCGAATCTCTTCTACTAGCTCTGACACGCTGCTCGGGAACCTTCAAAGCATACCCCTGTGGAAGGTATGGCCGAGTTTGGTACGTAACCAAACATAATCTTCGAGGAATATTCCCATATACTTTGATCCCTTGCGGTCCTTGGTCTCACATATTCCATCCAATTCCCGGATATGCCCCTTCACCTGAAGCCGCAGATACAAACCTCCTAAAAGTGGTATCTCGTTGGTCGGTCACAGTACCCTTGGGGTAAAATTTGACCTGGTCGCGAGGTCATCACGGTGTGGACCAAAGGTGTACACTAAATGTTTTGTAGAAAAATCCAAAATTCATTTCTTTATTTTATTTTATTTTATTTTATTTTACCTCTTAATTAGGTGGGTCGGTCGAAGACCTAATAGTTTTACCTTTAAGTGTCTGCTTTCTCGACAAAAATGTAATTTCCAGCAAAAGGAGTCAAAAAAATTATATACTTTGATACTTCCCCTATCGTGGCTTGACGTGCTTTGGTAAGATGTTTGATAGTATTTTGTCCACCTCAAATGGATGGCATCAATAGTTCCAGGATCAAAGGCCGACGAGAGATAGATTGAACGTTTGTAGAAAGGGAAATAGAGAAAGACTTGACGGGACAAAGACCTTACAACTCTGAAAGTGAATTAGGTCTACTTTCTCGACCGAAAGGATATCATTGGTGAAAGGAGTACTATAATATAAATATTTGGTACTTCTTTACACTGCCTTCTCGTGCGAAGATAGCATTGTATTTCTTCACGTACCAATATTTCTAGGATATGGTGAGAGGCTAATGGGTAATTCTTGTCGCATCTAAAGCACTGTTTCACTTTAGACAGAATAAAAGTGTCTTGCGCTCAAATCTTTCATGAAGATATAATCTCATCTGTATCCTCTCTTGTAGAATTGTTAAAAGTGGCCGCTTGTTACAAGTGAACGGACAATTTGATCTTTGGCGTATGTTTTAAGAGAACCTGTTTTTTTAACTAAGATACTTCATTCTGAAAAATCAACACGGAGAGACTTTTTGAAGGTTTTGGATGAGGATGTTAAGTAACTCGTAGATAGCATATGGGAAGATATCAAAAAATTAGTTTTAAAAAGAATATTACAGTTATCTTATAGATAAGGCTCATGGAATATTCTAGTTGAGAAAAAGAAAAAGTATACGATTTTTACCTATATTCTAAATTTCTAAATCTGAATGGGATATTATAATTAAGCCATTCTTATTTTCAAACATGAAATTGCACCTCATTTCTTAGCATCAATATGTCAAATGTGAAATACTTTAGTTATCGCAAAGATTTTGAATTCTAACTCTAACTCTAATGACGAAACGAAAAGAATATATATATATATATACTCTCTGCGGATAAACAACGTCAAATATATTTGATTGACCCCGAGCCGAGCTTCAGAGTACGTCATCTTCCAGCACGAAGCCCGAAGGACATATCATTGAATTGGTTTACTCTTCACTATAATTGGGAATTCATAAATTAACAAAACACAATGTTTGTCGGACTTATCTTACAAACTTGGACTTGTTAATTGGATAAGTTAACCTTATATCTCATTTAATTTATCAATGACTTATTAGGTAATATCAAGTTGGGACGATTGCTCCCACTCAAACAACTTGGCTATTTGACACTTTGAGAGATCATAACAGGTTCATTTGTACCGATTTGATAAACATCAAATCGGTACTCTAGATCTGAATTTTGATCGACCCACATGCTAAACGTTTGTCTCTGAAAGTGTCCCTTTGCTTTTCGTGTGTTTTCAGTACAAGGATAGAAAAGTGTCAAGTTGATGGAGGTGGGAAAGTGATGTTACCAAATTTGCAGTATCTTGGTCAAAAGGCCAAATCTGTACATAACATATAAAATTTGGCACCTGTTTAAAATATCAAAAATCAGACATATCTCATGCACGTGCAGAGCCACATGTGTAGAGAGAGAGAGCTACACCAAGTTAGCATGTTAAGTTTTAGCAATAACACATAACGTTATGAAGTCTTTGTTCGTTGACTCTTTATGAACTTTATTATATATAATATATAACATTCTATATATTATTATTATATTATATATATAATTCATTGTCTGTTTGTTGATATACTTATTCTTTACTTAGATGAATATCTTTTTGCAAAGAAAGGTAGAATGGAGTCTCTTAGTTCATGACCTTTGCATAATCCTCCGAAAGGAAAAGATCCATTTAATTATTATGATTGATAGGAGAAATAATGCGCTTTTATGATGAAGATAAATATCGCATGCCGTGAATCGAATAATATCCCAAACGTAAAGTTATCATCAATAATTTTAGAAGACAGGACTTTTTTTTAATAGAAAATAATCTGCAATGCCGATGGAAAATTCTCATTATTTTGAAGAACTGATTTGGCAGACGAACGTATGAACAAATAGTGACAAGAAATGAACCTAAACCATAAATTAAAATTTTTAGTTGTGAATAAATCTATAAATCTAAATAAAAATTCATAAAAGTCCATTTTGATAGTCTAATATTGTATTAATTTCAACAGGGATTTAATTTCCAGAATAATAAAACTTAATAAGCACTACGAACTTAAATCGAATTATAAAGTCTGAGGAGGGACAGGGATTATTTTACAGTAAATCCAGGGACACTGTTTTCTCGAGATTGAACTCTGAATGAATTCATCCATTTGTTTAGTTTGGTCTCACGAGGATGCTTTGGAGAATGCATGGACAATGATGACTTTATTTCGAGTTCAATCTCGAGAAAATGGTGTCCCCCAGTTCTTCTGTTAAAAATATGACCCGGAGCTCTCGTCAGATTTATAAATCGATTTACATGCATTCTCCAAAGCATCCTCGTAATACCTTCTCTTTCTCCAAGAGTTTAATGAAACTAAACCTAATGACAAGTGTCTACAGGCTCCTAAATAAGGATCAAATATATTGTTATTTCCATCTTGAATGACTATCAAGTTCCCCAGTGCACGCATATAACTAGAAGTTGTCCCTTAGCATGCAACGACTGAAGGCAGCAGTTAATCGAACATATAGAAACATGATTACCCTTAAGATGTTTCATTACCCTTACTCTTAATCAGTTTCTTTAGAGTACTAATGTACAGGATGAGAACATCTGATGCCTGACAAAACGAGAGTAATTTGCACTAGATTCCCTAAAACATACATTAGAGCAGGCACGAACATATATTTCTCCAATAGAAAACAAGTACAAGAAGTTGAAAACATCTTGAGGCAGACACAAAGGACACTGCCATGGACTCACGAGGAATAACAGAAAGTGGAAAGTCGAAAAGTCAGCTGCTGATTGAATGCTACGAAACAAGAACAGATCAGAACAGCTTTATGTAGAAACCAAAAGTGTTATTCTCCAGAAACATTAAGGAGTCTAAGTAATGAGAAGAAGGCGACCGCGAAGGAAAAACGAAGGAACTAAGTAATAGGTCAATGTTGAGGACAATACTAGCTAAAATCCAAATCATTGTCGTCATACTTGTCTCATAGAATTCAGGCACTTCGTGTTGGGAGTGAAATTCGACGGAAGTGAGATGATTTGCAGCTCTCACGCTGTACAATTCAGGTGCCTGAAGAAGTGTCCAGTCACCAGAGGCTCTGGTGCTGACAACTAAGCATCTGAGAAGATTCTAGAGCTATGCTTTCAGCTGCAGCTACGGACCGGTAATGGACGAAGTGACTACGTGGGTGGTTCTGGTTCAAATCCTGGTGATGCGGTTACCAGGTTGGCAGTTGCGTTTCTTGGATTCGAAGCATGTACTACTTGGTAGCACTTGTCCCAGTAGGGCACAGCAGAAGTTGGACGTGGAGAATTAATCGCAATGGACACAATTACTGTAGGCAACTACGTAGCTTAATGAGCTCCACTTTCCGAGCTCATTAACCTACGTAGTTGCCTACAGTATTTGTGTAGGTTAATGAGCTCCATTAGTAGGTTTTGTACTGGAAGGAGACTTTAAGTGTTTGAGTTGATATCAAAAAGAAAACTTGACTTAACTGAGAAAACACATTTCTTTCCCTGTATATGGTTTATCAAGACGGTTTTCCTTAACACCTAATTTGACCCAACAGAAAGGAAAATCCATAAATTTGAGGGCTCGTGCAAGGGTACAATTTGGACATATAATTAACTTCAGAGAAACTGATTCTAGGTTCGATTTTGATTTAGGACCTCTCAAGGAACGGGGAATCTAGAGATGTAACTTCCCGAGAAAGACTTAACGATACTCCGAACATGGCACTTGTATTTAACGGTACCAATTTAGCCAAAAGACGTAACAGTACCCCGATTTGCAACGTGGATCCACGTGATTTATTTATCACAGTTGGCAGTAAGTTGGTCGACGTGGAAGAGGTTTTGGCAAGAGATGTTCTTGTCTTTCAATTATAGCAGTACGTAACAAGTATCTTCGTAGTCGAGCTGATGCGAGGGCCTTCGGGCTTGGGTCAGGGGAGTCTGCTCGGCTCGGAAATTTCGGGTTGGTTGGGATCGACTGGAGTGACTTCGGGTTGGGTGGGGTTAAGGGAGTCGGGTTGGTATCAATGATGCCTGGTTGAATCGTGGAGTTCAGATTGAGATCGACTGGAGTTGAGGGACCTCAGGTAAGAGTTAAGGATTTGGAGTTGGGATTAGGGAAGTTGGGGCTTTCAGGCACGAATCAAAAGACTCGAGTTACGCTAAGAGTGGGGACTTTGGGTTGGGATCAGGAAATCCTCGACTTTCCTGGTCGCAACTCCAGTTCTTATTGAGATACGGAATTGGGTCATGATATAGTTGAGGATTCGAGTTAAAAAATTAATTATCATCGTTTACTAAAGAATCTTCATTTGATTCAATCCGAGTTTTTATTTTGTAGGCAAATATTTCGAGAAAGTCCCTTTTGAAAATTTTTAAAATATGATCAATTCCCTTCAAATATAAAGGTAGTGATGTAGTTAAACAAGCAAAAAAGTTAAACCTCATTATCGAGTCAACAGTGAACTATGATGACGCCATGCAATCATGTGAACACTTAGACAAACAATCCGAAGGGCTGCAAACGTAGGATGGACGTGACTCGTCAAACTTAAGAGCGATACGGGTAACTGTTTTGGTCAACTTTGGATACCTTTTAGTCGAAATGCCAAATATGGGGTCGTGGTGTAAGTCTTTATTTTCTTTATTTTCTTTATTTTCTTCTCAAGTTCTCAAGTTCATACGCCAACTATGCCGATCGTCGGTTGATGCATCACTTTGCACAGGGGACGGGAATAAGGCCCCCAAAGAAATAAAGACGTGCAGCTGTTGCTTGACGCATCAGTAACTTGGACGGAAAATTACACTTAGCACTCATTAATCTCAGGAAATAATCAGAAAAGCGGAAACCTAGCTTTATACTTGTATAGACTGGCTTACTCATATAGACTCTATTGGGGCTTAGCTCCATGTTACTTTTTTTTTCTCTCCCTTGTACGGTTTGATAGGGTCTTCCCATCCTTCGTCCTTCCAGCGCGGTCACCTTCTCTGCTTTATACTTTATTTGTGGGTATATTAGGACAGATTTCTCATATAGATTTCTCTGCTTTATACTTTATTTGTGGGTATATTAGAACATAGGACAGATTTCTCATATAGATTCTACTGGGATTTAGTTTTTTTTCTTTTTCTTTTTCTTCTTCGTACGGCTTGATGGGGTCTTCCCATCCTTCGTTTTTTCTATGCGGTCGCCTTCCTACTTATCTTGCTTTATACTTTATACTTTGCGGGAGAGTGTGGAGACGGGAGAGGAGAGGGAGAGACGTGAGACAATTTTGATAATTTCTGAGTGCTCTCTAGCATGTAGTATTTGAGTGAATAGTTGATTCTCTTTGTTTTTCAATTTCGGTTCCATTGGTACCTAGATTGAAGACTATGGAGAATGGAGTAGAAAGTTATGAAGATTTTTAGTTTTTTTAGGGTTGAGAGTGATCATTATACATTGAGAGTGATGGGTTGTGAATTTTCATTTCTAATCTCTTGGTTTCCATGATTAAGTTCCATGGGAATTTAATTTGAAAATTTTGGAGATGGAAATTGAAAGTTATAAGAGTTTATAGATTTTAGGGTTTGGAGAGATTGTTTTCTTATGTGAGTTGGGATGTGAGGGGTTGTGGTTTTGCAGATATGGGGAGATCATGTGTTACTATCACTATTCTTGTGCTAGCCATGGCTACACCTTCCCATGTGAGGTCGCCTAGAGCGGGTCGGGATACACCATGCCCGGTGTGTCACCGACGCTTTACCTCGCAAGGGGTAAAGACCCATGTGGGAAGGATGCACAAGGACTATGATTGGACCACTTGGGGTGCCCACGTGAGACAAGCAACCGCATTGACAACAGTGACACTCGGGATTACGTACGCTTCTTCTATACCTTTGTTGATCATTCCAAGGATACAGATCGAGTCGTGGGAGTGGTTAGCTTCTCAGGCGGGTTGCATTTTGGGGTTATTTGAGACTAGTTTTCCATGTCCACGTCTATTCCATAAGCTACCCCGCACACTCCACGATGAGGCTAGACAGGCTTTTTGCCTACCACTGGATCGTTTGGCACGTGATCCCTTGGACGAGTTAGCGTGGTTCCTATTCCTCCTACTCCCTCGATGGTGTCTTCATTATGCTAGAGGGGGACGCGCGGGGCATAGAGAGGTGGCGGCTAGATTTCGTCAATTCCGAGCGGGGGATTGGGCAACGCTTCAAGAGGAGTCTGTTAGGGCTACACGATTTAGGAGACAGGTATTGCCACAGGATACCACAGATTCCACTCGATTACGACGATGTAGGACATTGGGTCAAGCGTGAGAGTTTAGTAGAACAGCACGAGCGCTACACCCTTTGTCTATAGCAAGTCCTACGGATGAGACCATCTCTTCCCTACGCTCATTGCATCCTATAGCAGTAGAGGGACTACCACTAGAGGTCTTAGATTATCAACCTAAGCAGCCTTTATGTCGTGATAGGTCGCTATTTGCACAAGCATTGTGCACTACCCCTCGCCTTTCCTTAGGAGGCTTGTCAGGGATGGTTTATGAGCACCTTAGAGATTGCTTCCAAGCAGATGATCCTTCTAGTGGTTTTACCGAGTTGTTTCAGGTGACTGTAGCAGTAGCGAGAGGAGACATTCCTATGTCTGTTAGTTGGGTCTTAGGTGCTAGTCGACTTCTCGCGATTGAGAAGGACACGGGAGGCATTAGACGGATTGCTATTGGAGAGATCTTTTTGCGTTTGGTCAGTCATACCATTGTCCTTCAACATCATTCTCACTTTCGACAACACCTTAGTCCACATCAGTTTGGAGTAGCTACACCTGGAGGATGTGAGGCTATATCTTTAGGCATTAGAGCACTCCTAGATATCCATCCGGAGTGGGTCGTCCTACAGGTGGATGTTGAGAATGCTTTTAATAGCGTCTCACGTGCATCCATCTTTAGAGAGCTTAGGGAGGCTGGTGGATCCTTGGCGAGTCTCATTCCTTTTGTGTGGTCTTTTTATGGCTCTCTTGCTTCCCTTTACTACCAGCATGGTGGTTCATAGGTCGGAGTCACCGTCTTGGAGTCAGCTGTTGGTACACGACAGGGAGATCCTTTAAGGAGGCCCTTATTTGCCATGGCTCACTTTAGAGCTCTCTTATCTACTACTTTGGTCATGCTAGGTTGTGTATTTCACTCCTTGGTAGATGATACACACATCATAGGCCCTATAGATCATATTAGGCAAGCCTTTGACTACTTGACTACCGAGCTACATCTAGTAGGCTTGAGAGTCAAGGTGTCAAAGTGTAGGGCATGGTCCCCTTTAGGTATCCCTCCACACCTTGAGCTTCCAGAGGGGTGTATCACATCCACAGATGGACTTCGTGTTCTTGGAGTGCCAGTAGGATCGGAGGATTTCGTCACATGCTTCTTGGACGCTGCCCTTGCAGAGGATGTTCTCCATGTGGATGACCTTCCATTACTAGGAGATTCGCAGGTGGCATTTGGTATACTCTCTTCCAATATTTCTCGTCAACCATCCTACCTCATCCGTACAGTTCCCCCCTCACCGTCCTTCCTATCACGTATGAGAGTATTTGATAGGAGATTATGGGAGTCTTTGGTGATATTATTGGACCAGGGACTTTTGAGTGTGTGACAGGGGATTTGGCACGTAGACAGACGACGGCTCTACCGATCTCA
This sequence comes from Lunularia cruciata, assembly GCA_948567375.1. Classification (NCBI taxonomy): domain Eukaryota; kingdom Viridiplantae; phylum Streptophyta; class Marchantiopsida; order Lunulariales; family Lunulariaceae; genus Lunularia; species Lunularia cruciata. The sequence goes on from OX419758.1 coordinate 31,790,853, forward strand.
TGTGGTGGGGTTGGCTTGCTTTCTATGGAGGAGATGGCACCTATAGCATTTTTGGGTAGTTGTGCTCTCTTGGCACCCCTACTTGCCTCTCGTTTTGTGGTTGTTGATAGGCCGGTTTTGGAGACTTATGTGACAGAGGTGGAAGGAGGATCCTTTTCTCTCCAGGTGTTATTGCGGCAGACGAGAGATAGTCTATCCCCACGAGCACGAGAGGGTTTTCCATCGTTTGCTTCACTATCGTCAGATTGGACTAGAGGTCTACAGTCTTCCTTGATGGAGCGATAGTGAGCATACGCTACATTCTCTCTTAGTTGACTCGTCCATTCCTCAGGCTACTAGAGCACGTCTACGCTCTTGCTCCGGCAAGGGTGCAGGCTCGTGTATCCTAGCTCGACCATGCATTAGGGCCTTCTGACTCGCATCGGCTACTTTCTCTACAGCGATGAGGTTTCGCCTAGGTTTGGTCTACCCATCTGCATCTTCACTACTCACTTGTGAGTTTGGTTCTACACTAGATGCAGCGGCGGTCCACATGACACGGTGTCCTTTTGGAGGACAGAAGATAGCTACACATGATGCCATTAGAGACATAGTGTTTGCTATGGCACGAGAGAGTGGATACTTAGCTTGGAGGGAGCGTTTGTATGCGTTGCAGACAACACATGTCAGGGCAGACTTATACTTGGTCCGAGATGATCAGGTGACAGTAGCGGATGTCGTGGTCACGGACCCTACGCGAGATATAGTTTCGGAGGGAGTGATTACCCATCCCCCTGGATGGGCGGCGAGTGCAGCAGCAGGTCGCAAGGTCTCCAAGTATAGGGGCATGCAGCGAGGTCACCTCTTTGTTCCTCTAGCCTTGGAGTTATATGGAGCGATGGACACGGCATTTGACACATTTGTTAGGGAGTTTGCGAGAGCTTATCATGTTAGGCGTCAGGGGGTACCACTCTCACTCTCATACTTTGTAGCTTACTTTAGACAGCTTGTATCCATTGCTCTACAGAGGGCAGTGGCTGGTGCAATCCATAGGAGAGCAATCACATTAGGTGATGTTTCTTCGGATGCTCCAATTGTGTGTAGACCGTACGACTTGCATAGCTTGGATATCTTAGGTGCAGTAGGGCAGATTTCTCATATAGACTCTATTGGGGCTTAGCCCCATGTTACCTTTTTTGTCTCTCCCTTGTACGGCTTGATGGGGTCTTCCCATCCTTCATTTTTCCTACGCGGTCGCCTTTTTCCTTTATTGTGCAAAACAGTACTGTAGACTGTAGAAGGGAAACGGGGACGTCGTAGATGAAAACCACGTTAACATCACCCGATCACCTTCCGGGCCTACTGTACACTACAGTAACCGCGAATGAACCTACTGCAGTACAGTGGAATGTGTAGCAAGATACCTGGATTCGCTTTCCGCCTCTGACGCGCCAACGTCAGAGTCTGGGACCAATTGACGGGGTTGAGGGGATACGGAATGAGAATCCGTATAAATGCCCAGAATGAGCGGAAGCTAAGGCCCCACGGCTATTTGGCAGGAAAGTAGCTGCCCTCTCTCTGAGCGCACAGAACAAGAGCAGAACAGCAGAGAAGATCAAAGCACAGGGAAGGGCCGAAGACGCTTCTCGGGCTCTGCTCTTCTCGTGTCTCTTCTCTTCAATTTTCTTTTCTACAGAGTGAATTCTTCAAGATCGTTGTTCGGGAGGAAATATCTGCTACTTCGAAGCAGTTTTTGTTGTCGGCTTTTCTTAGAGCACCGAGGTTTGGTTGCTTCCGCGTCCGAGAAGTCTGTTTAGTGAACAACAGCGGTGGTGTGATTCTTTCTGTTTCGTCTTCTTGTTGAAGATTTTTGGGACTTGTTTCGGGGAAGTCTGTGTGAGAGAGCCGCCTCTTGTTTCGTAACGTTTGGCTTTTTCTCGATTTCAAGAATTGGAGAGAGAGGGACAACGGGTTTAGAATCAGACCGAGGGACTTGATGCGCGTGGATCGTATGTTTGCAAGGAGTTCCTTTCGACCACTGACATAGGGGATGGCCAAGTAATCGTAGCAGTGGAGATGTCCCTGTGCCGAAGTACTTGCTTCACTCCTTGAGTGTAATACGAGCGAGATTATTTCGTAGCGCGCATTCTGCAGTTTGCAGTTGGAGGCGTCGGTTCCTTTGACTCAACATTTTTCCAAGCGGAAGGTGCCGAGTCTTTACTTACCCTGGAGCAGTTGTCACATCTAGTGCATCGATAGTGGAGGTTTCTTGTTTGTCCTTGACGTTGTCACAGTTGGGGAGTGTATACTTCGTGTTCCAGAAGTGATCCTCTTTCATTCGTACCCCTGTCAAGCGAAACGAAATGGCTCTGAATAGACGATGACAAACTTGTGGTCTAGTCATTATTTGGATTTTGCTGCGTGTTTTCAGGATGAGGAGTAGTAGAGTAGTTTTGTTCATGATTCCTGATCCTTACCCAGATAAAACCTTTGTCCTTCTACAAATACCAGAACTTTCTGAGGCTGCCTATTTAGTATTAATGGACCTAGTAGGTGATACTGGAGACCTACACATTGTGCATTAGCATTCCTTGTGGGATCTTCTCTATCGTACGGTGTCCACTACGGTTCTGTAATTTCCTTCTGAGTTTCTACTTCTTAACACTCTGGTATATGATTGAGTTGTCAAATGCAACCAAAAAGTAAGCATACGACAAGGAATTATGACGTTCTGATGCTGAGAGCGATTCCTTAACCCCATTAAGAGCCGTCTGCTTTGGTTCAGAACTATTTACAGATGCGACACACACTCCATGCTAAATCACTCTTATGTGACAGACAATAGTTGCGACTGTAACATCGGCTTTGATTAGATTTTGATCTTCGTGCTGACTTGTACATGTATGGCACAGTTCCGGTTGGTGAATTACGATCATGGTGACAAGGTCGCAGTCGATTGAAGCGCGCAGCTTCTTACAATTAGGAAGGTTGTAGGAGAGCCTGTGAGAATTGTCACCAGGCTCTCTAGTACTCATCATCAAGGACAACAGGGACTTTGTGGACTACAGATAAGTCGGTAGTCCCAGACGCCCCCTTTGGTTCATACCAAGCAGACAAGAAGACGCATTCAAAGGGGACACTATGAAGCTCGGACATCAACCAAGTCCTGCGAAGTTGTTTAGACAGCTTCAAGGGGTCCAGTTAATGCATTCCAGTCAGCTGGACACCGTTCTCGAGGAGCCTGCTCTCAAAGCACCTTGTGCAAGTCATGGGACGCATTCGAGGTATGCATGGAATATTGTCGAGGAATCATTTGATGTTCATAAAAGAAATAAAGTTCAATTGTGTTACATGCTTGCCTTCTTCACTTGCTGATGGACGCGATTTGCCAAGCTTATTGATCCTTGTTTACAGAGATAGTAAGAGTGTATTTATTGAATTAATTAAATGTATTAAATGTATTAATTGTATTAATTAAATTGATAGCATATTGGGATGCTGCGCCAGGACTACCTATGCAAGGGAGAACCACTTAGTTCAGGTGCAGCCAGAGCAGCCACTTTGGAAAACCGTATGGGAGTCACGACCATACTGGTTTAAGATTCTGGAGTGCGAACATAACGGTGAGTATTTCTGTAGCGAATTCGTTCTCTTCTACCTTTCCCCAGACCACGGTGGCAGCAGCTTCCAGAAGTTTTGAGCATCTGAAGGTTGATCCTATAGTATAAAATGAAAATACCATCACAAGCGTAAGTTACAATCCAAGAAATTATAAGTCTTTTTTAATCTCCATCACTGTTCATCGTCATTTTAACATCGTAATGTAATGCTCCTGGACAGGTGACCGATCGGTACTAGAGACTCTTGTGAATGTCGCAACGTCGATTCCTTTTATTACTATCGGACTGAAAGCTCCCAGGTACCTTCCTGGAGGTGTATCGTGCTAAAGAAATCAGTAAGATAGATCGAGATGAAGTAAGATGTCTTTGTCATACGGAGTGATGTGTATACTATCTAGGCTCCTTGAGTTGAAACTGCAAAGGTCTGTCATAGTCAATATGTATGTGAGATTTACCAAACTGAAGAGATTTATCTGGGGCCCTATTAAGCTAATATCACAACGGAAGTTTTGAAAACATAGTCTCTGTTAAGTAATGTTTTCTCGATTGCCACAGGAGGAAACCAGCGGCTAGATTATACGCAAATTCGATAATAGGAGTTGGGATGGCTTCTTGTTTCTATCACACAGCTCGAGGGGAAGCCCGCAAATACTTTAGATTTGGTGATTATGCAATGATCGCTGCAGCTGCTGTGGTATATTTTCAACTTTTTCCAATGATTTATATCTTTTTCTTAAAGCGTTGAAGATTGCTTGCAAAGAAAGTGTTTTAAGATAAGGCCGGATTCGCAAGATCTTTCGGAGCCCTTGTAAGCAAGTGATCTACCAGAGAAGTTGTATTAAGATTTTCAGGAGATAGAGTAGGATTATAGGGTAAGTTTGTCTCAAGTTGAAGGGATTTTTGAGATCTTTGGATGTCTGCCGTGCAGTGTTTAACATCAGCTCTAAGAGAAGACAACTCTAAGATTTTTATGCTGGCCTCGTCTGTCCTTATTCCGATTCAACCTATGTTGGTTACTGCCTTACACACTGGGATGATGGAGGTCAGTAGCATGTGCTTGAAGTTCTTGCAACTTCCTTTTGCATCGGATAACTACCTTCTGTATAAAGTTCAGTTTATTTGCTCTTCAGTTTTTAGACCTCTTTGAAACTTCGTTTTGCTGACATTAACTTGTTCTGGCCCCAGGCTACGTTTCTTAGGAGGGCGCAATCTGAACCCAAGCTAAGGAGAGCGCACAGCTTGCATACCTTATCATCAGTTGTTGGTAGTGCATTATTTATTGCAGATGATATAATGCCCCAGACTCCCTACATTCATGCAGCATGGCATTTAGCTGCTGCCTTGGGAGTGGCTACATGCACAAAGCTTTTGGACTGAGTTGTCGGCGAGTTGAAAAACGCAGAATATCGTAGTTCGGATGATGTAACATATAAATCAGCCTTTTTCTTAGACTGTGGCTCATTCTTTAGTCGGAGAAACATCCTTCTGCCTTCCAGTTTTACCCTCTTGAGTAGTGGGTAGTAACTATGTAATCTATTCTAATGCTAGTCAAATGGGTCGAACTCTCAAAGACACCAAGTCAGTCGATTGCACGCATGCCATCTTATATGAACCGAACATTCCAAATTCATATTGTTGAGCATTGGACTGTCGGTTCGATCATTTCACTTAGTGACGTTACTTCCATAGGATGTGGCCGTTATGATCACAACACGGTAACTGATGTCTGGAGTTACGATTTGACAGTTCTAGTGACAAAGTCAAACTTTCGTCGTCATAAATTGTCCAGCGTCAAAACTAGTCGTGTGTCTGAAATAGGGATGGCCTCGAATACCGTTGCTGCAACTAATCTTACTACCATAGACTACCCTCGCGGACTGAAATCTGTCCTCGAACTCTGCGTTCCTGCCGTCTATCTAATTGCAAATCTAAAGGGTTTTGCAGGTACATCACTGGCATGTACCGGGTATGAATTTCAACATGTATGACAAGGACGGTTATGTCAAGCTCTTATGAATACTTGTGAAGGCAATCTAGGATGTATTTCCCAGATCTTACTGCTGACAAAAGGGATGTGATTGATCGAGGCTGTGCCTGTTCAAGCTCCCCGCCCAGACAATACTAGCGCTGCTGCAGGCAATAGACGTAGGTAACCTACGAACTCTTAGCCATGGATTGGATGTCCGTTATCCACGGCCGTTAACGAGTTCAACATCGTGAGTCAAATCCTACTCCGTGTCTCCCTTTGGGTGAAAAGGCTGAAAGAATATAGGAGTATTGCTCCATGCTTCTTTGTAGTATTTCATACTTGTACAGTTAAAAAATATGTCGTTGTGCATCTGCCACAGCAATTTTATAAACAGACCATTAAACATGGAGCGTTGCATCGACATGTTGCTTTACTTGCACTTTCTTGTAAGCATGAGTCGTTCATCACATACCCCAAACATCCTAAACACGCACTACTTCCTTATTTCATGATTTGTATCCCGCACCTAGGGGCCTCCAAAAGAGAATGCCGTTTATAAAAGGTTTCCACACCGGAACATGAACATCTGTTTTGAACCGTGCCATCTTACTGGATACTTTGTTTCTCCACACGAACTCAACTGTGTGAATCTAGGGCCGTCGTTCGCAACCAAAAAAATTTTCATTCTTGCAAAAGTATTTCATCTTAGACTGGATGAAAGAAGGGACCGCGTGTGAAGACTAGAAGGAAGGGACGACCCCATCAAGCCGCGCAAGGGAAAAACGAAAGGAGTAAAATAAGAGAATATGGGAGCTGCGGGAGAGTGTGGGGACGGGAGAGGAGAGGGAGAGACGTGAGACAATTTTGATAAATTCTGAGTGTTCTCTAGCATGTAGCCTTCGAGTGAATAGACTATTCTTTTTGTTTTTCATTTTCGGTTCCATTGGCACCTAGATTGAAGACTATGGAGAATGGAGTAGAAAGTTATGAAGTTTTTTAGCTTTTTTAGGGTTGAGAGTGATCATTATACATTGAGAGTGATTTGTGGTGAATTTTCATTTCTAATATTTGGGTTTTCATGATTGAGTTCCATGGGAATTTAATTTGAAAATTTTGGAGATGTAAATTGAAAGTTATGAGAGTTTATAGATTTTAGGGTTTGGAGAGATTGTTTTCTTATGTGAGTTGGGATGTGAGGGGTTGTGGTTTTGCAGATATGGGGAGATATGGAGAGGAGTATCATGTGTTACTATCACTATTCTTGCGCTAGCCATGGCTACACCTTCCTATGTGGGGTCGCCTATAGCGGATCGGGATACACCATGCGTGGTGTGTCACCGACGCTTTACCTCGCAAGGGGTAAAGACCCATGTGGGAAGGATGCACAAGGACTATGATTGGACCACTTGGGAGGCCCACGTGAGACGAGCGACCACATCGACAGCAATGACACTCGGGATTACACACGCTTCTTATATACCTTTGTTTATCGTTCCAGGGATACAGATCGAGTCGTGGGAGTGGTTAGCTTCTTAGGCGGGTTGCATTTTGGGGTTATTTGAGACTAGTTTTCCATGTCCACGTCTATTCCATAGGCTACCCCGCACACTCCATGATGAGGCTAGATAGGCTTTTCGCCTACCACTGGATCGTTTGGCACGTGATCCCTTGGACGAGTTAGCGTGGTTCCTATTCCTCCTACTCCCTTGATGGTGTCTTCGTTATGCTAGAGGGGGACGTGCGGGTCATAGAGAGGTGGCGGCTAGATTTTGTCGATTTTGAGCGGGGGATTGGGCAGCCCTTCAGGAGGAGTCTGTTAGGGCTACATGATTTAGGAGACAAACATTGCCACAGGATACCACAGATTCCACTCGATTACGACGATGTAGGACATTGGGTCAGGCGGGAGAGTTTAGTAGAGCAACACAAGCGCTACACCCTTTGTCTATAACGAGTCCTACTGATGAGACCATCTCTTCCCTACGCTCATTGCATCCTATAGCAGTAGAGGGACTACCACTAGAGGTCTTAGATTATCAGCCTGAGCAGCCTTTATGTCTTGATAGGTCGCTATTTGCACAAGCATTGTGCACTGCCCCTCGCCTTTTCTCAAGAGGCTTGTCAGGGATGGTTTATGAGCACCTTAGAGATTGCTTCTAGGCAGATGATCCTTCTAGTGGTTTTACCGAGTTGTTTCAGGTAGCTACAGCAATAGCGAGAGGTGTCACACCATTTGTAGTTCCGCATCTAGATGCTCGGACACTGGAGTTCCAGTGATGGTAGTTAGAGTTATTCTAGCAGTTTCTTAAGGACTACTTTCTGACGGTTAGATTTCGTGTTTGGGGTACTGACTTCACGGTAGGGCCCACCGTCACTTTGCACCGTTTGCACCGTCGAGTGTGCCTTCAGCGGGACCGTTAGGGTTTCAGGGCTAGCTCAAGTCCAGGGGGTGTAGTTTCGAAGTGAGCTCCAGAGAGCTCACTTCTCTGATGTTGAGCCTTCGAGTTCCTGGCTATGGTGGACAGAGGCCGGCGAGTGTCACCTAGATTCTCTATGCTTGAGTGGGTGTGGCTTGACTGTAATCAGTGCCCAGTTGTTGGCAGTTTATAGAGTGACAGATCAAGTACTGATCTGAGTTGAGTTGAGTTGAGAATGTTAAGCAATCTGATTACATCAGAGAAGTGAAGTCAGGGGGAAATCGGGTGCAGGAACGTTGAGTGTTGGTGGTATCTCCAAGCTCGGTGGATCGTAGTAGCTCGATTCAGGTTCTGTGTTTCCCTAGTGTGCAGAAGCTCGTGTAGTTGATGCAAATTTGGCAGTTAGGCAGACGGTGTGCGGAAGCGCTGGCCAAATTTCGAGCAAAGAAGGAGCAATTTTCGAGCAGTGTTGTGATTTTGAGCTCAGGAGGTGAAGGCAGGACCAATTTGCTGTGAGTTGGGCTCAGAAAGTGAAATTGAAGGTGGAGTTGGAAAGCTCTTCTCATGAAATTGTGATTTGGAAAAACCCGTTTTGTCAATTTGGCTCGAGTGGAAAGTTAGCGGGGGATTTAGCGGGCATCCATCTTTAGGGTTTACGTCAGATTTTGGGCCAGAATTGGAGGAGTTTTGCTGTTTGGCCAGATTTGGAGAAGTTTCGCTAGTTTGGAGGAGTTTCACAGATTTGGAGAAGTTTCGCCAATTTTGGAGGAGGTTCGAAGTGGCAACAAGAAAGGCCTCATTTGGCTGAATTTCGGCGTTTTGAGGCTTTGAGGCTTTGAGGCATAGGGCTGTGGGCTATGAGAGGCTACGAAGGCCTAGAAGGGCCAGCAAGCCAGCTTGCTGGCGTGAGGCTAGCTAGTTTAGTGTAGATCTTGGTCATTGGTTGGCAAAATCTGCCTTTCTTGCTAGATTGTGCGCAATAGGGTTTGACCCCTAGATCTCTTGTTCCTAGACTGGTGCCCTAGCCAACTGGTCCACCCTCACTTGTTGTCATAATGACTGTGCCACTGTTATCTATACACATGTAGCTTTGGCTAGGAGAGGCAGTTTGATCCCATTCTTGGTGATCCTGGTAACTTAGGACTTAGATACGAACTACTCTTATGTCAAATGCCAAATGGTGGCAGAGTCAGTCCCGTGTTGTGTTATGAGATGGAGGGTTTTCGTTTAGATTTCTTGTGATTGGATCCACTCCATTCTCTGCTTCCTGTCTGTGCACTACGTTTGTGTGAGGTGCCTTGACTTTTGAGCGTTGGTGCTCTGGTGTGCTCTCGATGGTGAGGCTGGAGTGATGACCAGTCAGACTACCTTTGTTTCTCTCCGGTGAGGCAGGAAGTGATGACTTGCAGACCGTGAGAGTGCGTGTTATGGTGGCAGGTTACAGGTTGCCCTTCCCCTAGTGTAGTTATCTCGGTTAGAGTTACATTAGTGGGTGGTGTCTAGTTGGTGTTGGCACTTGGTGGGGTACTTGCGGTTGCGACTTGCGGTTGCAGTTGGTGGTTCGGGTTTGCTGTTGCAGTTTCGTGGTCACAATGGAGTTCTTTGGAGATTCCAGAGGAGTTAGCCCTGCAATACGCAGTGGGTTTACTCGGAGTGGTGCTCGGTATCAGCCTGTATCTCAGGTCCCAGTGAGGGAGGAGATTGACTCTGAGTTGGAGTTCGACACATGAGCTGATTCAGTTGAGAGTGCACTTGGTGTGTCCGCACCGTTGTTGTGGGACATGGACGAGATTTATGGGGCCTCCAAAGGCCCTAGGCGTTACTCTGGTACAGTGGGTACCATTGAGTTGGATGACTTCATCCAGGAGTTTGATAGTTGGTGTGATCTGCAGCAGATGCGGAACCCGACTTTGTTCACACCTTTCATGGCATGGAAGGGGTTGTTTCAGCACTTGGAGGGTCCGCCAATGGACGACTACCATGAGTTCAGGAGAGCTCATTTGGAGGAGATTGAGTTATGGAGACAATATTGGTCTCCACACTATGTCTCCATCACTTCAGGCTCGGTGGCCAGGAGTAGATCGGCTGTACCCACGAGTTCTAGCTCGAGTAGTGTTGGTGGAGCTAGTGGAGGTGCACTAGCTGGAGATAGTGCTACTACGAGTGGAGGTACCGCTGCAGGAGGTGGTGTGGTACCGGGGTTTAACCCCATGGTGGAGTTCTTCTTATGTTTGAGGCAGAACTACCAGGGAGTGCGGACTGACAAGCTGAGGAGCTTGCAGGAGTTCCAGCGGAAGGTTGGAGAGAGCCTACGCAAGGCATATACTCGCATGAGGCGGCTGATCAGTTTCACTCAGGGAGTTACTGAGGCCCAGGCAGTCCAGTTTTGGTATGGGATACTGGATAGGGAGTTGCAACGTAGAGTTCGTGATGCTACGTTGTTGCAGGCTACTTCGCCCACTTTGGCAGTAGTCTTTGGTTTGGTTGAGCGTATTGAGCTCAACATGGTGGAGGAGAGAGTGGTGACAGCTGGATTTGGTAGAGAGACCTCATCCACGGTTGTGACTTCTTCTAGAGTGCAGCAGAGTGCACCACGCCCAGTTGGTTTTTGAGGACAGGATGGACAGCCCAGATCCTATGGAGCGAGTGGAGGGCCTAGTGGAGTTAGACCCTTACTCTCATTTTCGGGTCAGCAGCAGCCAGTGAGTGGTGGTGTTGCTTGTTGGACTTGTGGTGGACCTCACCATAGGAGAGAGTGTACTCAGGGCAGCGGACCTGATACCTCTAGTGCATCACAGCCAGCACAGAGGCAGTGTGAGCATTGCCGCAGATTTGGTCACACTAGTGACCGGTGTTTTGACCTACACTCTCTTCATACTTATGGTATCTCTCAATCTACCACTACAAAGCTAGAATCCATTCATGCTGATTTAGCTTGTCCCATGCATAATTTATCTCTTCAAGGTAACTTTTATTTCCTTGTCATTGTCAATGAATTTATAAGACTAATGGATGTAACACCCATATAGCAAAAATCCAATGTCTTATTAGCTCTTAAGGCATATTGCAACAAAATGGAGACATACACAAGCCAATATATGAAGACTTTACATACCGATGGAGATGGAGAATTTTTCAACTCGGTAGTAGGTGATTGGTTGTGTGAGTGTGGGATTGCCAAGGATACACCTTCTCCTTGGTCCCTTGAACTCAACAATATTGCCAAGTAGGCAATTCACACACTTGTTAAGCAAGCTCAAGTTGTGATGCCTACTATCAACAAACACTACAACTATTGGGAAAGTCATCCTCATAGCTGCCTACCTATAAAAGAGAAGCCCAGATTCCCATTTGGATGTATGCACACCATGGAAGACATGGAGCGGTCTCAAACCCAATTTAGAGCACCTTCAAACTTGGGGATGCAAGACAATTAGTTTTTACAACCTGCACAACTTGGGAAGGTTTGACTCAAGAGCAATCAAAGGTATCTTCACAAGCTATGCTCCCAATGGATACATTTTCTATCTACCAGATTCAAGAAAATGGCTGTGATCATGACATGCACATTTTGTAGAATACACCACACCACAATTATTGGCCATTGAGATTGATACCTACATGCTTAAGGATCTGACCCTTTTGTTACAAACTCTAACCCACTTGATATTGGCACTACAAACATAGAAGCAGACAAGTTCCACACTACACCTAAAGCTCTATCATACCATTTGTAGTGTTGCATCTAGATTCCTTGGACACTAGAGTTGCAATAATAGTGGTTAGAGGTATTTTAGCAATTACTTGTAGACTATTTTCCAATGGTCAGATTTTGTGTTTGGGGTATTGACTTCATGGTGGAGCCCACCATCACTTTGCATTGTTTGCACCATTGGGTGTGCTATCAGTGGGACTGTTAGGGTTTTAGACCTAGCTTGAGTTTAGGGGTATACTTTTGAAGTGCACCTTTAGAGAGCTCACTTCTTTGATGTTGAGCCTTCAAGTTCTTGGCTATGGGGGATAAAGGCTAACAAGCGTCACTTGGATTATCTTAGCTAGAGTGGGTGTGGCTTGACTGTAATCAGTGCCCAATTGTTGGTAGTTTATAGAGTGACAAATCAAGTACTGATCTGAGTTGAGTTGATTCAAGTGGTGTAAACGAACTGATTACATCAAATAAGTGAGATCAAGGGGAAATCAGGTGGAGGAACTACGAGTGTTGTTGGTATCTCCAAGCTTGGTGGATCGTTGGTAGCTCGATCAAAGTTCAGGTTTTCCTTGTGTGCAGAAACTCGTTGATTGACGCAGATTTGGTAGTGAGGTAGACAGTATGTGGAAGTGTTGGCCAAATTTTGAGCAAAGAGAAGCAATTTTTGAGTAGTGGTTGTGATTTTGAGCTCAAGAGGTGAAAGCATGACCAATTTGTTGCGAGTTGGGCTTAGAAAGTGAAATTGAAGGTGGAGTTGGGAACCTATCCTTATGAATTTGTGGTTTGGAGAAACTTATTTTTCCAATTGAATGAATGAATGGCTTGAGTGAAGAGTTAGCAGAGGATTAAGCAATCAGCCAACTTTAGGGTTTATGTCAGATTTTTGCTAGAGTTTACATCAGATTTTGACTAGATTTGGAAGAGTTTTTCCACATTTGGAGGAGGTTCAAAATGGCAAGAAGAAAGGCCTCATTTAGCTAAATTTTGGCGTTTAGAGGCTTTGAGGCATAAGGTTGTGGGCTATGAGAGGCTACAAAGGCCTCGAAGGGTAAGCTTGTTGGCATGAGGCTAGCTAGGTTAGAGTAGATTCTGGTCATTTTTTGGCAAAATCTGCACACCTTGCTAGATTGTGCACAATAGGGTTTGATCTCTGGTTTGTAGATTGGTGCCCTAGCTAACTAGTCCACCCTCACTTGTTGTCTTAGTGATTGTTTCATTGTTATCTATACACTTGTAGCTTTGGCTAAGAGAGGCAGTTTGATCCTATTCTTGGTGATCTTGGTAGCTTAGTGCATAGATGAGAACTCCTATTATGTCAAATGCCAAATGGTGGCAGAGTCAATCTTGTGTTGCTTTATGAGATGGGGTGTTTTCATTTAGAATTCTTGTGATTGGACCCCCTCCATTCTTTGCTTCTTGTTTATGCACCATGTTTGTATGAGGTGCCTTGATTTTAGAGCGTTGGTGCTCTAGTGTGCTCTTGGTGGTGAGGCTAGAGTGAAGACCAGTCAAACTACCTTTGTTTCTCTCTGATGAGGCAAGAAGTGATGACCTCCAAACCATGAGAGTGCGTGTTGTGACGGTAGGTTACAGGTCGCCCTTTCTCCTAGTGTAGTTGTCTCAGTTAGAGTTACATTAGTGTGTAGTGTTTTGTTGGTATTGGTACTTGGTGGTGCTTAGTTGGTGTTGGTACTTGGTGGTGTTGGTTCTTGGTGGGGTGCTTGTGGTTGTAGTTGCGGTTGGTGGTTTGTGGTTATTTTGTCACAATAGAGTTCTTTGTGGATTCTAGAGGAGATAGCCCTGGGTGTAGTGGATTAGTGGGTTTACTTGGAGTAGTGCTCGATATTAGCCTATATCTCAGGTCCCAATGAAGGAGGAGATTGACTCTAAGTTGGAGTTTGACATAGGAGTTGATTCAATTGAGAGTGCCCTTGGTGTGTCCGCACCATTGTTGTGGGACATGGACAAGATTTATGGGGCCTCCAAAGGTCCTAAGCGTTACTCTAGTACAATGGGTACCATTAAGTTGGATGACTTCATCTAGGAGTTTGATAATTGGTGTGATTTGCAACAGATGTAGAACTTGACTTTGTTCACACCCTTCATGGCATGAAAGAGCTTGTTTTAGCATTTAAAGGATCCACCTATGGAAAACTAACATGAGTTCAAGAGAGCTCACTTAGAGGAGATTGAGCTATGGAGATAGTATTGGTCTCCAAGTTATGTCTCCATTACTTCAAGCTCAATTTCTAGGGGTAGATTGGCTGTACCCACAAGTTCTAGCTTGAGTAGTGTTGGTGGAGCTAGTGGAGGTGCACTAGCTAGAGATAGTGCTACTAGGAGTGAAGGTACTACTGTAGGAGGTAGTGTAGTACCGTGGTTTAACCTAATGATGGAGTTCTTCCAGTGTTTGAGGTAAAACTACTAGGGAGTGTGAACTTACAAGCTAAGGAGCTTGCAAGAGTTCCAGCAGAAGGCTGGAGAGAGCCTACATGAGGCATACACTCGCTTGAGGCGGCTGATCAGTTTCACTCAAGGAATTATTGATGCCCATGCAGTCCATTTTTGGTACGAGATATTGGACAAGGAGTTGCAATGTAGAGTTTGGGATGCTATGTTGTTACAGGCTACTTTGCCTACTTTGCCTACTTTGGCAGTGGTCTTTGGTATGGCTGAGCGTATTGAGCTCAAAAATGGAGGAGAGGGTGGTGACATTTGGATTTGGTAGGGAGACCTCATCCACAACTGTGACTTCTTCTAGAGTGCAATAAAGTGCACCATGCCCAATTGGTTTTTGAGGATAGGTGGACTATAATACCCATTTGTGTGTGTGGTATTATGATATTTAGCTTAGTATTATAAATACTTGAGAGATATTAATTATATACAAATAAAGGTTAGTTCTACATTAGTCATGATTAGCTAAAGTTAGTTATAGCTAAGATAGTAGAGACCTTACTTTAGAGGAAGTAGAAAAGATGAGCACCACTATTTTAGATTCTAGTGTGTTGACTTAGTATTATTCCTAGGTGTGTGGCTTTGAGAAAGAGTTGAGAACTCTTGGGCCCGCAAGCCTTTTTGTTTTGGATTCTTCTATAGTCCAAAGATAGCCCATGAGAAGGAATCCTTGACTTAGTGGTTGGGTCATGATAAGATCACATGCTTAGTAGAATATGCCCATGTGGATGGATATCCCTTTATACCTTTTGACTTTACTTGACTTTTAGCCTAGTAACTTGAGTTACCCTAGTAATTAGTAACTTTGGTATATAACTATTTCACAAGTATATAAATTAGGGGTGAAGAGGTACTCATCATCCTTTCATTTGCAACTATCTCTCTCATTGAGTTCTCTAGTGAGCAATGTCTTGAGTCTTGGAGTGTTAGCCTTGGAGGAGTATGATGGAGTTGAGGTTCTTTGCCTTCTTAGTCCATGGTGCACTACCATAATAGATTTTAGAGGTTCATCCTGAGTGAGAGACAGGCTGGCTCACAAGACAACCTAGATCCTATAGAGCGAGTGAAGGGCCTAGTGGAGCTAGACTCTTACCTTCATTTTTGGGTCAGAAGTAGCTAATGAGTGGTGGTGTTGCTTGTTGGACTTGTGGTGGACCTCACCATAGGAGAGAGTGTACTCAAGACAGCGGACCTGATACCTTTGTTTCATTCTAGCCATCATAGAGACAATATGAGCATTATCACAAATATGGTCACTCTAGTGACTGATGCTTTGACCTACACCCGGAGTTATAGAGTGGTAAGGCTGCTATGGCAAGTAGTAGAGGAGCTTCAACTCATGGAGGACGAGGTGGTAGAGGTGGTGGTAGAGGATCCACACCTAATAAAGGTGCAATACCTGCACTTACTTCTGATACATCCAAGACTGCTCGGATTGAGCAGTTGGAGCAAAGATTGGCTAGTATGGCCATTGCTCAGAGGAGAAGAGATTTGGGTGTTGAGGCTTCTACCTCATATGCTGGTGATATAGATGCTTTGGACTTCATGTGTGGAGCAGCACAAGTGGATGCATCCACAAAAATGACTAGGAGTGTAGTACGTGCTCTAGAGCCTAGAGGAGCATCAGTGGAGTTGGATCCACAAAGAGGAGAGGTTGGGAGACAGGTTAGACTTCCCCAATCTTCATGCTCTCTAAGGCATTGCAAACGACATCCTAAACCCTAAACCCATGGCTCCAAGATGTCCCAATGCAAGTGTGGGAGGTGGTGATGGGATGCATGATGGACTACTTGCTAGTCAACCACTTTTTACTACACAGACTGAGTCTAGCATGATGTTGGAGGCGGCTCAGTTGATTATGTGTTGCCCCTTTGTTTTCAACTAGTGGCATGTGTACATTGGGAGTTGACCTAGCCCCAATGTCCCAGTTGGCTGCCGTGCTTTGTGAGAGTAAGGATGATATGGTCCCTCCTACTAGAGTAGAGGTGGTTGATAGTGGAGTTGACTTGGTTGAGGAGCATGGGATCCGCTCAACAACCAATGGTTTATGGCAAGCAACAATGGCTAGATGGATGAGTTGCTAGCTAGACCGGCCTTAGAGAGAGTGTGGTTCACACTTAGTGTTGTCCTATTGGATAGCTAAAGGGAGATTTTCCATTTGGTGGGACCTTCAAGGAAGGTCTATACACCACAAAGAGTCTTATTAGACTTTGGTGCACAACCCCTTATGTTGGTGAAGGATGTAGTTGTTGGTTTAGGGTTATGAAAAACCAATGTGGAGAGGTGTCCATTTCAGATCCCAAAATCTCTATGAGGTGGTTTGACACAATACATCACACATGGAGAGCTAGTTATTCAGATTCAGCTTGGTCATCTGACCAATAGCTCAGTGGTGAGAGCTCAAGCTATTGTGACAATAGTTGAGTCATATGATGTGCTAGTCGGTGGAGCAGTGCTATACCCCATGGATTTCAATATTGACTATTGGGAGGAGATAGCCTCCTATAGACCAAGTTGGCAGTCAGGTGAAGAACGAGTATATCACCTACTAGTACGCTTTAGTAGTGACTATCTTGGCTCACTACAGTTCATGACCATGGTAGCATCAATTTTTGCTTTCAGTGGTGCAGTTACTTGGCATGCAAAGGATACTCCTATACCAAAGGAGATCACTTGGATTTGGAGTACAAGTGGATTGTTCCATCCACCTTGGATGTTCCACTATAGAGTTTAGAGGAGACATTGTAGTAGCATGCAGATTGGTTGGTGTAGTAGGCTTGGAGTGGAGCCTTTGTACCATTGGGAGATGAGTGTGAGGATGAGCCTCTAGAGTTGATTACCTTGACACCTCTAGATACCACACTCATTGCTTGGCAATATCTAGTAGAGGGAGTATCTATTGGAGTGGTGGGATTAGCATCGGACTAGTTGCGGTCCTATGGGCGGGTTTACGAGTACAAAGGTACTACTGTATGTGGAGAGAGATGAGACTGCTAGGCAAGTCTCTCTACATTATGTGGCACACTTGGCTTATCAATATCCTAAGTTATTACCAATGTTAGCAATCAAAGGTTACCAAAAGGCCTTACCAATAGACATTTTTGTATTGGGGGCGCATGATCTTGAGAGACATAGGCCTGTTCATTTGGTGATTTTTGGATGGCCATGTCAGTGATATACACGTGTTGACTCAGGTTTGAGTCTTGAGGATTTCCATTTTGGTGTGTTTTGGGAGATATTACAGATGCTACCACATCTCCATGTTCATCAATCTATTTCTCCAGATTACATTTTGGAGAACATCCCTTTGATGGGTGACTCTCACACTCGTGTGGTGTCAAGTACACATCAAGTCTATTCTTAGAGGGGACTTGCTATTTTGTTGGATGCAGCCAGAGTGGGATCACGGACTCATCGTCTTTATTTTTGGTGGACAAACCTCTTACCCAAAGAGGTTTGACAACGTGCATATGATGGGATTTAGAGATAGACCACATCATTTTTGATGATATCTTGGATGTTGGGCATTAGTCTCAAACAATGGTAGTGGTTGATAGGTCACATATGGCAGTGGGGAATCTAGTTGGACAACCTAGAGTAGCTTTTTCCAAGTTCCCATGCTTCTCGAGAGGGAGGTCTTGGACTTGTTTGGGATTCACAATTACAATAGTTGGTGGACCCTAATGCCAATGAGGGAGAGCGGGTGATAGTTTTTGCATTGGTATTACCATTGTTCTAGAAGTGTTAGAGGTATCTAGGCATCAAGCGTTAGGTCAGGCTATGGACCTGAACTGTTTGACTTGGATTGTGAGCCTTGGCTTAGTAGAGCAACATAGGATGTGCTTGATAGGAATCACCACTCGGACGCTTGTGAGCCTTGTGCCTATCAAGACAATTCATGCACATGCTAGGGGCGATGGACCAAGTGGACAGGGTATTATTGGGCACATCCAATTGCTACTAGGGAGAGTTGTCTACTTGGAGTCCATCTAGGTGAGTGTGGTCTACTTGGATTACACCCTTGGTCTACTTGGGATGCAACTAGAGGACATATGGAGCTTGCAGCAAGAGTAGAAGGAGTTTTTCACTCTACAGTTGGGACCTCTAGTGCTTGGAGCATGACACTATTGCTCCCAAGGGTCCAATGTATCAGCCAATCAATATGTCTTCCACTCCTACAACATTGTCAAAGGATACTTGCGAGCCAGATCTTGGACCCAAGCTTGCAAGAGAAGAGGGATGGAGAGCTTGGAGGTTCTTGAGGAGCTACAAGAGTTGTTTTGCCTTTAGTATGAAGGATTTGGATGCTCTAAAGGGACTTGGTATTTGGATTGAGCTGACTAGTGATACACCAATTTTTTGATGTCCTTGTCAATATAGTGATATGGATAGGACATTGATTTAGAGTTGGAGTAGAGACCTTTTTGAAGCTAGTTTGGCGCAGATTTTACATGGAGAGTATGCATTAGCTACAATGATGCCAGCCAAGAAGGATATGCATGGAAACCACACAAATAGATGGATGTGTGGAGATTACCATCCTATCAATTGATAGACTAGGGTTGATCGATATGCCATGTCTACACCAGAGGAGATCTTTGATGCAATTGGGCATGGAAAGGTCTTTAGTACTTAGAATCTTTGAGTAGGATATCATCATTTGCCAATCAAGGAGGACGATAAGTCCAAGACAACATTTTGGGCTATTGATCCTCACGGTAAGGATGTGTTATATCAGTGGAGGTTCTTATCATTTGGGTTAAAGAATGTTCTTGTTGAGTTCCAAAGGGTCATGGATAGGATTCTAGCTGGATTGGATTTTGCTTGGTGCTATATTGAGGATATTTTGGTCTATGTCACTATTGTGGAGGAGCATGAGAGACAATTGTTGGAGGTGTTTGAGAGGTTGAGATCTCATGGACTCAAATTACAGCTTGGGAAGTGTAGGTTCTTCCATGAGCAAGTTGAGTATTTGGGTCATACTATTTACCCTAGAGGACTTGGTGTTCAACAAACCAAGGTGGAGGCTATTACACGCATTCCTTGGCTTCTAGATGTGAGCAGAGTGCAAGCATTCCTTGGGTTGGTGAACTTCTATCAGCATTATGTTTGAGGATTTAGTGCCATTGCCAAGGCCTTGACAAAGCTGACCAAGCTTACACAGGAGTGGTGTTGGGGAGATGAGGAGGAGAGAGCTTTTGTAGAGCTCAATAAGAGGTTGACATCTACTCCTATTTTGAGGAGACCACTCAAAGGACAACCATTTCAGGTTCACATTGATTTGAGTATGTTGGGGCTTGGAGCAATGCTCACCCAACATGATGATGAGGGGAAGGATTTTGTGGTGGCCTATGCTAGACACTCCAAAAATTCAGCAAAGGCAAAGTATAGTTCATATGAGGAAGAGTGCTTGGCAATAGTTTGGGCAGTTGCACATTTCTGATGTTACCTATTTGGTAACCCCTTTACTCTCATCATTGATCATGAGCCACTAAAGTGGTTGATCGAGTCTAACAAGCTTTCAAGGAAGCTTGCATGATGGGCTCTGATTTTATAAGGGTATGATTTCACGGTTATTCATAGACCTAGAGTGGTGAACCGTGATGCAGATGGGTTGAGTAGAAACCCATGTCCCAGCCAGCAAGATCAGACTGGAGCATATTGGTATGGTGAGACAAATGAGGAGATGGTGCCAAGTTGGCATGCATCTACCTTTCTTTGTATATTTTATGAGGCTTTGGTGCTATCTCTCTTAGTGCATATAGGAGTTATTGAGGTCACAGATCAAAATAGTGGAGATAGTAATATAGTTTAGCAAGACATTCATGATTATATCTTAGTGGTGGACTATCTTTGCATTGGTGTTGTGGGTGGGATAGTTGGGGCCAAGGAGAGAGATTGTGTTCTTTAGCAAGCTAGGCAATTCATATTGGAAGGCAAACACCTTTTGCATGTATGAGAGTATGGTAGAGTGAGAGTAGTATCACTTCCATCTCAAAGACTATAGTTGGTCTGTGAGCCGGCTTGTCTCTCACTCAGGATGAACCTTTGATGGCTATTATGGTAGCGCACCATGGACTAAGAAGGCAAGGAACCCCAACTCTATCATACTCCTCCAAGGCTAACACTCCAAGACTCAAGACATTGCTCACTAGAGAACTCAATGAGAGAGAGATAGGTGCAAATGAAAGGATGATGAGTACCTCCTCACCCCTTGTTTATATACTTGTGAAATAGTTACGTACCAAAGTTACTAATTACCGTAGTAACTCAAGTTACTAGACTAAAAGTCAAGTAAAGTCAAAAAGTAGAAAGGAATATCCATTCACATGGGCATATTCCCCTTATCTTGACCCAACCACTAAAGCAAGGATTCCTTCACATGGGCTATCCTTGGACTAAAGAAGAATCCAAAACAAAAAGGCTTGCGGGCCCAAGAGTTCTCAACTCTTTCCCCAAAGCCAAACACCTAGGAATAATACCAAGTCAACACACTAAAATCCAAAATAGTGGTGCTCATCTTTTCTACTTCCTCTAAAGTAAGGTCCCATCTATCTTAGCTATGACTAACTTTAGCTAACCATGACTAATATAGAACCATCCTTTATCTCTATATAAATAATATCTCTTAAGTACTTGTAATACCAAGCTAAATATCACAATACCACACACATGCACAAATGGGTGTTACATTTACCCCCGGACTAAGTTTTCACTTTGTCCTCAAAGTGAAGGTCTCTCTACCTTCTATGGTACATCTTCAACTTATCATGGTTAATCCTATCAAAGTATCTTCCTCCCAACTCCTTGAGATCATAGGTGTAATTGCCCCACACCTTCTCCACTATGAAAGGTCCAAAGTACTTAGGCAAAAACTTCTTTTGCACTCTCTTGAATCGAATGGAATCAAACAACATTACCCAATCACCTTCTTTGAAAGGCTCCACCTTCTTCTTGTCTTGCCTCTTATCATAGCTCTCCTTTTGTTTCCTTTGGGCTTGCTCCACTCGAACCATAGCAACTGCTCTTGCCCTTCCAACTCCATGAGTTGATCCTTCCTTGACTTCTCTGCATCACCTCCTTGTGCTTTCTTCAATCTCCTATGAATGCTTTGGAAGGTAGGAAGATCAAAGTGAATAGGTAAGGTAGACTCAATACCATACACCAATTGAAATGGAGAATATCCAGTGGAAGTTTTCATGGTTGTCCTATACTCCCACAAAACTGCATGAATCCTCTTGTCCCAATGATGTTTAGCCCCCTCCATTTCTGCATCTTTGGCCAACATCATGCACAAGGTCTGATTGGTTCTCTCTGCCAAGCCATTGGAATTTGGCTTATAGGATGTAGTTACTCTATGTGTGATAGAGAAATGTTGTAGCATGGCTGTAGTAATGCTTCCTGTAAACTCTCCTCCTCTATTAGAAACCAACTCCAAAGGGCATCCAAACCTAGTGATAATGCGTTCATAAAGAAATCTACCCACTTCATCTTCATTCTTGTCCCTCAATGGTCTAGCCTCAACCCACTTGGTAAGGTAATCAGTAACTACCACAATGTACCGATTGTTCCTTGGGGTTCTATTGAGAGGACCTACAAAATCAATTCCCCACTTCTCAAAAGGTCCTAGCAATGGAATTGATCTAAGTGGTGGAGTGGATGTAGAATTTCTAGCAAAAGCTTGACAAACATGACAAGTTTTGCAATAATCAAGACAATCCTTGAAAATCCCTCTCCAATGGTAACCTGCATCTAGAATCTTGAAAGCAGTCACCTTTCCTGCAAAGTGTCCTCCACATACTAAACCTTCATGAAACTCCTTTATGAATAGGATAGACTCTTCTTTACCCATTGCTCTTCGAAGTAGACCATCTGCTCCTTGGTGAAAAAGAATATCCTCCACCATTGTGTAAGGTCTAGATCTTGCTGCAAAGGCCTTCCTCTCCCTAGCATGCATCCCTTATGGATAGTTACCTTTTGTCACAAAATCCACAATCTCCTTGTACTCCATTGGAACCTCTTGAGTGACTGAGATTGTCATGAGCTCCTCATCCGGGAAGGAATCATCCACTGGCTCATCTCCATCATGATCATAGGCTCTAGATAATAAATCAGCATTTGCATGTTTCTTTCCTGGCCTATCTTCAATGGTGTAGTCATACTCAGACAAGAGTATCATCCACCTTGCTAGTCTCCCTTCAACATTAGGCTTGTTGAAGATGTACTTCAAAGCCTTGTGATCCGTGACAATGGTGGCTTTCCCTCCAATCAAGTAGTGTCTAAACTTCTTGAGACCAAAGATCACTACCAACCCTTCTCTCTCCGTGACAGAGTAGTTCTTCTCTGCTGAAACCATCTGCCTACTAGCATAAGCTATTGGATGATCATGCCCATCTTGGTCTAATTGACTAAGAGTGCATCCTATAGCTACATTAGAAGCATCAATGTAGAGGATGAAAGGTTTACTCCAATCAGGTTTAGCAAGAATTGGAGCTACAACAAGGGATTGCTTGAGCTCCTCAAAAGCTTTGAGAGCCTCCTTGTCTTCCAAAATCACCATGTAATCTACACCCTTCTTCATGTAGATGGTCAATGCATAAGCCTTGTTGGAAAATGAGAAGATGAACCTCCTATAGTACCCAACCATCCCCAAGAATTGGCGTAACTTTGTCAAGCTTGAAGGGAATGGAAGGTCTGAGATTTTCCTCACCTTCTCAGGATCAACTGCTATTCCATCCTTGGAGATGATATGCCCCAAAAGTAGACCTTCTTCACATCCAAAAATGCACTTCTCTGGGTTGAGTGATGCATTTGCCTCATCCAAGCATTGCAAGACTTTGATTAGGTGCTCAAAGTGCTCCTCCTTGCTCCCATAGACACAAAAGCCATCAATGAAATCTCTCACAAATTTCCCAATGAAAGGTTCAAATACCTTGTTCATGAACCGTTGGAATGTGGCTGGAGCATTGCAAAGCCCAAAAGGCATGACCTTGAAAGCGTAAGTTCCCCAAGGTGTGGTGAATGTGGTGAGTTGTTGATGCTCTGGTGCAATCTTGATTTGGTTATATCCACTATAACCATCTCCAAAACTGTACCTCTCATGACCTGCAACCTCCTCCAAGATCTCATCAATGAATGGCAATGGGTAGTAGTCCTTCTTGGTAACAGCATTGAGCTTCTTGTAATCCACACATACTCAAAGCTTGCCATTCTTTTTCTTCACAATGACAATTGGAGACACCCATTCTGAATTCTCCACCTCAAAGATAAATCCAGCCTCCTTGAGCTTATCAATCTCCTCCTTCACAACCAAAGATATTGGTGGGCTAATGCGACGTTGCTTTTGGCGGATTGGTCTTGCATGTGACTCCACCTCTATCTTGTGCTCCTCCAAGGTGACTTCCTTCAAATCCTTGTAACTAAAAGCAAACACATGGATGAACTTGCGGAAAATCTCCTCAAATCTCACCTTCTCCTCCTTGGTAACATTTGGGCCATACTTGAGGGTAGATAACCTTCTCTCTACCTCCTCAAGTGTCAATGGTGATTTATCTGGGTCCTTCAAAACCTCTGGCTTAGGTGCAAAATCCATAGCACACAAAGGATACACATCTGAATCAGATTCAGATTCATCCTCCTCCGTGGAAGTCTCCTCTTCCATGCTTGTGTCCACACCTGAAGCTCCTTCTTCAGAATCTGATTCCCAATAATCAGAAGATGGTGTATCTAAATGTGAAGTGCTGGTGGTGTTAGTCACAGGAATAGTGACTCTATGGTTTGATGGCCCAATCCTCAAGTACCCTTTGTGCCATCGATCAGTTGTGCTTGCTGCTCTCAACCATGGCCTCCCAAGAAGTAAGTCATAGCTTGAATCCTTCAAGACTTGGAAAGTCATGAGATTTTGAACTCCCATAACTGAAACTACCACCTTATCCATCACCCCTACTGGTCAAACTTGTTGCTTGTTTGCCATGCTCACCACAAATGTTGAAGGTCTTGAGGGTATCATACCCAACTTCTTCATCAACCTTTCTGACATGGCATTCACTGCTGATCCTCCATCAACCAATGCATCCTTGATGTTGTGACCATTCACTCTCACATCAATCTTGGAGGCATATTCACAAGCTTCCCATGGTGCTGGCTTGGCATCCACCACCCCCATTGATACTGGAACTTTTGCCTTCTTCTTCTTCTTGCTCCTTGTAGAACTCAAACCACCTCTAAGCTCCTTTCTCAAGGTAGGGTTCAAAGCAATTAATTTGCCCACTGTGATGTTAGCCTTGTGACTACCAACATCCTCCAACACATTATAGTTCCATTGTTGCTTTGAGATCAAGAAGTCCTCCATCCCCAACTTCTTCCTTGGAGTCTTTGTTGTTGATGGTGTTGAGGTGCGAGTGCTCCTAGTAGACATAGGAGTATCCTTGCTTGAAGTAAATCCTTGAGAAGAGTGAACATCCTCTGCAAAACGAGCTCTCTTCTTCTCTTGTGCCAAAAGCTCCAAATTAAGACCCTTGGAGTTTGAGCACTCTCCCTTCTCATACTTGCTCTCAACCACATCTATGGATGCTATCCCCTTACCTTTGTTGGGATTAGGAGCCACTTGGGTTTCACTACCTCCCTCTTTCCCTCTATTGGCTCCCTCATAACCCCTTCCTCCATGGTAAGTGGAATTTGGGCAATTCCTTTGGATATGGCCTCTTCCTCCACAACCAAAACAATTTCTATCATTGAAATTGTTGGCTGGTTGGCCTCCTCTATATGGATAGTTTCCATAACTCCTAGGCCCTCTCCCTACATTCTGATCCACCTCTCTCTTCTCCCATAGTTGCACCACATTGATCTTGAGATCCGCAAGTTGTTCTGTGATGGTTTAGAGTGGATCTTTTGGTGGAGGTGCAAGAACTGGAGCAACTACTACTTGTGGTGCAACCCTTGTCACCAAAGTATCAGAAGTTCCACCATACTTGTAGCCTTGAGGAGGATGCACAACCTCCTTCACCACCAAATCACTCTCATCCCCTTCCAAACTCTCCTCCATACGAATTGCGATCTTGATAGCTTCAACCTTGGAAGAAGGTTTCTCATATCTCACCTTGCTTCTAATTTGTGGTCTCAATCCTCCCACAAAATTCTTGGTGAGCATGGCCCCTATGCCAATCATTGTAGTCTCCACATCATCCCCACCCTTCCTCAACACTATGCAAAATCTGGACTCCAACTTTTCCACTCTTTCCACATAGACCCTCACTTTCTCTCCATCTCCTTGCTTGAGAAATGTAACCTCACTCATCAATCTCTCATAACTCTCATCAAGAAGAAAGTTCTCAATGAGTGCTGAAGTCAAAGTCTCCCAAGACTCCTCTTCCCCCTCTCTCCTCTCTCTCTTTTGGTATTCTGACTCATACCATGTAAGTGCTGCATCCTCAAAGAAATCTGGTAATAATGAGGCCCACTCATTCTTCCTCCTCTCATTGTTTCCTGTGCAAGCTCTCTTGAAGTCTCTCACAAAGGCCTCCACATCTTCTCCATCCTTGCCAAAGAAAACCAGAAGTTTCCCCATCTTAACCCCTCACTATCTTTCTTTTCTCTCAATTTTTTTTTTCTCTTTTCTTTTCTCTCACTCTATTACTAATAGAGTATATACATGACTAACACCATCTGAGAATAATCCACTCTAGGGAACACAAAAGGTTCAGGTTGCTCCAAGATTTCTATAGCAACATCAAATCCTAGAGTGCAAATTAATCTAACTCTCATGGATAGTTTATCCATAAGTTGAAAGATTATCTCCATCACTAATCTTGAGAACTAGCTGATGAAGGTGGTAGTATTTCTGTAGCTGTACTAAGACTATCTCCAAGATCCTTCACCAAAGTTTCCAAAATTGCTTTTACTCCACTACACTCATATCCTTTTGGAAGTCCTTCAACTCCACAAACCTCACACAACTCCTTGGTCTTAGATCTTCTCCCTCCCAATCTTGGTGAAGAAGGTCCAACATGCAAACCCAAGTCAAGTAAGCCTCTCCTTTCCCTCAATCTCTTGCTCTCAAAGGTCAATGGACATGAACTTGCCTTATGTCCCTTCTCTCCACATAGAAAGCACTTAGACTCACTCTTTCCTCCAAGTGGTGTAGGTTTTTGGATCCTCTCAACACTCTCTTCAAATTCTATTGTAAACTCTCTTTTCCTCAAATCCACCCCTACAATCACCTCAAACCCTTGGGGAACCTTGCATAATCTCAATTTCCACTCTTGATGACCCTCCATGTTCCCCAAGATGAATCTAAACACTCAAACATGTTTTTTGTTGATCTCAAACTTCTCATGCATGAGATCTCCACTCTGCAGAATTGACCCTTCCTCACAATGTCACTCAAATCTCCCAACCAATATGTCACAGTCCTCTGAAATTTTTTACACCTGATTACAACTCCAGGGCGTCCCTCCCTGCAAAATTTCAGATCTTTTCATTGAGCCATTTGGCCTAGACACCTTTCTATTCAGCACCCATATTTCAGATTTGGTCTAAAAACCACCCCCTTCACTTCAAAAACTCATAACGCCCTGCGCAAAAACGATCTCTCTCTACTTTTTGTGGCAGCAGGTAGGATACAATGCATTGAATTTTCTTGGAAATTTTCAGGACAATTCACTGAAAATTGAAGAAATGGCAGACTCTGTACAATTTTCCAGAGAGCATGCAGTTGCGGGAGCACTTTACCCTATCAACTTTCAAAAATTCTAGCCCAGTAGGCATAGAAGCTCTCTCAATAATTTCAAGTGTGCTAACTGAAAGATAACCCAAGCTATCATGTGTAGAAATCTCAAGTCCAGATCTCAAACTTGAGATTTTGCCCAAAATCACCTTAATCCCCAAAATCTGCAATCCACCTCACACAATCTCTCCAATTCCTCTCATGTGTACAAGATGTACAAAATCACCTCAAAGACATCATAATGAACTACAGGGTATACAAATGGATCTTGGTTCTCTAACATAAGTTCAGCCCTCTCCTCTCCTAATGTTCTCTCCAAGTGAGCTCTCATAGCCTCCTTCTGCCTAATGTAGAATTGGATGCGGAATATTATCTTGCCTTCTAGAGAGGTCTCGGCAACGGAACCAAAAATGTGAGCCGGCCTGTCTCTCACTCAGGATGAACCTCTGATGGCTATTATGGTAGCGCACCATGGACTAAGAAGGCAAGGAACCCCAACTCCATCATACTCCTCCAAGGCTAACACTCCAAGACTCAAGACATTGCTCACTAGAGAACTCAATGAGAGAGAGATAGGTGCAAATGAAAGGATGATGAGTACCTCCTCACCCCTTGTTTATATACTTGTGAAATAGTTACGTACCAAAGTTACTAATTACCGTAGTAACTCAAGTTACTAGACTAAAAGTCAAGTAAAGTTAAAAAGTAGAAAGGAATATCCATTCACATGGGCATATTCCCCTTATCTTGACCCAATCACTAAAGCAAGGATTCCTTCACATGGGCTATCCTTGGACTAAAGAAGAATCCAAAACAAAAAGGCTTGCGGGCCCAAGAGTTCTCAACTCTTTCCCCAAAGCCAAACACCTAGGAATAATACCAAGTCAACACACTAAAATCCAAAATAGTGGTGCTCATCTTTTCTACTTCCTCTAAAGTAAGGTCCCATTTATCTTAGCTATGACTAACTTTAGCTAACCATGAGTAATATAGAACCATCCTTTATCTCTATATAAATAATATCTCTTAAGTACTTGTAATACCAAGCTAAATATCACAATACCACACACATGCACAAATGGGTGTTACAGGTCCGTCATGCTCATGAGGAGCTAGGGCATTTTGGAGTAAAGCATACATATAGCTTGCTCTCGAGTCATTATTGGTGGCGCAATATGCGATGTACAACAATTTGTTGCCAGATGTGTGGTTTGTGACCAAGTTAGAGCATCATTTAATGCTCCTATGCCACAGTTACACCCATTACCTATCATGGGGTTGGGATACCACGAGAGTTTGGACTTTGCTGGACCTTTACCATTGATTGTGAGATATCATTGGTATGCTTTTGTGATGGTAGAGCACTTCTCCAAGTGGATTGAGTTGGTGGCACCTCCTAACAAGTCTAGTGAAGGAACGGCTTACTTGTTCCTAGATCAAGTTCTTAGTCATTTTGGTGCATCTACTGAGGTTTTGACTGATTAGGGTATAGAGTTCTTGGGAAAGTTTCAGGTCTTGTGTGACAAGGCTTTGATTGATCATTGTACTACCTCCTGAGATCACCTGGAGGTAGATGGCTTAGCAGAAAGAGTGGTTTTTACAATAAACAGAGGATTGCAAAAGTAGAGAGGTTTGTAGAGAGGCCACTTGGGAGATTGGGATCTCCAGTTACCTTGGTTGGCCATGGGCTATTGGTTCAGCCGGCAAGCATCCTTAGCATCCTTCTCTCCTTACTTTCTACTCTGCGGATGAGATCCAGATTTACCTATAGCCATTCGTTGAGATGCTACTATAGTTTTGGACTTGGATGATAGATGTATGGATGAGCACATGTTCTCTACGGGTAAAATTCTTTTGGAGAGTAATGCCAGTGGACTTTGAGAACTTGGTGATTGCTCAACCTATAGATACCTTACGCTATGCTACTATTCAAGGAGGAGGTTATAGACCCTCAATCCATCAATTTCATCTAGGGGACTATGTATATCTATAGCATACAACAATGACGACACTTGATTTTCTACAAGCCGCACTATCTTTACAATGTGTGAGGTTTTTTCATCTAGAGTCCTTGTGTTGGAAGGACGTGATGGAGTTGTTTGGAAGGATCATGTGCGCAATAGTGTGCCATGCTACCTCCCAAAAATTGATTGTACTAGGATCCAAGCTTGGCATTTGTACGTGCAGGTCTGTGGTGTATGTTATGTGGCTCTTCTGGTGGAGCTGCTATTATGTTAGTGTGTGATAGTTGTTTGAGAGGATGGCATATGGCATGTATGACCCCCCCCCCCTCATAATAGTTCCTCAAGGATAGTGGTTATGTCCTAGATGTAATTGACCTATAGCTAGTTCATCCTTTATATAGTATAGATTGTAGACATGCAACTAAAGATAAGGCTCGATAGCACCTGGCCTCTTGATCTTTGCCCATCATAGGGTATACCATATACTTGGAGTAGATGGCTATCTGGAGTTAGAGGGACCTAACCGCCAACTAAGGAGGCAATTGTGGCACTTTAGAGTTTATGTATGACTTATGTGTGAGTTGTGCTTCTAGTGTATGATATTGACAACAATGTATGTTGTGTAGCGATGTATATATGCACGATAATTGGCACAT
Source organism: Lunularia cruciata (assembly GCA_948567375.1). Taxonomy (NCBI): domain Eukaryota; kingdom Viridiplantae; phylum Streptophyta; class Marchantiopsida; order Lunulariales; family Lunulariaceae; genus Lunularia; species Lunularia cruciata. Next base: position 31,820,348 of record OX419758.1, read on the forward strand.
CATTTGTAGTGTTGCATCGAGATTGCTCGGACATTGGAGTTGTAGTGATAGTGGTTAGAGGTATTTTAGCAATTACTCATAGACTACTATCTAATGGTCAGATTTCATGTTCATGGTACTGACTTTATGGTGGGGCCCAATGTCACTTTGCACCGTCAGGTGTGTTGTCAGCGGGACCGTTAAGGTTTCAGATCTAGCTTGAGTTTAGGGATATACTTTCAAAGTACAGCTCCAAAGAGATCACTTCTTTAATGTTGAGCCTTCAATTTCTTGGCTATGGTGGCCAAAGGCCAGTGAGTGTCACCTGGATTCTCTTAGCTAGAGTGGGTGTGGCTTGACTGTAATCAGTGCCTAGCTGTTGGCAGTTTATAGAGTGAGAGATAAAGTTGAGTTGATTTGAGTGGTGTAAAAAAATTAATTATTGTGGCACTTTAGAGTTTATGTATGACTTATGTGTGAGTTGTGCCTCTATAGTGTATGATGTTGACAGCAATGTATGTTGTGTAGCAATGTATATACGCATGACAACTCCAACACCAGACACAATACTTGCAACAAACACTCAACTCACCAATATTTGGAGATCAACCTACACTTTCAAGCCAACTCAATGGTACCCTAATAGTGAATATATTGCTACAATGTCTGATTATATTGATCCACTTGGGGATGATGCTCTTGAACCACCAAGTCACTCTGCTTAACCACCATCATACACCACCACATTAAGAAGTTCCAAAGCAACACAATGGATTGAAGCAATGCAGGCAAAATACAATGTGCTACTAAACATGTATGTTTTCACTAAAGTGCTACAAATTGACTTACCAGCGACTACAAATGTTACTCATTTTAAGTGGGTTTTCAAAGTAAAAACAAATGCACATGAAGAAATCAAGAGCTTCAAAGCTATTGTTGTTGCTCAAGGTTATACACAGGTTATAAGCATTGACTATTGGACAACATTTGCACCCATTGCAACTATGACTACAATCCGTTTCATATTTGGCTTGGCTACATCACAAAACTTGTCCCTTGAGCAACTTGACACTATCACAACATACTTGAATGGCCTCCTCAAATATGATGTCTTTCTAGCACCAACCTCTAGATACACTACACCAGGCATAATTTGGAAACTCAATAAGGCACTATATGGCCTAAAGCCGTCAAGCCATGAGTGGTTTAAAACCTTCATACCACAACTCCACAACATGGGTTTTCTGACCTCACCTTATGACCAATGCCTCCTTCACATTACTTAAGATGGCCATGCATTGCATCTCCTATATGTTTTTAATGATATCCTCCTCACTATTGCTTCATCAAACTTGCTTGCAAATATCAAGAATTGCTTGGTTATTGCATTCAAAGTCAAGCATCTTGAACCCACAAGGTACTTACTCAGACTTGAAATAATTTGTCAAGAGATTGACAACATTGCTATAACATAAGCTAACTACATCAAGAGTGTCCTATCTTGGACACATCTCTCCAAGATAAATCCCATTTGCATACCTCTTTCACTAGGAACACAACTTTGCACAACTACCAAACCCCAAAGCTAAAACAAGTTACCCATATCAACAACTCCTTGCAAAACTCAACTATGTGGCAACCTGGACATGTCTTGACATTGCACATAGTTTTTCCCTCCTTGCACAATATACCTCACCTTATAGATACTCATTGGGCAGCACTAAAACATTTTTGTTGATACTTGGTGGGAAAACTCAATCATTGTCTTCTCTACCTGATGTCCATCTCCAAAATTACCTTAATTTCATATGGAAATGCACACTAGCTAATCATGATAATCATGTCAATCCTATACATGCATCCTTCAAGTACTAAACTACATTGCAATTCTATGGTCATCTAAGAAACAAGCTGCAGTTCCTCTCTCTACACTAGAAGCAGAGTATTACGCTCTAGCTGCACTAGGCTGTGAAGCTACATGGGCACAAAACGTTTTGGCATACTTACCAACATTACATAACCTATACTCATCTGAGCTGACAGCCAAGGAGCCATATCTATAGCCTCCAACACTAGCATGGTTGCATCAAATAGAATGAAGCATATCTATATTTATCATCATTACATCAAGCACATAGTTACAAAAGGTTATGTTTCCCTTATTCCAATCCCCACTATTGAATATGTTGTAGATATCCTTACCAAAACATTGGCCAGTCCCCACACAGCTCTTCTTTACAAATATCTTGGCCTTTGCTCTCTTGATAAGGATAAGCAAGTGAGTTATGACTCCCTTCCCTTCTTTTGTGCTACTATCATCATCAGCAGTCTCATATTTTTCCCTCATTTTTTGTTTTCCATATTTCCACAAGACTTCTACTCCTCACTCCTTCATTATCTTCTATGCCATCTTCCTCTCTCCCTATCACTTTCCCTCTCTCACATTTTATCACACAACAAGTTGTAGATTGTCCTAAAGACCCTCACAAGCAAGACTATTGTGCTCAAAGTGGAGCTCTTATATTATCAAGAATGCCAAAACCAAGATCAAAAGAAATAGGATATTCCCTCTTACCAATAGCATTTGATTTTCATTGGAAAATAGTTGGAAAAATGGCCAAACATTAGTAAACTACAACATCCACAAGAAAACAAAGCTTCACCTTGTCTTGTGTCTAAGCGCAAGAATTCTCAAGCCCTATCTCATGACCTTGACCAAGAACACAATCAAGAGAAGATGATTTGATATAATATTCTGCTCATTTGTACCCCAAAGTTGTCAACTATTGAGGAAAAATATCTCACCCCATTCCTAACCTCCTCTGCAAGTGATCTCCTAGTGCTTGTCTTTGTTCCTTCTCTCATCTCCTTCCACTTTGACAAAGTTTCAAATCCTTTCTTTTCTCTTCCCATTCATGAAGATGTAACCACCACCTACTAAGCCCCAATTTATGTTAGCATATTCTTCCCTTTCTTGTTGTTCACTTCTTCTTCATGACAATGGAAATGACTCTTCCTTTCATTGTCAAAATCTTTCAAAACCCTCTATGATGTTTGATATGCCCTGGTGCATAATTTTTCATTTTTTTCCCATTAATTTTTCCACTCCCTATAATTTTTTCTGACTGCCTATATGCTCAACAACTCATCCCATATTTTTTTGATCATGTTGTGGTTGTAGGGAGTGTTGTTGTAACTATAACATAGAACCACATTGAAACACGTATCAACAGCTATAACTATACCATCAAGCCGTGTGATAATAGATATTATCCACATCAATGAACTGATCTCCAAAATATGTGTGGCTACTTTCAATCTTGTTATTACCACATGGTCACATCATCTCCATCTGCATAGTCAACACAAGCACACCTCTATTTTAGTCAAAGTGTATAAGATCTTGTTGACTACTTGTATTAAGTGATAATGCAATACAACATCTATGACATTGTCATTGAAAAATAGCTTGTCATATTAATGAGCCTTTGGTGAACTCAACCTAGACAGATCTTGCTTTTGCCTCATTACTAGCTTTGACCAATTTGCTTGCTCAAAGATTGACCTAATTTGTTAGATTCCTCCCCAATTCTCAAGTGTTTCTGATCAACAAAAGCACCACTTCGCCTTAGGTAGAAGTAACCTGAGCATTGGCATGAAGTCATTACCTAGGTTTTATCACAATCTTAAGGAAATATTGATGTTGTTGGTTTGGGCTAGTTTGTGTGTAGACCTAGATGCTTTTCATTCAATTTTACATTGATCCAATTTCAATCTTAATGGTTGTTGCATTGGTCACTTGGGTCTTGGGGTTGGCAAACGGATGTGAGGACTTCAATCCGGCAATAATTAGAAATTTAGCTTGGCGGTAATTTTATGATTTGAAAATTTGTGGAAGTCTCTTATGGCAAATCTTCTATGATAGGGAATTTGGAGGGAGGACATACCAAAGTGAATGAGTTGATAGAAAATTTGGTATGCTCACATACCAAGGCTAAATAACCATAGAAATCTGGCATTTATTATTAATAGGGAATTTGACATGCATACATACCATGATTGATTAGATGGTGTCTTGTGATAGTTTGTTTAGTGAATGAAATACTAATCTAATTCTAGTTAGATATTCAATATTATAATAAATTATAAAAATATTATGGTAAATAAATTATCATATGAATAATCTATATATAGTCAAGTAATGATCATTTGGATTATGATTATATTTAGGTTTACCCTATCTAATACTTATAGAACTAATCATTTATATATTTGTAGATCTCCATATGATGCACATGGCATATACCTTGTAAAATGTATTATAAGTGGAGAATCCACTTGAGTTTATGATGTCATTTGAGATACAATTTCACAGATCTTATAATTTATCCAATCCCAATTATAGAATGAGCAGTGGTGTAATACCAATAGCTAGACATATTATCTAGAGGTGAAAATTGGATTGATAATATTTTGGATTATGTATAGATAATGGACTAAGTAGATCAGATAGAAGTATCACCAAGAGAGTACTTCTACTAATAGGGAAGGAGTTGAGAATAACTAGAACTTCAAAGTCAATTTTGGAGGCCTAAATGGATGAATTAGGCCTTGAAAATATTCAAATTCCCCTATCACCCAACCCGATGGAGGAAATGTTAGCCTTCCCTCCTCCCAGGTTTGTCTCATTGAGAGCTTTCCTATGGTACCTCACTCACGCAATTTGGAGATTCCTACAAGAAGATTCCCTAAAGATTCCCTCTTGTCAAAAATGGTTTGACCAACCAAATAGGATCAGAACCGACATGTCACCCATGCATGCAACTAATCTAAGGTTGGAGCTTGTTGACATGTCACTAATCCATGTATCTAATCCAAAGGTGGAGCTTTCTTTAGGGGAGTCCACTTTGCTATATAATACAATCAAGGCGCTCCTTTGGACATTAGAGGAATGAGTGTGAAGCTTGTGTTTCTTCTCTTGTGTTTCTCTTAAGGTCTCTTATCCTCAAAATATTACAGGTGGTTGGATTACTTATATCATCTCCTCATCATGTGAGAGTGGATATAGTCACATTCACTTATGGACAATATACCTTATTTGATGTGGTGGTTGCATACTCCATATAAGAAGAGTCATTTGCACAAGCCAGTTTTAGGTTAGAGCAACAACAATCATCATCACCCAAAGAGAGGAGTAATATTATACAAATAATTAACCTTTGATACCTTTTATACCTTTAACTAAAGGGATTTTTAGTCATCTTCATCAACAATTTTGCAAGGTCTCCTTTGAGAGTTAATATGAAGTTCTTGATAAAAGAAAAGCTCTAGTTATCTCTTTAGCCATGCTCACCTCATATTTTAGACAAAGAGTCTCAATCACTTTACAACGCATATTGTGGTTTTTGGCATCCTACTTTGATAGATGGATATTGGTGGTATGAGAGATCATCACATCTTGCTCTTCTTGGCGCCTTGCATTCCTTTTTATTTTTTCCTTTGAGGTATATTGCTTGGCCTTTTGGGCCAGTTTCAAAGTAACCTTGTAAACATTGCAAGGTCTGCTTGTACTATCAAGGTCAATTTAAAATGCTACAATACAAAATCATAATAATTTTGAACATAGCAAGATCTTCTCCTACTATCAAGGTCAATATCAAACCTTGTAATATAGAATCATATTAACTTGGACAGAAGAGTGCAAGGACAAAGTTTTCTTGGATACCTAAAAACAATTAATATCATCCAACAAGGCCCAATACTACTTTATGATAGATTTCAAGCCAAAACAAGGGGTCATCAAAAATATAACTACAAAAATCAAAAAAGTAAAGTTGCAAACTGCAATTGGACATATGTATAAGACTGGAATATGAAAAACATCTGGATGGTAAGTGCGTACAAATTAAAACCTCCACCCCAATACTGCCACCTGATATGAATAACATCCTCTCATTAGTGACCAAGAATCCTAGATTAATTAGTCTAGAACCGATAAATATGCCTAATACTAATAGTACATCACAATTGGGCAATAGTGACATGATGGTGCCAAAAGTGACAATTCTATAGTGTAAATATAGAGGTAACATCCTATCTATATTGCAAGAGCACTATTATGGGTTGTGTGAGAGAAGAATGTGGCATATGTGTACAAATTAATGTGGCATCTATATTAAACTTCAAATCCTAATAGTTCTCTCCATTGACTAAGGTTATTCTTCTTGGACCAAGGTAAAATACATCAATAATGCAGATTGTTTCAACAGCCTATTTTTCTCAACTTTTGTTGATGAATCAACAAACTATGAGCTTTTTGAAGGTTAGAAAGCAAGTTGCTTTGAAGTTCTGATAATAGCAATGATTCAAGAGAGAGAAAGTTGATTAAATCCATGATGGCCCAATTTTCTTGCTCAATGCTTGCCAAAGGTAGGATCTCTTCAACGTCATTGTCATCAATATTTTTGGAATTTTGCATTAGGTTGTGTTGTTCAAGAATAGACTAGAAAATGTTATCAACATCAACCTTATCGTCACTAGTAGCATCTAGCACATCCATTGTAATGAGTTCTTCAGCAGATTGTTCAAAAAATTTGTCATCAAGACTACATGATGCTAAAAAAGATTCCCTTAGTCAAATTTCTCTCATCATCAAAACTAAATCATCAATTGCTTGATTAGAGAGCTAGGAGCAGAGTGATTGATATGTTGATTGGCAATGATGTTTGTAATGACAAGGAGACAATTTGCTTGGACAAAACACCATCAAATAGTGTTTTCTTTGATACCACCTGATGCTGATTTGACCAACTAAGCATGTAATACAATTGCATATGGTAGTTGATCAGAAATTGAGAAGCAGATGCACATTCATTAGTTTGCCAGATTTCATACTTAGAAAGAAGATGGTTCGATTGGGCATGGTAAAAGCGCACTTTGAAAGAGCAAATGATGCCTTGATCAAGAGGTTGACAATTGGTGGTAGCATTGGGTAGGAAGAGAATAATGCATAGGTTTTGATACTTGAAGAGTGTTTCTTGTGATCCCATTGGATCAAAAAAATTGGCCACTCAGACATGTGATGAACACTTATCCTGAGGATATAGAAGATGTTGTTGTGTTGCTTGGAAATTTTTTTGTACATGTGCAACAAGCACATATGCAAGGACATATCATGCCATTCTTTGGCTTGGTGGTCGTAAATAATACCAAATGCCTTACATACATTGGGAATATTTTTCAAAGCACATGGATGCATGCTCTTTGCAATAACCTGAATACAAAACTTCTAGCCTAAAGTGCTAACTCCAAGAGTAAAAGTTCTTGCTTGAAGCACTAACTCAGAGAGTCATTATGATTTGTTCTTTATTGTGCTTAAAACCATGAACATCCATATTGACTTTGCAGAATAATCTTGATGATGTGGTGCGGTGCTAGAGAGCTGACTCATCAATGTTGATAATGCATTCAAGAGGGACATCATTCAGCATTTTGCAAATTTTGTGCAAATGCTTCTTAGCCTACATTGGACTGAGGTTATTTTGTTCTCCACAATTCTTCTTGCTAGTTGTCAAGATACAATTTAGATATTTCCAGGGCCATCCGTTTGAGGCAACAAATGCATGTAGTGCAACTTCATTTGATGGTTTCAAACATTTGGTGAAGTCCTGCAAGATCTTGTCTCTAAAAAATAGGGCCTTGTTCTTGAGCACCTTGCTGAATGTGACTACATTCAGCATGGGTGCATCAATCTCAATGTGCATATGCCATTGATGCCCCATGTCAGTAAGAAGTTGCACTTGAGTTGATGTCAAAACTTTTTCCAATCCAATTTGATTTGAATCAGATGCCACCTGCTTGATGAGTTCCCTCTCTTTCTAAATTTTGGTCTTGGTCGGATGTGCCACTACAAATTGCAATGCCACTTGTTCATGGGTGGCTCTAGGTTAATTGAGAAAATTGATAATCTCCAACTTCATCTTCACCTCTAAATGCCTATGCTTCTTGACATTAACCAACATGTGTGTAGATAATCAAATATAGGAATATAGTAGCCTCAACACCAATCACCATGCAATCAAAATGAAAAATAGCAAGAGTGGGAAAAAGGAGTGTAGGGTCAGGCACCCAAGTTCTAGAATGTTCAAGAACGTAAAGACTCAAGAGGGAAGAGGTTGCGCACTTTCCTCTTGTTAGTGACAACCTCTCAATAGGGACATCCATCGCCAATATAGATGTTTGTCAATATTGGGAGGTTTTACTCTATAATCACAAAAATGAAGGAGAAGTAAATATCACTTGAGCAAAAGGGACCCGTAGGAAAGTGTAATCCCAAGATAGAAGACCTGAAGAGAAATACAAAAGAAGAAACACATAATTTCACACTCAACCTTTGATGCCCCAAAGGAGCACCTTGAATGTATTATATAGCAAAGGGGACTCCTTCGGAGAAAGCTTCACCCTTGGATAAGATACATGGATTGGTGACATGTAAGCGAGCTTTGCCTTTATATTGGTTGCGTGCATGGGTGACATGTCGGTTGTGATCCTATCTGGTTGGTCAAACCATTTTTTATCAAAGAGAATCTTCTTATAGGAATCTCCAAATCAAGTGGGTGAGGTACCATTGGAAAGCTCTCCATGAGACAAATTTGGGAGAGGGAAGGCAAACCTTTCTTCCATTGGGAGGGATTTGTACATTTTTAGGCCTAAATTCATCCAATTAGGCCTTCAAATTGGCTCTAAATTTTCCAAGCTATTTTTAGCTCTTGCTCTGTTAGTAGAAGTCCTCTTTTGGTTACACCTCTATCTGATCTACCTAGCCCATCATACATAACATCCTTCCAAATGTTACCAAGCCAATTTCCAACTCTAGATGATATGTCTAGCTATTGGTATTACAAACCTCCCCTCTTTTAAGATGCAAAATTGTTGCTCAAAAGCTTTCACTTAACACCAGTGCATTGTTCAAGTTGGCTGTTGGCTCCCATGTTGTCTCATATAGTGGTTACCCTTCCCAATATACAAGATATTCCACATGCGAATGGCAAGTACTCTTGATGCATTTTTGGACAATATGTTTGACTTCATATTCCTCCGTGTCATCAAGAGTGTTTGACAAGGTTGAATCTCTTGTATAGAAGGAAAGTGGCATGGTTAGGGTTCACATCTACGTAGTAAGGAATACTAGATGAATCTTCATGTGTGGTAGTAACTTAAGGTGGTAGGTCATTGTGCCGATTTGATGAAGGATGGGAAAAGGCCCAATAAAATGAGTTCTGAGCTTGCAAGGGCCAACTAATGTGAGGTTGGTTGTTGATAACCAGACATGATCTCCAACATTGAGTCCATGTGCCGGCAATGTGCATTTGCATACTATTTTTGTTGATTTTAGGTGATCTGCAACCTATCTTTGGCATTCTTTACTCCTTGTTGGATTTTGGAAACAAAAGTGTTGATAGCATCCACCTTGGTATCCACTGGATGGATCTTCATCAAGCTCAAAGGTGTGAAAGGATGCCCTCCATACATGGGGAAGAATGGTGTAACTTGTGTAGATGCATTCACTAAATTTTCATATGCAAATTCCACCAATGGAAGTAAGGTGTCCCACCTTTCTTGCTCTTCTAGGGTGAAGCCCCGGAGCATGTCCTCAATTGTGTGATTAGCCCACTTTATTTGGCCATTGGTCTATGGGTAGTAGGTCATGCACATGGCCAATTTGGTTTTGAACAAACCAAAAAGTGTTCTCCAAAACAAACTATTGAATTGAGTGCCTTTATTAGTGATGAGCACTCAAAATAGGCTATGGTGAGAAAGACTGCATCTAAGTACAACTAAGCTAATTATGGAGCAATCACATCCTTGGTGGTAGGATGCACATGAATCATTTTGTTGAATTGGTCAACAAAGAGTATGATGGAGTCAAATCTTGAGGTGGTCTTGGGCAATTCGCAAACCAAATCCATGCTTACCTATTCCCAACATTGTGTAGGAGTAGAAAGGAGTTGAAGGAGTCCTGTGGGATAAGAAACTTTATTTTGTTGATAGAGTAAGAGGCTTTGAACATATTCCATCACATTGTTGCTCATCTTGGGCTAGTAATAATGGCATTTGGATGCATCAAAGGTCTATTCCATCGTGACCTACAATGGCGGAATCATGACATTTTGCTAGGATGGTGGTTCTTATATTCGTGTCATTTGGGATCTATAACCTGCCATCACAACAAGTGAGTCCTTGAGTACTAGTTATGACTTTGGATGATTGAGCTTCTATGATCTATGGGTCAGTTTTCATAGCAGCAAGTGTCCTTGGCTAGAATTCAAGGTTCGTCTTGACTCCTACCACCATATTGTTGCCATAGGCATTTGGGTGAATTCATCAGCAAGTTGCTTCTTGCCTTCCACATATATGATTACCATGTTGAAACTTTGTCTCCACCCTGCCCACCAAATTTTTTGACAAGATAGATCTTTATGTGTCTCAAGGTAGACTAGAGGTTTGTGGTCTATCTCCACTACAAATGCATTCTCACCAAGATAGTGTTTCCAATGCTTGGTTGCCAAGACACGGCCAACTCTTCTTTTTTGGTGGTATGATAGTTGCATTCTACCAATAATGGTCTCTGAGAGAAATATGCAGTTGGGTGCTATCTATTATATCACTCTTATTGTATGACTGGTCTTATTGCTATGCTTGATGCATTTGTAGCAAACTTGATTGGATGTTTTGGGTCATACCATTTCAAAATTGGTGCATGTAGTAATGCATCTTTCAATTCTTGAAAAGCCAATTCTTGTGCGGTTGCCCACATCAATTTCTTCCCCTTGAAAAGTAGTGTAGTTAGAGATTGTGTTGCCTTGGAGAAGTCTTGACAGATCATTGATATAACCCCATCAATCCCAAAAAAACTCTTGAGTTGAGTCTGATCTTCAAGAGCACTCCATTTTTGAATGACCCCTATTTTATCCATTAGCATTTGGATACCTTTTACACTTACCCTATGCTCGAAGTAGTCTACTTTAGACTTGCAAAACTCACACTTCAAGATTTTAGCATACAATTGATTTTCTCATAGAATCTAGAGAACTTCTTGCAGATGTTGCTTGTGTTCTCCCATTGTCCTACTATAGACAAGTATGTCATCTAGGAAAACAATAATAGATTTATTTAAGTATGGAAAAAATTTGTCATTTATCAAACTGATGAAAGTGGCCAGTGTGTTGGTGAGGCCAAACGGCATCACCACGTACTCAAAAGTGACCATACCTTGTTCAAAAGGTAGTCTTCAAAGCATCTTCTTCCGCAATCCAAATTTGGTTGTAATTGCTCCATAGATCAAATTTGGTGAAACAATCCCCATTGAGTTGATCAAACATGTCATCTATGCGGGTTAAGGGGTATTTATTCTTCACCGTTTGTTGATTCAAGCCCCAATAGTCAATGCACATGCACATTGTACCATCCTTTTTCTTCACAAACAAGACAAGAGCCCTATATGGTAATACATTGGGTTGGATAAACCCTTTTTGTATCATATCTTCAATTTGAGCCTTTCACTCCTCTAACTCATGAGGTGATAGATAATATGGGGTCTTACAAAGAGGTGCTTTCACAAGAATTATCTCAATTTTATGATCAACTCTCCTTTTTGGTGGTAATCATGAAGGTAGATCATCCAGGAAAACATCTTGAAAACTCAATGACCACATCTCTTAGTTTCTTAGGAACTTGTCCATTGAGTTGTGCACTTTGGACTTCTCCTATTACCCCATGAAATATATTCATATTTGTCTTACAGACAGTTGTTGTCCTTGTGACATATAGAGGTAATTCTTGCCTTTGTGACCTCTCTTTAACTCCAATGATCTTCCATTGACAAGTCCTCACTACTTTCTTCCTCCAATCGACCATGGGGTTGTAGTGCTCCATCCACAACATACCTAAGATTGCATCATAACAAGCTAACCGTATCACTTGCCACTCAATTGCTTCCTGATACTTCTACAAAGAGTGCTACCTTTCTAGATAATGACTCAATCCTCTTTGTCTACCCATTAGGTAATTCTACTTCCTCATTCTCATCCTTCTCTAGATCCATTCCCAACCTTATTGCAATAGAGCAAGACAAGAAATTCTTTGTTGCTCTAGGGTCTATCAATACTCTCACTTGATTTCCTTCAAGGACTCCATTTACAACTATCAATTGTGAGCTTATCTTTCTCAATCTCTTTGCACTTGTCCTCTTCCTTCCCTTGCTATTTTACTTTTCCACTAAGCTAATAAGGCCACAAGGTACATTTATTGGCAATCTTTGTTTTTTGAGGTGATTTTTGCATCTTCCTTTTCAATTCTTCTCTCCATGTTGTTCTGTGAGCCGGCCTGTCTCTCACTCAGGATGAACCTCTGATGGCTATTATAGTAGCGCACCATGGACTAAGAAGGCAAGGAACCCCAACTCCATCATACTCCTCCAAGGCTAACACTCCAAGACTCAAGACATTGATCACTAGAGAACTCAATGAGAGAGAGATAGTTGCAAATGAAAGGATGATGAGTACCTCCTCACCCCTTGTTTATGTACTTGTGAAATAGTTACATACCAAAGTTACTAATTACCATAGTAACTCAAGTTACTAGACTAAAATTCAAGTAAAGTTAAAAAGTAGAAAGGAATATCCATTCACATGGGCATATTCTCCTAAGCATGTCGTCTTATCTTGACCCAACCACTAAAGCAAGGATTCCTTCACATAGGCTATCCTTGGACTAAAGAAGAATCCAAAACAAAAAGGCTTGCGGGCCCAAGAGTTCTCAACTCTTTCCTCAAAGCCAAACACATAGGAATAATACCAAGTCAACACACTAAAATCCAAAATAGTGGTGCTCATCTTTTCTACTTCCTCTAAAGTAAAGTCCCCTCTATCTTAGTTATGACTAACTTTAGCTAACCATGAGTAATATAGAACCATCCTTTATCTCTATATAAATAATATCTCTTAAGTACTTGTAATACCAAGCTAAATATCACAATACCACACACATGCACAAATGGGTGTTACAGTTCAAAGATTGCATGTATGGAGGCCGAGGGCCTCTAGGAAAATGAGTATGAAAATTGATGATGAGGTGTCCAACTCAGCCACAATTGTCACAAAGATGTTTTTCTGCCCAAGTCCTTTCCCCTTGTGGGACCCCATCTCTCCTTTCTTTGACCTATTCCTATTCTCCTTGGGGCAATTGTGCTCCTTGTTCTCTAAATCAAATATTGCCCAATTCCATATTGACTAGTACATCAAAGTGTTGTCTTTTAGCCCAATAATGTTAAGTTTAGATGACCCCTTCACCTCCTCCTAGCACCCTTGCTATTCTTTGAGCACAAGCAATGGCTTCAAAAATCATACGCGGGATTTGTACCATTACTTCTTGGTGGATTTGTTGCATTGTTTGAAATGGTCTAGAGCTTTTGCTAGACTCATGTTAGTTATTGCAACATGTAAATCAAGGAATGCCTCCATGTACACTATTCTTTTTCTTCAACTCCCATAGTTGGATTCAGGCCAAATCCACCAATTCGATGTTCTTCAATAGCCCTTCTTGCATGGCCATCCAAGTGACCTCCCTTCCTTTTGCCAACATTGATTGCTCCCAAGCGTCGTACCATGTGAGAGCTATTTTGGTCAAGTACCCACATGCAAACACGCCAATAGAACAATTGGTGATTTTAGTTGTGAACAAACAAAAGCATCAATTCATTCTTGAAATACACTCCAATGGAACGTTATCTCTTTGTAAGGCTCAATGTTGCAGGTCTTCTTCATCCGCAATAACAATGTGGCCTCATTGTTGATTGTGGTCAATATCCTTGGCATAAGTGACTCTCCATGTGCTTTGGTTGCTAGTATTGGGTTTTGTGACAACTCCCCTTTGTGCATTGCTTGATCATTCATGAAGATACATACTTGACTTTGCAATGCCTCCATGGTCATCTTGATCTCCCAAAACTCATTCAAGATTCTTTTCATTCCTTGCATCAACTCCTACAACTACAAATCCATGATTCCTACACATAACACTGCTCAATCGCTACTTCCTACTTCAATAGATGGTTAATATGATTACTTGAGAGGGATCATAGACTATTGGAACTACCATTGGGACTTCAGAAGCTATCACTCATTGATAGTATTCTTCACCAAAATTGCGGACTACAAAATCCCTAAACATAACTTTTGGTCGGACACATAACAGATTTCTACTTTAGTGTTGAAAGTGAAAGAATTTGGTATCTTCAAATCTATCATAATAGAATGTAGATCATCAAATCCCACTCTCTATCATAGATCATCACACACAGAATGTAATTTTCCAAGGATAATAGAGAAAACACAGGTTTCACACTCAAACTTTGGTGCTCCAAAGGAGCACCTTCTCTTTGTTATATAGCCAAGGAGGATCGTGTCCACAGAAGCTCCACCATTGGATTAGGTACATGGATAGGTGACATGTCAACAAGCTCCACCCTTAGATTAATTGGATGCATGGGTGACATGTTGACCAAAAAGAATCTTTAGGGAATCGTTTTGTAGGAATCTCCAAATCGTGTGGGTGACGTACCGTTGGAAATATCTTGGTGAGACAAACCAGGGGGGAGGTAATGCCAACCTTTCCTTTATTGGTGGGTGAATCTGCACATTTTTGAGGCCTAATCATCCATTTAGGCATCCAAAATTGCCTCTAAAGTTTTCAAGCTTATTTTGGTTTCTAACCTATCAGTAGAAGTGCTCTTTTTATGATACCTCTACCTGATCTACTTAGTCCATTATGTGTACTATCCTTCCAGATATCACCAGCCCAAATTTTACCTTTAGATCATATGTCTAGCTATTGATTCTAAAGTCGTCAAGCATGTTTCAATTTTTTGCCTATTAGTAAAAGTACTCTTTTGGTGATACCTCTCTCTGATCTACTTAGTCTATTATGTATAAAATCCTTCTAGATGTTACCAAACTAAATTTTATCTCTAGATCATATGTCTAGCTATTGGTATTACACAAAATCACCAAGTTTGGTGAATTCATCATTATATCCATGAACTTTGTTCCAAAATGACAAACAAGATACACACTCACTTCCACATCAAGATTATGTTGTACATAATCTTGATGTGGAATGGATTTAACAACAAAAATCAAGGTGTTGGATATTATTTTTGGATATACTCTTGGAGCCTCCATTCCATCCTCTCTCTAGTACATTCCTTATATATTAATTGCACTACGGTGTCTCTCTTCAAAAATTACTCAATCTTAATAGCCCATGTTCTTCCAAGAGAGTTTATTCGGTCTCTTGGATTGAAACACTTGCTCTAATATCATTGTAAAATTTTGAAGATAGGAGACTTGAAGAGAAACACAAAAGAAGAAACACACAATTTCACACTCAACCTCCAATTGTAAAAGACCAGATCCGAGGAGAGAAATAGGAGAATGGAAACTCACATTGGGACACTTGAATGAGGGAAAACTCCAAATGCCTAGCATGAGCTTTGGCTTTGGTATTTATCTGTAGCATACAAGGCCCTTGAGAAGCTTCTCAAGAAGTTTCCTCAAGCCACTTTCTTAGAGTGCAAGCCAAGTTAACTAAAAAGCTTCTCAAGAAGCTTCCTTCTAGAAGCCGCCTACTTGGCGTGCAAGCTAAGCTAGTTGGAAGCTTCCAGAAGCTTCCTTCTAGAAGCTACTTACTTGAGGTGCAAGCTAAGCTAACCGTGAAGCTTCCCAAGAAGCTTCCTAGATACTTTTGAAATATTCTAGGCTAATTTATCTTATGTGGTACTTCGTAAGCCCGACTCACTTTGTCGCTAAACTCCATATTGTTACACCAATGCCCCAAAGGAGCACCTTGACTATATTATATAGCAAAGGAGACTACTCCAAAGGAAGCTCCACCCTTGGATCAGATACATGGATTGGTGACATGTAAGCAAGCTCTGCCCTTAAATTGGTTGCATGCATGGATGACATGTTGGTTCTGATCCTATCTGGTTGGTCAAACCATCTTTGATTGGAGGGAGTCTTTAGATAATCTTCTTGTATGAATCTCCAAATTGTGTGGGTGAGGTACCATTGGAAGCTCTCAATGAGGCAAACTTGGGGGGAACAAAGGCCAACTTATCTCTTGTTGGGGTAAGTGCGCACATTTTTGAGGTCTAATTCATCCATTTAGGCCTCCTAAATTGGCTCTAAAGTTTCCAAGCTATTTTTGGCTCCTACCTTATTAGTAAAAGTTCTCTTTTGGTGACACCTCAATCTGATCTACCAAGCTCATCATACCTAACATCCTTCCATATGTTACCAAGCCAATTTTCAACTCTAGATCATATGTCTAGCTATTAGTATTATAGAAAGCCATTATCACTTTGAATACATATGTAGT